>OX438802.1:17714028-19211528 GCA_949316475.1 Hypomecis punctinalis
TCCTCCGGTGGTTCGTCGGTCAAAAAAGTACATATTATCTTTGTGATACATGACTTAGTAAATGAGCTTTCCTTATCATATCAGTTACCTACTTAAATAACTTTCACTGTGAGATATACCTATCTATACACCTCCTTTATAGATTTCGAATAAGATTTATTGGAGGCGGCTTCCAGTTAGCCTCCAGCATAGCGCGTTTCGGTCTTAATAACATTATCTTGTTGGTTAGTGGTCTTAGACTACGTTGCTTGTATGACGTGCTTTTCGTTCTAGACCTTACAGACTTTTAACTCTTGATAATCATGCTACACCTTTGATCACATCTCTGCTTAACAGGTAAGGCGTGATCTAACGCAAACATATCTTTAAAAAAAATGTGTAGATAGGTACCTATCATCGTTTCGTCCCAGTAAAAAAAAGGAAAATCTGGCGCTCCAAAGAAAACTAATTCGTTTAAGCCATGTTTAACTAAAACAAAGCCCAAAAAGCACTATTTAAGTATGGCTGGATCACAAATAAAAACTTTTAAGAGCCTACCCAAAGATCACCCCATCAGACGTATGTACCATGATTGATATCTCACCCCGCCGCGTGGTCAGCAAATGTAATGACTCGTAAAGTTTCTGATCGGTGTAAGACAGGTGGCGGTTCCTACGGTCTTGATCCATAGACGTTAAATTACACATCGTCTTGAAAAGGTACATGTAGGGCTGTGAAGGGTTTCATTTTCTTTATTATCATCTCAGCTGCAAGACGTCCACTGCTGACCATATGTCTGTCTTATAAAACTCCTATAAGATTTAATTACAGGGTGTTGTTTTGCAAAGTGCACGGACTTTTAGAAACTAAGGTATATTAGCACATTATTATCAACAGTCAACTTTGTTTTTAGGGTTCCGTACCTAAAATGGAAAAAACGGAACCCTTATAGGATCACTTTGTTGTCCATCTGTCCGTCTGTGTGTATGTCAAGACTCTTTATCTCAGGAACGCGTAAAGATATCGAGTTGAAATTTAAACTGTATACGTATATCTATGATCTCTTGCAGTTTTATAAAAGAAAATCTTCTTAGTTATCTTTTAAAAAAGTTAGAGCCGTTTATGTCGTAAAAAACCGCATATTTCGCACTCACAAAAATCAAAACCTACAGGGTAGTTCCCGTTGACATAGAACTATGAAATTTGGCGAGAAGCATTGTCTCGGAGTACACATATAGGAATAAATCTGAAAACTGTACATTTTTATTTAAATCACAAAAAATAGGTTTTCACAATCCACAAAATATGGGTTCAAAATTCAAAGTGATTCATATGAAAGAACTTCATGAGCACATGCTAAAACAGGTTTTTAATTAATTTAATAACGTGTTTGTACGGAACCCTGGAAATAGGATTTTGTATTTTTCTCTCATTGGCAATTTTAATTCTCTTGTAAAGACAAAACACGCAGTAACTACCAACTGCACAAAGAAACTCTCCGTCCATGAAAAGGCGGTGTATAAATGTGCAGCTTTCAATTTTTAGTAATCGCGTCTAGAGTAGGATTTTTTTTCATAACAATACAGCCCCAAAAAAAAACACTCCCAAGCTTTACCTACTTTCTTTCGTTGCTAATCTGTATCCCCAATCAAAACAAAATTAATTATTACGCAGCACGAATTTGTCCATTCAAAAAAGTGCGCTTTCCTTCGTGAAATCTTTTGAGAAAACCTTTTTTTCTATTACAAAGGGTCAGCTTTAAATAGGGGGTGTGTCAAACCCCCGTTGCGATAGAATTGGGCAAGTCAGAGCTAAATTAAAAAAGAAATCAGGCGCAAGTTAATTTGGAAAGTTTTAATTACGTTTATTTTAGTAATCAAGCAATTTCGCGTTGATTAATTTACGGGGAAATTTCGGATGCAGGCCGAAAAGACACAAAGGGACGATGGTTCAGATGTCTGACACAATTTTAATTTCGACCATCCTTTCCGTGACAATGAAAATAATGGAAAAACATGATTAGTTCCAGTTTTGTTTCAATGAGATTAGTTGTTATTTCAACGGAACGGAACGACACCCCGGGTGGGTATTATATATGTTCGTATAGGCCGGGTGGCTAGCCCTGGTGTCAAAGTTTTTAGGTCGCCTGAAGACCGACATGGCCAAACAGTTAAACAACGGGGACTTACTATTTAACGTATCATCCGAGCCACGGTAGCGCTCAGTTGGAAATTGCCACCAGCGTCACTCACCAAGATACTGACGTTATTGACTTAATTTCGGTGATCGCTGACAAACACCTAGTCAAACTACCCTACGAGCGTTACTATTCTAATCAGTTTATTAGCGGAAATATTGTGTATTTCAAAAAAAATCATAAACGGTACGATTATACTTTCAGAACGTACCTAGCATATTCTGTAACTTATTCACCCATTAAATCAGTCATCATTGAATCAGAGAGCATAGCGGAGCTGATTTGTCCTCCGCTAAGCACTGATATGACTCCTCTTTGAATTTGTTGTTGTAAACTTTCGCGATTTGAACACATTATTATTATATAGTTGCATCGATCGTGGTCATAGTCTACCCGTGACCACGGTCGATGCATCTCGGCCGAAACGTCGGGATGAGAAGGTATTTATTTATCTCGTAATTTTAGTGCGCTATTGGTCCCGTAGTATTTAGTAATAATCCTCTTTGAATTATTAATCATCATCATTATTTCGGCCTCTCCACGTCTCCTAGTATCTAGGCCTTGACTTCAGACCGCTTGCATGCGGATTACATCCACTTTCCATCCATCCATCTTTAAGAAAAATTGCCAAGTCGATGATCCATTCATCAAGCGTAGAATGTCCACTGCTGGACATAGGCCTCCTCTATGGATTTCCAACAAGGCCGGTTGAAAGCGGCCTGAATCCATCGCGTTCCTGCGATCGTCAGTCCATCATGTTGGTGGACGCTGCGTTTGCTGGTCCGCAGTCTCCATTCGAGAACTTTACGACCCCATCAGCCATCCGTTCTTATATCCAGCTTGCATGACCTTGTTTCAGCCGTTTGAAATTCATCGCTATTTCCTTCACAAATATAACTTCATATTTCAGAACCTACGCCATAGTCTGGAAAGTTGAAGTGCAAGAGGAGAGTCATGATAACTGGAGTTTGCTTAAAGCAAGGACCCTTAATTGCGCCCTTCACACCTCCCTTTGTTGGCGCAGGCTTTGACGGCGGCACCTGAAGCGCGAAGATTAGGCGAATTTGTTGGTGTTTTCGCTACGGGAACAGAACTACCAAAAAGATTTACAAAACATTTTATGATCATGATTTATTTAAAAAGTGATCATCTATTCGCACTCAAATGTGACAAAATTGCTGACGTACCTAAGTAAATACCAGTGTAGTTCGACGGATTAAAAAGTGAAGTGTTCTAACGTGTTCTCGAATAGACGGAGGGCCTTCAAGCATGGACATTGTATTAGGTGAATTTGAAGATATTTTCACCACTTAAGTACCGGAAGAGAACTGGTAAAAAAGTTTACGCAACACATTTTTTTTTATCGCTAATAAGTCCGCGCTTGACCACCAACTTGCCTGATCGTAAGCGACGTTGTGGTCGAAGATGAATCGCGCAGACCTACTTAGAAGATTTTTCTTTGTGCTAATTTTTTTTTTTAAATAATCGGTTACAACCAAATTTGCCAAAATTGCTGACAGTTATGTAGTCCAGATGATTAGTAAAGCGAAGAAGCATTTCTCGAATTTGCCCTTCAAGCAAAAGATTGGGTGAATTCTTACCGTCTAACCACAAAAGTTTTACGCACGCTCTAAGCAATGTTTAGCAGTACAAATTGTGCCCTTAAACAGTATTTAAGGCGTGTTTAAACCTTTTGTGGTAAGGCCGCTAATGTTTCCACTATCGGAAGAGAACTGGCAAAAAGATTTACGAAATTATTTTCGCGAAGTGAAACTAAGTAAAAAAGCCCTTACGGCATATTTTTCAAAAATATGTTTGTTGCCCAAACGTATATTTATATTATATATTAATAAATCACATAGGTCATTACATAGCGTGGGCCTTTTCTTGATTTACAAATACTATCGCGCTTCCATCACAACGTGGAACGTAAAGAAACGGTAAGACTACTTGAGGTCTAAAGCAGTAGGAAGACAAATTTTTAGAGTTCCGTACCCAAAGGGTACTTAATTAGTAAGTTTTGCAAAAAAGTAAGTAAATAAATATCCATTACGCGTCAAAGATTCCTACCGCAGCTAACAACAGAACTAAGTAATAAGTCTGAAACGGCTGAACCGATTTTCATCAAACTATAACACCCCATTGTTTTTGCGTCAGGGGTTAAAATAGATTTCATAGAACTCGTACAGGACCGGAAAATGAGCCTATTATCTAACGGTCCTAGGGCCATCGTTGTCCAACTATACGACATTTTATTTTAAGAGCTTTTAGTAGGAACAAACATTACGCTCACTTTCAACAATTTACTCGTAGTAAAGACAGTTTGCATGATTTAAAGCTCGCATCAGACATTTCGAAGCGCGGTGCGATTTTTTAAATTCAGCGAACGTGGTTATAATATTTCACTTTTACGAGCTACCGTCTGGTCGGTGCGTCTGCGACTCCTCGGGAATCGGTTTAATGTGGTGTTATCTTGCGGCATCTTTCGTGATAATTGGCGTGATAACTGGGTAAAAAAACATTACTATAATTAGTTCGTGAGTTAGATTATCAAAAATATTGGACACTTTCTTTTTGTGATTAACAGTTCAAAAATTGACGCGTTCGCAGGATTTGATCCTGCATATCTCTGGGATTCCGGCCCAGATGCTTTGTCCAAATTAAGCTAGAATGCTGTCTGCGAACGCGTCAATTTTTGAAATGTTTATCACAAAAAGAAAGTTTCTATACACCTAGTGTGTGAAGCACGATAAAAATAATTTCATTAATATTGGACACGTCTTTTTTTGTCAATCAAACAATAAATGACAAAGATACACCTTGTCAAAGTTTGGGAGTATGGGGGCACTTCACTAACCGTCTATACATTTCTATGTGACTTGTGATGTCACGTTGTACTTTAACGGACTATAAATCTTCACCAATTTTTGTTTGATTGATAAAAGGAAAAATACATTTGTCTAATTTTTTTTTTAAAACTCTCTGACGTATTAATTGTATTATCTAGTCATCGTGCCTATTATCCCCTAGTGTAATAGAGTTCATTATGGGCCTTATCAATAAGCTCCAAGCAACACAAAGAGCTATGGAAAGGTTTATGTTCGGAGTCTCTTTGCGAGATCGTATTAGAAATGTGGAGATCCGTAGAAGAACCAAAGTTACAGACGGCGACGTAGCTCTACGGATTGGCAAGTTGAACTTGCAGTGGGCAGGGCACAAAGCTCGGAAGACTATTGACCTGTGGGGTCGAAAAGTTCTCGAGTGGAGACCACGCATCGGTATAAGCGCATTATTCTTTTGTAGTTGCAGGCAAATGCTAGCTAGTACATACTCGTATAGCATATATAGTAGTAGGTACAGCTCAGTGAATGATTTAAATAGCTTTCCATTCCATTTTGCATCAAAACACATTTTACAACAAAAAATTGAAATAATTTTCATCAAATGTCTACTTCACGACCCGCCGCGCCCCGTCAATTAGATTCAAACGTTCCTTTTAAGGATTCTAAAAAGGTCGTAACATAAACTTTTTCAATTTTCACCTGCATTTATAGTCGCGTAAAGTGAGAAAGAGCGTCGAGTAAATATATCTGAAAGGTTGACGACGCCTGGCTGTACTAGGAAAAGCAGTACATTAGATAGAGTACCAATCTTGACGTCTTTGTCATTTCGGGCATAGATTGTCTACTGATGGACATATGTCTCCCCAATATATCATTAATAAGACTGGTTTGAAGCGCCGAAACCTAAGAGATTAAATAAGCTAGTATAATATCCTCGGCAAGTTTATTGGCTTTTAGTTTCGCTTTTGTTTCTGATCTGAAAAATATTTCGTATAAAGCCTCAGCTTTAATTCAATATTTTCGTATAAAGCTCCTGATTATACCTACTCTTTGCAAGTTATTGCAAGTTACCCTGCAGGGCGGGATGATGAGCCGGATTTTGTGGGATTGATACGGTGTTGCTTCAGGGTAGAGCCGGATTATGTGGGATTGATACCCTGCTGCTTCAAGGTAGAGTCGCATTATGTGGGATTGATACCCTGCTGCATCACGGTAGAGCCGCATTATGTGGGATTGATACTCTGCTGCATCAGGTTAGAGCCGGATTATGTGAGATTGATACCCTGCTGCTTCAGGGTAGAGCCGGATTATGTGAGACTGATACCCTGCTGCTTCAAGGTAGAGTCGCATTATGTGGGATCGATACCCTGCTGCATCAGGGTAGAGCCACATTATGTGGGATTGATACCCTGCTGCTTCAGGGTAGAGCCGGATTATGTGGGATTGATACCCTGCTGCTTCAGGGTAGAGCCGCATTATGTGGGATTGATACCCTGCTGCATCAGGGTAGAGCCGCATCATGTGGCATTGATACTCTGCTGCATCAGGTTAGAGCCGGATTATGTGGGATTGATACCCTGCTGCTCCAAAGTAGAGACAGTTTATGTGGGATTGATACCATTCTGCTTCAGGGTATTGGGATTGCATCAGCTAAACTCCCATCGGTGGTCTGTTAATTTCTAGCGCTTCGTTAGATCCAGACACCGAGGAGGATGCCCGTTTGAGTGGATGGTTAGAGATCTCAACTTTCCATATGCCCAGGTTCCTTTTTAGTAAGTTCTTATTTCAGAACGATTGCGATGCCTTATTCTAGTGCTCCGACATCAGAGCCAATGTAAGATCTGCCTATGGTAGATACATATTTTTTGCTACGACCCAAACTACTGTCCACTTTACTACGACGCTCAAAGTACAAATGTTGCAACTTGATAAGGCGTGCTCGGTATAAAATGCATGTAAACACCTCCTTGCGGAACGCTCGGGGACAGCGGCGCCGGCTCGCAACTAGACGTCTCCACGGGTGATTGTCGAAGGAAATGTTGGGGAACTTTCATTGAAAATGTTCAGGAAGTTGCAGATACAAAATGTCATGTTCGAAGTTAACGTACACTAGATATTGCTAAGTAAGATGATTCTTTAAAATTATAATGTAAAATGGGAGGAATTATGTTGTAGGTATAAAAATATTTGCATGCCGAAAAGGATATGGTACCTACTCAAAAATATACACTTCCACCACATGTTGAAATGTAGGTTCTTTACCCAGATAAACATATAAGTAAAGACATTATGATTACGAAAAAAAAACTTTAATTGCTCGGTTTGATTTCATAGTACAGTTAACTAATCCACAGGCTGCCAAGTAGAAAGTCGTAGAAACAAATTCAAACTTTACTACCATTTTTAGGGTTCTGTACCTCAAACGAAAAAAACGGAACCCTTATAGGATCACTTTGTTGTCCGTCTGTCAGTCTGTCCGTCTGTTCGTCTGTCCGTCTGTGTGTATATCAAGATTCTTTATCTCGGGAACGCGTAAAGATATCGAGTTGAAATTTAAACTGTATACGTATATCTATGATTTTTTGCAGTTGTGTAAAAGAAAAACTTCTCAGTTATCGTTTAAAAAAGTTAGAGCCGTTTATGTCGTAAAAAACCGCATATTTCGACACTCACAAAAATCAAAACCTACTGGGTACTTCCCGTCGACATAGAACTATGAAATTTGGCGAGAAGCATTGTCTCAGAGTACATATATAGGAATAAATCTGAAAACTGTACATTTTTATTTGAATCACAAAAAATAGGGCCTCAAAATTCACAAAATATGGGTTCAAAATTCAAAGTGAGTAAATCGTATCATGTAAGGTATCATATAAAAAAACTTCATCAGCACATGCTAAAACAGGTTTTTAATTATATTAACAATGTCAAAGTCAAGTCAAAGTTCATTTATTCCGTAGACATAACAATTGCACTTGGAATCGTCAATTAACAATGTTTGAAATACTTATCTACAATTACATACTACATTCGAACCAATTTATCAATTCTATTAATAACCAATTTAAAAAAAATAACTAATGTATAACAAAGTCAATGTAAACTAACTAATGTCAACGACAACAGACATCAAATAGAATAAAAAACATTTACTATTATAGAAAATCACAGAGCTATTATAGTAGAAAATAGATAATCATCACAGATAAAAAATAAATAGCTTATTTCGTTATTCAGAAATAACGGTTATTGATATCACAGTTAGGGTGTTATTGATATCAATGTGTTTGTATGGAACCCTCGGTGTGCTAGCTTGACTCGCACTTGTCCGGTTTTTTTGACTCAAAATCACGCTCAATCGAAATCACAGAAAGGAGATAGTGAAATTAAAGTTAGCTGAATGAAGTTCGCAACTCAGCCAGCCAGACAGGACGCAGGACTCAATCGCATAAGAGGCCGTCTGCTAAACTTCAGTTTGCATCAAACTAACTACGATGCGATGGGCCAGCAATCATTCTAATGGTTCCATTCAGATGGCCGCACTTAGGATGGGAGAGGGGGTATGAGTTATAATATTAGAATTAGATAGATCAATCAAAAGAAACTGCTATATTTTTAAAGCGACATGATCTGCTAAGGCTAATTTAGGAACCTAATTCTGCTTCCATCGTAGAATGCTGCTTATTCTGTATACCTACTGTGTTGTTGCTCTTCTATGAGTTTTAACCCTTGACCAAAAAGTGGTGTCATAATTAGCTGTGCGCACGTATCCACAATTTACTTGTTGATTACATTACCTACTCGTAACATTAATAAAATGTATGCAAAATGTGGTCCAGATACTTCGGATTCAAAGACTGATCTAAATCTGAGAATATGTTGTAGGTATTTACGTATTATCTGTGTGTTTTGGTCTTCTTAACGCACAGTTAAATACATATGTTTCACTACATGACAACCAGTTCGGGTTCCGTCCTCGGCTGTCCACTGAAAGTGCGATACTGTGCCTTAAGAACACCGTCAGGTACTATACGGACCGGAAAACTCCCGTTTTTGCGTGCTTCCTCGACTTATCCAGTGCCTTTGACCTGGTGTCGTATGACCTTTTATGGAGGGAACTAAAGAGTTTAAATATGCCTCAGGAGTTCTTAGGTATTTTCCAGTACTGGTATACACACCAGAGTAACAGTGTGCGGTGGGCGGGCGCAATGTCTGAGTCGTACCACCTAGAGTGCGGAGTTCGGCAGGGCGGCTTGACCTCGCCGACCCTGTTTAACCTGTACATCAATAGACTGATCGTCGAGCTCAGCAGTCAGCATGTCGGCTGCCATATTGACGGTATTTGTGTTAACAATTTAAGCTATGCAGACGACATGGTACTGCTGAGCGCGTCGGTATGTGGTCTACGGAAATTGATGCAGATCTGTGGGAAATACGCTTGTGGTCATGGGTTGAAATATAATGTTAAAAAAAGTCAATTTATGGTCTTTGAGACCACCCGTGCTAATAGACGGTGTTCCCCTAGAGAGGGTGAATCAATTTAAATACCTAGGACATATTGTTACGACTGATCTCAGGGATCATGTAGACATAGAACGGGAGCGGAGGGCTCTGTCTGTCAGAGCAAATATGATAGCTCGCAGGTTCGTACGATGCTCATCTGAGGTAAAAGTCACGCTCTTTAGAGCATACTGCACATCGCTCTACACGTGCAGTCTGTGGGCTAATTACACAGATAAGTGTTACAGCACCCTCCGCGTCCAGTATAACAACGCGTTCAGGGCGGTGATGGGGCTGCCCCGTTTCTGCAGCGCCTCGGGCATGTTCGCGGAAGCGCGAACCGACTGCTTTCACGCGACCATGCGCAAGCGAGCCGCTTCCCTGGTGCGCAGAGTACGGGCCAGCTCCAACGCTGTCCTGGCGATGATCGCTACTAGATGGGACTGTCCTTTTCTTCGGCATTGCTCCAACAGACATGTTGCAGTACCAGTGCCAAAGAGAAGGTACATATAAGTGATTACACATGCCTTGATTTTATAATTATGTATTTTATGTTATTGTTGACTGTTACTGACATTGAATGACTATTATTTTGTTTAATTATTTTAATTTTTCTGACATTGATATTGCTGTGCTATAATTTTAATTTTGTTATGATGACTTATGTGTAATTTTGTATTTTTATTCTCTGCCAATATGGGCCCTACAAGCCTGAAATAAATGAATTTTATTTTATTTATTTATTTATTTGGTGTACAGAAAGCATTTGAATAAAAACTACATAAAATAAAATAAAATAAAATAAAATAAAATGATTTATTGGTTTCGACGCGTGTAGAAATAATCTTGCATAGAATTGAACAATTTAAAAACATAATGATGTTGATGGATAAAACATAAAAATTGTAACAAAAAAATAACCAAGTTTTTTTGTACCCCTAACATCATTTTTCAATTCACAGTGGTGTCAAAAGTAGGTATGTACAGTATATTTATTTCTATTTAAGTAGATGCAAAGGATAGATATCGCCATCTAGCATTTAGTTAGGGAGTGGTTTATTTAGTAATAATTTTGATTGATTTATTATTTTGTATATTTTTACCGATATAGCCCAGCAGATTATTAGCAAATTAAAGTGGCAGCGGGCAGAGCACATAGTTCGGAGAACGGATGGCCGATGGGGCAGTAAAGTTCTCGAATGGAGACCATGGACCAGCAAGCGCAGCGTAGGACGTCCACCGACTAGGTGGACTGACGATATAACAAATATCGCAGAAACGCGCTAGATGCAGGCCGCTTCCAACCGGAATCCATAGGGAAGGCATATGTCCAGCAGTGGACGTCATACGGCTGCTAGATGATGAATGATATTTAATGGACATACTCAAAAAGTATAAATACATACCATTTAAATTTTATTCACCAACTTAATTTGGCTTTTCTCTCATCCTGCGTACAGCCCTGTCCTGGGTCAAGTTACAGACCGAATTAGTTCTTTTCAAACAACCTCCATCATTGGATTGAAATGTCCAGACAGACGGTCCTGCATTACCTATTAGTATATTTATAGCTATTGCAGTTTTACAACCGATTCTTCAAAGATCTGTCTGCCCTTTACAGTTTATAAATACCTACCTAATCAAAAGTACTTCAAATATTATGTCAATAGAGATTTATCGAGTCTTATGATATATTTACATGACAGATTAGATTTTTATCTTTGTTATTATCAACTTTTTCTAGGATTGATATATTTCGTTAAAACACGAAAAAAGTAGGAGTGCAATTTTGTTTCTTAAATAATGTTATTTGCAATAAGTTGGTACACTAAGAGTGGTCATAGGCAAAGTAGTTTCAAATTTGACTTCCTACAATTTAGAAAAAATGTTGAGATGATTCACCCATCTGAAAATGTCAATTGTTAATTGAATCTGGACTGATGCGTCAAACTAATGCGTTTGTCGCACCGTGTGTGCCTAGCTTTATTGTGCCATCTACAGGACCGGATTTAGGGGACACCTACCTGGGGCCTTCGCAATAGAGGGGCCACCACAATAGATTTAAAAAAAAATCTTTCAAATATAACAAGTAGGTAAAAACTTGCAAATCTATTTTCATTTTTTTTTTCGCTGTTTGATCTTTTCTACACTACAAAACATAAACATATTTTACACTACTTTGTAGATAAATCATTACGTATATTCTTCCTAAATATTGACAAAAGGGGTTGTACTGTACTGTATCAGCCTTTTAATAGTCCACGTAGGCTTACCCACGAAGGTGACAAAAAGGGTTAACTAATCTTTATTTGTTCACTCAAATCAGTAAAATATCAAATTACCAAATCGTCCTAATAAGTTTATAATACTTGAAATGTACAGGATTACTTATCCCTCTTGTGATATATATGTACTTGCGACCAAGGGGCCCCTGCTCATTTATTGAACGAAGCCTCCATACTTCTGAATCCGGGCCTGACAAACTGCCTCGGTCCTGTGCCAATCGTGTCCAGGTTCGACCACAATTTCGACTATATAGTCGACCTATACTCTATTAACACGTTGTAATTATCACAATCGAATAACGAACCTAGTACACGCAAGTTTTTCACGTTAATCTAAATTTACGAGTGCTAAACATAATTACCCCTGAATAAAGCATGAAACATTCAAAATAATTGGCCCATCGGCAGTGGGTAATTATCGTGTCATGAACTAGTTAAAGTTAATCACAGGCTAGTTTAGTTAGGTGGGATATAGTTTAGGGCGGTGATTCTCAATTAATATCATATCATAATAATATAAGCTGGTATTTGATTGTTTCAACGTATGTATAAGCAAAGGATTGCCAACAGTTGACCCCTTAAGACTGATAATGATGGTGATGATGCTTCAGCGTGGCAATGCTACCAGAATGATGGACACGCTGACCATCATTCATCAGATTACCTTAGGCAGTAATCTTGATCATTTGGATTATCTCTAATCACTATTACTACATATAGTACGAAACAAATTAGCTTCCGGCTGTATATATATGCTATATACTCGTATGCTTAAGGGATTTTGATGTTCTTTGTTTTTAATACATAAAGTGATTCAAAAGGAAGGTTTGTATGTATAATACAATCACCCGCACGAAGCCGGGGCGAGTCGCTAGTTAGATCATAAACCACATAGGTTTTAGAGTAAGTTTTTAGTTTTAGAATTTATGCTTTGTGTATAGTGGTAGATACAATAGATTTCTTGTAATTCATGACATTTGCTCAGTGAAAAGCTGAGCGTATTATTTATGCACAAACTTACAATTTCGCTTTTTATATTGTCTATATAGATGGACTTAAGCTAATTTTCAGTTAATGTTATAATTTTCTTAGACAAATTAGATAGCGCCGTCTAACCAAATACGACAGTTGTAGGTGTACACGCGCTATTTATATCTATAAGGCGCTATTCATTTTTCTTATCAAACTGATAGGTATCAGTTCACAATAAAAAATATTTTTATTTGATACTTCACCATACTTAGTTACCAATCCTTTATAAATTGTATAAAATTAAATGATTTCCTTAACACTGAACATGCTCTTCATTTGGAAAAGGGTTAACGTTCCCTGGGCCAGGGCACTTAGAAAAATGTGCAAACATGCAGAAAAAAATATATTTCTGACTTGCTCGCACTCGTGCGGCTCAGAGAGTCTTCTTATTCTCATTTTTAACCGACTCCCAATAAGAAGGAGGTTCTATGTTCATCTGTATGTATTTCTTTTGTGTATGTTCATCGATATTATCGCCAATTGTGAGTTAGAAAAGATATACTCCCGAGGAAAATCAACAATTATGTAAAAATTGTATACGTGGATTCAAGCGAATTATTCGAATTTTGCACATGATGGAAGTCTGTTTTGCCATTTTTTGTGAAAAATGATTATTATGTATGGTTTTCAATACCGTCACTATAGTTGAGAGCCACTGCCTCTTGAGGGTTGATTGATTGATAAGTTCAAGGCCAAGCTTGATTATTTGAAGATTTTAACCATGTGAGGGGCGTGGCGAAGCGTAAGCTGTCTGTGGTCTTTTTGCTATTGATCTTCGGAACACAGTACCCTTTCATTAAAAGTTAATAAGATCTCTTCAAAATAGATCAAGTTTTAAGTATCTACTCGTAGAAAAAAAACTAACCTTGATTTTAGTATGTTCGTATAATTGGATGATGCTTTGACCTCTCAGGTCTCTGGTGCAAAAAAAATAATAGGTTTGCTAATACTCTAATATAAGCTATAGTTATAGTTTTTGTTATCTGTGCTCTTTGTGTTAACAATAAAGAATATTATCTATATATCTAAACTCGTATTTGTGCTCTTTGTGTAAACAAAGAAGATCTACTCGTATCTATCTATACTCGCGTTCTCGTATAGGTACATAAATATACTATCTTCTTGCTCTGTACTTAACCGAAAGAGAAAAATAATAGGTTAAATCTTTTACTCAACTTTTGATTTGAGTAAAAGTTGTTTATATTTTTTTCTCTTTCAAAACTCCAAAGTAAAAATTACCTGTTACATATAAAATTGTAACCAAGATACGTCAAAATGTATAAAACAGCTGTTTTTATTCGAATTCTAGATTGGCCCATAGTAATAGTAGACTGTATCATATGGGAGCAAAATAATATTTTTACGGTGAGGGCGCTTTTTTGAATCCAGAGCGAAGTGAGGGATTCTTTAGTAGAAACCTGAACGTAGCGAGGGATTCTTTAGTAGAATCCTGAACGTAGCGAGGGATTCAAAGTACGTCGTCCGAGCCATAAATATATTTTGCGCCCGAGTGGTACACTCTGCTTTTCATCACCTCTATGAGAAAATAAAAGGCGCCTAATATTTTATTGTAATACCTATTATTATTTAATAAAACGTAGAGTAACAACTAAATTGAAATTAAATGGTATCTAATAATAAAACAAATGAAAACTTATACATTCTATTCATTCATTTTCTTGGCGCTGAACAGACAGAGAGACAAAACTCTTTATTTACAACCAAAATTTGAAAAATAAAAACTATTTACACATTTGCGACAAAAAATATGATTATAAAGTGGGGGCCTTATCACCCATGGCGATTTCTTCCAGGCTAACCACAGAAGAGAGAATCTAGTTCTGCTGTTTGTGCTGACACTAACATTACAAATACTTCCAAATTCAAAAAGTGCGCGGCATAGATTATTCCGGCTCACTTATTTGTTCAAAATTCAAAAAGTGCGCGGCAAAGATAATTCCGGCGCACTTATAAAGTTTCTTATAGAAAACACGAATAGATGTGATGAAAAAGTATTTTTCATCACATCTATTCGAAAAGGACTACTTGGTTCGCCTTTAAGTGCGCCCAAAGGTGGTATTTTCTATAAGAAACTTTATAAGTGCGCCGGAATGATCTTTGCCGCGCACTTTTTGAATTTGGAAGTATTTGTTGAAAAGGATAATTAATAATGTTGTAGGTATTGTATTTACAAAGTAAAACAAATAAATAAAAAAGTACAATATTTTTACTGTTTTTTTTTGTTATTAATAATATAAACCGTAACCCTGATTAATTAAATTGAAAGTTTCACAAGCCACCGCCGCCAAGCTCAGACAGTTAACACAGCCTGCACATTTGACTCTGTAATTACATTCTAGAAGTTGTTGTTATTACTATTATTATTGCGGCTGCAACTCCTAATGGGCGTCTTATTGCATTCATTGTATGTGGTAGAGATGCGGCTGTTTCAGTTTAGGCCGGATACCCTATGTGTTCTGGCCGGAGACCTATTCTTAAATCTCAGGTCAAATCAAAACAGAAAAGGACTCATAAGTAAATTAACTAAATGGGGAGGCTTATATCCAGGAGGGTAAATCAGCAAGGAAAGTAAAAATATTAACTTCTTACAAAAAACGATTAGCCTTTTTCAAAATTCAAACTTTGGTAGACCGTCGAAAAAAATTGGATTTAATTTTCATTCACAAATTTACTGCACAATAGCGTTAATAGTCCGATTCTTCTAGCCAAATTTAAATTCAGAGTTCCATTTAGGTACCCGCGCAAACCCAAAACTCCTTTCGCTCCTATCTTCCGTAGAACCGTGTTGGGCGCAAACTCTCCAGTTCCCAGAATAAGTAGGCTCGTTAACGAATATCAACATAATCGTAATTTGGATATATATGGAGACAGTTTGTCTAAATTTAAAATTAATTTTAATTCCATTCAGGCCGAAATGGCCAAATAGAAAATGTTAATTTAATTAATTTTTTAGATTAGTTTAGTCTAGTAAACTATCTGAAGATTATGAAATACTAGTACAATCTTATTTTTACTAATGTTCTTTATTGTTCCGTAAAGTTAAATGCATGCTGTGCTGTCCTTAAAAAATAGTACATAAGTTAAATTATATTGTAAGTGTTTACATCTTATGTAATAATGTAGTTATTAATGTGAAGCCTTAATAAATACAAAAAAAAAACCGCCACTGGATATAAACCTCCCCTATGGATCTCCAGTAAAACCAATTGGAGGCGGCTTGCATCCACAGCGATCATGTAGTCGCAATGAGCTCATCCGAACATCTTGTGGATGGACGTCCTACGTCTGTGCTTGCCGGTACGTTGTCTGCACTCAAGAAAATTTCGACCACATCGTTCATTCGTCCGTCGTGATATGTGCTCTGGCCACTGCCATCATTTTTGACCGACGAACCACCGGAGGAGGTATACAATTCGACGCGTATATATATATTTTTTATTTTTTTCATGTATAATCACGCGTAACTTTTTCTTTAATAGTCCGATTTCAATAATATTTTTTTTGTTGGAAAGAGTATACTTCTAAATTGGTCCCATTTAAATTTCATCGAAATCGGCTCAGCCGTTTTTGATAAATCAACAATAATGTGAAAAATGCTACATCGATCCGTGCATAATATTTGCGTTCTAGCGATGCGCAGGCTTCGCACAGGTGTATTATATATTATATAAACATTTCTCTTGAATTACTCTATCTATCAAAATAAACTGCATCAAAATCCGTTGCGTAGTTTTAAAGATATAAGCATACATGGGGACAGACAGTGGAAAGCGACTTTGTTTTATATTTGGTAATGATTCTGTACACGGGTGAAGTCGGTCATGTTATTTTTTGCAAAAATAATTTTATTACTTGCCGTTAAGCTGAGCTATCCGCTAACTCATTCGCAATTCGCTGATTTTGAGCAGATACTAAACGTGTCGCATTATGTAGAATTTCTCGTCCAATTAGTAGTTATTTTAATGCGGTAAATATCCGTCCAAATGAAGGATTACGTATCATCTCTAACCAATGAGCTTTATGCGTGTTCGGGGCAAGTACTACACGATATTATTCTGTTAATTACCTTTTCATTGTTATTGGAACAAGTTTTTAATTGTAATGCTTAGAAATAGCTGTTTCTAAAATCTGAGCGAATATACCTTGCTTGTTAAATCTCCCATAACTTAATTCAGTACTTAGAATAATAAAGAGCTAAATAAAAATACCCACGATTAACGATGGTTTGAACGTAATAGAAATGGATAAATTATATAATGTACTGTATTTACAACCTAAAACAAATTAATAAAATACTTGGACTAAAACATAACTATAAAAGGATAAAATATAAATAAATAAGAGACGTAATGGTTGGGGAAAAAGTTTCTTCGCATTTTTTAAGAAAATTCAAAACTTTTTTAATTTAGTTAATTTACATTTAACTTTTTGCCATCTTGTAGGTAGGGACATGATCCCATTGCTATAGAAATTTTGGGACTTCTGATCAAAATACCGCGACAAGTGGTTTTGGCAGTCCTCTCGTAATGTTAACCTGACGCTACCTAAAGAATTCTGAAGAGACCGAAACAGGTGGAAATCTGAAGGTGCAAGGTCAGGACTATACGGCGGATGCATTAACACCTCCCAGCCAAACTCTTAATTTTTGCTGAGTGGCTAAAGTGGTGTGAGGTCTAGCGTTATCATGATGAAAAACCACACCTCTTTTGTTGATTAAATCCCACCACACGAAAAGTACATAATACAGTTCATTAGGTTTCTTTCAGCGAGCTCGTGAGGTACCCAAATATCGAGCTTTTTTGTATACCCAGTTTTTTTCAAATTGCGCCAAAACTGTTTTGTGATCAATTCCCAGTTCTTCAGCTACGTCGTAACTACTGATATGCCGATCTAGCTCCACTTTATCAAAAATAGCATCCATTTTATCCGTAATAGGGCGACCAGAGCGACGTGCGTGTAAAGTAAACCTAATTTGTGCTACTCTCACAGATACTGCACTAGGTCCATAAACACACGCAATTTTTTTTCGCGGCCTGCGTTGCATTTTTACTTTTTTTGTAGTAAAATTTAAAATATATCGAATTTCTTCATTAGATTCACTCATCTTGACAGTACGAAAAACAAACGAAAATCACAAATTTTCCTAATTTGAATTTGGAATTATGTTCTTTAAAATTTAAACTTGCAATGACACCAAAACCAGCCAGATACAAATAGTATAGCCATCTTTTGTCTATGGTATAACCAAAGAGATTTTATTACAAGTTCATACGTATACTATAATGCGAAAAGACTTTTTCCCCAACCTATATAAAGCTTTTTATAAGTAGATTTGATCTCTCGCGGAATCGGTCATACAAATAAACAATAGAATTATCACCTTTCATTGCACTTTTCTATGCACCTATGTTTGGTTCTTGAATAAATAAATGTAGCAATAGCATATCGAATTACCTACATATGAACTTAAAACCCAAAAATATTCATTGTGGCTGCCAGCTTGCCACCACTATTTGAAATGTATTTCGTTTTCTAGTTGAATTTATTACCCTCCTATCAAATATCGTCCCATGCACCCATTCAGTTTCTACGTCATCCTTAAAATATTTAATTATTAGTTGACCTTCTCATCACGTAGATCATAAACAGCATAAAACGTAAAGCTAATAGCCAGACGACAGAAAAGCCATAAAATGAGTTATTAACTTAGAGCAGATGCGCCCAAAGCTGTCTGGGATCTAATGCCATCAAGATAGCAGAGTAGTTAGGTATAGTGCGAGTATACGATGCGATAAAAGGTACGTTATAATGCCTTTTTTAGTATATTACAATAGCTTTTTAATGCTACTCGTAGCTTAATTCTAATGTTCTTAGCGCTGACGCTACGCAACATACCTAAGTGCACATAGAGAAAAAATATGTAGGTACCTAACTAAGCAACAGACGCACAGCGTTTTATTTCGAAACGTAACAATGGGAAACTAATCCAAATGAAAGTAATCGAATGGTTCTCGAGTGGAGACCACGTAATTACCGACAGGCGCAGTGTGGGACATCCACCCACAAGGTGCACGGGATCATCTCATCAAGACCGCAGGGTCGCGTTTGATACAAACCCCTACCAACCGGTCTTTGGAGATCTATGGGGGAGGCCTATCTCCAGCAGTTGACGTCTTATGGCTGAAATGACGATATTACCTACTAAGTTCTTCAGTACTTTAATATCTATAGTTTAGTATAGTTTTGGTTTGGATTGTTTGTTTAATATTTTGAGTTACGTTTTTGAGCGCATATTTTGTTTCACTGGCTTATTGAAGACAGTAAAAGAATTGGTATAGTTGCCATCGTCCAAGAAATTACCATAAAATTTGGCAATTCATATAACATGCAAGGTTTACTTTTCGTATTTCAAATAGTTACTAGGATAAAACTTATCCTACATTAGCTGAAACTACAAAAAAAATAGCGCTTACTGTCCGCACAAAACTACACATCGTCATTTGCAGTCATTGTTCTCCAGCCGACTCCCAGACACATACCAACTGAAATAAAAATATTCCCCCCATAGCGTAATAACCACTATTATTATAAATAGCAACACTAGCGGCAATCTCGGCTCCGGATCGTCTCGGGCATTATTTAGTGGCAACACTGGTATCATTAGCGGTACTTGCGCCATCTGTAACTTATGCTTTTTGAGAATATACTGCACGTACTTGGTTCTAGGCGTCTGCACTTTGTTATGTTAGAGCTAGTGTAAAAACTATTTGCTTTTTACTATACTAGCTTTTGACTGTGGCTTCGCCCGCGTCACATTCCGATTTTTAAGCTTTCTCATAGGAAATTTGTCATGCATGAACAATTGTACATGAATGAAACCAATAAATCAACAAACACACTTTCGGATTTATATTAGTAATAAGGCTAGTTAATTCAAATGGAGACCATGTATCGAGAAGCGCAGCGTAGGACGTCCACTGACTAGGCGGACCGACGATATACTTAATCAAAAATCCAGGAACCCACTGGATCCTTAAGTCGCGTCGCGGATGTCTAAGGCTACCAGTAAAAGCGTGCAATCGTAGATCATATTTCGTAGCACGCGTAGCAGTTAGGTTTACCTCGTAGATGTAATACTGTTTTAAGTCAATTTTCATTTTGTTTTCTTTTCACTGGTTTTTTTATTTGGCTTTAAATCCTTTTTTTATGATATTTTAACACATCAATAAAGTTATGTGGTGGTGCGTGTGCCAGCCACGCGGGTTTGGTTCAGGCAGTTGCGATCAGACGCCTCCTAGCCTGTCAATCACAAAAAAAAACTTGTTTTCTTTTAGACTAGTCTAAAATACTAAAATTGTACCTCAAAGCCTTTAACGCTTTGTACGCCACATTTCAGGTGTGGCAACGCTTGAACGAACAACAGAAAGGCGTGTCGAAACCAAATAATATTCAGCGTGTTTTTCATCCTTTGACGTTACAAGCGAGAAGGTCAACTTCGAAAGAGTTTTTTAAGTACGAGTATGTATATTGTAGCGACCACTTTTAATTTTGAAATAGTGTAATCGACCGACTCTGCTTATACTTATTTTAAATATTTTTTTTTGTGTTTGTGTAACAGGTGCCTATGTGGTGCTATTTTTTTGCTATACGAGCCTTGTACTTGAAGTATGAGAAGTGAACTTTAACTTTTTGACCGACGAACCGGAGGAGGTACTCAATTCGATGCGGATACCTATATATAGGTACATATATATATATAATATATATTTTATATACATATTTTTTTAAATGTATTACCACGCATAACTTGTTGTGTCCGATTTCAAAAATTCTTTTTTTTATTGGAAAGGTTATAAAAATTCAAAATTGGTTCTATTTAAATTTTATCGAAATTGATAAATATTGGCAGTATTCGCCAAAATTTCGCACGGATCAATGTAGCATTTTTCACATTATTGTTTATTTATCAAAAATGGCTGAGTCAATTTCGATAAAATTTAAATTAGACCAATTTCAAAGTATTCTCATACGAACTATCGAAATCGGACGACTATGAAAAAAGTTATGCGAGGTTATACATTAGAATAAGTTGAGCAGAAGAAATAATCTTGTACTTAATTAGAATTCTTCCACCTAGTTCTTGGACGTCACTGGTTTTGCCAATAGCTAAATACTAGGTAACTAGCTGTAATCTATACGTAATTATTAGGTATGTGTAGTTATGTACTAGCTTCAGGGGTGAAGTCGGTCATACCATTTTTTGCAAAAAATAATCTTGTACCTAATTAGGTACAAGATGACCAGTGACCAGTGAATTCTAATTAGAATTCTTCCACCCAGTCCTTGGACGTCACTGGTTTTGCCAATAGCTAAATACTAGGTACCTAGCTGTAATCTATACGTAATTATTAGGTATGTGTAGTTATGTATATTTTGGTTGTATCATAAAGGGTAATTAGAGAAAGGTGTACTAAGCAGCTAACTAGAAAAAGCACGATACCGGCCATTTTGAAGCATTTGTTTGGACTAAACCCAAATTCAAGAACAAAATCAACTGTCACTTAAAAAATTGCAACTCAGAATTGACATAACATATGATGACTCCGGTTTGACACAATACTGTACTGTATCAGCCTTTTTGATAGTCCACAACAGGACGTAGGCCTACCCACGAAGGGTGTTTGGGCCATATCCACCACGCTGGCCCAGTGCGGGTTGGTGGATTCACATACGCCATCGAATTTCTTCTACTGTCATATACAGGTTGCGTTGCCTCACGATGTTTTCCTTCACCGAAAAGCCAGCGGTGTTAAATTCCGTACATAAATTCCAAAGAACTCACTGGTACGGGACCGGGATTTGAACCCACGACCTCACGATTGTAAGGCGGGTGTCACTACCACTAGACCATCACGGCTTTGTATATACACTAATATATATGACACAATAAGTTGTTTAAAATTAAGGTCTGAATCACCTCCTTTTGGCTAAAACAGAGTAAGCAGATAATCTGGTATAGTAAAAGCTCTCTTTCAGCTAAGTGCTGAAAAATCCTACATCACATCCATACCTTTTTAGGGTTCCGTACCTCAAAAGAAAAAACGGAACCCTTATAGGATCACTTTGTAGTCCGTCTGTCCGTTTGTCCGTTTATCCGTTTGTCCATCTGTCCGTCTGTGTGTATGTCAAGACTCTTTATCTCGGGAACGCGTAAAGATATCGAGTTGAAATTTAAACTGTATACGTATATCTATGGTCTCTTGCAGTTGTGTAAAAGAAAAACTTCTCAGTTATCGTTTAAAATGTTAGAGCCGTTTATGTCGTAAAAAAACCGTATATTTCGACACTCACAAAAATCAAAACCTACAGGGTACTTTCCCTTGACATATAACTATGAAATTTGGCGATAAACATTGTCTCAGAGTACACATATAGAAATAAATCTGAAAACTGCCTATTTTTAATTAAATCACAAAAAAATAGCGCCTCAATATTCACAAAATATGGGTTCAAAATCCAAAGTGAGTAAATCGTATCATGTAAGGTAAATAAAAGAACTTCATTAGCACATGCTAACACAGGTTTTTAATTATTTTAACAATGTGTTTGTACGGAACCCTCGATGTGCGAGCCTGACTCGCACTTGTCCGGTTTTTTAAAATTAATCTAAGATCATAAAGCAATAACGAACATGTTCATAAAGTTCTGAAATCCCAAATATACTCGTATGTTTAGTTCTAGAAGCCTCGCGTCACGCCGTCGCCATCAATTTCAGCTCCGGCCATTACACGTAAGTCTGGTGTTATTGTGGAATTCTTTGGCTGCAGGGGATAAGAGTTCACCACTTAAGGTAAATCTTTTGGTTTGAAGTTATTGGAACGTGAGTTATACTTGTTTGATGGCGAGATATGTTGTTAGTTTTTGATTGACGATTTTATGTATTTTTAATAATTTTAGTTTTTAGACGGATTTATCTGTTTACTAATTGCATTCAAATCTTGCTTTGTGTTAAAAATAGAAATAATATTTTCAGTTTAATACAAGTAGGTAGATATACGTAAATTGAGTTGATGTTTTAATTGAGTGAGACTGGCACAGGACAGGGATAATTGGTGTAAGGGGGAGGAGGCTTATGCCCTGCAGTGGGCCGAAATATTTAATAAATAAAATATTAAATATTTGTTTGAAGATTTACAGAGTTCTGTGGTTTTAAGCATAGACTCCACCAAAGTGCAGCGAAGATGTGCTTATAAATTTGAATTGATTGTACAAAACATGAGGACCGCATCCAACCATAATTTTGAACCCAAATAGGTTGAATATTGTGATTGGCTAAAATACTAGATATTTTTGTGAGAGAATTGAGATATTTTTGTTTGCCAAGCTCCGCACATTTCCGTTTTGGTAGTCTGTCTCAAATTTTGAAATTGATAGGCACCTACAACGCTGTACCCTCTCGCATAATTTGATTCTAAATACTACACTCTTAAATAAATTTAATTATAGCTTGAAGTGAAATTAAAATAAGACACAAGAAAAGAAAAATAATAAACACGTAGGTAATGAGACTGAAGTTGCACATTAGACAAGTTGGACATTCATTGGTGCTCTCTCATGAGTATTGTAATCGAACTGTTTCCGTTGTTTCATGAGTTAAGGGAGTTTCTGACGGAAGTATTTTACGAAAAATTTGATGTAATTTATTTTCCAAAAAAATAAAATTAAACGCTTGTTTTGTAAGTTGTTGGTATCGGGCAAAAGTGCCTTTATTAACTACAGTCTACAACAAAATACAATGCTACTTTTATAGCTAAAACTACATACACTACTACTACATAAAAAGCACGTGGATCACCCACAAATCCTTGAAGATCTAAAGATGAGTAGTTGTTGGCAGTTTTGAATAGTGAGCGACTGAGCGTAACATTCGTCACCTTATTTCACACATTCTGACTTGAAGTTGACGAGACGCTTGGCCACGACCTCGCCGCTATGAGCGGTAGCGGGGTGCGGCGCGGTAGCGGTAGAGAACCAATATACTAAAATGTTCGAATGACGCCACGACGTCGCACTCCGAGCGCTTAAAGACCCCACCGCCACTCCACAGACCCTGCCGCAGAGTTACTGTCAAAAAAATCTAAATGTTCGAGTGACGCTACGACGTCGCACTCCGAGCGCTTAAAGACCCCACCGCCACTCCACAGACCCTGCCGCAGAGTTACTGTCAAAAAAATCTAAATGTTCGAGTGACGCTACGACGTCGCACTCCGAGCGCTTAAAGACCCCACCGCCACTCCACAGACCCTGCCGCAGAGTTACTGTCAAAAAAATCTAAATGTTCGAGTGACGCTACGACGTCGCACTCCGAGCGCTTAAAGACCCCACCGCCACTCCACAGACCCTGCCGCAGAGTTACTGTCAAAAAAATCTAAATGTTCGAGTGACGCTACGACGTCGCACTCCGAGCGCTTAAAGACCCCACCGCCACTCCACAGACCCTGCCGCAGAGTTACTGTCAAAAAAATCTAAATGTTCGAGTGACGCTACGACGTCGCACTCCGAGCGCTTAAAGACCCCACCGCCACTCCACAGACCCTGCCGCAGAGGTACTGTCAAAAAAATCTGGGCTACTATATCTTCACTTCCAAATTGCCATATTTGGGCCGATTTGTGAAAAAAAATCGTTCGCCAAAATCGCAAATCCTAGAAGAGGTGCTACGAGATTCTGAAATTGCCGTAATTTAGTAGTAGTCTGCCGAATATTCCAGAAATACAATTTGAATTGCTGCATACATATTACAGCAATTAGCTTATCAATAATTATTGATCAGTTAATTTCAGCTATATAAACAATTCAGAATATTATGAAAATTACTATATTATTATATTATTAATAATGAATAACAAAATAAAACACTTTACAGATAAAGAGACTTAAGCTGGAAACATACTATCGGACGCGGCTGACGGACGCGACTGACAGCCGCGACTTAGCAGTGTGCACAGTCAAAACATTCGGCGCGCCAGGTCTCTCTCGGACGTCCGAACGCTCAAGGTCAGCCCAAGGTGACGTCCACGACTGATGTCCGATAGTGTGCACGGCTCAGTGTACATTAATTGTCTAGATACATATCAGTCGCGTCCGTAAGCCGCGTCCGATAGTATGATCCAGCTTAACCCCCTTCGCACACGTAGGCGTAGCGTAGTCATATCGTAAGCGTATTGTAATACGCGCGCAGGACGAGAGCAATACACATACATTTTCAAACAAGTCCGCACACGGAGCGGAGTCGCGTATTACGATACGACTACGCTACGCCTACGTGTGGCAAGGGCCTTAGTGACATTACAATTTTGTCCCCCTAACAATGTTCAACCATTTTTTTTACGAGGCAATCTAGTTTAGATAAAATTAAGTTTAGATTAAATATCATCGTCCGGATATTGTTGCGGATACTCGCACTTGCAGTTGTAATAATACGGCGACTTTCTTGTGGAATAATGCAACTGCCCTGCCGCTAAAACCTGAACTCGTGGCCGAGATAGGGTTGCCATTTCTAAAATTCAACCAGGACAACCCGGACATGTTTACAGATTAAAAGGTTTTATTTTTTTACCGCGGGAAAAAATGCGAAACCCCTTTCGCAGTTTTTAGTGGGGGTTTTATTTTTTTACCGCGGGAAAAAATGCGAAACCCCTTTCGCAGTTTTTAGTGGGGGGATTTTGCGAATCGGAACCTGGACTACAATGAAATCCCGGACTACAAATCGCCCGGACGATCCCCGGACGCCTTCTAAACAAAAAAAAATCCGGGGAAACCCGGACGGGTGGCAGCCCTAGGCCTTACGGAACGCACGAACAGAATTGTACTAGTAGCCTAGTAGATTACGGTACCGCACAGCACGCCAGCACGGTTTTACGGTACCAGTGTAAAAATATCGTACCATAAAGCGAACGTACCCAGCCTCTTTCTCAGTTAATACCTTCGTTTACGACGGAGTGACGGTTGCTATTAGTTTTACGTCTTACGTTTAAGGTTTATTAGTGGATGTAGTATTCGCCAGGTTATTTCACACATGGCCAAGTCTAGACGCTGGAAATGTCTTTGTATTAAGAAAATACTCGGATACGACGTGGGCGTCGTAAACGAGTTGATGAGGTTGGAAAAAGTGGAATTGATTTTATTTTATTGCTGTTTACACAACAAGTTCTATAATTTTGGTTGGAGTTAATTATATATTTATAAGCTTTGCACCTATAGATATGATACTAAGAGAAATTTATATACAAAAAGTTTTCTGATAGGTAATATTTTAAATCTAAAACAGTGTTTCTTCATTACTCCTTCATGCAGAAACAAAGGGAGGGCCCGGCTTGATTTTTTGGATAGATATATTTTAAAGGTCGGATAGTCTCATATAGTACCTAATATCCCTTAAAAATAAAAGATTCCTGTGGGATAGCAAAAAAAAAACAAAATAAAACGCGGGCGAAGCCGGGGAAAAAGCTAGTATAAGTCTTCTGACCCCTTAGTGTAGTTATTGGCTTTGGCTTAAGACCCGATCTTTCTTTTAAGAGATGGTATAATGAAAATGAGTTCTTTTTAAGCCAAATTCATATAATATAATTTTGTCCTCTAAATGTAGAAAAATTTATCAAACGATAGTACTTGTATTAATAAAAAGCTTACAGTAACGCGCTTATTATAATAAAGGAGAATTTTCAGGTCTTTTAATAACATACTATTTACTGACATGTACTTCTATAACGATGCATTCTAGAGCTAAAAGTAGATAACTATCCAAATATACAAAGATTTAAAAAACGATGTTGCCTTAAAAACTTTCCAATAAAAACGACAATATCGTACATTACTTATCTCTACGGCAACAATATCCTTCATAGCTTCCCTTTCAAAACAATGTTTTTCCCAAAAAAACACCGTCAATTCCGACAATGTCTCCCGTAAAAAATCTAAATTAGCCATAATTCCACCTTTATTATCAAGAACAGGGGATGTAATTGAAAAAAGACCTACCTTCTCTCATTTTACTAACAATCCGGTAATAAAAGAACTTAACAACGAACAATAACCAATTTGGAGGAGAAAACACGCGGCTCGAATACCCATTGACATAAATAAATCATTATTTTTTTCCCTCCGTGTGGCTTAAAGCGATATAGTCGAATTTCAGAAGCGAATTTTCATTGTAATGCGCTACAAAAGAAAAACTCCACTATATTTGGATGGAGCTTTGTTAAAAATTAATTTGATACCTTTATCTTGAGTTTCTTGGGGATGTTTTGTATTTTCTTGAGTGTTACTGGCGTCTTTGTGGAATTCAGGTACTCAGCGTTAAGTAGCTTACTCTATTTATTTAAACTCTATAAGCGTTAGATAGCCAATCGTGTTTTATAGTTCTATTTGCCGAAAATACCTATATTTCTTCAAAAATATGTCAACAAAATGTACCTATTGTTGTCACATAACAAGTCGATCAGATTCACCTAATCGAATTTAGTCTAAAATAAAGCTTATAGTAATCTTGTTTAGGCGGATAAAGTACGATTTTTTCTATTTAATCTATTTAATTTATTGGTATTGTCACATACTCGTAATACCGAGGAGTACTTTACAGTTTTATTTTAGTTGTGCTTTCAGTTGAAATTCCGCATGTAACTTTTGTCATACTAAAGTCTGTCCAGCGTACCCTTGTATGTAACGCAACGTGTAGATACGTTCAGCGTCTGTACAGACATGGATTAAGGTTGTGGTCACGTGGTCATTTACGCAGAAACTGCTCATGGTAAGTAAAATAAAAACTCAAATAGCGGCCATGAATAGGAATCGTATTATGCAACTCGTAAACACTACCTATTTATGACCGCTATAAGGTTATAGGAATAAGGTTGGTAAGGCAGGTGGAATAAGGTTTCTAATTATGAATAAACTTAAAATTAGTAGTATAAGCAAAGAAGATATAATAATACTACGTAGTATAAGGTAAAAAACCCAAAAAAGTATTTGAAATGAAAAAATTAAATGACAAAAGTTTATTCGACCTTAAAAATATAACTAGAAATTGTAAAAAACAGAAATATCGAAAAGGGTTCACCTCAGCATTAATGCTGAGTGCTGGTAGATACCAAGCACCCAGCGCTGGTTTTCAGGTAAACCCTTTTGTTAGAGGGTACAGTATGACATAAAAATATATAAAACAAAGTAAGTAAAACGTGCTTAACAAACAATGCAAAAAGAAAGTGAAGAAGTCAAATAATACAAGTTTACAATCAATAATATTGCGATTAATAAATAACATAAAATAAACCTTACATATCACTTTAAAACAACACAAAATAATACAAATTACGGGTGTATCTAACCTATAACGTAACTAAATAATATAAACAAATAAATGCTAGCAAAAAAAAAATTTAGACATATTTCACGCGCTGACCGGACTGATTGTCCCGGAAAGCAAGGAATTAGGTAATTTTTGGCTATAATGTATAGGGAGCAAACAGTCAGTTTACAGGTGTACTCGTACCTAACTGTTCGAATTCTTCCAAATTCGTCAATAAACAAAAATATATTAAAATAACCCCCAGAATTGCCCCCTGAGTTCGTCCCACGGCGGGTTTAAGTGATATTAGTGGTATAGTCGGCTCACCGGACAAGCGAGACGGACGGACGGCAAACACAATATCCGATGTATGACGGGAGATACCGACCAGCCGGATCGTTGCAGCCACTCGAATATTATGAAATTGATCGTACCTACGCAACGTAGACTTTACTATATTACCTACTACAAGGTTACTCAGAAGGGTGTACTAAATTCTCTCATTCTAACAACTTATTCTGTACCTTTTCAATCATATCATTGCAGGTATTTGAGATAGGTTTCCATACTCAGTCCGCGGTCTGACAAGATACGTAATATAAATCTATGTGGAGGACTCTATGAAATTCTGTGCGCATCTCATTACAAAATCGTACATTTTGAAGGCAGATTTGCTTATATTGTCTGTGTACATCAACATGCAGCTTAGATTCTAGACTGACCCCAAGGTCTTTGACGAATGTCACTTTGTTTCAATTGCTTACTTTAAATTAACTAAGGACAAGTTACATAAAGGCATAAAACACAGAAACAATGTATATATGCGTAATGTTTATTGATCAATTGGCAGATATATAAAGCGTATGAAGAGACAAAGAAGACGAGTAAGATTTAGACCACTTAGGAACGACGAACCAACATGATCGCCTTGAATCCTGAACGAGAAGAACTCGCTGATTTGTTTGAGGAACCTATAAATAGCACTACTAAGCCAATGGACAATGAAGATGATAGATTCATAAGTAAAAAGAAGATAACCACCGATTATAACTACAAGCATGAGGTGGTCTGGAAAAATTCTATTGGATTCTTAATTTTGCACATCCTTGCGCTTTACGGCCTAATGTCATTATTTATGGGGGCATATAAATTCTATACTTTGGTTTGGAGTAAGTAATTATTTGAAATTCCTGAACTAAATTTAAAATTTCATTCATATATGAATCATATGATATTTAAATTAAATTTTAAATCCTGTCACATTGTAAATAATAAACTCAAACCGCTTAACAGAGTTAATATTCAATGGTTGATCCATGTTTTATCTTTTATTTGGTTTGACAATATTAAATACGCTCTTACC
Organism: Hypomecis punctinalis; assembly: GCA_949316475.1. Taxonomy (NCBI): domain Eukaryota; kingdom Metazoa; phylum Arthropoda; class Insecta; order Lepidoptera; family Geometridae; genus Hypomecis; species Hypomecis punctinalis. The sequence continues at coordinate 17,743,593 of OX438802.1, forward strand.
TGTTATTTTTTTGCAAATAATGGCAGAACCGACTTCAATGGGACCACATTTGAATTTTATCGAAAACGTTTAAGCCGTTTTTGAAAAATCTATAATAATGTAGAAATTATATAAATCGATCCGAACGAACTATTCGAATTTTGTACCTCGGTAGTATAACCCTTTCGAAGTACAAAAATATTTAAATTTCATAATTGGTGTTTAAAATAATTTCTTTTTGTGTTTAATGAAAAGATCATATGAAGTTTCCAAATGTTAATATTTTAGGTTAAGTTTTACTACATTAATAATTAATTCCTAGCCACGGTACTCGGCTAGGTAAAGTGTTACCTAAGTGACGTGACAATGTTATACTTAGGTACGTATAACATTGTGACGATTGAAACGCCATGTGAAACGAGAAACGACGTGTGCAATTTTTGAAACAAAATTTTATTCTAAATACCAGTTGGTGAAAGTATCGAAGAACATACACAAAAATATGTGTTTTTTATGTGTTTTAGTCGTTTTCTCTTTAGCATATAAGTACGTTTATATTTTTAACCTTATTCAATGGTAACAATAAGTCCCAGTTTTTGTATAGTACCAAACTACAGCAAATTTTTAAAATCGAACCCTTTATAGAAATCCTCGTAAATTCTGAGTCACTAATTTAGGTGCCCTATTTACGATAACAATGGATTTTTTTCAGCTTTCTTAATTATGTATTCAGCTGTAGAAGGTGTCACAATTGGAGCACACAGATTTTATACTCACAAGTCATTCAAAGCGAGCCCAGTACTGAGAGCGATTCTTATAGCTTTACAAACTGTGGCTGGTCAGGTAAGGTGTAATGAATTTTTTCTCAAGGAAGGAAAACAAAAGTACCAAATTGATTTCAAAGAAATTCTAAACGAATAAAAACTGCAACTTATTTTCAGAACTCCGTGTTCATTTGGTGCCGCGACCACCGCCTCCATCACCGCTACTCCGATACCGATGGTGATCCTCACAACGCTAAACGTGGATTCTTCTTCAGCCACATTGGCTGGCTGATGACCAAGAAGCACCCACTGGTCAAAAAACTCGGAAAGCAAATTGATATGAGCGACTTAGAGGCAGACTGGATGGTTATGTTTCAAAAGAAGTAAGTTGAAATGTTATTTTACAATATTCAATGCAATTTTCAACCAGTTGTACTCGTATGTAGTTTGAATTGAAAATAAAATTATGGATTTTAAGAAATTCAGACGGGCTAGTATACCAGCACGAAATCATTATATCGAAGTGGCAAAACAAGACAGAGTTATGATGAAGTATTTCACACGCCGACAAAACTCTTTATACTACACCTGCTCGGAAAGTACCTTGATACTTTATCAAATTTACGGTAGAAAGTACGTCATTGCATATCGAACAAATATGCGGCGAGAAAACGCATCTGAGCGGGAGAGAAAAGTGTATGAAAATCCATTTCTTACGTGGTTTTTCTTTTTTAATTTTGGGTAAGACTATGCGCTGGTAACCTAAATATCAAAAGCCAAAAAGTTTTTACAGTGAGTTTTTATCTCCAAGGTCGCAAAATGACACTGGCCACTAGCTGTGTGTTGGATGGTGTCAAACAATTTGAAAAAAGAACATGTGAAAATTGCAGACGCCATTGGCGCCATTTTCAATTTGTGTGTTGTTTGAGGATTCAGTTTTCGTGATAAGTAGTGATAGTGATGATGAGTGTAGGATAAAGGTGTAGTATAAAGCACTATGTATCACTCGAGAGAAAGTGCGATTCCCGATCTCGGGTGTTTTCAAACGACACCCTCGACGGTTACTTTCTCCTCTCGGTGAACAATGTACTATTCGTAGTCAGGTGCTATTAAGTTAGCTGGAAATAACAATGTATTTATTTTCCATCTGCCCACGAATAGCATTTGTAAATTGATATATTACCACTGCAAACTAAATAAGGCGTTATAATAGTCATAGATCTTGAAATTTCGAATAAATTTGCTACCACAAAAGACTAATCGACAATTTAAACAAGATTATTTTTTGCAAAAATTAGCATGACCGACTTCACCCGTGTACAGAATTTACGAATATTTCGCACGTTAGGATTTTTCACGTTATTGTTGATTTATCAAAAATGGCCCAGCCGATTTCGATAAAATTTAAATGGGACCAATTTCGAAGTATACTCTTTCCAATAAAAAAATAATAATTGAAATCGGACCACTATGAAAAAAGTTATGCGTGGTTATACATAAAAACAATATTTACGCGTCGAATTGTATACCTCCTCCGGTGGTTCGTCGGTCAAATATTAGACTCATTCAATTGTAATCAAAAATCGATGTTTGATTTTCAGGTACTACTACCCCTTATATTTTGTCTTGGCATTTCTAATTCCTGTAGCAGTTCCAGTCTATTGCTTCGGCGAATCATGGACTAACTCTATTTTTCTTTGTTATTTCTTCCGCTACGTATTTCAACTGAATGGAACATGGCTTGTTAATAGTGCTGCACATCTTTTTGGAACAAGGCCTTATGATACGTAAGTCTGTTAGTTTTTCGACGATTTTGGTCCAAGTTAAGCAAATTCAACGCATGATAAAACGACTACGAAATAATTATCTCATCTAAAAGTCTTTCTGAGCGTCTGGTGGATGCAACGCGTGACCAAAATGCTGGTGTTTATTTGGCTCAACGTATAAACATTGCCATTCAGCGTGGCAATGCTGCCAGCATACTGGGCACGCTGCCAACTGGCAGTGGGCTTGAACATTTGGATTATCTTTAGACCTTCAAGGGTCTGTGGATAATACGATTGCTTTCTGTAGTAGTAGTGTAGGTAGTTTTAGCATAATTATTGTAGTAAATAAAGGCACTTTTTCCCGTTTAAAAAAAAAATATATATTTTACTAATGCGTTGTTCTTCATATTAGGTAGATTACTAATTTCTTTTTGATAAAATGGATCTAGTGTCGTCTCTACCTCTTAAAAAAAATCAGCTAATCAATGAAGCTGAAAAAACAGATAACAGATTTGTGTATATTGCTGAGATATGCTTGCTTGTATGACCACTACTGACTTAGGTACCACGTTTTGACATCTTTATCGTCGTTTGTATTCTTTTTATTTACAAAATTTCGAAATCACCTTCTTTTTACAGAAATTTGCAGCCTGTAGAGTCCTGGTTTGTATCTTTTTTGAGCATCGGCGAGGGTTGGCATAATTACCACCACGCTTTCCCTTGGGACTACAAGGCAGCTGAACTATCAACACATTTCAATTTTACTGCAAGAGTGATCGAGTTTTGTGAGACTATTGGCCTCGCTTGGGACCTGAAGACTGCTTCTCCTGAACTGGTAACTAAGATCATTTACTTTTCGCAGTGGGTTGGATCGTAAAGTTTTCATTTGGAAGCCAAATAATAACAGCAATTTCAACGTAGATTAAGACAAGAAGATACTAGATGCAAGCTGTTTTCAACGAGTATTATTAGAAATCCACAGGGCAGACCTACATTCAGCAGTGGACATCTTTTTTCTTCTGAACCTATGCGGTCTCACTTCTGGGCAGAGGTCTCCCCACTTCCTTCCATTTATCGCGTTCTGTAGACGAATCCCGTCAACCTTACGGCTGATAAAAACTATGAAATCTTTCGAAATAGTAAAAAATCAAGGGGCAAAAATCCAACAGCTAAATATACTAAATACTAATGTTAATCACCCCACCCCACCAAATCAATATGTTTTATACCTGCGCTACTTTAGCTATCTATATCGAGATTTGTTTTAAGACTAATTTGGGCGTCTCGTCTAGCTTAACCTGCTTACGAAGATTCAGCCTGTTATAGATCACTTTAAGATCACAGGAGAGGGCTGCCGGACTATACCTAATTTTCTTTTTCAGATCCAAAAACGTATATTCAGAACTGGAGACGGCACCCACTACAAGTTCGGTAATGACGAGGCCAGGTCTGCTGTCACTGCCATCGGCATCTTACACCCTCTTAACCCTTCCTACAACACTGTGAAGAAGGCTCCAGAAGCAGCCCTGAATCCTGAAGGTCTTCCACTGTACCATGAAAATGATGTTTTGGATATTAGTAGTTTGCAACGAGTGAGCTCTACCGGCTAGTTTTAGTTTAAATTTGTGTCATTACTTTTAATTACATACTCGTAATCATGGACTGACTTCATTATTTTTGTTTTATTTTATTAACATTGACACAATGTGTGCTATGCATATATGTGTAGTTATTCAAGTTAATCCTACCATATGATCCATCCTACCCTATCCTACATTATAAAGAACGCGCACAATTGATGTAGATCCTAAATTATAATTAACTAGCAGCCCGTCCCGGCTTCGCTCGGGTACGATTGGCTAAAGAAGACAAATAGTAAGGATCCCTATTTTTTTTAAATAGAAAATAGCCCATGTTCATCAGGGATAGCATAGCTTTACCGCAGTGAAAAAAAATTCAAATCAATTCAGTAGTTTCGGAGTCTATTCGATGCAAACAAACAAACAATGGAATTTTTCCTCTTTATAATATTGGTATAGATTGAGGCTACGACCATTTTGTCTCAATGAAGACATCTAGATATAATCAAAGTAACAAAAACGATCACCATTGATTCACAAATCCTTCACTTCCCAAAATAGCACAAGAATTGTTGTCTGAAAAAATAATAATATATGTGGCACGATAAATTGGCCAGTGGTGCTCATCTTTCTTTTAACTTTGAGGCACTTTTTGACAGAAGCAGCTTCCGTATTGCAATATGTCGCATTTGTCCCCTGGTGGCATCGACAAATACTCACTATGGGCCTTATTAGTAAGCTCCAAGTAGCTCAACGAGCTATGAAGAGGGCTATGCTCGGAGTCTCTCTGCGAGATCGAATCAGAAATGATGAGATCCGTAGAAGAACCAAAGTTACCGACATAGCCCAACGGATTGGCAAGTTGAAATGGCAATAGCCAGGGCACATAGCGCGGAGGACTGATGATCGATGGGGTCGAAAAGTTCTCGAGTAGAGACCACGTACTGGCAAGCGCAGCGTAGGACGTCCACTCACAAGATGGACGTTTGACCTCATTAAGTCCGCAGGATCGCGCTGGATGCAAGCCGCTTCCAACCGGTCTTATTGGAGATCCATAGGAGAGGCCTAAGTCCAGCAGTGGACTTCTTATAGTTGATGGATGGATGGCATCGACAAATAATAATTAATAGTATACTTCACTTTGCAGCTAGAGAAGTTATGTCACATCATTTCGCCGCGAATCCTTAATCTTGAACGCCAGATTCGTCTATACTTCTGGTGTCATACCACCATTTCAAAAGGACCAATATTTCAAGCGCCCTGCTGGCTTTTTGCTTATCTTCTTGGATTATGGAAAAACGTTTGTGTAGGACGCCACATGCGTAGACGACGTGGCCTCATTTTACTTCAGAAGGACAACTAAACAAGCCGGGGGCGCGATGGAGGCCGCAGTAAATGCTAAGCGGTGCAAATATCAGTTACCTTTAAGTGATGTTTAAGTTAAAGTAAGTAGTTGATTGAATCAGGCGTTACTTCGCGGAAATTCATCTTCAAATCTTTGTTTTGAATAAATATTTAGTGTATTTCCGCTATCTTGTTGTAGGCAAATAAGTTTAAGGGAATTAAAAAAAAATGCACAATATATATATTAATATTACAATTGTACAATATATTAATATTACAATAATTATACATTTAAAAACTTAATTTTACAAAATAGATAAATTAATATATTCATAACAAATAAATATTAAGTATAAAAAAATCTTTAAAAATAATATGACAAAATATTGATAACACTTCACTAATAAATAACACTCTTATTCTCACTGCACTGTTCGACACTCGTTTCGCCTCTCCACGAGGCATCTTCAGGATCCTAAAGATGCTACTAATAATTGTGTATTTTTATAATGTCCTTAAACTTATTTGCTTACAACAAGATCGCGGAAATACACTAAATATTTATTCAAAACAAAGATTTAAAGTAAGTATTTTTAGGGTTCCATACCCAAAGGGTAAAAACGGGACCCTATTACCCGCTGTCCGTCCGTCTGTCTGTAACCAGAATATATCTCACAAAGACCTTGCACGCTGTTATAAGTAAGTCAGCTAGAACGTTGATCACAGATGACGTATTTCTGTTGCCGCTGTAACAAAATAAATACTAAAAACAAAAAAAAATATTCAAGGGCTCCCATTCAACAAATTTGAATTTATAGCCGTTTTTGCTCGATATTAATAATGGTGACCGGTAGATGCTTGAAATATTCACAGAATATCTAGTAAAATATTCAGTTTAACCCTTTGACGACCATGGGGACATATGCGTCCCAAGAAAATAAATTAAAAAAACTATCTTATAACTATTCCATTGCATACGATTTTACTATACATTTATTTTTTAACGTATCTTTTGCATTATTATAGCTGAAAATACAGCGTATGAGACACCATTTTTTGTTTATGGTCATTGAAAACTGACATTTCATTTGGCGCGCTAATCTCATATTTTGTGAAAGTAGTTTTTAGAGTAAAAGTTTTCATTATTATTTTAGAATGTGAAATAAACCTTGCCTGGTAAGTGAATTATCGTTTTATGTAATGAACTAGCCGATATTTATGAATAGTACCTTGATAAGTGATAGTAAACACGAAGGGACAGCGGTGTCCCTATGGCCGTAAAGAGTTATTTTTTGTATGGAAAAGTTTTCTTACTGTAGTGATGTTTTTTGTCAAGTACCCTAATTTTTATTCATTTTGGTGACGGATATGTCACATAAGGGACGTGGAGAATTTGAACTCAGAGAAGATGACATTTTTCAAAATTTATTGGGTGATAATAATGACGATGAAGATGACTTGCTGCTTGACGAAGAAGACTGAAATCTCGTGACACAGGATGATGACCATTGACCAAGAAGTTTTAGATATTGAGGTTGAAGATACATCGTTTTCACTTCAGGAATCTACAAGACTGTCTTGCCTGAAACTTCACCGTCGATAGTAGAGCCCGTCACCAAATTCCATTGCAATAATCCACCGGTTTTCAAGTGGAGCCACACATACCACCCAAATGTTTTTCGTGAGGTCGATAAGTTTGGATAGTTGACAATACGTCAAGAAACTGAAGCTGATACATTGACTCTTTTTGACTAGGATTGTGACAATAAAAATATGGGTGGTGTTGATCTTATGGATCAACGCAAAGTGTGCTATGAAGTAGATCGAAAATCAAAGTAAAGTGTTATCTTCCACTATTTTTCGATCTGATTGACATAACATGACAGTAAATAACGTACATACCGTCTACACTAAGCTGCACGTTCAAAAACAATTGGAAGGAAGCCTGTTATCCAGCTTGCAGTTCAGATTAGTCGGAGTTTGGAGTTTGATAAATGGTTTTACGGTCAGGGAACGAGGGGTCCCCAAGACGACAACCAGTACAGTGCGCAAATCCGTGAAACGGCCTTTGGTCTCTCACCCTATAGAAAGATCAGAATCATCAGAAAAAATATGTGTAAACTGTGCCAAAACTAAGATCGAAATCTTCACAAATAATACTTTCGTGATATGTAAAGGCCTCCTTTGCTACACCAGTGAAAGAAATTGTTTCGTTGAGTATCACTGGTATAGTATTTATAATAATTTATTCTTGTTATTTTAGAAAACAACCTTACTACAATAATAACAAAGGAATTTTGTGAAATAACTCCCTAAATCTTATGTAAACTTAGTAATTCTTAAGTCTAAGTTTTAGGAGAAAAGTATCTCTTGGCGACCATAGGGACACATTTGTCCCAATAATTTCCTAATAAACCAAAAAGTATTTTTTTTATTTTGTTTTAAAAACATGTTTTTTAACGTCTAAACAATCGTTCTAAATAGCTCAACTGAATCTAATATCTCCCATAATCTTATGGTCCTGAAAGGGTTAAAAATAAATCATTAAATTAAAACAAATATTTAAGGTGGGCCCTCCCATATAACATACTTCGATATTAATAATGGCAACAGGAAGATGCATGGAATATTCACAGAATATTAAGTTGTTTATTCGATTTAAAAATAAATAGTAAAATTAAAAAAATATATACTTAAGAGGGGCTTTTATACGGTACGGAACCCTTCGTGCACGAATCGGACTTGAACTTACACAATCACAAATCTTTTTAAGATTTCTGAAGATAGGCACGAGAGGCATGTCGCGCAGGTAGACCAAGACCCCCCGAGTCGGTTCCCGCCTTGTCGTGGCGGAGGGGCTTAGTATCTAGGTCTGCCTCAACCTGGTGAACGAAGAGGAACCCGTGGTGGGGCCCTATCTCCGGGTCTTGGCCCTCGACAAGCCCGTGTGGAGGCTAGCCAGTAGGTCAGTTCGCCGACTGAGGTGGACTGCGGTGTCGCGCTTGTCGCGATGCCGCGGTCGAGCCCATTGAGGCGGGGGCGGCGACAGGATGGACGGGCGTTGAGGAAGCCACCCTGCCAGCGGCCCTAACGGGTGCCGCCAACGTGTTGGCGGAGGCGGTGGGGCTGCAGGGAAAGAGGGTGTCGAATGTTGTCGGCCGCTCTCCCTATCCTCTGCAGCCGTAGTGGTAGGCGCGGGGCCACTTTAATTGACGCATTGCATCAGGACCAAGGCTGTTGGATACGGATGTTGTCCGATGCCCAGTGCTGGTTGGTCCCAGGTGGTGGATGACGATGTGTCTGGTATTCAACACATCATCATTCTGGCGGGAGCCGAAGCTCCGTTTTGGGGCCCGAGTTGGGCCAGCGCTGTTGGGTGCCGCGGAGGAGTGCGGAAGCGTGCCCGTAGCCCCGACACCAGGCGCAGTGGTGGAACACCCAGGGGTTTTGGTGGGTATACCGTCCAGCAATGACCAGCGGGGACTCCCACATAACCACTCGCCGGGCATCGAGGTGTGGTGGTATCAATAAAAGATTTCCCTTGGCTAAAAAAAAGGTAGACCAAGACAGCGTTCTTCCTACATCTGAAATAAGTATGCGTTCTGCGCAGTTGCTTGAGCGAGTTTCATGGCCATGAAAAATAGTTAGGCGCGTTAGGTACTTGGCGACTGAAGCGAAGCGAAATCGAAGATTTCTCCCTCAAAAAGGGAGAAAATTTGCTGTCGCGCTATTTGTCAGCCGATTTCAACAATATCTGGCAAGGATGTTTAGTACCTAAATCCTAAAAAAATGCTAGTACTAATAATAAAAACTAAATCGGTCTACAGCGAATAGAGCTACCTATAGGCTTATGAAGATTCAGTAAAAGAGATGAGTCGCGAGGTCTACTGTTCGGATATCTACTAGTTTTTTTATTTTTTTATTTCCTGTTTCCCTCGCATATAGACAAGGTCTTTATTTAACAAAAATATTTTGATCCTCCATACATGTTTTAGATATATTTATTTTAATAGATGTCCATCCTGACACAGAAAAGAGAATTAAAGTAGTTCGCTGTTCTGTGATCCTGAGTATTATGTATCTTATATATCTACTAGTTTAGAAATTTATATTATGAGCAACATTCAGAAAATACAGGGTTATTCAGAACTGATGTACTAAGCCGAAAGGGGTATTTCAGGTCATCATTATGAGCAACACTTACTATGGGGCCAACCTGGAATTCGATAGAAAAAAAACAGCTGTCTCATACATTAATACAACTATAACTTGAGCAATTACGGAAGGGGATATTTTTTGTGACAGCTCATCGAAACAGTTTGTATTAGTTTCAGCCTTAGCCTTTGGGCTCGATTTTGCCCTACTTTAAGTGATCAGATTTTCTTTTAACTTTCCACACATATCAAAGACCGTAGACAATGCATTTATTCGATTAAAATATCCGGTTATCCTTGTTGTATTCGCCAGGATTCGTTGATTTCTTTCTGCATCCTTTGTATAAGAATAAGAATATTCGGTGGCTATTTACTAAAAAGTGAAAAATAAATATACTAAAAAAAAGTCCTAGCGAATACCATCGAAAGATAATGTTATCAATGTATGGAAGACACTGCAACACAGTTTTAAACTAACGCAAAAGGCAGAGCTACTTAAGATTGTGTACCTAGTGTAAGTTTTTGCGATAATAATTTATCTTAACTGATTTTTATCTTATATTGGACATTTACGGGCATGGTGAGCCCGTAAATGTAATTCCATGTAACCCCTATTCTACAACAAAGTAATTATATAGTTCAAGATCACCTAATAAATTACGCAACTCATTGAATTTACAATAGATTTTAAACAATTGATTTGAATTCATTAGTCGAAGAGAGTTCAAGTCCAAGAAATTGCATAAAAAACAGAAACAATACATGTATACGTTATTTTTATTGGACAATAGCTCGATATATAAAGTGTATCAAGAAACACAGAAGATGAGTACGATTTAGACGAGATAGCAAGCAACAACCATCATGATTGGCTTCAATCCTCAACTTTTACCTGAAGAGTTCGCCGATTTATTTGAGGAATATAAACCTGAAGAAAAAACCAAACCAATAGACTATGAAGATGTAACACTCATAAGTAAAAACAAGATAAACACCGATTACAACTACAAGCATGAGGTGGTCTGGAAAAATGCTATTGGATTCTTGATCATGCACATACTTGCTGTCTATGGTCTATTTCTCATGTTCACTGGAACATATAAGCTAAATACCATATTGTGGAGTGAGTATTATTAGTTATTGTGATTAATAATTTACGAGTATTGTGGTTTATTTTTTAACCGTCTTCGTTATAGACGGCGGTCAAAAAATATAATAGACTGGCTAAGTGTTGATTGTGTCTTTATAGCATTGAAACCTTGACAAACTTTCAGATATGCAGGTTTCATCACAATAGTTCACAATTCTCTATTTTAAGCTAGCCATAGTAAAATTAAATTTATAGAGTGAAATAAAAAGGTAGTAACAATTTTCGTATAGTTACCAAAAGACGCACGCACTTAAGGACTTTAACCCCCAAAGATGAGAAACTCACTGTTCTCCGAGCAAGGGTGAAATGAATTATTTTGAACTTTATATTGTGATCAATGCAATACAATACAAAATAACTTTATTTTCACACCGTAAATATATAGAACAAGCTTAAACTAGAAAAAGTAAAAATAAACAATAATCCGGTAGAACAATGGGTGGCCATATCGCCTGCGGCGATACAGCGACCAAGTTTTACAAGAGTTTTTATTTTGAAATCAAACTGAAAGTTGGAGTTTCACTCTACTTTGAGAATTTTTAATAATTCTAAATTTTACTTTCCAGCTCTAGTATTTGCATATTTAAGCACTGAGGGTGTAACTATTGGAGCACATAGATTTTTCACTCACAAGTCATTCAAAGCCACACCACTACTGAAAGCTACTCTGATAATTTTACAGACTTTGGCTGGACAGGTAAGATCATGATTCACTAAATATAACGACTCTTTCTAACATGCAAGGTTGCAACATTAGCATTTTTGTATTACCGGCACATTAGTAGATACGATATTGTGACAAGCGTGTCGCTTGACTCAGTGGAGTTCAATTTTCTTTTCAATTCGATTCCACTGAATCATTAATATCTTCAAATTTAATTGAAGCTTTGCTTACTTTGACTTGAACTTTTGTACAATTTTCAGTCTTGTTAAGTACAAATGAGTACAACGTTATACTCCCTGTAATCAAATTCTTTTTCACGTTTGAGGCAATTTTTCAGAACTCCATGTTCATATACGCTCGTTTCTTCATTCAGCTAATTCTTTAGCTGGAATGAGTTTTTGCATTTTTTCAATAAAGAATATATTCGTTTTCTTTTCTCTCTCTCAAAACAATAAATAAACAATATTTATACGAATAAAAAAATAATTTATTTTCAGAACTCCGTGTTCATTTGGTGCCGTGACCACCGCCTCCACCACCGCTACTCCGACACTGACGGCGACCCTCACAATGCTAAGCGTGGCTTTTTCTTCAGTCACATCGGCTGGTTGATGACCAAAAAGCACCCGCTGGTCTTAAAACTCGGCAGACAAATTGATATGAGCGACTTACAAGCAGATTGGATGGTCATGTTCCAGAAAAAGTTCGTTGACATTTGTGTAATCATATCCAAATTACACAGCACAATGTTGAGTCTTTAGTTCTAGACTTAGTGGCATATTATAGGGAAACATACTGAATTTTGTTTACGTCTCTCATTGTAACTAAGCCCCAAATATAGATGTTACATCATTTTGTTGCAATAAACGATTCAGTATTGTGCAGAATTTTGGTTAGGTTGTGAATTAATTTAGAATGAAGCCAGAGAGCTTCTTCTTAATGTACGAATACTGTACACGATCTAACATTTTGATTTCTTTAATTTCTTCTTTGTTGTTCTTCAAAATTTTATTTTAAATTGATGTTCTTTCAGGTATTACTACCCATTATATTTCGTCCTCGCAGTGCTGATTCCAGTGGCAGTACCGGTTTATTACTTTGGAGAATCTTGGACAAACTCTCTTCTACTTTGCTATTTCGCGCGCTATATGGGTCAGTTGAATGGCACTTGGCTCGTTAATAGCGCTGCTCATCTTTTCGGAACAAGGCCTTATGATACGTGAGTCAGATTGTCTATTCTAAATTGATTTTGGCCACCCATTTTACATTAAACTTTGCAATAAGCTAACCATCTGAATGCCTCGTCATGGCTCAATGATTAGTGGACCCAGATTTCTATGCAATAGAGGCGTGGGTTTGATTTCTGCCCAGGACAAGCTATTATAATATTATGGGCAATATTGGCGTTTGCTTTGTATCTGGATGATATTTTCTTTATTTATTATGTATTTATTTATATTTATAGTGTATTTAAATATATGTTTACCTATGTACCTACTAGAGGTGTGTCTCGTGGACCAACTGCTTTCGTACAAATAATTGTGCTAACGAGGCAGTTTCTGAGAGTCATATCAAAATCTTTGCTTAATATGGAGTTCCGTATTTAAGATGTTCCCCACCCAACATTAAAAAAATATTTAATTAATCCGTTTCAGAAATTTGCAACCTGTAGAATCCTGGTTCGTGTCCTTCATAAGTTTGGGCGAAGGTTGGCACAACTACCACCACGCTTTCCCTTGGGACTACAAAGCAGCCGAGCTGTCAACGCACTTCAACTTCAGCGCAAGACTAATCGAGTATTGTGAGGCTGTTGGACTTGCTTGGGACTTGAAGACTGCTTCCCCAGAGCTGGTAATTCAAAGTTTTTATTTTCTCTCTTTGGATACTCGCATAAATTTACAACTATAATCATAACATTATGTGTGTCAATATACCAATTAAAGTAATTATTTTAAGAAATTGAAAACTTTAAATGGTATAAAGAAATTATCGATTACCTTACACTTATAATATTTCCTTTCGAAACGGAGGAGGGCTTGAGTTCTTGACTTCTTTAATAATCATTACTTACTCTGTGGTGGACTGTGATTCGCGCTTAGTGGATCTATCCCGCCCAATGTTTCTGGAGGGGCCGACTACATCCGTCACAGTCCAACAACTCAAGACATATTTTAGAAGTCTGTTGCAAGTTTACTGTGCCCACCAATTATAGGTCTCTGGGTTTAGCATTAGGCTTAATTGTGTTTTTCATTCCCCAGGTGGAGAAACGTATCTTCAGAACTGGTGACGGCACGCACTACAAGTTCGGTAATGACGAGGCCAGGTCTGCTGTCACTGCCATCGGCATCTTGCATCCTCTCAACCCTTCGTACAATACAGTGAAGAAGGCTCCTGAGGCAGCCCTGAATCCTGAAGGTTTGCCCCTGTATCATGAAAATGATGTCTTGGATGTCAATAATTTTAAGCGAATCAGTTCAACCGGCTAGTTTTAGTTTAAGTAGTACCTATTATTATCTTTAACCGACTTCAAAAAATTATGTTTTATGAGTATGCTACGCGATTACTCAGCTAATTAACCGATTTTGATAATTTTTTTTTGTTTGGTAGAATATACTTTAGAGCTATCTAATTTTATCAAAATCGGCTGGGCTGTTTTTGAAATTAAAATCAACAGTAATCAAAAAATGGTATACATGGATTTGAGCAAAATATTCGAGTTTTGTACACAATTGTAGTCGGTTGTACCATTTTTGGCAATATAAATATATGTATAAATAATCTCGTTCGTGTTTAGTTTACTTCGGATAATTTTTGATATAGCATTTTATTCTAGAAACGAATAATAATTTAGATTCTGCATAACATACACGTACATATATTCTTAATCATGTACATTGTGATTATACTATGTGATTTATTTTGTTCAAGAATCATAGTAATATCAAATAATTCAAATAATGTAAGTTTTAACTAAACTAAAAAAAATCTAAGATATCTAGATTATAATTATAAGATAGCAATTTTAGTTTTAGCAACGTTAAGCAACATTACTAGGTTACATTTGTATTACTTATAAAGTAAATACTTTTAAGATACTGTTAGAAATAATTAGCCAATACTCAATGTGATATATTACTTAGTTATGGAATTGCCGTTTGCTGGATTACTTAGATTTTCCTTCAACCGTATTACACTATCTAATTGACATTAAGTTGGATACCTACTGAAATGCATTTTGATAATAAATGAGAAAATAAAATTTAACCTTATTTTTTTACTTCTAAAGCATAGTCGATCGAAACAGCTATTTATTATTCGATACCTACTTATTGCCGAATAATTAATAAATATTTTTCATCCCCCCATCTCGAAAAGAGTATTTTTGCTCTTCGAAATCTGAGTGCAAAAGCCGTTTTTATTCGCTAGAGGGTAAAGTAAAATTGAATTTAGAACATCGTGTTCGCTTAGTTCGTGAATACAAAACATTAACCTATTTACTTCTACCTCCATGGTACCGATTTTATCATACAACCTTTTTTAATTTGTTCAAAACTCAGACACGGAACCATCTTGCTGTACTTTTTTAATTTGCTTTGCGCGCGCCATTTTCTTATCATGCATGTCGTATTGTTAAAAGTTTTAAAAATAAGAATTTTGAAAACAAGTGAAAAACTGAGTGATTCTAGCGACGAGGAAGTTTATTTGATGCCAACAGAATTGACTGAAACTGTTAATAGTGCGCAAATGTGCTTTCTCCCTTTAACAATCACGCGAGAAGTATTTGGAACAGTGCGGTATGTAGACGACTACATCCGATGTAGTCATTTCCTCGCTGAGGTGGGATGAAAAGTTACGTGTTGCACTCGAGTGCAAAGATTTTTTACCTTGTGCTCATTTGATTAACTCGCTAACGCTCAGGTTTCTAATTGTTGAATCCTTTGCTTGCTCGGTCATCAAAATTGAGCACGCGAATAAAAATCAACTTTGCACTCTTGTATAACAAATAACTATTATTACATTGATTTTATTTTACGGTTAAAACAAAACAACAATAATACTATTGTTCTTATATTATAATAATACTGTATTCACAAATATAAGAATGACATAAAGGGTTATCTGCTTACCGTGTACTAAGCCTAAAAGGGGGATTAAAACTCGAAAAATTCGAAAAAAAAAACAGCTGTTCTATACAAAACTGCAACTCGGAATCGACAAAATGTATGAAACAGCTGATTGTTTTTTCTCGAACTTTGAATCGGCCCATAGTAAAAGGTGTTCGTAATGATGACCTTAATCACCCCCTTTCGGCTTAGTACAAGATAAGCAGATAACCCTGTATAAATAATGTCTGTGAATATATTATAGGTCCATTAGGTATAGTTTTTAGTTCGAAGACCTACTTACGTCTAAATAATGAATTAATTAAAGAAGTAATTATATCTTCTAAATAATAGTTTCGTACTAATTGGCATGAAAATAATAAAGACCAACGAGTTGCATACAGTAATTGAGACAATACCTACGTACAGTTTATACACACAATTATTATAATAACCAACCAAGCTTAACTCAGTATCTAATGTAATCTAAATTCGCGTTTTCTCAGAAACATCGCCTGAATAAATTAACTTTCAATGACTCTATTTGAATCAAATTTTATTAAATTTTTTATTTAAAAGAAACTGAAAAAATAATTACCAAAAATTACGCAGCTAACAAGGTCAAAGTTAATTTAATATTCTTACAAAATTAAATGAAAAGCAATAAAAATAAAATCAAACAATACGATTCAAATTACATTGAATTTAACCTTATACTTATTAGCATTTATTGAAAACGAAATTTATAATAATTTAGTAAAGTAACGATAGGAGCATTAAAATTGTAAATCAATTACAAAAACTCGCTAAGGTCTTCTTATTTGTTTCGTTTGTCGTCAATAGGTACACGAGATAGACAAACCCTAACTCCAATTTCTCAGGGAATTTTGGGAAACAATGTAGGTATCAAGCAGTGTATATCTTACTAGCTGTCCGCCCCGGTTTCGCCCGGGTACGATTGGCGAAAGACATATTTTATAAGTATTGAGCATATATGCCTACTACGTAATGTAGATATACCCTACACACATGAACACAATTATTTTAGGGCGTTTTCATATTACAGTAGCATATACCTTAAAAAATATTTTCGCCATAGAACACCCATTGCTTAACCATGGGGCTCCTTTATTAGATCTTGAATAATACGATGAATAAAACCATTGCAAGAGGTTTGCATCCTGCGTCCATCCATGTACCTCCACCAAGAAAAGAGGTTCTCAATTTGTTTGTGTGTTAATAATCTTGTTGATAGTCTCAATAAAGTGTTGTTATCTTGAAATGTAACTTATAGTAAGGTCTATTACTAGACATACCGGACGAACGGATAGAACTGGTTGAAAGCTACCTGAATTGCGGGTGTTCCCGTAGTCTTAGTCTGTTCTTTATATATGTAATCTGACTATTTACATAAAATAAAGATAGTATTGGGCTATTTAAATAAAAGTAAGTTTGTATGGGTCGGGTGGCTATAGATAATATTTAGCACTGGTTCCAGAGTTTTTAAACAGTTAGAATATTAGAGACTCACACTCCATCGTAAGTTACATTCCACTTGCGTAAGTAAGTTAACGCTCTGCTGTTTTTGATATTTTCTTCATTCGAGAACTTTTGCAAAATATTGGCCATAGGTTCTACTTCTACGAATTGTGTGCCCTATCTAAGGCCTCTTCAACTTGCTAACCCAAAAAGCTGTGATAAAACGGATAGAAGCGCTGGCATCCAACGTGTTCCAGTGGTCTCAACCAGATCTCCGATCGTGAGTTGGTAGGTTCAAATCCTGATCCTGATCATGGTCTAAACGCAATAGTTACGGAGATGAACTACTTTTAAGTTTGACAGCTGTCATCAAGCGCGCGCAACAAAGTCTACTTGCTCAATTCTACACCGGACCTCAAGATACAGGCTTAGCCGAGTTTGAGACCCCTTGGCAATTGTAACTAATGTATATTTGTTGTGGTAATAAATTATTTTGTATTTTTTTTTTGTTTGTCATCCAAAAAGTAGATCTCATTGAGCTCTCTCACTTTTATGAATACAGCAATGTTCTAAACTCAATAGTTATTTAGATAAACCACTTTTAAATTTGATAGCTGCCACTTTGACACCTGTCACGCAACTTTAATAAAAATTCCAGAATATGACATTTGTCACTTTGACACAGATCATTTTTTCTCATGTTAAAATTAGTTATTTCATTTGCAAAATATCTATCAAACAATGCTCTAATAAAATAATGTATTCATATGACTCTTACGATTTGATTTTTAATAAATAATAATAATAAATCGCAGGGGCGACTTTGTGGCGAGTCGTCGATGAGTGACGACACCACGAACCCTGATTCCTTGGGGCTAAATGAGACCCCTGACTCCTCTCAAGCCTTAACCGGCCGGTTTGGACTGGAAACCGCAAGAGCTAAGAACCTAAGCTCCAGGGTGGAAGTGTTAAAGGGCATAACGCCGCGAGTAGCGTCTAGTGAAAGCGCAGCACACCTCTCGACACCCTAAGCCGTCCACACTAATGTTGCCGCTCTGGCGCCAACTTACGGTTGCCTTTATGGGGAGCCCATTTAGTGGACGGCAAGTCACCACCCGCTACGAAATTTTGAAATGGGGCATATTTAGCGGGTGCCGTACTTCATTCCGTAATCTAATTTTACGAAACATTTAAAATTTCACCAAGATAGCCCAGTTACGATATTTCAAATCATTTTATATGCCATAGTTTCCATTTCACGCTATCCTTTTTATACCTTCTGCTGTTTTTATATTTCATAATTAAAAAAGGGGCCTCTCCTGTTGGCTTAGTCTCCTTTGATGCCTAATAAAAGACCAAGCTAAGTCTGTGAATTCAATTGAATAAAGAGGAATAATAATAATAAATCTTTATTTCAGACACAACGATCCATATCACAAAATTAAAAGAAAAATACATGAAAATCAAGTAGCAATAGCTACCCATCGTTTATAAGTTGCAGACAGCAGCTGCCGGCCCGCTAAGCTTCTAATGATCTTGTTTTTACACGTGTCGACTCTGGACATAAATGATGCGTTACGTTTTCGCTGAATGGCGTTGAATGAGTCTACTCGCGATTCTGCGTACATTTCGGAGGCACTACAATACCATTTCAGGCCCATCAGGTGCCTTTTAACTTGACTGTCCCAGACGTGCATGACAAAAAGCTTATTTGACGAATAGAATATTGTTAAATTAAAAATTTGACGAATTAAGTATTTGACTAACATAGATTTTGATCGGTCTCGAATTTGGCAAATATAGATTTGACGAGTATAGAATTTGACGAATCAAGTATTCAGTCGTCAACGACTGTCTGCGTAATCCATGCTAATGTTAAGGTCGATTTACATTAGACGAGCGAATGTTTATTCTATCCCCTCTCCTTCAATTTTTTTAGGGTAAACAGAGTCCGAACATTTCTTCGTTGTTCTATCGAAGCTCGCATAGATTTTAGGAATATTCTAAGAATCCTCGGTCGCTTGATGTAAACGGCGCTAGAGCGCGCGAACAGTAGTTATGTATCAAGAAAAATGTATGATAGTGATAGTAGCCTACCGAAATGCCAGATGTCTGTGGGATCCAACTTTTGGAATCTATCAAAATATAAATTTCAAACAAGATGCTTGGCAGGAAATTGCAAATCTACTTGAATGTGATGTTGAGGAAGCAAAAAAGAAGACGGACTAACTTCTAGCATCTTACCGCCGAGAAAGGCAAAAAGTGATGACTATAAATATGGATAAATATAAACCGAGGATTAACTAGCAACCTGTAATTGACATAAATATAAGCAATGAGCATTCGTTCGGTCTAAACCCATATTGTGCAAAAATTCTATTGAGCAACAATTCCACAAGAGCTGCTCTTGGTTCTTGCTCGTTGATCGTTCGGTGTAAACGCTGTAATGAGCTTACGTTTACACCAAAAGAACAAGATAGAATGCTCTTGTTCTAGCTCTAGCTTTTTGTTCGTTGAGTCTAGTAAAAAGGCCTTTATAGCCGAGGACAATTTTAAAATTAGAAAAAGTTACGTGACTTTTTTCTAATACTTATATTTAACTCATGATATCTTTCGAATGAAATGTTCGAATTGAACAATTTAAGAAGTTATATTAAGCTATTGAATTATTCTTGAATGTAAAGTAATTTATTTTGATAAGGATTAATACCAAGATACAAATACAATAGATTTTAAACAATTGATTGGAATTCATTAGTCAAAGAGAGTTCAAGTCCAAGGAATTGCATAGAAACAATACACATATTCGAAACCTGTAATAACAATTGACGTAAGGGACATTTTGGTCAAAATGACTTAAATACACAGTTTGATTTGTATTTTTTTGCTGCATCGATTGGTATGTTTGAAATATTTTTTTCCATGTCTAATCAGATTTATAGAATTTCAATTTAACGTAACTGTATATGAGAGCACAACACAAAACGGTTATTGACACACTTGGGGGGAAAGCCAAGGGAAGAGAGGGAGCTGTTCCAAGTTTGAAAGGCAAAATCAGGAACCATTGCCATTTTTAGTACACCCATACTTACGTTTCATTCAAAACATGACACAGTGGTTCCTGATTTCAACTTCCATGCCACTACAATGGAACTACAATAGGGTAGCAAAGCCACTGTCAGTTAAATACTCTATTGTTAGCTAATAAGATAACACTTTTAGTAATAAGTCTACAACACTGATTAGTAACTGATTGATTTCTTATGAATAAATCTTAAAAACGTTCTTTCAATTATTAATTTATCCCATATCAACCTTTTTCTGCTACCTTCACTTTTTTTTCAAATTCAAGGCATAATATTAGTAGACTTTTTTTTCTTTTGCTCGCCCTGTAAAACCCTGATTTGTCCCTTACGTCAATTGTTATTACAGGTGTCGGTATACGTTATTTTTATTGAACAATAGCTCGCTATAAGGTGTATCAAGAGACACAGAAGCTAAGTACGATTTAGATAAGACAGCAAGCAAGAACCATCATGATCGGCTTCAATCCTCAACTTTTACCTGAAGAGTTCGCTGATTTATTTGAGGAATATAAAACCGAGGAAAAATCTAAACCACTAGACAATGAAGACGTAACATACATAAGTAAAAACAAGATAAACACCGATTACAACTACAAGCATGAGGTGGTCTGGAAAAATGCTATTGGATTCTTGATCATGCACATACTCGCTGTCTATGGTTTATTTCTCATGTTCACTGGAACATATACGTCAAATACCATATTGTGGAGTGAGTATTTTTTTAGTTATTGTGATTAATTTATTGTGTATTATTTTTTCGTTTTAGACGTCGGTTAAAAAATACAATAGACTAGACAAATGCTGATTATAACATTGAAACCTTGACAAACTTTCAGATATGCAGGTTTCATCACAATGGTTTCCTTATCTATTTTAAGCTAGCTGTAATAAAATTAAATTTCATTTATTGAGATAAATAAAAAGGTATCTACAATTTTCACGTAATTACAAAAAGACGCAACTAAGGATTGGCTAAGGAAGGCAAGGATGAGAAACTCACTGTGCTCCGAGCAAGTGTGAAATGAATTATTTTGAACTTTATATTGTGACCAAGTGTTTTACAAGAGTTTTTATTTTGAAATAAAACTGAAAGTTGGGGTTTCACTTTGATGAATTCGAGATTTTTTTAATAATTCTAAATTTTACTTTCCAGCTATACTAATTTTATATTTAAGCACTGAGGGTGTAACTATTGGAGCACACAGATTTTACACCCACAAGTCATTCAAGGCCACACCACTACTGAAAGCTATTCTGATAATTTTACAGACGTTGGCTGGACAGGTAAGATCAAGATGCACAAAATATAACGACTTTTTCTAACATGCAATGTTGCCAACCTTATCATTTTTGTATTACCGGCACAATTAGTAGATACGATATCGTGATAGGACAGCCATGTCGCTCATAGTTCAATTTTCTTTCAATTCTTCAATTCGATTCCACTGAGTCATTAATATCTTCAAATTTAATTTAAGCTTTGCTTACTTTAACTTGAACTTTTCTAAAATATTCAGTCTTGTTAAGTAAAAAACTTTATACTCCTTGTGCTCAAATTCTTTTTCACCTTTGAGGCAATTTTTCAGAACTCCATGTTCATATACGAATTTTGCAATTTTTCAATGAAGAATATTTTCGATTTCTTTTCTCTCTCTCAATGCAAAGAATTTTTATAAGAATAATAAAATAATTTATTTTCAGAACTCCGTGTTCATTTGGTGCCGTGACCACCGCCTCCACCACCGCTACTCCGACACCGACGGCGACCCTCACAATGCTAAGCGTGGCTTTTTCTTCAGTCACATCGGCTGGTTGATGACCAAAAAGCACCCGCTGGTCTTAAAACTCGGCAGACAAATTGATATGAGCGACTTACAAGCAGATTGGATGGTTATGTTCCAGAAAAAGTTCGTTGACATTTGTGTAATCATATCCAAATTACACAGCACAAAATTGAGTCTTTAGTTCTAGACTTAGTGGCATATTCTAGGGAAACACTGAATTTTGTTTACTTCTCTCATTGTAACTAAGACCCGCATATAAATGTTACATCATTTTGTTGCAATAAACGATTCAGTTTTGTGCAGAATTTTGGTTAGGTTGTGAATTAATTTAGAGTGAAGCCAGAGAGCTTCTTCTTAATGTACGAATACTGTACTCGATCTAACATTTTGATTTATTTAATTTCTTTTTTGTTGTTCTTCAGAATTTTATTTTAAATTGATGATCTTTCAGGTATTACTACCCATTATATTTCGTCCTCGCAGTGCTGATTCCAGTGGCAGTACCGGTTTATTACTTTGGAGAATCTTGGACAAACTCTCTTCTACTTTGCTATTTCGCCCGCTATATGACTGAGTTGAATGGCGCTTGGCTCGTTAATAGCGCTGCTCATCTTTTCGGAACAAGGCCTTATGATACGTGAGTCAGATTTATGATAAACTGATTTTAGACACCCATTTTACATTAAACTTTGTAGTAATCTAACCATTTGATTGCCTCGCAATGATTAATGACCCAAACTTCTAGGCCATAGAGGCGTGGGTTTGATTTCTGCCTAGGACAAGCTATTATAATAATATGGTCAATATTAGCGCAAACAGATACAGAGCAAACTGTATCTGGATGTTCTTTATTGTGTGTAGTCGTGTGTAACTCAGATCTGAACCGGCTCAACAGATCAGATCACACCAGCACGGCTCAACAGCTCACGGCTCAACTCCAGATCAGGCAGCTCAATCGTGCCTTGCGGTTCATTCACTGTTTACTAGCGATGCGACGCGACCGACGCGACGCGCTCTTTCAACTTTTTGACGAACCTATGCCGTGCGTGAACGAAACGGAGAAACATAGAAAGAGAAGGAGAGTGCAGTGGCAACCATCTTCATAATAATATAGGTAGGGTTTGACAGGGATAACGCTCTACAAAACCGAAACCAGCCGACAATCTCCGAAGGTCGATGTCGAATAATTTTATTATTCGCGCGTAGGTATCTACCTGTCCGCGAAAAGTTGTCGATGAATCGTAGACAGATGACCTCAGGACCTCAGTGAGACCGCAGGATGCTTGCCTCTTCCAATCGGTCTTATTGGAGATCTATAGGAGAGGCCTATGTCCAGCTGAGGACGTCCGATGGCTGAAATGACGATGATGATCTGTCCGCACGTGCTGCTTTTTACCGACTTCAAAATAGGACGATATTTTTTTGTTTGGAAGAATTAACGCGAAAATGTTTTTGAATGTGCAACTGTTACTCGAACAGGTTACTCGAAAATTCACTTTATTTATTTGTAATAAGGATAAATGGGAGGTTTCGTAACCTTTTCAACCGGACTACACCGATTTTGATATGATTTTTAACTCTCGACAAATATGTTCTTTAAGAGCTGGTTTCGCAAGACCTAATGTTCGAAGAAGTACTAGTACATTTAGGAAAGTACATAATTAATAAAAAAGATCTCAATTTTTTAATGAAGTATAGGTAAAGTATATGTATAGGTACCTACTTATTCAATTCAAAATTATTTATTTTTAAACAACAGTACGCTACCTACGCCTATTTGTATAGGTACTATTCCCCAAACTGGGTACATTTAATTGATTCAATCACCTTTATCTAGTATCACATGAAACTCGCATTACAAGCATAAAGGTGTAACAATAAGCAAACCAACTACCTATGTGTACGGGATAATGTATCTCTACAGTTTACACTGTCATTCACTAAACGACTCACTTGAGTCAATCCACGCATATATTTCATGCCAGCTAAAGTGCCTACTTAGAATCGAGTTCTGTTGTACTGTGGTGATCTGATCTGTGAGACGGTTCACAGCTCCGGCTCAGCTGGTTGAGCTGAGCCGTGAACCGCGGCTCGCGCAGATCAGTTGAGTTACCCATGGCTAATTGTGTGTATTTAAATATATGTTTACCTATGTACCTACTAGAGGTGTGTCTCGTGGACCAACTGCTTTCGTATAAATAATTGTGCTAACCAGGCAGTTTCAGAGAGTCATATCAAAAGCTTTGCTTAATATGTAGTTTCGTATTTAAGATGTTCCCCAAAATTAAAAAAATATTTAATTCATCTGTTTCAGCAATTTGCAACCTGTAGAATCCTGGTTTGTGTCTTTCATAACTTTAGGCGAAGGTTGGCACAACTACCACCACGCTTTCCCATGGGACTACAAAGCAGCCGAGCTGTCAACGCACTTCAACTTCAGCGCAAGACTAATCGAGTATTGTGACGCTGTTGGACTTGCTTGGGACTTGAAGACAGCTTCCCCAGAACTGGTAACTTTAACTTTTTATTTTTTTAATTTGATATTTGCTACTCGAATCATAATTGATAACATAAACACATAGTATATTAAATAATATTATCATTCCAGTCTCCATATATATCTTACATAGTTATCAAATATTCAGATGTCTGAAAAATTCAGTTAACTGATACCAACCATTTCTTACCATAATAGAATTTGAACACAAAAACAGTTCGTGGGTTTACTTTCGGAATCAGAGCTCTATACTGACTCTCGATCAAGTCAAGCGTGGTTTCATTCATTCGTGCAAGGGCACCAAACACCAAAATGACGTTATGCGCAGGGTGTCGTTCTAACTTACTATCTCCTCTCCACTTCTTGCTACGGTGAGGTACGGCTCGCATTTGGCTGATGTAGATTGTCAGTCCATAATCTTTTTGAAATTTATAAAAAAAGTTAAAGCTCAGAAAGAAATGATGTATGTCATATCACATAGAACACAGACCCTGGTGTTTGTGGAGAGCCTTAAATCAATAAAAAAAACCTTTTTTGAAGTCTGAATCTTATGGCCACTTTACCGTTTTCAGGACGATCATGACCATCTATTTGTCTTTGAATTATTTTCATGAGACTTAATTGAAATGTTTTGTTGCCTAGGTGGAAAAACGTATCTTCAGGACTGGTGACGGCACACACTACAAGTTTGGTAATAACGAGGCCAGGTCGGCTGTCACTGCCATCGGCATCTTGCATCCTCTCAACCCTTCGTACAATACAGTGAAGAAGGCTCCAGAAGCAGCCCTGAATCCTGAAGGTTTGCCCCTGTATCATGAAAATGATGTCTTGGATGTCAATAGTTTCAAGCGAATCAGTCCTACCGGCTAGTTTTAGTTTAGTTTGTTTTTGTTACAGGTATGTAGTTCTAAAGTTCTTGGATTCTTAAGTTTACTCCTACTGTTTTGCATATCCAAAACTTTTGGGTTGAACTGTGTTTTGAAAATAAATAAGCAAATGAAATATTCAACCTACATTTTATTTCTAAGTATAGTAGTTATTAGAATCAGTTCGAAGAATTTATTTATTTATTAGTCTAAATCTATTGTTTTTTTTAGTTGTTGGTTGGTTTAGCCCAAAAACAATTTCAATCACACTGATATTTTACCCAATCGGACACAGCTATTTTAAAATTAAAACAAAACAGAAGTTTTTGCTTACGTTCTAAATATATCCATGTATTTAAGTTTTTTTACAATCCTTACTTATATTATTATTATTCCATTTATTTGTTTTACAACTCACGGGTTGCCCCGGATCTTTGAAGGGCATTGATGGGGCCGAAACCAACACTAAGAGGCCCTTTTACAATCATTCAAGTAAAAAAATACTATAGGCTGGTCTATGGAATGAGGTGCGGTACCCGCCAAGTGATGCCTCATTTCAAAATATTTAGGCGGGTGGTGACTTGC
The DNA here is from genome assembly GCA_949316475.1 of Hypomecis punctinalis. Taxonomy (NCBI): domain Eukaryota; kingdom Metazoa; phylum Arthropoda; class Insecta; order Lepidoptera; family Geometridae; genus Hypomecis; species Hypomecis punctinalis. The sequence continues at coordinate 17,769,394 of OX438802.1, forward strand.
CATCCACTAAATGGGCCCCCCATAAAGGCAACCGTAATTTGGCGCCGGAGGGGCAACATTGGTGTGGACGGCTTAGGGTGTCGAGAGGTGTGCTCGCTTTCACTAGACGCTACTCGCGGCGTTATGCCCTTTAACACTTCCACCCTGGAGCTTAGGTTCTTAGCTCTTGCGGTTTCCACTCCAAGCCGGCCAGTTAAGGCAAGAGAAAAGTCAGGGGTCTCATTTAGCCCCAGGAAATCAGGGTTTGCGGTGTCCAGCATTTTGGTCACGCGGCGGGTACACCAGACGCTCAGAAAGACTTTTGAAAACAAGATGAGCTCCCGGCCAACACGCGCACAATGTTTCAATTTCAAACGGCTCAAATATGTAACCACTGCCGAGGTTAGCATATTTGCGCCGTTTGTGCTGCTCCGCTGACGGCGCCAAAGTATCGACGCAAGTCGCGTCCCATACTAAGGGCCGTCTACACTTCCATGGGACCAGCTTCATACCGTCAGGTCTTTTGCCATCATCACGCACAAACCCATTCGGTTAGAGTACGGCTGCGATATTGGCGATCGCATCAAAAGCCCTGCGTATGACATCGTTTACAATGGCGTGGCAACCAATTCGACCAGCGCTTCTTGACCAAGAAAGACGGTGGTGACCAAGCTGGTCAACTAGGGTACTTGAATAGGTGAGAGCGCTCAGCTATGTGCGGCGCGGCAGCAAGGTGGGTCGACTATCTCGACGATATCATCAATACCGCCGGTCGAGCATGGCCACACCCGGCAAAGAGCCGAGGCAGATGGCACTGCAAGAGAGAGGCCTATACCCAACAGTGGGTCAAAGAAAGCTGCGAATGATAACGATGACGAAACATATTAGTTGAGATTGGCTGTTTTTTGGGTTTGAAATGATTATTTGCTACAATATTTATTTTGTGTACCGTTTCACATTGAATTGGGGGTAATATTTTGTGGCGCACTTACTGTTTTAGTTACCATATTTTTTTGACAAGATAAACATAAATTAAATTATATCGCGGGCGAAGCCGCGGGTAAAAACTAGTATTTATATAATAAAAAACAAAATACTATAAAAAAACCTAAACCTAGAGTGCCGCCGGCAGCGGGGCGAGGCCCAAGCTACCGGTGGTTGGGTCTACAGAGAAAGGAGCCTCCTGACAATGCGCGCTGTGTCCAGGACGACCGCCTTCTGTATCTGACCCTTGACCCAACCGTCTAGCGAGCCTCTTAAGATGGTGGTCGAGACTCTTTGCTATTAAGCCGTTTATCGAAACGACTATCGGGAAAATGATCGTAGAGTCCACATCCCACATGGCGGTAACCTCGTGAGCCAAGTCAAGGTACTTGCTGAGCTTGTCCTTCTCGGCCTTCACGAGGTTCTCGTCATGTGGGATGGTGACGTCGACGAGCACTGCCCGGCGCTGGGACCGGTGGACCACCACGATATCAGGCCTAGGCCTAGGGCCCGATAGAACCGCCCGGGCAGCTCCTTGCTCTTCCATACCTTATTATTATTAATATCATTACTATATTATATTTTATAAACATAAGTAAGTATGCCATATTCACAAAGTTTATGGAGTGTATTTATCGTGTTTACAGGTCGAGGAACTATATTTAATAATGAGCTCATTAAATAAATAGTTATATAGGTACCTATTAAGCTTTATCTAAGTATCTAATTTCATCAAAATGGTTTTTCACAAAATAAATACAAAAAATAATAATTATGAGCCATCAAAGTCCATTGAATATGCTTACAAAATGACTATACAACAATAAAAGAGTCAAACAAATAATTCTCTTTGCATTTTAACCTTTTATCTAAACGTATCAGCATTCATTATTATTGGAAATGAAAGTATTAAATTTTTGTCGTCAATACACAGACAGCTGGACCTCAGAAACTCACTGAATTCACTTGACCGGACTTGATGGAAATCTTTGGAGAAGGCCTACTTTCAGCAGTGGATGTCCTAGCTGATAGATAGACTGGACCAAACGAAATGTGATCAAATGAGTACCTATATTTGCATGAATTTATTGATGCTCTTCTTTTGACTTTTAAATGAGTCTCGTTTTCGAAATATTATACCAGTATGAAATATAAAATTTCTCTTAGGATGTTTTTGTAAATAATAATACGTTATCAATAAGTATTTATTGCTTCTGGCATCAAGAAATGCATCGATGGACAAGTTTTGTAATCTTCAGATGAGGTTAGAAATATAACAAACAATGCCAATAAAACCGAACCAATTGAGACGCACGAACCGTAAAATCATATTGAGAAATGCGACATCCAATTTCAATCTATCATTTCTTTTTAACCTCGTTCATTTTGTATCACTATAAAACTCTAATTTCGATGTCACGGCATAATGGATTGGAGCGTCTGAGATCTCAGACCTCGAAGCAAAATTTAATATTATGGCCGTCGATCTCTGAAAAGATACGGTCAGCATGCTTGGTAAAAAAAGAAAAAAGCTACTATTTTGATGATGCATTTTATATTCCTCTCTTAAGGAATTAGAAAGGAACCTATCTACTTTTCACCGGTTACGTTACTTAGTGACAAGCAATCTCAAGACGAATACAGGGTTATTACTGATCAATTAGCATAATTTTAGGGACTTATTCTGTACATCAAAACTAACAACTTTTGTTCTGCGGCTTAAGTCAACACTCAAAAAACAATTGTTGTTCCATAGAAAAGTATCGTTCACCCGCGACAAAATGTATGGAACAGCTGATTTTTTATTTAATAGTTAGTTTTGATGTACAGAATAAACCTCTAAAAGGATGCTAACTGATCAGCCCTGTAGGTATATCGGTATTTATGTATCACGAAGTCATATATGTATACATAAAACCCTTCTATGAGTCCCTTTTAACCGCTCTTTTTTGGGTCTAAATCTCGTTCAGATTAGTCTTTAGGAAAGAAGTAGAAGAGGGCTCATAATTATGTCCAGTGGACCTTCTATGATGAGGGAAGAAGGAGGAGAGGATGAAAGTGGTAACCTCATTAATCATCTATTTTCACTCTTGCGAGTGAACATCCAAAACAGCGCTTATCATTTATCCTTACTAATATTATAAATCCGAAAGTAGTTAACTCTTTCATACAGCAGCGGAGAAACGGATCTACTAAATTCTTTACATGGACACACTTTAAATATCGATGAGAGTAAGCATAGGCCAAAATTCCAAAAAAAAACAGTGGTGACGCCGGCTAAAAGCTTTTTCGATGAAATCTTGAAATTGATATCAGAGCCAAAGTGTCATTGCGGACCGTACCAGAACACAGGTACATGCAACTGCAAAAATTGCCGTGGGATTGTGAATCGTGAAAAAGTCACGAATCGTACAGGTTTGTCTAGACAAGAGACGACAAGAGCAGGCGCCTGCCACGACGCTAAGCTGCAGTTATTTGATTTTGATGAGCTGTTGACGACAATCTAGAAATTCTGAAACTTTTATGTCTTGCTCTTCAAGTTTTGATGTTTTGTTATCGCTGCTCAGATACAAATACAAAAGTTTGTGGTGTGTTCTTCCTAGCTAATACAGCTTTTTGTAATCTATTTGGTTTGAAGTTCTTACAATTTTGAGAGTTTGCGCGTATGTCGTCCTACTCATCGATTTGTGATAACATATCGGTATACCTATTTATGTACTATGGGATCAACACTAGGTCGGAAAATATCCTTTCAATAATGTTACAGTTAGAAGGCTGGAAAAATGCAAGGAAATCCGCAAGTAAAGAAAATATTTAGGCGCTCCTAACCGAAAGCTAAGTCATACACCACTAGTCACAACTACAACAAAACTGACCTTAATTTAGTTAATATACCCACCGTTTTTAGGGTTCCGTACCTCAAAAGGAAAAAACGGATTCCTTATAGGATCACTTTGTTGTCCGTCTGTCCGTCTGTGTGTATGTCAAGACTCTTTATCTCGGGAACGTGTAAAGATAACGAGTTGAAATTTAAACTGTATACGTATATCTATGGTTTCTTGCAGTTGTGTAAAAGAAAAACTTCTCAGTTATCGTTTAAAAAAGTAAGAGCCGTTTATGTCGTAAAAAACCGCATATTTCGACACTTACAAAAATCAAAACCTACAGGGTACTTACCGTTGACGTAGAACTATGAAATTTGGCGAGAAGCATTGTCTCAGAGTATATATATATAGGAATAAATCTGAAAACTGTACATTTTTATTTAAATCACAAAAAAATAGGCCTTCAAGATTTACGAAATATGGGTTTAAAATTCAAAGTGCGTAAATCGTATCATGTAAGGTATCAAATAAAAGAGCTTCATTAGCACATGCTAAAACAAGTTTTTAATTATTTTAATAATTTTTGATGAATGACGAGAAAAGTAAAAAAAAAATTTTCGACGATGATGATGATGATCGCTCCATAAAAATGAGTATTTAAATTTTAACAACGTACTTCCCAATTTTGTGAAATTTTCTGGATTTGTACGGAACCCTCGGTGTGCGAGCCTGACGTGCACTTGTCCGGTTTTTATTTTATACCTTACAAACCTAAAAGTGAGTTTATTTTCCTTTCAAACAAATCATATCAAAGCAGAAGAACAGCAGATTAGTATGAAAATGACAAGGATACGACCGGTATTAAAACTACCCGCAAAAATGAGCTTACGCAAGAAGAGGTCTATAACGATGTTGTTAATGTGTATTTGTACGACTTTGGCAAGTAATATATCGAGATAACTATCGGCTTTAGTGGTTTTATCGCCTCTATCTCGCTTTGTTTTGTGAACACTCTTGTTTATCTATTATTATTTAAAATTACAACTAAGAATGGAATTGTCCTGCAGTCTGGAAGCCTTGGAGTTCAATTTTTTTTAACACGATCACAAGACATGCGACCTAGTACGAGTAAGAGCTGGGGCTCTATTATAGAACCGATAGCCCGCTAGCACGTATGTGAAAATATAAAAGGATCGAGTAAGAATTGGGGACTTCATTTTGAATCAATAGGCTCCCTTAGTAGAAATATTTCTTTAATCTAGATTCTTTAATTCTCCGAAATAAATCCGATAGAGAACCTGTGACACCGCCACCTTGTGTTCTAGAGCTTGATTTCTTTGCAGCAGTGTCGTGGCGAAATGCCTTAAATATGTGTAAATAATTAAGCAAGTTGACCCAAAAAGTAAACTTGATCTAAATGCAATCAATTGAATCGACTAAGACAATACCTATTAATAGTTGAACTTGACTCTAAACAATTAGGTAATATACATTTATTTTGTATCTTACTGTAACTGCATCAGTCTTTTAATAGTTCACAGGAGAGCATATGCCTTCAAAAAGCGATAGGGCCATAACCTTCGAGCACATATCTACAGAGCTACAGTCCGTAAGTGAAAGTAAAAAAAAATGTCCGAGCGCCATCATACATACCGACTTAGATATTTACATTAAGGGGGCGCCTAATGCCAAAATCAAGCGAAAGGTGTATTTTTAAAGACGTAGTGTAAAGGTAACGAACATAAATATCCATATTCAAAAAATACTATAGAAACGAAAAATACCTATAGAAGTTAAGTAATTGCGTAGAATTTTGGAAAATAATATGGTTACTTTATAAAAAAAAAATTAAAACTTTGCATCGTAAAAACAAGTCTTTTTTTTCTAATGCTCGAAATTATCAGTGACATCACCACATTATATTTGACAAAAGACGTAGCCAGATTAATGTTCTAGCCAAGTAATCAATTAGATTTTTAATACATGCTTAAAATTTAATAAATAAATAAAATGTCACCTAAAAATCTAAACTGGCGCTCGAAGCCAACATCATCGTAAACTGTGTCATGCGAGTTTTCGACTCTAAACAAAGCAGAATAGATGATAGCGGGTGATGCAAGAAGCGAGTGTGAAATCTGTTTTTTTCATGACATTAGGCGCACTCTTAAATAATTCACAATGGCCTGTTTCCTCGAATTTCGACTTAAAGGTGACATTACGTCGTAATTCGAGAAAACAATTAGTGCTTATAAACGAGCACTTTGGCACTTTGTAGTCGGCTTGCAAACGTATTACGCTTAACTAAAAAGCCTGCCCACTGTGTAGCTTGGGCAGGGTTTTGGCTCTGACACTTTTGCACGATTGTGACTCTATAGATATTGACCATAACATATTCATAGCGACGATCCAGTTGAGGGTTAGCTTCATATAGAACATCGAATTTCTTCTCAGGAGGATTTTTTTCTCTTCAACACTGAGAAAAAAATGGCCACTAAATATTACAAAAGTCCTTAGTATTTGGCGAAAACACTAAATTTTAGTATAATTTACCAAAGTTTTGCTGTATTTGCAATTTTTATTATTTTTTACTAACAGTTTTGTTTTTGTAATTGTAATTCCTAAAATACGATTTTAGTAAATGCAGATATTGCAAAAGTTTAATATTTATTACAAATTTATAGTAAATATTGTTAGAGTTTTGTAAATTCCGCAAATTCGATTACTATTTTCAAGAAAAGGTAGTTGTGTTTCTAACAGTTTATCTATTTTGTAATTCTTAGTAATACTTTTAATCAATTTTAAAAAACGTTTGTAGTTTTAAGAATTAACTATAGTTGACACAACAAAAATATTTAGTTTTACCTTTTTGTAATTCTAATCAACACGCTTTATTTATTTCAACACGGGTTTGTAATTTTTAGAAAATATAAAAATATTGGTACAAGAAAAGATTTAGTTTTTACCTTTTGTAATTCCAAGCATCTCGTTTTATTAATTTCAACACGCATTAGTAATTATTAGAAAGAACTATAATTGGTACAACAAAAATATTTTGTTTTACCCTTTTTGTAATTCCAAGTAACATGCTTTTTTAATTTCAACACGCGTTTGTAAATATTAGAAATAACTTTAATTGGTACAACAAAAATATTTAGTTTTTCCTTTTTGTAATTCCAAGTAACACGCTTTATTAATTTCAACACTCGTTTGTAATTATTAGAAATAATTTTAATTGGTACAACAATAATATTTAGTTTTCCCCTTTTTGTAATTCCAAAGAGCATGCTTTATTAATTTCAATACACGTTTGTGATTTTTAGAAAGAACTTTAATTGGTACAACAAAAATATTTTGTTTTACCCTTTTTGTAATTCCCAGCAACATGCTTTATTAATTTCAACACCCGTTTGTAAATATTAAAAATAACTTTAATTGGTACAACAAAAATATCTAATATTTCCCTTTTTGCAATAACAAGCAACACGCTTTATTAATTTCAACACTAGTTTGTAATTATTAGAAATAGCTTTAACTGGTACAAGAATAATATTTAGTGTTTCCGTCATTGTAATTCCAAGCAACATGCTTTATTTATTTCAACACACGTTTGTAAAATTTAGCAAGAACTTTATTTGGTACAACAAATATAATTAATTTATCCCTTGGCTTTTTTGTAATTCCAAGGAACACGCTTTAATTATTATGAGCTTTTAGCGGGGTTCGCCCGCGTGGCCTACAGGAATCAAAATATGACGTACTGTTTTTTCAGAAACAAACATTATAAGCGCTCTTACGATAATAATCTCAATTGAAATTACAAGATGACAAAATTCCCAAACAAAGCATTATTGCTTTTCAAAAACAAACAATTGACAAAACAATAAAATTGTCAAAATTAGCCGTAAAACGTAAACTTATCGCCTATAACAATAGCAAATATTAGATCATAAGTAGTAGTAAGTTGCAATATTTTTCCCAGAACAAATTATAATAAAATGATTTTACGCTATGGTCTTGAGTCAAGAGTAAAAAAATGAAGAATAAGCATAGCTGCTGGATTCTAAACGCTTACAAATAAAAAGCAAATTTTTAGCTTTAAAATTCAATAAGGTATGGTTAAATATAATGAAGCTGGTGGAGCGCCTTAACATCTTTTATTTAATAATTCCGCATTTTTTAAATCTTTTCTTTTATAATTTAAATTTACCCCGCTTTCTGGTGTCGTCGGTAAAACAGGTACAACGCTGGGACGATCTGTCGATGTTCCGTTGACGTCCCGGAGTTTTCCGAGAGATGGCGCTAGTCGTCTCGAACCGCGATGCCCTCGACCATTGGTCAAAAAAATGCCGCGATTCCATTGAGTGTCGCGTCACCGCCATTATTTTTGGTATAGCAGAAAATTATTCTGCCAGTTGACTTTCATCCGCCGCAAGATTAATTTCATCCGTTTAACTTTGAAGTTCATGTAGTGAACTTCGGAACTTTATAGTGTGCAGTGCAGTGTTGGACAATTTATTTCGCCTCGACACAACACAGGAATTGTAGTGGACGATACCAGCTAGCAACAGTGGCAGACGAATCTTCTCCAGCCGGTCTCGATTACGAGGGGATGAAGGCGGTCATTTGCAGGTTAGTCTTAGTTTAGTTCCTGTTTATACGTCGACACCAAATTCTTTCCTTTTGTATGATCTTCCCGCCCTTTCTTATTCTTCTTCAAAATCTTTCGTGAGCAATCACACCCAGGAGTTGGCTATTTACACGCCATTCCATTTGATGGTCCTTCGAGCCGGATCATCAAATGGAATGGCGTGTAAATAGCCAACTCCTGGGTGTGATTGCTCACGAAAGATTTTGAAGAAGAATAAGAAAGGGCGGGAAGATCATACAAAAGGAAAGAATTTGGTGTCGACGTATAAACAGGAACTAAACTAAGACTAACCTGCAAATGACCGCCTTCATCCCCTCGTAATCGAGACCGGCTGGAGAAGATTCGTCTGCCACTGTTGCTAGCTGGTATCGTCCACTACAATTCCTGTGTTGTGTCGAGGCGAAATAAATTGTCCAACACTGCACTGCACACTATAAAGTTCCGAAGTTCACTACATGAACTTCAAAGTTAAACGGATGAAATTAATCTTGCGGCGGATGAAAGTCAACTGGCAGAATAATTTTCTGCTATACCAAAAATAATGGCGGTGACGCGACACTCAATGGAATCGCGGCATTTTTTTGACCAATGGTCGAGGGCATCGCGGTTCGAGACGACTAGCGCCATCTCTCGGAAAACTCCGGGACGTCAACGGAACATCGACAGATCGTCCCAGCGTTGTACCTGTTTTACCGACGACACCAGAAAGCGGGGTAAATTTAAATTATAAAAGAAAAGATTTAAAAAATGCGGAATTATTAAATAAAAGATGTTAAGGCGCTCCACCACGCACCCCGCCTTGGAAGATCTAGAGATCTTTCAAAACGAATAAACCTCCTGATTGGTCAGAATACGTAGTGAATTAAAAATTTAAAAATATAACTAATGAGGCGCGTAGCCATTGAACTACATAATTGCATTAAATTTAAATAGCTAAGGCGTTGATAACGGGATATGAATTTGCAACAACGTGTTTACAAATCCCAAATTTGGAATTTATCGTTTGCCACACCTACAGTGTCATTCGCACCGGTAGCTACCCTGAACGACCAGCTGAATGAAGCAATATCTTCATCGCTTACGGTCCCTAACACTGTAGGTCTTTTTGTAGTAGCGCTTGCATGTCGAACTTGCAGCGTATGCGTTTGCTCGTGGTGGAGCGCCTTAACATCTTTTATTTAATAATTCCGTATTTCTTAAATCTTTTCTTTTATAATTTAAATTTACCCCGCTTTCTGGTGTCGTCGGTAAAACAGGTACAACGCTGGGACGATCTGTCGATGTTCCGTTGACGTCCCGGAGTTTTCCGAGAGATGGCGCTAGTCGTCTCGAACCGCGATGCCTTTGACCATTGGTCAAAAAATGCCGCGAATGCATTGAGTATCGCGTCACCGCCATTATTTTTTGAATAGCAGAAATTATTCCGACAGTTGTCTTTCAACCACCGCCAGTTGACTTTCATCCGCCGCAAGATTAATTTCATCCGTTTAACTTTGAAGTTCATGTAGTGAACTTCGGAACTTTATAGTGTGCAGTGCAGTGTTGGACAATTTTTTCGCCTCGACACAACACAGGAATTGTAGTGGACGATACCAGCTAGCAACAGTGGCAGAAGACTTCTCCAGCCGGTCTCGATTACGAGGGGATGAAGACGGTCATTTGCAGGTTAGTCTTAGCTTAGTTCCTGTTTATACGTCGACACCAAATTCTTTATTTCGTGTATGATTTTCCCGCCCTTTCTTTTTCTAATTTTTCTTCAAAATCTTTCGTGAGCAATCACACCCAGGAGTTGGCTATTTACACGCCATTCCATTTGATGATGTCGCAGCCGGGCAGCAGATCGCATTGCTTGTCCAAATTCTTTCCTTTTGTATGATCTTCCCGCCCTTTCTTATTCTTCTTCAAAATCTTTCGTGAGCAATCACACCCAGGAGTTGGCTATTTACACGCCATTCCAAAAGCTATTAAACAAAAACGGAAAAAAGTTTACGTTTACTATCAAAAGTCATGGTAAGGGCACTGAAGTTACTGGAATAATATACGAGATAAGTTTACACTTTAATACATACTCGAAAAATCTCAAATTAATACTTATGCATTAATTCTAATTGCATTAATTGGCATTAAGATTTTTTCTGATGCCGCGTTTTCTGTTCCCGCCAACGTCATTGAAATATTCTTATTTGACGGCTTTGACTTTGGTTTCAGTAGTTCAGTACACTAAGTATCTTACTCTTACTTACTTACTTACTCTTACTTTTTATTAATAACAACTTGTTATAGGTAATTTGTAGTGCATGCTAACATATTTCATCAAACGTTACCTATAGTATGATTCCTTATTACTAACATAAAAAGGTGCATTTAACAAAATCCAATAAAAATTGTATCATACGAGTACTTCGTAGGGTTTGACATGCTCTTAGGCGATTAGTACTATGTACTTACAAAAAAAAATCCACCGCGTTGGTACCTAGATAGGTACTGGTATAGACAAGTATTGGTATCTGATATACCACTGGTTTGAAAGATGAAAAAAATTGATTTACCTTGTTTTGTAATTACAAGCGTGGGTTTAATCATTTTCAAAACACGATTGTCATTTGTATTGAAAGGAAGAATAATTTCAAGCATGAGGCTTTATTAATTTCAAGATACTATTGTAATTTTACTACAATACTTTAGTTAATGCAACAAAAACATTTAGTTTTTGGTCTATTTTGTAAATCCAGCAATAAGCTAAGTAATTTCCACGAAATGTTTTGTTATTTCCAGTAAAGTGTCTGGTGTGTTTTGCTTTATGAATACGATCCCGCCTTTCCAGCAGCCATTTCGTCGTTGCTTGTAGTAGAGTAAACATGTAAAGGAGAGTGAAGTTCAGTACCAGCAAACTGTGTTTTACCAACAGATTTAAACACTCTGAGTGACAATTGACAATCATACCCAGGAGTCAGTGTTATAACAGCTATACAGTCATACTGAGTAACTGGGGTCTCAGTGAATACGATCCCGTCTTTCCAGCAGCCATTTCGTCGTTGCGTGCAGTAGAGTAAACATGGAGGATGAAGTTCAGTGCGTACCAACTAACTGTGTTTAATTAAGTGTCATAAGTACAGATTTAACCAGTGTAAGTGAAAATTGACAATTTTACCCAGAATATACGGAGTAACTGGGTTTCTCCGTGAATACATTATACTCGCCGGCAATGTAAATTATGTTTTATTGTAAATGTGGCTGTTTCGTGTGTTATATTATACATGTATAATATTTAATAAACATGACTTCACTTGAATCTTTATTTTTATGTCTACAATTATTATTCACCTTGTAACTTACATTTAGTATTAGTTTATAACCTTAGATTCGTTTTGTAAGATATTAACTCAAGTAGTTTCAATAGCTTAATTTTGTATTATTTAGTTGGTTTTTGTAATGTCTAGTTTAGTTCTGTGATATCTAATTAATAAACCCTATCCATAAAAAAGTTATAAAACACTTCAAATTGAAATATTAAGAACTGTATACTTATAGGTCATTGTTATAAGCAGGTATACAGTTTTTAATATTTCGATTTGAAGTGTTTTATAACTTTTACATTGATAGGGTTTACTAAATTGATAACACAGAAATTATACTAGAAATTACAAAAATCAACTAGATAATACAAAATTAAGCTATTGAAACTACTAGACTTTTACTAGATAATACTGAACTAAACTTTTGAAAGTACTAAGGCTTACTAGATATTACAAAACTGATCTATCAAAATTACTAGGTGATTAGCAGATAATACAGAACCAAACTTTCGAAAGTACTAAGGCTTACTAGATATTACAAAACGAATTCATCAAAATTACTAGGTGTTTACTAGATGATACAGAACTAAAATTTCGAAAAAACTAGGACTTTACTAGATATTACATAACTAATCTATTGGATCTACTGGGGCCTTACTACATGTAACAAGACAGGTATTAATAATTCCTATTAAATATCAATTTGTATTTTTTACAGGGCATTTGTTGTCCTCGGGATTAGTAAAATTTTAGTAAAGAGTACTAAGGAGTTTGCTAGATATAACAAAACAGGTATTAGTAATACCTACTAAATATCGATTTGTATTTTTAACAGGGCATTTGTTGTCCTCGGGATTAGTAACATTTTAGTAAAGAGTACTATGGACTTTACTAGATATTACAAAGCTAATCTATTGAAACTACTGGGGCCTTACTACATATAACAGAACTGATATTGTAATACCTACGAATTGCATTTACAAAAATCGATTTGTATTTATTACAGGTCATTTGTTGTCCTCGGATTTAGTAAAATTTTAGTAAAGATTACTATATTTTTGTTAGTTTTTCTCTCAGTGAAGATATTAACTATCTACCTACCTCAAAATGTTTTTCTTAGCCGAAAAGCCAGTGTTGTAAAACCCTTAATTAAAGAATTTCAAGTTACGGGGCCGAAATTTGCAAGGTGAGAAGAGATTTTGGCCTTGTACAAGTTCAATTCAGAAAATAATGGGAAAATATTCACCAAAGCCGAAAAACCTTTGCATTAACAAACTAACCGCACGCCACCTGTCGTCGATTTACTGAAGGGACGTTTCAAACGGCAGCTTGAATAAACAGCCGCACTAATATGCAAGTGGATGGTACTGCACGTACACACACCCTGTATAAAGTGTTACAGTATAATGTTATATCAGTAAGCTATACTCGTATCTGACGGATATCTGATATATCTGGGAGATGGAATCAATAACCTAAATATTATGAGATCAATTCAACTGTATTGCGCGATTACTCCACCAATTATGAACTAATTTTGATACTTCTGTTTTTGTTTGGTATACCCAATTTCAGAAATAGCCCCATTTAAAGTTTATAGAAATCGTCTCAGTGGCTTTTAAAAATTCACAATAATCTAAAAATACCTGTAGGTATGCAATTTTTAGATCGTTTCGAGCGAACTATTTAAAGGTGACGTCCACAAGTGGTATATTATTCAGAGAAAAATTGAACCAAGATGATATATACATCATTTGAAAGCTTGTTTTATGGGCTTCCCAAAAATATTTAATTTAGATTTTTTCGCTCCTCCAATTTTTTTTTAAATGTGAAAAATAAATTGTATGAAAAATAACAATACAACTTATTACTTTTTCTAGTTTAGCAATGATAAAGTGCTTATATCGTTATTTAACTTGCATTCGTAGCTAATTCTTTCACATTCATCACTTAATTTGCTAAAATTAAAAATTGTAACCTACCAGTGTGACCAGTTAGTAGGTACAATGTGACAAAAAACCACTTTAAAAGTGTGTCTAATTGGTAAAAATGCTTCTATTTAACAATTTGGAAGTTACTTAATCAGGGTTGCTAGAGATAAACTACCTATTGAGCCAAATATATTTATTTATCCCAATAAATACAAAATTAATTTTTAAAAAATCGGAGGTCACTTTTTTGGTTTTAATTGATGTAATAGACTCAGAAAAATATGACCTTTATTGAAATGTAACTAGTGTTGTGGTTCGAATTTTTGATTATTATACCAGCCTTCATACATTTTGTGGACATGTCCTTTAGATAAACAACTTTTGTATTACGAATTTTGAAAATTCGCAATAAAAATTCGCATCTCCATACATTTTGCGGCGCGTTGACGAACTTTTTGTATGAAAAAGCAGATTTTTTTTCTTCGTGATTTTCCAAAAGAATAAAAGTTTTTTTTTCTAGATCTACTAGGCCCGCTTTTAAAAGGTTTTGCGTTTAATACATATGACCCTGTATAAGCCCTCCTAATTAAAACTAGGGGTACAGGTATGAGGCAAGCTGAAGAGGGCAGCAAGTAATATTGCACCAGATATAAGCCGCTTACAGGCGGTCTTATTTAAAAGTCCTAGTTATTCACTCACCTACAATATAGGTAAAGGGATGTCTAAGTTCAGCAGTCAGCTGTACATTACATAGCTGGACATTCCACTGCGGAAATGATGATGCTGCGACGATCTCTATTGCAATAAATATAAATAGCATTTTTAAACGGTGTCGTTTTTTTTTTTTTTTTTTTTTATTCAATTTCTTTTTGGGAGCTTTTGGACCGAAAGTCCATGCCAGCCCCATCGTACCCTTATAAATACAAGCTTATAAATAACATATTTTTACATACATTAAGATATAATAAGCCAGCGAGGCAGTCTCGTGGAGTTGGCCTGATTTAGAGACTGGAAGAAGGTCTCCACCAGTCTGTAAATCACTCCAGCCTCCTCAGAGACGGGATTACATAACAAACTTTGCAATGCCCCCACATTGGATTCGGTTACTTGAAGTTCGGCAAAGATTCGTTCTCTTTCGCGTTGATTCCGAACACATTCCATAAGTACATGGTAAACATCTTCCGGCTTTGAGATTCGTAACATAACATGTTACATAATACAGCGAGCGTTCGTGCAGTCAGTTCGAGGTAACAGAAAAAATGCCAAGTCGATGGTTCGAGGAAACAAGGCGCTTGCAACCTTTGAGGAAATATTACTACGTAGTAATATAGCTCGATACTTGCAACGAACAATCATTTACCTGCTTGAATAGAGTTTAGATACGGACTAAACCTGTCGTACTGATTTAGAGCAAACTGTGTAACTGACAAGTTTTTGAAGGTTTATGAATAAATAAGTGGTCCCCGTCTGCCGCATCAATACGCCGGTGGCTGAATGCCAAATGCAGTTCGTGACACGATGCACTCTCGCTTTTTTCAAATTCGCTTTTTGACAAATTCGCTTCGCTCTAACTTCACATGTCATGATAAATTTAGTTAGTGGTTTGGCTAATTTTCGCTCGCTTTTTGCACTTAAATGTCTGGCAGTAAATTATTGAATGGAGTAAGCGTTCACTTCAGCTATAGTAGGTACCTACTATTTAAGCCTGTTTTAATTTTTCGTGAAAATGTAGAACGAATAGCTCTGAATAACAGTAACAGGGTTGCCTGAAAGAAATCGCTTAAAACGATAAGGCCGCCAGTTAAAACCTATAAATTGTATTGTTTTGTATACTATACTAATATTAACCGCGAAAGTTTGTGAGGATGTATGGATGTTTGTTACTCTTTCACGCAAAAACTACTAAACGGATTGAGATATAGACATAGGCTATAATTTATAAAGATATCGCGTGAAACGAAGTTCGTCGGGACAGCTAGTGTACAATATAATTAGGTATGTAAGTACTTTTAAAAAGCTGTAAAAATATTTAGTTATTATCTTTCATTTTTACGAAAAAATCTGCACCAATAGACAATTAATAGTAGATTATGTACCAAGAGAACCAAGTGGTGTCTTACGTCACGGGAGACAATTGGACCCTGAGCGTAGCGAGGGACACTATAGTTAACTCCCGAGCGCAGCGAGGGTGTTTCTTAACTTAATTATATAGTGTCCTGAGTGAAGCGAGGGGTTCAAGTCGCCCAAGACGAAGACAAACTTGGTTCTAGTGGTACATACTCTACTTTTCATACTTACTGCGAGAAAATAAAACCCCAAGAAAATGAGTAATATTTACGTCATAAACTCACTAAGTGTAGGTATACTCATTACGCAATTCGGTATTGTTCACAATTAATTAAAACAAATTATAATGTACATGCGAATTTTCAAAGAATTGCACACAATTTATATTAAAACAGAGAATGTAAATACTACGTGAAAAAAATAAGACTATGGCCAGATCGATTATCATGATCTAGCACGGGCATTGCAAAAAAGTTTTATTCTATAAAATCGAACTGATACGGGCACCAAAAAGGTTTTATTCTGAGAAGTCGAGTAGAACCTCCTTGCAATGCCAGTTGCCGTGCGATTTAAAGAAGTTTCGATTTTGCAAAATTAAACCTCTTTATGATGTCCTTACATGTGAGATAATGATAGGTATGTAGACAATGAATGTACACTGAGCCGTGCACACTATCGGACATAAAGCTCGAAACATACTATCGTACGCGGCTTACGGACGCGACTGACAGCCGCGACCTAGACTATGAAAGTACACTGAGCCGTGCACACTATCGGACATAATTCGCGGACGTCTCCTTCGGACGACCTTGAGCGATCGGACGTCCGAGTGCGATCTAGCACACCGGATGTCTTAAGACTGTGCACATTGCTAAGTCGCGGCTGTCAGTCGCGTCCGTAAGCCGCGTCCGATAGTATGTTTCCGGCTTAAGTCGCGGACGTCACCTTGGGCTGACCTTGGCGTTCGGACGTCCGAGAGAGATCTGGCGCGCCAGATGTTTTAAGACTGCACACTGCTAAATCGCGGCTGTCAGTCGCGTCCGTCAGCCGCGTCCGATAGTATGTTTCCAGCTTTAGACGTTCCAAATTTAAATCACTTTAGGTACTCCCTAGGGAGTTTCGTAGAACATTATTGACCTGCCATAGCCCTTGAGATTGTGTTAAGATAATAATGACTCGTTTTACGTTGAGATTCTACGACCATATAATGGGTAATTTTCAAGCAGGTGTTATGAAAAACATCTCATGATATATTCAGATTTCACTAATTGTGTTTTATTTCTATTCAAGTATTCAGACTTGTTTGAAAACTTTACAGACAGATCCCTCCGACGACAAAAAAGGCCTTGTTGAGACTGAAAGTTGCAGTGAAAACAACGGAAGCTATTCAGACGGCAGTCAACCCAAATCACGGGCAAAAGGGGGTTGACATTGCAAAGGCCAATGTATAGGTCATTACCCGGTCGTGAGGCCATGGCACCATGGTAGCATAAGTATAGTAATGCTCGCTTTAGAATCGTATGGTCACGGGTTCAAATCCATCCAGCCTATGAGTTTTTCCGAACTCATGTACTCGTACGAATTTTAGTGCTACTGGCTGTTCTTTGAGGTGAGGAAGAACATCCTGAAATAGGCCCGCATTGTGATATAGTGCATATTCAAATGTGCTAAATCTGAACCTTTCCAGTAGAATTAATTATAGATGTCTGCTTTAAGAGTTTCCTCGGGTTATTTAATTGGTATTATCTTCGACTTTCGATATCTTAGATTACTTGTATTATTTCCGTCAATCACGGGGATCCAGGACAAATCTCGATCAGGAAATAGTATTTAGCATACATCCAATAGTACGTATAACAGATTGATAATGCTGTTGTCACTTGAGGCAATTCACATTTTGAAAATCTAGCAAAGCTGCTGTCAAAACCGTCAAACGTATTGGAATTTGAAGATATCTTCATAAAAATCCAGCACAATCCACCAAATTGTGGAGACGACATTCACCTACATGTTACCCCCTCTTCTTTCAAGAAATTAAGTACATTTATAAGAGTAATGCGTCAACAGTGGCAAAATGTAGAGTTCTTGGTCGTGGACGAGATATCTTTGGTTCCCTTTGGTAACCAAATATTATAATTAAAGCACATAGTTGACACTTCAGCCCAGAAATAAAGACAACTTGAACGATCCATGATTCTTTTTTGTTTTACATGCTTTTATATAAGCGTGTTTTTCTAGTGTTTTTTAAACTATTAATTTATTTTAAATCCGTTATGTCAGGTAGAATATTAAAAATAAAATTAAAAATATTAGACACGTATTTTTTCTTTTACCAATTAAACAAAAGTTGATGAAGATATAGTCCGTTAAAGTACCGCGTGACGTCACGAGTGTCATCCAAATGGAGACTTTCGTGAGAGACGTAACGTCACGCCCCCCCCCCCCCCCCCCCAGTTCCAAACTTTGACAAGGTTTATCATTGCCATTTGATGATTTATTGACTAAAGAAAAAATACGTGTTCAATATTTTTTGATAATCTAATTCACGGACTATTTATATTTAATGTTTTTTTTTACCTAATCATCATGCCTATATACATAATGGTCGCGTTAGTTCTTCATTTAAATTTATTTTCTAGCAAAATGTTAGAGTTTCAAACACAAACTTAGAGACGAGTTTGAAAGAGCTTGCGTAGGAAGTGGACTTTTTCGAAGTTTATGAATAAATAAGGCGCAATGGAAGCGAGTCTGGTATCGATCGATTTATATTCAAAGCTATAAAAATAACCGGAGCTTTCTCTGCGAACTCTTGGTTTGTTTTGGTCTACCGGTCTATGGTGATATCTTTTAAGCTGCTTTACTTGCGTCTAGGTGCGTAAATAAGCGTGTTAAGCGTGCTTATTATGCTATCACATAACGCTATGTGACATGGAAATCATACGACACCCCTGGTGGGGCAGATTCCACTGGTCTAAAAAGTGAGTGGAATCTGCCCCACTAAGATGGGATGAGTGGGGCAGATTCCACTCCAATAAATGAAGGAGTGGAATCTGCCCCACCAGTGGGGCGCTTTGGTGGGGCAAAGTGGAAGCACTCGGTTATAATGCGTTAAAATCGTAACTGATTAATCAGTGCGCTAATTTACGCCATAGGACATAGGTAGAGCAGGAGTATTATTGTAAGTTCAATACTAAAGAAAGTAAGTTCGTATAAGCCGGGTGGCTAGCCTTATTTTTTTTCCAGGGGAAATGTTTTATAGATACCACCGCACCTCGGGGCAGGCGGGTGGTTATGTGGGAGTCCCGCCCATTGCTGAACTGTATACCCACGAAAATCCCTGAAGGGGTGTTTCGCCACTGCGCTTGGTATCGGGGATACGGGCACGCTTTTGCACTCCTCCGCGGTACCTCTTGCTTGCGCTCCAGGCAGAATAACGTTGTGGTGACACCATACATATCGTCATCCCCCACCTGGGACCAACCATCACTGGGTGTCGGACAGCACCCTTGTCCGACAGCTCCGGTCCCGATGCAACGGGTCAATTTTAAGCCACCTGAAGGCCTCTGACATGGCGAAACGGTTAAAACAACCGGGGTCTGCAATGTAACGTGTCATCATTTAAATTTAAATCTATAATACGAGTAAACATTTGCGGTTATTTCATACAGACCTAACTGGCTCTGATATTAGGTTTATCAGGCCTCTACTTGGCTAAACGGCTAACACTGTCAGGGCCTACAATATTTAACGTGTTATCTGAAACAATGCAGTGCTCAGTTGTGGATTTTGTCTTCCATCTATCTATTCAGCCTGTTCCACCCACTGCTAAGTATAGGCCTCCTCTATTTCTCGCCATTCTTTCCGGTCTTGTGCTAGCCTCATCCATTGCTTCCCGACAAGTTTGATGACGTCATCCGACCATCGGGCTGGTGGTCTCCCTCTATGTCTTCGTCCTTCTCTCGGGTACCACTCGGTGACTGCCTGCCTTGGTCCACCTGTTGTCATCCCGTCTAGCCAAGTCTTTATCTTCCATGATCTCTCTCAATTTGTATCTATGGGGAACTTACCTACATTTTGAATAGCCATACGAAAATTACAACATCTTATTTGATCTCAAGTTTCACTTAGGTTTAGCTATGTATATAAGTGCATAATATAAATTTTGCATATACCTACGAGTACCTAACTAATTTATACAGAATAAAATACCGATTTGAAACTTCGTTGCCGCCAAGGGATTCATACATCATACTATAAGCAAATTGTACTTAGATTGCGACGAATCTTTAGTGTTTTATTATCTACGGGCCTGTTTTTATATATATTTTAAGTTTACTTACTTCTGAGTTGTATGTAAGTGTTTTGACCAACGAAACGGAGGAGGTACTCAATTCGACGCGAACATAGTTTTTATATGCATAACCACGCATAACTTTTTACGCAGTAGTCCGATTTCAATATTTTTAGGGTTCCGTACCTCAAACGGCAAAAACGGAACCCTCATAGGATCACTTTGTTGTCCGTCTGTCCGTCTGTGTATATGTCAAGACTCTTTATCTCGAGAACGCGTAAAGATATCGAGTTGAAATTTAAACTGTAACTATGGTGTCTTGCAGCTGTGTAAAAGAAAAACTTCTCAGTTATCGTTTTAAAAAGTTAGAGCCGTTTATGTTGTAAAAAACCGCATATTTCGCACTCACAAAAATCAAAACCTACAGGGTACTTCCCGTTGACATAGAACTATGAAAGGATATGGAAAAGATGCGGGTTTTGAAATCTTGCAGAAACAAAAGTTATACCAATAGAAAGCTTACATAATTATCTTTTCAAACACATATTTTTTAGAATTTTTTTCATCGCCATTTAATTTTCAAACGGGTTCTAAAAACATTAGAAAAATGAACTATGTGCTACACCAAATAACTGCATTAAGCCTAAAATGAAAAAAAAACCTGACAGTGACATTAAGAAACAGCAAAAGGAAATGACATTGTCAATATTGAACAACCAATAGAGGGCTGGTCGCCATGTTTTAAAAAATAAATAAATGTCAAACTCTAAACTACCAGCCCGCTATTGGTTGTTTGAAGATTCCTGTCTGATACGTAGACTACGTAGACCTCCTCTTAGTATTACCAGTTCAGTCTAAATATTTTCTACTTAGTGAAATAAAAAAGAGATATTATAATAAAACGGCGATACACAAAAATATGTTTTTGCGTGAAATAATATTCTTAAATATGGCACTAAACATTAATATAGCTCGCATCGCTGCCGGTTTTCAAGGACCGCCTCCCATATAAAAAGTTTACCAACTTCTTTGGCGACAAGCATTGTCTCAGAGTACACTTATAGTAATAAATCTGAAAACTGTACATTTTTATTTAAATCACAAAAAATAGGTCCTCACAATCCGCAAAATATGGGTTCTAAATTCAAAGTGAGTCATTTAAAAGAACTTTATGAGCATATGCTACAGGTTTTTAATTAATTTAATAATAACGTGTTTGTGCGGAACCCTCGATGTGCGAGCCTGACTCGCACTTGTCCGCTTTTTTTTTTGTTGGAAAGAATACACTTTGAAATTGGTTCCATTCAAATTATCTCGAAATCGGCTGTGCCATTTTCGATAAATCAACAATAATGTAAAATTGCTACATCGATCCGAGCATACTCTTCACGAATTCTGTACACGGTTGAAGTCGACCATACCATTTTTTACGAAAAATAATTATTAATGAAACAATCCAAAATGGTTTTTACTATTTTAGATCATTTATGAATGAAATAGTTTTGAAAAGGATGTCTTAATATTACTTAAATACATAACTTATGCTTAAGTATTCGCCGTAGATATTTGTATTTGAAAACTTGTTCCAATTGGGTACAATTATAATTTTCAGACCAATTATGAAAACCAGTGCAGTGAAACTAATGAACATTATTTCACTTTTCTGAGGTTTTTCGTGACTGCACTACAAAATAACTATCAAATTATTCCAAGTACCACAATTCTCCCACATCATATTAGCCATAATTTGTAACACCACCCAGACATTCGAGGAATTTCATTAAAATGCTTCAAAGTGAGCAAATTATAACATCCAAGTTGCTGTAAGCTTGCAACCGAACTATAAATCGTCTGAAATGCACGTAGCATGATTAATATTGTACAGAAATGGTACAATGTACAAAACAGCTTTGAATTTTTGTATTAGATTCTACAACAGGTAAAAAGAAACAATAGTAGGTACAATAGTTAGTAACCATCAAACATCATCTACTTATAGTTTAATTTTGTATTCCATAGAAATCTGACTAAAAACTTTTTGATCTTAAATAATTATTACCTAAAACTTACGAAAGAGAGGGACGCCTCGGCAGCAAGCTCTTGATAAAAGAAAATCGGAACTAACAAAAACATGGGATAAACTAAGTCAATTTTTGGCCGACGAACCACCAGAGGAGGTATACAATTGGACGAGTAATTTTTTTTTTATGTATAACCAGTTAACCACGCATTACTTTTTTATAGTAATCCGATTTCAATAATTATGTTTTTATTGGAAAGAGTATACTTCGAAATTGGTTCCATTAAAATTTCATCGAAATTGGTTGAGCCATTTTTGATAAATCAACAATAATGTGAAAAATGCTACAGCGATCCGTGCATAATATTTGCGTTCTAGCGATGCGCCCCGGCTTCGCACAAGTGTATTATACATATAAACATTTCTCTTGAATCAGTCTATCTATTAAAACAAACTGCATCTAAATCCGTTGCGTAGTTTTAAAGATATAAGCATACATGGGGACAGACAGCGAAAAGCGACTTTGTTTTATACTATGTAATGATTCTGTTCACGGGTGAAGTAGGTCATGCTATTTTTTGCAAAAAAATAATTATTGAAATGAAACTTCTAATGCGACTTTCAACAAGGTTGCGTTAAACGTTTAACTTTACCACGGAGGGTTCTATGAAAGCACTGTTGCGTCAAATTTTCACGATCTTTCGCGCGGAGGGACTCCATGCACTAGTTTTTAATGTTATATTACTTTTTTCACACTAAATTTATCCCGATAAGATGGTGACCCGGAGATGCAGGTTCAAGTCCTGCATTTGGGACAAAATTTTTTAGTTGTTTATCACAATTTTTTGAGATGGTAATCTTAGTTTTTTCTTAGTTCCGATTGCCCTGTGTAATAGGGCCTATTCTGTGGTTCCGATTTACAGCGGCGAAATAACGGGAGCTTCGCATTTGGAACACCAATTTTACGTTTCAGTTCTCGAACAGCTGTAGACAACACCAGAATTGTTTGTGATATAACAGCAAGGAGAATGATAAAAGGCCAGCACGTACATACAAGGTTCTTTCTCTTGTTCATTTTTCTCTGTACACTTAGAGCGAATTGTTAAAAGCATGTAGCTCAGTTGTAAGAAACAGTCTGGTAAATGTTTTCATGTGAACAAAGAGTATTACTGGAGAAAATATTGAACCCGACTTCAAGATCTAAAACCCTTTGAAGGATATTTTTGTTTCGTGTTGTGTAAATAAACTGAAACAGTTGCTTTGAAACACTTATCCTTTCGCATTCAATGAGAAGCCCGTCAATGTCTTCAGATCTTCGTTTTAAGTAGACTCTTAAATAAATATTATGTTACTTTATACTTCTTGAACCTTATTTTAGCTGTACTGTACTGTACTGTACCAGCCTTTTTAATAAAGTCCACTGCAGGACGTAGGCCTACCCACGAAGGGTGATTGGGCCATTTCCACCACGCTGGCCTAGTGCGGGTTGGTGGATTCACATACACCATCGAATTTCTTCTACGGCCGTATGCAGGTTGCATCACGATGTTTTCCTTCACCGAAAGGCCAGAGGTGTGAAATTCCGTACATAAATTTCAAAGAACGCATTGGTACGGGACCGGGGATTCGAACACACGACCTCACGATTGTAAGGCGGGTGTCACTACCTCTTGACCACAACGGCTTATTTTATTTTATCTTATTTTAGCTACCTTCGAGTAATTCGATGGGGTCAAAAAGTTCTCGAGTGAGATTACGTATCGGCAAGCGCAGTGTAGGACGTCCACATGACCTCATCAAGGCCGCAGATTTTTCTCGCAGAATTTTTCTGGATGAATGGCACTTTGAAACAGTCTTATCGGACATCCAAAGAGGAGGCCTATGTTCAGCAGTGGACGTCCTATAGCTGTCGGATATTATAGTAAGCCAGACTTCTTCATCGTGTCGATGATCCAGATATATTCGTAAGATATTTCTGGATTATCGTATAAGTATATTCGTAAGACCTTTTCTCTATAATTCGCCACAAATCATTAAATCGGCTCCGGACCCAAGTAGGCCACTGTAGGGACAACCTAGTGAAATGGGGATATTCAGAGAATGCTCAATGCCAATGTAAGCCAGACTAATAATATAATTAATTAGTCACTTTTCTACTATTTACTATAATTTCAGTTTTCTATTATTTAGTCGTAAATTCCTTGAATACAGACTATGTAACGCCATATACTGCGTAGAATGGATAGTCACTATGCAGACTGACGACTCAATCTTTTAACTGCCAAATTCACGTATGGGTACTTGTTCAGAAATTCCGGGCGCAGAACATCTCGGTCATTCTTCAATCATTCTAGGCCTCATTTTCTTTTTCACATATTTGACTCAAACTGAAAATTTTAATTTGATAGTATTACTGATTTTGCAAGCCCAGGATACGTCAAAACTTACTTATCGGAGAATGGCTGTTATTTCAAAGCAAAGAAACATAATAAATGATTCAGTAATTAGGAAAAAAGGGCTAAATTAAAGAATGACCTTGAAAAGCTAAATTATAGTCGATAAAAAGTGGGCCCCATAAAATTAAAGTAATAAACAATTCATAAAAAAAATATCGTGTTATAATCATTATTAAATAAAAAAGGCGTAGCGATCAAAAGGTTAAGGTAGTCGTAAGTTTCTGTTAAAAATCTATTTCAATTCTGAATAGCGTATCAGCTAGGTATACATGCGTAAGTAAGTATAATTATAATAAATTATAACATTTATATGTATTTTATTTGCATTATGATAAAAATAACAAATAAAATCGGTTCCCACGTAGAACTTCATCATAAACATTGCCACTAAAACGTCTGAAAAATGACCTACTAAAATAATCAACTTGTCAGTGCAATAAATAGCAAGTGAATTTCCAGTTTACTTGTACGACATGAATCACACGCTGAATCACGCTCGCAAGGTCATCGCGATACTGTTTGACTCACCGACTTTATTACGGGAACACCAGTAAGTGCAGAATCGTCATCACTACCCTATTGTCCAAAAAGGAGGTTGATTTTTTGGAATAAGTTGATTGTTTTTAAATTTTAATATCCATCCATCAGCCATAAGCAGTCCACTTCTGGACATAGGCCTCCCCTATGAATCTCCGATAAGACCGGTTGGAAGCGCGATCCTGCGGTATTAATGAGGTCATCCGACCAACTTGTGGGTGGACGTCCTACGCTGCGCTTGCCGGTACGTGGTCTCCACTCGAGAACTTTTCGACCCAATCTGTCATCAGTCCTCCGTGCTATGTGCCCTGCCCATTGCCATTTTACCTTGCCAATCCTTTGGGCTATGTCGGTAACTTTAGTTCTTCTATGGATCGCCTCAGTTCTGATTCAAATTTTTATATGGCTGATCACATACATGTATTTTTAACAAAAAATCTTACATGTTTTGGCTGATTGTGGTTAAACTTTTTTGAATTATTTATCTACCCGTACAAAAATTTTCAGCTTTTAAAAGTAGTTGCAAGATACTTATTTTTTTTTTAAATTTCAAACAGTTATCCCCATCAGACGCTAAGAATCCTAGACGCTAAAAAATGTTGCATTTAGAAAGTAGTTGCTCTTTTTGAGCTTACCTCCCGAGCTATTACTAATATTATAAGAGTTTATAGGTTTAGTACTATTTCATGCAACAAAAGAGCAACGGATGGACTTGCTTTTTGGCACCGTTATAGTTAAAAAGTTGGAGAGTAACATAGGCTACATTTTTACTCAGAAAAAGAAAAAAATATTTCTAAGAGAGAGTCCATAAATTGAAATATCACGAGGGCGAAGCCGCAGGCAAAAACTGGTATAATAATATGTTCTCACTTCTCGTCATTATGACCATCCCTCACCATGGAGCCAACCCCAAAATCTCAAAATACATTAACTGTTCCAAGCAAAAAGTTTGTAGGACGTCGTTAAAATGTGGGAACAACTGTTCTGTGAACTGCTGGAAAATTTCTGCCTAAGAAATTCGCGATACATTACGGCAAGAAAACATTTTGTCATTTTCTCCAATAAATAACGAAGCCCCAACCGCCATTCGCCAGTTCTAGATAGCTCCAAAATAGACGGGATGCCTGGAGTGACTTAAACAATGCGTCTGAAATCTTGTCTAACTGCTTCAAATACAGAATGTTCGATTACTGCAGTGGGCTGTCGTCTGCAAGCCTTCCCTGCTCCGTCTACGCTACGATATAAGTAGATTTATAATAGGTGTAGGTACTGCTTGAACCGGAAAACGATGTTGTTCTATAGGTAACAGTGGACCTCGCGATACATATCTTTATCTTATTCTCTTAAGCCATCTCGACGATATCTCTAGCTAAATATTATCGAAATCGGCTGATAAATAACACGCTCGGCACGACAGCAAATTTACCCCTTTTTGAGGGAAATTCAAAAATCAAAAATTGCCGACGGATAAATCTGTTAATGTTCAAAACCTGTGAAGCGTTATGCTTCAGGGGATGGGATTTTAAAAGGATAAACCTCCCAAACGTAATTTTAAATCGATGCACTGGGCTGACTACTGCAATATACAACAAGTCACTCACCTGTTCTTTTCTTTCTTCCTGATGAATCTTGAAGAACTACTTCAGTTGGAGATCTCCAGGGGCTTTTACTTGCTGTTACATCATTTATTTTATTGATAATTAGCAGGGATCACTTATATTGTAGGTTTCTCTAAGAATTTTTAAACTCGAATGGCGGTGTTCGAGATGAGATGCATACCCTCATAAATGCATCGATAATAGTCGATGATTAGGGAGGACTCGTTGGCGTGGTTTTTAATCGCACTTGCAAATAATCGAATCCAGTACATAATAGTCGATTACGTTTGATAGATTAAATGATGACGATACAACCTGTGTACCAAAGGACACGTCCACAAAATGTATGGAGGCTGGAATAATAATAATTAAATTCTAACCAGAATACTCGTTACATTTCGAGAAAATTATATTTTTCTGAGTTTATTACATCAGTTAAAACAAAAAAGAGCCCTACCATTTTTTTTAAATTTATTTTGAATTTATTAGGTTAAATACATATAATATGTGGCTCAATAGGCAGCTTATCTCTAGTAACCCTGATTAAGTAACATCCAAATTGTTAAATACAAGCATTTTGACCAATTAGACACACTTTTTAAGTGTTTTGTCACATTGTAGTACCTACTGACTGGTCACACTAATAATTAGTTATATATTTTTGAGAAGACCATAAAACAAGCTTTCCAATGATGTATAAATCATATTGGTTAGATTTTTCTCTGAATAATATACCACTTGTGGACGTCTCTTTTAGTCGAGGATCGTTGAAAAATGCAACCTGTAGACGAAAGCAAAATCGTTGTGTTAAAACGAAGATTTTCGCTTACGCTTGATCTATAAAAAAAATTTGGAACCTTTATCACCTCTCTAGGAAATAATGGTGACAGTAATATGTCGTAGGCTAAATAGAATACGACCTACCAAACCTATTAATAGTAACGCATAAATTAGCGCACTATTTAGCCCTTACATAGTGTGTCCAAATAAAACCGTGGTGGTCTAGTAAGCCGTGGTGGTCTAGTGGTAATGACACCCGCCTTACAATCGTGAGGTCGTCAAATCCCGGTCCCGTACCAATGAATTCCTTAGAATTTATGTACGGAATTTCACACCACGGGCTTTTCGGTGAAGGAAAACATCGTGAGGCAACCTGCATGCGTCCTTAGAAGAAATTGGATGGCGTATGTGAATCCACCAACCCGCACTGGGACAGCGTGGTGGATATGGCCCAATCACCCTTCGTGGGTAGGCCTACGTCCTGCAGTGGACTATTAAAAAGGCTGGTACAGTACAGTGTGTCCAACGTTTTCCGATTTTTAACTTCAGAAATAAGACATTTATATAATGCCAAGAAAGTAAATTTTACGCGTCATCACTTCTTACCACGACTATTCTTACAATGTTACCTTTTACGTCTGTATTTTACATTCACAAATATATTTTATTTTCTTCAGTATTTGTGAAAAGCCCTTTGAAGATAAAAATTGTCTGTTTCTGACAAAGGAATAAACACAGGACAAAAAAGCTTAAGAAAGGTTGTATCTAACTCTACGTAACAAGTTTAGTAAAACATCTAAGTAAGTATATACCTACCTACCTACTAATTACATCTCTGGCCTTACTTTTCTAGACGTAATATTTTTATCTTGATTTGATCAATTGAAATGAGAACTAGCTGGGAAAAATTTAATGGCTAAACTGTACATTGATAATGCAATCATTTGTCTTAAAAACTTAATACTCAACAAGTACTAAAACAAAAGAATCAGGTCAGAAGGTAAATAACTATATTATGAAGTACTAGTTTTTACCCGCGGCTTCGCCCGCATACGCAATATATCATTATAATTTATAGCCTATGTGTTATTCTGATATATAAGCTATATTATTGCAAAGTTTCATTTCAATCCGTTCAGTAAGTTCTTGCGTGAAAGAGTAACAAACATCCATACATCCATACATCCATACATCCATCCATCCATCCATCCATCCATCCTCACAAACTTTCACGTTTATAATATTAGTAGGATACCTATACAGGGTGTTTTTTTTCAGTTATACTCCTACGTTGGTTTTACTCACTTTAGTACAAAAATATTGAAATCACTTCAAGATAAAGTATACAGATAAACGGAATAATCAATGTCACCCTACGTCTGAGTACCTACGAGTACGTGGCCGCGTCGTATCTACGCCCGAGATGTTTTGGTAGGTAGTTATTGTCTGGAGTGTAGGGTGCATGCAATATAATTTTCTTTGGAATACTTAGTTTGACAAAAAATTGATGAAATGATGTCTATTGCGCGATAAAAATTTGTGCACTGAATGAAAACTGAAAGAAAAAGTCATGCTGTATATGAAACAGTCCTATAAATCGCAAAACTGATTCTTAACATTTTAAATGTTCAGACAGAGACTGATCTGTACTAGTAGTTCTGCGAACATTAGATCTCGTTTGATCTCTCTCGAACTGTTTAACTATATATTCATAAGCCATAGGTATATCTCGACTCGCTGGACCGATTTCATTTGTATTTGAAAATCTTGATTGGATTAGGTTAGGTTAGGATGTATTTAACAATCATCATCATCATCATCATCAGGTTATTTCGGCCCACTACAGGGCATAAGCCTCCTCCCCCTTACGCCAACTATCCCTGTCCTGTGCCAGTCTTATCCAGGTGTTGCCGCAAAACTTTTCGATGTCAGCGCGCCACCGTTAAGGGTCTACCGGAACTGCGCTTCCCGTCACGGGTCCACCATTCAGTCAGAGACCTGCTCCACCTGCCATCATCACATCTGGCTAAATGTCCAGCCCAACGCCACTTGAGATTGATTATACAGGATCCGTATAATATTCACAGTATTAAAAATTGAGGAAATTTGTTATCGCGCTATTTGTCAGCCGATTTCGATAATATTTGGCTATATCGTTTAGTAAGTATCTATCTCTTAACAATATAAGCGAGTATGAATTAAATCAGTGAAGAGTGATTCGAGATATAAGGCATATGAAGATTCAGTTAACCGATGCGAGATCTACTGTTTGGAGAAATACCTGTAAAATATATTGAAAAATAAATGACAACTGGAACTATAATAACAGGTACCTAGAAGACCACAATTTCAGGCACGCACCCCTATAAGGCTTATCCCGTGGCCAGAACAATCTAATACTTGCTGAGAGTGTTATAACGCAACCCCTAATGCCATCCAGCGGCCATCATCTGCACTGTATTAACGTTATAAATTAGGACGTTAACTGGTCGGTCCACTCAAATAACTATAAAGCACAAAACAGAGAGAGTACAGAAGAAAAGCTCAATATGTGGTTCACTTTCTATACGCTACGTAGTAGCGCCTAGTGCGTAGCACAGATTTACGCCTGAAATATATATACCTAATAACTTAATAACGGTATCTATCATTAAATTTAAACATTGCACAAATCAAATTAAAACTTTTTTTTTAATTTAAATAACTTTTACAAATATATTATAACTAATGCTATTGTCTTAAAAACCTAAAAAAGGTTTGTCTAGACAACAGATTCTCGTAACAATAACTACATTCCAATCTATAATTAATCTAACATTCCAATAATTACAAACAATATGTAGATGCTCGCTGCGCGCGAAAACTCAATAACAGCTGGTAGGCAGAAGTAGAAACCGAGTCCGCATAACCGATTCTGAACAACAACAACGAGTAGTTTCTTTAAGCCTAACGCAACCATCGCAGCGCTCGCGCGCACGTATCGCGCCAATACAGTATGCTCCATTTCATGCAAGATCTAAATAGAATTTATTTAATCAAGGTTTTATATTTTTTATGGTAAGATTATTTTTTAATTCTAGTGGCAATTTATTTATTAATGTTAGGACAATATATTTAGATGTTCTTTTACCCTACGTATTGTTAAATCTAGGCACTGACAACATGTTTTTGGAAACACTACGCGTAGTTTTAAAGCCAGTTTTAGGAGTAACTAAACAACTGTAGGAATCAAATTTGTTAGAAAAAAAGTGGTTGTCAGTAAAGTTGATTCACGGACGATACTTTTACGTGATAACGTCGTAGCGGAACGCTTAAGCCGATCATGCCTCTCTATCCCTTGTTCCGCGCTCTCGCTTGCGCGTTCAGCTCAGCCGGTACGTATACCGTGCATGCAGTCAGTGTTCATCGATTTATAAGAAGGTATCACGCCAAAAATATTTTTCCGTTTCCGAGAACGGGCAAAATATGAAAGATGCCAGTGAGTACATGGCGAGTACTAATCATACTGAAAGTTTTCACAATTTTGTATTCGTAAACTGTTTATTATACAAGCAGTTTGCAAATAGCCAAAATGACAGTTCCATAAATTTTTTTTTTCGATATGTCATGAACTTTTTGTATTGAACAACTGAATATTATTTTAGCGATTGCAGAGTAAAATAAGTCTGCTATACAAAAAATATAGGCGAAGTGACTATACTGCATAAAAGATAGCTTGATCTCTGCGACAGTGACATTGACATAGAAGATTGACATTTTTAGAGTTGGGATAGTAGTGGAAAAAAACGATTATCAAACAATGTTGTAATGAAATCGAATGAGTAGTTGTAGGTGAGAAATTGGATTTTATTTACTTACTATTATTTAAGATCAAGTATGTACACATGTAAATAATGTTATGATATTGATTAAATAAATTATAATAATGTTACGATATTATTTATCGACGTTTTTCACTATTACCGATGCTAATGTAACATATAATTGGGTTTAATTTAATTACACATGTAAACAATGTTATGATAAAATGTACGGTAAAATTAATGATGAATTAAGTTTTATTTAAAATATCGTTAAGTAGTAGAAACTCTCGATATTTTAAATAAAACTCTATCTAAAACTTTATCTAAAACTCTGTGGTCACGATCATTCGTCGCCCATCACTAATTGGTATGCCCATAAAGTATGATATTGACAGGTACTGTCTGTACCTACTATTAAGAAATTCAGGACTTCATAGGCGTGATTTTTCTGACAGCTGTCGCAGAGATCGAGCTATATTTTATAGAGTATAGCTATGGTGTCAGAGTAATTAATCTACCCGAAGGAATCTGTCATGGATAAACGGTTAAAACAACCGAGACCTACAATCTTAGGTGTCACTCAAACCACGGAAGCACCTCAAAAACAACAGATGTTGTAAACAATTTTTGTGAACGTCATTAAAATTATTGGAAGAAATGAATCTGTGCTCTTTTTGTTTTGTGGGCTGGCCAACTCGCATTACCAGCACTTGTGATAGCTCCCCGCGACTTATGCTCGCCTGGTCTGCACATTGTCTTTCATAAGGTCCTCATAAAGACGCCGCATGCTATTTCGTGTTTCGTTTTATTTTTTGGATTTTTGTGATGTGCAATATCCTCGTTCGTCTTCCGTCAGATCTCATTTTAAGACACTTTCATAAATAAATTGAAAGTAGTAACGTTCCTGGTGTTAACAATAAAAAAATATATCCATTATACCATAGATAAATTATGAATACTTAATTTATCTATGTTTATACTAAGCATTGCTACACAAAATCTCAAAAGGTGTTCCAGGGTTGCTCCCATACTAAAAGTTGTACAATGATCAATAAATCTATTTGTAGGTACCTACACTCTGCATTCTCAAAGAGCATAACCGTGCTACAAGCCCTAATTTCACGAATTCTACACCTTATATACTCGTAGTTACTAGTTTATAAGACCTTAGTTAAAATTTGTGGCTTGATTTACTAGTCGATTTAATTCAACATTTGATTTGTAAATAGATTAAAACTGCTTAAGGTGTTTATGTTATTCATTCACACTCTAAGCAAAATATACGAGTGCTTCCACTCTGCCCCACCAAAGCGCCCCACTGGTGGGGCAGATTCCACTCCTTCATTTTTTGGAGTGGAATCTGCCCCACTCATCCCATCTTGGTGGGGCAGATTCCACTCACTTTTTGGACCAGTGGAATCTGCCCCACCAGGGGTGTCGCATGATTTTGAATTAAATTATTAGTGGCATGCAGTGCGAAATTCGAGTTCAAAATCTTAATCATTATAACGTGGGGCGTTATAATGATTAAGATTTCGACAAAAGAACAGATAAGTGACGACATTGAATCCAAAATATTAAGAAGATTGTAAACTAAAAGCACAATTATCTGATTTCAAAAATTTCAGATTGATGTAGTTGTAGTATTTATGTCGCAAATACTATCGAAGTCATAGTAAAGTAAAAGAAAATTAAAAATAGCATATTATCATTTCATTTATAGTAATCCATTCATTGTAATGATGATAATCTATTTGAGATTTTATCTCAGTCAGCAAGTTAGTTGAATAGTATGTAATTAAAATTTGCACCCATC
Source organism: Hypomecis punctinalis (assembly GCA_949316475.1). Classification (NCBI taxonomy): domain Eukaryota; kingdom Metazoa; phylum Arthropoda; class Insecta; order Lepidoptera; family Geometridae; genus Hypomecis; species Hypomecis punctinalis. The sequence goes on from OX438802.1 coordinate 17,802,425, forward strand.
ACAAATGATAAACGTTTCCATTTTAATTGCAACCTTTATTATGTGAATTAATTATACAGGGTTATTTCTAATCAATTAGCATGCTTTTAGGGGCTTATTCTGTACATCAAAATTAACAACTTTTGTTCTGCGCCATTTGTGAAAACTAAAAAAAAAACAGAAGGATGCTAATTGATTAGAAATAACCCTGAATTTTATGCATTAATACGTTAATCACAACTTATATATATATGTAGTATACAGGTTGGTGACCTGACGCCGACATTAATTTGACCCACATGTAGTACTAGTAACCAGTAGTGGATTGTCAGTGGCTTCTAGTTTATACAAGCGACTATTTAAGTTGCAGTGACCAGGTATGAGTCCTGCCAGAAGTCGAAGGTCTTGCCACTGCAACTTCAATAGGTCGTTTGTGATGCTTCTATTTAAATTAGGGAAAGCAACCTTAGAGTGTTTGCAATCCTACCTTTTGTTCCACATATTCTGATATTCATTTTTGGTACACAGCAACACGCGCTCTTTCGCCGCTATTGACTTACAGTGTTTAGTTGTCTCGTCCACTACCTGTTTTCTCGTGCCCTTTTTGGCCAAGGTGTCAGCTTTGTTGTTGCCTGAACATGTTCTGTGGCTATTTATCCACCGCATGATTATTCTGTGTTAAGTTAAAAGAGTTTGAAGTGACGCATGACATTTAGCAACAACTCTAGAACTTGTTACAGGTCTTCTGAGTGCATAGATTGTAGCAGCACTGTCAACAGCAAACACGATGACTTCTTTGGCCTCACTGTTTTTTGTAGCTGAATTGAATGATAATATTAAATTTATGATTTTCTTTTACTTTACGAGGACTTCGAAAATATTTGCGACATAAATACTATACATACAATCCGTAATTTTTGACTTCAGATAATTGTGCTTTTAGTTTACAATCTTGTTAATATTTTGGATTTAATGTCGTCACTTATCCGTTCTTTTGGTGGGGCGTTATAATAGTTAAGATTTTGAAGTCGAATTTCGTACTTCATGGCACTAATAATTTAATTTAAAATCATGCGACACCCCTGGTGGGGCAGATTCCACTGGTCTAAAAAGTGACTGGAATCTGCCCCACCAAGATGGGATGAGTGGGGCAGATTCCACTCCAAAAATGAAGGAGTGGAATCTGCTGGGGCGCTTTGGTGGGGCAGAGTGGAAGCACTCAAATATACTTTCTTTCTCTAAATAAATGATACTATTTTTTTTTTTCAGAAAGATAAAAACAATCTTTTTCATCAAGGCAGCTTTGTTGACAATGAATTTTTATCCATCTTAGAGTGCAATTTCAATAGCAATAAATGGAAAATAAGCCATTCCCCGAAATAACTGAAAGCAAATAACATCTTCTATATGTATAGAAACACCGCTAATGTCGATGTTCAATTGAAAGTTCTCAGTGGAAAATCGGGCAATAAGTATGCATCAGGGCTAGAGCTGCGGCTGATGCAGCCAGAGATGTCTAGCCTTAGGGCATAGAGTTACAAACTTTTGTACAGATAGGACAATTTTTTGTACAATTATATTTTTACCGACTTCCCAAAAAGGGTGAGGTACTATATTATGTATGTATTTTTGGCCCACGAACCAAGCGGAGGAGGTACTCAATTCGACGCGCATTTTTTTCTATGTATAACCACGCATAACTATTTTCCTAGTAGTCCGATTTCAATCATTATTTTTTTATTAGATAGAGTATACTTCGAAATTGGTCCCATTTAAATTTTTGATAAATCAACAATAATGTGAAAAATGCTACATCGATCCGTGCGAAATATTCGCGAATTCTGTACACGGGTGAAGTCGGTCGTGCTATTTTATGCAATAAATAATTAGTTTGTGTATGTTCATCGATATTTTCACCAATCGTGAAACGATTTGAATTTTTTTTAGTTCGTAAGAGTATACATCCGAGTTATTATTTAAATTTAATCGAAATCAGCTGTGCTGATTTTGATAAATCAACAACAATGTTCATGAATGTCACGTCCATTCGTGCAAATTATTCGAATTCTGTACACGGCGCGGCGGAAGTCGGTGTTTCGATTTTTTGCGAAAAATAATTATTTGTTTATTAATATGTACTTACTTACTCACTTACTCCTCTGGCGCAACGACCCAAAATGAGTCTTGGCCTCCGACACCAGAGAACGCCATCGGTCACGGTCCAGCGCTGTCTCTTCCCACTCGTCCGCCTGTCTATTTAGGTCGGACTTATCTGCCGCATGCACGAAGTCCTGTTGGCCATAACCTACAATGTGGTCACCTAACGCCAAGAGGCCCCTCGGCAGGCCTAAAAAAGATGGGAAGCTTGATTCCCACTGCAGTGGATGGAACACCAAAACTCTCGACCAATAAAATGGAAGGAAGGAAGGGGGGTCTTTGCCCTGCAGTAGGACAATAGGCCCAATTATGAAGGCGCCATCGTAATTAAATAAATATTTTTGGGACATTTTACACACGGCCTCTGACCCCGAACTAAGCAAAGCTTGTGATATGGCTGCCAGAGACTGATATACTACATATACTTATTTTTAAATACATACTTATACATATAGATAGGTAACTAAATAACACCCAGACACAGAGCAAACACTTATGTTCATCACATAAATATTTGCCCTGGGTGGGGATCGAACCCACGCCTCTTTGATCCAGAAGTTAGGGTCACTAACCACTGAGCCACCGAGGCAGTCAAAAAAATTCAAAATTATTTATTGATATTATATTTATGTACTACAGAGAGAACACTTTTTACGTTGTTATTGAAATTACGATGGCGCCTTTATAATTGGGCCTGTTAACGGCTAAAATGATAATAATTTGTACGAAGACTCGAGAACTCTCATTCAGTCACTCGAAATGAGACCACGTACCGGCTAGCGCAGCGTAGGGCGTCCACCCACAACCCCACTAAGAACGCATGATCGCGCTGGATGAAAGCTGCTTCGAACTGGTCTTTTTGGATAGCTTTAGGAGAGGCCTATGTCTAGTGGACGTCCTATGCCTGAAACGGCATCTAGATATCGGATCCTAACGACCATTATGAAAAGAGAGATTGTAAAATTGTATGGAGCCAGGCTACTTTTGGTCGTATGTGAACCTACTTGAATATTATTAGCTTTATTTGTTTTTATCGAATTCTATTATTTTCCTAGAGTATACGTGGGAAAATATTTTCAGATCGTATTAGGTATTTATGATATTGCTTGAAAAATATGACGGCCACAGGAACAAAAATCAATTTAAAAAATCGAGGTGCCAAATTTTATTTTATCAGTCCGTATGTTTTCAAATTAGGATATTACGCGCAGGGCGCATTTTTTTATTTTTCCATTTTCATAGTAGTCCGATTTTAATAATTATTTTTTATTGGAAAGTATTATACTTCTAAATTGGTCCCATTTAAATTTTACCGAAATCGGCTCAGCCATTATAAATAAATATGACAAACATCAACAATGATGTGAAAAATGCTACATCGATACGTGCGAAATATTCGCGAATTCGTGTGTAGGTACAACGGGTAAAGTCGGTCATGCTATTTTTTGCAAAAAAATAATCTTGCTAAAAAACTTTTCACAAAGGTACCTACTATACATTTTTAACTGTCAGCGATTTTTCTTTATACAATTTTGAGCCCGGATTAGCTCGAAAAGCTACACATTTTAGTTACCTACGAAGTTTACTGTTATAGTTAATATTAGGTGCAAAAATTGTATTCTCCAAGGGACTGTCCCACTCTTCTCAAGTCTCCAACTCTAGATTCAATACCATTAGTGCACTGCTCAGGTTCACTTCTAGCTGTAAAACGAGTTCTCAACGCCAACTGCATGCATGTCGGGTGATAGCAATACTAGCGAATAGATATTGAATGGGTTGGACGGTAGGAACTTTAGCTATTTGCCGAGCAAAGGATTCCTTGTTAAGTTTTGCCAATTATTGAGAGAGATAGAGGAGGCGGAATGAATTTTGATGGCTTGAATTTATTTTTGTCTAATTAGGCTTTGCAGCTTGTAGGTAATTAATTACCTTTGCCCTGATGCCGGGGCTCTAGAATACGGCATCGGTATCCCCTGCCTGTAGTAAGAGCCTACTAAAAGGGGACCCCTGTATGCTGAGTGTGAGTTTTGTCGTTAACATGACGCGCTCTTCGGCGAACGCGTAAGGATGTAATTTGTATGAACTTGTTGTGTTTCAAAAACGCGCCGCTAGTGGCGCTGTACATTTCTTCATACAAATTTTATGCTTACGCGCTCGCCCGAAGAGCGCGTCATGTTTACGACAACACTCACACTCAGCATACTGGACTTACTGGGCTCGTGGATGGTCAGAGTTGGGGCTCTGGCCATCCACTCAAGCGGGCCCGAGAAGGACGGCAGCGTGTGTGGCAACGCTGTCGTACAGGATCGTACAAGCCAGGGGCCTTATTTTGTAAGCGCTCTGGCGTTCGGCTTCGCTTTTCATCCCGCTCGCTCTCGCGGCGTGAGTAACTGGCGCGAGCAGGAGAAAAAGCGAAGCCGAACGTCAGAGCGCTTACAAAATAAGGCCCCTGGTCTACTACCACGCGAGTAGACACACGAAGTGCCGGGAGCACCGGTGCGTTCTTTTTGGAGATCCCGGAGCTCCCAAGAAGGCACATAGGCTGGCCACCGAGGGGTTTTAGTGCGTACAATCCCAGATAACCCAACTGCACCCCAAAGCGGTCAGGCATCTTTGGAAGATTTCCCCCTCGTAAAAAAAACTGCGAAGCTATTAAGTGAGCTTCTTTCAGGTTTGGGTTATCCGCAGCATGTAACTAACATCACAGCCGCCAAGAAGTTTGAATCAGCCTATAAGTAACGTATAGTACGGTTTTTTTTTTTTTTTTTTATTTCGAATAGGTTTGCGTTTGACTACACACTGCCTGATGTTAAGCAGATGTGCGGTCTAGGGTGTAGCACGCTTACCTAGAAGATACCTATTTACTCGGGATTTGAAGACACTCACGTTGGCTTTGTCTTCGGTTGGGTGGCCGCGGGTGACATTTAGCGGGTGAGCGCTACCGTAGCTCGGATGACACGCTTTGCCTGTATGTTTTACTAATTAAAAGGTATTTGGTAGATTAATGACTAACACTGAATGGTAGCCTCACAAAATCGTAGAAATATGCTAGATACGAACTGTTTTTAACCAGGAGACCATTGTCTTTACGCTACGACACTAGAGAATATGATGATGATTATATTTTGAAGGTATTTAAGCTGGTATAAATTACAGTGGGTGAGCGCTACCGTAGCTTGGATGACACGCTTTGCCTGTTTGTTTTACTAATTAAAAGGTATTTGGTAGATTAATGACTGACACTGAATGGTAGCCTCACAAAATCGTAGAATTATGCTAGATACGAACTGTTTTAACCAGGAGACCATTGTCCTTACGCTACGACACTAGAGAATATGATGATGATTATAATTTGAAGGTATTTGAGAATCTTCAAACCTAATAATGTTTTTTTTATATTTTGGGACATCTTACACACGGCCTCTGACCCCAAAGTAAGCAAAGCTTGTGATATGGCTGCCAGAGACTGATATACTACATAATTATACTTATTTTTAAATACATACTTATATGTATAGATAGTAACTAAATAAAACCCAGACACAGAGCAAACATTTATGTTCATCACGTAAATATTTGCCCAAGTGGGGATCGAACCCACGCCTCTTTGATCCAGAAGTTAGGGTCACTAACCACTGAGCCATCGAGGCAGTCAATGATTGTTTTGTATGTAATTAAAGAAATCATTACTGAATATAGTACGTAGAAAATTATTTATTTCATGTCGTCTTTAATTTCCTCTTCCATCAAATTGACAAATATTTTAATGAAATAAGTTAACTCACTAATTAAGTAGGTACTCGTTCCTACCTATCTGTGATTGACACTGAATCCGTCTTAATTTATAATAAGACAAATAATTCCTCAAGTACACAAAGTGGAGGGCTTCTCCAATTTGGAGACAAGAATTACGAAAGAAAATTCTCTGTGCAAATATTTATTTCAATTAAAGACGCCCCTCGAACATGGGATTGACACTAAAGGAACCCGTTGACATCCGAGAAAAAGGGAAAGTAAGATATAAAGGGCTCACTCCTGAAGCCCAACCTCCACCAAAGTGGAGCGAAGCACAGCTCAGGCCTTGCATTATTAGAGGGGCATATTTGAGATATGAGCTGGCATACATTGGATCAGTTGTCCCCACGCCTCTGTATTGAACGGCAGCATCGATTCAAATTCAGTACATGTGAGGGAATCCTCATAGGTAGAGCTGATCGCTCGAATCACCCAGCATAAAGTTAATTCTAAATGAAGTGAAATTAGCTTGATTTAACATTTCATACACACAACGACAAAAAATAGGAAACGAACTCACTCACACATTCACAAACTGACTCACGAAATATTGACTCATCTCGACATTAATGATGAGTAGGTATAGGTAAAGCTTACTTAGGTAGGTATTTATGGCGTTTCTTGATTAAGGGCTACAACCTACAAGCATTTCTGCATTCAGGATTACAACTTTCTTTTCTGCATAGCCACGAGAGCGAGCGGGAGGAAAAGTGAAGCCGTAGGTACGTCAGTACGTACCTATAGATAACAAGGGGGCAGATCCACGTGTTAGATTAGGGATTTCATTATAATATTCTATATCACTTAAAATGGCCTCAGAAGTGAGCCTGTTCTTCCTTTATTGGTCTAAAGCTCAGCCTCAGCCTCTTTTTGATAGTGATCTAACACACGCATCGCTCCGCTGTGGTGGACTCCAGACTCTCTTAAGAGATCTGAAAAGGAAATTTGATTGAGTGGATACCTAAGCTCTACTTAGCCCTTTAAAGCCTCCAATTAACGCGGTAAGCGAGACGCCAAATTTATTTACTCAAATGAATGTAAGAAACACCTCTCTAAAGTTAAGTTACAAAAGAGTTTAAATGGTATTTTGTAAAGAATGTGTTTTCATTCCTGTTACAACCGACTTCCTAAAAGGAGGAAGTTTTCATTGGGTTTTTAAATGTTACGGTTTCGGGTTTTTTGAACGCCGTCATTACATGAGAAAAGAAACAAGGAAAACCAAGTTATTAAAAATAGGTATTTACATTTTTATAAAAAATTAAGCGTGATTTCGATGTATTGTCGGGCAGTAATCATTTGCAACTTGTTAAAATACATACCATATTTTAATTATAATTATCTACATACAGCTAGTAAAGTCAATACTTATCTACTTATTTAAATTAAGCAACGTTCCGCACGGTCAGTATTTGGATGGGTGACAGCGGGTGGCATTTTCCAACTGAGCGCTACCGTGGCTCGGATGACACGTTAAATTGTAGGTCCCGGTTGTTTTAACCGTTTAGCCATGTCAGAGGCCTTCAGGTGGCCTAAAAACTCCGACACCAGGGCTAGCCACCCGGCCTATACGAACTTACTTACTTATCTACTTATTACTCTCAGATCATTATTAAAAATTCCACGTACCACGTCAGCTAGACTTCAATGTTATTTTATCAATTTGGCACTAGTGCCAAAGAGCCATCAAATATTTTTATATCGAATTGAAATATTAAAATGCGATGTACACGTGAGAGATCTATTATTGATAAAAATGCCATAAAATTGTGTTACCCCACACCCGGCCACCGAAAAATGAGGAGAAAATGCAATAAAAGATCTATAATACGTTTTCTTTGTAGATTTTACGGTAGACCGCACATGGAATATTTAAAAGTAGCTGGCTGGACCTTCGGAATTGAATAGTCATCCATGTGAATACGGTTTTGTATTTGCATTTATCTATTTGGGCGGGAAAACATTTCAATACTTACATATCCTTACCTGATGTTGAGGACAATAATTTCAAGCGCTTCATAATACAGGTACAAGCGAAATTCTATCTGCTTGTAATAGTCATGATGACTGGGTAATTAAATCATTATTATATAATTATACTCTATAAAATTTAACTTGATCTCTGCGACAGCTGTCAGAAAAATCACGCCTATGAAGTCCTGAATTTCTTAATAGTACAGACAGTACCTGTCAATGTCATACTTTATGGGCATGCCGATTAGTGATGGGCGACGAATGATCGTGCACAGAGTTTTAGATAGAGTTTTATTTAAAATATCGATAGTTTATGCTAACGATAGGTAATTTAAACTTAATTTATCATTAATTTTATTGAATATTCTAATATCATAACATTTTTTTACATGTGTAATTAAATTAAACCCAATTATATGTTACATTAGCATCGATAATAGTGAAAAACATCGATAAATACTATGGTTACGTTATTATGAGTATTTAATTAATATCATAACATTATTTACACGTGTACATACTTGATCTTAAATAATAGTTAGTAAATAAAATCCAATTTCTCACCTGCAACTACTCATTCGATTTCATTAGAACATTGTTTGAAAATCGATTTTTTCCACCACTATATCAACTTTAAAAATGTCAATCTTCTATGTCAATGTCACTGTCGCAGAGATCAAGTTAAATTTTAAAGAGTATAAGTCCGTGAGTTAAATTGTCAAAAAATATCAGACACGTATTTTTTATTTTGTCAATCAAACAACAAATGACAAAGATAAACCTTGTCAAAGTTTGGGAGTGGGGGTCGTGACGTCACCTCTCTCACAGAAGTCTATACATTTGTATGGTACTTGTGACGTCACGCGGAACTTTTACGGGCTATATCTTCATCAATTTTTGTTTAATGGACAAAGTAAACAATACGCGTCTAATATTTTTTGATAGTCTATCTGACGGACTTTTTTTTTAGTCATCATGCCTGTTGTATTGGACCTACCTATGTCTTAACAGAGTTTTAAAAGACTTTTGCATAATTTCTTTAGGGTTGGCCAAATAATCGCGGTCTATAAAAAGGAACTTGCCAGTAATGAGGTCTTAGAAGTAAATGCAAACAACCCTACTAATTACCTAGTTACGAGTGACGATCTCCATTTCAAGGGAAGTGACAACCCTAGAATGGGTAGGGTTGCACCGATTAACGATTGAAGAGGCCGTCGCTCGTCGTGAGCTTTGTAACGTCAGAAAAATAGCACATTATTGATGAAATTTAAATAATAAAAAAAATGTAAAAAAATGCTGTTCCATAGAAAAATGTCGTTTACCCTCAATAAAATGTATGTAACAACAGTTTTTTTAGTTTTGACAAAAGTCGCAGAAAAATGTTGATAGAGTCTGGCTAACGACAGTTGATACTGAAAAAGCGCAGCAAATTAAAAAAAATATCAGTATGACAGCAAACTGAGAGGGAAACACTTTCTCTCATTCACACGATGTACCATTATTACCATACTGCTTATACTGTTTTTTTTTTTTCATTTAGGTAACTAGGTACTTTTAATTACTTTTCTTCTGACCGTAGCGTTACACAGCCTCTAATTACCAAGAGTCGTCACTCGTTTTTAGCCTGTTTGCTCTCGTTCAAGACGCAAATTACGTCGAGGATACCTTCCCGTAATTTCCTTTGCACGACGAATATTTAGCGACTCAGAGGGCCTAGACAAAGTACATTCCATTTGCGAATACGGTCGACGATAAAAGTAGCACGATTCTAAACTAAAATCTACTTTACAGAAACAAGATTACTTGTTAAAATAAAACTGAAAAATAAAATCACACAAGCCCACACCTACTGGATATGTCGTTTTATTATAGAAGTCTTATGACCATCTTCTTGCTCAATCATTAGACCCTGAATAATGTAAAGACAAAGCTAGGTAAGTATACCTTTCTTTAAGTATATCTATAGTTACGCAATCTATGTTCTACTTATCAATGTAAATCATACGTAAACTCGTTGGGGTGACATCGTTTCATTACAGCTAGAGTTCCTATAGCCACTTTCCAGTCCATCATCAGATCAGTCATCAACTCCACGTCATCGTAATATTACATTGTCACGGAAAATTAAGTTCATATACGCCGGGTAGCTAGCCCTCGTGTCAGAGTTTTTTTAAGCCGCCCGCGCCTGGAGGCTCTGACATGGCTAATCGGTTAAAACAACCGGGACCTACAATTTAACGTGTCATCCGAGCCACGGTAGCGCTCAGTTGTAAATGCCACCTGCGGTCACCCATCCGAAGACTGACCGTGCTGAACGTTGTTTATAACGCAATATGCGTACAAAAGGTTGACGTCCACAAGTTGTATATTATTCAGAGAAAAAACGAACCAAGATGATTTATACAACATTTGAAAGCTTCATTTATGGGCTTCTCAAAAATATTTAATTTAGATTTTTTATCCATCCATTTTTTTTTAAATGTGAAAAATAAATTGTATGAAAAATAACAATACAGCTTATTATTTTTTCTAGTTTAGTAATAATAAAGTGCTTCTATCGTTATTTTACTTGCATTAGTAGCTGATTCTACTAATGCAAGTAAGATAACGATAATGTAACGAGTGTTGTGGTTAGAATTTTCGTTTATTATTATACCAGCCATACATTTTGTGGACATGTCATTTCTGCTCAATCCGAAACTGGGAAGTGGGCCAAAGATTTGATATAGGTATATAATAGGCCGAATCAAGATAACCCAATCCTTCGCAGCTGTTGATTGAGCTTCAGTTTGCTTTGTCACATAATTATATTGTGTATAAATTGGTTACTGAAATATATTAAAAGTGTATGTATGAAGCTTTTGACTCTGGCTTCATCCAACGTTCTTAAAATAATTACATAGTGAAGTATTTAACTACAAGGCGCTAAATAATAATAATTACAAAAGTAAGAGAAGACGAGATGTGAAAGTATAAAGAGTGAACAGGATGAATGTCTCTATTTGCGTACCTACCTATACGTTTTTTTTTGTCTGACTATTACGCACTGCCTAGACGTAGTACGGTAGTAGTCAGACAAATGTTTCGCGCCAAAAACTACTGTTGAATTTTTGATGAGATGCTTAAATAAATCTACATATTTATGAACTATTACCTATTTTCTATAATTTCTATTAGTATTATGCAGGTTTTTACTATTATCTAGAGTCTAAATATGATACAATCATAACAACGTGTAAGTATATAGCTATCTAAGTATGTATAGCACATATTTTTTCTCACACCCTATACGCAATTGACGATTCTAGTCATACATAACTATGGTTTCTTATAATATTATGTAAATAGCTCCTACAGCAAAAATCATAGCAATATGACAGTAGGTACAGTGTGATATAGATGAGAAGAAATTAAACGGGAACTATAGTCACTCTTGCTGGAACCACCACTTAAGCTAGTCATTGTTAATTTTCTTGCGATTTTTTGTATTGTATTATTTTATATATTGCTAACAGAAACACAGTGACTTGATCAATGTGATGCAAATTGCTAACAGAGCCGTGGTAGCGCCTGCATTTATTGTTACCTGAGATATTGCTATGGTTTTTACTGTAGGAGTTTTAATGTAGAATACGCGCTTGGAAAAATTGTTTGCTTTTCCATTAGAAATCTACTTTCTGCGGATCTAATGTTGGATGTGTTTATTTGTTTTATAAACAAATAAATACGAGTACATAGATGTAAACCGGTTACATTTTATTTAATGCAATAGTGCCCATATTATTTCCCAATAGGTAATATCTTTTCAAAACTGTTGAAAATAGAAATAATTTTTAATGATTGTTCCAAAATATTTCTTAAAAAGTTCATTTCCCGTTACTAGGAACGTACCTATTTACATTCTCTTTGGTATACGGAACTTTAACCGTTACAATACGTCCCAGGCGTTCGAAGTTCAAAAATAAGGCGCATGTACCAAGTTCATCTCGAAAAAGAAGGCCCGCGGTGATATGTAAAACAAGATCCTTCTTTGTGTGAAATGTGAAACTATTTTTATAGATCAGACAGTAGCGATGCATCTTCGGAACTTTTTTCGTTGACAGGACTCTATTTATGTTTTTATGAACTGGCTACACTAAAATGAGCGTACGATTCACCAATCATTTCCGGGAAATCCCCACTTACAACTGACGTTAGGGCTTGAAAGTTTTAACTATTGAATAGCGCTCGTTATTTTATAACAGCGACATTATGATTATTGCTATTTTGCTAATATTTTGCAGCTATTTGCTATTACAGTTTAATCTGTTATTCAAACTGTTATTTAAAGTAAATCTAGTAAGGCTCTTACTGAAATATTATATAATATTATAATATTATATCTAGTGCAAAATATTTTTAACTCTAGAGAAATAACAAACAAGAACTTGTTTTTTTTATTATTCACTTTTAGAATATGTGTGAGCACTTGAGGCACTCATTCAAAGTTAAAGTTTTGTAGTGCAATTTAAGTTTTATATTTCGAAAATGCTATGGGGTGAGATGGTAAGTAGATATATGCCGAATCATACAAGTTGGCGGATGTGAAGTTAGCTACAAGCTGCGCAATATCCAATCAACGCGCAGTTTTATGTGAGCTTCAGTCAGGATTGGATATTACGCAGCTGGTAGCTAACTTCACATCCGCCGCCTTTAATGATTCGGCCTATATCTTAGGTTTTAATTATATACTTAAATTATTATGTTGTAAGGTTGGGCATCTATTTAAGGCAACAGCATAGGGATAAAACCTCGTACGGGTCGGGCACGGGACGGGAACTTAGTGTCAATGCATAGGCACATACCGTGATGGAGACTTGGGTCTAACGTCTTAGTGTTGTGAACAAGGAAAGATGGATTTTGACGGAAAAACGCCGGAATATTGTAAGTTTGACGTGTGTGTGTCTGTCTGTGGCATCGTAGCTCCCGAACAAATGAACAGATTTCAATTTTTCACAATTCCCTTAGCGTGGGTGTCAAAATAATTGAAAGAGAGCGACTAGTAGAATACTATAATTATACACTACTATACGAGTACATTTCAAATCCAAGATAGCCGCCACCGAGCACAAAATGGCGAACATTTGTATGCGTTGGGCAGGCATTTTACGTGAAGCCTACAGGATTTTTTTTCAAAATTCTATGAATTCCAGAGAAAATCAACTAAAATTCTCAAATAAACACTGTTTAAGTATTGCTTAATCCTTATCTTCTTTAACAGCCATCGAAAAATCAGTTCTTCAATGACGATTGTTTGAACGTGAGTAATTCCAAAATTAGGCAAAAAAGTAACAACGTAAATTTTTTTAGTTTTTAATACAACTGACAACATTTCAAAATAACATAATTGTTTTTTTTTCCTCACATAATATTGTAAAATGAGGTATAGTTTTTTTTTATTTCTCCGATCCGACCTTTATTTACCGCAAAAATATTTTTTGAAAATGATTCATATTTGAGACTTGCAACAACAAGAGATCACCATTTATCTTCACGAAACGAACGGAGCGACTGTGCATATGTAGCGGAAACACTGACGGGACGGGGCACGCACGGGACGGGACGGGCAAAACATCGACGGTGACGATATTTTTTCCGCCCCGTCCGTCCCTCCGTGACGTATGCACTTCCCTATAGGCTATAGGTACATTTTGTATGAAACGATATATTAACAACTAACCAAAAAACCACGTATGCAACTGCCTTTAGCTTTATGAATAACGTTACCTAATACATATTAATTTTACAGTTGTGTCATATCGCTTTGTCCCATCACTAAAGTTTTTTTTTCTCTTCTCACATAAATGGCCGCTCTTGCAAGATGTGCGTAGGAGCCCGAGTTTAGTTTCAATAAAATTATAATTTGAATCGCGTACCTACCCAGACTATTGGAATTAATCGAATAAACGAAAATAAAATCAAGAATAATTTTCGTGTCTACACATTAGTGACCCGAATAAATTTTTGTGCAATAGGAAAATATGCCGGTAAGTTTCTTTGTTTTTTCTGTATAATTTATGAATAAATACCTAACCTAGAGTATGTACGTAGTATTATTATATCTTCTTTGCCTAGAGGTACATCTTTTTTACAATCTAATATAGCAATTTTCTTTTTATATTCGCACAGTGCTTATTGGATTCGCTCTAAATATTTTGGTAAAACTCGTCTCATGGAGATCTAGATTCTTTATTACTTGTACTAGTAGGTAAGTATCATAACAATGTCATGATGCCAAAATCGTCTTACATACGTAGGTATAAGCCAAATCATAAAACTTGTCGCAAAATGTTAATGCAAAATGTTAGCCTGTTACCCAACACTTGCGAAGATGTTACCTAATTGATTTTTTTGTCAGGATTGAGCCATCCGCAATTTTATAATAGCTAAAAGCCATTTTGTGTAATTCGGCCGATACTTATATTATCTAGTTTCTTTCTATTGACATGCATCAAATATTTATCTGTTTTTCAATATGATAAACGCTAGTATTTCCAGTATACTAAGCGCCACACAAATCGGCGGATGAGAAGTTAGCCTCAGATGACACTTCCCAGTGATTCGCTAATTATTGCGCATGTGTGCACAATTCCGACGCGGCGGTACGTAGTATTATTATATCTTCTTTGGCGGCGGTGATGAGCACGGGCGTAGGGAGCGCGCGGGGGGCATGAGGTTGGCGGGCGGGTGTGCCCCGGCGTCTCATGTCTCTGGCTCCATACCTATATTTCGGCTTTTGCGTAGCGTTCTGCGCATAATTTCCCATCCGACGATTTGTAGGTAAGTAAGTATAATTGTTTGTTTCATAAACTGCTATAGGCTGAAGCTGAATCATACAAGTCGGCGTATGTGAAGTTAGGTACAAGCTGCGCAATATCCAATCAATGCGCACCTTTATGTGAGCTTCAAGGCTCCTTTACACACAGGCGGTACGAGCGGTATAGCAGACGGGCGGGCATCTGTATTGTACTGGTTAGGTATATAAGAAGGGCTCACACAGGTCCGGTCGCGGTACTGCCGTACCGCCCTTTACCGCTCGTACCGCTCGTACCGCTCTACCGCTCGGACCGCCTGTGTTTGATGGAGCCTTCAGTCAGGATTGGATATTGCGCAGTTTGTAGCTAACTTCACATCCGCCGACTTGTATGATTCGGGCTATATCAAGACGTATTTAATAAAGTGCGACTACACTATCGCGCGCATAGAATAATAAAGGTGACGTCCACAAGTGGTACATTATTCAGAGAAAAATCGAACCAAGATGATCATTACATCATTTGAAAGCTTGTTATATGGGCTTCCCAAAAATATTTAATTTAGATTTTTTCACCCCTCCATTTTTTTTTAAATGCGATTAATAACAATACTGCTATTTTTTCTAGTTAAGTAATAATAAAGTGCTTCTATCGTTATTTTATTTGCATTCGTAGGTGATTCAACCATATTCATCTCTTAATTTGCTAAAATTAAAAATTATAACCTACCAGTGTGACCAATTAGTAGGAACAATGTGACAAAAAAACACTTAAAATGTGTGTCTAATGGGTAAAAATGCTTTTATTTAACAATTTGGAAGTTATTTAATCAGGGTTGCTGAGATAAACTACCGATTGAGCCAAATATATTTATTTATCCTAAAAAATCAAAATTTATTTTAAAAAAATCGGATGGTTCTTTTTTGTTTTTAACAGTTGTAATATACTCAGAAAAATATGGACTTTCTCAAAATGTAACGAGTGTTGCGGTTAGAATTTTTGATTATTATTATACCAGCCTCCATACATTTTGTGGACATGTTCTTTAAATGGTCATAATTAATAACGCCATTATTCTATGATCGCGCGAATATTCGTGTCGGGCTGGCTGTCTGATGCGTCGGGTTGGTGCGCCAAAACATCGTCATCGGGCGTAGGCAGGCGATATTCCTGGCTATAGGCTGAATCACAGAAGTCGGCGGAAGTGAAGCTAAAGGCCGCGCCTCACAAGTTGGCGGATGTGAAGTTTGCTACAAGCTGCGCAATAGCCAATCAACGTGCGGCTTTATGTTAGCGTCAGTCAGGATTTAATATTGCGCAACTTGTTGCTAACTTCGTATAGGCCAACTTTTGTGGCGCGGCCTATGCAGTACATGAAGTTAAATTACAGTAAATCTGCTGTACCTAATACAGTGCATCTGGAGAGTACTTGCTGGAAACACTGACTGGTTAGCGCGCTAACATCGCGCAATGTTCTTGCCAGTGTGAAGTAGATTGATTATGACTAGATCATGTCACAGTAGATTTTCGATATTTTGGTAGAGCAGGAGATTTTCAGTATTTTTTAAAAAATCGGTGGATTTCATGAATACTATTTTAGACCGCCCCAACCTAGGATTACGATCTCCGCTAGGAGTAAATATTTTCTTAGATTACGGTTTCGAAAAACGACGAGGTAAAGGTGACGTCCACAAGTGGTACATTATTCAGAGAAAAATCGAACCAAGATGATATATACATCATTTGAAAGCTTGTTAAATGGGCTTCCCAAAAATATTTAATTTAGATTTTTTCACCCCTCCAATTTTTTTAAATACGAAAAATAAATTGTATAAAAAATAATAACAATACAGCTTATTATTTTTTCTAGTTTAGCAATGATAAAGTGCTTCTATCGTTAGTTTACTTGCATTCGTAGCTGATTCTTCCACATTCATCTCTTAGTTTGGGAAAATTATAAATTATATTTATAACCTACCAGTGATAGTTAGTAGGTACAATGTGACAAAAATCACTTAAAAAGTGTGTCTAATTGGTAAAAAATCTTTTATTTAACAATTTTGAGGTTACTTAATCAGGTCCGCTAGAGATAAACTATCTATTGAGCGAAATATATTTATTTTGTCTAATAAAATCAAAATTAATTTTAAAAAAATGGAGTTTTTTTTTTTAACTGTTTTAATAGACTCAGAAAAATATGAACTTTCTCGAAATGTAACGAGTGTTGTGGTTAGAATTTTTGATTATTATTATACCAGCCTCCATACATTTTGTGGACATGTCCTTTGATGAAGGCGTGAAGTCCGAGGCTCAGCCGGACGTGGACTAGATGATCCTTAGCTATATATATCTTTATATTTCAGATTTTCAAAATATTCTACTTAACATAATTATTTTATTGTTATAGCGTAATAAAAAAAAGTCTAACGCGGCCAAAAACCAAATAACCAAGCCCGCCACACCAAATGACGCTGCAAAAGAAAAGGATGAAAAGCCGAAGCTGACGCCTTACCAAGGCTCGATGCAAACATTCGGCATGTACAAATGCCAGCAATGTAACCGACATTGGACAAGCAACGTCTCTTGGGCCAACTGTGGACAAATGTGTAAGAAGTGTAAAATCTTCGTGTATCCATTTCGTCAGGTAATTGTTACCCTTCTCGTATACCCGATAAAGGCTTTGTATTCCGTGAAAGCTGTATTACGCAAGGTTAATTGCGGGGTTTTGTGACGTTAGCATGCCATCAGTATAACACTTTGAGCAAATATTTATAGAGCCACAGTCCCTAAGTGAAAGTAGTAAAAAAATGTCCGAGCACCGTCATACCTACCTTGTTTTTTAGGGTTCCGTACCTCAAAAGGAAAAAACGGAACCCTTATAGGATCACTTTGTTGTCCGTCTGGCCGTCTGTCCGTCTGTGTGTATGTCAAGACTCTTTATCTCGGGAACGCGTAAAGATATCGAGTTGAAATTTAAACTGTATACGTAAACTTATGAATTCTTGCAGTTATGTAAAAGAAAAGCTTCTCAGTTACCGTATAAAAAAGTTAGAGCCGTTTATGTCGTAAAAAAACGCATATTTCAACGCTCACAAAAATCAAAACCTACAGGGTACTTTCCGTTGACATAGAACTATGAAATTTGGCGAAGAGCATTGTTTCAGAGTACACATATAGGAATAAATCTGAAAACTGTACATTTTTATTTCAATCACATAAAAATAGGGCCACAAAATTCACAAAATAGGGGTTCAAAATTAAAAGTGAGTAAATCATATCATGTAAGGTATCATATAAAATAACTTCATTAGCACATGCTTCACAGGTTTTTAATTATTTTAACAATATGTTTGTACGGAACCCTCGATGTGCGAGCCGCCCGGACTTCGTGTGTCTATCCCGTCGTACATACCTACTTAGATATACATTAAATAATTCACAATGACCCATTTTCTCGAATCTCGACGTTATGCCGCCTAATTAGTGCTTGTAATCGTTTACATTGCAGCGCGCGGGGTTGTACTCGTAGTTGGCTTGCAATCATCTTACGACTAACTGAAAAGTCTGCCTACTACGTAGCTTGGGCAAGGTTTTGGCTCGGACACATTTTTTGCACGATTGTGACTCAATAGATACTTGCTCGGTGGTATAACATCAAAATACTAGCAGTTATTTTTAAGAAATAGTTCGTTCTGTGATTCTCGTAGAGACGCTATGCCATCACCATCACTATCAATCGTAGGATTCGTAGGACATCCACTGCTGAACATAATATATTTATGGGTGAACATGGCTTTCCAATAAGATCGGTTGGAGGCTTGCATCTAGCGTGTTCCTGCAGTCACGTTATGTGACAGTGGTTAAAGAGGCTTTTTATATGCCGAATCAAATTTCTTGACGTACCTATGTGAAGTTCGCGTCGTGTTCACAGACCCCAAGAAGCAATTGGCTTATAGCAGCGCCACCACAAAGCGCTACTAATATTTCAATTCAGCGTCGAGGTCGTAATTTTAAAGCTGGGATACTAGTAGGGGGAGAGACGTGGAAGAACGACCTTCACCCATCTGATAACCAGATGAGACATACTTTTTATGTAATAGTATTTACAGACAAATAGGCCTATGATAGCTTGCCTATCGAAAAGTGTTCACGATATATTTAATACGAAATTTTTTTTGGAAATGATTTTTTCTCCTTCACTCTTTTGATAGCCGGTATTGTTTTATTCCAACTAATAGTTTTTAATGTAGAAAATATACCTTGGCAGTATCTTTATCATCAGATCTGTCGTAGCACTTCCACTACTGGACATACACCTCTATGGATTTTTCTCCTTCACTCTTTTGATAGCCGGTATTGTTTTATTCCAAGTAATGTAGAAAATATACCTTGGCAGTATCTTTATCATCAGATCTGTCGTAGCACTTCCACTACTGGACATACACCTCTATGGATTTTTCTCCTTCACTATTTTGATAGCCGGTATTGTTTTATTCCAACTAATGTAGAAAATATACCTTGGCAGTATCTTTATCATCAGATCTGTCGTAGCACTTCCACTACTGGACATACACCTCTATGGATTTTTCTCCTTCACTCTTTTGATAGCCGGTATTGTTTTATTCCAACTAATGTAGAAAATATACCTTGGCAGTATCTTTATCATCAGATCTGTCGTAGCACTTCCACTACTGGACATACACCTCTATGGATTTCCAACTAGACTAAGCGGCTTGCATCCAGCGCGTTCTTGCAGTCTGGATGAGGTAATCCATCCGCCTTGTAGCTGGACGTCCTACGCTGTGCAAGTACAAAATCCTGTCAAGAATTATTATACTACGGGACTTATCGCGTACTAAAATTACGATATAAATAAATACCTCATCAGCATCGCGATGTCTGATGAGGTCAATAATTTTTGGAGCGGAGTATTTATTTATCTCGTAATTTTAGTGCGCGATTAGTCCCGTAGTACTCGTATATAATAATAATGTGTTCAAATTGCGAAAGTTTAAAAACAACATCCTGTCAAGAAGTTTCCGACCCCATCGCTCATCAGAATCCGTGCGGGTATTGCGGCGTTTCGCCCCGCAAGTTGTTTGGCCCGCGGGGCGAATAGCCCATGACTTTTTGAAGACCCCCATTCGCCCCGCGGGCCGAACCGCTTGCGGGGCGAAACGACGCATCCGTGCTAGGTTATGCCTTGCCAAATGCTATTTGAATTTGCCAATCCACTGGGCTATGTCTGTTACTACGGATCTCCACATTTCTGGACGATCTAGCAGAGATACTTTGAGCACAGCCCTCTCCATATCTCGTTGGGCTACTCGAGCTTCTTTCAACGTCTGTTTCATTCATTACTTACTATGTACCTACCTACCTAGTTTAATTCTCATAAGTTTATTTCTGATTCGTTTATTTCTCATTAGTTTCATTATCAATAGTATACTCATTAGTTTGTTTCTTATTAGTTTATTTCTTTTCAGTTTCGACTGGATTCAAAAGAATCTAAGAAATTCGATAAGAGCGATTCGAAGAAACAGCACGCCCAGGAACTATGCGAGAAGTGTAGAAACCTTGGACATTACTGCAGTAACAGAAATAGAAAGCGATTCTAGCAAGGTCCTAGAGGAAGTTCGGAGGTATTTTTGAGTTAAGCCAAAAGTAGACCTAAAAGAATCTAGGAGGTACCTATTTTGTACCTATAAGCCAAATTTCGTTTTTTTTTTATTTTCTCTGCGCGAAACTTTGTTTTGATGTCCAGTATTTCTAATGCAAATTGAAAGGTGAAGTTTTGCAAAGCGAAGGAGCTTTCAGAGCTTTGATTTCAGAGGTGTATAATGTGCTCATCATTACAACTTTTACTGTGGAGCCAACTGTGAAATCATGAAAAATAAATCAGCTGTTCCATACATTTTGTAGAGTTAACCTTTTGTATTGAACAGCAGCTGGTATTTTTTTTTAATTCAGATTGATCCATAATAAAAGTTTCTCATAATGATGGTCATGCGAGAAGTGTAGAGACCTTGGACGTTATTGGGGTAAAAAATATAGAAGGCGATTCTAGCAAGGTCCTAGAAGAAGTTAGGAGGTATTTTTGAGATAAGCCAAATTTAGTTTTTTTTTTTTTAATTTTACTGCACTGATCGAAACTCGGTCGATCTCCAGTATTTCTAATACAAGGTGAAATTTTGCAAAGTGAAGGAACTTTCACAGATGTATAATGTGTGTGAGAAGTATAATGTTGTATTATGGATCATTCCATAATAAAAGTTTCTCAAAATGATAGTCATGCGAGAAGTATAGAGATCTTGGACGATATTGCGGTAACACATATAGAAAGCGATTCTAGCAAGGTCCTAGAGGAAGTTCGGAGGTAATTTTAAGTTAAGCCAAATTTAGTTTTTTTTTTATTTTTTCTGTACTGAGCGAAACTCAGTCGATCTCCAATATTTCTAATGCAAGGTGAAGTTTTGCAAAGTGGAGAAACTTTCAGAAATGTACAATGTGTGTGAGAAGCATAATGTTGTATTATGGATCATTCCATAATAAAAGTTTCTCGTAATGATAGTCTTGCGAGTATTGTTGTGTTGTATACCTTGGACGTTATTACGGTAACAAATAGGTATAGAAAGCGATTCTAGCAAGGTCCTAGAAGTTAGGAGGTATTTTTGAGTTAAGTCAATTTATTTTTTATTTTGTTGCACTGAGCGAAACTCGGTCGATCTCCAGTATTTCTAATGAATGTGAAGTTTTACAAAGTGGAGGAACTTTCAAAGATGTATAACGTGCTCATAATTGTGAACAACTTTTACTGTGGGGCCAACTGCAAAATCATGAAAAATGTATCAGCTGCTCCATACATTTTGTAGTTTTTTTTTTAAATTCCGGTTTGATCCCATGATAAAAGTTGCTCATGGTGATGGTCTTAATCACCCCCTTTCATCTTAGCCTATACCTTGCTCGTTTAAAAGTATAAGATTATTGCATTGTACCTAAATATGACTATGTAACTATTCAATACTGTTTTCGTAAATAAATCTTAAAAGCCAATGCCTGAAATTGGTGCCTTTTAAAACTCGCGCGGCCATTAACCAAACCTTGTTTTTTTAGTACAATAAGATGTTATAAATAACGTTTAATAAACTAAAAAATTCTACCCTCAGTCCGAGAAAAGTTATGAGAGTTTAAAGTTTGTAAATATTCATCAGGTTTTTTGTAAAGATACCGCATAATAGATCATTTAAAACACCTAAATAATCGTTATATCGGTACTTACTATATTATGGTGCGCCAAGCACTCGTGATTTGACAGTGGTCAATCCGCCGGCGATTTGGAATCGCCGCACGCACCGCCGCCGCCACCGCTGAGGATGTGTATGTAGTTGGCTGTCTCCTGTCCTACTCTAACGCACACAGGAGCTTGGTTTGTTTCAATTTCTCACTTACAAACCGCCCCATTCCCCCCGCGCACCACCCCCCCCCCCCCCCCCCCCCCGGCAATCAAAAGAATAAGGATTAACTAATTCTCACTCACGCCTCGGCATTCGGTCGGGGCGCGCTTCAACCAACCAACTCGCGATGCCTAGTGTCGCGACACCCAGCCATCATGCCGCTGCTGTCGCTTATGCGACGCGAGGCTGTATCGGGCCTCGCCACTACGCGAGACCGCCTTGGCGGCCGGGGTCGAGTTTCTCCCCCGGTGCCAGCCGCTTCAACATCGATGCCAGCCCCCATCGTGGCACACTACCGGATAACCACGGGTAAATAATTCCCGAAGCAAACCGCGGAACGGATAGAATAGCTAAAACGCATATAGACAGCAAAAAGTATGAGCTGATCATAGAGAACAATCAAATTATGTAGTGCCATCTTGGAATGTCTACACGGATGGTGCAAAAAATAAGGAAGGAACAGGCTGCGGCTATTACTCGCCGGAACTTGGGCTCAGAGAGTCCCTGGCCCTGAGTAAAACTACAGCCTCAAAAGCACTTGTACCCTTAAATGAGCTTTTGACAGCTACAGAAAACAGTGAGGCCAAAGAAGTCATCGTGTTCACGGTTGACAGTGCTGCTACTATCTACGCACTCAAAAGTAGTCTTGTAACAAGATCTAGAGGTACCGCGGAGTGTCATGCGACACTTCAAACTCTTTCAAGCAAACACAGAACAATCGTGCGCTGGACAAAGAGTCACGGATCATGTTCAGGCAACAACATAGCCAACAAAACACTGTAAGCCAACAGCGGCGGAAGTGCGCGAGTTGCTGCGTCGTCATACCGAAAAAGAACAACAGAATAATTATGTGGAACAAAAGGGAGGACTGCAAGCACTCTAACACTGCTTTCCCCAATCTAAATCGAAACATCACAAACGACCTATTGAGGTTGCAACGGCAAGATCTCCGACTTATGGTAGGACTCATTACTGGTCACTGCAACTTAAATAGTCACTTGTATAAACTTGGACCCACTGACAGCCCACTTTGTCGTGGCTGTTTGCAGGAAAACGAAACTGTAGAGCATGTTCTGTGGCACTGCAAGGCCACGGAAAACACTAGAATAGCTAACGGGTTGCATGATGCCTCTGCATTATCATCAGCTTTGTCATCTACATCGCCATCATCTCATTCACCATCTAAGCTACTGGAGCAGTTATGCCAGCGGCCCAGAGCCACGCTCCGTTACTTTAAGGAGCTGGGCTGGCTCGGATAGACGCTGGAGGGGGAAATGCACAAAACACCCCCTGCGGGACGTCAGTGCAGGACTTATCGCCCCTACTTCGAATTAGAATTAGAACCACGGGTAGGCGTCGCTTTGCCCTGGCGTGAGCTTGACGCCGCCCAAGCTGCGTCGTTGACCATCATGCTCGACGACCAAAGCTTCAAAAGGGGATGTTAGAGACGTGATCCCTGGCTCGCGCGGCAGCGCGCTTGAGCCGGGCTAGCGATTCCACTCCCCATCTCCGCATCGCTACGAACCCTGACAGGCTGAGAGAGCTCCGCTCCGCGTTTCAGTCGGTCTTGGTCGAGTGTACACTTCCGAGACTGACCATCCGAAGCCGCGTTCGCCTGTTCGAGTACGCCACCGGACCCGACGTGCGTCACGTCATATCTAGTCAAAGAGGAAGAGATGCCGCCTAGACTTGGTTCAGTGCAGGTCGTGAAGACAATCTGGGACAACACCACCAAGCCATAAGATGGCCAACCCAATTCCACCAAGCCAAGATATGGCCAACGATAGCCACACTAGAAACTAACGAGGGTGCTGAGCAAAGCCGCCCGTCCTCGCGGACTGGGAAGGGTACTCGCAGCCTCCAAACATTGTCGTCCAGCCGCCAATAAAATATGTATAGCTCTAGTTGGTAACCTCACTTCTGCCAAACACGGGGGGGGGGGGGGGAGAAGAACCCGGAGTCGCCTCGGTATTAATTGTTCTAAGCTCTCTCGCCTCGATCTTTGTGTTATGTGAGCGTGTTTTGAATTATTGGTGACCAGTGTTTTAAAACTACGACTCGGCTTTAGTTTTAGGACTCTGATATCTATCTAGCACAGCTATGATTATTTATACGCCTCGGTAGCAAAGCCTGTAAACAGCACGGCCAAAGACCCAAGAGCCAAGCTGACCCGACACTTCACCGAAGACATCCCGGACATTAGCCTATACGAGATTAGGATGGCCCTGAACCAACTTAAGAACAATAAGGCGCCGGGTGACGACGGAATCACTTCAGAGCTTTTGAAAGCGGGTGGAACGCCGGTACTAAAAGTCCTTCAGAAGCTTTTTAACACCGTCGTCCTCGAGGGCATAACGCCAGAAGCGTGGAACAGAAGCGTGGTGGTGTTGTTTTTCAAAAAAGGTGACAACACCTTATTGAAAAACTACAGACCCATCTCGCTTCTGAGCCATGTTTATAAGTTGTTTTCAAGGGTCATTACGAATCGTCTCGAACGCAGGCTTGATGACTTCCAGCCTGCCGAACAAGCCGGTTTCCGGAAGGGCTTTTGCACCATGGACCACATACATACGCTGCGGCAGGTTATACAGAAGACCGAGGAGTATAACCTGCCACTTTGCTTGGCGTTTGTGGACTATGAGAAAGCCTTTGATTCGGTTGAGACATGGGCTGTGCTTGAGTCTCTTCAACGATGGCGTATTGACCATCGGTACATTGAAGTGCTGAAGTGTTTGTATAATAACGCCACTATGTCGGTTCGAGTACAGGAAGAGAGCTCCAAGGCGATCCCTTTGAAGAGAGGCGTAAGACAGGGAGACGTAATATCTCCGAAACTGTTTACTACTACTCTGGAGAACGCCTTTAAGCTCCTGGAATGGAAAGAACTCGGCATCAACATCAATGGCGAATACATCACTCACCTTCGATTTGCCGACGATATCGTAGTCATGGCAAAGTCGATGGAAGAACTCAGCACGATGCTCGAAGGCCTTAATCGAGTCTCTCAACAGGTGGGTCTTAAAATGAACATGGATAAGACAAAGGTCATGTGTAATTCTCATGTTGTACCCACCCCTATTTCAGTTGGGAACTCGGTTCTTGAAGTCGTTGACTCGTACGTCTACCTGGGACAAGTAGTCCAGTTAGGTAGGTCCGACTTCAAGAAAGAGGCCAATCGCCGAATCCAACTCGGCTGGGCAGCGTTTGGAAAATTGCGTAACGTCTTCTCGTCCGACATACCTCAGTGCCTCAAGTCGAAAGTTTTCGACCAGTGTGTGTTGCCAGTGATGACTTATGGCACAGAAACGTGGTCTCTCACTATGGGCCTTATTAGTAAGCTCCAAGTAGCCCAACGAGCCATGGAGAGGGCTATGCTCGGAGTTTCTCTGCGAGATCGAATCAGGAATGAGGAGATCCGTAGAAGAACCAAGGTTACCGACATAGCTCAGCGGATTGGCAAGTTGAAGTGGCAATGGGCAGGGCACATAGCGCGGAGAACTGATGACCGATGGGGTCGAAAAGTTCTCGAGTGGAGACCACGTACCGGCAAGCGCAGCGTAGGACGTCCACCCACAAGGTGGACGGATGACCTTATTAGAACCGCAGGATCGCGCTGGATGCAAACCGCTATCAACCGGTCTTATTGGAAATCATTAGGGGAGGCCTATGTCCAGCAGTGGACGTCCTATGGCTGAAATGATGATGATGATGACAGCTATGATTATAAATCTCTGGTGTTATCGTAGAAAACAGATAAATTACGCGGTATGCATTATACACGGTAAATAAAGGAATGATTGAACACTTCATTGCACACAAAGACACAGACATAGACAAAGACATTGTCGAAGCAATTTCTTCCACACCATCTTTCAAGTAAATAGTCAATCACCGCATTACAGACAAAAACGGATAATTTGGAGATGAGGTTTGCAGAAGGCAAGATAGTTCCAGGTGCAATCTCACTCCTAACAATTCAAAAAGCATTCAACAGTTTTTATTTATGTCAACTTAACTCGTACTTTGCGCCTAGGTGATAAAAATAACCTTAAAAACAAATAAATCAAAACAAACTTCTAAGTCTTGTAACTCTTTTTGGACTGAAACTACAGCTGCAGCATTTCATAATCATCATTTGTTACACTATACTGAACTATAAAAACAAGGTTTGGTTGATGGCCGCGCGAAAAAAAAAAGGCGCCACCTTCCATACAAAAACCGGCATTGGCTTTTAAATTTCTTTTTCATACATTAATCGAAGGTTAAAAAGTAATAGGGCATAGCATAAGGAATAAGCGGTACTTTGTTCGAAAATAGGTTACAAATGCAAACCACTAAATTGTCTGCTGTTTCGAATGAACTCACTTCTGTGTCTGTACAGGTCGCGGCGCGTATACTGAGCGCTACACAAATTGAAAGATGGGAAGTTAGCCCCAGATGACACTTCGCCGTGATTCGCTAATTATTGCGCATGTGTGCACAATGCCTATACAAATGGCGAAGTAGTGAGCTCGGGCGCGCGGGAGGCACGAGGTTAGCGGGCGGGCGTGCGCCGGCGTCTCGTCTCTCTGGCACCCGCTAACGTCTACATTTTGGCGTATGCGCAGCTCTCTGCGGCTAACTTCCCATCTTTCAATTTGTGTGGCGCTCAGTATATAAGTCTAGCGCTGACCGAAGTGTGGAGGGGATGGTTGCACATGGGTTTCCGCTCCACATCCGCTCCACACTACCCTAAGCGCTACACTTACTTGCCGCTACCTATACAAAGACTGCTTTGTCCAAGTGTCATTCAGCTCAGAGCAAATAAAAAAATCAAGAGAGAATGCTGTGAACAAATAAGTGAAGCCAACCAAAACTACGCCTCGCCGTGTACAGACACAAACATCCAGGTAACTATGAAACTACGCCTTGGCTTGTCAGTCAAACTATGGCGGCGCAACAGCGACGCACTCACACATGTTTAAAAAACCGGCTTCACTTGACTGTTCAACGACGTTCCCTCTGGCAATATCATACTTTCGCGCTTTACCCGCACCGACTTGCCTGATAGTAAGCGACGTTGTGGTCGCAGATGAAGGACGCAGGTTTCGAAAACTTAACTTTAAACTGTTTTCTACAATTTGGTTTTTGACGCATGAAAATAACAGAGTCCACGATATCCAGAGATAATTAAGGACCCTCGTCTTCAGCAGCGGTCAAGGGGCGAGCATCTTAACCTCAAGCGAGAAGGGAAGAACAATCACTTGGGCTACCGTACAAATGGCTGTGGTCAGGGGTGCATTTAGGCGCACCCAACTTAAGTAAAATTAGACTGAATAAAAGTTGATTTCGTACCTGAATTTCCACAGCAGAAAATACATAAGCACTCCATTGTTTTGTCTGATTAGGTTTTTCGGTCAGTGTTTGGATGGGTGACCGCGGGTGACATTTTCCAACTGAGCGCGACCGTGGCTCGGATGACACGTTAAATTGTAGGTCCCGGTTGTTTTGACCGTGTCAGAGGCCTTCAGGAAAACCTAAAAACTCTGACACCAGGCCAGGCCACCCGGCCTATACGAACTAACTTATTAGGTTTTTTGCCATTTTACGTACATTTATGCGCTATCAGATTTTACAGTATTTCTATTCAAGATGGGAAAAGAGGTGATACATATTATGTCTCTTGTCTCTCCTATTCAATGACATCGGTATAGCTTTGTTGCATAGTATTCAATTAAACACAATGCAAAAAGCTGTATAACTGTGATAGCTATACAGGTGGGTGATTCTGTATAAAAACAAGCACGTAACGCGCTCTTGTTTTGTCGATAGAGAATCAGGCCCCAGCTGATACTATTTTTACTGACCTTGTGCTAATAGGTCACATGACTGCCTTGATTTTCATTCCATAAGATAGGTAAACTGTGAAAGTCAAAAATTAAAAATGAAGTAGGTTAGTTTATTTCATTACTAGCTAACCCGGTGAACTTCATCTCACCATCTGCCAACTGTCAATGACAACTTTTACGAGTACATGCAGGAACATTTTGTATGGGGAAATGTAATTAATGTTATTATTATTTTTCTCGCAGCTGTTGTAAATTTTCTCACCGCTTAAATCTTCACAAATATTTCAAGGCTAACATTAGCCAAATCGGTTCAGCAGTTCGAGTTTAGCGAGACTAACAACCACGAATTCTTTATATATTATTTAATATATCGATGGTGCATTTCCATCGGGCGAAAATTAATGTGGAGTTCCTAAATGCACCCCAAACTGGTCAGTCAGTGGGTAAGGCGACGGGAACGGATTGCTTGTTTAGGATTATCGCACTAATTTCTCAAGAGGAGCAAAGATCTCAGGGGAATGGTGTAACTAAGAAAACAGTGATTGCACCATAGATTACGTAAAAAAAAAATGGTTGTCTGTAAACACTCTGCTCAGGTGGAACGTGACGCTTTCTCGGGGGCGCAGCCAGCGCTCATCGATTTATAAGAATATTTGTTTTATTAATTTTTTATTTTTATTTATCCCGACTGCGGGTTTGATCCTGGCCGACTAGGTCGGTCAATCCCGAATTATAAATGTCGATCGAGATTGTGTTTTCTAGTAATTACCGTATTATTTTAGTTTGTACCGCCAATAAAGGAGGAAATCGTTAATTTTGGCGCAAGAATAGGTTAGGTTAGTATTAGTACGTTAGTGGTAAACATTTGTGATAACTAGTAGCTACGTATAGAACTATTTAGAAAGGAAGTACTAAAATTCCTGATTCGTGAAAAAAAATCAGCTAGTCCAACATGCGACTACGAAAAGCCACAAAAAGAATACTCTTTTTCACGTGTGAAAAAGTGACAGATATAATATGTTATATACTACAGGACTAATTGCGCACTAAAATTACGAGATAAATAAATACCTCCTCAGCTCAACTCGGCCGAAACGTCGGGATGAGGAGGTATTTATTTATCTCGTAATTTTAGTGCGCGATTAGTCCCGTAGTATATAATAATTATGTGTTCAAATCGCGAAAGTTTAAAAACAACAGATATATACTTTGTCATAACGCTGTCTCGTCCTGACACGTGAAAAGAAATTCGTGCGCATCCTAGCCCGACAGCTGTTGGATACATTTTTGACCGACGAAACAGAGGAGCTACACAATTCGACACGTATGTATATTTTTTATATATAACCACGCATAACTTTTTACGTTGTTTTCCAATTTCGATAATTCTTATTTTATTGGGAAGAGTATACTTCGGAATTGGTCCCATTTAAATTTTATCGAAATCGGCTGAGCCATTTTCGTTAAATCAACAATAATTTGGAAAATGTTACATCGTTCTGTGCGAAATATTTGCCAATTCTGTACACGATTTAAGCTGGTCATGCTATTTTTTGCAAAAAATAATTATGTCGATTTCGCGTAGCAATTTTGTATGGGACAGCGGTTTTTGTTCTCGAATTCTGGGTTGGCTCTTAGTTGTTCATGATAATGATCTGAAATACCCCTTTTCAGATTTGTAAATATATCCTTTATGAATAGCAGTATATAGAATGATTCGAGGGCTAAGTGCGAGATTTTCGCTTGATGTGATTTCTATGGAAATGGCACAGCGCCATCTTGTGTCACGTACAGAAAACTGATTAGCTAAGGGTGAGTATTTTTTACGGTAATGTAACAAGCGCCACACCGATCGAACACGAGCGCGACAACGTCTGTGATTGGGTAATTCAAGCGTGTGTGTCAATGTGCTCGCGTGTGTGCGCGGCGCGTTCGGTCAACGCGACGTAAAAGTAATTCGATATGATTTGCAAATCTCCCACTTGACACTCAGTTGTAGAAAGACAGTCGTTAAAGAAACATCTGTTTATGAACAATGCTATTCTCAAACTTTCTCGATACATCTTAAGCAACTACTAAAATAAATACCTAAAGAAAATACCGTAGTTTTCATAATGTAGCGTAATAAAATTTCCTCATTGGGGGGGTTATTATGACTGAAAAGTTTGTGAAACTAACGTTGAGTTACGTGTCTGGCGGACTGCCGCGGGAGCTGGCTATAACTTCTACTTCGTTAAATGTCTGTAATAGCTATTTTATAAACTTTAGCAGACATTTAACTGCTTTTAAGTAATCTAGAGATTACGATTAAAGTTAAGTTTTTTGACCGACGAACCACCGGAGGAGGTATACAATTCGACGCGTATATATTTTTTTTTAATGTATAACCACGCATAACTTTTTTTATAGTAGTCCGATTTCAATAATTTTTTTTGTTGGAAAGAGTATACTTTGAAATTGGTCCCATTTAAATTTTATCGAAATCGGCTGAGCCATTTTTGATAAATCAATAACAATGTGAAAAATGTTACATCGATCCGTGCATAATATTTGCGTTCTAGCGATGCGCCACGGCTTAGCACAGGTGTATTATACTTATAAACATTTCTCTTGAATTATTATATCTATTAAAACAAACTGCATCAAAATCCGTTGCGTATTTTTAAAGATATAAGCATACATGGGGACAGACAACGGAAAGCGATTTTGTTTTATAAGTACTATGTAATGATTCTGAACACGGGTGAAGTCGGTCATGCTATTTTTTGCAAAAAATAATTATGTAAAGTCCAGCTTAACGTGCCAAAGGAGCGGCATATGCTAGTCCAGCATCCAATTTTTTTATAAAATCTAGGTACATAATATAGTTTATTGAATCAGGCGTTACTTTGCGGAAGTTCATCTTCAACACAGAATAGGCCCTATTACTGATCTTCAAATCCTTGTTTTGAATAAATACTTATTTAGTGTATTTCCGCTCTGTCGCAGGCATATAAGTTAAGGGTTCATTCAAAAAACCAATTTAAATCACAAACAAAATTAGTAATTAATCATCAAACTGTAGACAACTTAATGTTAGGTTAGGTCAAAAAAATATGCAAAAGCTTCGCGTACCTGCCTGCGCCTAAAATGTGGACGAGTGACCTCAAGTCCACAGAATCAAGCTGGATGCGAGTCGCTTCCAACTGGTCTTATTGGAGATCTAAAGGGGAGGCTTATGTTCTGCAGTTGGCGTCCAAAGGCTGAAACTAAGACCACTGTTGAATCAAGCTGGATGCGAGTCGCTTCCAACTGGTCTTATTGGAGATCTAAAGGGGAGGCTTATGTTCTGCAGTTGGCGTCCAATGGCTGAAACGAAGACCACTGTTGAATCAAGCTGGATGCGAGTCGCTTCCAACTGGTCTTATTAGAGATCTAAAGGGGAGGCTTATGTTCTGCAGTTGGCGTTCAATGGCTGAAACGACGACCACTGTTGACCACGCTGCGCAATATACAATCAACGCGCGGCATTATGTGAGCTTCAGTATATAGCTCGATGGCTTCAGTTAGGATTGTACTTCGTTTCCGCCATCTTGTGTGATGTACTTGTCTTATAATTTAACGGTTTAACAGATGAGGTCGAAAATGTCTGTAATTAGGTTTAGTGTATTTTCAAAATTCCATGTGTTATTTTATGACTAACAAATGCTTTATATGAGGTGGGCTGGCTCAGTTGGTTAGAGCGTCGGGCTAGCGATCCGAAGGGGCAGGTTTAAATCCTGTGTTCGCTTCAGATTTTTGAAATGCTTATCACAAAGATAACTCTTTGAGATAAAAATCTAGTGTGGGAAGCACTCAAAATAAAATCATTACATAAAATGCTTTATACTTATTATTTTTTATAAAATTCATAGACAGACAGACAGACAAAACTCTATTTATAACCACAATTTGAAAAATAAACGTTATTTACATATATATGACAAAAATATGATTATAAAGTGGCGGCCTTATCACCCATGGCGATTTCTTCCAGGCAACCTTGCACGAATATGAACTGACAGGAACAAAAGAAATAGTGGCCTTAACTAGAGATTAAAAAAGAAAATATCTAGGCCTACCCACGAAGGGCGATTGGGCCATATCCACCACGCTGGCCCAGTGCGGTTTGGTGGATTCACATACGCCATCGAATTTCTTCTACGGACTTATGCAGGTTGCCTCACGGTGTTTTCCTTCACTGAAAAGCCAATGATGTGAAATTCCGTACATAAGTTCCAAAGAAACTCATTGGTACAGGATCGGGATTTGAACCCACGACCTCACGATTGCAGGTCGGGTGTTACTACCACTAGACCACCACGGCTTCATACTTACATATATATTCGTTATAATAAATATATATATACATTTACCTACATACGTTATAAAATAGTAGCGAAAGGAAAATAGGTGTTTTATGATTTTAACCCCGATTACAGAGGCGCCATCTTAATTATATTAGCTAAATAGCATAGATCTTTTTCATTTTAGGCATTCGATAGAGAGAACGCTTTTTACGTTGCTATTAAATTTACGCTGGCGCCTCTATAATCGGGCTTAATGTGGGATTACGCGAGTGAGATGGAAAAATGACGAAGTAAGTAGGAGGTAACCCTCGAGGCGAACAAAACCTCCACATATTGCCGTTAAAATTATTCATCAACAGCTTTGAAAACATACTTAGCGGAAAATGCCTGAGAAATCTGAATTATTCAATATGAATCTTGTTTTACTCCTTACCTACTGATTCAGCGTTTACAAATTTAATCAGCCCCCTGGCGATTATGTAAATGTGTCGTAATGAAAGGATTTATCTCCTACCTTTATTTAAATCAAGCTGAATTAGTGATGGTGAAAATGTTTTACTTACTTTATAATTTTTAACCGACTTCAAGAAGCAGGTCCTCAATTATTATTCGACTATGTTTTTTCGTATGTATGTTACGTGACTTCTTCGTCAATTATGAACCGACCGATCTTTTTAATTTTAAGGTTCCGTACCCAAAGGGTGGGTCCCGTTTTTATCCTTTGGGTACGGAACCTTAGAAAGATCGGTATTACTAAGACTCCTCTGTCCGTCCGTCTGTCTGTCTGTCATCAGGCTCGATCTCGTGAACCGTGACAGCTAGAAAGTTGAAATTTTCACAGATGATATATTCTATTGCTGCTATAACAACCTCAGACCAAATAAAAAAATCAGGACAGAATGTTGTGAACAAACAAGTGAGGCCGACCAAAACTACGCCTCGCCGTGTACAGACAATTACACACACTTGAACGTACAAGGAAACTACGCCTTGGCTTGACAGTCGAACTATGGCGGCGCAACAGCGACGCACTCACACATGTATTAAAAACCGGCTTCACTTGACTGTTTAACGACGTTCCCTCTTGATTTTTTTATTTCCTCTGAGCTAACATCGAATAGGACTATAAACAGAAAAAAAAAATATCTAAGGGCTCCCATACAAAACACCTGAATTTTTTGC
Organism: Hypomecis punctinalis; assembly: GCA_949316475.1. Taxonomy (NCBI): domain Eukaryota; kingdom Metazoa; phylum Arthropoda; class Insecta; order Lepidoptera; family Geometridae; genus Hypomecis; species Hypomecis punctinalis. The sequence goes on from OX438802.1 coordinate 17,835,913, forward strand.
CGTTTTTCGCTCGATATTAATAGGTAATGATAGCAGGTAGACGCTTGAATTATTCACAGAATATTTGGTTGTATATTCAGTTGAAAAATAAATATAATAATAATATATACTTTATTGTACACCAAAGAAAAACAATTACAAACAATCTTAAAATTAATTATGTATCACAAAGGAGTACAAGGGCGACCTTATCGCTCATAGCGATTACTTCCAGGCAACCCGTGGAGGAAAACATTATGAATCAGCAGAATCGTCGGTGGTGCAATAATGAATAAATATAATAAAACATTAGAATATTATACACATGGTATTTATAATACATATTATATAGTTTAAGTTAAAATAAAATAAATATTTAAGCGGAGCTCCCATACAAGAAATGTGATTATTTTGCTCGATATTTAATTACGACAACAAGTGGATGCTTGAAAAATTCACAGAATAGGTATTTAGTAGTATATTCACTTGAAAATAAATAATTAAATTAAAAGAAAATATTAAGAGGCTCTTATATGGTACTGAACCCTACGTGCGCGAGTCTGACTCGTACTTGGCCGATTATTTTGTTGTTTGGTAGGTCCATAGTTCCATACTTCAGAGGTAGTCCTAAATAAATTTTACCGAAATCGGCTTAGTAAAAATTACACCGATGATACCTACTCCTACATAGATTCGTGCGAAGTATTCGTATCTTGTACACGGATAAAGTACCTAGGTTGGGCCATTTTTGGCGAAAAATGATTATTAGGTATGCTTAGGTATATTGGAGATGCGCTTCGCTTAAATGCAACATCGGGCTTGAATAATCTGAGTGCATTTGCTAGTTGAAATGACAATGGGCAGGCCATGTAGCCATAAGTACCATGTAGGACTTATAACCAGTAGGGTCGAAAAGTTGAGTCCTGCGTCGTTTCGCCCCGCAAGTGGTTCGGCCCGCGGGGCGAATCGCCCAAGACTCCTTTTGAAGGTCCCCATTCGGCCCGCTCCAAACAATGCGGGGCGAATGGAGTCATGGGCGATTCGCCCCGCGGGCCAAACAGCTGACAAGTGCAGCGTAGGAGATTGAGAAGATCGTCTTCATCCACCTTGTGAGATGATTTCATTAAGATTGCAGGTTCGCGCTCAATGCAAGCCATTTTCCACAGGTCTTATTTTGACTTCTATAGGGAAGGCCTCTGTTTAGCAGTGGGCGTTCTTAGTATGACTGAAATGATTAGAATAGTTGCCTAGATTCACGGTGTAGGTTCGTATTATTGTAAAATCATTATAATAAACCGCCCCTAACTTCCGGAAGGGTGTTTGAAAGAGATCAATAAAATAGCAGTTGCTGTAATTATAGCCATTTTCCTAGTCAATTGTGACAAACAATATCAACAATAAAAAACAAACCTATCTGAATTTACTTATCTATTTATAGGCCAAATCAAACTTCTCAGCGGCTGTGAGTTTCAGTCAGGATTAAAGTCATGTATTCACTGAGCAACAATTGTTTATAAACTCTGTTTCAGAAACAAAATTACGTCTTTCTGAAACAAATCATAATGTTTCAGAGACAATTATTTTGTTTCTGTAAACACTACGAGTTTATCGATATGTTTCGGTGGTGTATCTGGAATTATCTACGTGATGTTTCAGAAACTGTGTAACCGAAACATTGTTCCTCAGTGATTATATGGCTTGAAATTTGAGCAGCTTGTAGCTAACATCACAACCGCCAAGAAGTTTGAATCGGCCCATACGTCCTTTGCCTACTACAGATGTATCACGTAGGTATACCTAAAACAGTTTCATCTAAAATATCGTGCCTATAGTTGCGGTTTGTGTGCGGGGCTTCAATGGTTTCGTGTTACGTCCACCAAGATTTGTCCAGTACACCGGACGCTGCGACCCAAGGCATAGAAGAGAGGAAAACGGACAAAGTAATTATATAATTATTGTAACATATTCTGCAATATTTCAGTCACCTAATGGGTATCTACCTACTATCTAAATAATTATAAGTAAGTAAGCGCTACCGTCGTTCGGATGACACGTTAATTTATAGGTTCCGGTTGTTTTGAACCGTTTAGCCATGTCAGAGGCCTTCAGGTGGCTTAAAAACTACCGCCGCCCTGGGAGTTACGATCTCGGCCAGTGGGGGTCGGCTGCCAAATTGGTCTACTGGCAGAGGTACAAACGTAGGTATATAGTAGTTCTCTTTCGTCGGGGGTTCTTGTGTATTGTGCTTTATTTCTATATTTTCCACATTAATATGCTCCAACCAAATCGCTTGATGGTGATGACTTGCGCCGGTTCTCGAGGCGTCAAAGGCAACACTTCCGTCAGTGGCCGCTGCGGAGTTACGCTCGCGGCCAGTCGGGGTCGGCTGCCAAATTGACTGGCAGCCGTACAAACGTCGGCCAATCTTGCTCTAGAGGTTGGCTTGGATATTTATACCGGTTTCCCTAGACGACGGACATATTGTAGGACATTATTGCCTTGTTCCAAGTTATTACAGTATTGTGATATTTGTGTTCTCTAAAATTATAAGCTGTCACATACAAAATCTTTAAACAACTTCAAAATGTTTGGATCACCTTTTAGCGATTTTAGTTTCAGGGTCAGTTTATAAGGGGTAAATGTTGTTCATCTTGATGTAGGTACTAAACTCGAACTCAAAAGGGTGCCTTAGGTCATTGCCTCAGGCTGATAAGAATAACAATTTAGGCGTCTTCAAATTATGAACTAGAGTAAGAAAGCAGTTACCTTCTAGTAGCGCTGCATTTTACCGCATCTCTACGAAATATATTCGGCAGGGTCACGAATGAAGTCAAAAGTGAATTTACGCAAAAAATCGAAAAAAAAATCTAGCATACTTTTTAGACAGACCCCCTCTTTTGTCATTCATATGTTTCTGTCACGATAAAAATAATATTAATGGCATTGTTGGCATTGTTCATCTTGGGAATACTTCTGGAATAATTAATTGAATTTTACAGAAATCAAATTATAAATTAAGTAATATCGCTAAATATAAGAAAACCATAGCGTAGGAATGAAGTAGCTGTACGTGGAGTACCGTAGCTATAATATATTGCTATATACTTGGTAAGATAACGACTTCAATATGAAAAAGTAAGTTGATCTTTGAACCTTTTTCACTCAGATCAAGTAATATTTGGTTTGAGCCTTTTTCACATCTTTCTTTTGATTACGTACCTACCTACTCTTTTCATTCTCTTGTTACCTACACGCTATATAATGTTTCTGTTATCTGTGTTATTTGTTCTCTCTGTGTCAACAATAAAGAATATCTACCTATCTATTATTTCCTGCTTCTTCCAGTTTGTACCCGTTGCCTTCTGAGCCCGTTGCCATTAAATTGAACATTTTCAAGGTGCTCCGTTCTCTATTGTCTTCGATATTATGTATATACTTAGTAAGTCGTAAATATTTTGTATTGTTCCTCAGGTTTAGTTATTCATCTAGAAAAGTTATGCAGAAAAATACATCGACAAGCAAAGTCTCTAGGCTTCCTAAAAATGATGTTTTATGCGAGAATAAGGAAAATATAAGACCTTTACATGTGCCTGCGCCTATTCAGGGTAAGCCAAAAATAAATTTTAACAGCTATGTCCGTAACAAACATGTCGAAGTATGCCCAAAAAATCCGTACGAAGTGCCTAACACCGTGAAAGTGTTTGGCACTAAAGGAAAGCCAAGAAAACTTAAGCCAGAACCTTTTATAATGGGTGACATCCATACCATTGTCGATGATGATCCGACATTTTATGAAGTAATTGAGGGTAGACCCATGAGACATTTTATAGACAACAAGCAATATTTAAGAGACATCAAAAACATAACGAGCTTTCGCACTGATGCTGCATTTTCAAAAGACCGAGTTCTTGCTATAGAAGACAAACAAGCTGATGAGTTGCAGACATATGAACAAGTATCTCGACTGTATGAGATAACCGCAAGTAACTTTGTGAAATTCATTAAACAGAGCTATACGCAAGCTAAAAAAGCTCAAATCAAAGCTGAAGAAACGGCTGTGGAACTTGCTGAAATGTCAGAACAGCTGGAGGAATTAAGTTTCCAATACGTTCGGTTAAGGAATTATTTGTCTCAAATCGGGGCTCATTTTGAAACATTGGTATATTATGCTAGATTCCTCAATTCTTTGGCTCCACCATGGTGGCGAGCAAGATATGATAACGTAAGCAAATTGGAGTGTATGAGCCATGTTTGTGTGGAAAAACTGACTGATCACAGCAACGAGGAAATAGATGGAGTGAAAGCAGAGTCCAATTCATTGACCAGTTTAGATGGTTATGAACTTTTGTTAGTTAAATACTCAGGTACGCCTCATCTATACCTCGAAACTCCTCAACAATTGATTAAGACGTTTATACATTTCGCTGAACAATGCACAAATTATATGAAAATAGAAGCACAAATGAGCATTCTGCGTCATAATTTAACTAGAGCATTTAACGCTATGAAAGATATATTTTTCACCACAGTTGCTGAAATACAAGAGTATGTGAATGCATATAATAAGAAAATAAAGTTCTGTGAAGAAAGAGAAGAAGCTTATAGAAAAGCATTCTTTAAACTTTTAATGGGAGATTTTCAGGATTTATACGCTTCTTATGAAAATACGAAACTGTATACATGCGTACAGTTTGTCAACACTCAACTATTTAACAATCCTGAAGATCCTAAGGACAACATAGTGGTACTGATGAGTCAATTGGAAAGTTACTATTTCCAACTGACTTTCGAATTGGATGGCTTCGATCAAAATATCGTTAAAAAAGCGACAAAAATATCTTATGCCAGAGACGCCATAGAAACTAGTAACGCTTTTAAAGCTCAAAGAGAGCTTAAAGATTTTAATATTTTGCAAAAAACTCTATACAACAGCTTTGAGCCACCAAGACAGAGAACAAGACCAAAAATGAAGTGGGTGGAGCGAAAAAAGAAAAATTCAGAAATAAACCAATAATCCGATTAAAATATGAACACCCGCCCTGCTATCATCTGAATTAAACGGCACTAATTTGCCATTCAAATGTAGGATTTTTTCAAATATATTTGGATTGTTCGCGATTAAAGTTGTTTCAAATTACTAATTCTCGTTAGAATGACTTCCGCGCATTTCTTGCCTTGGGCGTATTCCAAATGTAATTACCATAAGTTGAGAGCACACGGGTGATTCTGCGAACGTTGTTGGTTCGCCCCGCGGGACTAAACATTCTCCTTCATGAATACCGTGAGTACCGTAACATAACAGACGTTCCTACGCTAAAGCTGCAATGTAAATTTAATCACAATTCTCATTGTAAATATTCCTTGCTCGCGTATTTTGTGCTTACCTATTTTTGTTTTTTAGGATCTTTTGCTTTTTTTTTCGGGAAAGCAAGAAGAGTCGTTGCAAAAAAGTAATTAAATTAGGTAATTGCTATGATCTAGATGTATATGTTTATGTAAGCTACTTCATTGTAGTGTTTTGATTATTTAATATTATGTAGATGCCAGACAGTATTTTAATAGTCACTGCTATCTTTGGACACACACGTTTTTGCTAGGTCATATCGTACAATCGGTTATAGAGTGTGAATCTGTGGTAACATTATGATGTGCCTTCATATTAATTCAAAATTCTATAATAACACCGAAAATGGATAGATGGATGTATGTAATATATATGTAATTGTGCTATACCAATTCTTCAATGGTAGTCAAATTTAAATGTATCTACTAGAACGTGTTTTGAATCATCTTTAAAAACACATCTCAACAACCTAACCTATTGATTTTAAAGAAATTCTTTACAATAGTAATTTATAGAAAATACAGTAGACTAATTAAGCTATTCACACAGTTCTCTACATTAACCACCACCTCGATTCTTTCTATATCGCTACCGTTTTCCAAAATGTATTAATTTGCATTCAGCTCCGTTGATTTGAATGAAAATTGAATAATCTCGTTTCCGATTAAGCCCCGTTGTGGGCACAAAAAGTTCATATTGTGTCAATTTAACTTCTAATCACTTTTTAAATACGTTAGCAGCGAGACGCGCCCGATCAACGAATAAATTTAAATGTATTTATCGCTTGTACAATGCATGTTACACACTGGAGGGGAAAAATACTGCCCATTTCTGGCATGACATCAGTGCTAAATCACTGAACACCTGAACCTATTACATACCTTGCTTTTTAATGACTTATCTTTTGAGAACTTTTTTCTGTCTTTAACAATACTAAAACTAAACATTTACTGGATACTGGGTTTTATCGAAATTTTGTCTATCTGAATCTCCCAATATTTCGATTTTCTTTGTTGTTTCATTTAAGTAGCCTCCAGTAGATCTGAAATATAACAAGAGTCGATTGTAACTGGAATACATTCAGCATGTTTATGTGTTGTATACAGGGTTATTTCTAATCAATTAACATCCTTCTAGGGGCTTATTCTGTACATCAAAACTAACAACTTTTGTTCTACGACTTTCGTCAAAAAAAATTTTTGTTGTTCCATAGAAAAATTTAGTTCACCCACGACAAAATGTATGGAACAGCTGATTTTTTTGAGTTTTGAAGAAAGTCGTAGAACAAAAGTTGTTAGTTTTGATGTACAGAATAAGCCCCTAGATTCTAGGGGCTTATTCTGTACATCTAATCAATTAGCATCCTTCTAGGGCCTAGAAGGATGCTAATTGATTAGATGTAACCCTGTAAAACGTTGTCTGTCCCTCTTTTGGATTTGTCCTACCCTGATTTAGTCTTTCTTCAACTTTAATTTTCAATACATCATTAGTTCTTATATTTATACACACATTTTCAATAGGACACCTCAACTTATAAGTTGTCTTGATTCTCGATATGTGAGGTTCCCACAGCACGGGCCTGGAGCCTAGTGAAGGAGCACTGGCTGTACTTGGTGTGGATCTACTGTAGTTTTTTTTAATTTATTGCATATGTGTTGTATATACTGTATTGTACTGTACCAGCCTTTTAATAGTCCACTGCAGGACGTAGGCCTACCCACGAAGGGTGATTGGGCCATTTCCACCACGCTGGCCCAGTGCGAGTTGGTGGATTCACATACGTCATCGAATTTCTTCTACGGACGCATGCAGGTTGCCTCACGATGTTTTCCTTCACCGAAAAGCCAGTGGTGTGAAATTCCGTACATAAATTCCAAAGAACTCATTGGTACGGGACCGGGGATTTGAACTCACGACCTCACGATTGTAAGGCGGGTGTCACTACCTCTAGACCACCACGGCTTCTCTCTAGACCACCACGGCACCACTGTGTTGTATATCTTAATATGAAATATGAAAAATCTGTTGTATTCCACTGTATGTTGTCAAAGACAATAAAATATGATTTATAGGGCTGACCACGTCGTGGTAAAATCAGTTATTTTTATTTTCCATGCATTTCTCCTCTAAGTAATTGTATCTCCTTGCCATCAAGTTTCAGAACAGACCCGCCTCTCGCTTGACAATTGAAGGGGAAAGAAATTGATTTTTGTACATATTGAAGTTTTAATCATTTTGTAAATTTCATTTGCAGACCATTTTAAACGTTTTCATCATTATCACTTACCTAGTTGGGGCGTCAATTGCCAAACATACAGAGATATTCTTCCAAAAGACAAGTTGTAAGAATGCATCCAGCATTGACTGCCTCGGTGGCTCAGTGGTTAGTGACTCTAACTTCTGGATAAAAGAGGCGTGGGTTCGATCCCCTCCCAGGGCAAATATTTATGTGATGATTGCTCTGTTTCTGAGTGTTTTTTAGTTACTATCTATATAAGTACTATGTATTTAAAAATAAGTATATGTTGTATATCAGTCTCTGGCAACCATATCACAAGCTTTGCTTAGTTTGGGGTCAGAGGCCGTGTGTAAGATGTCCCAAAAATATTTATTTATTTATTTTCCCGTGGTTTGGGAAAATATTTAAAATTTTCTCGCATAATAAGTACCTACCTAAGTAATTTCTTAGGTATAGACCGGATGACTGGCCCTGATGTTAAGAAATTTTAAGCCACTTGTCGGCCTCTGGCACATAATAAACATCTATGAAGTGATGAATTTTTGTGATTTTTCGAAATTAAAGGAGTTGGTAAACTTTTTATATGGGAGGCGGTCCTTGAAAACCGGCAGCGATGCGAGCTGTATTAATGTTTAGTGCCATATTTAAGAATATTATTTCACGCAAAAATATATTTTTGTGTATCGCCGTTTTATTATAATACCTCTTTTTTTTTCACTAAGTAGAAAATATTTAGACTGAACTGGTAATACTAAGAGGAGGTCTACGTAGTTTACGTATCAGACAGGAATCTTCAAACAACCAATAGCGGGCTGGTATTTTAGAGTTTGACATTTATTTATTTTTTAAAACATGGCGACCAGCCCTCTCTTGGTTGTTCAATATTGACAATGTCATTTCCTTTTGCTGTTTCATAATGTCACTGTCAGGTTTTTTTTTCAATTTTGGCTTAATGCAGTTATTTGGTGTAGCACATAGTTCATTTTTCTAATGTTTTTAGAACCCATTTGAAAATTAAATGGCGATGAAAAAAATTCTAAAAAATATGTGTTTGAAAAGATAATTATATAAGCTTTCTATTGGTATATATTTTGTTTCTGCAAGATTTCAAAAACCGCATCTTTTCCATATCCTTTGAACTCTTTAGTTACCTCGTTTGGTAGGAAAATCTCAAAGCTATCGAAACAAAACAGCATTACAAAGTTGTGCTGCTGCGAAAGTGTTGTATTAGTACGTACCTAGATATAACTAATATCACTACGTATAGTTGGTTAGTTGGAAAGTAAAAGTTACAAAAAGTTGTCGTAAAACAGCCTTCAAAATGTACCTTCACTATTTTTTTTAATTATGCAGCCCTAGTCAATATACAATACTCGTTTATTTACTAACAAAATCTCAAAAGCTATCGAAACAAAACAGCGTTACAGAGTTATGCACGCGTGAATGCGTCGTATTCGTGCCCGCGAGCCGCTGCGTCGAGATACGCAGCTTAATAAAACAATATTAATTATCAACCAACGCTCCACTGAGTCTTTTGTTGCCGTACAACAGCGTTTAATAACAATGAACATAGACGTAAGAGGGATTTCCGTAGAAAGGACATGGAAGTTGCCGGAAATTCAGCTTATTTTTAATCATTCCCTATTCAGTGGGTTACTTTGCTTTCTTTCCATTGCTCCATTGGTAAAGGCAGCTTTCTAGAAAAAAAAAATAGAAATAGACCAATGTTAAAATAACACTTTGTTGAATACATATTTTGCACACTATGGTGTGAAAATTGTACCGAGTCAGATACGTCCGTAAAAGATTGCTATAAGCGATGAGCCGCCCTTTGTTGTAGTGCAACAAAGTGTTTTGTTGTTTTTTTTTCCTTTCTATATATTTTTGTGTATTCTGTGTTAACAATTAAGTGTTCATTCATTCATTCATACGTCATTGTGTGTTCGGAAAAAAATATGATGTGAAAAGCCTGAAAATAACATGCCAAGTCGATGGCCATTTCAGATAGGTAAACACTTTCCGTATAAAACCACACAAATTTTATAAACGTTAGGACGAAAATTTTTATTCATCAATATTTATCGATAAATATTGCGTTACAACTCTAGGTGCTCAATTGCTGTAGCAAAATAATTGCTGAGTAATGAATTATGTTAATTTTATGGGAAGCATGTAATACAATGAATCATTTTCAGGTGATTTGCACAAGTTTCAACCTTCGACCAAAATAAAAAGAAAGGATTTGCATTTAAGAAGCACATTTTTTAATACAGTCCTAAAGGCTTTGATTACTCTACGACTGGGGACAAGAGTAAAGTGACATGTCTCTAGTAGAGTCCAACAAGGGTCAGTATCAAAGATCATAAACATATAATATTTATTTTTATTTATTTATTTATTGCACAATGCACAGTTATAACAATAGTTATTACAAACTAGAGTCTTAACTTAGTGACATTGACCCCGTAAGGGCGTCGCAGTTTAAGGAGGAACATTAGCTCTACTCGATATATTAATAATAAACAATCTATCAAATATTTAGTTTCCTGACTATGCTAGGCATGGAGACATAAAATATTAAAAAAAAAAATATATTATACACTGTCAGATATTCTATTATTCTAAACTGTATATAAACTATAATGGTATTTATGTAACTATCACAAGTAGGTTATATCATAACAACACTATCAAATTATATTATTATTATATTTATCAGCCTTGGACTTGGACACGCTAGTTAATAATTATGGCTAAATTAAATCACATAATAACTTAACGATATTGAATCTTTTAAAAATTGTCAGTTAGCTACCATTTATCGTCCATAAAATCCTGAATCGTGTAATAGGCTTTCTCAATTAGTATTGTTTTGATTTTGTTTTTGAAAATATGGTCTTTACTTATATTTTTAAAGCTATCGGGTATTTTGTTATATATTTTAACAAATCGGTATTCCGGGCTACTTTTAAATATTTCCAAATTGGGGATGGGGAGAGCTAATTTTGTGTTACGTCGTGGGTTTTGGTCGAAAGTAAATAGATGTAAATGTTTCCTAACGAACATGGTAACTTCTAGGTAACATTGATGGCAGAGTCAGCATTTTTTCTTTTATAAAATGGGGTTTGCATGTTTTCCTTTGTTTGATATTAACTAATATTCTTAGGCATTTCTTTTGCGCAATAAATAGGTTTTTGGCATCTGTGCTGTCACCCCACATGATAATGCCGTACCGCAGCCACGCATAGGCATAGGCGTAGTAGGCAGACATCGCACATTCTTTTTTGGTGTTTGTTTTTAACACGCCCAACGCGTAAGTGAACTGCGATATTTTTGAACTTATTTTCTCGATATGCGGCTTCCAGTTTAGGTGTGTATCAAGAGTTAAGCCTAATAAGTTACATTCATTGACTTCTTTTATTTAATAGGCAGATACTTATAAAATAAAACTAGGCTTTGAAGTAATACATTTGTACAATAATAAGTGATGGTTTTGATTCAATTTTATTGATAACAATCAATGAGTTAGGGTCCATCCATTAATTTAATTCTAATCGAAGGTTGTTTACAAGAATGACACTGGAAAATCTACAACACAAACCAAAAATTATAAGACATCGATAGCTTAACTTTTATTTTAATACTAAAGCACATAGGTAAATTGAAGCCAACATTTAGCAAATTTAATATGTTTGCCGGGTGTGAAGGGCCGTGCATTATAAATGAGGGTGCGGCCACCGCACCACATCGGCCAGAGGCTCCCTAGATTGATTGCGGCAAAGTACTGTGCTGCTGGAATTACAAACAATTCATCGTTCAGACTAACTTTATCTGCTTATTATTTCTCCATCCATCCATCAGCCGTAGGATGTCCACTGCTGAACAGAGGCCTCCCCTATGAATTTTCAATAAGACCGTTTGGAAGCGGCTTGCATCCAGCGCTATCCAGTATCTTGCGCAATCTATATATTTACCTCGTGGGTGAACGTCCTACGCCGTGCTTGCCGGTACGTAGTCTCTACTCGAACTTACTATTTCAATTATTTCTCTAATATATTAATTTAGGAGTTTATCTAAATTATAAACCGTTGTTTGTACGTACATAATCATCATAGAAAGTTATATAATAAGTTGTGTAGATATAGTATAGGAATAGTGGAACCAAATTCTAACTAGCAATGCACAGTTCTAGCCCAAATAGGTACTATGGCTATAAAATATTCAGTTAATTGTCAAATAATTTAAAAGATATCGAAAGAGAAAACTGTTTCATACAACAACTAAAAATTATCCTATTATCGAAATGCTTTCAGGTATATCATGCTATTCAGTAATTTGAATTTTAAATTGTCAAAAACTCTTTTCTAGCCAAAATGTGTTGTTTCTAGCAAAAAACATTTTAAAAACTGACACAGAAAATGTTGGAATAAGATGTCACGCATAATTAGGGGTGCGGGTGGTTTGGTCTGAATGTCAAAATGTTCTGATCTACGCAAAGTACGTATTTATAAAAGAACTTTTCCCAAAATGACTGATTTTCTTTAGGTCTTCATTGTAAAATGTCGGAAATGAAACTGTCAAAGGTATGTACAGTCAAGCTCAATACTATATTTTTAAAATATATAAAAATAAAACAAATCCTTCACATTTTAGACAAACGAAAGTTTAGCGTAAGCAATACTATATTTTTAAAATATATAAAAATAAAACAAATCCTTCACATTTTAGACAAACGAAAGTTTAGCGTAAGCGCTTTTTTAAGGTTATGATATTTTTTAAAAATTGGATTTCATTAATATGACCAGATTGCAACTCATTTAACTGTTTTTGATAATTTTTATCAAATAAAATATCACACCGCCGTCTAGTTGCACCACTAAACATTGAGTTTTTTAGTCTCGTGTCTTGATATTTCGCCTCTTTTTTTAATTTATACAAAAATCTGATCATGGTAGGTTTGTGCGGCATACGTGCGTTCAATCTCCTATGCCAGCCCTCGACAGCATTATTCGTTCGATGCTTATCATTTCCGCATCCAAGAAAAGATGCACACAAACTCATCCATTGCTTATCGAAGTACTTTTGAAATTTTATCATCTCAGGAGAATGCGGGAACGAAGCTTCCAAATTCACCCATGCACTATGAATTTTTTCTTTGGGTAATAAGGGTAAATTAGCACACATTGTAATTAATGCTCTATTCTCCATATTGGCGGTAACCTTTAATTTTTTCGCTTGTTTCCATACTGCTCTGCTGTAATGATAGTAACATCCGCTGATCGAAGCAGACGGATAAACCTCTTTTACGGCATTGATTATAGCGATTTCGAAATCGCACTTAAATAATTCGATTCTCAAACCCAATCTGTCCTTCAACAGATTAAACATCCTGGTGTAGGTCGCCTGAGATTTGTTAGGTAACAGAACGTACACAACTGGTACTACATTCGTTATTTCGTTGTTTCTGCTAATGTCAATATGGATAGTAAATATCTGATAAAACGGATGAGGAGTTCGTTGAAAAGTTCCATCCCCAAACTTCATTTTGTTTTTATTGTCAGCATGGAGAAATTTTCTGGCTTGTTGAGTTGAAAATACCAGGATTTTCTCTTCCAATCCATCATCAATGACAAGGAAATTGTCAGATATCAGTTGAGGAATTTTCACATCGGCCAACCGATTGAATTCAGTAATATGCTGATTTAAAATACTACGTCTTATTCTGTAAAGGGAACTTTTTTTTTCCTCAAACGATGGCATTATAGTTTGTGCTGAACCTTGAAATTCAGAGAGATGTTTTTCAAAAACCTTTTTAATTGGCATCATATTAGAAGATATCGCCTTTTTACAGGTATCTACAAATATTTCTACTTGATTTTGATTAAAATGCGACTGACATGCGTGTTCACTTTTTCTTAATATAGAAGTTTTTTCAGTATTTAGTGTAACCGATGCTGAGCACTCACTTCGATTGATGCACCTCCACATACTTGTTCCAGATTTATTATTGTTTGAAAAGTTATACCTATGTCCATCGTGCACCAAAGTAGGCTTCCCTTTTTGATTGTCTATAAATTTTAATGTATTTTTATCCATTTTAAAGCACAACAGAATTAAATTATGTATCACTCAATCTGTAATAGTAAAAATACTGAAATGACAACGTGCGGAGAGTGTATTGTTTTTCAAGTGTCATTCAATACAAAGTTACAAGTGGCCAGTAAAACCCTGAATGTTTCCATCGCATTCTAAGGAGTATGTATATCTGTTGAATTGAGAGCTGCTTCGAGGGCGATGTATGCGGAACTCGTTGTTTACATGTATCCCCGCACTTGAAGATTATAATTATGTAGCTAAATGTACCTTTTGTGTCAGGCTTGACGGATTTCCGACATTTTACAATGAAGACCTAAAGAAAATCAGTCATTTTGGGAAAAGTTCTTTTATAAATACGTACTTTGCGTAGATCAGAACATTTTGACATTCAGACCAAACCACCCGCACCCAACGCATGAAGCCGTGGTGGCTTAGAGGTAGTGACACCCGCCTTGCAATCGTGAGGTCGTAGGTTCAAATACCGGTCCCGTACAAATAAGTTCTTTGGAATTTATGTACGGAACTTAACACTGGCTTTTCGGTGAAGGAAAACATCGTGAGGCAACCTGCATGTGTCTGTAGAAGAAATTCAATGGCGTAATGTGAATCCACCAACCCGCACTGGGCCAGCGTGGTGAATATGGCCCAACCACCCTTAGTGGGTAGGTTTACGTCCTGCAGTGGACTATTAGAAAAAGGCTGGTACAAACGTATGAAGCTATGCATTGTATCGAAAAATCCTTGATTGTATCTATATTTAGATCAATGATCACGATCGCGTATGCAAACGGTATACAAATTGAGTTGATACGAGACCGATTCAAAACAGATTTTCTACGCATGACTGATGGTTCCCGACACTAACGATGCAAAAATGGGCTACACATGGCACAACCCTTCAGGGCAATTTTTTAAGGGTGAAGTCTCCATTAATCTTGGATATGAAATTTTAGGTCCCTCTGCTTAATGGGGAAGAAAAAGCGTACCGTTATAAAAGAGAGTCAATTAGTTAGCGTGAAAAATTAGGGCTGTGTTGGCGTGGCAAATATTTGAGACGGTTTTCTGCAGCTTTTAATGACCTTATTATTTCATGACTGTAAAAACTAAGTTATTTATATTTATAAATTTCAATTAAATCACAAGTATCATTAATAACATGTCTTTATATGGAATCTGAATCAGAAAAGAAAATACGTTTTGATAAATATTAACTTCTACGTCAAAAAGTACCTAATAAAAATATTTAAAATATAATCAGACCCTACGTGGGGTCAGAGTCGTGGGATCTGCCCCCCTACCGCCTAAGCAATAGCAATCGTAATAGCAATCGTTTATGACTTCATTTTAGTCATTTGGCACCGCCTATGTGACGTTAGCCATCAATTGCTTTGCGCGGATTGCGAAAGCAATCGTTGAATGAACAACTTTGATGGCTAACGTCACATAGGCGGTGCCAAATGACTAAAATGAAGTCATAAACGATTGCTATTACGATTGCTATTGCGTTAGGCGGTAGGGGGGCTGTTGGTAAAAAATAGTCATAAAGATTCTATGGAAAAAATTGGCACCATTGTAGGCAAATGTTATGCATATTCCCTAGGTATTTAAATAATTACATAATTTACAGTGTAATGTTTACTAGGAAAGTAAGTAAATAAGCAAAAACGTTACATGTATGTTTGTTTACCCGCACCACGCCACAGTCTCGAGGGAGTCTGGCAATCACAGGCGCCTCGCGGCTCGTTCTAAACCCATTACGGGTAAATGAAGCCGATCACAGTGCCCACAGTAAACTATGTTCCACGTAAATTTCTTAAAGGGTTACTAAATCTCTGTTTTTTTAGGTTTTTCTCCGAATTGCGGAGGGATTTTAAAAATTCTAGGAATAGTACTCTCTGTAAACTTTGTCTGTCCGCTTAGTCCAAGTAATCGGACGCCTTAAACTTTCTTTTTCCTAATTCAGGTCTGGCTGAAATGTGGTCACCGGAATGTTGGCTACTTTTCTATCATCTAGACTCTAGAGGCTCTACAAGGAATCTGAATATACGATTTTTAATGGTAATAGATAATCACGTCATTAGTACTCTCTTAGGTTTATCAAAACGGAGTGGAGGGAAGCTGTGCGGAACATAGGAAGAAAAGCTTTAGCTGTAGTCCATTGTAGGAATAAAAGCTATAAGTATTTCCTTATTTTATTGTAAAGGCTGTTTAGAAAGGTGATTGAAAATACATTTGCAAACATGCTGCATATTTGCTAAGCGAAGAACAAAACACGGCTCTGGTCCAATCACAGCTGAACCATACTTACGCAGCACCACTTTAGTAAAGTCTGGGCCCTGGGCGTAACTTTACCAAATCATCATCCATCTATCAGCCGTAAGACCTACACTGCTGGGTTTAGGCATTCCTTATGGTGTTGAGCTCTTCCATCGCTTTTGCCATGTTTACGATATGCAAACCGAAAGTGAGCGATGTATTCGCCATTAATGTTGATGTCGAATCCTTTCCATTCCAGGAGCTTGAAGGTGTTCTCCAAAGTGGCAGTAAACAGTTTTGCAGATTCACATCTCCCTGTCTGACGCCTATTTTCAAAGAGATCGCCTTCAAGCTCTCTTCCTGTACTCGGACCGACATAGTGGCGTTATTATACAAACACTTCAACACTTCGATATACCGATAGTCAATACGGCATCGTTGAAGAGACTCAAGCACAGCCCATATCTCGACCGAATCAAAGGCTTTTTCATCATCCACAAACGCTAATTGCTTAGCGTTTGAGGACTATGAGAAAGTGGCACCCTTCGGTCTTCTCTATAACTTGCGGCAGCGTACGGATGACTACCAGATGACCATTATTTTTTCTCAACCACAACAGAAAGTTCAAGTTAGTATTCTGTTATCGTTGTAACGTGGTGTGATCACAAAATCGCATGCAGATACACACCTGGGCAACGTCTCGGCTCCAGAGAAAACTTAAATTAAAACCGAGATGAGCGCGGTTTGAGAATTGACGCTTGAAAAGGCTTCAGGACTGGGAATAGCACTCGGGAACGTTGTGTGGAATTATGATTTAGAATATTCGAGAATTTTATTTTAGAATTTTCTGTGTAAAATGTAGCACAGAATATGAAGCAGTGATTTCTTTATCGAGCTTCTTTTGTCTGAATAATAATGCCAATGTACCAGCCACCAGCTTCGTAACTTGTACAATTTGTTGCTTTGCCAAGTACCTGCCTACAGGGATTTGGGAAGTTGTGCCTACACCGACTCATCATTATGAACATCTTTTACTGTTGTTTAGCATGGGTTCTGTAAAAAAAATGAGCTGCTCCATACAAAATGTTTATTGTCTGTTCCACAAAAATGTATGGAACAACTGATGTTTTTTGCGATTTTTGGTAACAGGTCGCATTTTTCAACGAATCTCGACGAAACTTGGTACACACGTGCTACGAGTATACTCGTACCTATGTTAGTTATTTTTGTCGTCGGCGATTTTGATTGGGAAGGTATTTTTTAATAGATATTTTTTATATCAGCCGATTTCGATAATATTTTACAAGATCGTTTAGGTAATGTCTAAATTCATAGACTAACCTCTCCTCAAATACATATTCACAGGGATATTCAGCAGCGCCATCTACAAATAATACATACATATTTTCGAGCTTTTTGCGACGTACGATCATTAGTATGGAAATTACTGGTCTACTTGAGTAGCTTAGCTTATGCTCAATCAAACCGATTTGGTATGAACCAAATCGGTCAAGAGCGAGTCGAGGTTTATGAAGATTCAGTTAAAGACATGTGTCGCGAGATCTACTGTTTTCGGACGACTTACAATTAATAGTAATTAGGAACCGTACATACCATAAGTACCTACTTTTTCATTTTTTTTCTGGTGCTGAAAGATAGAACTAGTTCTGAATATAGTAAGTAGGTAATTTTTTTAAAGAAGGATGCACGGAATTAACCTGTCAATATTTTTTTTTTTTTTTTTGTTAGTAAAAAACCAAACATATTTTCTAAAAATGATATGTGCTTCAAAAATATAGGGATTTTTTGCTGTTTTCATATCACTAATTAAAATTAAAATTAACCCACCAGAAAAATTACAATGATTTTTTTATTGTTTTTACATTACGGATTACATACATAAGAAGTGGTGGTATGGTCTTAAAGGCTTTAGTGTCCAAAAATGGGCGAATTATTTGAAAAAAAAACAATCTTTTATTACTGTTGCTGTCAAAAAAAAAGGAAATGTCAATTTCAGTCAATCAGATGACGTATTTAGTGTTGCCAGACTCGTCGTTGGTATCCAGACTTAGCAATTTTGGAAATGTTGACGTGTTGATGTAATAATTATTTTCTTTTTTAACTATTGGCACATAATCCTGCGTTAACTCGTTTTAGCCCGTTATGTTTACAAACTGAGGTGTTATTATACATTTTTGTATACTAAAAGATTATCAAAAAGAAAGAATATTCTTATTATTTTTATATGTACTTTTTATCATATACTTTACTACTAAAAACAAAAAGCAGTAGTTGAAGTTATCCAAGAAATTCGTGGCAATTTTAATATTACTCGTAATAATCCTTAAGGGTGCTATTCGAATCTTTCACTTGCTTTACTACACTTGCAGCAGCTGCACTAGGCCGGCTGTGGCTACACAACTGAGGCGTTAGTCCAGGTTTACACATAAATTGAAATTACATCTGTTCGATATTGCCCTATACATTTTTGTATAGCGCCCCTGGCCGAAACGATGAAGAACTAACCAAAATGTATGGAGCCACAC
Organism: Hypomecis punctinalis; assembly: GCA_949316475.1. Lineage (NCBI taxonomy): Eukaryota > Metazoa > Arthropoda > Insecta > Lepidoptera > Geometridae > Hypomecis > Hypomecis punctinalis. The sequence goes on from OX438802.1 coordinate 17,854,373, forward strand.
GCGAACGCAAAAGTTTAAGTAAACAACACAAAACCTGGACTAAGGGCTATGGTTATCTACGTAGTTGTATGAATTTCTACAAAAAGATTCCGAACACGGCTGCGGCAGCATGTGCTACCGAGCCTCGGCTGCAAGTGTTGTTCTGCAAGTTAGCCTGTTTAAACAAGTCCAACGTACCTGCGATGTACGACGTAGGCAACCAGCATCGGAATCATTCCCGACTGCGGATACAAGCAGCGGCTCATGTGTGTTCTACCTCCATTCGCAACCTGCATCCGCAGGCTGCAGCTGAGGTTCGAATAGCTGCTTTACTTATATTCTTAACTTATAGTTGCGGTTCTTGTACTTTTGCTAATGAAATGGATGAATACCGAATTTTTTTATCATTCCATTTTTCATTTTCTTTTTATATCAGTCCTAGACATTGATTTTTTTGACGTGACAACGTCTTATAAATCGATGAACTCCAAAAAGTAATCTGATATTACAGACAAGATGACATGCACTGTTTTAAAAAACAATATAAATATCATTGAGACAATATTGACTATACTCCATAAAATTTAACTTGATCTCTGCGACAGCTGTCAGAAAAATCACGCCTATGAAGTCCTGAATTTCTTAAAAGTACAGACAGTACCTGTCAATGTCATACTTTGTGGGCATGCCGATTAGTGATGGGCGACGAATGATCGTGACCACAGAGTTTTAGATAGAGTTTTAATTAAAATATCGATAGTTTATACTGACGATATTTTAAATAAAACTTGATTTATCATTAATTTTATTGTATATTTTAATATCATAACATTTTTTACATGTGTAATTAAAGTAAACCCAATTATATGTTACATTAGCATCGATAATAGTGAAAAACGTCGATAAATACTATCGTTACATTATTATGAGTATATAATTAATATCATAACATTATTTACATGTGTACATACTTGATCTTAAATAATAGTAAGTAAATAAAATCTAATTTCTCACCTTCAACTACTCATTCGATTTCATTACAACATTGTTTGAAAATCGATTTTTTCCACCACTATCCCAACTCTAAAAATGTCAATCTTCTACTGTCGCAGAGATCAAGTTAAATTTTATAGAGTATAAAAATACATGACATCAAGTTTTTAAAATCGAGCACCATTTTAGCACTCTGAACATAACAAACCTGGCAATCCATAATCTTTAGTGTGTATACATGTCTATAAATAGGTACTTATAGCTTGAAAATTGTTTTCGTTTTTTCTTATTTTATATTCAATTTTTTAGCCAAATTGTACATATTTGAACAGTTTTAGAAGCGTTATAAATCACATTGGTGAACATATCATTCTTAGAAAATTAGTGAGGAAAAATTAGTCTGTTCGTATATAACAGGTCCTGGTATGTATGGGCTCGCGCATCCTTCTTTGTGCGTCGCAAAAGTGCCTTTATTAACTACAATAATATACAATACTACTTCATATGCTAAACTACCTACACTACTACTACATAGAAAGCAATTGGATTATCCACAGACCCTTGAAGGTCTAAAGATAATCTTAATGCTTAAGCCCACTGCCAGTTGGCAGCGTGCCCTTCACGCTGGCAGCATTGCCACGCTGAATGGCAATGCTTATTCGTGGAGCCAAATACTTAAACACCTGTATTTTGGTCACTCGTCGCATCCACCAGACGCTCAGTAAGTAGGTAGATGGTTTCTTTCTATATGTATAGGCCGCGCCACACAAGTTGACGGATGTGAAGTTAGCTACAAGCTGCGCAATATCCAATCTGGCTTTCTCACATAAAGCAGTTGGTTGGCTATTGCGCAGCTTATAGTTAACTTCACATCCGTGTGAAGTTAACTACATGCTGTGTACAGTATTATTATATCTTTTTTGGTACAGCTACAACTTGTGTGGCGCGGCCTGTGACTACCTAGCCTTTATTTAGGTACGTAGATACCAGCTAATGAACTTGCAGCGGATGCGTCCCCGACATTGCACAGCGTCGTTTTTCACCTAATGGACTACGAACATGTTGCTCGTGTTTGTTAACACAGGTTAGTTGATCAATATTTGGTTAATTCATTAGATTAGCTATATTCAAACGCAAAAATCATCATCTTCATCCGCAGCCTTATTTATCCCACTGCTGGGTATAGGCCTCTCTCTTATAGTGCCATCTGCCTCGGTCCTTTGCCAATCGTGCAGGTTCGACCCGCGATATTGATGATATCGTTGACTCACCTTGCTGCCGACGCAGAAATACTTAGGTACAAATATAAAACGTACTAAAGTGAAAACATACTTAATCATAGCCGCCAATTTTTATGATTCAGCCTATGCTTAATAGGCTTGTTTACTAAAAAAATCCACCAACTCGCACTGGGCCAGCGTGGTGGATATGGCCCAAACACCCTTCGTGGGTAGGCCTACGTCCTGCAGTGGATTATTAAAAAGGCTGGTACAGTACAATACAGTACAGTACTAAAAAAATATAATTAGTCCGTCAAATAGATTGTCAAAAAAGATTAGACACGTATTTTTTGTTTTGTCAACTTAACAAACAATTATGAAGATATAGCCCGTTACAGTTCCGCGTGACGTCACTAATCGCTGTGAAATGTACCGGCTAGTGACGTCACGAGCCCCCACTCTCAAACTTTGACAAGGTTTATCTTAGTCACTAATTGTTTGATTGACAAAAGAAAAAATACGTGTTCAATATTTTTCAATAACTAACTGACGGACTAATTATAATAATGATTTCATACCCAGTAAACATCTCTATTAGGCGACTCACTGGTAGGGAAAGTCTCCGATCGGTGTTGTAGTTATCCATAGGCGATGATAAGGTATGGGCCGAATCAGACTTCTTGGCGGCTGTGGTGTTAGCTACAATCTGCGGAAAAGATCCTGACTGAATGTGCTGAAGCTCACTTAATAGTTAAGTATAGGTGCCTACGCGAGGATTGGATTTCGTGGAACTTGTAGCTAACTTTACAGCTACCAAGAAAAACTTCTTAATCGCTGTGAAGTTAGCTATAAGTTGCGCCCTATACATAGAGTTTCTCTAGACCACGTATCGAATTTTGAGGCCCTATTTTTTGTGATTGTACAGTTTTCAGATTTATTCCTATATGTGTACTCTAAGACAATGCTTTTCGCCAAATTTTTTAGTTCTATGTCAACGGGAAGTACCCTGTAGGTTTTGGATTTTGTGAGTGTCGAAATATGCTGTTTTTTACTACATAAACGGCTCTATTTTTTTTAAACGATAACTGAGAAGTTTTTCTTTTACACAACAGCAGGAGACCATAGATATACGTATACAGTTTAAATTTCAACTCGATATCTTTACGCGTTCCCGAGATAAAGAGTCTTGACATACACAGACGGACAGACGGACAACAAAGTGATCCTACAAGGGTTCCGTTTGAGGTACTACGGAACCCTAAAAATTGACACAATTATGAGTAGGTATAATTGTAATAATATAATTAGAATAATTATTTTTGTCGTCTCCAGGAACATGACAGAAACACCACGTTATTGTCAAAAGTGGTAGTGCAAAAATACTCATATCGAGCTTAGGCCATTACCGTGTACAGTATTCAATTAGGTAGGTATTTATTTGTTTTGGAAAATAATTTTCCTATTATATTCTTTCATAACATAACAACCTTCAGAATTTCATATGTTTGGATCTTAATCAAAATTATCTTTTGACATTGCTTGTAAAATATGGCGGCGTGATGGCGGCCTTGAACAAAATCAAATGAGACTAAATGAAATTCCATTAAAATTAAGAATTCAATGCGGTTGTTTTGCTCTGCGCATTTATTTACTATATTAATGGATTTTTTTTAGATAATTCCAGATTTTGGTCCCAAAAGATTTGATCTGATGTTTTGTAAATATTGTAAATACCTACTTAAATGAAATAAAAAATTAAAAAAAAAACTAAAAAAAACTTAGCCGTTGCCACGAAATGATGATTTAGATAATGTACACAGTCTGGTCCCACTTTGCAAGATTTTCTTTATTAGCCACTAGCAGCCCGCCCCGGCTTCGCACGGGTGGAAATAAGTTTATATAGCCTATGTTACTAAAGGTGAAAGAAGCTTTCCAATGGTGAAAGAATTTTTGAAATCGGCACAGTAGTTTTCGAGTTTATTCATTACAAACGTACACACAAATATACAATCATTTCCTCTTTATAATATTGTAGTGTAGAAGTGTAGATATCGAGTAGGTACGTATCATATATAACGCGATCACACTAACTCGACGCATCACATTAATTTTTAAGCAATTTTTACTCGATCTTAATAAACAGGTAGAAACTTATCTTTTATAGAATATCGTTTGGAACCTTTCGTGCGGGAGTTCGTATGCACTTGGCCGGTTTTTTTGCACACCCCGTACTTGGGCGCCAAAATAACGTCACATAGCGTCTAGTTAATGTGACCGCGTTGTAGGTATGTATTTGGTACGTAAAGACGTTAATTGGAAATGCATGAGAATTTGCATTTTACTTTGTCCGAAGTCTCGGCGGAGTATCTCGTCGGGAATTCCTTTGTCGTCCCGACCAGGACCAGTAGGTATCGTATCGGCATCCTCTGAATAAAGACCTCTCGAAGATTTACTGCTAAATAAGTTCAGAAATAGACTAGATTCCATACGGGAGTATCTACCTACCTATTATACCTACCTATTATAACTTAAGGCCATATTCAAACCTCTTCCGAAAATGAGTACTTATCTAAGTAGGTTCTCAATTGTCTGTGTTATTTTTATTGCTCAATTGCGCAGACCAAATAAAAAAATCAAGACAGAATGTTGAGAAACAAACAAGTGAAGCCGGGCAAAACTACGCCTTGCCGTGTACAGACACGGTTACACACATTCACGTACTGTCACGTACAAGGAAACTACGCGGTGGCTTGACAGTCGTACTATGGCGGCGCAACACCGACGCGCTCACCACATGTATAAAAAACCGGCATCACTTGACTGTTCAACGACGTTCTCTCTTGATTTTTTTATTTGCTCTGAGGCTCAAATGTTACCTACCTACTTTATTTAAGTACTTAGGTACCTATTATTTATGGGTCAATTTACGAGTTTCTTATTTTAATCTACAGATAAAAACCGGACAAGTGCGAGTCAGGCTCGCACATTGAGGGTTCCGTACAAACACGTTAAAATAATTAAAAACCTGTTTTAGCATGTGCTAATGAAGTTCTTTTATATGGCACCTTACATGATACGATTTACTCACTTTGAATTTTGAACCAATTTTTTGTGAATTTTGAGGCCCTAGTTTTTTGTGATGTAAATAAAAATGTACAGTTTTCAGATTTATTCCTATATGTGTACTCTAAGACAATGCTTCTCGCCAAATTTCATAGTTCTATGTCAACGGGAAGTACCCTGTAGGTTTTGATTTTTGTGAGTGCGAAAATGCGGTTTTTTACGACATAAACGACTTTAACTTCCTGTATAAAATATTATTGTTAAGTCGGTACTTTGACGTTACGTGAGTCCTTACTTTTGTAAAGAAGAAAAATAGTTCAGCCTAAAAGTTTTGTATAATAATAAGTTGGGTTTACACCTGCTATTTAATTTAATCTAGCACTAATCTAGTTTGTATTTTCTCTCATAAGTGAATTTTATGTAATTCTTTGAGAAAATAAATATCTTAGACCATAACTTTTTTAAACGATAACTGAGAAGTTTTTCTTTTACACAACAGCAAGAGTTCATCGATATACGTATACAGTTTAAATTTCAACTCGATATCTTTACGCGTTATAGAGATAAAGAGTCTTGACATACACACAGACGGACAACAAAGTGATCCTATAAGGGTTCCGTTTTTTTCCTTTTGAGGTACGGAACCCTAAAAATCAAGACAGAATGTTGAGAATCAAACAAGTGAAGCCGGGCAAAACTACACCTTGCCGTGTACAGACACGGTTACACACATTCACGTACTGTCACGTACTAACGTACTTGTTATATATAGTACTTATATGCTTAATATCAGGCGGGATACTGGGTCAAACGCGAACCTATCAGGAATAAAAAAAATGTAGGCCTCAGCTGTTAATGCCAACGGTGATTGTCATCAATACGGAAAATAAACGAAAAAATCAGGCATTTATCGGCATCTATCCAAAATCTGATCATACTGAAAGTTGCTAAGACTGTTTGCTTCACTTCGATCGATGATCAGTAGATAATTAAGACAATGACACTTACACAGGGTTATTTCTAACCAATTAGCATATTTTTAGGGACTTATTATTGGCTAAGGTCAGATGAATCAAACAAACGACGTATGATACTGAGTATGTGAACTATATTTTCCAATAAACGCGTTATACGACTAAATATTATAAGTCCGAGTGAGATGGAATAGTTTGTACATATTATCTAGTAGGATGACCCAACATTATTTAGTACATCAAAACTAACAACATTTGTTCAGCGATTATTGTCAAACTCGAAAAAAATCAGCTGTTCCATACATTTTGTCGCGGGTGAACGACATTTTTCTATGGAAGAACGATTTTTTTTTAAGTTTTGACAAAAGTCGCAGAACAAAAGTGGTTTTGATATACAGAATAAGCTAATTAATTAGAAATAAACCCTGTATTATAGTACTTATTCGAAATTTCTGAAATAATTATAATGGTAAATAAACAGTCTCCAAAAAAAATCAGCTGTTCCATACATTTTGTCGCGGGTGAACGACATTTTTCTATGGAAGAACGATTTTTTTTTAAGTTTTGACAAAAGTCGCAGAACAAAAGTGGTTTTGATATAAGTACAGAATAAACTAATTAATTAGAAATAAACCCTGTATTATAGTACTTATTCGAAATTTCTGAAATAATTATAATGGTAAATAAACTATCTCCAAGATTTTCTAATAAATAAATCGAAATCTTACAATTTAGCAACGCACTAAACTCTGACACCAGGGCTAGCCACCCGGCCTATACAAACTTACTTAACGCACTAAATTATCTGATCACAAAAGGAACAAAATGTAGGTAAGTATTATAAGTATATTCTATGAAACTATCTATGACAGATCGGCCATGCGATTGTGGCGACGTATTTGTTTATGTTACCTTTTCATTCACTGATGAACGGACTTTAAGTGATCCAGCTCCTCTAAGAGCGCTTCAAATAAAATAAATAAACACTTAAAACCTAGAAACAGATACCTAAGTAGCAGCTAGACAACGAGACGTTTATAAATAAAACATCCGAATCCTTTCAAGATAACTTTAGACTACCTACGTTTCTAAAGTTACAGTATAAAGTTCGTTTCACAATATTTGCAAATGGAAGCAAAAAGCATCGATGAATATTCATATCGGTAAAAACATTGACGGTGTGCACAATGCCTTGCAAATGCAAATTTACTGTAGATATGTTCTATGTAGGTACTTAGGTAGGTACTATATAAATTGTTTAGAATTCGGATACCTATATTACTTATTAAAATATTTAGGTACCCAAATTTTGTATTTCAGTTCTCATTGTAGGCTTTTCTAAAAGCTATATTATTTAATTCAGAACGCTATTAAAGAAGCAAACATAATAATTCCTACATACCTAATTCTCAATTTTTTGAGGTTCGTACACAGAGCTATCATGAGTTTATTATGAATCAACTAATAAGTCCAATATGATGTGTTCCACTTCCATTGTGATTTGGTCACCATAAACTATTTTACGTTAGTTTCTTAAATAATTATCACAACTTGGACTGACTGAATATGTACTTTCGCCTCGAGGCGCAAATCGAGAATCCTCTCACCTAAAGATTCATATTTTTACATCTCTTCAGTTTCTTTTCTCGTTTCCCTGATGGGCTGTTTTAAAACTATGCCGGAAGCAGTTCTTATTGGTTAAAATGCGGCTGGTTGTTAAATCGGCCAATCATAAACCAGAGAAATGTTACCATTACAAGTTCTAGAAAATATCATTCGACCTTTGATTATTTAAATAATCAAAGCATTCGACATATATATTTAAAACCAGATTACAATTTTATGCAACGATTAAAAATCATGACAAGTTTAAAGTCTTTAAATTACACATAAATATTTCTGTACCTATAGTAGAGATATTTCATGTGCCCTATGTCACAGAACCGCCTGTGACACTTCGGCTATTCTTCCATTCTTTCGCTAGAGGTACAACTCTGACTGCACGCAGTAGCAGACTACAGTACCTATCGTCGGTCAACATGTAAACTGCCATAGAAAGAGACTACGCGGCGCTCGCTATCATCGTGATCTTCGGTTTAGTCATTGGACGTCTACTGCTGGACATAGGCCTCCCCTATAGATCTCACATAACACCGGTTGGAACCGGCTCGCATCCTAGGCGTTCGCTATATTTCATAAAATGCACTAGTGCCATGTCGATAATAATTATGTAGGTAGTATGTACTCTGCTGCTGCGTGCAGTCGGCTAATCGTACCTTTCCATTCATACATCCATCAGCCGTAGGACGTCTACTACTGAAAATAGGCCTCTCCTATGGATTTACAAGACCAATACTGGATCCGTACTCGTAAGTTTGTAACTTTATGACCAGAAGGATGCTACGACCATCCGCCATCACTTGATTACAAAAGCTCTCGAAAGTAGAGTTGCCGCGAATAGTGTTTATAGCGAATAGTCGAATACCGATTAATCGCCATTCACTTTGGCGAATAGTCGAATAACTCGACATTACTATTCGACATAAAAAAAAAACATTTAACACATTAAAAATATTTCTAATTTCTTCTAAGGTTGTGAGAATAGAAAACAATAAAGTTAAAGAAATCTGTTTCATGTTATAGCACTGTTTCATTAATCAGATACCTAATGAAAGATGCGCTGATTCAACATACTGCACACGTTGATGATTTTAGAAAGGCGTTGATAGAAAATATGGAAGCCCGTTTTAACTTGGATGATCTATGCTTTACGAAGACATATTACTTGTCGTCATTTTTAGACCCCCGCTACAAGAACTTTTACTTTGACGCTACCCAAGTTGAACGGATCCGTAGAGCTGCGCTCAGAGAAGGTCTTAGGCTTTCTTGAGATGACGAAAATAATGATTCGGATCCAGAAACGGCATCCAAAAGGTCTCGTTTAGACAATGAAAGTGGGCATGATTCGGAAACTCATAAACTATTTTGGGTATGTTTTGAAGAATCATCTATAGAGCAACCTACTGAAGAGCAACCCAAGAATGCCACTGCTGAAGAAATCGCCAACTACATCGCATTAGCAAAGGCTGACAGTAAAATAAACCCATATGAATGGTGGGCTTTTTGAGTACCAATAAGAATAGATTTCTTATTTTAAGTAAGCTTGCTAAACGATACTTAATCACACCAGCAAGCTCTGTTTGCTCAGAAAGACTATTTTCCGAGGCAGGTTTAATTTACGAGGAAAAACGAAACCGACTTGCTCCAGAACGTGCAGAAAAAAATGTTTTTTTTGCACCACAATGTGACTCTGTTGGATTTTAAATATTAATTAAAAATCCTTACTAATTTAATTTCATGAATATGATAGGCACAGGCACATATTACAGATAATAATTGATATTGTGTATTGTTTTATCAAGGAAAATAATTAAAAAAATGATTATTTTAATTCATTAGTTCTTTTGTTCGTTAAAAGTTTATTTTCGACTAGCTATTATTCGGTATTCTACGAATATCAAAAAAATTACGAGTAATGCCGAATACCGAATAATAGCGAGTATTCGCGGCAACTCTACTCGAAACTATGAAAGAAAAATTGACAGTTTGTGAATTATGAAAACTGCAATTTTGAGCCAGACGTCTTTGGCTAATTAAAGTGCCTCCATCTTCATAATGACAATGGAAATATCCCTAATGATAAAGCTTTCTCGGAATTTAAGCTTCTTGTCACTACATGACGTAGGCCTTCCTGCGAAGGGTGATTGGGCCAAATCCATCACGCTGGCCCAGTGCGGGTTGGTGGATTCACATACACCATCGAATTTCTTTTACGGACTTATGCTCATGAGTTTGAGGCATATGAGGTTGCCTTACGACACGATGTTTTCCTTCACCGAAAAGCCAATGGTATTAAATTGTCGTACATAAATTGAGAAGAACTCATTGGTACAGGATCGGAATTTGATCCCACGACCTCACTATTGTAAGGCGGGTGTCACTACCACTAGACCACCATTGCTAGTTATATATGATGACTATAAATAAATTAATATACAAAATAAGTAGGAATATATTCTTAGGAAGTACCTACCTTTTCACTATACTCAAATGTTGCTAAATTAGATTTGCCACCCACTTGAAGCTTGAGAACTATCTGTCAGCATGAATATTCCGAAAATATCATCCCCGTCTTATTCCATATGAAATTTCATTTTGATGAAAATATAAAGTCAACCCCTTCTTCACTGCAAATACAACAAAATTAGTGAACAGCTTAGAACTTTGTCACTATATCTTATGTAGAATTTTTATAAATATCCATGGATCCTTATTGTATTTGTACTTAGATAAGGTACTAAGATGGTTTCACGACGTTTGAAATTTTCCATCTGCTTGTACCAACCCTTACCTGTTGATACTACTTGATTTAAACTTGGATTTAGTTGAAGTGTTATTCCGAGATGATTTAAAACGAGACGTGGAAATCGATTTTTCGATGTTTTTACTAAACATTAGGTATACTGAGTGCATTGTACGTAGTTAAATGCAAACGAGACGTTTTAGGTACCATCTCTAAAATATAAGTAACCGTATAATATAAATAAATAAATATTTTGGGACGTCTCACACACGGCCTCTGACCTCAAACTAAGCAAAGCTTGTGATATGGCTGCCAGAGACTGATATACTACTTATACTTATTTTTAAATAGGTACACATACTTATATAGATAGTAAGCCCAATTACAGAGGCGCCAGCGTAACTATATCAGCTAAATAGCATAGTTCTGTTTCTTTTTCACTTTAGGCATTCGATAGAGAGAACGCTTTTTACGTTGCTAATTAATTTACGCTGGCGCCTCTGTAATCGGACTTATTGTCAAAATAACACCCAGACACAGAGCAAACACTTATGTTCATCACATAAATATTTGCTCTGGGTGGAGATCGAACCCACGCCTCTTTGACCCAGAAGTTAGGGTCACTAACCACTGAGCCACCGAGGCAGTCAATATTGACGTATAACAGTTTGATGTTGGAAATCATGAATAAAACTTAAAATAATGAGTGTTATTATTTTTATATTTAATTTACCTAGTGGAAGTGTTATTCCGAGATGATTTAAAACGAGACGTGAAAATCGATCAGGTATTTGCTTTTTTCACGATTTCAGTAGGATTTTTCAGTAGATACTGAACGCATTTTACTTAGGTACTTACTTAAATGCCAACGTTAAGTTTTAGCTACCATCTCTAAGATAGAACCTTTGATTTATTAATAAGTTAATAATCAAAGGATAGAACTGTATGATGTTGGAAAGCGTGAATAATCCATAATATTATAATGAATTCTATTATTTAGTAAAACTCGACGCTATTTATAAAAGAGTTGTTAACATGTCATCGGCATCTTACCAGGCTCTATTTGTGTGCATTTTAGGTTGGTATGGCTCTAGGCTCTTCCTATAGGTACCTAGCTGAGAGTCGCGGTCAATGTACAACGTTGGCCAAAAGTATTAGGTACCTTTAAAAATCAAAATGCATGTTTACTACTTAACCAATAACTGAGTGATTATCTTAAATGACTTACCGGGGTCATAAAAACTTCTTAGAATATCAAGCGGCTCTTTGTTAAGGTTATAAAACACCCGGTGACCGAAAACAAAGCATTCGGTTTTTATCGGTTCTTAATCAGTCAATGTTTGGTCACTTGTGTTCTGGACTCTAACAAGTAAACAAGCTTTCATATCTGTTGATGTGATTAAATTGACACCTTAATTTGTTAAAAAGGCCAAAAAGGAGTGAAATTAGTTTAGAAAATACACGGTGCCTGATACTTTTGACCAAGGCTGTACTTGTAAATCTATATGCAAAAAACCGGACAAGTGCAAGTCAGGCTCGCACACGTACTTCCGTACAAATCCAGAAAATTTCACAAAATTGGGAAGTACGCTGTTAAAATCTCTATGCTCATCACCATCATCGACAAAAGTATTTTTTTTACTTGATACGTAAATACTGTTAGAATTTAGTATTTTAATATAGTAACACACATTTCATGTAATATTATGTCAACGTCAACTGTCAAATAGTTTGTCTGTTCTCTTCCTATTTCTGCCTCTCCACGGCATGTGTGTATTTTCTCTTTATCATTTATTTGTTGGAAGATTAATCTGTAAATATTGATATAATCATACATTAAAGTAAGTAAGTTCGTATCGGTGGCTAGCCCTGGTGTCAGAGTTTTTAGGCATTAAAGAACATTGAAGATGTTGATTAATGATTAATAAACGGAATCAATGTACTCGGTGATGTTATCTTCTTCGATCCACGACCTGATAAATTAACAAATACGCACTTTGAATTTTGAACTCATATTTTGTGATTTAGAGGTTGAGGCCCTATTTTATTGTGATTTAAATAAAAATATTCAGTTTTCAGATTTATTCCTATATGTGTACTCTGAAACAATGCTTTTCGCCAAATTTCATAGTTCTATGTCAATGGGAAGTACCCTGTAGGTTTTGATTTTTGTGAGTGTTGAAATATGCGGTATTTTACGACATAAACGGCTCTAACTTCTTTAAATGATAACTGAGAAGTTTTTCCTTTATACAACTGTAAGAAATCATAAATATACGTATACAGTTTAAATTTCAACTCGATATCTTTACGCGTTCCCGAGATACAGAGTCTTGACATACACACAGACGGACAGACGGACAACAAAGTGGTCCTATAAGGGTTCCGTTTTTTTCTTTTGAGGTACGGAACCCTAACAACTATATTGGTTTCCTAAAATCAATTCATACATGTTTATAAAGCCTTGAAGTACCCCACAGGTCGTCTAAATTGCCGGAAATCTTATTACGTGTTACTAAAACAATAGGTACCTCGTGCCATATTGTGCCAGTGGATATAAAGGCACGTTTCTACCGGAGATGTCCACTGTGGCTCACCTACTATGCTGCACTGTGCACACCACAGATACCTATAACAGATTTAAAAAAAACTGTTGTCACTTGAGGCAAATCTCAACTGCAAAAATCTATGGGAAATCTCTCCCAGAATCTCTCTGTCAAAATGTATTGGGATTTGAGAAGAATTCGACGTTCACGAGAGAAAAATTCGGCAATCGACACCGAATCGAGATATGTTTCATGTCTCTTTCTGACTCATGCCATATTAAATCAATGCATCGCTTTTAAATTTTGTCGATCGACATTATTCCTTTGGAATTTCTGTGGTGCACACTTTTTAACACAAATGTTTTATTTTTCGGTGGAGAAAGAAAAAACATTATTTGTACTCTAATTAGCTCATGTTTGGAGTTCCATTTAACATGTTGTACTCAATTGTAATGTACATGTTTTCGGTAGAACCGCACTTTCATAGTCATTTAGGTCTATGTTGTACGAACAAAAACACATTCTTGTTGGCTTAGGTTTCCGCTTCTTGGAAGGTGGAATTTTATATCTGGATACCTACTTATCAGCAATGCAATATTCAAAGTTTGTAGGAGGTTTCTACGTGAGTAGGTATTTAGCTCTTTAGTGCGTAGCTGTACTTCTGTGCCCGTGATGTTATCGAAACATAATAGGTATGTTAAAAAAATTAATTGAACTTTAAGGTCTAACTAGGCGATCTGCAGGTTCTATAGGTTGAATTCCCAAGGTACCTATGTTATGTTATACTTAGTTATGTATGATTTAAAAAACCGGACAAGTGCAAGTCAGGCTTGCACACTGAGGGTTCCGTACAAATCCTGTATGTATCCTGTATTTCACAAAATTGTAATGTTGAAATTTCTATAGGATCAATAAATAATCATCGAAATTTTATTTTTTACTTTTCTCTTCATACATCGAAAGTTAAACCTGTTTTAGCATGTGCGAATGAACCTCTTTCATATGATACCCCACATGATACGATTTACTCACATTGAATTTTGGGCCAAAATTGTTTGTATTTAGACCCTATTTTTACGTGATTTAGTTAGAAATGTACAGTTTTCAGATTTATTCCTATATGAATACTATGAGACAATGCTTCTCGCCAAATTTCATAGTTCTAGGTCAACTGGAAGTACCCTGTAGGTTTTGATTTTTGTGAGTATTGAAATATGCGGTTTTTTACGACATAAATGGCTCTAACTTTTTTAAACGATAACTGAGAAGTTTTTCTTTAACACAACTGCAAGATACCATAGATATACATATACAATTTAAATTTCAACTCGATATCTTTACGCGTTCCCGAGATAATGAGTCTTGACATACACACAGACGGACAGACGGACCACAAAGTGATCTTATAAGGGTTCCGTTTTTTCCTTTTGAGGTACGGAACCCTAAAAAGTACTAAAAAAGTAATAAACCTGCCTGTCTTTGCGTTAAAATTTTCTTCACTGCCCGGTCCCTTTAAAATCTAAAGTTATTTTTTGTTCACAAAAGCCGCATATTAGGTACTCTATAGAACCTACTCTCCACAACTCGATACCCAAATCACTAAAATAATCAAAATTCCAAATTACGACCCCAAAGGATCCTTTTGACCGCCGAATACATTTCTCAAAACATTTTCGATGTGCATAAAATATGATATTTGTTTCAAACCCTCAGATTTCATTCCAATATGACGAGAATGTAAGGACGGCCAAGGGCTCTATAGTTGAATCATTAGAACAGCTGATCGTATGAGTAAACATTCACGAAATTGAGTGGGAACAGGAGCGACCATGAAAATCTGTGCTTGTGCGAGCAAGAGGGCATAGCGTGCGATACTTTGCGAACGTTAGAGATGATTCTAACGTTTCAGAAATTGGGTTCCCAGGTATTCACAGATATTTCGAGGCAGTGGATCCGTGAGATATCTCGAATGCTCCGAGGAAATCGTGGAAAATCCGTCCGTGCCGTCGAGTGGACGCGGTTATTTCAGCTATTTCTTTAGTTTGTTTGTTATTTGTAAGATATTATTCATGTTTAAAGCTCTATATTTACATTGTTGCTTGGCTGATTTGCAGAAAAGTGAGATACTCATAAGTAGATATCGGCCGATTGTAAGTAGGAAGGTACTGGCTCTTATAATGCAGGTTATGGACCTACTTAGGGGTCAGGGAACCAAGAAATCAGTCATGGTTATTAATTGGACAAATAAACGATTTGTATTCCAACTAAACTTTAGTTACCTACTAAACTTACTAAGCTATATAATAAGTATGTAGCTTTAGTTTTACTAAGTTTTAGCTTCTATATACTTACTTACCTTATATACGAAGTCTTTAAGATCGCTTTAGCTTTCGTTTCGCTCCTTCAACCGGACTCATATAAATAGACTCCATGGATCCATAGGAGAAGTAGTGGGCGTCTTACGGCTGATTGATAGTTGGATGAATTGGAAAAAACTTAGAGATAGATACTTTCTGGATTCTTACAGGGCTGGTCAGGGCTTGTGCCTTTATTAACAATAAGGATATGCAATACATCTACTTAGCTCCTTAATATACTTATAATATACTTACTAGTACACAGAAAGCAATTAGGTATATGTATATTAACAGACCAAAGAAGGTAAGTGTGGAAATAATCCAAATGCTCAAGCCCAATGTCAATCGACAGCGTGTCCATCATAGTACCAAAGTATTCATGATGTTTGTTTAGATCACTCGGTTGGAAATTGTATTTATAGTAGATTAGTAGCCAAGGGCTATAAGGCATCAATTGCAGCCCGAGATAGGTATTTAGGCGCGCGAGCGCAGCGAGGGCGCCTATAGTTCGATGGTGCAATTGGTGCTTACACCCGAGCTAACTATTCTGCTTTACATCTCGATTGTGAGGTAAATATAAAAAAACCGGATAAGTGCGAGTCAGGCTCGCACACCGAGGGTTCCGTACAAATCCAGAAAAATTGGGAAGTAAGTTGTTAAAATCTCTATATGATCTCTATATCTACTATATCATCGACAAAAAAGTTGTTTTTTTTTTTCACTTTTCTCGTCATACTTAAAAAATTACACATTGTTAAAATAATTAAAAATCTGTTTTAGCAAGTGCTAATGAAGTTCTTTTATATTATACCTTACATGATGATGCGATGTACTCACTTTGAATTTTGCACCCATATTTTGTGAATTTTGAGTCCCTATTTTTTGTGATTTAAATAAAAATGTTTAGTTTTCAGATTTATTCCTGTAAGTGTACTCTGAGACAATGCTTCTCGCCAAATTTCATAGTTCTGTGTCAACGGAAAGTACCCTGTAGTTTTTGATTTTTGTGAGAGTCGAAATATGCGGTTTTTTACGACATAAACAGCTCTAACTTTTTTATACGGTAACTGAGAAGTTTTTCTTTTACACAACTGCAAGAAATCATAGATATACACGTATACAGTTTAAATTTTAACTCCATATCTTTACGCGTTCCCGAGATAAAGAGTCTTGACATACACACAGACGGACAGATGGACAACAAAGTAATCCTATAAGGGTTCCGTTTTTTTCTTTTGAGGTACGGAACCCTAAAACACCGGCATTACAAGAATAAAACATTTTATTTTTTGCAATTTAGAAGTTTCAGGCCAAATATTGTTAATTGCTGCTTCAGCTTCCATTTTCATTGAACCGGGAGTGCAGCTTATATCTTCATCACTTGAAGAACTCGTGTTTTTTCCTAATTAGCACGCAATTATAAAAATATATTTAAAGTAAAAGTTTTCTATTCCCGCCTTTTTTCATTAAAAAGAATAAAGTAAAGAACTTTTTAATTTTTTTTTCAAGAACGAAATTGAGTTTCGCCGTTCGATATTTAAAATTGATTCACACGAAGACAAGACTGAATAGCAAAGCGACCTCTTTGGTCATTGGGCTGAATGCATGATGTCTACTTTGATTATTTGACAAGTAAATAATCTAAGGATGTCTATTGCCAGTATGATGGTTAGATGTATGCGAACTTTTTGAAAGAAAGAAGTCTATTTTTTTTAATTACCGCCCTAGGGCTTTTCTAGCTACATTATTACCCTAGAGCGCTAATTAGTCACCTACAAGCCCCATTTGGAGGTAATAAGAACCTACTTACCGAACATGAGAGATGTAAAATACTTTTATTTAATATGTTTTTATATTCATTTATTGCACAATGAACTGTGACAACAACAATTCTTACAAACTAGAGTCTTAACTTCTGACATTGACCCCGTAATAAGGGTGTCGCAATTTAAGGATGGAACATAAGCTCTACTAGATATTTATTAGGAATCCATAAATTAATTACTTCTAGTTTCCTAGCATAGTTATGTGTGGACTCTTATTAATACACTTTGTAAGATATTCTATTATTCTAAAATCTATACAAACTATACTTAAATTAATGGTACCATGTACTAATATAACTGTAGTTACTATAGTTACAAAGATACCATTAAGTATAGTTTAAATAAATATAATTTACATCTATGATTATGTAACTTTCATTTTCTATCTCTCCTGCCTGTAAAACAAATGAAATTATTTTCCAATTTCAGCAGCACTCAATTTAACGAAATCACCATCTTATTCATACCAATATGTTTACAATATCTTACTAATTTGCATCCACGACACACGTTATGAGAGCATACTCGTTCGCATGTATATTCATGTCATTCTAATTTAGTAATTTCAGACTGTTCTGTACACAGATTGGAACAATAAATTGCATTGTTACAACAGCATGTGGGCGACACACCCTTGAATTAGAAGCACGGAATATGAGAAGTTGGAATGGACATGGGTGTATCAAAAGTGTCGCCGCGCCGTCTCGCGACGTCATCGGTGACACTTACGGGCAGCAACGCAAACCAATAAGGTAAAAATTACCAGCCCTTAGAATATGTTTTTACTATGTCAGAATTTATTTCTAGTAAAAGTTTCACATGAAAAGATGTTATAACTGTAAAACTTAAATCGTTAGGAGAGGCCTATGTCCAACAGTGGATGTCCTATGGCTGAAAAGAAGAAGAAAAAAGCTCTCTGTAGCTTAAATGTAACTTTAATTTGTCCGTAATATTTTAATGAGCGTAAATACTAGGTATTTAAGTTTTTTTTATTAATATATATTATACATAGTATTTGAGAATTTAAGCTCTGCGTTATATAGATAAATACAGTAGCATGTAGGTGAATATTTGCCTCCATTTAATTTTGTCGATTTGTATACAGCGTCTTACTCATTGAGTACACTTATTAGTTATTAGAATAAGAGAATGTGCTTACTTACACAATTCAATAACCTACCTATTATTTACACCTTATCTGTCTGTATAAGCTAGGTATATTTTGATATAAATACTACACAATTATATCTGACAATACCAACGCAATTTCCCGTAGGTAGGTTATTATTATATACTACGGGACAATCGCGCACTAAAATTACGAGATAAATAAATACCTCCTCATCCCGACGTTTCGGCCGAGTTGCATCGACCGTGGTCACGAGTAGGCTGATAGGTAGGTACTTACATAAAGTAACTTAGCTACTTAAACTTAAGAAACAAGAAAGAAAATGTAAAATCACATGACACACAATTTAACTTTTTTAATGTTTAGCAAAATTTAATACTCGTAGTTTAAAAAAAATCATCTTGCTCTACTTATTCTTTACTTACATATAGTGACCCTAAAACATTATGAGCAAATTAAAAATAACTGGACAATAACTAGCTATTGACCTTTCTAGTCACTTTTGATACTCTCTATTCAAAGCCATCCCCACACGTTACGTCGAAATTAAGGCAGCTTGCTATGCCAATATGCAAATCGTACCCTACCCTTTCGCAAAATATCTTTATTAGGCAAAGTAAAGGAAGTAAGTGCAGATATTGTTACTATTCACCTTCCTTCAAACGGTATCCCTTTGAATTTCTTAAATGAAACGAAGTGGGTTTACGTTTCCGCTTCGTGTTCTCTTACAAACGGTGGAATCTCTTTACATCGTAGATATCACAGGATTCGCGCATTCTTCGCAAGCCCAGCGGCTCGGAAATCATTGCGTACGATTACGACTTTGTTCTTTCCAAAACTTTGCAAATAAACGCTTAGGATAACAACGAGATTGCTGCTACACTTGCATGATCAAGCTTATAAAGTTTTAATAAAAACCTTTAAGGATTTCCCTCAGCACCCGAGCAATTTTCCAATACAGCCATCAGAGGTCCCGAACATCCGAGAGGTAGTCATCTTACAAGCTGAATTGATACTTCAGACACGCCGTGAAGCGCTATTCTGTTGAAAGCTTTTATATTATATTATCTAAGACCTTTCAACACGTGGTGGAACGTCTGTCGTACCGATCTTGGATTCTCTCTTGGGTAAAGAGAAAAGTGCTCGGTCGAAAGCAGACGCCGCAAAAAAGCTTAAGTAAACTTATAAAGAGGTGATATCGATGCAATACGTGTAAAGTGGTAGCATCTTTACAGGTTTGTAAAGGATTTTTGGTATTCATGATGCTGTAGTTTTCTTGTAGACGCTGATAGGATCTGCTTTCAATATTGCTGAGGTGTTTAATCGACACATATTAATTTGTTTATTGTATTGTTGATAAATGCAAGAAAATAAAATAGGAGTATGTAAAGTTTAATTTTTTCAATGATTAACAAGTTTAGTGTCTTCAAATATTTATCTTAGGTATACTGCGCATTGATTATCAAATGTTTTCCCTTATTTTTATGACTGCAATTATCACCCAGGTTCAATGAGTCTTACTGGTGAGTCTGAATTACTTCCTACGTCTGTTGTCGTCACTTATATGAGAAGATAATCACTGATGACGTAATAAAGTCTGCCTCAGTGGCTTAGTGGTTTAGTTAGCCTAACTTCTGGGTCAAAAGGCGAGGGTTCGATTCCCACCCAAGGCAAGTAGGTATACCTATTTATGTGATGAACATAGGTGTTTGCTCTATATCTGGTTGTTATTTAGTTACTCTCTATATAAGTATGTATTTAAAAATATGTATAAATGTATTATATTAGCAGTCTCTGGCAGCCATAGCATGAACTTTGCTTAGTTTGGGGTTAGAAGCCGTGTGTAGGATGTCCCCAAATATTTATTTATTTATAATTGAGATTTTTATCTCCATTCTTCAAGAAAATCTTCAGGCATCTTTTATGCAATGTTTCTAAAGATATCATTTACTTCATTAAAACTAGCGTGAGGATTCATTATTAAAATTTATATGAACACCGGATACAACTCACGATGTGTGCGCGGGCGTCCGTTGTCGGGGGCGCGCGTATTCCCTGAAGAAGGAGTACTAACTACTCTGAAACCGGTCGGACGCATAGCGGCTCGACCGTTCAAATAATCGTGAGTTGTATCCGGTGTTCACATACATTTTAATAAGTAACATTGTTGCTAAAATTAAGCACCTACTATTAATTAATCACCAAACATTTGTAGCTACAGCTAATTAAAAATACAACACCACATTCTCACAACCTTCCTTTCGAAGGGCTTAAACTTTCAAAAAGTAAATCGACACACAAAGACGCGTCTCAAACTCCATTTAACTTTGTTCTCTCAGCATTTTCTCGATACGAGTACTGATCAAGTAGAATAAGTAATCTCCAACCCGTTAGAATAAATTAAGATGGAGATAACACACCGCACGTACTTTAGCTTTAAGCATCGCTTTTGCAAATTGCTCAGGGCTTGGTAAGGGCTCAGACGGTGGGCTCTAGCGATCTCGCTTGATATAAATCCACATTATGCGAGTAACAACGTTTTGGTTCACTGCCAGCAGACTCCGCCACGATATAAGCGCGATATAATTATAACGGGGGGTTTACTTTAAAATATCTTCCCTTGCGGGGTCTTAGGAAGCGTAGGTAAGTTGCCGAGGTAGCATACCTACTAACTTTAGCAAGACTAATTCAACTGGATAGTTAGGTTATCACACAAAGAACATTACATTTTATAAATTGAGAGTGCAAACGTCAAACGCCTTTGACGGAAATGTGGCGCGGAAAGGTGCCTGTAGGTAGGTACCTACTTACCTGTGGATTTACATTTCACATATGTAACAATAGGTACTTACGCCATCGAATTCCTTCGACGGACGTATGCAGGTTGCCTAACGATGTTCTTCTTCACCGTACAACCAGTGGTCTGAAACTCCATATCCATAGTATAGGTTCTAAAGAAATTCATTGATAGGTACCTACAGGGTAAGGCGTTTTGATTTGAACTCACGAGTTTACGATTGTAGGGCGGGTGTTACTACCACCAGACCACCACGCCATGACAAGTGTGCGACAGCGATAAAATCGTAGGTATGCGATAGAAATACGATTTGTACCTACAAAGATTGATGACTGCGCTGCGTGATGCTTTGGCGGTGAAGTTGTATGCGCGTTCAGCTTTAAGGTGGGCATACACGGTCAGTTCAACTGATCAGTTTTTCGCGTCACTCCAATTGGGGCTCATTCAGTAAATTAAAAGGTGGGAATTGGTGGCTCCATGTATAAACCACTACCAGAAGCTGGGCACACATGATGAAATGATCGCATCAGTTCATCAAATAATTGCAGCGGGGTCCTAATGTAGTCAACTATTGCCGATAGGTACTGCGATGGTTTGCATGTTTGTACTACTTCGATGATTAACTGAATCTTCAGTAACTGACATAATTTCAATTTTTTATAAAAAAATATCTGAACCAAAGTTGTTTGGAATTTGGTTTACTACAACTTCACATCAACTTTTGTAGGATCGATATTTTTCGAATATGACAGTGGTGCCATTGAAAACAATATGGCACCACCGTCTTATAAAAAAATATCGATCCTAGAAAAATTTGATGGGAATCAAAGTTGTAGGAAATCAAATTTCGAACATTTTTGGTTTTCAAAATTTCTCATGAAAAATTGAAATAACACAAGTTATGGAAGAAGCAAAATGGCACCACAGCCTTATTAAAAAAATTATCGACCCTATAAAAAGTTGATGGGGATCAAAGTTGTAGGAAATCCAATTTAACACATTTATGGTTCCGATAATTTATCATGAAATATTGAAATAACACAAGTATGGAAGAAACAAAATGAAACCACTAATTTATAAAAAAAAAATATCGATCCTGGAAAAAGTTGATGGGAATCAAAGTTGTAGAAAATCAAATTTTAAGCAACTTCGGCTTCGATATTTTCTCATGAAGAATTTAAATAACAAGTTATGGAAGAAACAAAATAGAATCACTAACTTATTAAAAAAATATCGATCCTGGAAAAAGTTGATGGGAATCAAAGTTGTAGGAAATCAAATTTCAAACAACTTTAGTTCCGCTAATTTCTCGTGAAAACTTGAAATTACACAAGTTATCGAAGAAACATCATAGCACCACTGGCTTATTAAAAAAATATCGATTCTGGAAAAAGTTGATGGGAATCAAAGTTGTAGAAAATCAAATTTTAAGCAACTTCGGCTTCGATATTTTCTCATGAAGAATTGAAATAACAAGTTATGGAAGAAACAAAATAGAACCACTAACTTATTAAAAAAAATATCGGTCCTGGAAAAAGTTGATGGGAATCAAAGTTGTAGGAAATCAAATTTCAAGCAACTTTGGCTTCGATAATTTCTCATGAAAAATTGAAATAACAAGTTATGGAAGAAACAAAATGGAACCACTAACTTATTTAAAAAAATATCGATTCTGGGAAAAGTTGATGGGAATCAAAGTTGTAGGAAATCAAATTTCAAACAACTTTGGTTTCGATAATTTCTCATGAAAAATTGAAATAACACAAGTTATGGAAGAAGCAAAATGGCACCACAACCTTATTAAAAAAATTATCGACCCTATAAAAAGTTGATGGGAATCAAAGTTGTAGGAAATCAAATTGAACACATTTATGGTTCCGATAATTTATCATGAAATATTAAAATAACACAAGTATGGAAGAAACAAAATGAAACCACTAATTTATAAAAAAAAAATATCGATCCTGGAAAAAGTTGATGGGAATCAAAGTTGTAGAAAATCAAATTTTAAGCAACTTCGGCTTCGATATTTTCTCATGAAGAATTTAAATAACAAGTTATGGAAGAAACAAAATAGAACCACTAACTTATTAAAAAAATATCGATCCTGGAAAAAGTTGATGGGAATCAAAGTTAATAGGAAATCAAATTTCAAACAACTCTAGTTCCGCTAATTTCTCATGAAAACTTGAAATAACACAAGTTATCGAAGAAACATCATAGCACCACTGGCTTATTAAAAAAATATCGATTCTGGAAAAAGTTGATGGGAATCAAAGTTGTAGAAAATCAAGTTTTAAGCAACTTCGGCTTCGATATTTTCTCATGAAGAATTGAAATAACAAGTTATGGAAGAAACAAAATAGAACCACTAACTTATAAAAAAAAATATCGGTCCTGGAAAAAGTTGATGGGAATCAAAGTTGTAGGAAATCAAATTTCAAGCAACTTTGGCTTCGATAATTTCTCATGAAAAATTGAAATTACAAGTTATGGAAGAAACAAAATGGAACCACTAACTTATTAAAAAAAATATCGATTCTGGGAAAAGTTGATGAGAATCAAAGTTGTAGGAAATCAAATTTCAAACAACTTTGGTTTCGATAATTTCTCATGAAAAATTGAAATAACACAAGTTATCGAAGAAATATCATGGCTCCACTGTCTTCAAATATGGAACCACCAATTCCCACCTTTTCATTAACTGAATGAGCTCCCAGTTGGAGTGACGCGAAAAACTGATCAGTTTAACTGACCGTGTGTGCCCACCTTTAGGATTTATTGATATTTTTCCAATGTTAGTAAAATTTTGCCGCAATAACTGAGTACCTACTTAGGTACCTGGAAAGATATCCTAGTCCAGCGTTTCTCAACCTCTTTCAGTCCGCGGACCCCTATAAAATTAAAACATTTTCAAGGACCCCCTTATTAATACTAGTAGTTTTCCGAACAGTACCTACACCTAGAATGTACGAGGTTTCTTTTGGGTACCCAAAAGAAACCGAACATATATTATTTTAATTTATGTGCCTATTTGTCCAATCTTTTATTCCATTGCTGAAAACATTTTTTAAATTCGTCTTCTGTGATGCCCGTTTTTCTCTTTTTCTCCTCCGTCGTTTTTTTCCTCACTTCAGTAATGTCGGCAATACGCTTTCCTTTCATTTCTCTTCTCATACGGGAAAATGAAAAAGTCACAGGGGGCAAGGACGGGTGAGTAAGAGGGATGGAGCACAAGGGTCTTGCCATTTTTGGTTAAAAAATTGCGTACAGATATGGCTGTATGAGCAGGGGCGTTATAGTGGTTAAAAATCCAGTCGCCCGACTGCCACAAACCAGGCCTTTTCCGCCGCAAACTGTTGCGTAATCTTTTTCATTTTTAAAATGGGAAAACCACTCAAAAACTTGAGTTTTCCCAATAGCATCATACTTAAAGGCCGTTTTTAACATTTCAAGAGTTTCTGTGCCAGTTTTTCCGAGCGAAAAGCAAAACTTTACGGAACCGCGCTGATCATTGTAAAAACGACAAGCACACAAGACAACTGTGACTAAAAAAATCACACAAACCGAACGGAACCTTCTTAGCGACGACATTTAGCTTACTGACTCGAGATTGATGACTCTATATGCCCGTAGCGGCAGATCGCGGTCCTACAAAGACTTTGCCCACAACAACATCAGTTCGGTTTCTTTTGGGTACCCGTAGTAGATATATAATTGAATCTTCATAAGCCTATATCTCGACTCGGTCTTGACCGATTTCGTTCTAAATCTTGGGTGGATCGTGGGCGGTAAAGGGCCCAGGTGCTAAAGTTGCCGGCATTTATTTACTAATTCAAATGTTAATAGATAAGACGGCGGACCCCATACACATACCTACTTGCGGGCCCCCGGGAGTCCAAGTACCACAGGTTAAGAAACGCTGTCCTAGTCTATCTTCAACAACCGTGTCGTAGGTACCTAAAACATTCTGTATTTAGCACTTACCAGACAAGTAGAGATAATTATCTACCTATTTAGCACTGCCAGAGTAGTGTAATCTCCGGACAACTTATAATGATCTGTTTTTCGATAGCAAAAAGACAAAGGAAGTAACAGGATCGCCTTCACATTTACATCGGAAAGCCTCAGGCGAGTCTAATGAAATTAACAGCTCTTTTCTTTCGCCAGACGTAAGTTTAGGGAAACTGGATTGAAATTCAAATTCGAAGTCTTGCTCAAAGCTTGTTCGGAATTCTCATCCAATTAAAGTCTATTTTGCAATCGAGTAGAGTCAAGTCCATCCCCAAGTTAAGGAAGTAACGGTGATACG
The DNA here is from genome assembly GCA_949316475.1 of Hypomecis punctinalis. Lineage (NCBI taxonomy): Eukaryota > Metazoa > Arthropoda > Insecta > Lepidoptera > Geometridae > Hypomecis > Hypomecis punctinalis. Next base: position 17,879,932 of record OX438802.1, read on the forward strand.
TGAAAGTAGGTATATACCTACAGCATCGCAATAAGAAAAGATGTTTCTTAAATTGTATTGAAAGTTAATACTTTTACTGTTACTTTTTTGTATGGAACGGCAATTTCTAACGAGCCCGTTCAGCATAGCTAGGAACGTATAGGTACTTACCAAATTTAGTAGGAATCAATAGGTACGGAACTTTGACAGATTGTATGAAAAATCCGTAAAGTTCTGTCAAACTTTGATTATTTAAATAATATAGTTTCTATTGACATGCTAGCATTTCCAGTAGGTTCAGTTCATTTCATAAACTGCTACAGGCTGAATCGTACAAGTTGGCGGATGTGAAGTTAGCTACAAGCTGCGCAATATCTAATCAATGCGCAGCCTTATGTGAGTTTCAGCCGTTCGAAAGTCAATGAATAGATCGATCCCCTGATGTGGGATTTCTGGGCGGAAGTAACAGACGCGTGAATACAAACGCGAAGCGAGCCAAGCAAACTTTACGCGTCTGGTCAGTTTCCTTGACTGCCATAAGGGGCGACGTTGAGCAAAACTGGCTCTAGCTTTAGCTAGTCTTGAAGTCCTTCTTGATGTCCTCTTTCGTTCCTCCAATTTCAGTTACGACACTGCCAAGGTGAACTGCTGAACGCGCTCTACCTTTCCTTTCATCCATCCATCAGCCATAGGACATCTGGACATAGTGCCTCCCTTACGGATCTCCAATAAGACCGGTTGGCAGCGGTTTGCATCCAGAGGGCTAAGTGCGAGATTTTCGCTCGAGCTCGACCGCGTTAACGTTTGATGTGATTTCTATGGAAATGGCACAGTGCCATCTTGTGTCACGTCCAGAAAACTGAATAGCTAAGTGTGAGTATTTTTTACGGTAACGTAACGAGCCCCAAACCGATCGAACACGAGCGCGGCAACGTCTGTGATTGGCTAATTCCAGCGTGTGTTCAATATGTGCTCGCGTGTGTGCACGCCGCGCTCGGTCTACGCGACGTAAAAGTAATTCGAATTTGCAAATCAAATTGCAAATCTCCCACTTGACACTAAGAGCGATCCTGCGGTCTTACTGAGGTCATCCGTTCGCCTTGTGGGTGGACGTCTTACTCTGCACTTACTGGTACGTGGTCTCCACGCAAGAACTTTTCGACCCCATCGGTCATCAGTCTGACTGCCCTGCCCACTGCCATTTCAAGTTGCCAATCCGCTGAGCTATGTTGGTAACTTTGGTTCTTCTACGCATCTCCTCATTCATGTTCGATCTCGCAGCGAGACTCCAAGCATAGCCCTCTCCATAGCTCGTTGTGCTACTTAGAGTTTATTAAAAGGTCCATAGTAAGTTACCTTTTCTTGTAAATGTGGTACGAGTATTATTCGTTCCGGATCTCATTTCTTTCGTCTTCTTGATGTTTATTTTAAACCTGTTAGGTACTTAGACGCTTCTCGTTTGAGGTCCTCGATTTTGATTTGCATGTCTGCGCACTTGTAATTAAGAAAAAGTTGTTAATTTGGTACTTATGTAAGTGTGACTAAACTGTTGAAACAACCGACACCTACAATTTCACATGTTATTCGAGAGCCACGGTAGCCCTCAGTTCTTATATATCATAACTTCCGTGATCGCTACCTAATCAAACAGCAAACTACGTTGTAAGCGCTACTTTATGATATGCTGCTAAAATGATAGAAATAAATAAATATTGGGGGACATCTTACACACCCAAACTAAGCAAAGCTTGTGATATGGCTGCCAGAGACTGATATACTATATTTACATATTATTTTAAATAATTTATATAGATAGTACCTAAATAACACCCAGACACAGAGCAAACATTTCTCTTCATCTCATTAAATGCTTGCCCTGGGTGGGGATCGAACCCACGCCTCTTTGATCCAGAAGTCAGGTTCACTAACCACTGAGGCAGTCAGAAATGCTAGTCTAACAGAATATAATTACTTGTATCGGAGATTAATGAAGATATAACTTGTTATTTAATCAGATATGTTGTTAGGCAGTTCTTAGGAAAATGTAAAAATTATTACTAAACGTAATAAATAAAACAAAATCAATAATTATTAATCGTTTATTAATCGACTACTCCAAAAATATAATTACGTGGGCAAATACTTAACAATCAAGCCGATTCTGTTGTACCATTTGCTTTGTTAAACTAAATTTAACAACAGAGTAAAATTGCCGTCTTTCTCACGCATTTTGAAAACGAAAAATGACGTTGATAATTTTAGTTCCTGTACATTAATTTAGTTTGGTTTTGGTACAACAGAATAGGACAATATTAAATTTATTATTAGTTAACAATTCACGATAATCTTTCATTTCGTTATCTGTCTTAGCAATCACATTTCAGCTGATATTTAATAAATAGCTGTCTACGGAAGACAATTAATTTTGTGATTTTTATATAGCAACACCGCATTGTTTTAAACAAAATTTAGCGTTCGATTTTAGACTCTATTATTTATTCATAGAGTTTCAGAAAACACAAAGGATAGGGCGAACAAGGGTTACAAAATAACAAATGTAAAACAACGCTGTCCTTGTCTATTAATATTACGACAAAAGAGACAGCGATAGATCTAAACACTAAAAGAAATCGACATCTTTGCCCTGTTAATTCGTTATCTTACACTAAATCTCGTATTTGGGTGAAATTAAATATTGAAGTACACTATTTTGTACCTTTTATTGTATAAATATCTCCACATTGTATAGATATTTTTATTTGTACTTCATATAAATTCTGTGAGTATTTTTAGGCTATTTTACATTAGTTTAATAGTATAATTATATATACATACATTATTTATTATTATGGATGGCTAGTTTTTCGAAACAAAAACTCACGCTTATTATTATCTTTATTATTCACCGTATAATATTTATCAGTGTAGTGTAGTTCCCAAAGTAAAATTATATACAGAATGTTCGGTCACATGACGGACCAACGGACATTATTTTGCAAAGTTATTCAATATACAATGGGTCTGTTTTTCATACATGTGACCCTAAATCGTCTTATCTTTTTAATACATCTTGATTTTTTTCTGAACAATTTGTATATCTATATGGACACACGAAGAATGAAGAGATTTAAAAGGAAAGTCGCTATCAACTCAATTGTACATTTAGAAAATTACCTATTTTAATAATTATGATATTAGAAAAACGTATAAAATAATATGTATGGCACAAAAAAGAGAAGTACAAGATTATGTACTAAATTAGAAAATAATAAATAACTATAATTCATATTTTAAGTAGATTAGTACACATTGGGGCACTTTTGATTAATGTTATTAATAAAATATTTCCCAATACGGTCACTTATTACTTTTCTGATATTCAAGTGAATATTTCAGTCGTTTTCAAACAAAATATAGAGGCACTGCCTGGTGGTTTTGATAAGGGTATTTTCGACGTAAAATCTCTGGTTATTACAAAATAATTAGATAATAAATTTATACAAGGCCAAGTAATACACAAACCACACATCAGGTATATCATTATAAACAAGAACAACATATACTTTGGTGCCAACCCGAACACTGCGAAATATGAATAAGCTGTTTTAAATACATTTTGTCGAAAGTTTTTCGAGATTTCGGGTTTGCTCTAATAAAAGTTGTATAAAATTATGTACTTGATCTGTGGTTTGGGTATTTTATGAATACTTTAAATACAGTCTATTATTTATAATTTGAAACTGTTATTTATTCTTAGATTTCGTATGATACATTTTCATGTTTTATTAACTAAATTATAAAGGTGTTCAGTTAAACAAGACAAAAATACATAATGACAATATAATGTAGTATTTAACAACAAGTTTAGTACTTAAAGTTTTGACCAAATTGTCACTACATGATTAAAGAGTGCATGTACTATATAAGAGATTGATTAAATAGATATTAAAAAAATTAGATATCCTTCAACTCAGATTGTGAAAGAACTGAGCAGAAAATGTTCGACCGAACACCCTGAAGGAAAAAAATACATTACGTATTTAAAGCCTTTAATAGACCTATATAATCGTTTTTCGTTTACAATCGCTTCGAAACAATTTTATCTTATTTTAACGCGTAATTAAATTATTTACAGATAAATAGCGAACGGAAGGCACCTTGATTCTAGCATCACACGAATAAGCACCATTTCTTTGTGCATAGAACAACCTTCTTTTAGCTCTCGCCGTTTATTATTATACTTATAATTATTTTGAAAAGGTATGTCAAGTTATAAGTTGCTACACTGTTCTCATGGCCCCAAAAGCGGTATCTTAAAAAATAATATTCTGAGTTTTCGGGCATAAATGCGTGAAATAAATGTTTTCTTTATAACTTGAAAAAAGAATTAGACATCGAAGACAGAAAATATAGTTCATAAATGTTCTCAAAATACTAAATACGAAAATTTTGATATTTGGGCTTATGAAAGCAGTACAACTTGTACCACGTAAGTTAAACTAAGGTCTATTTTTGGGTCTTCATCGAGGGAGGTAGATTATTTAATCACCCTCACTGTTTTCATTGTACTACAGATGCGCAGAACATGCCATAATATTGGTGTGTACTGTACGATAGTTAAAAGAATATATTCCTTATGTGAGGTATGTATAGAGTTCAGGTTCAACTACAAACTTGTCATACATTTCCATATTGGGTAAAAGCCCTTTTCGATACGAAAATCATCACTTTCGTGGCAGTTATAGCATATTTTGTAGTTCCAAACGAGTCTCAAGATTATATTATTTATTTAAATACGAACTAAATCGTGTTATAAAAAACCCAAGCTTTTTTCCAAAGCCAAACATTTTTTATCCTTATTCGAACAAAAAATGTTTGGAAAATTGCCACGAAATTGACAAAATTAATAATCGTGTCGAGGAGAACTATTCGCCGAATCAAACTACTTGGCGTCTGTGACATGACACGAGGGTAGTCATTGCGCAGAAGCAAATTTCTAATATCATCTGCGCCAGAAGCAGGGATGTACGCAGACTCCAAGGTTTGATCCTATAACCAGCTTTACTTACAAAGACTAGTTAAATATTAAACAAAACAACTGATAGCAATAAATACAAAGCGTTATTTACATGTTTTTATTAAAAGGATGATACACTCTAGGCCTCGGGGTTATGCTGCAATGGTTTGAATTAATATGTGAAAAAAGCGTTGATGTTAGACTGCATTTGAACACATTGTTTAGTTTGTATGGCTAATACTGTAATTGTACTAGAGAGTTACTAAATTAAATTATATCCGGTGATTCTTTTAGACAAGACATAAATAGAGAGTTATCTAGAACTGATCTATCAAGCCAAAAGGAAGTGATTCAGATCATCATTATTACCACAGAGATATCAGAGGGATAATGTGGCCGATCGAGAAAAGAAAGAAAGAGATACAATGATTTAATACGGCATGAGTTAGAAAGAGACATAATAAGTATCTCGAATCAGTGACTAGTTGCCGTGTTTTTCTCTCAGTAGTGTCAAATTCCAATACATATTTGACAGTTTTGACAACTCTGGGCAAGATTTTCCATAAAGGACATGTCCACAAAATGTATGGAGCCTGGTATAATAATAATCAAAAATTCTAACCACAACACTTGTTACATTTCGAGAAAGTTCATATTTTTCTGAGTCTATTACAACAGTTAAAAACAAAAAAGAGCCCTCCGATTTTTTTTTAATTAATTTTGAATTTATTAGGATAATTCAATATATTTGGCTCAATAAGTAGTTTATCTCTATCAAACCTGATTAAGTAACCTCTAAATTGTTAAATAAAAGCATTTTTACCAATTAGACACAGTTTTAAAGTGTTTGTTTGTCACATTGTACCTACTAACTGGTTACACTGGTAGGTTATAATTTTTAATTTTAGCAAATTAAGCGATGAATGTGGAAGACTCAGCTACGAATCCAAGTAAAATAACGATAGAAGCACTTTATCATTGCTAAACTATAAAAAGTAATAAGCTGTATTGTTATTTTTCATACAATTTATTTTTCGCATTTAAAAAAAATTGGAGGGATGAAAAAATCTAAATTAATTCGATTTTTTTTTCTGAATAATATACCACTTGTGGACGTCACCTTTTTGTGGTTGAGAATTGCCTCAAGCGACAACAGCGCTATCTCTCTAGTTGTAATAGCTCTGTGATTATTACACATACATTTGGGTGTTATTTAGGTATTATCTAGATTAAGTATGTATTTAAAAATATGTATATGTAGTATATCAGTCTCTGGCAGCCATATGACCAGCTTTGCTTAGTTTGGTGTCAGAAACTTTGTGTAAGATGTCCCCTAATATATATTTATTTTTATTTATTTACAAAACAACTTTAACTATAGGGTCAACCCTGAATAGGCTATTTGACAACATTGAAAATATTCTATTAATTTTGGTAATCCATACAGATAATAGCCTGAAAAAGACGTATTTCACTTTATTTAAACTAAAATATGTCTAATTTTCGCAAATCGAACGAAATAAAATACGATATTTTTTTGAAATTTTATCTGTGACGTAAACGCTCTAAGAAGCGCGGCAACTCTGGTGACGTCACGTGCTGGTAAACGAGAATTTCTCGATTGACTGTTGTTTGTGTAATTTGTGTTTTGTGATTTCGGAGTAATATTATTGGATCTGTAAGTTACTTTTAAAGTATTATTTGTTAATTTTTAGATGTGAACTAACGTATTTACCAGTATTAACTAACGTTATTTACTAGTGAGTGACGTCAAAGACCAGCGCCATTACAGAATGTCGTTTTTGGTGGGATCTTGAATATCTATTCTTTAACAGTGATTTTCATTGTTAATACAGTAGATCTCTCGGAAATATAAATGTAGTGTGCTTAGTATGTACTAACGAATAATTTAAAACGATTTCCAAAAACTAGTCAAATACTTATTACAAAATAAAAATCTGATTTCGTATCGAACAGCTGAATATTTTACTGGAATTCCGAGTTGGCCCTATAGTTAAAGTTGTTTACAATGATGGTTTGAATCATCCCCTCTCGACTTAGAACAGGGCAAGCAGATAACTCTGTATATTTAAATAGATAATTATACAATTAACGGTCCGTAAGTTTTACGTGCAAGCTAGATAGAATCTAAAGTTGTGACTCCACGCCTCAGAATAATAAAAGACAGTAGAAGTGTCCTAAAGTAAAAAAAAATATAATACCTACATGATTACATAAAAATGGCATAGAAACTGTTTTGTAATCAATAACATAATTTGACACAAGTGACACTTGAATTAAATAGGGCACATAGCACGGAAGACTGATGACCGTTAGGATCGAAAAGTTCGCGAGTGGAGACCACGTACCGACAAGCGCAGCGTGTAGAAAGGACCTTGTGTCCTTGCACCTTGTAGGTGGATGGATGACCTTATTAAGACCGCAGGATCGCGCTGAATGCAAGCCGCTACCCAACGGTTTTATTGGAAATCTATAGAGACCTATGTCCAGCAGTGGATGACACGTCCTACGGCAGATAGATGGACACTTGAATTACTGAGCGAATGTCACATTGCTGCTTCAGGAATATGGCAAACTTCAAAAGCCGTCCAAGGAAGCCCAATCTATAAAAAAAAATGAATCGTGTTTGTTAGTCTCGCTAAAACTCGAGAACGGCTGAACCGATTTGACCAATTTTTGTCATGAAATTTCTATGACAGTTAAGGGAAGATTTAAACGGTGAGAAAATATAAAAATGTAGGGAGTGAAATAGTATATAAATAAATAATATATAACAATATTAAAAATGTTTTTTTTTATACAAAAAGTTCCTGCATGTAAAAGTTGTCATTGACAGTTGACAGATGAGAGTGAAGTTCGCCGAGTCAGCTAGTTAAATATATTTTCTACTTGCGTCTACTGTCTTTCATTATTCTAAACCCGACGCCGTCTAAAAGAACCGGTAGTGTTTTAACACTAAAGCACACAACAAAGCTACAAAATATAGTACACATTTATAGTAAGCTGCTCATATTATCTATACCGCGTATTTTCTATTCTTAGCAGTTTCTTATTTCATTAAACGTAAACGGATATTTAACTTTTTATTTCATATTATTGCTTTACCATTCAGCGAGACCTTAAAACTGAACGAACTAGAATTTTATTCTCAGCGGCAGATCTAAAGATTCATTGGAAATATAACTTTATATCCACTAATATAAAATCTAAAATTATATTGACTATGGAAACTGTGAACACGATAAAATACAAGTATGAACTATTCTCATTGAAGACTAGATGATTCCATTACTCACATGCCGTTTAAATCAAGAGATATACTAAGCGCTATACAAATCGGCGGATGGGAAGTTATGCGCAGAACGCTGCGCAAAAGCCGAAATATAGGTATACGCGGGAGCCAGAGAGACGAGACGCAGCGGCACTCCCGCCCGCCAACCTCATACCTCCCGCGCGCTCCCTACGCACTACGACACGCGGCGTCGGAATTGTGCACACATGCGCAATAATTAGCCAATCACGGCGAAGTGTCATCTGCGACTAACATCTCATCCGCGGATTTGTGTGACACTTACTATATATACCACAAGTATTCAAGCCGACAATGTATAAAATGTTTTTATAACATATTTGCTCGTAAAGTGGCTGTAATTACACCAATTTCAATATCGTAATGTATTTCATTACGCACTTGTGCGTTATTGTAAGGTAAAACGCACGTTTTTTTTTTAAATAATCTAACATGCACGGTTTTTTAAGATGCTCCGTCTAAAAATGAACGTACTTTTTAAAATCTTAGCAAAGAGTTTTTATGTCAGAAAAGTGGTCAAAATTCTGGCAACGTAACAATAACTTTTAAAAATTGTTCAAATTTCTATTACTGCTTTAACAAGTAATTAAAGATTTATTCGTTTAAGAAATCAGAATTTGAGTCAGTTTTATTAATTTCCTCGCAAATATGTTATAAAACGTCGTATGACATACGTGCGCTTTGAAAATTACAGCCTGTGCTTCCTTATAGCCCTCGCCTACGGCTCGGGCTAGCAATATCGCCTCGACTGTGATTTTCAACTTACCGCACTTATATCATAATGTACTATTGCTTGACAGCAATGCATAGAAACCTAAAGTTACATTGTTCTAGTACGAATAAAACATCTCGGCGGCTATGGTTTAGCTACAAACTACGGATAACCCAATCCTGACTGAAGTTCACTTAGGGACCGTTCAAGTATTACGTAAGCACTATAGGGGGGTGGACGGGTCGAACCCTGGAACCGGGGTGTTAGAATAGGGTTCCGGTATCCCCTGCCTGTCGTAAAAGCCGACTAAAAGGGGCACCTGCCGGAGGAGACATCGGCACGGCTAATTTAAAAAAAGCACCGTTTTAATAAGGCATGTATCGTTTTTGGAACGTCAATGTACATGCTAGAAGGCACTGGTGCGTTCCATCGGAGATCCCAGAGCCGTCTATAGAGCATAAAAGGCGGCTACCGAGGGGGTTTTAGTGGTTAAGTCCACATAACCCAGTTGCTCCCCAACGCAGCTGGGTATCTGTAAAAGATTTCCCCCCCGTCAAAAAAAAGGGGGGTGGAGGGGTCAATCCGTTGCTTATTTTTAATGACATGGGGGTGGGGGGGTCTATATGGTGATTACATCAGCAATAGTTATTTATTTCCTGCATGAATCTGCCTTAATGAATCAATAAAAAAAGCAAATGCATATAGGTAGAGGTACCAATGATTACGTAAGAAATTGGGTGAGAGCTTTACTTACTTTTGCTGAAAAGGGGGGAAGAGGGGTAAATAATTATACGTAATACTTTAACGGCCCCTTAACAGCTGCATAAGGATTCACTCAGCTTATAACTAATTTTACAACTGCCAAAATGTTTGATTCGGCATTGCCACGTTTGGTCATATCTCATCTCATCAACATTTTAAATAGATAAACGTTCATATGTTATTTAAAAAAAAATCGAAAAGGATGGTTTATAAATTGCGACTTACATTTTTAGTCATCTAAGATCTGCCGCTGCGTTCAGCTTTCTTTTCAACCATATTCTTTAAACGCCCAATAAGCACTAGAGAAATTGTCGTGTCGTTTCCACTCCCGATATAACTACTGGATGATTCTCTGATTCTCTATTTCGACGTAGGTACATATTCTAGGAAACCATAGTACTTATTTAAAAAAAAAATGCTCTTGACACGAAATAATAATGATGATCATTATGGCTCACTTTTATTGTGTGATCAATTCTGAAATAGCAAAAAATCCAGCTGTATCAGCCTTTTTAGTAGTCTACTGCAGGACGTAGGCCTACCCACGAAGGGTGATTGAGCCATATCCACCACGCGGGACAAGTGCGGGTTGGTGGATACACATTCGCCATCGAATTTCTTCTACGGACGTATGCAGGCTGCCTCACGATGTTTTCCTTCACCGAAAAGCCTGTGGTGTGAAATTCCGTACATAAATTCCAAAGAACTCATTGGTACGGGACCGGGAATTCGAACCCACGACCTCACGATTTTAAGGCGAGAGTCACTACCTCTTGACCACCAAGGCTTGGCTTGGACGGAATTGACCATATTGTAAAAATCCAGCTATTCAATGACTGGACAAAATCTATCGCAGAGCCAAATTCTTCCTTCGCAAACTCGGGGTTAGTCCTATAATATAAGTGGGCAAATCGCAAAGTAAAAATCAACTGTTTTATCAAAAGTTTCTTTGACATTCGATAAAATCTATAGCAGGCAGAGTTACCCAGTTAAAAAAGGAATTCCACAATGCTATATTAGAAATATTTATACATAAACTTTTTAGCAAATTCAGGGTTGTCCTATACAAAATTGGGTCACAATAATGAGTACAATGATTTTCTAGAACATATATGGTCTAGGTCTAGAGACATAGTGCGATTCAAACTTAATGACGCCTGTGAACATAACAGAGTCGTTACGCAGAAGCAAACTGACATGTCAGCGGAGTGAGGAGTAGGGTTTTACGTAGCTTGTAGCTAATTTCACAAACATCATTAAGTTTGATTCGACTTATATAGGCCGAAGCATACAAGTGTGGATGTGAATTTACGCAATATCCAATAAACGCGCAGCTATAAGCAAAGAAGATATAATAATACTACGTATAGAACGGTCGCTCGTTACCCCCCACCCGTTTGAGTCTTCCTCACTTCCACCCCGCGTTTCACGTACCGATCGTGTACTCAGCGCGCGGGCTGCACTGGCCGGTAGATTTTGTAATAAAAAATACCTAGACTGTGACTATAGGGAAGAATTGTGCTGTGTATGGTTGAATATCAATAATACGTAACAAAACAATACATTTTAATGTTTATCTAAGGATAAGTAAAAGGAAATTATTTTACATTATTTGGTACCTAACTTTCTCTTCTTATTTTCTTTCAAATAAAGTAGATCGGTTACTTATTGCTAAAATGCTTCCAAATTAAGTAAATGTTATACTTTTATAAGCACTAGATTTATATTAATTTTTGCAAAATTGAATACGCAACTGTCTCACTCACGCGGCATGTCGTCACGTCGCTGACAGCCATAGACGTTCCGCACACAAATGCACGTGTAGCGTTCGTGCGTATGTGTGTTGTCTGTGAGTAAGTACTGTGTAGTGTGCGTAAGACAGCAGATTTTGTATGAAAAATCGCGGAGTGTCCGGGCTGTGCTATAAGTGAGCTTCAGAAAGGATTGGTTATTGCGCAGCTTGTAGTTACTTCACATCCGCCGACTTATATGATTGGGGCTATACACCCAGATAGAGCAAGAAGTTGGAAGAACGACAGTTTACCCTATTTCAGTAACAAACTGAAAATTCATAGCAAATCGGAAGTTAGGCCTTATTGTAGAGTGCACCATCCGCGCAATAGTCAAAGTTCCCCATTGTTCCCGTAGTATTCGATCCCGTCCCCGTTCACCTGGTCCCGGATGACGACGGACGGCGTGTCGGGAGTAGACACAGAGTTGTTGCTCCGTTTGGACTTGCAGGCTTGGCATTCGACGACGACTATGCTGTTGTCGATGTCGGTTTCCGTGCTGCTGGTGCGGCGAAGCGGGCTCTGGAGGCGGTGCTCTTGGATTGAACGCCATAAACGTAGTTCTACGCCGCCTCTGTAAGATTACAATAGTAGATTGTATCATAAGGGAGCAAAATAATATTTTAACGGCGAAGGAGCTTTTTGTAATCCATAAAGTGAGGCGTTCTAGAATAGAATATAGAAAACACCACCTCTGGGTACATTCAAAGGCGAACCCAGTCGTCCTTTTCCAATATATGGGACGAAAAAATAATTAAGAGCTACACTAGCACAAGGCAGTAATCTATAACATTATTCATGTTCGAAAAATAGGCACTTATGAAAAAATTTATTGATATTTAAAGAGTACATGACACTTCAGTTTTCTATGAGTTGAGGGCAGGTTAACGCTAGTTTAGGGACTAACCACACGATCACCTTATGTAGCACGACCAAAGCGCCTCCCTTTTATGGTGGACATTCCGCGCGTTAGAACAAAGCGGTTCGAATCCTCATTCCTCATACGAACAGCCAGAATGTGGAACGCTTTGCCTGGGCCTGTCTTCCCGCTAAAGTACAACATGTGTGTCTTCAAATCCCGAGTAAATATGTATCTTCTAGGTAAGCGTGCTACATCCTAGACCACATATCTGCTCAACATCAGGCAGTATGTAGTCAAACGCAAACCCACAAGGAATAAAAAAAAAAAAAAAAGCTCAGTGAGATTTTAGCTCGTCACTACCGAAAAAAATTTATGAAGCCAGTGTAAAATTAGAAAACTACCTGACTACAGATGGATCTATTCGTTTCGCTATAATGTCGCATGCTAAAACTTAGAACAATGAAGGGTGTTTTAAGTTTAAGCACTTGTCTCTTTGCATTCCTTAACTGTAAGATATTACTGTAAGCTATAAGGCTGCCAATTAGAAACCTAGATGTAATTGTAGTAGAAAGGTAGGTGTGATAAAAAGTGGTAGTAAAGTGGTTCTAATAGAGTTCTTTCTAGGAATACGTAGAGGGACTAGAGGGTTAAAGACTTTACTTGAGATAGATGATTGAATCAGGCGTTACTTTGCGGAAATTCATCTTCAAATCTATGTTTTCCGCGGAAATACACTAAATATTTATTCAAAACATAGATTTGACTTTACTTGAGGTTGAGCCTAGCGATGTCCTCCCGCTGCGCGTGTCGCAGCAGGTCTTCAATCGAGTAGTGTATCTTACTCGCTTCTACGAGGTCTTAACTTACGCTTTCATGATTTTAATTGAGGAACCTTTTGTGAAACGAGATTCCTTTATATCAAGGTCATCTCAAGAGATGTATGCTTACACTCTTCTTTACGCATCGAGAACTAAAAACAATCTAATACGTGAGAAAACGCAACATCTGGATGAGTCAGCGTCAATACCTGAAAGAATCTAGTGCAGAACAAAGGTAATTGATGAAAGAGGGAGGTGTTTTCCGTCCAGTTTGGAGCTGATATAACTTCACCATGATGAGAGTGACTCACTTGAGGTTAAGTCTAGCGATGTCCTCCCGCTGCGCGTGCCGCAGCAGATCTTCAAGCGAGTAGTGGTGCGTAGTGAGAGCCCTAGCAGCCGCTGCGCCGACTCCGCGCGACTCCACCCACTCGCGGATCTTACTCGCTTCCGACGGGTCCGGAGGGTCTTCTGGCTCTGGACTTACGCTTCTGTAATTTGAAAATAATTAATAATAATAATATAATATATAATAATATCGCAGGGGCGACTTTGTGGCGAGTCGTCGGTGAGTGGCGACACCGCGAACCCTGATTCCCTGGGGCTAAATGAGACCCCTGACTCCTCTCTTGCCTTAACCGGCCGGTTTGGAGTGGAAACCGCAAGAACTAAGAACCTAAGCTCCAGGGTGGAAGTGTTAAAGGGCATAACGCCGCGAGTAGCATCTAGTGAAAGCGCAGCACACCTCTCGACACCCTAAGCCGTCCACACCAATGTTGCCCCTCCGGTGCCAACTTACAGTAGCCTTTATGGGGGGCCCATTTAGTGGACGGCAAGTCACCACCCGCTACGAAATTTTGAAATGGGGCATATTTAGCGGGTGCCTCATTCCATAGCCTAATTTTACAAAACATTTAAAATTTCACCAAAATAGCCCAGTTACAATATTTCAAGTCATTTTATATGCCATAGTTTCCATTTCACGTCTTTTTTATACCTACCACTGTTTTTATATTTCATAATAAAATTGTAAAAGGGGCCTCTCAATGTTGGCTTAGGCTCCATTGATGCGTAATAAAGGACCAGGCTAAGCCTGTGATTTCAGTTGAATAAAGAGGTATAATATAATAATAAAAGCCTTTATTCACTGACCAAACAAATTACAGTTTTAAATTTAAATCTAATGTACCTAATTAAAATTATTTATTCAGCAACCAGTTGGGCAGTTTGTCCTTTGACATAGGCCTCCCCTAGTTTTTTCCACTTGTCTCTGTCTCGAGTTAGTCTTCTCCATCCTTTAGGCAAATCATCTTCCCATCTCTTAATCTGGCGTCCTTTTTGCCTTTTTCCACTTCTGGGATACCATTCCATTACGTTTTTCGTCCATTTGTCTTTATTGGTTCTCATAATGTGACCAGTCCAATTCCATTTGAGCGATTTTATTTTTTGCAGAACATCGCTGACTTTAGTTTTTTCCTTATTCTGGATATTTTCCATTTATCTTTTAACTTGATGTTCAACATGCTTCTTTCCATACTGTGTTGACAAACTGTGAGTTTTTGATTGTTTTTAGCGGTAGAAGGCCAAGTTTGACATCATTATATTCAGTCAAACACGAACTACTTTAATCATTGCAAATATTAACCAAATGTAATATAAAATTTAAATATTGTAGCTCACAGCAGCCATGTTGTTTAATTCGGCATTCACGTACAATATTCGAATACATTGCGAGACGAGTTCGCGCGCTAGCACTCATAAACTCGAAAAAAACTGCCGAATGCGGTTGAAACTATAGTCATTACGACTTGGCGACTGTTGCATTTAGGTATGTAAGATATTTCCCTTTATGTAAAGTTTAAACATTGGAAAGTTCGCTATAAAATCAATCAAATAAATAGCATGTATAGATTATTGTTAATGTTTCAAAAACAGCTCAATCGATTTCGATAACATTTAAATGGGACCACGACAGTGATTTCCGACTTTTCCGAGTCTAATTATGAGGACTAAACTACAACACTACAGCAAAATTTAGAGTTTCTTTGGTATTCTGTAATCAGCATTTTGTAAATTTCCCCTTATGCATATAATGGTAATTGTGAATTGCACCTTATGCATATAATGAGAAAGGACGTGTCCATAAAATGTATGGAGGCTGGTATAATAATAATCGAAAATTCTAACCACAACACTCGTTCCATTTCGAGAAAGTTCATATTTTTCGGAGTGTATTACAACAGTTAAAAACAAAAAAGAACCCTCCGATTTTTCTAAAATTAATTTTGAATTTATTAAAAAATATATATATATTTCGCTCTATAAGTAGTTTATCTCTAGCAGCCCTGATTAAGTAACCTCCAAATTATTAAATAAAAGCATTTTTACCAATTAGACACACTTTTTAGGTGATTTTTTGTCACATTGTACGTACTAACTGGTCACACTGGTAGGTTATAATTTTTAATTTTAGCAAATTAAAAGATATTATGAATGTGGAAGAATCAGCTACGAATGCAAGTAAAATAACGATAGAAGCACTTTATTATTCCCAAACTATTTTTCGCATTTAAAAAAAATTGGAGGGGTGAAAAAAACAATATTAAATATTTTTGGGAAGCCCATATAACAAGCTTTCATATGGTGTATTTATCATCTTGGTTCGATTTTTCTCTGAACAATATACCACTTGTGGACGTCACCTTTACAAAATACTAACTGATAGTCATAATTTAAGCAAAGCACGAATGGTCCTTTCCATACCTAGGTCTCTTTTCGACTAGTTCCCGTATTATTTGCGTCTGCGACTTTTGTTCTTCTAACATCTGTCTGAGTAAAGCTTGGTACTGCTGATAACTCTCCAGAAGCTCTTGGTGTAACCTGTAACGAAATAGCTTTTTAACATTTTTTTTTCTTCTAAAGCTATTTTACGACAAGCGCTAGATTTAAGGTCGGCATGAGATTGATATGATTTGCATAGATATTTTTTATGATATCAACTGACCGCCCTGATTTCGCCGGAACAAACAATGTACATTTATACTACACCTGCTCGGAAAGTACCTTGATACTTTATTAAATTTACGGTAGAAAGTACGTCATTGCATATCGAACAAATATGCGGCGAGAAAACGCATCTGAGCGGGAGAGAAAAGTGTATGAAAATCCATTTCTTACGTGGTTTTTCTTTTTTAATTTTGGGTAAGACCATGCGCTGGTAACCTAAATATCAAAAGCCAAAAAGTTTTTACAGTGAGTTTTTATCTCCAAGTTCGCAAAATGACACTGGCCACTAGCTGTGTGTTGGATGGTGTCAAACAATTTGAAAAAAGAACATGTGAAAATTGCAGACGCCATTGGCGCCATTTTCAATTTGTGTGTTGTTTGATGATTCAGTTTAGTTTTTTATTTTCCTCGTAGGTGTAGTATAAAGCACTATGTATCACTCGAGAGAAAGTGCGATTCCCGATCTCGGGTGTTTTAAAGCCTTCGCCTACGGCTCGGGCTTCAAACGACACCCTCGACGGTAATCAGTCACTTTCTCCTCTCGGTGAACAATGTACTAATCTAGTTTTCTATTGCTAAAAGAATCTTTGAAATCGGCCCGTTTTAGAGGCTATTAGTATACTAAGCGCCACACATATCGGCGGATGAGAAGTTAGCCGCAGATGACACTTCACTGTGATTCGCTAGTCATTGCTCATGTGTACACGGGCGAAGGGCGCGCGCGGGAGGCATGGGGTTGCCGGGCGGATGTGCCCCGGCGTCTCGTCTCTCTGGTTCCCGCGCATACTTATATTTCGGCTTTATGCGCAGTGTTCTGCGCATAACTTCCCATCCGCCGATTTGTGTGGCGCTTATAGTAACAGCCTTGACTTGCCATCGCTGTGTCCCTCGCCTAGTTGGCTGAATGAAGCCAAGCGCCAACGCGTGTAGAGCTCATATGGCACAACTTGTCTTCGCTCGCCGTCGTTTGTGATCATTCGTCTCACTTAGGGTCAGTGTAGGTTTTTGTGCACTAATCAATAGCGCTCGGCCAATATGGCCAATCGTGTGGGCAGCTCTATAGACACTCGTCTACATTGGCCGCTTGCATTGGCGTTCGAAGAACTTGTCGAATGTGTGGACATTAGCACTTACATAAAATCTTAACATTTATATGAGGGGACTTTAGATCTAGGTGAGACCAATGTCCAGAGATATCCTAAGGTTGGTAATGATGTCGATGATGTCACCTACTTGTGGTTCTCTTGCCTCAGCTGATGTAGCGGATGGTCTCTAGTAGAAGTGGAGGTGGAAAGAGCGGAGGGGGTGGCAACCTCTCCCCCGCACGCACCGCGCTCGCCCGCGCGCCGCGAATCCTGCTCCGCTAGGTTCGCTCCTAACTCTGTAACAATAAGATTCAAATTGTCATATTTTATAAAGCGACGGGATCAGCAATAGCCGTGTACTGACTGACCGAATGCAAGTTTTTGTTATTCTATATTAGCTTGAAAGACAAAGAGAAGACAGACATATGAGTATGCCTCGGCTGGGTATTCAACCAGTCAGTACGCGGTTATTGACTGATACTTTTCCTTCGGCGTGAATAAGTCCGCGCTTGATCAAACGCTTCGGATTATATTTGAAACAGGAAAACCGTAAAGCTGGAAACATACTATCGGACGCGACTGACAGCCGCGACTTAGCGGTGTGCAGTCTTTGAGACGAATGAGACATGGCTTGCGGACGACGCGCAATGAGACTAGAACCAGTATTTTAATATTGTTTTGTATATTAATGACACTGTTGAATACATTATTTTTGTATGTATATTTGTGGAGGTCGCTGCACTGTTAAGGAGTGAAATCATGCCGGTCTGTCCCCCGAAAATCAATCGGGGGACAGACTGGAATAATTCGTATTTTTGGGTATGTTTGGATACATTTTTAGCTAGCCCAATTTTAGCGAGGAACTTTTGGTGGAAAACAGTAAAATATATATACCGTTTAATTTTTTTATTTAAGGTGCTTCCGTATTTTTATAAAATTTTATCTGGTCACACTACGAACGCACGTACTGGTTATCTCGTGGTTCGCGTCTATATGACTCACGGACGCGTCCCACACCCCGTGCATACCGTCCACGGACGTTTTCGGCTGACAATAACATCCGGCGCGCCAGATCGCTCTTGGACGTCCGAACGCTCAAGGTCAGCCCAAGGTGACGTCCGCGACTTATGTCCGATAGTGTGCACGGCTCAGTGCACATTCATTGTCTAGATACCTATCAGTCGTGGCTGTCAGTCGCGTCCGATAGTATGTTTCCAGCTTTAGACTGTTGAAATTCCTTGACGGTACGAATTAGAAATGTTGAGTCAAACCACTTATACTAACCTGGCTAAAATTATCGAAATAGCCGCCTTCACATCATTTCTAGCCAATTTATCAAGTAATCCGAATTTCCCAGGCTGTTCCATTCCCTGGCCTTATAAATCAGAACTGTCGAGTTAAACCAATTATACTAACCTGCCGCTTGCACAGCATTCCTGACCAAATTATCAAGTGCAAATACGCTTACCTTGAGTAAGTTAGTCTATGCTTATACCTGGCAAGCTTGACAATGTCACTGACTTAGGTCGGGGGAAGTACAAGAGAAACAAAAAAATACTAACCTGGCAAGCTTGACAATGTCACTGACTTAGGTCGGGGGAAGTACAAGAGAAACAAAAAAATACTAACCTGGCAAGCTTGACAATGTCACTGACTTAGGTCGGGGGAAGTACAAGAGGAACAAAAAAAAATACTAACCTGGCAAGCTTGACAATGTCACTGACTTAGGTCGGGGGAAGTACAAGAGGAACAAAAAAAATACTAACCTGGCAAGCTTGACAATGTCACTGACTTAGGTCGGGAGAAGTACAAGAGAAACAAAAAAATACTAACCTGGCAAGCTTGACAATGTCACTGACTTAGGTCGGGGGAAGTACAAGAGAAACAAAAAAATACTAACCTGGCAAGCTTGACAATGTCACTGACTTAGGTCGGGGGAAGTACAAGAGAAACAAAAAAATACTAACCTGGCAAGCTTGACAATGTCACTGACTTAGGTCGGGGGAAGTACAAGAGAAACAAAAAAATACTAACCTGGCAAGCTTGACAATGTCACTGACTTAGGTCGGGGGAAGTACAAGAGGAACAAAAAAATACTAACCTGGCAAGCTTGACAATGTCACTGACTTAGGTCGGGGGAAGTACAAGAGGAACAAAAAAATACTAACCTGGCAAGCTTGACAATGTCACTGACTTAGGTCGGGGGAAGTACAAGAGGAACAAAAAAATACTAACCTGGCAAGCTTGACAATGTCACTGACTTAGGTCGGGGGAAGTACAAGAGAAACAAAAAAATACTAACCTGACAAGCTTGACAATGTCACTGACTTAGGTCGGGGGAAGTACAAGAGGAACAAAAAAATACTAACCTGGCAAGCTTGACAATGTCACTGACTTAGGTCGGGGGAAGTACAAGAGGAACAAAAAAATACTAACCTGGCAAGCTTGACAATGTCACTGACTTAGGTCGGGGGAAGTACAAGAGGAACAAAAAAATACTAACCTGGCAAGCTTGACAATGTCACTGACTTAGGTCGGGGGAAGTACAAGAGGAACAAAAAAATACTAACCTGGCAAGCTTGACAATGTCACTGACTTAGGTCGGGGGAAGTACAAGAGAAACAAAAAAATACTAACCTGGCAAGCTTGACAATGTCACTGACTTAGGTCGGGGGAAGTACAAGAGAAACAAAAAAATACTAACCTGGCAAGCTTGACAATGTCACTGACTTAGGTCGGGGGAAGTACAAGAGAAACAAAAAAATACTAACCTGGCAAGCTTGACAATGTCACTGACTTAGGTCGGGGGAAGTACAAGAGGAACAAAAAAATACTAACCTGGCAAGCTTGACAATGTCACTGACTTAGGTCGGGGGAAGTACAAGAGAAACAAAAAAATACTAACCTGGCAAGCTTGACAATGTCACTGACTTAGGTCGGGGGAAGTACAAGAGGAACAAAAAAATACTAACCTGGCAAGCTTGACAATGTCACTGACTTAGGTCGGGGGAAGTACAAGAGGAACAAAAAAATACTAACCTGGCAAGCTTGACAATGTCACTGACTTAGGTCGGGGGAAGTACAAAAGAAACAAAAAAATACTAACCTGGCAAGCTTGACAATGTCACTGACTTAGGTCGGGGGAAGTACAAGAGAAACAAAAAAAATACTAACCTGGCAAGCTTGACAATGTCACTGACTTAGGTCGGGGGAAGTACAAGAGGAACAAAAAAAATACTAACCTGGCGAAAGCACAGTAATAGCCGCTTGCACAGCATTCCTGACCAAATTATCGAGAGCGAACATCCAATGCGGTTTTATACTGTGCATCCTAAGTACCACATTAACAGCCTCTTGGAACATGTATATGGCGGAGTGTAGCTCGTTTATAGCGTTAGAATCGAAGTCTAGTTCCTCTTTCAGGGTGGTTATAGCCTTCTCTATAACGCTTCTGTTCTGATCCATTATGTAGTCTTTGAGTGCGCGGCGTAGGGTTTCTAGGTGGTTCTGAAAAGGTTAGGCACAAATTATATTTTCTGACAATAACGTGTAACAAACCTTTATAAGCCATGGTGGTCTAGAGGTAGTAACACCCGCCTTACAATCGTGAGGTCGTGGGTTCAAATCCCAGTCCCGTACCAATGAGTTCTTTGGAATTTATGTGCGAAATTTTACACCACTGGCTTTTTGGTGAAGGAAAACATCGTGAGGCAACCTGCATACGTCCGTAGAAACAATTCGATGGCGTGTGTGAACCCGCACTGGGCCAGCGTGGTGGATATGGCCCAATAACCCTTCGTGGGTAGACCTACGTCCTGCAGTGGCCTATTAAAAAGGCTGGTACAGTACAAACCCTTATTAAGAAATGTGGAGGAAGAGAACTGTCATTTGAGCTGAATTCAAGTATGAACCTAAAATGGCGAATAGGATTGGCCATATTACCATTGCTTTGACATTGACTTAAAAATATCTTCTTTCTCATATTTTAGGTAAGGTTTTTTTCCCAAAAGAAAGGAAAAACAATTGAAAAATTAAAACTTCACTCTGACTACTATAGCGCCTTAGAGGCAAAATAGTTTAAAAAATTAAACTACCTTAAATGAACCAAAATACTTGCCATTCTGAGTACAGTGTTACCGAAATCCTGTTGAACGCTCAGCATCCACTTTGAGCATATTTTCTCGCTGTCTTGCTCTAAAACCCGTGAAAGAGTGAGACGACGCTGCGAGTCTTTCTTTAGCAAATAGAATCCATCGTGTTCTACATCTATAGATGATCGAGGTACATTGCCCATGTCCACCTGAAAAGGAATTAATAGATTACTATGCCGAGGCCGCGTCACACAAGATGGCGGAAATTAAGTTAGCTACAAGCTGCGCAACATCCAATCCTGACTGAAGAAGAGAAGAACTGACTGGTATGATACAAAATTAAAATAACAAACGGGCGAAGCCGCGGGCAAAATCTAGTCCTAATTATAAATCCTAAAGGATGTTTTTTGGTTTATTACTCTTACACACAACATATAACAACGGATAGACCTTTTTAATTTATTTTTGGCATGGATATAATACAAATATACAGCCTTGGCCAATAGTATTAGGCACACTGTATTTTCACTCTATCTTCTAAACTAATTTCACTCCTTTTTGGCATTTTTAACAAAATTAGGTGTCAATTTAATCACATCAACAGAAATGAAAGCTTGTTTACTTGTAAGGGTCCAGAACACAAGTGACCAAACATTGACAGATAAGACCGAAAGAAAACCGAATCCTTTGTTTTCGGTCACCAGGTTTTATGACCTTAACAAAGAGCCGCTTGATATTCTAAGAAGTTATTTATGACCCCGGTAAGTCATTTAAGACGAGGCACCGGGCCGAGAAACACGAAAACGGCAAAAACGAGTACTTTTGAATGCGCGATGTGAGAGGATGAATGATATCGATTCAAATTTAAAAAATGTCATAGATAAGGGAAAATCTTAATAAATTGAATGAACCGGACAAAATTTTGAAAAGTAACCGGCTTTATTAAAAAAAAAATAAAACAAATTGCTCACCAAAAAAATTTTAGTAATTCGAATGCTCAGAATTATCAGCGACAACACCCCATTATTTTTTACGAATAAAATAGCCAGATCCCTTTTCTTTATTATAAACCGAGAATTTTTTTTTTTTAAATTGTATATTATGAGTAATTAATTAAAAACTCAATCAAATCTCTTCGCGCCTACTCTAGTTTAGCTTTTACTCTACAGTGTTTGCTCAGAATATTTGATCCGGCACTATCTGGGCCGCCGCCGCCGTACCGGTGCGACGTTGCGACTCCGACGAGCGCATGATTCGCTCAGCGTCGGGCTGGCAACGCCGCAAAGTACGGACGGCGCGAGATGCGTGCTGTTTGTTTTTGGTTATTGTCTTCTAGGTACTCTGTGCGACGACAACCGAGTAATTTACTTCAGAATTATTTTCAAAATTATAAGTTAGACTTTAGTGTACTATATTATATTGTAGCTTTAGAACATTATTATAGTAGGTAGTAAGTTAGGTACTTAGTATTTTTATTTGGTAGTGTGTAAATAGTAGTGAACAAGTGTGCATAGAAAATGGGGAGGAAAAATAAGCGGAAAGAATTGTTTTTACAAAAACGAAAAAGAAAACCTAAAAAAAATGACGGAATGTTTGGGTAAGTCGAATTACATATATAATAAACTTGCAATAAATAGTTGCACTCTAATGCCCTAATAATAAAGTCTATATTTGGCAAATACACATTCGTCTACAGATTATGGATTATCACATTCTTACTACCTAGGTACTTCAATTTTTCTGCATTTACCTATATTTACAATTTTTTTAGGTCAAAAAAACGGAAACTGCAACCTGACGATTGTCAATCCACATCCTCAACAGGGCCAGTAGATAGAGAGTGAGTCCATGCCAAGTACCTATCTATCATGTCAGCAATCAATTTAAAGTATCTAGTAATAATACTCCGTCTATTCTTTATTTTCAAGTGTGTACCTACTAAGATTTGTCTGTACAAACTAACCATACTGTAGGAAACAAATATCAGAACAAAAAGCTATGGAGTCGTCTCTTGATATTTTAGAAACCTATCTAAAATAATGATATTTATTAGGTGATGTTCTATCACCTAAATAATTGTGTTAGCTTTAACTTTTTAATAATTATATAATTACATCATTTTATTTTGTAGCCACCCAGAAATATCACCAACATACGCAGAGTTACACAACGTGTTGCCGACATCTGGGGATTCAGAGGAAACGGTAAATTTAAACACTTTTTTTAAATTATCACGGTTATAGTATTGTCTTTTACCGACTTCAAAAAAGAGGAAGTTGTCGATAGGGTTATTATTTATTCTTCTTTTAAATAAACGAAATTAAAATTATTCTCCCTGCTTTATCACAAAGATTTTCCAGGTATTTAGTGAGTAGTTAGTACCTATACCTCCGCCACTGTACTCCATTTTGTACATGTCTAATTCCTTTAATAGTAATGTAAGTAATTTAATTTCAGTTAAAAGAACCAAATCCTGAAAATGAAGAGTTACAAAATGTGTTGCCCACATCAGAGGATTCGGTGGAAACGGTAAACTTAAGTACCTTTTTAAACTATCGCGATTATTGTCTTGTCTTTTTACCGACTTCAAAAAAGAGGATGTTGTCGATTTGGTTATATTTTGAAAATGTCGTTTTTTACTTCGTCTGCAAGTTGAACTTGTGTAATTTTGTTTCAGTTAAATGAACAAAACCCTGAAAATGAAGATATTCCATACATATTCGAAAGTACCTCTGAAACTACAGTAAGGATTTTGTTATAGCTAAGGCATGTTTACATAATAAGAAATTCAAACTAAATAAATACTAAAATATGTGCTTAAATTTCAGATTCATACAGAAATACCCGACTTGGGGCATCGAGTAATAGATGTTAATCATTTTACATCACAACTAATACAACTCTCTCAACATGAATCTCTGTTTGACTGCGGATTAGCCTCAATGAAATTAGTTTCTGAACATCGAATTGGATTACAATCGGAATTTACATTTGTCTGCTCTATGTGTAATTATAAAAACAAAATAAAATCATCTTTGGCTGATGTAAACAAAGATGTTGTTGCAGGAATAATGGCAGCAGGTTGTGGTCACGCGCAACTGAAGCAGTTTTCCGCAGCAGTAGGATTACCCATTATGTCTGAACACACTTACAATAAAATGCAGGACGATGTTTGTGACGATTGGGAAGAAACTGCCTGGGAGGAAATGAAAATAGCCGGAGAAAAAGAGAAAAGAGTCGAATACATGCCGAAACGTAGTAAAAAATTTACTTTACAAGCCAAATATTGACAACGTGTCATCAATAACTCACGGAAAAAAGCACGAAAAAATTGCAATCGAACAATTATCGGTTATGGTAGACACAAAAATTAGAAAATGCGGTCTATTTATAGATGAGCAATATCCATTTTTGGGGGCAACGCCTGATGGGATTACCGATGACAACAAAATAGTTGAAATAAAATGTCCCATAGCACCATTTAAAATGGGTATAGACGAGGCGATTGAACAGAATAAGATGCATTTTTATAAAAAAAATAAAGACGGCGAAATAGTAGTCAACAAAAAATCAGACTGGTATTTTCAAGTCCAAGGCCAGTTACATATTTGCAGAAAACAGGAGGCCTTACTTGGAATATGGTATGGAGACAAAAAAATGAAAATAGAAATCATAGAAAGAGACGATAAATTTTGGTCAGATATAATGGAGCCAAAACTGCTTAAATTTTACTATGATTGTCTTCTTCCCGAGTTGGTTGACCCTAGACACATAAGGAACAGGCCAATTCGTGACCCAGAATACGTGATTTCAAAAGGGAAAGAAAATGATTCAGCTACCATTTCAATAGAAAAAAATACTGGTGACGTTGACGATTGTTCGGTCGGGGATTCCATAGATTATGTGATGCCATTTTCAGAATATTGATATATTTTTCACAAAAAGCGTTAGTTTTAACATTAAGATACCTACACTTTTCAACACTATAGTAGTTGATAAAAATGATAAACACTTTACTAATTTGGCAGCTTCGCAGATAGCGTTCTAGCTTAATCAGACAAAGCAGAGCCGGAATTTCAGAGAGATGCAGGTTCATATCCTACGAGCTCGAGAGCCATAAAGGACTTTATCGTGGCTGACTCTCTGCTTAGATTCGCAAGTGAAGTAATAATTGCGAATATTTTCTCAAAATTGGACGCAATTTATGTTGGAAGAAGTATTGATGGCTCTAAGAAGAGGACATCACTCACAGTCCATATATATTTGAGCTAATTCTGTGTAAGAAGTAAACGTGCTGACCAAAGCGATTAATTGGGAGATGATCTACAAAAAGATGAGCCCCTTCATCAAACATTTCGAAATGTTTAATGAACTGGTTTCGAATACTGCTGCAGCAACTGCAAACTAGACGAAGCAGATAAGTTCACTATCTATGAGGCTACCGGAGAGTAAATTATGATGCTGTGATATATGGCAAATGGCAATAGTCATTGAGAAGCTAGCTTGAGGAGACATCCCCGACTTAAATAAAATCGTCACGTAGATGGAAAATGAATGATATAAAACGAATGCGGAAAAGACGATGACCAGAGTTTTCTGAAAATCTCGATGAATATTCTCCAGGATAAGCTGTAAACAAATTATACATACGACGCAGAAACTTAAACCTGTAAATTCTAATTTGCGAACTTGGAATATTGATGGAGTACAACATTAAAGGAAAAAGTGTCTAGCTTGCTATTATTTGCGACGGAAGAGACAAAAAAGAAAACGAGCCAATGAAGTTTTCTAAAGCAATTGAATGCGCAAGCTTATAAGTACAAATAAACTTTTTGTATCAGGGTTGATGATCAAAAGTGAAAATTACAAATATTTACGGAATGTTGACACAAAACCCGAACATATGGTTCTATGGCTAAAATAGACTTTTACAACACAAAAAAGGCGATAATAAAAGTAACACTTCAAGTGATGACGCCCAAGATCGTGCTAAGAGAATGCTACAGGACGTTCTGTTTCGTCCAGAAATCCCACTTAGATGAAATAGACAGCAGCAGACCGGTATGACAATGACAGTCATTTTGGCAAACCTGGCGAGGAACAGGTACATAAAACGCAAAAGGTAAAGCGATGGAAATGGGTGAGTTTTTGAACACATATTTTGATCAGGCATAACTCAGTTGAGATATTTGCTTTTATTCTTTGATAGCTCATTAAATAGAGGCGTAAATAAAAAAAAATGGCCAAATTGTTGGATATTAATCCACATTGGCAAAGCAAATTATATGTTAAAAAGCAAAGTAATGTTCACTGATTGAGAGCGAATACGATAAATTCGACAGAATGATAAACTTTGCAAAGTATATACGTATTAATGGTGAATTAATAATGTAACCGATCAAAGAGGTTTAATATAAAACACCCTTTATTTGACGTGCATACAGTTATGTGATCTATAGTCCTTCCGATATTTCCGAAATTATTTTGCTAAGCTCAATATAATTTAAAGTTAAAAATTGTCAATGGTGTAAATAATGGTGTTGAGTTTGTCAAATGAATAATTGATAATGATAATGAGTTCTGTTTGCAATATTATAGCGGGTATTTGGCTACCACTAAACAGTGCATCATATTGACAAATAAATAGTATGATAAATAGTAGGTATTACGTACGGAGAATAAAGAACGTATTGTATGAAACGTTCAGAAGTAAGGTCTCGGAAAATAATCTAGGTGAAGTCAGTGACAACTGCTTCTGAAACCTAAGATGTTGAGCCCTACAAAGCACTGAATAACGCATTTTGTGCGTCGCTAACACACCAATAAATTATAAATTTAGTCGCATCTGGCGGCAGTATTATTCGGTTCAAAATTAAAATTTTAACGATGGAACCAAGTTTGATGAAAAATCAGTGAAAGTTATCTTGGCCGATTACTTTGATTTATTGTTAACAATATTGTCGTTACTGTTGATGCTAATTTTATTAGTGGTGCAATGGTACATAGACTTTATTGGTGTTATTCTATGGTTTATTGGTATCGATTTCGTTGTTGTTATTGTTGATGCTAATTTTATTAGTGGTGCAATGATACAATGACTTTATTGGTATATGTAACCAGGTATACACAAAAAAAAAAATGTAATCATAAAATAATGTACTTTAATCTTGACTTCTATTCTATTGAAGACTATTTTTTTTTGTTTAAATTACTAATTTATTAAGTTTAATGAATTTATTTTTATTAATTTATTGAAGTCAAGAGATATTGTAAGTAAGTTCACTAAATTAGTATGAACCGAATTAATACAAGGTGTGAGATGTGGTAAACGAAAGGTTTATAAAGCCAGTGGTCAATAGAGTGAACTCTATAGAACCAGGAAATAGATGAGAGACAATTAGCTCTTATCTGGTAGATCGTTACGATCTAGCGATAACGATAGTAGAATAGATAGTATAGAAGTTCTAACGATAATACAAAAGCCCGTTGTAGAATCAACCGACATAATGTTGTAAACATCCAGCAGATTTGATAACAATAACAATCATTTGATACATTTTAAAAAGGGACCTACTCGTACGATACTTGAAAGAGTTGAAAGGGACCACAGATTTAATTTAAAAAGGACATTTGAGAACTGAGCCAAATATTTATGTCACGAGAAGTAATGTTGTTATGATATTTATAGTGGTAGTGTATTAGAACAATCATCAAAGCACACTATTTGTTTGAATTCTTTGAACAATATGAATCAGAGTACAATACTATACCTTATTGAAAAGGTAGTTTCAATTACTGAAGCCTATGTAACTCACTGTATGCATAAATAAATAACATTTTGATATTTAAATTGTAGAGTTACTGAAACAGTATATTTAAGATGAATAATTGGTTTGATTGGGTTTTTCTGGGTTTTCCCCAATCCTGCGCAACAAATGTTGAACCAATTTGAATGTATCCCCAGACAAGGTAGGAAGGTGTGTTGTGTTATTTTAATTGTATAAAATTTCGTTATCAAAATAGGAATTGATTTTTAAATAGATTAATTTTTGAGGGGGCGTGTTGGAATATGATACAAAAACTAATCTATCTCACTCTAACATGTAATGTATGTGAGTGTTTCTCTTTCCTTCACGACGTTTACATTATAGTAAAATACCCCTTTGTTCTACAACTTTAATGCTTATTATGAATTCCTCACCACTGTTCTTATAGAGCTGTGCTAGACCGCACTCGCACCTATCCTACCAAATATCGGTAAATAAATGATTTATATTTTAAACCGATTAACTAAATATTTTATTTCTGGCATCCAAACCCTTTTCTAAGTGTGTGAAGCACGATAAAAATAAGTTCATTGATTATGATACCTGTACATAATCAACATTAATTTGTATACAGGGTTATTTCTAATCAATTAGCATCCTTTTAGAGGTTTATTCTGTATATGTACATCAAAACTAACAACTTTTGTTCTGCAACATTTCTCAAAACTAACAACTTTTGTTCTGCAACATTTCTCAAAATTAAAAAAAAAAAGCTGTTCCATACATTTTGTTGCGGGTCACGGGTAGACTCACTATTCTACGGAGTGTCTACCCTTGACCACGGTTGATGCAACTCGGACGAAACGTCGGGATGATGAGTTATTTATTTATCTCGTAATTTCAGAGCGCGATAAGTCCCGTAGTATATAATAATAATGTGTTCAAATCGCGAAAGTTTAAAAACAGCAGTTGAAATAACCCTGTATTGTATGAAAAAAAAAAACATTAAAAAGATCAAAATAATTTTTGCCTTTTTTTTAAATTGTTGATTAAGGACAAGGCGACTCCATGATTATCTATGCTCTAGGCAAATTGAGTTGACGCGTGCCGCCGCCGCGCCGTTAGCAGCGCCACGTACGCTAGCCCAGCGTTGCCGCCCGCCGCTCTGGCGTGATCCTGTCAAGTGAGACCGCGTAAAATTTTGTCCGAGTGAAGGGGCGCGGTACTCGATTTTGAAACTATAGTTTATCAATGCGTCACCTTAAGATAAGCACTCAGTTATTGGTTAAGTAGTAAACATGCATTTTGATTTTTTAAAGGTGCCTAATACTTTTGGCCAAGGCTGTACAAGGGGTTAGAGTGTGACATAGGCTACTTCTTATGGTTATATGGAAAAAAGGTTCAAGGATGGCACAAAAACAAGCACAGGCAATACTTGTCATATCTATAAACTTACCTCGGGCGAAAGTAAACCGCCAGACGAACTTCTTCTATTAAGCAGTGTGTCATTACTGTCCATCTCATCCGTCGACGGAGTATTGGGCATTGTACTAAAATACATCCACACATTATAATAATTCCAACATATCTTGCGAAACTACGAAAAAAGCTGTTAGTGAATTGAAAATAAAGTATTAAATAGCTTGAAAGAAGCGTTAGAACTTGAGCGTTACACGAAATGTTAAGTTGTAATGATTTTGATGTCCCTTCACAACAGACACGCATTGCGTCTTCATGTACTCGTAACTTTAGGTTTTATGATGGTGTATGGATTCTAAAAGCGTTGTGCTGTGTGCGTGACATTCCAGCAAAAAGTGCTCAGTGTGTGATTTCATAGAATGCAATATTTTTTCGAAATTCAAGCAAAAATCAATGTTCTTAATTAATGTACGAAATGGGAATATTTTAAACAGGGCGTTTTGGATCTTCATGTACAAGATATTGTTATACAACCTGCCTTTATGCCATGGAAAGAGTCAAATAACTGCATGAAATGTATGGAACAGTTATTTTAAACGATTTCAAGGATTTAATATTAACAGTTGTTCCAATTATGATAAATGGAGCCTCTTTTAGTTTATTACACCCTTTTTATTTGTTATTTTACTTTAACTACATAAATTGACGCCAGCCACAAAAAAACCAGAAAAACACACCCCATACGTTCTTCTAATCGAGTGCAGTTTAAATGTACATGTTCTAACTTTGTGTTTTTTATATGACTGGGTGACATGACGAGCTACGCTCACTTTATGTTATAAGAGAGGTTCTGTACAACAAACTGATTGTACTAAAATTTAAAATCGTCATGCTTACTTATTTAAAGCTATAATTGATTGAACAAAGCTTAACGAATATCACAAATGCTAAAACACATAATGACCCATATATATACAACGTGTAACGGAAAGACAGTATACATACTGAAAGTACCAAATCAGATAACGGTAACAAACTAGAGGGCATGTTTAGCCGTGTAAGTTCGTTTGCTGATTTTTAATCTTTTTTTGAAAAACTAGTCATTTTTATGACTAATTCACATTTGCACAGCACTATCTCACTAAACAGCTGTGAGGTCAATAACACGACCTTGCCCATCAAAATCAGACCACACCTCCTTGTTGTGACATGTTTGTTTACGTGCAAAAGATTTTTCTAGTCAGTCATATTTAATTTTTTTTTAAAAGTGAATGTTGGTATTTTGGCTCGAAATTTCGAATACAGCATCTATATAAGGTATAGTATCAACCCACTTTTTATGTATACAGCCTTTCCGTTACACGTTGTATATACATATATGACGTTTAATGAGAAATTTACTTAAAAGTTGGAACGACTAACAAACACAAACTTTACACATTTGCACTGTCAGCTCTTAAGAGAAGGGATGAGGCGTCATTTTAGGGATCTAAGTCGGAATCTAATAACATGTATATTATCTAGAACTAGAATCTAACTTCAATGTTCATCAGCTATTCCTGCCCCAAGACTGAAACTCTAAAGCAAAAGCTGCAGAACTAAAGCAGCTCCAATTTAACGATTCAATAGCCATGACGACTGGGTAATAAAAATATTATTATAATTATTTCGTCAGTTAGATTATCAAAATATATCGTATTTTTTCATTTGTCAATCAAACCAAAAATTATGAAGATATATTCTGTTTAAGATCCGCGTATCGTCACGTTTTGGTAGACTTTTTACCTAAAAGTCTCAGAGCAAATAAAAAAATCAAGAGAGAATGTCGTTGAACAGTCAAGTGAGGGCGGTTTTTTAAACATGTTTTTTTTTTTTTTTTTTTTTTGAATGACTAAGAGCTGTTGGCCTCTGAGGCCTCTACAGCTTACCGGGCATGGGCGAGCGCAGAAGGCGGCTGAGCCCTAAGATTAGGTTATAGGGTGACTAGCGCAAGGGCACCTGAGAAGGTACGGACCTCGGCTTGGGCCGTCACCCGGCGGGGGAGATCAGACTTGCCCGGGCACCCCAGAAGGGGTGTGCCCTGTGGCCCTAATAGGTTGAGCTGATTGACTATTTGGAGAGAATCTAACCGATCTTCTAACAGATCCTGAGAGTCCTCGACCTCGCCGGCGGGGTCGGTGTCTGACTGTGTGCCTTTGGTAACCGGCGCCTATACCAAATACGGAATACTTCCTGTTGCAGGGAGCTGTCGGATCGGGTGACCCCAGCGCCGCAGAGGTGACTACGGCGATGGGGTCATCCGGGTCGCCCAGGAGGTGTTTGGGGCGGCGACGGAGAGGAGGTGGGTGTGTAGTGTCTGGCGTGTAGTCCGAAGCTTGGACTACGAGTGGGTTGGGGTGATGAGGAGCCCTATCAAAGTAGCGGCGAGAAGTGTACTTGATGTACTGGGTAATGGAGGGGAGTTCGAGGTCGCAATGCAGGTCAGAGTTTCGCATAAACCAGCTAGCTCCGACTGCTTTGCGAATGAACCTATTCTGGATGACCTGAAGCTTGTTCAGGTCGATGGAGGAAGCGTGACCGAAGGCCACGGAAGCGTAGGTCATAACGGGGCGAATGCACGTTTTGTAAATTGTCACCTTATTTCTAAGGGACATTTTACTGCGCGCATTGAGGAGAGGACTGAGTCGTCCTAAGAAGAAGGCCGCACGGTTGCGGACAATCTGAATGTGCTTGGAGAAGTTGAGTTGTCGATCAAGGGTCACGCCAAGGTATTTGGCCGTAGGGGCCCAAGGGATAGGCTTTCCGTTAAGCGTGAGTTGCTTACGCGGATTGCTCCTGAGCTTTTCGGGATGAAAGTACATGGCTGCACTTTTGTCGGGATTGACAGTGATGGCCCAGTTCTTGAACCAATCACCGAGCTTAGAGAGAGCTCTTTGGATATCGAGCATCTGAACGTTCCTTTTCCAGCCTCTAGAATAGAGGGCGGTGTCATCCGCGAAGAGCGCAAGCTCAACGTTGGGAGAACGAGGAATATCGCTCGTATAGAGCGAGTAGAGAACGGGGGCCATTGCTGAGCCTTGAGGGACTCCAGCAGAGATCGGGCGGGGGGCCGAGCGAGCACCCTCGACTTTGTAGGAGAACTTTCGACAAGAGAGAAAGTTTTGTATTATAAATACAAGTCGGTCGGGGATTTTAAACATGTATGAGTGAGTCGGTGTTGCATTCCACTCACAAGCCAAGGCGAAATTTCGTTGTACGTGGACGTGTGTATAATTGTCTGTACACGGCGAGGCGTAGTTTTGGTTGGCTTCACTTGTTTGTTCACAACATTCTCTCTTGATTTTTTTATTTGCTCTGAGCTAAAAGTGTTCATACGTGTCCCCACCCCCGAACTTTACCTATGTAGCTTTATCTTGGCTATTTTTTTGTTTGATTGACGAAATAAAAAATACATGTCCAAAATATTTTTTTGTAACCTAACCGACAGACCAATAACAGGGTTATTCAGAACTGGAGTACAAAGCCGAAAGGAGGTGATATAGACCATCATTATGATCAACTTTTTCTATGAGGCCAAATCTAAATTCGAGAAAAGAAAATCAACTGCTTCATAGATTTTGACGATTA
The DNA here is from genome assembly GCA_949316475.1 of Hypomecis punctinalis. NCBI lineage: Eukaryota > Metazoa > Arthropoda > Insecta > Lepidoptera > Geometridae > Hypomecis > Hypomecis punctinalis. The sequence goes on from OX438802.1 coordinate 17,913,198, forward strand.
TGAGTCGCAGTTTGTATGGAACGGCCTCAAGCAAATAAAAAAATCAAGACAGAATGTTGAGAAACAAACAAGTGAGGCCGGCGAAACTACGCCTCGCCGTGTACAGACACAATTATACACACAAACACGTACAACGAAACTACGCATTGGCGCAACAACGAAGCACTCACCATCACGGTGTATAAAAAACTGGCCTCACTTGTCTGTTCACGACATTCTGTCTTGATTTTTTACACGCTTTTATTAGTTTCACCTGTATGTTTGCTTGCTTGCTTGTAACCAACCTCTTTGAGTTCGATTTTGACCTACTTTGAGCGAACAGATTTTCTTTAAACTTTGCACACCTATCAAAGACCGATGACAATACATTTATAAAAAAAAAATTTATTACACCTAACGTGTTTTTTAGTTTTTTTTTAAAACTATATTTATATTATTTACTAGCTGCCCGGCCACGCGTTGCTGTGGCTAAATAAATTAAAATTGCGACTATAATTTGAGATTTAAACTATCCTATCTCTCAAGTTGGATCAAACTGCACATGGTGTGCGAATTTTATTATAATCGGTTAAGTGGTTTAGGAGTCCATTGAGGACAAACATTGAGACACGAGATTTATATATATTATAAGATTTGATCTGAGGGAACGGCTGATTTTATATTCTCGAATTTTGGGTTAGGGCCATAGCAAAAGTTGTTCATAACGACGGTTCTTTAGGGGTTCTCCCTCCTAGCACTGGGTAAGCAGATAACCCTGATAATAATATTTCTTTTACCCAGTCGACATGCCTATTCGCCAATATAGTATTCTATGAAGTTAAATATGCGTTACAGCATCGATTTACCTGCTATTGGAATAGTCCGGTGGGTATATCAGAATCGGCGATAGCATCGACGACGCGGTCCGGGTGATTGTCGGGTTAGACCGGACCGTTTTCACCCTTGACGAACGGGGAAAATAAACACAGGCTTAGGTGCAAAGCAATCGACATGTTATTACAATTGTGTGTTATGTGTGTTAACATAAGGTTCATTGTCGGGTGAAAGTGCGATTGTAGTGAAGTCGATAGTTGTATTTTGTATCTAGTATACGAAAATGGTAATTCTTAAAAAAAGATGTCGTATATTGAAAGAAATATGATTAAGGAATATAGAAATAATGTAGAACTTATCGAACATTCTCAAATCTACTTTACTTAAATAATTAGTTTTTGCAAAAAATTGCATGAACGACTTCAACCGTGTACAGAATTCGCGAATGTTTCGCTCGGATCGATGTAGTATTTTTCACACTATTGTTGATTTATCAAAAATTGTTTCCAATATAACAAGAATAGGCTATTTGACTTGATTTTGGCATTGAAAATATACTATTGATTGTGGTAATCCATACAGATATTAGCCTGAAAAAGACATATTTCACTTTATTTAAACTAAAACATGTTTAATTTTAGCATATCGAACGAAATAAAATTCGATATTTTATCTGTGACGTAAACGCTCTAAGGAGGGTGGCAACTCTGGTGACGTCACATGACAGTAAACAAGAATTATCGATTGATTGTTGTTTGTTTAATTTGTGTTTTGTGTTTTCGGAGTAATATTATTAGATCTCTAAGTTACTTTTAAAGTATTTTTGTCAATTTTTAGATGTGAAATAGCGTATTTAGTAGTATTAACTAACGTTATTTACTAGTGTGTGACGTCACAGACCAGCACCATTACAGAATGTCGTTTTGGTGGGATCTCGAATATCTAATCTTTAACACTTGATTTCCAGAGTTAATACAGTACATCTCTCGGATATATAAATGTGCTTATAATGTATTACGAATAACGAATAATTTAAAACGATATTCAAAAACTAGTCAAATAGCCTATTATCGAAATCGGACTACTTTGTAAAAACTTATGCGTAATAAATATACGCGTCGAATTGAATACCTCTTCCGTTTCGTCGGTCAAAAATGTAAAAAATTACACTTGTTTATATTTTGCTAATACGAGGCGACAGTATAAGAGAGTAAATAGAACAGGAATCCTGCTACTTTCAGTGATAGGTAAAGCGTTTCGATGATAGGTACTTTCGGAAAATCTATTGAAAATTTTAAATGCTTTGCTCAATTCCGCAGCAAAATTATGCTTCCCTAATGCGTGAAGTTGATAAAACAGGTAAGTTTTTAATTAGGAAAGAGCAGGCATTAAGCGGAGTCTGCCAGCAATAAATGGAAGAATAAAATATGCTTAATCAATAGCATTTAGTCTATGTCAATAGTAAGATTTCATAACTATTCAACTTACTGTTAACTATCTTTTAAACTAGCTTGATGATAATTTAAAATGCCTTACAATTTATGTGACAATTAAAAAGTGACTCTTTTTATAAAAGATACTCTTCACTGTTTTTAAATATATCAGTACAATCACACTTTCAAACAACGTTTCAAAAACTGACAAACTTTTAATCTCTGGATACAATTGCTGAGCTTATTTCGATGTAATCCGAATGGTTGAAAGGACAAATGAATATGCCAATCGATTTCATGTAAAACTCAATGGGTCACGACCAAGTTCTTTGTATCGTTAGGAAATTATCTTGTTTTTTTAATTTACCCCCTTCGCACACGTAGCGTACACTTCGTAGCGTAGTCGTATCGTAATAAGCGCGCAGGACGAGAGCAATACGAGAGCGTACATGTTCAAACAAGTCCGGAGGGGTGCTGTCGCGTATAGTAGGAGTTCGCACATGTAGGCGCGTATTACGATACGCTTACAATACGACTACGCAACGCCTACGTGTGCGAAGGGCCTTAAATTTATAGGTTTGTGTTTGACTATTATACGGCCTGATGATAAGTAGATGCGGCCAGAGTGCAGCACGCTTACCTAGAAATATATTTACTTAGTAAACTAAAGACACTATTTCAGATTTGATTTTCATGGACCACTGACTAACGAACAGACGTACGTACTTTTTTCTAGTAAATTCAAAGTCGGCGGTTTTCAAGTGTATTACAATATAAACTCTCTTACACTATGTTAGAAATGTCATATTAAATATGTTATTTTGTAACCGACAACATTTTATCTTGTAAATATCAGATTTTGCTGTCGTCAACCATTTTCTGATTGGTCTAATTAAATAGTCACTATAGATATTAATTTCTTACAATATAAGCACTCTTTGAACTAATGACATGACTGAAAATATACACCACAAATCGTGTCAGGAATTTATTGGTGATACTACAATCTATACTTTATTCAGACTAGCTTTCGTAGCATTTTTCATTAAGTGTTGATCTCAGTACAACGATACAGAAAACTTGGGCTAAACCTTACCATATTGATGTTAATCTCTACCCAATACACAAGCCCTTTCACCGCATCATGTAATGGCATGTATGATTGAAAAACATCACACAACGCAATAAAAATAAACTTTTACTGACTACAACTTCAAGGGCCATGCAAAAACTTTGAGATATTAAATTGTAAAGTAATTTTTGAAGTCCATGCTTTTTTCTAAGAAGGCAAATCACTAATGTGCTGCTAATAGTGTTATGAAATACAGAACTCTGGTTTAGACAACGCCATACAATAGTAAAATAGGAAGGCAACTTAAATAAATCGAAAAAATTATGACTAGTGTAGATTGCAATTTTAGTTTGTTTTGTAGATGTTACGCTAAAGAGTTGATCCCACAGTAAAAGTTGTTCAAAATTTTACCATAGATGTCACCGCTTAAGGCTCCGACACCGGCAAACAAACACATTGTATTTATCACTATGATCAACTACTACTGTGGGACCAACCACGTAATCGCTTTAAAAATCAACTCTTCCATAAATTTCGTTTCACGTTGACGAACATTTTATATGGAACAGGTAATTTTTAGCGACTTCAGTGTTGATCCCCTAAGAGTAAGAGTTGGTTAAAATTGGTATAATGATATTCCAGAATATCTTGAAATACACTCTATAAAATCATTGCCCTATAAAATTTAGACACAGTCATTTTGATTGCCATCTTTGTGTCGGTTTTCTTTACACTGAAAAGACAGCAACTAAGTTTTGTATTAGCTACTGTAACAAGAATGACCTTTGGCTTAATCGCTTGACCTTTTAAGTTAAGGTCAAGGTCACGCGATGTCAATCGAAAGGTCAAGCGATTAGACACTCGCTTTGTCAAGGAAAACTCACACATGTGTGAAGAGCTGTTAGAGCTATATTCCCATATTTTTGTCACTTTTTTTGTAAGGCATTGTCCAAACCAAAGACTACAAGTTACAAGTAAGTAAACTCACTCGATGTCCGGTGAAGTGGGCACATTGCCCGGTATGCTCGGTTCGGATATTTTTTTCTGGGCTGTGATTGGTCGAGCCTTGTCGGCGGGCACTGAAATGCTTCGACTGTAATCCATACTGCTGCCCAGACGACTGGTCTGTTTCTTTTTCCTGTAATAGTCATTGGAAATAGTAGAAATATTTATTAGGCTATAAAATTTAACTTGATCTCTGCGACAGCTATCAGAAAAATCACGCCTATGAAGTCCTTAATTTCTTAATAGTACAGACAGTACCTGTCAATGTCATACTTTTTGGGCATGCCGATTAGTGATGGGCGACGAATGATCGTGACCACAGAGTTTTACATAGAGTTTTAATTAAAATATCGATAGTTTATACTAACGATATTTTAAATAAAACTTAATTTATCATTAATTTTATTGTATATTTTAACATCATAACATTTTTTACATGTGTAATTAAATTAAACCCAATTATATGTTACATTAGCATCGATAATAGTGAAAAACGTTGATAAATACTACCGTTACATTATTATGAGTATTTAATTAATATCATAACATTATTTACACGTGTACATACTTGATCTTAAATAATAGTAAGTAAATAAAATCCAATTTTTCACCTACAACTACTCATTCGGTTTCATTACAACATTGTTTGAAAATCGATTTTTTCCACCACTATCCCAACTCTAAAAATGTCAATCTTCTATGTCAATGTCACTGTCGCAGAGATCAAGTTAAATTTTATAGAGTATAATGTGCATGAGTTAATATCTGAAAAAAATCAATAAGTACTACCTCTATACCTTACCAGTTCGTAGTTTGCGAGAAAGAGTTTTCTAGAACCAACCAATCGTGTTTGCCCCAAGATTTGACTACTTACTCGCATAAAAATGGATCTTCTAGCAACTCAGCGGCGGTAGCTCGCTGTTCGGGCTCCGGTATGAAGCAACGAAGAATAAAGCTCTTTGCGCGAGGGGACAGCTCGTGCGGGATCTCGGGGTGGATCTTATAGTAGCCCACCTGAGAGAAAAAATAAGTTATGTTGGTTGCCCTAGGTAAGCCCGAAAAATTAAAGTTTTTGGGTTGCTGTCCCATAGAAATCGTTCACCCTCGACAAAATGTATGGAACAACTGTTTTTTTTTTTTAGTTTTGACAAAAGTCGCAGAACAAAAGTTGTTAGGTTTGATGTACAGAATAAGCCCCTAAAAGGATGATAATTGATTACCACTGTGGTAACCCTGTATAATAGATGAGCGCCTGGACTTGATGTTAGGAAGAAAATGAGTGACTTACTTTAAACACTGCAGCCTGCGGTGAGCCCAGCTCTATGAACGGTGGGTTTCCTGTTGCCATCTCAACGACCGTGCATCCCAAAGACCAGATGTCAGCCTAAAATATAAAAGAAAATGTTGAGAAATACAGTAGCTAGTTGTATAATTAAATAAAGGTTAGTGAAAATATGTAACATGTTTTGAGAAACATGGGAGAAACAGTGTTTGGTAATTAGAGACAAAGTTTTGAAGGCGTGACAGATGCCTAACGTTCACAGCACATAGCGCTTGTACTGTACCAGCCTTTTTAATTGTCCACTGCAGGACGTAGGCCTACCCACGAAGGGTGATTGGACCATATCCACCACGCTGGCCCAGTGCGGGTTGGTGGATTCACATAAGCCATCGAATTTCTTCTTCGGACGTATGCAGGTTGCCTCACGATGTTTTCCTTCACCGAAAAGCCAATGATGTGAAATTCCGTACATAAGTTCCAAAGAAACTCATTGGTACGGGATCGGTATTTGAACCCACGACCTCACTATTGCAGGTCGGGTGTTACTACCACTAGACCACCACGGCTTCATAGCGCTTGATTTCAGCGAAATGCCACCTTTTTAAATTTACTCTTTTTCTGATAATTTCCTAAAGTCTAACCTTTTATACCTGCACAATTTATTCGATAACATGGCAACATGTTTTGTTACTTACTCTTTTACAACGAAACGGTCATAGGTCAGGAGTTTTATAGGGGGTGAAGGTCAAATCAAGCACTGTTGCAGTGTTAGTTCTGGCAACACGATGCAAGTAGTTGCGCGGTAGCAAATTCATTATGTCAGCTGTGCGAGGAGAAGATATTTGCACAGACGCTATCAAGTTAAAGTTAAATCTGCCTATACGAGTATTTTTTCTGGATTCTTCTTCTACTTCTTCTTCATGTCGACGATCCAAAATATACTTAAGTCCCACTGCCACTTTTCTGGATTAAAATTTATGTATAAAATATGGAGAGAAGCGGTTTGTTTGCAGGGACAAGAAGGGTGTTAAGAGAAGAAAAATTCATACTTACAGGGGCGCCGTAACCCCTCTGCCCTTTGTCTATGACCTCGGGCGCCATGTACTGCAGGGTTCCCGCGAAGGTCTCCGTCGACGGACATAGGCCTGCCAGGCGCTTGGACGTGCCGAAGTCGGATATCTTGACGACGCCACTGTACGTGTTTACTAGCACGTTGTCGCCCTTTATGTCGCGGTGGACGATCTTCTGATCGTGAAGGTATTTTAGACCTGCAAGATAATATCGAAATATATTGGGATCAATTTATATTTAAGATTGGGCCTACAGTAGAACTGATGCTTAGTATAGGCTGATTGGCTTTTCCTGGTGTCAGTATTTAAGCAGACAGAAGCCTTAGTATGAGATACGTAAACAAAAACTACTGAAGTTTCCGTGTCGCTCCATACATATTGTAACGCATTAAACCGCGCGGTAATTACGGCAAGTTGTTTACACTCAAGTGCGAGATTTATGGTTTTATGACTCGAGCGGGATCAGTCTTTGTCTGCCGTCTATTGTTTAGTTTTTTGTTTGGGTGTTTACGTATTTGAGAACAATAGGGAAGTCTCGAACTTTCAAGTTGTTTGCTTGTTAACACAATGGCGTTTATTAGATCGAGTAATGTTGCGAATTATCTCGTAGGTTCGAGACTGTAGGAAATAACGGATATAAATACGCCGGCCGACCCTTGGGGATCAGTTTTTCATTTACCGTCGAAGCGAAAACATCTCGTGTTCAAGTGCGGTACCAGTGACTACTAAGACTAGTAAGAGTGAGTAGTTTGTGTGAATATCAGTGCCAGTGTAAAGTGTTTGTGCGAACCAGTTGTGTCGTGTGTATTGTGATTTTGTGCAATAAAGTGCAAAGTGTTTAATCGGCGTTTTAACTGATTATCCAAGAACCCATCTCGTAACAATATTAACGCAAAAATAACAAAAATGTATGGAATCAGCTAATAATAGTTTTAGTTCACTATACAAAGACAAATCTATACTGAGGCATCAAAAGACCTCCGACATTGTCAAGCAAACGAGGCCATTAAGTAAGTAAGTGCCGAGACAATTTAAAGTGTCATCTGAGCCCCGGTAGCACAAAGCTGTAAATACCACAGCAACCGATCAGAAAACTGATCGTTGCTTAATTTCAGTAAGCGTAGATCATTGCTGAATTACGAAGTACAGGAGTAGTAACTACTAAGAATATTGGTGTTTTAAGAAAGTAGAATGATCCTTTAAGTAAATAAGAATATGCAAGTAAATAAGAGTGATAGTCAAGAACGAGAAAGTGAGATTGTACAACCACGATTACCTTCCAATATCTGCTTAGTGTAGTAAGCGATAGTGGACTCGTTTTCCTTGAGCGGTCCCCATTTGGAGCGCAGCAGCGCCGACAGCGACCCTCCCGGGACTTGCTCCATGAAAATCTTGAAGTAGTTGTCTTCTGATATCGATCCGAGGTACTGTGGACAGAGAAAATTGAAATATTTTTATATACTTTAAAAACGAATGGCCAGAAATGCTACTAATTCGTTGCACTTTGCGTTTTCCAGGGATTTATGCTGACTTTCACGCGCCGAATGAGTCGAATCGCGCCGGAATCGTTAAAAGGCTACACCTCTACAGTAATTGATGAAAATGCCAGTTATCTAAGGGCGTGCAACGTTGCATAATATGATTTCATATTAAGATTGATGACGTAAACTACCCCGTATCAAAGAAGATATAATAATACTACGTATAGAACGGTCACTCGTTACCCCCCACCCGTTTGAGTCTTCCTCATTTCCACCCCGCGTTTCACGTACCGATCGCGTACTCAGCGCGCGGGCTGCACTGGCCGGTAGATCTTGTAATAAAAATACCTAGACTGTGACAATAGGGACGAACTGTGCTGTATATGGTTGAATATCAATAATACGTAACAAAACAATACATTTTAATGTTTATCTAAGGATAAGTAAAAGGAACGTATTTTACATTATTTGGTAACTTTCTCTTGATATTTTCTTTCAAATAAAGTAGATCGGTTACTTATTGTTAAAATGCTTCCAAATTAAGTAATTGTTATACTTTTATAAGCACTAGATTTATATTCATTTTGGCAAAATTGAATACGCAACTGTCTCAGTCACGCGGCATGTCGTCACGTCGTGGTGATCGCTGACAGCCATAGACGTTCCGCACACAAATGCACGTGTAGCGTTCGTGCGTATGTGTGTTGTCTGTGGGTAAGTACTGTGTAGTGTGCGTAAGACAGCAGATTTTGTATGAAAAATCGCGAAGTGTCCGGGCTGTGCCCGTATGTTCCTTTGTACGGAACAACCGTATTTTTTGCATATCCAGGGTTGGTCCCATAGTAAAAGTTTATTATAATAATGAGTCGAAAGCCATTTAGAATGTGTCCGCCGTTTAGATAATCAACAAACGCGATTCTGACTTGTGTGTTGAGATCTCTCGCAGCGTATATACGCCGTACGTTCCTTTATGTGGTATTTTAACTGTATTTTTTGCGTATCCAGGGTTGGTTCCATAGTAAAAAATGATTATTCTTCGTCTAGCAAAACACATAGTAGAAGCTAAAATCACAGCCATCAAATTTGATTCGGTCTATAAGTGCAACGTATTCATTTACCTGCTTGGAATGTCCCGAGTATCCTATAAACTTACTAAAATGTATTTTACCTGTACAATATTCCTGTGCCTGAGTTGCGAGTGCAGCAATATCTCCTCGTGTAGCGGCTGCACGTCCCCGAGGTTCCTCTCGGGTATCTCCTTCACCGCGATCCTCACTTGTGTGTTGAGATCTCGCGCCGCGTACACTACGCCGTACGTCCCTTTGCCGAGGATCACGCGCTTGTTGCAGTCGTCGAGCTCGTATTCGAACTGGGGGAAAAAAAGATTAACTTTTAATTTAATAATCGGCTAAGTGCAAGTCGATCTCGCGCGCGGTGGGTTCCGGAGCCCTCTTGACCCCATCTCAAGCGTTTACCTGTTGCAGTTATTAATATATAAAAAAATAGCAAAAAAATCGGGAATATTTGAAAGTTGTCCGAGTTTCATCCTAATCTACACCTGGTGTGTGTGTGTGTGTGGGGGGGGGGGTGTATTTATGTGTGAGTGTGTGTGTGTTTGGGTGAGCTAGCGTAAAGGCTTCATTACACCTATCGAGTAGAGCAGCGAAAGTGCCCTTGACCAAGCGCCCGGTATTTCTAAACACGTAGTAGAGTACTCGGCCAAGCAACAAGTTGTCACTCGGACTCCATTCTACTTAGCGGACCGAATACCCACCTCCCGCTGCTCTGCACTCGCTAGTGTTGAGAAACCGAAGAAAAATCAGAAATCAAGTGTTGAAATCAACCTTCAGTTGGTCCTATATGATGCTAATGTCCAGGTCAGTGACCTTTACATGGTCGGCAACAAACTCGCCTAGGAGATTGTGCAGCCTCTGCCTGCAAGCTTGCGACGGCAGGAATATTTGGAAATCTTCCGAATTTTAACCTACGTTGTGTGTTTCCACAAGGTGTACACACATGTGTTTGTTTTAAGTACCATCCGAGGACTTGCGTATGAATACACAAGGCACGACCGAGGACTTTTTCAAAGCGAGGACTTTTTCGAGAGTCCTCGGTTTGACTTGACCAAATATTCGTATTCTGCAAGCGATTTTGAGTCTTTCTGTATACTTAACACAAAAAAGTGGTCTGAGCCTCGGTTTGATCAAAATTATTCATAATCTTACACACGCATTGTGTATACACCAGGCGGCGCCACTGTCGCCTCATACACACTTCTTTACACTCCTTTCACGTTTGCTGTATTATCCGAGGACTAATGTGTTAACTTTCACACAGAAGACCTCGGTTGGGTAGCTTTTCCAAACAATGTGTATTTGAGACCTCGGTTTGCTGCATTTTCGAAACAGTGTGTATACTAGTCCTCGTTTTGACAGTTTTCATCGTGTGTAGAACAAGAGCTATGCGCTATCATTTAAATAAGATTGTACAGGAAAAATTTAAAAGTTGACACAATTCTAAACAAATAGCAAAAAGCTACTAGGCGCACTATAGGAGGTTTTTTTCCGCAGTATGTCCTAAGTACCTAGGTCTGCTTATACTTGCATTACACAATATTACATTTGGCGCCATAAAATGTTGTATTGTCTTGGGAGCTGGTGAAATGGTGGCAGAAAGATTTTAAGTTGACAAAAAGTACAAAGAAATAAAGAATGTTAGCAACTAAATTTTCATCCCGACTTTGCGTGCGTTGTGTGGTTAACCCCATAAATGCACAACTGTAATAGTTCTCAGTGTTCAAAATGGAAAGCTATTATAGTGTGAAATTTTATGTTATTTGGTTCATAAATACAGAAGTTACTAGCTGCGCCTCGCGGTTTCACCCGCGGTCAAAAAGTTAACATGAATTTCCAAGATTAAAAGTATCCTATGTTAGTCCAGACCATGAAAGACCTCAAGTTCCTCAATTAGGAAAAGATTCCAAATTTCATGTAAATCCGTTGAGCTGTTTCAGAGTTTTGTGGTAAGATACATACAAACTTTCACTTTTATAATATTAGTAAGAGGCTTTGTGACATCAGGACGAACTTGTGAACAGACAGATGGACGGACACAACGATGTTATAAGTGTCCCTTGTTTTACTTCGAAACCCTAAAAAAGCAGGTGAGCTGACGTACCTTAATAAAATAAAGATCTTTAGAAAAAGCAACGCTTTATTAGTTGTATCACGATTTATAATCTATTATATAAAAGGCTTCCCTGAGTGACTGACTGACAGACAGCCTGCAGCCCAAACCGCTTGAGATATAAACTTGAAAATTGGAACATAGGTATATTGAACGACGTAATGGAGCACTAAGGAAGAAAATTTTGAACTTTCGACCTCTAAGGGGGTAAAACGGGCCCTTTTCGTTTGTATGTAACTTTTTATTCCCTGTACCGATTGACTTAAAACTTTGTATACATGCTTTTCAAACAAAATAAAAGTTACGTTTTTTCCTGTTTTTCCGAATTTTCCTCATCTAAGGGGTCAAATAAGGTCCCAAAGTTGGTGAAAAAAGCGTCAATTACATCGAACCAGTTGAACAGTTATGGTTGAAAATTGGTATGAAGGAAGCACTCAGCATGTTTTAATACAGGAACTAATAAAATCCAGAAAAATCTATAAGGTTCCTTAGGGATACGCAAAATTAATAAGTTTAGGCTACAGCCCAAACCGCTGAAGATATGAGCTTGAAATTTGGGATATAGGTACATTGAACGACGTAATGGAGCACTAAGGACAAAAATTTTGAACTTTCGACTTCTAAGGGGGTAAAATGGGCCCTTTTCGTTTGTATGTAACTTTTTATTCCCTGTACCGATTGACTTGAAACTTTGTATACATGCTTTCCAAACAAAATAAAAGTCACGTTTTTTCCTGTTTTTCCGAATTTTCTTCATCTAAGGGGTCAAATAAGGTCCCAAAGTTGGTGAAAAAAGCGTCAATCACATCGAACCAGCTGAACGGTTATGGTTGAAAATTGGTATGAAGGAAGCACACATCATGTTTTAATACAGAAACTAATAAAATCCAGGAAAATCTATAAGGTTCCTTAGGGATACGCAAAATTAATAAGTTTAGGCTACAGCCCAAACCGCTGTAGATACGAGCTTGAAATTTGGAATATACGTACATCGTACGACATAATGAAGCACTAAGGATGAAAAACGTACCCAACTCTAACTTACGGGGTAAAACGGGCCCTTTTTGTTTGCATGTAACTTCTTATTCCCTGTACCGATTGAAATGAAACTTTGTATAGATGCTTTTGAGACTATATAAAAAATATGGCTGTACCTGTTTTCTAAATTTTTCTTAAAAAATCCTTAGGGGTCAGATACGTCCCAAAACTTCAATGCGCTTTTTTTAAATAATGTAGTATCTAGGATTATGATAATGATAGTTTATCTTTAAATGGGGCAAAATGGGTCCCCAAAAGTTTACGATTTTTTTTTATTTTGTGAGCCAATAGTCTTAAGCTTAGCGCACATATGGATCAATATAGGTGTTTTACTATGGGATCAACCCTGACAAGCGAAAATTACCTAAATTTTGCATACATTTTGTCGCGGGTCGATGAACTTTTTGTGTTGAACAGCTGATTTTATTCACGTGCTTTTGGGGTTGGTACCATTGTAAAAGTTAATCAAATTATGAGTATAATAGCATCCTAGAATATGCCTGACTAGAATTACGGCTTGTGTACCATTTTTTCATTTGCCTGGAAAATTAAATTTCTAATGACTTAATGAAACATGTCGAATACCTGTACCGGCCTTAATTAATAGTGCACTACTGAAAATAGGTACTACGGATAGCACTACGGATAATAGAAACAGGTGGGTCTTAAGATGAACATGGACAAGACGGAAGTCATGTGTAATTCCCATGTTTTACCTACCCCGATTTCTGTTGGAAACTCGGTTCTTGAAGTCGTTGACTCGTACGTCTACCTAGGACAAGTAGTCCAGTTAGGTAGGTCCGACTTCAACAAAGAGGCCAATTGCCGAATTCAACTCGGCTGGGCAGCGTTCGGAAAAGTGCGTAATGTCTTCTCGTCCGACATACCTCAGTGCCTCAAGTCGAAAGTTTTCGACCAGTGTGTGTTGCCAGTTATGACTAATGGCACAGAAACGTGGTCACTCACTATGGGTCTTATTAGTAAGCTCCAAGTAGCCCAACGAGCTATGAAGAGGGCTATGCTCGGAGTCTCTCTGCGAGATCGAATCATTAATGAGGAGATCTGTAGAAGAACCAAAGTTACCGACATAGCCCAATGGATTGGCAAGTTGAAATGGCAATGGGCAGGGCACATAGCGCGGAGGGCTGATGATCGTTGGGGTCGAAAAGTTCTCGAGTGGAGACCATGTACCGGCAAGCGCAGCGTAGGACATCCACCCACAAGGTGGACGGATGACCTCATTAAGACCGCAGGATCGCGCTGGATGCAAGCCACTTCCAACCGGTTTTATTGGAGATCCATAGGGGAGGCCTATGTCCAGCAGTGGACGTCCTTCGGCTGATGGAAGACTGAAAATAGGCCTATCCGCGAAGGGTAATTGCGCCATATCCATCACGCCGGCCGAGCACGGGTTGCTGAATTCACATAGGACATTGATTTTTTCTACGTACGTACAGGTTGCCTCAATGTTTTCCAGCAAAGAAAAGTGAAATTTCTTACATAGTTACTCATACAATTATTATTATTGGCTCCCTCGGTGGCTCAGTGGTTGACCCTGACTCCTGGGTCAAAGAAGCGTGGGTTTGATTCCCAGGGCAAATATTTATGTGATGTTCATATGTGTTTGCTCTGTGTCTGAGTGTTATTAATGTATTTTTATTTATTTATTTAACACTTTATTGCACACTATTTGTACAAAAGGAGGACTTAACGCTAAACAGCATTATCTGCCAGTCAACCTACATGTATAAATAAATAAATAAATATATCTTTATTGTACACAGAAACACAGTACAGAAACTATACAATATGCTGTACAATGGCGGCCTTATCGCCTTTGGCGATTTCTACCAGGCAACCTTTGGATGGACTGGAATTATTCTAAAAATAGGAGTATGGTCGGTGGTGTATACAATACAGTACATACATTGAAATACATGTATATGTAATATATCAGTCTCTGCCAGCCAAATCACAAACTTTGCTTAGTTTGGGATCAGACACCGTGTGTGAGATGTCCTCCAATATTTATTTGATATATTTATTTATTATTGAGTTAATTTCAGAAATTCGGCAATTTATCATCCAAAAATTCACGTATGTACTCTGTAATAAGCTTTAGATACAAGTAAATTAAATAACCAAATACTGAGACAATTCAGGCTAAACCGTAGGCATTGTTTTGCAAGTAATACAATAATAGGCTCAGTTATGAAGACGCCATAGTAAATATAATAACAACATAAAAAGTGTTCTCTCTATCGAATGCTTAAAGTGAAAATGAAACAGATATAATTATGATAATTAGCTATTATAATTACGATGGCGCCTTCATAATCGAGCCTAATGCGGGCTTAACCACAAACTACTATTATTTTAAGTAAGTGCCAAGAAAACGCGGGCCTAACTGTGGGTTTTTATCATTTTAAGCAGTTACGAAAATAACGCGGGCCAGACCGTGGGCTATTATCATTACAAGCAATACAAAAACGCAGGCTAACGGCATGCTATTATAATTTTAAGGATTTATTAAGACAACACGGGCCAGACCGCGAACTATTAGATATTATTATAAGCAAATGCCAAGATAACGCGGGTTGAACCGCGGGCTGTTATTTTAAGTAAGTATTAAAACAACGTGGGCCAAACTGTGGGTTATTATCTTTGTAAGTACCTAATTATTAACACAACGCGAGCTAAGCCGCGGGCTTTTATCATTTTGAGCAAGTACTAAGACAATACGGGCCAGACCATGGGCTATTATCATTGTAAGTAATACGACAATGCAGGCCAAACGGCGAGCTTTTATAATTTTAAGCAAGTATTAAGACATCGCAGTCCATGCTGCGAGCTATAAATAACCATCTTAAGCAAGTACTAACAATACGCGGGCCAAACCGTGATCTATTATCATTATAGGCAAATACTGTTACAATTTTGACCAAACCGTGGGCATTATCCTTGCAAGTAATTTTAAGCAAGTATTAAGACAACGCGGGCCAAATTGCGGACTATTAGATATTATTATAAGCATGTACAAAGACAACGTAGATCAAACCGCGGGCTCTTTTCATTTTAAGTAAGTACCTATGTACTAAGACAACGCGGGCGAAGCCGCGGGTTTTAAGCTAGTACAGTATAAAAAATCTTTGTAATATAATCTTTGATCAAACATTATTTCGGATAATCAATACAAGCATCATTGAGATTTAGGAATCAGCCTTTAGTCTTTTTTTGATTACGATTTATCTGACTAAAAAGTAAAAAATAGTACAGGATATCAGTAATATAAAATCTAAAGGCCTGGTGTTAAAAGTAAAAGAAAATAATATGAGAAGAAATTTACCAATATTTTTTTAGTTCAGTTCGTTTGTCAAATTTGAAGCTGTGCCATCAATCGTTGAGGGGTTCCTTCATGAAAAAACGACCCTGGCTGCAGCATCAGCACAAGCTGGTGTTTATCTTACATATACTATGTAAATCTAACGCGTTTGCTAAATTTGAAGACTATGCCATCAACTGTTGAGGGGTTCCCTCCTGAAGAAACGGCCCTGGCTGCAGCATCAGCACAAAATGGTATTTATCTTACATATACTATATAAATCTAACGCGTTTGCCAAATTTGAAGACTATGCCATTACCTGTTGAGGGGTTCCCTCTTGAAGAAACGACCCTGGCTGCAGCATCAGCACAAACTGGTGTTTATCTTACATATACTATGTAAATATAACGCGTTTGCCAAATTTGAAGCTATGCCATCGACCGTTGAGGGGTTCCCTCTTGAAGAAACGACCCTGGCTGCGGCATCAGCACAAACTGGTGTTTATCTTACATATACTATGTAAATCTAGCGCATTTGCCAATTTTGAATACTATGCCATCAACTGTTGAGGGGTTCCCTCTTGAAGAAACGGCCCTGGCTGCAGCATCAGCACAAACTGGTGTTTATCGTACGTATACTATGTAAATCTAACGCGTTTGCCAAATTTGAAGACTATGCCATCAACCGTTAAGGGGTTCCCTCTTGAAGAAACGACCCTGGCTGCAGCATCAGAACAAACTGGTGTTTATCTTACATAACGCACGTAAACATGATAATTAAGGATCTTACATGTATTATGAAATACTATTAGGCTGTCTTTTGCATGTATCGTTTGTACTAGCATGTTAGTTATGCTTTGATTTCTGCCGCGTACCGCACGCGGTAAACTGTTTGTGTTCGTTTGCGAAAATCCTTTGAAAAGCTCCAAAAAACGTAAAGTCATTGACCCGCCCTCGCTTGGTACTTCATTTTAAAAAATGTGTGTAAGAAATATTTCAAAACATTCTACTTACATGAATGCTAATACTAAAATGGTTAGGTAGGCAGATTTTCTACGTCCTCGCTTTGTACGAGTTCTACACGGAAAACTGTCCTCGGTTAGGTGAAATAAAGTCTAACACAGCGTCCTCATTTTGTATGAGATATAAGAAATATTGTGTAAAAATACGTCCTCGGAAGGTCATCAACGGGCTTACGTAAGAGGTCCTCGGTTGGCTAACACAAGGTCCTCGTATGTGCATTGCTGATCACATCAAATTGTGTATTTCAGGTCCTCGGTATGTTCGCCGCGATTCATGCAGAAAAATATTGAGATAGCGTTATCTTAATAGGCTCATCACTTAAGATTTACTCAGCTGTCTCTTTCTATCTTATTCAAGATGGCCTACGAGGTGTCTAAACCTTTTTTTTAGAGAGTCCTCGCTTCGGTCAAAAACTAACAAGGTCCTCATAAGGGTGTCTGCACAAACAGGGGTGTGTGTGTGTGTGTGTGTGTGTGTGTGTGTGTGTGGGGGGTGGGGGGTGGGGGGGTGTGTTTCCGTGTTTTTGCGTGTGAGTTTGTGTAAGATTTACATAAGTGGGAGTATAATTATGCTTGTTGGGTTTATAATATAGGATCAATGGAGGTTTTTGCTATAATTATAATAGAAATCAAATGTACCTTCAGCTGATCCTGCATAACGCTGGTGTCCAGGTCAGTGACCTTTTCATGGTCGGCAGTGAGCTCGCCTAGGAGATCGTGCAGCCTCTGCCTGCAAGCTTGCGACGGCAGGAATATTTGAAAATCGTCCGAGTTTTCGCTTACGTACAGGAATAGACAGCGTTCGTCACGTTTGTATAAACTGAAAATAAAAATATTTGATTTCAAAGAGTTATCTTTGTGGTAAGCATTTCAAAATCTGAAGCGAATGCAGGATTTGAACCTGCCCCCTCGGATCACTAGCCCGACGCTCTCTCAACTGAGCTAGGTCGTCTCCTACGCAAGCGCCAAACTTGTGAAATGCTTATCATTACCACCAACTTATAGCGTTGGCGGCGCCACCGGTACCACATACAAGTAATCACTCAACTCATTTGAAATTCCGACGTCTATAAAATTTTTTAGCAAAAATCGCATCACTAATAGAGTAGTTAAGTTCTGTGTCTTGTGGAAGGCTCAAGCTCGATTGTATGGAGTCGGCTGTTAGTTGATGCGTAGGCTTCGATTTATAGCGTCACAATCGTGCAAGTGTCCGAGCCAAAACCCTGCCCGAGCTACAATAGTGGGCAATCTTTTTAGTTAGTCGTGAGGCGATTGCAAGGCGATTACAACGCCGCGCGACCCCAATTTGCTCGGTTACAAGTACTAATTAGGTGACATAACGAGATTCGAGAAAACGGGTCATTGTGAATTATTTAATGTAAATAATGTAAGTCAGTGTGTATAACGGCGGTCGGAGATTTTTAACTACTTTCACTTAGGGACTATGGCTCTGTAGATATTTGCTCGAAGTGCGTAGGTCAAAAAAATATAACTTTTATTCACCTGTAACTCCTGATCATGTCCGAGGTGAACAGCCAGCGATGCACCTGCCGGCACTTCTCCCTCATGGCCTCGAGGCAGAGGTTGAGTATTTCCACCGACTTCTGTTCCGCCCCCATATTGACGTTCACGTACGACGGCATGAACACTTTTGTCGTTTCTAGAATTAACACCTGAAATAATACAAATTGATGTTGTTTTTAATCTTTCGCGATTCGAACACATTATTTTAACATACTACGAGACAAATCGCGCACTAAAATTACGAGATAAATAAATACCTCATCATCGCGACGTTTTGGCCGAGTTGCATCGAACTGACCCGTGACCACGATTGAACTCGGTCGAAACGTCGGGATAATGAGGTATAGTCCACGCCACACAAGTCAGCGAATGAGAAGTTAGCCGCAGATGACACTTCGCCGTAATTCGCTAATTATTGCGCATGTGTGCACAATGCCGAATGTAGGGCACATAGCGCGGAGGACTGATGACCGATGGAGTCGAAAAGTTCTCGAGTGGAGACCACGTACCGGCAAGCGCAGCGTAGGACGTCCACCCACAAGGTGGACAGATGACCTCATGCCGCGCTGGATGCAAGCCGCTATCAACCGGTCTTATTGGAGATCCATAGGGGAGGCCTATGTCCAGCAGTGGACGTCTTTTGGCTGATGGATGGATGGATGTGCACAATGCCGACGCCGCGTGGCGTAGTGGTGTTACGGGCGTAGTAAGCGCGCGGGAGGCATGAGGTTGGCGGACGGGTGTGCCCCGGCGTCTCGTCTCTCTGGCTCCCGCGCAAACCTATATTTCGCCGTTTGCGCAACGTTCTAAGCCTAACTTCTCCCTGCTGATTTGTGTGGCGCGTATTATAAGTCTGATGTTAGCTGTTCAAACGAACTGCCAGAATGTGGAACGCTTTGCCTGAGTCTGTCTTTCCGTTAAAGTACAATGTAGTTGTAGGTGTCTTCAAATCTCAAGTAAATAGGTATCTTCTAGGTAAGCGTGCTACATCCTTGACCGCATATCTGCTTAACCTCAGGCAGTGTGTAGTCAAACGCAAACCTATTTGAAATAAAAAAAAAGCTACAAGCTGCAGATAGCCCAACCCTGAGTGAAGCTCACTTAGCATCTGCGCGAGGATCAGGTTATTTGCAATTTGTAACTAACATCACACCCGCCAAGTTGTGTGATTCGATCTATAAGTATGTGTTCAAAATTGAGATCTATACTTAAACTATAATTATGTCATAATTATATGGAATATCTAATATGGAAATTTGCTTTAAAATATCGTGGGAGATATGAGGCTTTGTGACTCGGGGACGGACACAACGAAAATATAAGAGTACGTCGCTTTACTACGGATCTCTAACTAGTAATACTGCGACTAATAAAAAGATGCGTTATTAAAAATCCTACAGTGGCATGGCCTATTCTTTGAACAATTTATAGAAACCTAGAGGAAGCTAGATAAATAAAAGTATTGAGATTAAAAAATTACTTAACAAGATTATTTTTTGCAAAAAATAACATGACCTACTTCATCCGTGTACAGAATTCGCGAATATTTCGTACGGATCGATGTAGCATTTTTCACATTATTATTGATTTATCAAAAATGGCTAAGTTGATTTCGATAAAATTTTAATGGGACCAATTTCGAATAAAAAAATTCTTTTCAATAAAAAAAAATTGAAATCGGACTATTATGAAAAAAAATATGCGTGGTTATACATAAAAAAATATATACGCTTGGAATTGAGTACCTCCTCCAGTTCGTCAGTCAAAAAGTAATGTGACATTTGAATTACAGTTTACAACCGATCCTTATTCATCCATGCCTTTGCTCACGTGTTCATTTTTCGCACACTTTTTGAACTCCCGATTATTTCGAGATAAATATAAGATTTCTTTGTTTGATATTGCCCAGCGGATTGTCAAGTTGAAATGGTAGTGAGCAGGACACATTTTGAAGAAAAGATGGCCGATGGGGTTGTTATCTTCTCGAATGGAGTCCGATAAGGTAGATCTACGCATAATTAGGACCGCAGAAACGCGCTGGATTAAAGCCGCTCCCAACCGGGCTTATAAGAAATCCATAGTGGAGGCCTATATCAAACAGTGGACGCCCTACGACTTTGTGATGATGAGGATTTTTATACTCACAGGAAATCTGATAATATTATCACAGCTGCTTTTAGTTGCTTCCACGAAATACTCCATCCAGAATGAGAATACTTGTTGCTCCGGGGAGAAATCTTCGCTCTTCCTACTTCCTAGCCTACAAAAATGTACAAATATATGTCATAAATATGCTGGGGAAGAAATTCAAAAACTTTAACACGCTTCTAAAAAAAGGTAAAGCCGTGATGGCCAGAATGTTCTTTTTTTTTAATCGTGAGATTTGTTCCATTGTATTGTTTGGAATGTATGTACGAATCTTCAGACCACTGGCGTTTCGTTGAAGGAAAACGTGAGAAAACCTGCATACGTTTGTAGAAGATATGTAAATCCACTAAGCTGGATTGCGCCAACGTGGGGTATATAGGCCAATCACTCTTCGTGGGGAGTTCAACAGTGAAATCTAACCTAAATTACAAATTAATCCTAAAAACAGATTACCTATCAATCAGTTCAATGTTCCCTATAGTGGACTTCAGGTGCCAATTCAGTGGCTTCAGTTTGAACATGCACTCGGCCGCAGGTCAGCAGCAGTGATCTATTATAAGGTCGCTACAGTACAGTCCTAAATTACAGCTTACCTATCAATTAGTTCAATGTCCCAATAGTGGACTTCAGGTGCCAATTCAGTGGCTTCAGTTTGAACATGCACTCGGCCGCAGGTCAGCAGCAGTGATCTATTATAAGGTCGCTACAGTACAGTCCTAAATTACAGCTTACCTATCAATCAGTTCAATGTTCCCTATAGTGGACTTCAGGTGCCAATTCAGTGGCTTCAGTTTGAACATGCACTCGGCCGCAGGTCAGCAGCAGTGATCTATTATAAGGTCGCTACAGTACAGTCCTAAATTACAGCTTACCTATCAATTAGTTCAATGTCCCAATAGTGGACTTCAGGTGCCAATTCAGTGGCTTCAGTTTGAACATGCACTCGGCCGCAGGTCAGCAGCAGTGATCTATTATAAGGTCGCTACAGTACAGTCCTAAATTACAGCTTACCTATCAATTAGTTCAATGTCCCAATAGTGGACCTCAGGTGCCAATTCAGTGGCTTCAGTTTGAACATGCACTCGGCCGCAGGTCAGCAGCAGTGATCTATTATAAGGTCGCTACAGTACAGTCCTAAATTACAGCTTACCTATCAATTAGTTCAATGTCCCTATAGTGGACTTCAGGTACCAATTCGGTGGCTTCGGTTTGAACATGCACTCGGCCGCAGTTCAGCAGTAAACTATTATAAGGCCGCTACAGTACAGTCCTAAATAAAAGCTTACCTATCAATCAGTTCAATGTTCCCTATAGTGGACTTCAGGTACCAATTTGGTGGCTTCAGTTTGAACATGCACTCGGCCGCTTGTATAGCTTTTACGTAGTCTTGCGCGAGGACGGATATTTCGAAGAAAGTCGCGACGTCCCAGTAGTCTTTGAGGGAGGAAAGGCTGCCTTTTTTGCCTATTAAATGGTTTAGGACCATGCCTGGAAATACCAAAACGTATAATTGAAGTTTGTGGGCAGTTGTGTAAAATATGGAGTATTATCATACCAGCCGTAGCACTACTGTTGGACATAGGCCTCTTCAGTGAATTTTCCTTAACCCACTTGTTACTAGCGTTTGATATACGGATCAATGAACACTAAAAAATATTAAACAAAACGTGGATAGTTTCAAATTTCTTTGTTTATTTTTTGTGATAGCTGAATGATCCCTTTGTCGAATAGACGTGGTTTGTTCTAGTTTGAGTTGGATATGTAAAATTTATAAGTGTTGATAAATCGTGTCTATTTGTCATGAGTGTTTCAAGGTAATTAGATAATATTAATTGTATTTATATTGGGTAATTGTTGTAAAAATATTAATATTTATAGTATTATCTTTATTATAAGTTTATATGTTTATTGATTCGCTAACTATTTATGTCACTTATTTGTTTATAAAGTAGGTGTTCCGTATATCAAACGATAGTAATTTGTACTGCTATAAAGCAGTTGTACCTAAAATATAAAAAAAAAATATTTTTAGCAGTTTAGATAGTAAAATACAGTATACTTAATCACTTTATAAGAAAAAAAATTAAATTTTTTCTTGGAACACCACTTTACGTAAGTAGGAACGAAGTAAGTACCTCAAAATAATTTACTCAGCATGTGTGCGATAGGTTTCGAAACAAACTTTTGGGTCGTAAAGGGACTTTACATATTAAACAAAAAAAACAGCATTATTATGACACACAGAACATCGCAGCTGTTCCGTTCTGTACTTCATTTTATGTGATCTACTTCATCAAAGCGTGAAGTTTCTTGAAAAGTGTTTGATGCTTGCCTGGCCTGCCCGGCTATCAAGCTGTACCATTACCGTAAGATTCTAATAAACATGTAGCGAAGCTTCTTCGGAATCCGAAGTTGCCATACTCCCCGCCGTTCTTTTTGTAAAGGTGCTAAGCATTATATACAGCCATCTCAGCAATGGGAAATCAAGGAAGAGTATAATTTCTTTCCACGAATGGAAGTACGATATAAGCCAATGTATTGGTCAGATCTACCTACGACTCTCATGTTATCATTATGGGCCTTGATAGCAGCAGATTGATCAATTTGGATGTATCTCTTTTGCAGTTGGGAAAGTTTTCTAGTCTTACATGGGAGGCGTAAATAGATCTGACCAAAACATTGGATAAGACCGTACTCCCATTCGTGGCGTGGAAAGAAATGGTACTTTTCCCGGATTTCCCATTGCTATTCTTGTATAGAACGGAACAGTTGCAATGTGCTGTGTACCATAAAAATGCTATATTTTTTTTTGTAAAATGTTATGTCTCATTACACCCAAAAGTTTGCTTGGAAACCTATCACACACATGCTGAGTAAATTATTTTGAGGTACTTACTACTTACCTACCTACGTAATTGGTGTTCTTAAAAAAATTAATATATATTTTTTATTTATGGAGTAATTTGTATTTTATTACCTACCCAAACAGCTAATATACATTAATTTTGTAATGTTTACGGTACATCTGCTTTATAGCAGTACATATTACTAGCGTTCCGTATATCAAACACCATTTTCCAGCTTTTCCGTAACACCTACATTTTTTATTTTTTTTTCTTCATATAGCAAGTCTATAATTAGACCGAATACAAAAAATCAGAACGATCCTCCGAAAAAAGGGATATCCGTAACAACTGGGTTAAGATCGGTCGGAAGCGGCTTGCATTCAGCATACTCCTCTGGTTTTATACCTTTTTACAATGATATCTAAGAACCCTCAAAAGTTTTAAACCTACCTTTTTACAACTATATCTAAGAACTCTCTTGAAAGCTTTGAAACAAAAAAAAACGCTCAGTAATTCTTTTGAATAAAATATCATGAGTATCATGAATACAGACACATAAATCCCCGAACATATATTATCCGGAGTGATTTTATTTTATTTTATATGGAAAACATACAGTGATATTATATCTTAATTACTAATAACTTAAGTAGCTATCCACT
This sequence comes from Hypomecis punctinalis, assembly GCA_949316475.1. Lineage (NCBI taxonomy): Eukaryota > Metazoa > Arthropoda > Insecta > Lepidoptera > Geometridae > Hypomecis > Hypomecis punctinalis. Next base: position 17,937,101 of record OX438802.1, read on the forward strand.
ATTTACAAGTTTTCGCATATAAAAGTCTAATAATGCTTGTTCATTAAACAGTGCAACAGCACAGCCCGGACACTCCGCGTTTCTTCATACAAAATCTGCTGTCTTACGCACACAACACTATATTTATTCACAGACACTACACATACGCACGAACGCTACACGGGTATATGCAGCGGCCTGTGCAGCCCGCGCGCAGAGTAGTCAATCGTGTCCTGACGCGGGGTGGAAGTGAGGAAGACTCAAACGGGTGGGGGGTAACGAGTGGCCGTTCTATACGTAGTATTATTATATCTTCTTTGGCAACAGTAAACAAAATGTTCAGTACGGTATACGGTTATGTTAGGTAAGTTGAAAGTGATTATAAATTACAAACAGAACCGAACCAATCATTAGCAATCTATGCTTTAATTTTAGATATACGTGTATTAAACAAGTCAAACTCAGGAAAGTCAATAAGATTATTAATGTAATTAGAATATCTACTAAATAAATAATTCTGCCTGTAATTCGTATAACTATGATGACTTTGAAGGCTAATAGGATATCTGAGGGACCTTGAGGGAACTCTTAGATTTATCATGGAAAGAAGTTGAGGAACCATATTCAAGGAAGAAACCCTGATTTGTGAAAATATACCAGCTATTTCATTTGGTAGTCATATTTTAGTAAAATCTGTGGTGCAGGATTTTCAATCTAATTATTTAATTTTACACTTGCTTAAAATACGTACCAATATGTTGTAATTCCTGTGAGTTTTTGAAGTCGTTGCCGGCGATGACTAGAAGTGTGGCAAGATTAATGCCCGCGTACTGATTTGGCTGCACTTCGAAACCTTGTCTGTACCTATAGAAAGAAATCAGAATCAAAAACCACTTTTCATTACACAACTATAATCTTTATTAAATAATAAATAATAATAATAATAAATCATTTATTTGGCATAATAATAAATATGTGCAGATACATTGTTCCAAAGGCTCCCAAACTAGTCAGAGACTGTATGTCAGGAGCCAATGGCTTCTCCTATTATGTCACAAAAAAAGATTACAATGCAAATAAACAACTGATATTATACAAGTTTCTAACAAGTTAAATTCAGAAAGACATAATATATTAATTTATAAAAAATACACTAGAAATTTCGAAATCAAATGAAAACTACAGTACCCAATAATAATGATAAATTATAATATAATTAATAAATTAATCTTTATTAAAGTAATGATATTATCAACGGGCGGCATATCGTGAGATTTGGTCCGACTCTCTCCCCCAATACCCAGTCTAATATGACTTATATGATATATTTAAATATTTATGATATTTTAACTTTCACGATGTGAACATAAATAAATTTGTTAATATATACTAGATCGTGTTAAATTCCAAATTTTTAACAGAAAAAAGAATACCTAATATTTGCAGACAGTCCCACTCTCCCCCACGTGCAGCCGGGTAAGATTTAATTTCACCTCTCACCCCTAAGTACCGTACGTAATTTAAATGAATAGTAATAAAAAAGACAGATATAGGTACTATACCAAGGCTTGAAAACCTGGTTAATTTTCGAATCGGTTAAGAGTACATGATAATTTAATTTTTCGGTTCCATTCTAAGGGTTTTAAGGTTTAACTTTAAGGGTTTTTGTTCGCATAAATTTAAATAAAGTTCGCATATCGGTTGACCGGAATAAACCGGTTTAGAACAGTTCTTCCCACCCACGCGCCCATTCACGCCTTAAGCTGGAAACATACTATCGGGACTTAGCAGTGTACACAGTCTTTCAACATCTGTCGCGCCAGATCGCTCTCTGACGTTCGAACGCTCAAGGTCAGCCCAAGGTGACGTCCGCGACTTATAGTGTGGCAGTGTGTAGTCAAACGCAAACGTATTTGAAATAAAAAAAAATATATATCCGATAGTGTGTGTGTGTGTACACGGCTCAGTGTACATTCATTATCTATATACCTATCAGTCACGGCTGTCAGTCGCGTCCGTAAGCCGCGATAGTATGTTTCCAGCTTTAATCGGACCACGTGACGCGAGGGCAAAGAACGAGTTAGCGCACGTATCGCGACGCGGGCCTCTCGCAGAATAAACCGGTTAATAAGTTTTTAAAACAGGTATGTTGTACCGTAACAAGGTATTGTTACGGTTACCGAACGAAAAAAATTAGAGAAACCGGTTTTTACCGTTTTAATTCTGGTTAATTATAAACCGGTTTCAAACCTTGCACTATACTAACTCTAATAAAACTCTGATGAAATAATAATAACATTCCATTTAATACATGATTTATCTTACCAATGTATAGCATGATTCAAGCTCTCCTTGTCCGTGTGCTGAGATTCAACGAATTTGTCCTTGTAGATACGTCCGCACAAACATAGCATGTCGGGGAAACGGTTCTCTTTCTTCTCTAAAGCTTTCACGCAAACTCGTAGCGCGTTCTCTCGGTCGCCTTCTTTGTTGCGCCTGTAACATCATTAGGTGGTTAAAAGTGGAATGTTGGACAATGGACATAGGCCTAACCATGAAGGGTGATTGGGCCATATCTGCCAGTTTGCAGGTTGGTGGTGAAACAAACATCGTTGAATTTTTCCCCTATCGTAATCTCTCGTAATCAATTCCTCAGTATATTGTACAAAAATAATACCTTTCCTTGGCAGTCGGATAACAAGCCAGTGGTGTAATAACTGTGCATAGGTTCCAAAGAACTTATTGGCACAAAACCGGGATTTGAACCTACGTCCTCATGAATGTAAGGTTAAAACCTTACATTAACCCTACCACCAAGCCTCAACGTGACTTTGGGTTACGAGAGAAATGCTTTTATGCTAAATTGGATATTGAAGAAATTATTCATGCACTACAAAAGTAGCGCTCATGGCGTAGTTTGAGTGGGTGTTTCTTAACAATCGTCGAAGTTTTAAGCAACGTTCGGCGCGATAAGTTTTCGGATGGGTATACCCTGGATGGCTTTTACAACTGCAACAAGTAAAGCCTATGCTACACGGTATTAAACAGCGGTTTAAAACAGAGGTTTGAAACAGTATAGACAGTTGTTTTATACCACATTTCATGTGACATTCAAACGCCCTTTGTAGCACGGCTTGCTTTGCAAACCACTGCCAGAAGCGATGGTTTGAAACCGAGCGCGGGTGCACGTTACTACGTTTCATCTACCTATAAAACCAGTGTTACACGGTTTTAAACAGAGGTTTGAAACAGTATAGACAGTTGTTTTATACCACATTTCATGTGACATTCAAACGCCCTTTGTAGCACGGCTTGCTTTGCAAACCACTGCCAGAAGCGATGGTTTGAAACCGAGCGCGGGTGCACGTTACTACGTTTCATCTACCTATAAAACCAGTGTTACACGGTTTTAAACAGAGGTTTGAAACAGTATAGACAGTTGTTTTATACCACATTTCATGTGACATTCAAACGCCCTTTGTAGCACAGCTTACTTTGCAAACCACTGCCAGAAGCGATGGTTTGAAACCGAGCGCGGGTGCACGTTACTGCGTTTCATCTACCTGTAAAGCCTGTGCTACACGGTTTTAAACAGCAGTTTGAAATAGTATAGACAGTTGTTTTATACCAAATTTCATGTGACATTCAAACGCCTTTGGTAGCACGGCTTGCGTTGCAAACCACTGCCAGAAGCGTTGGTTTGAAACTGTCTAGCTAGCCGCTTGTAAAAACCAGGCGTACGACAGTCACGCTGCAGCAGCGAGCGCGGGTGCACGTTACTACGTTTCATCTGCCTTTAAGATGGCGCAAGAGCAACTTGAACATGATGTGAGCACGTAATTTATGGAATTTTATAGAGACATGCACTGCCTTTGGGATTTGACTAGTGAAACATTCAAATACCCTAATCAGAAAAAAACAAGCGTGGGATATTTTAGCTAAAAAAGTAAAAACTATTGACCCAAAGGCAAACGCCGCGTCTGCGAAAAAAAAAAGATAGGTAAAGCGTCATGACTTCGTTGTAGTATAAAATACTGTAGGTACGTGAACGAGATTACGACGTCCTATCCACGCAACGTTTTTAAAAATACCGTTGGTTTCAAACCATGTAGCCGGCAATCCGCATCTCACTTCTGTTCAAGGTGACCTTGGTTTCATACCTCATTTCAAACCGTGTAGCATAGGCTTAACACTCACCTGTTCATAGCACACGCGTACATAAACGTTATAATCATATTCATAATCGTCTTCAAATCGTAGACGACGTGGACAATCGCGTCGTAATCCTGTATTTTTCTGTACCATATTGAGTATGGTGTCGCCCGATAGAACCGCCGCGTCGTCGAATCGACGAAGCATCATACTACGTGGGTACCTTCCCTTATTTACTGCAATAGTAAGTAAATGCACTCACCTATTCATAGCGAACGCGTACATAAACGTTATAATCGGCATGTTAACATAATTCTTCCTATTCATAATCGTCTTCAAATCATCGACGACGTGAACGATCGCGTCGTAATCCTGTATCTCTCTGTACGATATTAGCATATTGAGTATAGTGTCGCCCGATAGGACCGCCGGGTCGTCGAGTCGACGACGCATAGCGTGCAAAACGTTCGCTAGCTCTTGTCCGCTGTATGATTCTCTTGCTTTGCGCAAATCAGACAGGAATTTCTCTTGAAGATGTGCTCTGGAAAATAGGAAAGGAAAAATAATAATTATTTTTTGCAAAAAATAGCATGACCGACTTCACCCGTGTACAAAATCATTACATAGTATAAAACAAAGTCGCTTTCCGCTGTCTGTCCCTATGTATGCTTATATCTTCAAAACTACGCAACGGATTTTGATGCAGTTTGTTTTAATAGATAGAGTAATTCAAGAGAAATGTTTATATGTATAATACACCTGTGCGAAGCCGGGGCGCATCGCTAGAACGCAAATATTATGCACGGATCGATGTAACATTTTTCACATTATTGCTGATTTATCAAAAATGGCTTAGCCAATTTCGATAAAATTTAAATGGGACCAATTTCGAAGTATATTCTTTCCAATAAAAAAATAATTATTGAAATCGGACTACTATAAAAAAAGTTATGCGTGGTTATACATAAAAAAAAATGTACGCGTCGAATTGTATACCTCCTCCGGTGGTTCGTCAGTCAAAAAGACTGGGAAGCAAAATAACCGATAAAATAAATACTACGGCTGTCCAAACTCCAAGTTATAAAGAGATCTGTTTATATGATAAACAGCGTATGTCTTGCGACATCATCTAAAATCTGAACCTTCTTATTGTAGTCAGAAGGTTGCGATTTGAAATCACGTCGCAAGACACATACTCGTATAATCCGCGCTACACAAGTCGGCGGATGGGAAGTTAGGCGTAGAAAAGGCAAAATATAGGTATGCGCGGGAGTCAGAGACGAGACGCCGGGGCACACCCGCCCGCCAACCTCATGCCTCCTGCGTAAGCATTGTGCACACATGCGCAATAATTAGCGAATCACGGCGAAGTGTCATCTGCGGCTAACTTCTCACTCGCCGACTTGTGTGGAGATACCTATACGCTGTTTATCACGTGCCGAGAATCGCATGTCGGCACACTGGGTTCTCGGCACGTGGTCTCCATTCGAGAAGTTTACTGCCCCATATAGTTTACGGCCATCTATTCGATAAATAAACTATGGGCCCTGACCACTGCTCTGGAATAACTACATTTTTATGCATGTTTTAATTATATTTATTTAGAAATAGTACATTGTTCACCGAGAGGAGAAAGTGACCGATTACCGTCGAGGGTGTCGTTTGAAGCCAGAGCCGTAGGCGAGGGCTTTAAAACACCCGAGATCGGGAATCGCACTTTCTCTCGAGTGATACATAGTGCTTTATACTACACCTACGAGGAAAATAAAAAACTAAATCTTTACTAATTGAAAAAAAACTGTATCCTAAACTGAATCCTCAAACAACACACAAATTGAAAATGGCGCCAATGGCGTCTGCAATTTTCACATGTTCTTTTTTCAAATTGTTTGACACCATCCAACACACAGCTAGTGGCCAGTGTCATTTTGCGAACTTGGAGATAAAAACTCACTGTAAAAACTTTTTGGCTTTTGATATTTAGGTTACCAGCGCATAGTCTTACCCAAAATTAAAAAAGAAAAACCACGTAAGAAATGGATTTTCATACACTTTTCTCTCCCGCTCAGATGCGTTTTCTCGCCGCATATTTGTTCGATATGCAATGACGTACTTTCTACCGTAAATTTGATAAAGTATCAAGGTACTTTCCGAGCAGGTGTAGTATAAATATAAATAACTTACTTCGTTTGAACCTCAACATCTTGCAATATGTTCTTGAGCCTCAAAGTAAGGTGTTGCTTCGGGTCTGCCGAGTCCTCCCCTTTGAATTTAGTAGCAGCTGGGTTCGTGGTCACACAAGTGCCTGCGTCCGTCAGCTTGTATGACACGAACAGAAAGTTCGGGAGGGAGATCTGAAATATAAAAATAATCATAAATGTACCTATCGAAATATCGCAGGATTATGGAGATCGCATCAGATAATTAAAGCCAAGATGGCGCTGTCAGCGCGACCAACGGCCGGTATAGGTGGTATCAAACTTTTTGGCGGCTGTGAAATTAGTACTTATGATGAAATTAGTATTAGTAAGTAGTGATTCGAAATACTGTACTGTACCAGCCTTTTTAATAGTCCACTGCAGGACGTAGGCCTACCCACGAAGGGTGATTGGGCCATATCCACCACGCTGGCCCAGTGCGGGTTGGTGGATTCACATACGCCATCGAATTTCTTCTACGGACCTATGCAGGTTGCCTCACGATGTTTTCCTTCACCGAAAAGCCAGTGGTGTGAAATTCCGTACATGAATTCCAAAGAACGCATTGGTACGGGACCGGGGATTCGAACCCACGACCTCACGATTGTGAGGCGGGTGTCACTACCTCTTGACCACCACGGCTTACACGGATTCGACATACACTGCGCAATATTGTTTCAACCCTTCCGCCAAGTTCCGCCTAACGGATCCAAAAAAATATTTATTTATTTGTTTATAGGCGAGCAGTATAAACAAAATGTGCCTATATCAAATAGAGTCGAATAAAATTAGAATTTATATGTCAAGGATTTTTTTCCTTCTTTATCCAAAGGTCCAGTCTATTCCTTAATGTGTTTATAGTCCTTATGCAGTGCTGGTTTGTGATGCCTACATCATCGCAAGAGAAATTTATGGCGTCTACTGTAGTCTGTCACGCATGTTTTCCTACATGTCGTGAATATCCGGAAGATTATAGAAACCATCGAGAATTTTGACCGTCTCTATCAGCTAGTCAAGCATGCGACCACGAAAAGCCACGAAAAGAACTTATTTCGACGAGTGAAAAAGTGACAGATATATACTTTGCCATAACGCTGTCTCGTTCTAACATTACGAAAGAAATATTTCGTGGCGCGGCATACTAGCCCGGCAAGTCTCCACTTAATCGCCGTTCTTCGAGGGTCGTGAGACGAAGAGCTTTTAACCTATCTTCATAGGTTTTGCATTACTTTGAATACTTTCGTTTCGTGCAATTATTACTTATGTCGCACAAATTAAATAGGCGTTAAATTATAAAATAATATAAAATGTATAACTACGTGTATTTTTGATCATCGTCTATTGATAATTATGATAATTTGTCAATTTCAAGATAATTCCAAGTTACAGCCGTGGTGGTCAAGAGGTAGTGACAACCGCCTTACAATCGTGAGGTCGTGGGTTCAAACCCCCGGTCCCGTGCCGTGGTCCAATTCGAGTTCTTTGGAATTTATGTACGGAATTTCACACCACTGGCTTTTCGGTGAAGGAAAACATCGTGAGGCAACCTGTATACGTCCGTAGAAGAAATTCGATGGTGTACGTGAATCCACCAACCCGCACTGGGCCAGCGTGGTGGGTATGGCCTAATTACCCTTCGTGGGTAGGCCTACGTCCTGCAGTGGACTATCAAAAAGGCTGGTACAGTACAGTACAGTCAATAGTAATTTGTATCTTAACTTTTATGAAGAGAGATTTTTTTAAAGGGCGTGATTGATAGAGACATAAGTCATAATAGGTATATGTGGCACTTGAATGGAGCACCTTAGGTCAAGCAATTAAGTTTGTCAAACGCATATTACATGAAAGGAAATATGGTGAGTCCTAAAGTGTCGGAACTGCCAGAAAGTTATAGATAATGTTTATCTATATTCATTAAGCTCAGACCAAATAAATCATTAAGTTGGTGATGTCTAAGCTAAAACAGTCTCGTAAATCTTTGTATCTTATATGCAACTAATTATTATTATACGTTAATGTTACATGAAACATGGCAAGTAAGTATACAAAGAAATTAATTGTTAAAATACTTTTTATTTGAGTCACTCCAAGTTACAGCATAACAGGAAAAATCAGTTTAAAAATTGTCATTTTAGGTACCTAATTCAATCCCACTTCAACATGTTTGATCCGTCATGGCATGATTGAGCATAGGCAGGACCATTTGACAAATTGAGAATAATAGCTAATGGCCTGTGAGAAGTGGCACCCTCAGGATATGCCCAACTATAGGCTGCATTGTGTTGTCACTTTAAATAGTCCTAGTTTATGATAACTGCTCAGATAATGCTTTTGGGGTGTGACACACCCGGTGTGTGTATGAGTATGTTTGTTCCTATGTGAGGCATATTGTGATCAACGTTAATGTAACCCACATGAAAAAGATGTAACTATACTCTATAAAACTTAACTTGATCTCTGCGACAGCTGTCAGAAAAATCACGCCTATGAAGTCCTGAATGTCTTAATAGTACAGACAGTACCTTTCACTGTCATACTTTATGGGCATGCCGATTAGTGATGGGCGACGATTGATCGTGACCACAGAGTTTTAGATAGAGTTTTATTTAAAATATCGATAGTTTATACTAACGATATTTTAAATAAAACTTAATTTATCATTAATTTTATTGTATATTTTAATATCATAACATTTTTTACATGTGTAATTAAATTAAACCCAAATATATGTTACATTAGCATCGATAATAGTTAAAAACGTCGATAAATACTATCCTTTACATTATTATGAGTATTTAATTAATATCATAACATTATTTACATGTGGACATACTTGATCTTAAATAATAGTAAGTAAATAAAATCTAATTTCTCACCTTCAACTACTCATTCGATTTCATTACAACATTGTTTGAAAATCGATTTTTTCCACCACTATCTCAACTCTAAAAATGTCAATCTTCTATGTCAATGTCACTGTCGCAGAGATCAAGTTAAATATTATAGAGTATAAGTAACTTTACTAACTTTAGTGTGTGTTTGTGGAGTGTTTTCAACTTCACATTGTAGCGCTCGTAGCGTAGTTTGACTAGGCGTTTGTCAGCGATCACCGAAATTAAGCAAGGTTCCGCACGGTCCTTACTTGGATGGGTGACCGCGGGTAGTATTTTCCAATTGAGCGCTACCGTGGCTCGGATTACACGTTAAATTGTAGGTCCCGCTGTTTTAACCGTTTAGACATGTCAGAGGCCTTTAGGAGGCCTAAAAACTCTGACACTAGGACTTGCCCGTTGCCATACCCGAACTTACTAACTTTACAAAGTCAAAGTCAAAATTTCTTTATTCTGTAGACACAATACAGGCACTTGGAATCGTCTAGTTACAATTTTTAAAAGTTCTACTTAATTTTTTTACTATAAATAAATAAGCACACTTTTTAAATTTTACAAGATCAGTAGGTCTCAATCATTAGGTTTCAATCATTAGGTACACAAAAAAAAATTAGAATACAAATCAAAAGTAAAATTGTATCAGTATCATGAAAAATAACAATGTCATTATCAGTTTAAAAATGTCAACGAGTATAAAAATAAAGAAATTATAATTACATATCAAAAAAAATTAAAAAATCCATGTTACGTTATTCAGCAATAGCATCGTCAATGTAAAAGTTAAAACTACATTGAATAAAACAAGTTCTTTTATGTGCCTACAACCTACCACAGCTATTTATGAATGAACGCGCGCACGGCACTTATTTATATTTATTATGAACATATTTATTTATAGTCTTAAATTTAAGTTTTTTTACAATATTTATATAATTAAAAACAAAATACTATAAAAAAACCTAAACCTAGAGTGCCGCCGGCAGCGGGGCGAGGCCCAAGCTACCGGTGGTTGGGTCTACAGAGAGAGGAACCTCCTGACAATGCGCGCTGTGTCCAGGACGACCGCCTTCTGTATCTGACCCTTGACCCAACCGTCTAGCGAGAGCCTCTTAAGATGGTGGTCGAGACTCTTCGCTATTAAGCCGTTTACCGAAACGACTATTGGGACAATGATCGCAGAGTCCACATCCCACATGGCGGTAACCTCGTGAGCCAAGTCAAGGTGCTTGCTGAGCTTGTCCTTCTCGGCCTTCACGAGGTTCTCGTCATGTGGGATGGTGACGTCGACGAGCACTGCCCGGCGCTGGGACCGGTCGACCACCACGATATCAGGCCTATTGGCGACAATAGTCCTGTCCGTGATGATAGCGCGGTCGAGAACTGGCGCCGGTGCGTACTTATAGTACGGCACCTCAGACTCGACAAGGCCGTATCGAAGAGCAAGTTGCTGATGGATAATCCTGGCTACTTGGTTATGCCTGTGCAAGTACTCGCCGTTGGCAAGATGAGAACAACCGGAAGTAATATGCCTGAGTGACTCTCCGGGACGGTGGCATGCCCGACAAATGTCGACCGTACCGTCCTTCAGGATATACTTCCGGTAGTTGTTCGTCAAGACAACTTCGTCCGCAATTGCACAGGCAAAACCTTCGGTTTCCCCAAAGAGGTCACCGAAGCGCAGCCAGGCCACCGACGCGAGCAGGTCCACATCGGGTCCTGTTAGGGCCCGATAGAACCGCCCGTGCAGCTCCTTGCTCTTCCATACCGCCTTGCGATCATCGGTGCTGAGCACCGATGGCCTGCGCCAGTTCTCCTTCGCCAGGGAGAGCGGGGTGAGGCCTCTGTCAACTGCCACCACATCGCAATGCATTCCACGCTCACTGTTTCGGAAATAATCCCGGAGACTGTATACTTCGCGGTTGTGGAGGTCCTTGGCATTTAAAAAGCCTCGGCCACCACACTTCCGCGGAATATACAGTCTCATGACAGACGAGCGCGGGTGTAGCATGCGATGCAAAGTGAGCAGTCGACGGACCCTCCTATCCAGGGCGTCCAGCTCAGTCTGAGTCCATCTCAGTATGCCAAAGGAGTACATCAGCAGCGGCATCACCCAACCGTTGAAGGCGCGCACCTTGTTGCCGCCGGACAAAAGACTATTAAGTACTTTTGTCAGGCGACAAAAAAAGCGCTCCTTCACCGATTTCTTGATGTCCACTGCCGATATACCCAACGACTCTGACATACCGAGGTACTTGTAGGGCTCGGCTTCGGAGAGAGACCTGATAGTCATCGTCTCAGAAAGTTGTAGATTCGGAGAATCCACAACTTTCCCTCGCTGTACATGCATGACCGCACACTTATCTACACCGAACTCCATTCTGATGGCGCTGCTAAAAACTTCAGTGGTCTTTAGCAGCTCCACTAGGTCTTGGTATTTCGGTGCAAACAGCTTGAGATCATCCATGTATAGCAGGTGAGAGATAACTTCACCCTGTCTGCGAAGCCGATAGCCCAGCCCTGAATTCCTCAGCAAAGTGCTGAGAGGATTCAGAGCCAGGCAGAACCACAATGGACTAAGACTGTCACCCTGGAATATTCCCCGCTCAATCCTTATCAAGTCTTCCGGACCAACGGAGCCGTCTCCACCACCCGGTTGACGAAGGACTGTGGCCCATTGCCCCATGCATGACACTAAGAATGATTTTAAAGTTGTATCAATTTTGTACAACTCTAAAATCCTCTCGAGCCACGAATGAGGCACTGAGTCATCAATCCAGGCGGCAGAGAGGGCTCCCTTGTTCCGCCGGACTTGCTGGCTTATGGTCATGTCTATGAGGAGGAGCTCCTTAGTGCCACGGGACCCAACCCTACATCCATTCTGAGCATAGGCCAAAACGTTTTGTGCAATGACGTGCGCATTAATTTTGGTCAGAATGGATGTAAGGAGCTTGTAGATGGTAGGCAAGCAGGTGATGGGTCGATAGTTCTTTGCTTCCGTGGTACTACCGGACTTATGGAGCAGGAAGGTGACACCGGTGGTGAAAAAGCTAGGTAGAGAACCAACCTCGAGAGCTTCCTGGAATTGCGTTGCTAGGCGGTCATGTGAGCATCGAAACCATTTTATCCAGAAGTTGTGCAGCCCGTCCGGCCCAGGACTTTTCCAGTTCTGAGCCGTCCAGATTGCATATTTATTATATTATTATAGTCTTATTGTTTGATGGATTTGTTTAGAAATGTTTAATATTAATAGAATCCTAGTTACGACATTGTGTTAAATGTAATGATCAGAACCTATTGTCAAGACAAACCAAATCTTGTTTTTAGACAACTTTTAATGTACCTAATCAATAGGCGCAATTATGAAGGCACCATCGTATTTATAATAGCTAAATAGACTATTTCTGTTTCTTTTTGACTTTAGGCATTTGATAGAGAGAACACTTTTACGTTGCTATTATGTGTACAATGGCGCCTTCATAATTGGGCCTATTATTGTTTTAATTTTATTATGATTTTGATAAATTAAATTAAAATACTTTACTTATTTTGATTTCTTTTTATCATCATTATAATGTCAGCTGCAGGACATCTATCTATCTATCTGTCCATGTGTGGACATATTGCACTTACAGTAAGACAAGGGCATAATTGTCAAGGCAAGAGGAGATATGACTTTGTGATATGCCTCCTGTATAGATTTCTAATAAGACCAGCTGAAAGCACTTACAACCAGCGGGTCCCTGTAGTAATTATCAGATCAGATTTTGAAAACAAATCTTATGCTGCAGTTGCCGGTCTCTATATCAGAACTTTGATTATCTGTTATAAATACATACTGTGTAACTGACATTTCAAGATGCTAATCCGATGAGCTTATGTCGGTAACATTGGATTCTTTACAGATTTCTTAGTTCCAGTTTTGATCATAACACACTATCCGCCCGAAAAAAGAATAACCCTAACCATTTCTCGTCATCTCATTCTCTTTAAATTTAACTTAAACCTTGAACTTGAAGTCTTAGGCCCGAGTTCACCAATGCTCGTTTAAGTTAAATGTGTGATTACTGTATTTAAACAAGGGTTTGTGCTTGGTGAACAGCAAGATTTCGTTAAGAAGCCGTTTAAGATTTGAGCAACAGTTAATAAATTAGACATCGGTTGGTGAACTAGTGTCTAGGACCCGAGTTTATGATGTATGGATTAATTACCTTAAGTCTTAAAGTAGAATCAGGGTCGACATCATTGTACAGCAATACATTTTCTTTCATGTCAAAACTCTCTCGCACACCGAGATGGTACAGCAAGGAGCTTTGCTGCACCAGAATGCTGAGATCAACCAGAGCCACATCTGCATTGTAGAATGTGTCCAATACATTTGTTTCACCAAAGTCTAACTTCTCAAACTGCAAAGAGATGGAAAAAATGAAAATGCTATTATTCTCATTCAATGTGGGGTGATAAGTACTGCACTGACTTCTTGCATGGGGATGCCTGCATATTAATGCGCATTCTCTAAAGCGTTTACAGCCAGTCCAGCTCTTTTAAAATAACGGACTGTGGCTCTGGGCCGCTGGCAACTGCTACAGTGGCTTGTATGGTTTATGTGATAGCAATAACGTAGATTTTGGAATTGATGTAATTAGTCCAAATATTTCTTAGCTATAATTGAATTTCAGAAGTGTTTGGTTAGATGACCGTAAGTGGCATTTATTACTGAGCGATAACTTGGCTAAGTTGACACGTTAAACAGAAGGTCCTGGGTTGATTTAATAATTTAGCTGTGGCCTTCAGGCTTGAATTTTTCTTTAAAACAACTACACCTACTGTTGCATACCAGAAGCCAGTATACAGAAATGTTACTAAACCGCTATTAGCTGTAGTAGGTAAACATTTTACTGCGGAACTGGATGCCTACAGCGGAAACAAGCTCTAAGTTTCTAAAAAATCTAAGTTTTGTTACAATTCAGTTAAGGAAAGACATTTGACTTCTCAACTTTATCACTTTTGAGAATAAAGATGCATGATTATGACTTTATTTTACTTTTAGATATTTTAATATTTTTAAAATAAAAAATATACAGTAGTCAAGTGTAAGATAATATAATGATTCAACAGTATTCAGATAATTCCTCATAATTGAAATAAACATATGGTACATGTGGTAGTCAGAAGTGTAAAAATTTTAAGATATTACAATGATTCAACAGGATTCAACAGTATAGTATTCTATTATTTTAGATAGCATGTTTTGTTTAGTTTTAGGCCATAATTAGTCATTTGTTTACCAAAATGTTGGGACTCCTGCACTTACGAAAATTGATTCATCTAGTTTTATCTAATTTTACTATATCAATAGATATCAGCTATTGTTATATGTCCCAACAGTATCCTGAGAAAATTACAAAACAAATGCAACAAAACCGCTGCTTTACAAACACAAAGTAGGTAGGTTAGGTTTTTGCTGGGAATACCCAACAGCATAATATTTTGGGCAGAATCTTAGAGCTGTTGTCAGCGTTACAAGTTATGGATGTCACCTTTCCAAGGTTCTCCGAGGCAAATGTTTTAAAATGACAGTGTATTCATCAAACTCTTCTATGAAATAGACTAGGTACTATTTTACATAATATACCCAATGTTTAAGCTCTTTACTCACATGAATATGATGTAGATTAGCATTGACGAGTTCAGAAGCTAGCCGTACTTCTTCCAACGCTCTCTTTCTGTGTGTAATGTTAGAGGTCTGAGATATATCCAAAACACAGGCGATGTCCATCCGAGGCCGCTGGTTCGAGCCACCAGGCTGAACCGTTGCACTGGACCCATCGCTGCAAACACTCTCGCAGATGCTTCTCACTTCTCCTGCTGAAATTCACCACAAAATTATGCGAATTCTAAAATCACAGCGCGAAAACAAAGTGCAGTTTCAACCACCTGTGTCCTCCAACGCCGTAGAAGTGTTAGCAGCGCCGAATGTTATCATTTTCTCACGTGTTTGTTAACATTTGGACGGTTTAAACATACATTTTAGGTTTAATTTACGCAGCTTGAGATATAAAATGCGAATTCCACCACAACAAGTAGCGCGAGTTTGTGTTATTTAACAATAGTGATGGGGTAAGCCTTCATAAGGCATATTGTTGCAGCCTACAAAATAACAAAAATGTTCATGAAATATGGGTGCGTTCCAAAACATTTAGCTGTTTGTCGGGTGAATTTTACCGGATGAATTTTGGTTTCGGAACTAGGCTGTAAAGGGTAAAAATCACACTGAGCGAATTATGTTTTGGAACGATCTTGGAAAAAAGAGTTACCTAGGTGTTACTATTTATGCAATAAATGTTCCTTTTGTTTCTTTACCGATACTTTTTCTACATGGTTGATTTTTTGTTTTTATTTATGTAGGTCATCATTTCCTAAAATGGTATATAAATTCTCAGTAAAAATTCTTCTGAAAATAGGTACTTATCATGAAAATCATCCTTTTTCTAAGAAAATGTTACTCTTCGATCTGTCGTACGTTTAAATCGCACTAAAGCTCTGGTAGCACCGGCAATAGCATCGATCGGCGCGCGAAATTCAATTTTTCTTAGGTTTTATGTCAAGATGTGTATGTGGAGATGCATTACAGTCTGTTCATGGTTGTTTTGCCTCTGATATTTGTCACTGTCTCTGCCTAGTCATTACACACAATCACAGGTTAGAGAGAGACATAGTCATGGGTATCAGAGAAAGCTACTTCACGTAGCTGTGAACGGACTGTACTCATGTATAGTCATTTTGCGAAAATAAGTAGTTTTGACTTAGTACATACATAAAATCCGAAATAGTGAACAGTCTTTATACAAAACTGTATCAACCTGATTATTTCTAGATGAAGAGAATTTGAATTTCGCGCGCCGATCGAGGATATATGCCCAAAAAGATCTTTAATTAACAACAGCATTAACTTTTATATAATAACTAATTTCATCTTTATCTAAAATGCTTATAATATTTTGCCGTCGCAGAACATCTAGTTTAGTGTGAATTGGAATGATAAAATATTCAATATATTTTTCTTTAACCGCTTGTTTTCATTATAACTTCTCTCGTTAAGTCAATTTTGACAGCCGAGTGAAATTCAACTCTGATTTTACCAGGGTGAATTATTTCAACTGACAGTTGGAATTTCACTCTGTCGGAGGCGTTCCAAAACACTAGAGTAAAATTCACCGTTGCGTTTCGGAACCAGCATCGAGCGAATTTCACCCTTCACCGAGTGAATATTGCCCGTTTTGGAACGCACCCTATAGAATTATTGAACTCGATTTGATTTCATGACATTTGACAATAATTATTTTTTGCAAAAAATAGCTTGACTCACTTCACTTGTGTAAAGAATTCGCGAATATTTCGCACGATGTAACATTACTACTATAAAAAAGTTATACGTTGTTCTACACAAAAAATATACGCGTCGAATTGTATACCTCCTTAACCTCCTCCGGTTTGTCGGTCAAAAATACCTACTTTTATGGGGAAAAATAATTGAATAGCATAGATTAGATTTGTGCCACCGCCCCTTATAACTATTGACTGTCACGTCTTTTATAGTTTATAATGTATAAATTTTGATTTATATATGTCATTCACTCAACTGTCTAAACGTGACATTATTAGTTCGATCGTGCTATAAAGACCAGCGGAGCGATTCTGTTAACAGGTCTCGTTGCTGAGGTGGTACATTCTGGAACATCTCCCGTTTTATTTACAATTTTGAGCTGTCAGACCTGACAAAAAACGAGAGAGGTTCAAGAACGTATCACTTCAGTAAATAGATCGGTTAACAGAATAGGCATGCAGAGCCCTTAGTAGGTACAGGTTTTGCATAGTATACTTAAATTTTCACGGTCACGTGTAGCTCAATATATTGATGTTAGTACTTGCTCGTTTCTGCCAGCAGCACTATAAATAATATATGGAACTATACGGAAACTACTGTAGTTTCAATTTACGTTTAAACTTGGCTGTTCCAACCCCTCATGCGACATATTTCTGTAACTGAATCTTCATGATCCCGACTCACCCCTATGTGATTTCATGATTTGGTTCATACTCATAAAATCTATCTTTTAAAATTTTAGTAGGTAGGTACTAAGATCATGCAAAAATATAAAATTGTTATTGTACATATAATATGTTGAATGCCCGGGATTTTACGGTCTCTCTGATTATTATTTTCGCGTCTCGTCGAAAAATATATTTTTACAGTCATAGTCATAATAATTAATAATATTAAAGACCTAGAATAAAATTGGCTTCGCTCTAAGGGTGGTGATCAAAATAAATGTACGTAACTCACATGGCACTCACATGTATCGTGTCGTTACGTGTCTCACATGTTAAAAATGTAACTCACAGGTTACGTAAGGGTGATTTCATATTGTCAATAAAAATTTAAAAGATCATCCTCCTCAATCGACTTCCGCAAACAAGCAACATTCAGTTCGGTCAGGTCGTGGGTGACCGTTAGTATGTTGTTTGTGTTATTGTTGTTTATGCCTAGAGACTTAATTAAAAATACAAATGAAAAACTTTAAATAGTTTATAAAACATTATTTATTTCCATGAGAACTTTAAATCACATTCATTAAATCACAATCTCAATATTTGTAAATAATATCTTGTTTAAATTTGTCTCTATATATTTCTGCCTTTCGGCATTAGTCATCGGCGCCATCTGCGAAAAGTTATGATAAAATTATTCTTAGATGAAAATTCGGTCAACTTTTGTAGATATAAATGAAAATGCAATCTTATTTTGTACCCCCTAGGGGTGGAGAGCTACGAAATTCCTCACCCATAAATTATAAGTATATGCAAAGTATGTAATGTTTACACCTAATTTTCTAAAGTTGATAAAACGCGTGAGTTACGCACATGTGACTAACAATATTGATGTAAAAAAGCCCTTACATTGGTGAGTAACGTTACGTCCATGTCTCTGTTACTCACATGTAGGTTAGAAACACGACTTGACTCCTAAATCATCATATTTCGATTCAAAAACATGTTGCACATAAGAATGTATTAGAGAAATTATAGAACAAAAGATATGTTTTTTAATACAACGCATGCTGAGAAACAAAAACTACTTACTTTTAGGAGTTAATCTTCCGTTTTTCACATGTAAAAATAGCTTTTTCGTTCATCACACACAATATTTCGCATTCATTAAGGATGCAATGAACAAAATAGCGTTATGTTGACATCTGCTTGTAAAAATTGGTGTCGCCGTAGTAAAATTATGTTAGTTATGGTAGAATACCAATTGTATATGGGTGAAAACTGCGTTACTCACATGTGTGAGTAACGATCAAAAATCGTAGGACACTATTTAAAAAAATAAAAAAACCACTATAAAGTTACACAAAACAATAATTAACAAAGCAAAATTCACCTTAGATTCAATGCCAATAGTAATAAAAAATTGTATACGAAAGTTCATAAAATCAATAGCTTAGAGAGGTTTTTAAGTGAATCAGAAACTCGTAGGACAACTTTTTCTTGTATGAACAGAAATAGTAACGTTTTGTAACTTATTTATAAATCGATATTTTTAGTACACCAAAACTCTATTAAAGAATAGAATCTGACTGTTCATGAACTACACTATCAATAAAAAAATAAAACCATACATAATAAAGTCACAATTTCGTAGTACAATTTTTTAAAGACGTAGGACATACCATTTTTTTCCAATGTACAATTATTTTGATCATCACCCCTAAATATTATGCTTGTCTCGTATTGCCAGAGTCAGACGTCACAGACGTCATTAAAGACACGGCTTCATGGTAAGTAAATTGTGCTGTCGGGGCCGCGGAGGAGTGCGGAAGCGTGCCAGTAACCCCGACACAGCGCATTGGCGGAAAGGGAAACACCCCAGGTTTTTAGTACTACTAGCGGTGGAGACTCCCACATAACCTCCGGCCTCCCCAGGCATGGTGGTATTCATAAAGGATTTTCCTGAGTTAAAAAAAGGTAAGTATATTGAACTGACAACAATAAATGTTGTAGTTGTTGATCTGGCACATCACTACAAGTTCATGTCCTTGATCTTTAATGACAGTTTGCACTGCCATCTATCAAGAAGAATCCAAACGAAAATGAATTGTGACCAGTACCATCCTTGCCAGCTTCTATGTAGCTTCACGCCAAAAGTAATGACCAGTTGTATTCATATTTTTATAGATGGCGCTTACAATAAAAAGTAAATAATTAATGACCAAGGTCCTTGGCGATCGAGTACTCTTTGGGCGATCGCGTCAATTATTCATATTCATTATTTGCTACTAAGTGTTTTACAATTAGGTCTTATAATTATTTTAAAGCTCTTAAGACTTAGTTGCTCTTGTCGGGCATTGCAAATACAGGGCGCTCTCATATAAATAAATAAACTTATATAATTTAAAGTAGTCAATCGATTGTTAACAGATGGCGCTCCACTATTTGAATAAGTTCCTACTCCTAGTCATTTTCTAGAAGAGCAAGTTGCTGATGGATGATCCTGCGGCCACTTGGTTATGCCCGTGCAATAGTCGTGCGATAGTCGTTTCGGTAAACGGCTTAATAGCGAAGAGTCTCGACCACCATCTTAAGAGGCTCTCGCTAGACGGTTGGGTCAAGGGCCAAATTCAGAAGTCAGTGATCCTGGACACAGCGCGCATCGTCAGGAGGTTCCTCAGCCTATAGCCCTCACCACCGGTAGCTCCCCGCCCTGTCGGCGGCAAGGTTGAGAACTCATTATTAAGATTATTTTAATACATTATTATTTTATTATTATTCTACATACATTAAGAAACGTGATTTTTTGCTCGATATTAATAACGGCAACTACTCCAATTATACTCAAACTACTCCAAGCAATTATATCTCTCCAGTTACCTACCTACCAACCTGACCAACGTATCTTCTTCTTTAATGGCGCAGCCTCTATATTATATGTACTTAATCACTGCTAATTACAGTAATTAAAATATTCATATCCAGGTAGGTAAACGCAGACGATTAAAAATAAAACACAAAGTAGGCAGCTATTTTTTAATGAATATTTTTATTACGCATTACTGCGTACCTATCATTCATTTTGCGTGTAAGTAAATAGGTAATAATATTGTAGGTATAATTATTATTGATTCGAATTTTACTGTTCGTAAAGTTCTAGTTATTATGTTATGTAGAATTATCACGAAGGGATAAAACATAGGGACAACCTGATTGAATGTAATTTATTGTTTTTTTCCCGCGAAATCTATTTGGCTTTTCTACTAGAAATGGTAGATCTGAAGTAGTTATTTGAAATATAATACTTCACTAACTTTAATACTTACGTAAATAGACAAATAAGGGTAGCAAAGTAAAAAAAACGCATTATACAATACATATTATAGAAATATGTATGTTGATTTATTTGTATGAAAAAATACTGAGTCAGGTTGCTTACAATTTCTTAAATCTAGATCCAAATAATTCGTAAAATATAAGTAATACTTATTAACATATTATCTTTCTAAAGTTAATAATTGAGATTATTGGTAAGTACTTATTGGTAAGTACTTAATACAGTTATATTCTGATTTGAAGGCAAAAATACTTAGCAATATAAATTAAAAATGAAACTAAGGCCGATATAAATATTTATTTCAAAATGTTTGCACTGAAGTATTGATAGTATTATTATCTTCTTTGGTATATAATGCTTAGCTGGTTCGTCACACATTTTTGACGACCATTTGCCGATAAATAGTACTTACATAAACATAAGAAATAAAATAGCGTCAAACTAAAAAGTACAGAATGTTAAACTTATTTGCCAGCCTGTACATTAGCTATAAAGCTATAAGGATTAGTACAGGTAGGTATTAGACTATACGATATACAGAGTCGTGTAGAAAAGATAAAAGTAGGTACTTATTAGTACAAATTTTGTATGTAGATTAATTCCCTAACACTCATTGCCTACACAAAATTAGAAATATAACGTACAATACTTTGGTTCTTACACGTAGGTACTAAAACTCAACAAATTGGAATAAGTTTTGAGGGAAAGGGACCCTGCGTATCGCATAGTGTAACAATACCCGATTAACTTTGGTGAGGAAGCCTTTTGAACAGACAATTTTTTTCTGAGAATGATCTTGACGAGGCATTTTTGAAAGCTTTACTTTCCAAGGATGATCTTGCGGGAGGCGCCAAAGCTCTGGCCAGATTGTGAAGCAAGCTTGTTGGTGCCGGCTTGTAGACCAATCACAGCGTTTCCGGCGCGTAGGACGTCCTCGCTGAACTCGCGCTTGTTCTCTTCTGACGGCTTCGGGCCGAGGTTGGGGCCGCGCCATTCGGGGTGTTTGTGCGCCTGGAATTAAAACAAAATGGAAATATTAAAAATCCATTGGGGAGGCTTATGTCCAGTAGATTATTATTGGATGTATCGAAAATATTTTGAAACATTTTTTGTTATTTTGCGTGACTTCATTGGATCACATTCTCTTTTTAAGTATAGGTACCTCATTGAACATGCTAGGAACGGCGGAACAGGCAAGCAATATTCTTCGTATTAAATAACATAACATTAAGTATGCCCACTAAAATTAAAGTGGCAATGCACGGGCAGGGTACATAGTTCGGAGAACAGATGGCCGATGGGGCAGTAAAGTTCTCGAATGGAGACCATGGACCAGCAAGCACAGCGTAGGACGTCCACCGTCTAGGTGGACTGACGATATAATAAAAGTCACAGGAACGCGCTGGATGCAGGCCGCTTCCAACCGGCCTTATTGGAAATCCATGGGGGAGGCCTATGTCCAACAGTGGACGTCTTACGGCTGATGGATAGAAGTATGCCCAATAGACCTATCAACATCGACCAGCATCATCATGTGCCATGCACAGAGCCTTTCGGCACTGGCAAAATGATTTAATATTCTCGACGACTGTTTTATTAGCTTAGGTCGATGTTGTCGTTGTAGAGATAATGGTAGAGTTTATCGTATGATGTTTTCCGTGCCTGATAAGTTACTACCACGGTCATGGTCACGATATACTCGTAGTGGATAGATGCCTTCAATCAGGGCCGGATCTATCATATGACTTTTAGGGCTCCAGCCCAGGGCCCCATAAACTCACGATCCGGACCTGCCTTCTGCCTAGCGACAGAATGCTGGCAGAGGCAAGGCAAGCAGAGCGTTTGTCATCCGAAGGTAAGATGGCGAGACGATATCATGAAATCTGATAGCAGAGATGGTACCTTAAGAGATTTATTTCTTAGAGAGAGATGCCAAACCACAGCAGTGGCATAAATAAGACTGCGGTTGTGCTTGAGAAATAAATCAATGACGCATGTGAGTCTACCAACTGAGCCAGTGCAGTCTTGGCAAATACGACCTCCTTCGAGGACAGGCTTCAGTAGGTACTACATAAATTTTTTTTCAGTAAAAACTTAATTAGGTACGTTATTATAACGCGTGAGAAGTAGAAGATGAGTTACGTGTTTCCGTGTATAGCATAGTGTTCCTACGTTCCCACGGTTTAGTTTGATTTTCTTTATAACTGACTGGTGCCTTTGCGGTACCTACACACTACACAGACCATTTTGAGAGTGAAAAAAAACCGGACAAGTGCGAGTCAGGCTCGCACATCGAGGGTTCCGTACAAATCCAGAAAATTTCACCAAATTGGAAAGTAAGTTGTTAAAATCTCTATACGATTTACTTTGAATTTTGAACCCATATTATGTGAATTTTGAGGCCCTTTTTTTTCTAATTCAAACAAAAATGTACAGTTTTTAGATTTATTCCTATATATTGTGTACTCTGAGACAATGCTTCTCGCTAAATTTTATAGTTCTATGTCAACGGGAAGTACCCTGTAGGTTTTGATTTTTGTGAGTGTCGAAATATGCGGTTTTTTATGACATAATCGGCTCTATCATTTTTAAACGATAACTGAGAAGTTTTTCTTTTACACAACTGCAAGAAATCATAGATATACCTATACAGTTTAAATTTCAACTCGATATCTTTACGCGTTCCCGAGATAAGGAGTCTTGACATACACACAGACGGACAGACGGACAACAAAGTGATCCTATAAGGGTTCCGTTTTTTCCTTTTGAGATACGGAACCCTAAAAACATTACGGAATCATATTACATGGTATATAAAAATAATTACTTTGCTTCCCTATAGATTTTTAAAAATACCGATGTTATGACCAGACAGTCTAGGAATTATGTACCCTGTCCAATGGCATTTCAACTTACTGCTTCGCTGGGCTATGTTCAGCTTCTTTACTTTGTCTACGAATCTGTTTATTCCTGATTCGAACTTAATGAGAGACCTCGAGCAATTAGTCTCTCCATAGATATATATTCATCATCATCATATCAGCCATAGAACGTCCACTGCTGGACATAGGCCTCCCCTAATG
The DNA here is from genome assembly GCA_949316475.1 of Hypomecis punctinalis. NCBI lineage: Eukaryota > Metazoa > Arthropoda > Insecta > Lepidoptera > Geometridae > Hypomecis > Hypomecis punctinalis. The sequence continues at coordinate 17,960,790 of OX438802.1, forward strand.
ATTTCCAATAAGACCGGTTGATAGCGGTTTGCATCCAGCGCGATCCTGCGGTCCTAATAAGGTCATCCGTCCACCTTGTGGGTGGACGTCCTATGCTGCGCTTGCCGGTACATGGTCTCCACTCAAGAACTTTTCGACCCCATCGGTCATCAGTTCTCCGCGCTATGTGCCCTGCCCATTGCCACTTCAACTTGCCAATCCGCTGGGCTATGTCGGTAACCTTGGTTCTTCTACGGATCTCCTCATTCCTGATTCGATCTCGCAGAGAAACTCCGAGCATAGCCCTCTCCATGGCTCGTTGGGCTACTTGGAGCTTACTAATAAGACCCATAGCACAGCCCGGACACTCCGCGTTTCCTCATACAAAATCTGCTGTCTTACGCACACAACACTATATTTATTCACAGACACTACACATACGCACGAACGCTACACGGGTATTTGCAGCGGCCAGTGCGGCCCGCGCGCAGAGTAGTAAATCGTGTCCTGACGCGGGGTGGAAGTGAGGAAGACTCAAACGGGTGGGGGGTAACGAGTGGCCGTTCTATACGTAGTATTATTATATCTTCTTTGCCCATAGTGAGAGACCACGTTTCTGTGCCATAAGTCATCACTGGCAACACATACTGGTCGAAAACTTTCGACTTGAGGCACTGAGGTATGTCGGACGAGAAGACGTTACGCAATTTTCCAAACGCTGCCCAACCGAGTTGGATTCGGCGATTGGCCTCTTTCTTGAAGTCGGACCTACCTATTCGAAATAATAAAAAAAAAAAAAAACCTAACTGGACTACTTGTCCCAGTAGATATATATTACTACCTACTTTTTGGAGCCCTTTATTACACTACAGGGTCGGCAATGGTCCTAGTACAGGACTAAGCCGTAAGCGGGTAATTAAAACCACAGAAAAGCAGAACTAGATTTCGAACTTTCCTTTTCTCTCTTCTGTGATTTAAACCAACATTATGAATAACTTTTAAAATGTGGTGAAGGTACACCTGTAGGCCAATCGCGTTAATTTTAAACAGCTGCGTTCCATCTGTAACTCAGTTAAAGTTCGGTTGCAATTATAGTTAAGTTTCGATTCAGCTTCAAGGAATTTGGTATTGCTCTAAACATCATATGTACACCAATCGTTCATTTGACACCGGTTACGTTCCAACTCTGATCGAGTTGCGTTTCAACTTTAGTCAGAATCATTAGTGCGATACGAAAATAAACAAAAAATCGAAGTTCTGTTAAAGTTCAATTGTAGTTCAGCTGTATTTTTTAGTGCGATTGGCCTGCTGGAATTCGAGATAAAAATTCAGCTGTTCCATAAAAAAATTGGAACTTGGAGTCGAGAGAATGTATGAAACAGCTGATTTGTTCTCGATTTCCGGGTTGGTCTGAATTACCTCCTTTCAGCTTAATAGTACAGCAGTTCTGGATAGTCCTGTAAATTAGTGAGTTTAATCTGCTTACCGTCCTGCCGATGGCGAAAATGGTCTGTGTGACAAGCGCGATGTTCTTCTGGTCCCAAAGGTCGGTGGTTTGGAAGAGGTCCGTGTCAGGTACTCCGTACTTCACGCACGCTTGCTGGAACCTGAAAGTAGGAGGATTCTTTATGAAACACTTGAACCGTATCTATTGAATCGTGGCTTAAGTCTCGCTGAAACATAACATGATTTTGGTTCAGCCATTGTCGAGATTGGATTGGCTGAACCGATTTGGATCATTTTGATCTTGAAATATTCGTGAAATTTAAGACAAGGTTTAAACGGTGAATAAATATATGAAAGTTGCGAGAAAAATAATAAATTTCATTTTCACATACAAAATGTTCCTGCATGTAAAAGTTGTCATTGACAGTCGACAGATGGTGAGACAAAGTTCTCCGGGTCAGCTACTCAGTAATAAAAAATCCGTTTCTACTCACTTATGTGACAGCGGCTGGGCCACTGGGAGTCCGACCGGTTTCGGAGTAATTAATACTCCTTCATCAGGGAATACGAGCGCTTCAGTTGACTGGCGCACGCGCACTAGATGGTACGTGAGTAAAACCGGATTTTTCATTAGTATAATGGACTCTCACGCGAGTTTCAATGAAGTACCTATATAATAGGAGTCCAATGCTGGACATGAGCCTCCCCTATAAATTTCCATTTTATTTTTATTTCTGTTGATATATTCAGCTGGCTAATAAGACTCATAGTGAGAAATCACGTTTCAGTGCCTTCCTTAATCTTCATTGGGTATATTTTTGGTCGAATGTAATTAAAATGTGTGTGTTTGCAATTTGCAATGTAACCATATAAAGTGTCTGCCTATGAACGGCGTAATTTAAATATTACCTATTGCAAAGAATATATATAAAAACAGGATTTTATTGATCGAGCGGAAACGAAGTTCCCCGTTTTAGCACGGCGGTCTTGCTTTCGCCTGTCCATATTTTGGTATTCGTCTACAGGTCGCATTTTTCAAAGAATCTCGAAGGAAACTGGTACACAGGTTTTGAATATTAATAGCTTTTTGTCGTCGGAGGATTTTGAGAGATTTTGTATTTCCCTAAAAATGGTGGGAAATTTTCTGTCGCGCTATTTATCAGCTGATTTTGATAACATTTGGCAAGATTGTTATGTATCTAAATTCTGGTCACGAGCAGGTCGAGATAGGTATACAGGGTTATTTTTAATCAATTAGCATCCTTTTAGGGGCTTATTCTGTACATCAAAACTAACAACATTTGTTCTACAACTTTTGTCAAAACTAAAAAAAAAAACAGCTGTTCCATTCATTTTGTCGCAGGTGAATGATATTTTTCTATGGAACAACATTTTTTTTTGAGTTATGACAAAAGTCGCAGAACTAAAGTTGTTAGTTTTGATGTACAGAATTAGCCCCTAAGAGGATGCTAATTGATTAGAAATAATCCTGTATAGGTGTCCCCAACACAGGGGATAACGTAAATAACGTTCAGCTTTTATAAAAAAGACGAAAGTCCGTGGCAGTCTCTTGCTCTATTAAGTACGTAGTATTATTATATCTTCTTTGATTAAGTACTAGTTTTTACCCGCGGCTTCGCTCGCATGATATTTTGTTTTTGTGCTATACCATGGGAACCCTTTATTTATCCGGGATAAAAAGCAGACTATGTCACTTTCCGTCTTTCGAACCCAAGGCACTACCTTACCACCCTTAATAAAGGAGGTGGAAAAACAAAACAATATAAAAAAAAACGATTTGACGGTTGCTCGATTCGACAGTTGTTTTTTTGACATTTCTTAAAGCGCACTCTAGAATATTATAGCTCGCAGATAGCAGATTTTTTCCTACTTACTTAAAATGTATTGTTATATTATGGAACATTTACGCAATATCATTATAATTTATAGTCTATGTGTTATTCTGATATATAAGCTAAGTATATTATTGCAAAGTTTTATCTCAATCCGTTCAGTAGTGTTTGCGTGAAAGAGTAACAAACATCCATCCATCCATCCATCCATCCTCACAAACCCACAAACTGTCGCGTTTATAATATTAGTAGGATACCTTACACCCCTAAAGTATCTTCGGAGGTTAAATATTAATGGATATATCTATTTAACCGGCTTGGTAACAACTTGTTGAGTACCTACGGCACAATAGTTATTACATTTGGGCTTCCTATATATTACACACCAAAAGGTCTCTAGACTGAGTTTTGAATAAAAAATAAAAAAATAACATGCGTTTCAAAAGTATTTCTCCTATAGAGATAATTTTCCTCCTTACCCACATTGCAGCTATTTTTGCATTATGCACTTTTATGATAAAAAAGATAAGTTCACCTGACTAACCCAGTTTATCAAACAATTGTAAGATACCAGCTGAATAATCCAGTTATCTTTTAATGCAAATCTATTAATTACTCGTACCTATTACATATCATCGATAAGATCGGGGTATACCTATTTATCAACTATGTCAATAGTTATTATATTTAGGTAAGTGTGCAACAATGCTCAAAGCAAACTCTTTCTGGCGACAAACTAAATCGAAAATATACTCGCGTCATCGTACTCAAAAATTTAACTTTTCTTTAGATGTAAGCAACTTAGTGCCGTATCAAGCGAGGATTGGGTGGAGAAAATGATGGAATTCATGGTACTGATACAATTTTATTTTTGATTTGTATTCTGATATTTAATTTTTTTGTGTACCTAATGATACTGATCTTGTAAAATTTAAAAAGTGTGCTTATATATTTATAGTAAAAAATTAATTAAGAAATTGTAACTAGACGATTCCAAGTGCCTGTATCGTGTCTACGGAATAAAGAAATTTCGACTTTGACTTTGAAAAGTTCTCGAGTAGGTCGAAAAGTTCTCGAGTGGAGACCACGTACCGGCAAGCGCAGCGTAGGACGTCCACCCACAAGGTGGACAGATGACCTCATTAAGACCGCAGGATCGCGCTGGATGCAAGCCGCTTCCAACCGGTCTTATTGGAGATCCATAGGGGATGCCTATGTCCAGCAGTGGACGTCCTTTGGCTGATGGTTGGATGGGTGGAGGAGCTTGTAGCTAACATTATAGGTGCCAAGAAGCTTTTTTCGTCATCCATCCATTAGCCTTAAAAATTCCACTGCCATAGGTCTTCCTTATGGATCTCCAATAAGACCGGTTGGAAGCGTCTTGCAACTAGCGCGATCCTGCGGTCTTAATGAAGTCATCCGTCCACCTTGTAGCTGGACGTCCTACGCTGCGTTCGCTGGTACGTGGTCTCCACTCAAGAACTTTTCGACCCATCATCAGTCCTCTGCGCTATGTGCCTGCACGGCGCACACTGACATTTCAACTTGCCAATCCGCTGGGCTATGTCGGTAGCTTTGGTTCTTCTAAGGATCTCCTCATTTCTGATTCGATCTCGCAGAGAGACTCCGAGCATAGCCCTCTACATAGCTAGTTGGGCTACTTGGAGCTTACTAATAAGGCCTATAGTGAGAGACCACGTTTCAGTGCGATAAGTCATTACTGGCAACACACACTGGTTGAAAACTTTCGACTTGAGGCACTGAGGTATGTTGGACGAGAAGACGTAACGCAATTTTCCTTCGGCTTGCTTCGGCGATTGGCTTCTTTCTTGAATTTTCTTGATTCGTCCTATACCTATATAATATGTTTTAATGGACAAAGTTATTGTCCATAGTATTGTATTGGACGTCGTCCCATCGCTGAAATGTTGATGACGATGAACTTAATCTGGTTTTCCAATTAAAAAGAAAAATTACAACACGTCCGATCTCGCTTTCTACTAATTGCGTGTCTAATTTTGAAGTTTCATTGAAAACAAATTTGAATTTCTCTACCAACTGGAAATATCCGTTATCTGTTCGGAAACAGACTGAAAGTATTTGGCGGGACGCCAGCGAGATGGAACAGTCTTCGGGCATAATATTATTATTATTTTGAATATGCTCTTTGGTTGGGTAGAGTCGAGTATATTTTGACTCAATATAAGTAAGAGGTCAGTCCAACACAGCTGGGTAAACGTACACCAGTTTAGCAGTGGAAGATTTTGAATTAGTAAATCTGTGATGATGTACGAGTACGTATACTATTATACAAATAAATAATTTGGATTATCTTTAGACCTTCAAGAGTCTGCGGTATGCAGCCAACATGAAAACCGGCAGTTGGTTCATTATTTACCTACCTAAGTACACGTTTTGCATAATAGCTTGTATTTACTGCAGTTAGCAACATACATAAGTATATACCTGCTATAGACATATTCATTTCCATCCATCCATCCATCCATCCATCAGCCTTAGGACATCCATGCTGGACATAGGCCTCCCCTATGGATCTCCAATAAGACCGTTTGGTAGCGGCTTGCATCCAGCGTGATCCTGCGGTATTAATGAGGTCATGCATCCGTCCACCCACGAAGTGGATGGATGCGCTTGCCGGTACGTGGTCTCCACTCGAGGTCACCCCCAACGATCCATGTGCCCTGCCCATTGCCATTTCAACTTGCCAATCCGCTGGGCTATGTCGGTAACTTTGGTTCTTCTGCGAATCTCCTCATTCCTGATTCGATTTTGCAGAAACACTCCGAGCATAGCCCTCTCCATAGCTCATAGACATATGTTATGTTGCCATAGACATATGTTTACGAACCTACTGAATATTAATTTATATTCAATCTACCATTTATAAACGAATCGCTACCATTTATCGGGCATTCCCTCTGATATCTTCAAAATATCCACATCTATTTCATAAGAAGTTGGCTCCGTGCCATGATCTGAAGCACTCGACTTTGTTAGATAGAATGCATGTTGCATCGACGGCCCACAACTTTGAGAACAACATAGAAAAGTGAAAGAGAGTAGAAGTACCATATACAAGGGTTATTCAGAACTGGTATAGATACTAAACTAAAAAAGGATATGATTCAGACAATCATTATGAACAACTTTTACTTTCTAGCTAGTTCTACGTTCTAGTTCTAACTATTACGGTTAATGAGACGGACAGACGGACCGACGGACAGACTGACAGCGGAGTCTTAGTAATAGGGTCCACTTTTTTACCCTTTGGGTACAGAACCCTAAAAATGATACGTACATCGATCGGATTGTACGCAAAATGCAATGATGCAACAGCGCAAAATAGATTATTGAAATTATTAGACGAATCGCAAAACTCCGGATCCACTTTATACTAAAGTCTATGTTTTAGATTTATTCATTTGCCACTTTTATCTTTCAAATGAGACGTTTGTACTTGTTAATGTACAAAATATAGCTGCAATGTTGTGTAACAAACAACACATAAAATTTAATAATAGCATAATAGATTTTATGGAAAGCTCCGCTGATTTCTGCTTCGTCTTACTTTAACATGAAAGCAAAAACTAAAGTAATTAAAGTAAAGTAAAGTTTATTACCAAAAGAAAAATACATAGCTGAAGTACATAAAGCGAGTAACCAATGAATACAGTTGATTTCGATTATGTCTAACATAACAACATTTCCTTATATTAAAAATGCATTTCCAAATAGATGAACTGTGAACCCCAAACTAAGCTCAAGGCTTGTGTCTTGTAATTGATTAGATATTAACTACATACTATTTTATAACAAGCATGAGTACTGCGTAAAAAAAAAAACATTATTAAAATTAATTAGTGAGTTAGATGATCAAAAATGATTGGACACGTATTTTTTCTTTCGGCAATCAAACAACAAATGACAAAGATAAACCTTGCCAAAGTTAGGGAGTGGAGGTCGTGGCGTCATTTCTCTCACAGAAGTCTATACATTGGTATGGCACTTGTGACGTCACGCGTAACTTTGACGGGCTATATATTCATTAATTTTTGTTTAATTGACCAACGAAAAAATTAATGTCTAATATTTTTGACAGTCTATCTGACGGACTAATTATATTTTTTATAGTCATCATGCCTATTATAATCGTGTATATTTTATCAATATGTTTTTGAACCCTTTTGTAGTCCAATGTTAATGAAAATTACATTTTAAAAATAGACGCTTAGATGAAAAGGAAAATTACAAGTCTAAAATTATTTAAACATTATTTTGACCAGTAAAATAAGATTGAAATTCGCGTAAAATAAACACCAATACGTGAGTTTGTTTATAAATTGAAGATAATTGATAGATAGAGTAACAACCGATAAATAGGACGGAGGGAATACGACATAGAAAACTGATACAACTCTATTCTACACTTTTCTCTCAAACTTTTAAAAATTAAAGGTGACGTCCACAAGTGGTATATTATTCAGAGAAAAATCGAACCAAGATTATATATACATAATTTGAAAGCTTGTTTTATGGGTTTTTCAAAAATTTTTAATTTAGATTTTTCCATCCCTCCATTTTTTTTAAATGTGAAAAATAAATTGTTTGAAAAATAACAATACAGCCTTTTATTTTTACTAGTTTAGCAATAATAAAGTGTTTCTATCGTTATTTTACTTCTATTCGTAGATTATTCTTCCACATTCATCTCTTAATTTGCTAAAATTAAAAATTATAATCTACCAGTGTGACCAGTTAGTAGGTACAATGTGACAAAAAAACACAAGTGTGTCTAATTGGTAAAAATGCTTTTATTTAACAATTTGGAGGTTACTTAATCAGGGTTGATAGAGATGAACCACCTATTGAGCCAAATATATTTATTTATCTGAATAAATTCAAAATTAGTTTAAAAAAAATCGGAGGGATCTTTAACATTTTTAACTCAGACTCAGAAAAATATGTACTTTCTCGAAATGTAACGAGTGTTGTAGTTAGAATTTTTGATTATTATTATACCAGCCTCCATACAATTTGTGGACATGTCCTTTCACTGGATCACATGAGAAAATTACATAAGTACATGAGGATCTGAGGATTTCGCATTACTCACAGCCACAGTTCAATGCCACCGGAAAATGAAGGGCAAATTTAAAAGGCAATAATCATGGCCGAAAAAAAGGTGCGGTTGTTGCTCTAAGATTCAAAAACAACCTTAAATCATAAATAAGTTATACTTTATACTTATGCTAAGTAATTTTTTCTAGAATATTGCTTAGGTTTTAAATAAAAAAATCACTAACTGCTTTCGCACAACTAGTGGACATCCAAAATACGTATTCCTAATGGCACAACTTTTCCATATACCATAGACAATCATCGAAATTACGCATTCCGTATAAATGTAGCGCAACAATTTATACCTACCAACATTATGAGGCACAATTCCCCTGACACAGTGAAAAACAAATTATATATAATTAGTGTCAGATATATTACATATTATTAACAAAAAGTGTGGTTCAAGATTTTTTTTGTCAATCAAACATAAAAAGTAAAAATAAAGCGAGTCAAAGTTCGGGAGTGGGGGACCGCGACGTCACATCTATGTAAAAGTTGTGACTAGGTGTAACGCCAGGCAGACCTTTATCTGGTACATTTCCTTTTTTTTAATTGACATAATAAAAAAGTATTTTATTATTATAATTATTTTATTTTTAATTTTATCTTACGTAGTCCGTAGTCTTAGCATATTTCCTACCCTATTCCTTTAAAGAGCACAATGGCTGGTTTTATACCTAAATCAAAATGGCGATACATTGACAAAAACTAAGCAAAAGCAATTCAAAACCAGAATATTTCCACCACACCACGTCAACAATCAAGGCTGACTTTTTAATCTTTAGACATAACATTAAAAAACTATTGTAAAATAATTCTAATACCTAGTTAGAATTATAATATTTTTAATTTATATTCATCGCCAGCTACATTAAGTAGTACTTAATGGCCAGCTATTTTATTTTTTATTACGAGTAACTAGGAGGTAAGTCAACAACTTACTTGAGTTTATCCATCGTCCATGTTAGTTTAAATAGATTTTTTCATAGTACAAGTCGATTTAGGTGAATTAATTAGCTAGAACAATTGTTAAATAAGCTTTTATTTAGTTGTGTCTGTTTGTTATAAAATCTTTAAAAAAGGCAATCATTGCTATATATGGAGCTTTTTATATAACTTCAGACGAAGAAGTTGTTCTCAATTTGTCATAATTTTTAGGGTTCTGTACCCAAAGGGTAAGAACGGAAGCAAAATTTGGAAATTTTATTCAAAACTAGTTTCTACCCGCGGCTTCGCCCGCATACGCAATATATCATTATAATTTATAGCCTATGTGTTATTCTGATATATAAGCTATATTATTGCAAAGTTTCATCTCAATCCGTTCAGTAGTTTTTGCGTGAAAGAGTAACCAACATCCATACATCCATCCATCCTCACAAACTTTCGCGTTTATAATATTAGTAGGATGTCAGGGTATTTCTAGCTCATAGTCTTTTGGGCCGGGGCCCCTCGGGACGGGGGCCCGTGGCATTAAGCCAGCCCTGCCACCCTATAGTTACGCCACTGAATTTGACTATAGGTGCGACCACATTTGGCAATCTTTTTCAAGATAGGAGTAGGTACCTACCAGCGCGCGGGCTCGTTCGAGTCTAAATGATCAAGCCCATCCGGTGCTCCGTTGCTGCGTGAAAGAGCAACAAAAAAATCGACAATCAACGGTTTATAATATTAATAAGGATGTTGCATTTAAAAACAAAATAATTGTTTGTTTAGAGGTTTAACTTATCTTGTCCTATTTGGACGTAGTAAAAACATGGGTTTGTCTGACCTTAATTGTCACAGCAAAGACAACGCAAACGTAGTTCACCTAAACATGGTAATCTCGGATGCATTATGCGATTACACTATTAGGTACAGCGTAAGAATACTAAACACATGTGTCGATAAGTAATTTATGTATACTACACCTGCAGTCCTGCATCCTTAAAATAAGTATTATCTTGCTGTGTTTACTAAAAAAATTATCGAATTTTTTGAAAAATAATGTTACGTACAAATTAGCCTGTTTCCTCTGAAGGTACAAAGAAATCCGCCAGGGGCAGCACCTTGGGGGTACAAATATTTTGTTTTCCCTATTGATAGAAACGTTGAACGCATGTCTTATCTTTCAAATAAATAGGTTTATGAAGTGAAAAGAAATATTAATTTGACTGCCTCGGTAGCTCAGTGGTTAGTGACCTAACTACTGGGTCAAAGAAGCGTGGGTACGATCCCCACCCAGAACAAGTATTTATGTGATGAGCATAGGTGTTTGCTCTGTGTTTGGGTGTTATTTAGTTACTATCTATATAAGTATGTATTTAAAAATATGTAAAAGTAGTTTATCAGTCTCTGGCAGCCATATCACAAGCTTTGCTAAGTTTGGGATCAGAGGCCGTGTGGAAGAAAAAAAATCATGGCTACCAAACATTGTGTATTCGCGAATTGCACTTTGGATTCTTTATCGATCGACTATCGACACAGCTATCGATTAGGTATCCAAAGTGCAATTTACGAATACACAATGTCTATTTTTATGGTAGGTATTTGTGTAACTTATTGAACCTCGAAAGCATTGGGGGAGACCTTTGCCCAGCAGTGGGACAGATTAGGTTAAATAAAATAAAATAAAAAATGGGACCTCGGGATGACATGAAAAGTATTCAGAGTGGATTCATTTATCGTGAAGAACCTATTAAGAATTATAAAAAAACACTTCAGGAAACATTTTAATCCATCTAAATCCGTTAACAACAACTGTATAGGCTGAATCAAATATCTTGACGTCTATAAAGCTAGAGCTAGGAGCTGGGCAAAGCTTCATGCAGCATTACAATGTTTAAAATGTTTCGTAAACACAAGTTTTTTTTTAATTCTTCATAGGTTCTTCACGATACATGAATCCACTCCGAAAACTTTTTCATCGCATCTATTCGAAAAGGACTACTTGGTTCGCCTTTAAGTGCGCCCAAAGGTAGTGTTTTCTCTATGAAACTTTATAAGTGCGCCGGAATCGTCTTTGCCGCGCACTTTTTGAATTTGGTAGTATTTGTAATGTTAAAGTTCAGCGACAAGACAATGAATGAAAAGAATGTAAATATAAGTTTTCATTTGTTTTATTATTAGATACCATTTAATTTCAATTTATTTGTTACTCTACGTTTTCTTAAATAAAAATATTACAATAAAATATGATGCCTTTTATTTTCTCATAGAGGTGATGCGGGCTCGGGCTCACTCGGGCGCAAAATATATTTTTGGCTCAGGCGACGTACTTTGAAAAAAGCGCCCTCGTCGTAAATATATTATTTTGCTCCCATCTGATACAATCTACTATTTCATGTCACCTCGAGGTTGGATAAATTGCACAAATACTTACCTACTATTAGACTATCGATTAAGTAAATGCAATTCGCGAATACACAATGTTTAGTAGGCATGATAATTAATTTGTGCCCCCCATCCTCCCCCAAGGTGCTGCTCCTGGCGGATTTTTTTTTGTACCTTTAGAGAAAACAGGCTTCACATAATTGGTGAAGCATATTATTCGGTCCGATAATTGACTGAAGCAAAGCGAAACTTCGTTTTAACACGGCGGTTTTAATACAGGTCGCATTTTTCAATAAATCTGGACGAAACTTGGTACATGCGAGAAACGGGTTTAATATGATATCAATGGACTTTTTGTCGTCGGCAAATTTCGATAATTTTTGTTTGGCAAGATGTTTAGTAAGTATATCCTAATACCTTCAGCTTAGTACAGGACTACAGGGTAAGCAAATAACCCTGTATAGGCTTATGAAGATTCAGTTAAAGAGATATATCGCAAGGTCTACTGATTTGAGAACTACTTACTAGTTTTAAAAATATTTATACGTTACATTAATTCTGGGAATTCGTGACAGTATAGGACAAAAACAAATGTTACGTAGCAGACTAGCGTGTTTATTTCGAGGTAAAACCTTCGAGACAATTACGTTCAATTATTGTTATTATTTTTATTTTTGAGTCATTATATGTCCGTAAGACCTTTGGTCCTTTACTCTATATTTAGATGCATTGCAATAAAACAGGTTGAACGCGGCTTGCAATCAATGCGTTCTGAGTTCTCAGTCCAGGGGCCTTATTTTGTAAGAGCTCTGACGTTCGGCTTCGCTTTTTCTCCTGCTCGCGCCAGTTACTCACGCCGCGAGAGCGAGCGGGAGGAAAAGCGAAGTCGAACGTCAGAGCGCTTACAAAATAAGGCCCCAGGTTTTGCGTAGTTTACCGTTCGCGTGGGGCTTCATAAATTTTTTTTAGTTCTTCCTCGTTTCCACCAGAGGCGCTGTACAAAAAATGAGTATTTATAAGTAACTACTACTTTAGTTATTTATTATCTAAGATAGAGCCAGACGGAAACAGCTGCAGTTTTAATTTGCGTGTAAACCTGGACTTACCCCTTAGCCGGGCTAGTATCCATCCATCCATCCATCAGCCAAAAGACGTCCACTGCTGGACATAGGCCTCCCCTATGGATCTCCAATAAGACCGGTTAATAGCGGCTTGCATCCAACGCGATCCTGCGGCCTTAATGAGGTCATCTGTCCACCTTGTGGGTGGACGTCCTACGCTGCGCTTGCCGGTACGTGGTCTCCACTCGAGAACTTTTCGACTCCACCGGTCATCAGTCCTCCGCGCTATGTGCCCTGCCCATTGCCATTTCAACTTGCTAATCCGTTGGGCTATGTCGGTAACTTTGGTTCTTCTACGGATCTCCTCATTTCTGATTCGATCACGCAGAGAGACTCCGAGCATAGCCCTCTCCATAGCTCGTTGGGCTACTTGGAGCTTACTAATGAGGCCCATAGTGAGAGACCACGTTTCTGTGCCATAAGTCATCACTGGCAACACACACTGGTCGAAAACTTTCGACTTGAGGCACTGAGGTATGTCGGACGAGAAGACACTACGCAATTTTTCGAACGCTGCCCAGCCGAGTTGGATTCGGCGATTGACCTCTTTGTTGAAGTCGGACCTACCTAACTGGACTACTTGTCCTAGGTAGACGTACGAGTCAACGACTTCAAGAACCGAGTTTCCAACAGAAATCGGGGTGGGTAAAACATGGGAATTAGACATGACTTTCGTCTTGTCCATGTTCATCTTAAGACCCACCTGTTGAGAAACCCGATTGAGGCCTTCGAGCATCGTGCTGAGCTCTTCCATCGATTTTGCCATGACTACTATATCGTCGGCAAACCGAAGGTGAGTGAGGTATTCGCCATTGATATTGATGCCGAATCCTTTCCATTCCAGGAGCTTGAAGGCGTTCTCCAAAGTAGTCGTAAACAGTTTCGGAGAAATTACGTCTCCCTGTCTTACGCCTCTTTTTAAAGGGATCGCCTTGGAGCTCTCTTCCTGCACTCGGACTAACATAGTGGCGTTATTATACAAGCACTTCAACACTTCGATGTACCGATAGTCAATACGGCATCGTTGGAGAGACTCAAGCACAGCCCATGTCTCGACCGAATCAAAGGCTTTTTCATAGTCCACAAACGCTAAGCAAAGTGGCAGATTATACTCTTCGGTCTTCTGTATAACCTGCCGCAGCGTATGAATGTGGTCCATAGTGCTAAAGCCTTTTCGGAAACCGGCTTGTTCGCAAGGCTGAAAGTCATCAAGCCTGCGCTCGAGACGGTTCGTAATGACCCTTGAAAACAGCTTATAAACATGGCTCAGAAGTGAGATGGGTCTGTAGTTCTTCAATAAAGTGCTGTCACCTTTCTTGAAAAACAACACCACCACGCCTCTGTTCCATGCTTCTGGCGTGATGCCCTCGAGGACGACGGTGTTGAAAAGCTTCTGGAGGACTTTTAGTACCGGTGTTCCACCCGCTCTCAGCAGCTCTGATGTGATACCGTCGTCACCCGGCGCCTTGTTGTTCTTAAGCTGATTCAGGGCCATTCTAATCTCGTACAGGCTGATGTCCGGGATATCTTCGGTGAAGTGTCGGGTCAGCTTGGCTCTTGGATCTTTGGCCGCGCTGCTAACAGGCTTAGCGACCGAAGCGTATAGCTGTCCATAGAACCTTTCGATCTCCTCTAATACCTCTGCCTTGGTCGACGCTACACTGCCATCTTCTCTCTTCAACTTTGTCAACTGGCTTTGCCCAGTAGACGAATTCCTCGCGAACACTTTGGAGCCTTTGTTCTGCTCTATTGTCTCTTTAATATGTTTAGTATTAAAGAGACGAATGTCGCGCCGCACGGATTTTGAAATTTGTCTATTGAGCTGCCTATATGACTTTGCATCATCGGAAGACTGCAGTCTCTGTAAGCGTCGTTCGGCCATAAGATTTAGAGTTTGATCGGAAAATTTTTGAGGTCTATTTGTACGACGGGGTCTAAACAATTTAGCACCCACCGTCTGGACAGTTTCTACGAGCCCGTTGTTAATCTCGTCCACCGACGCAAAGTTCTCCAGGCAAGCAAAGCGATTTGAGAGCTCGAGCTGAAAGCTCTCGGGGTTTTGGATATGGGCACGAGTAGGCCGGAGCGTAGACTTCATCAGGCGTGACCTTTCGAGTTTAACGTCCAATGTGCCTCTTACGATTCTGTGATCACTACCGGTTTTCACTCTGTGGATCACGGAGACATCATTAAATATCCGTTTCTCAGTGGTCATGATGAAGTCTATCTCATTTTTGGTGGAACCATCGGGGCTCATCCAGGTCCACTTCCTGTGAGGCGGCTTCTGGAAGAAAGAGTTCATCATGAAGAGTTCCTCTCTCTCCAGAAAGTCAGCCAGCCTCTGGCCCCTGGGGTTCCGTTGTCCATATCCAAAATGCCCCACTCTCAGCTCATCATCGCTTTTTTTGCCCAACTTTGCGTTGAAGTCCCCCATAACAACAGTAAAGTGGGTCTTAGACGTATGTATGGCCTGACTTACGTCTTCATACATAGTCTCCACTTCGTCATCTGGGTGTGACGAGGTCGGTGCGTATACCTGAATGACCTTCAGCGAATACCTCTTGGATATTCTGAGTATTAGATATACAACCCTGCTCGACACACTTTCGATGGTGATAACGTTGTTAGCGAGGGACTTATGAACGAGAAAACCGACACCACCTTGGGACCGCTGGTCACCTTCCCGGTAGTAGAGCAAGTTGCCGGATTTCAGAGTTATCGTGTCCTCCCCCTCTCTACGGACTTCAGACAACCCCACAATATCCCAACGCAACCTACTCAACTCTTCTTCCAGCTCAGCAATCCTCTCGTCAGTCCTCATTGTGCGCACGTTGTGTGTTACCAGGGCCAGTCGTCGTTTGCGGGAGTGGTAGCCGGGCGTCTGCCAGGGATTCTTAGCACCCCCTTCTCCGCCGTTACCGGGGCCGCTATCGTAGCCCCGGGCTAGCGGAGCTGCTGGGGACTGGGGGACTGGGTCTATTTGTTTCTGCCATATATTGGGGGTATTTGCCCATAATCGCCGCGCTGGGCAAGCGTGGTGGCGATCGCAGAAAACGTAGCTTCGCGACAGAGATGCTGCTCCCCATCCCTGCCCTGTGCCATTTTAGCTACGTTTTTATTTGAATGGTTATACCGCCATTAGTCGGTTCCACTGTACCTCAGTCGGCTCTTACGACACCTGGTACTAGAGGGGGGTGCTATTCTACTCTGCCGGCACCCCACGGGCTAGTATGCGCGCCACGAATTATTTCGTCTGTAGTGTCAAAACGAGACAGCGTTATGGCAAAGTATATATCTGTCACTTTTTCACACGTCGAAATGAGTTCTTTTCGTGGCTATTCGTGGTCGCATGCTTGACTAGCTGGTCACCTATTTACCATGACGGCGGACGTCTCTTCAATTCTGATTCGGCCACGTAGTCTTCGATCATAGTCCTCTCCTTAGCTGGTTGGACTATTTTGAGCTAACTATTAAACTCACGCTAAGAGACCACGATTCAGTGCTATTAGTTGTCACTCCCAAGTTTGTGATACACATTGAACGAGAAAGTACTTACTGGTTAATATTATCCATGAACTTGTAGTCTCCTCCTCCCACGTTGACTTTAGTGATGATGCCAGGTTGCAGCCTGTTCATCAGCTTGCAGAGGATGATGCCGTCTCGGAGGGCGTGCTCGTACGGCACTCCCTGAGGGAACCTCTCGCCGGTCACGGATTCTATCCATTGCTGAGCCTCTGCCTCCTTCTCAGGCTCGCGTTTACCAGCGCACTGGAAATGAGACAGAAGATTGTTGAACCTATTTTTATTATACAGTGCTTCCCACACTAGGTCTATCTCAAAGAATTACTTTTTGTCATAAAAATTTCAAAAATTGTTCGCGACCGAAGTTCTTGAACCATCTGTCGGAATACCATCGCGAACGTTTTTCCATTTAAGCTAGATCGCTTTCTGACGCACACGCCTTTGTGAAGTGCTTATCTTTTACCAACTTCAGTATTGGTGGCGCCACTATAATACCCGTATTAGACAGGCAAAATCAAATAGAAATGTTTCATATATCATATTATATAATCAAAATAAAAAAAATAACTCTTTGAGACAGAAAATTACATGAGTCTTTTGTACCTACAGACATAATGAAATGAGCTACAGTTTTCCTTGTCTCTAAAGAGGTATAATCTTGATCACTGATCTTGATAATTTTGAGGTCAGTGTAAAATAGTGCAAATTCAACATTTTAAGAATTCAACTATTTATACCTAAATAGATATGCAGATCATTTCCTCAGCCTGCATGCTGTTACGCTGTGTAATGTAGTATTTCCATTAATATAGAATGTTAGAATAAATGCCAAGTCGATGAGTATTGCAATACTCCAAGATATCAGTTAGTGTAAACTTGCTAATGTTAATAAAAATATGACTTCGGTTTTTCACTATCCTGACGATTGATTTAATCTCTTTGCCTAATTTAATCTAATTTTATGCAAGTTTTGAATTGTACTTGCGCATGCAACTACCAACCCGCAGTAGGCCAGCGTGGTGGAATTGACTCAATGGCCCTTCGTGGGTAGGCCTACGTCCTGTTAAAAAGGCTGGTACACTACAGTACAGTACAGTAAAAAATAATTAAACATAGTACAAGGTCGATAGCTGGCTCCTATGATTATGTCGAAGGCTTTAAAACAGAAGCCCAAAATGTCAATACAATATTAAATACTTAATAGAATACCAAGTAAGTTTATAAGGACGAGAGAGAGGACCGAAATCAAAAGTTATAGCTATTTTATTTTGTTTCAAAATTTGCGGTCGGGTTTTTTTTAATTTTGTACCTGTTCTGTTATAGGTATTAAATAACCGGGCACTTATCAAATGAGTCATTGGTCGGTCTTGTAATAATTCTGACGTCAGCAGGTCAATGTCAAAAAATAAGCGAAAGAAAAAACACTTTCTTAATTAAACCCAACAATAAGAGTTTATGCCTCAATGATAAAGGTTTTTATAATAATTTTAAAAGAATGAATAAGCACTTCATGAAAATGTTGAAATAGTTATAGCAATTTATAATACATTTTCTATATAAAAAAGATGTTGTGTGCTAAAGTGCAACTAGTTTAAGACATACTTAACAATAGTTGTTAACAATATATTTTCAATTAATTATTGTTTTTTATAACTTAATATGTTAAGAATTCGCATGTTACCTATTCTACTTACGTGTCTATAATTGATTTCAAAGAAGAGGATTTTATTGATGGTTTAAATACTATCTTTTAAAATTCTGATTAAGTTCTTTAAGTACTTATATTATATTTGGATTAGTGCGTAGGCAAATTTTTGCATCTAAAACATTTATTTATATTTAACATTTTTTATGGCAAAAGTGGCTTTATTAACTACAACGAAATACAATACTACTTTATAAGCTAAAACTAAACACTATACTATGACATAAAAAGCAATTGAATCATCTACAGAACCTCGAAGGTCCAAAGATAATCCAAATGCTCAAGCCCACTGCCAGTTGGCAGCGTGCCCACCATGCTGGCAGCATTGCCACGTTGAACGGCAATGCTTATACGTTGAGCCAAATAAACACCAGCATTTAGGGCACACGTCGCGTCCACCAGACGCTCAATGTAGTTATGTATTTGTACCAAATGTATATTGTTAAATACATGTTAAAACTACTTGTATGGCCCTACTACATTAAAATCGATTTGAGCAAACACAAACTAATGAATGTCTAGAAATAATCCATATGTTCAAGCCAAGTCCAAGTTATCAGCGTGTTGAGACTGTTGAGAGCATTACTACTCTGAATGACAATGCTTACGTACCTACTTTTAAGTGGAGCTAAATAAGCACCTATATGCTTATCATCTGGAGACAAGTAACTTAGTTCGTAAGGTGGCTAGCCACGTTCCCAGAGTTTTAAATCGACTGAAGGCCTCTGACAGGACTAAACGGTTAAAACTACCAGGACCTACAATTTAACGTGTCATTCGAGCCACGGTAGCGCTCAGTAGTAAATGCCACCCGCGGTCACCCATCCGAAGACTGACTGTACCGATCGTTGCTTAACTTTGGTGATCGCTGACAAACACCTAGTCAAACTACGTATTTAGCGCTACAATACAGATGATAATGCGTAATTAAAAATGTTTGAACTTAAGTTTAATAAGCCCAGAGATAAAGTAAGGGCGTCGGTCTATTGACGTTAGTTATACACGTCATTACTAATGCTGGTGATTCATTTATTTATATTGTTTGTCGAAACAATGGATCATATCATACGTTTACCATAAAGTATTGGCCTATTGCTTTGCCTGTACTGTACCTATTTGTTTTAAAGACTCTAAATCAATCAAACTATTATTTATAATAGCGTCTTGGATTAGTCTAGAAGAAATTTTAAATAAGCATATAAAATATGCTGAGTATAAAGTGTAATCATTTTGTGTACATACTAAGTGTGTGTATGTCTGTTTGTGGCATCGTAGCAGCTAAAGGCTTTGACCGATTTTGAAGTGTTTTTGTGGAAGTTGTATTCAACAACAACTGTTTTGGAGGTGTAATGTGTGAATGTAGGCAATATTTTTAATTTAGTAATTAATTAATTAATTCAGGGTTCCATAGCTCAAAAGCAAAAAACCGGACAAGTGCAAGTCAGGCTTGCACACCGAGGGTTCCGTACAAATCCAGAAAAAATCACAAAATTGGGGAAAAAAACTGTACATTTTTATTTAAATACCAAATAATAGGGCCTCAAAATTCACAAAATATGGGCTTAAATTCAAAGTGAGTAAATCGTATCACGTAAGGTATCATATATATAAAAGAGCTTCATTAGCACATACTAAAACAGGTTTTTAATTTTTTTAACAATGTGTTATTTTCTATGTATGACGAGAAAAGTAAAAAAAAACTTTTTTGTCGATGGTTATAGTATAGAGATTTTAACAAATTACTTCCCAATTTTGTGCAAGTTTTATGATATGTACGGAACCCACGATGTGCAACCTGACTAGCTTGTCTGGTATTATTTGGTCTTTTCTTGGGATAACATTCTCCTAAATTATGACAATCTCTAAGCGATCGCTTGGAAATAGTTTTTAATCTACGGGAACCCTAACGTTCTCTAACTACTCTAAATTATGTATTGTACGTGCGTTTGATAATTTATTTCTGAATTCTTACCACGCTTCCGCCATTATTTTATGTAGTGGATATAATAAATTTGTGAACAGTTCAATGTGATTTAAAAAAATGTAGTCGTTTGTGCTAAGATGCCAATCAGTCCCTAAGCTGATATGAATCATATACTTACACTTGCAATGAAATGTGAATTCATGTCATTCAGTGCAATGCCGTCGAGATAGTAGGATCCGACCTTCCGAGTTGTTTTTAAAAATAACTTTTTACTTTTTAAAAAGGAAAACCGTCGCGATTTGCAATAACTCGGATTATAACCGTGTGTGGATATGCATGTTTTTTGGTTTTTGCATTTCGATTAATTAAAAATGTTTTACACGCCCTTGATCGTGACAGCGTTAGTAGTGTACACAATATTGAATACGCCGCCAGTGGTTTTAATGTATTTTACTTTTGTGTATTGTCAAGCATTTGTCGATACTTTCGCGGAGAATAAGCAAATTGTGCTGAGTGATCTTTAAAATTATCATAGTATTTTTAATTAGTGTAAAAATTGTGGCGAAAACTAAATTATATCAACATTTGTGCTAAGTGTACTAATGAAGACTTGCTGGACAATATGTGAATATAAAAGGTAAGTACTATAGAAATGATTTAAAAAAGTAATTATAGAAGTGAAGAAAAAAATATTTATACTGCTCGCCAGGTCTTATTTTTTTCCTCATAGGTACCCCAAAAAAAAAACGTTTTTTTTATCGCGAACTTGACCAGGGGATCATTTTTTGAACTTCGATCACCAATGAATGTATACGTAATTTTGACAGATTGTATGGAAAATCTCTATGTTGTCTATGGACGTTGCGAACACTCCAAACAAGTTCCGTATACGACCAAATCGTGCGAAATTCAAAAAACGCTCCCTAGAACTGACTCACCGGTCGCGTATGAGACGTAGTAGTCGAAAATGAAGTACGCAGATTTATAGGATAGGTATAGATTCACTCAGACTTTGAAAGGCTTCAGATATTGTAAGGTATCACAAGTTAGATGAGTGTGTCTGTGTACGTGTGCGTTTATTTCTGGCGTCCCAAGCGAATAGTCTGATTCCCGTACATTTTTTAGTTTGCAAGCTATAGTGATCGAGATTTATAGCCACATTTCAAAAAAATCATCAGCATAAACATCGACCTGTATCAACTTACTGTTGGGTAGGTAGGTATAGAATGAGCCATTGTTCCCATTTTATTGACTTCCAAAAAGGAGAAGGTAATGTGTTCGTCTGTATTTTGTCCGTTTTTTGTATATGTTCATCGATATTTTCGCCAACTGTGAACCGATTATCAAAATTATAGTTCGAAAGAAAAATTTATATGGAACTACCTTGGAAGTATACCAAGGTGGTTCCATATAATTTTTTATTGAAATAAGCTAAACCGTTTTTGATAAATCGACAATACATGGGTGTCACATCGATTCGTGCAAACTGCAAACTATTCGAATTATGTATACCTACGGTGGGAATCGGTGTTGCATTTTTTTTTCGAAAACTAATTATTTGGCTAATCTTATTCACATTTACCCCGCAATCTATGGTTGAGGATTCGAATAAGCTATTTATTCGTAGTTGTGAATAAAAAAGCAAATTGTACCTATATATGTATGTAAGCTATTTATTGCAACAAAATTTAATAACATTTCATAAATTAAACCATATAATTATTATATATGTTAAACATTAAATTACTATACTTACTATATTTATAAACAAATACATAGGCACACAGAATTTTAAATTTTACCACATTACATCATCATCACATTATATCATACTTAATTCTAAAGATAATTTAAAATTTATTTAATTCGTGTGAACCGCGCAATGGATTTTTTTTGTTTTTACAACTTTTACTCAATTTGGGGTTTTACTACACGTTCACTTTTAACACCGGACCTTAAGACTATTGAGACCTTCAGATAACTGTTGTACGTAGGTATTAAGGTATTTGTAAAAAAGTTTGTAAAGGAAATAAATCTTTTTTCCTTGAGAAATAGAATCTGAAACTTTCCAACGTCAGAGTGAACAGGAATCTGCTAAGTCAGCGTGCTTCATCCTTAACTATAACATCGCTTAATATTAAGTGAGCTATTTGCGATAAAAATACATTTATATTCACTTGTGTCTTCATTTGTCCACGTGTGTACCTACTGGCCTAGTCTCTAGTATTGTAAATCTGTATATAAAATGTTATGCCTTCTACACAGGGTCACTAATTGTAAAATACCGACAACATCGCAGGACTAGATAGCTAACATCATAAACAACAATGTTTTTACTACAACTTTTAATATTTTGTTACATTTTACCTTCATACAATATTAATAATACCTAGAGAGTAAATAGACCAACAAAATGTCACGAAAGTACAATAAAAACTAAGCTCGGTAGTAGTTACATATTTGAGCCGTTTAGAGTTGAGACATTGGCACCGTGGGGACCGGGAGCTCATCTTGTTTTCAAGTCTTTCTGAGCGTCTGGTGGACGCGACGCGTGACCAAAATGCTGATTGTTGGTGTTTACTTGGCTCAATGTATAAGCATTGCCATACAGCGTGGCAATGCTGCCAGCATACTGGGCACGCTGCTAACTGGCAGTGGGCTTGAGCATTTGGATTATCTTTAGACCTTCAAGGGCCTGTGGATGATCCTATTGCTTTTATGTAGTAGTAGATAATGTAGTTTTAGCTTAATGTTATGTAGTGTTGTTTTTTTGTAGTTTAAAAAAACTTCAAAGATTTTTTATTTAATTAAGCTTTGTAAAAACTCGTATAGAAAACGTGGATGATTGTGATGTATCTAGTCCTGCAAGGTAAGTATGTAGTTGGTGTTTTACAAGTAGGTAACCCTGTATAGCACTCCTTGTAAAGCTAGTCAATCAGTATTCTTTACAGGTATTTTAATTGTTGGGGTATCAACTCAATTTAGGTATGTTTCTAATGAATAATTCTACTTCATTTAGGCTGTATTTTTTACAATTGACGTCAATGAAAATGTAAATTACCGTGTGAGTTATTATAAAAAGAAACGTGCGTAGATGTAATATTTCAAAGTTTGGTAAAATGCAAAACAGACTCTAAAATGGAATTACTCTAGAAAAAAATAAAATAGAACTATCCTACTAATATAATAAACGTGAAAGTTTGTGAGGATGGATGGATGTATGGATGTTTGTTACTCTTTCACGCAAAAACTACAGAACGGATTGAGATGAAATTTTGCAATAATATAGCTTATATATCAGAATAACACATAGGCTATAAATTATAATGATATATTGCGTATGCGGGCGAAGCCGCGGGTAAAAACTAGTTCAAAATATAAATACCTATGTATCGCTAATGTTAAAAAATATATTTTTTTCTTTCATGTTACATGAGAAGTTATCGTCTTTTGATAATGACATTTTGAAGTAGGTTTAGAAAGGTAAAAATAATAGTTAACTGAGCAAGTAAAAGGTTTTCATCTGATTTTGATAACAATGGTAGGATAGATTTTATCGATCTTTATTTAGGTATTTCCTCAAGATCATACAAGATAAATATAAATAGTCATAAATACTAATATTATTATCAAATCATGCTTTTTTACTCGAAAATAATACTAAATTTCAAAAACGACTATGTAAGCACTCGTATTGTTTGGAACTCCTTAGAATCTTATTTTATTGCCAAACTAAACATTTTTATGACAATTTCGGAAGGCACAGGAAACATTTTTATGACAGTTTAAGCTAGCTAGCAGCTTCTTCTGCGGAAGACTGTTTGCGAAATAATTACTCTTTTTAAACATAACTGCTCTGAAACTTTCTTTTTGTGATTTTTCAAAAATTGACGCGTTCGCAGGATATCTGCTCTGATGCCCCGTTGTCCTTCTTTTGTCTAAACTCTAAAAAGACAGAGATATGACTAGAAAAGCTTTGTCTGGTATAGCTCCTGTGGTGGATTATCCCTAAGGCAAACTATTATAGGCACGAGATTACGTAACTACTATTATATATTGCATTAAATGAAATACGAAGTCGTCGTTGAATTGTTGTTTTATTATTTTTACACTATACTTTACACCGTAATTAATTATTACACCTTTTTATTTAGAGTTATGCTAAAGAGGTTTTGTACTGATGACAGATGATAGCCAAAAGGAATGACGGGGGAAAAAGTGTGGCCAGTAGGCAAGTCTAAAAATACTACAACTACTAACAAGTTTTTCTACTGAAATGTACTGATGTAACTATTTATCTTATGAGATTTTACTCATCTTCAATTTAAGGTTGAACGGTTATCACTAAAACCTTTTTTTCCGCTAACTGTCTAGATATCATCAGTGTCTAAGGCAACACTGGTCGCCGCGGCATCGCGTTGCGGCGACACCGCCCGTCTGGCATAGGCGTTGTTCTTCGGCGTCCTCCAAAATCATAATTCCTATGGAGTCCCCAAAATCAGACAAAAAAGGCGTGAAAATAGCATTTATTAATTCTACTGAAATTATTTTCAATTAATTTCAAAAACTACTGAAAATCTTTACCACCAAATTTAAATCGAAAATCTACTGTTTCAGCAGGCAATCTACGCAATATATCTAAAACAAACAGTCACACTAATATCGATGCGGCGCGCGCGATTATGTAGAGTTGGATCACGAGTAATCACGAGAGTTCACGCTCCGGACGTCTTCGCCTATCTCGAGCTTGATAGTGTCAAGTGATGTTTTTCACTCGTTTACATAATAATATACTACCAGGTATGCAATGAAACGATTGTTCGTTCTTCATAGGTATAGAAGTGAATATTTTTGAAGTGTAAACTTCTTTAGCGGCGTTGTGCACTATTTAGGATGGGTAAAAATGGGTAAAATCGCGTCAGAACACGTAATCTACCACATAAATAATATAACTTTATATATTCAAGTTTTCACTTCTGCCGGAACTCCTGGAGTACAACCCGTAGTTTTTTTTTAGGGTTCCGTACCTCAAACGGCAAAAACGAAACCCTCATAGAATCATTTTGTTGTCCGTCTGCGTGTATGTCAAGACTATTTATCTCGGGAACACGTAAAGATATCGAGTTGAAATTTAAACTGTATACGTATGTCTATGGTATCTTCCTGTTGTGTAAAATAAAAACTTCTCAGTTATCGTTTAAAAAAGTTAGAGCCGTTTATGTCGTAAAAAACTGCATATTTCGCACTCACAAAAATCAAAACTTCCCGTCACGGGTACTTTCCGTTGACAATCACTATGAAATTTGGCGAGAAGCATTGTCTCAGAGTACACATATAGGGATAAATCTGAAAACTGTACATTTTTATTTAAATCACAAAAAAATAGGGCCTCTAAATTCACAAAATATGGGTTCGAAATTCAAAGTGAGTAAATCGTATCATGTAAGGTATCATATAAAAGAACTTCATTAGCACATGCTAAAACAGGCTTTTAATTATTTTAATAACGTGTTTGTACGGAACACTCGATGTGCGAGCCTGACTCGCACTTGTCCGGTTTTTTTAATATGAAAGGATTACTACCAGCTTGTCAAGAGCGTTCTCCGAATTTAATCCGTCTCTTCTGAAATGTATCGTTTTGAGTATTCGATTGTCAATCATATTTGTCTTGCATAAAGACGCAATTTTTTAAGTTTGCTAAAGCTCAGTCAGTTCTCAAATAAGGCAATTGTTCTGACCGTGCTAACTAAAGGTCCATCTTGGTCAAGGCTCTGTTAGTACTTAATAACTGGATTTTCATGAATTCCGAGGCAAATGACCTCAGTGGTATAACATGGAGTTTACCGAAACCTGTCCCTTGGGAATTTTTTGGCTTCCAAATGTGGAGCGCGCATATGAAGAGATCTTATTGGGTCTCAATATTTCTCAATCATGCTAAAATTATAAATCCGAAAAGTTTGTTGGTTTGTTCCTCTTTCACGCAGCAACGGAGCAACGGATTGACTTGATTTTTGGCATGGATATAGTTCAAGGGCCGGAAAGTGACATAGGCTACTTTTTATCCCGATAAAGTAAGAGGTTTCTGTGGGATAGCACAAAAGTTAAAATACCACGCGGGCAGAGCCGCGGGTAAAAACTAGTATGCTATATATAAATTATAAAATATGAATATTAATATGCTCAAGAGAGATCATCCATTCCTAATTAAGCCGACTTCAAAAAGGAGGTTCTTCGGCTAAGTATAATTATGTTTTATTTTCTGTATGTGTGTTACGCGATTGCTCCGCCAAATATGAACCAATTTTGATCATTATTTTTTAAATGGTAGATCATACTTCAGAGGTAGTTTTATTTAAACTTTATCGAAATCGGCTTAGTTATTTTTGAAAAATCAACAATTAAAAATTTCTACGTGATACATCGATGCGTGCGAACTATCCCGATTCTATACACGGTTGAACAACCGACTTCAACCGTGTATAGAATCGGATCATAATTATCGAAGATGATGACGGGAATTTTCCTTCTTTTTTTCCCAAAACACGATGTTGAATTTAGGCCAAAACAATAAAAAAAAGGAGACAGAGGACATCTTGTGACTGATGGATGGATCGAATTTTTCGCAAAAAATCGCAACACCGACTTCCACCGTGTACTAATTCAAAGTTATTTATTTACTAAAATTGAAATACACGAATACATGAATAACAGTTGAAATTTGGCAAGATAATTAAGATTCAGGATTCATATTTTGAATTCGAATATTGCACGAATCAATGTGACATCCATGTACATTTTTACTGTTTATCAAAAACTGCTGGGTCGATTTTGATAAAATTTAAATGGGACCACGTTGGAAGTAACTTTTAACGGAAGTACTCTTTCAGAAGTAACCACTCATTCGAACAAAAACAAAAAATTATTTCGGTTCACAATTGGCGAATATAAAAAATTAACAGCGGCTCTGGCGGCCAGCAGTGACTGTGATGGTGTCTGAGATGGCGATGTGGATATCGATGGTGATGACAAAATACCATAAGTGAGTCGTGGTGGTTTATTGGTAATGACACCGGCCTTACAATCGTGAGGTCGTGGGTTCAAATCTCGGTCCCGTATCAATGAATTCTTCGGAATTTATGTACGGAATTTCACACCACTGGCTTTTCGGTGAAGGAAAACATCGTGAGGCAACCTGCAAAATGCCCGTGGAAGAAATTCGAATATGTGGCGTATGTGAATCCACCAACCCGCACTGGGGCAGCGTGGTGGATATTGCTGTGATACTTCTTACGACGATAGACACATACTTGGTGAGAACATGGTGATGCTATAATAAATCACGCCATTTTATAAGTAATTATCAACAAAGTATAAAATACTTTTGTAGCAACATATGTAGATATCTGTGGTCGCAACAGATGATAATAAAATTAAGACTCGCTTACTTATCACTGTCCTTTTGACCTCTAATCTATTTTTTGACCGACGAACCACCGGAGGAGGTATACAATTCGACGTGTATATTTTTTTTATTTTTTTTTATGTATTACCACGCATAACTTTTTTCATAGTAGTCCGATTTCAATAATTCTTTTTTTATTGGAATGAGTATACTTCGAAATTGGTCCCAATTAAATTTAATTGAAATTGGCTGAGCCATTTTTGGTAAATCAACAATAATGTGAAAAATGTTACATCGATCCGTGCATAATATTTGCGTTCTAGCGATGCGCCCCGGCTTCTCACAGGTGTATTATACATAATAAACATTTCTCTTGAATTACTCTATCTATTAAAATAAACTGCATCAAAATCTGTTGCGTAGTTTTAAATATATAAGCATACATGGGGACAGACAGCGGAAAGCGACTTTGTTTTATACTATGTAATGATTCTGTACACGGGTGAAGTCGGTCATGCTATTTTTTGCAAAAAATAATTATTTAGACAATCATATAAAATTACATAGATATTATGCCCGTTCTTACAGTCATCCTGACTTGATCTTGAATATTATTGCTATTTCAATATGCCAAATATAATATTACTGAAGTCTGATAAAATGCGACCTGTAGAGAATCAAAATCCGGACCGATGAAAGAAAAAACTTCAAATCAAAATTGAGACTCTTCGCTCACTTGATTTGCTCTGTCAATAAATAATCGTCCTTTCAGCCATAGGACGTCGACTGCTGGACATAGGCCTCCCCTGTATCTACAAGACCGGTGCGTAGCGGTTTGCATCCAGCGCGATCTTGCGGTATTAATGAGGTCATCCGATCTTGTGGGTAGACGTCCTACGCTGCGCTTGCCGGTACGTGGACTCCACTCGAGAACTTTTCGACCCATCTGTCATCAGTCCTCCGAACTATGTGCCCTCCCCATTGCCTTTTCAACTTGCCAATCTGTCAATAATCCTACTAATATTATAAACTCGAAAGTTTGTGAGGATGGATGGATGGATGTTTGTTACTCTTTCACGCAATAACTACTGAACGGATTGAGATGAAACTTTGCAATAATATAGCTTATATATCAGAATAACACATAGGCTATAAATTACAATGATTTTACGTCAAAAATCAAAATATCATACGGGCGAAGCCGCAGTAAAAACTAGTAATATATAAAAAATAAATTGTATTAAAAAAATAACTTTATAAAAACCCCTTAAATACTTATTTTATTTTAAATATTTTTATTTACACAAAATCTAAATAAAGAAAGATTCATAAACATAACTATATATTACAACTACTATGCTACCTATATTTTATAAACCTCAACAAACTAAAAAAAAAAAACAACTTGAACTAAAAAAATTAGTATGTATAGATGACGATGAAAACCTTAATCTAAAGGCTCACTACCAGCGGGCACAGTTCCCAAAATACTGGACCCATTACCACGTTGGATAGCAAATCTGATCCTTTGGGCAAAATAAATACGTGGGAGTAAAATGTAAAATTGGCGTATAAAATCTCCTTACATCTAAAATGTAAGTAGGTACATTACTTATTTATAGAGTTCTTACGCCAGCGCCACCGGTTATTTTTCCTCGAGCTCATTCGATTCTATCAAAACAAATAGTTTCTAAATGTTTATGTAAAAGCAGAGTTAAAACAACAGCTACTACATTAACAGTTTCTTAAAGCGCAATCGCTAATTTAGCTTTATTATGGAGGTAAAATGATCTTTTTAACCAACTGTCTAAGGAGGGTTAGTAATCCATTATAAACTCCATACTTGAAATCGTATGGACTTTTCTAGGATTTTCTGTATCGGTACTGCTAAGGAACACATACAATACTATGGACAAATACCCAACACTAACACCCAGACCCATAAAGTGGGTTTCTCTAACTTTTACTCTGAGACCAATTACGAAATCGCGAAAAAAATCAGTTTTGTCGTTCAAAAATTTCATCCACTCTCGCCAGAATATGTAAGAGCCAAAGTTAAGAGTAGATGAGAGTGAAACGCCTAATAGTTCCAAGCTGTCAGTTACCGGAACGGAGACACCACGGAAAGTGAGAGACAATTGGAAGGGTCTCTTTTTGGCCGAAAACAGACAGCCCTGAGTCTTCGTGGCATTAAACTGGACCAGTTTAGCATCACCCCAGTCGGATACCGCCTGCAGACTCAAGTTGAACCGTTCAACCATAGCCTTTCTGTGTAACTCGATTTGTGGCCCGCTGGTTCTTGCATCGGATGTTTAGCTCTCCACGATTGTACTATCATCTGCGTACTCAAAGAGGCTTAAGCAAATCGTTGATATGCAGTAGGAAGAGTGTCGCAGAGAGCACAGACCCCTGTGCAACACCGGCATTGATAGCCATTTGGTCTGACGAGCAGCCATCTACGATAACTCGTATCGACCGATTCCTCAAGTAATCTTATCCCTATCCATCCATGCGCAGAAAGTTACTTAAAATGTTTTCTCAAATTTTGAGACCTTGGCTGCGCTTTGTCACCAAAGGACTAAATAGGTGCAAGCTTATTGTAAAGTAAATCGCAGTGAAAGTGAGCCAAGGTATTAATTTATTTAACGACTGATAGAGTAAACCATTCTTATACAATCACTATTATTTTATATTATTGAGCACAAAATGAAAAGAATGCATTATAATTGGAGAACAATTGGTAAACAAGATGTTGCTTTGTAAAGTGCAAGGACTTGCTGAGTTACATAAGTGCATACACTCATTATTATTATTATCATATTCATTTATTTTCTTAAATGTAAGTTTTTTTACAATATTTATACATTGTAAAAAAACTTAGATTTAAGAAAATAAATAAATTATTATTATGAAAAACTTTTACTATGGAACCTATCCAAACATCTCTTCAGCTAGGAAAGCTGTCCTATATACATGGTTATGGAACATTTTGTATGTAAGAGCTGATTTTTTTTCGTGATTTTGGTGTTGGTTACAGTACCTCATAGTTATTAAAAGTGCGAAATCTCATACCTATATAAGGTTGAGGTTAAAGACATGACTCAAATAGTTAAATTGACTATTAAAGTATGTACGTGAAATTATTTTCACCGTTGACTGTGTTGACATTTAAAACTTAATAAGTAAAATTCAAAACAAAACTAATCTAACATTCATTTAATTTCCAACTCCCTCGCAGAGTTTATTCCTCCCATTTTTCGCACAACATACCTAATTAATGTCCTAACAAATGAATGAAACGTAAAACATCTACGAAATCTAACCTCAAGCATTTTAACTAGATTTATCGTTAGTTTCCGGTGGAAAATTGACGTTAGCGGATGATGTAAATAACGATGACGGAACGAAAAAACAACGGTGTAGAACGACCAAGTTATACATAAACAGTTGGTAGAATAGCGGAACTAAAAATGTTTTATCAAAAGCTAAAAAGTTGCCAACAACTCAATGTCACGTTCTGATTTTTAAAGAGCCGATCTTAGTCAGACATAACTGTAATCATTTCAACCATTTCAACGTTCTCTGCTAGACATAGGTTGCTTCTATAGATCTCTAGTAAAACCAGTCGAAAGTAGCTTTTATTCAGTGTATTACACGAATTACTGTTTCAATACCTAATAGGAAAACTTTAGCGTGTTCTACACTCTTAGTCTCCATTTGATTTAATTTTCGGCATTGTTTGACTGACATTATTGTATTTCAGTTGAATATTTATAGTAGTTTGATATTTCTATATTGAATTGGACTTGTTTTATTTATACGGGTACTTTAATACGAAATCTATAGCACGTTATCTGTAGCATTTAAATTGTTATCGTTTAAGATACTTCTGAATAAGCAAACCTATTTTATTCACGCGTAAATGAAATATTTTGAGTATACATTGAATATAATATGGATTAGAAAATGCGACGATACTGCGCCAACCAACACCCAAGCTAACTTTGTCGCTGTTGTTTTTATAGTCAATACGTAGTCAACAGTTGTTGCCGCCCGCCCCCGCGTCGAAGCCGGCTTGCTGGGCGGGCGGACTATCCCGCAGTCCACTTGTTGATATCGCGCCGCTAACTTGCCCTCAGTGACCAAAGTTCCGTGATAAAATGGCTGTATGTATATAAAGCACTTATTAAAATACCCATTCATTATACTATTTTCCAGTTTAAAGTAATTAGTTCATAAATAATAATTTAAAGTTTTTCTTGACTAACTTATCTTGATCAAAAGTTTGATTTAAAAGTTTTCTGCCAGTTGTGTTTAGAATATGTGACAGTGGCGCCATACTGCAACTCTTGAGATATTTTGGTCGTATTGTAAATTGCATTTACCTGTTTACATGCTATATTTATTCATTTTTACTACTAATGAATTATTATATTATTATTATAATTTTCCTATGTCCTTGTGTTAGTTAATTAGTTTCCTAGTGACAACAGATAAATAGGTACTTATAAACAAAGACATAAGCCATAAACAACAAATCGTTTATGCATATAATTTATCGAGTTTTTACAATAAAATACGAAAACAATTGCTACTGTTTTCGTAAACTGTAATAAATTTGAAATGATCTAATTTTTTAATGCTAGAAATGTGCTTGTTAGAATTTTAAAATAAGAGTGACGGTAATTACTATTATTTAATTATAAATAACCGAAAGTCTTTCCAATTAAATATTCAAAATGCAAGCATGCGATTTAAACATATTCTTGTAAAGTGCAGTGATTATAATATTACACATTACTTAATAAGTCTTAATATGCAAAAAATTGGGATGACATTAACCATATGATCCATAGTAATGTATATCTTGTACTACTTATGATACTTAAAAAAGAAAGGATGATTAAATATCTGTGTGAAATTAATATTAAAACAATATAGGTTCAGGTTTTAATAAGTATTCAATGGATATACAACGAACCGAGAGAGAATTATAAATTGGCATGCATATTACGACAATAAAAATAAAATTTAATTCCAACAACAATGACAAAACTGTCAAAAGTTATTAAATTATGCCAAAGTTATAGTATTACAGAAAACCTTGACTCCTTGATGAGACCTATTAAAGAATACTGTAATATTATAATTTTATGCAAAGTATAGAGTTTAATACCAGGATGTGATCGTAGCATTGTAATGAAGTATATTGTTGTTTATTTGTTACCTAGTGATCGTCTGCTTGACCTTTAATTTCCTCAACTGTCTATTAAGGAGAGTAATATTTTCGAGATACAGTTTTTATTATCTCAAAATAACTTCTACATCAAACTTAAACATTTACAGTCGTGAACTCTCCTTAGATATAATATAAGAGACTTAGTTTGATTTTTAAACCAATTTTTTTTTATGTATTGTACAAGTTATTTTCTTCTACTCTAGACTAAAGTATTTATTTCTTTAATCTGAATCTTTCAGCCATCTTACAGCCATTTATTTCATTTTCTTCTTTTAACAAAGTCATAGCCCACTAAATCTCTTTTCCAGTTGAAAAAATGTGTCGCATGTTACCTCTACGATAATTATGTTGTTTCAAAAACGGCTTAAGTAAATAGGTATAGATTTTAGACATAACAAATATTTCCCCACGACATTTTTGATGTTCCTACAATTTATATAAACAAAGCTAATGCACTCATAAAATCCTAATGGACTTAATTCGATCTAGCAAACCAATAAAATGCTTTAAAACGAGAAACGCTTTAATCTTTTAAATTTACGATTGTAAATATTCGTATCACGCAGAATGCGATTCTTGACGTCAGTAAAAGAGTTTGGATTGGGACTGGTGTTGCCAGGCGTCAAGATAAAGTTACGTTAGGCTTATTAATTGCGTGTTCGTCCAAAATAAACGGTACCTGGCTTTTATTAGGCGTTTTATATTTCGCATTCGTTTTAATTTATATTTCATAAAAATTTAACAAGAGTTATGGTAATTATCAAAAAAGCTTGATTTTACATATGTATAATTTTTTTTCTTAATTCCGAGACGCAAAAACCTCATTAATGTAGAATGTCTGGCCTTTTTACCGAAATGTCCGGCCAAACTGGCTGGTCTGTCCAGCCACACGTTTCATTACCGCGGTCCAGCTAGCAGGTTTGGCAACCTGGTAACCCTAGTTGCGACGGAATGCCACAGCTGCGTCCAGACACCAATTTAACGTTAAAAGGTTTAATTATTTTTACGAAAATATTCTTTACTCTCTTCTTTACCACTACATATTAAGTGTTGTGTACGAGTATGTTCTAGTTCACGGATGGTTGATACTGATTTTGAAACTGTGAAGAATCTAACAATGTTTCGTTTAAAAACCACTTGCCGAATATAACACAAAGACAAACTTATAATTTTTGATCACAAATATACCTAAACGCATATTACTGTAAACATATTTCCAACATATTTATACAAAACGTTACTTTAAAGTAGTCAAAGCCAGGTTTTTTTTATTGGAGAAGCTGTACTCAATGCCTGGCTTTTTTTACACAAAACTTTAAAAGCATTGCTAAGATATTTAAACAAGGTGCCTACAAATATAAATTCTAACTAAGCAATGAAATACGAAACAATTTTCTTGCAAATTTATAACACGATTTATCTTTTGACTTTCTAGACAGAAATCAGATAAACCCTATCACAATAGGTAGGTACATAATGCACTCAATCACTATCGATCACACAAAAATAATAAAGTATCATATCTAACTTCCACAAATGTAATTGATAACAAGAGGAAAGTAATATCAGTGATAAAAAAAACTTCAAAGTACACAACCAACTTCACAATTAGATCAAACTCTCATTTATAATCCTGACTAATAGGATTTCTTCACAGACTCCGCCAAATTTATCAATGGCCAAACATCCGCTTGATCCCATCATCTATGACCTCATTTCCATTCTAATCAGCTTCACTATAAATAAAATATTTCGTACTACAGTCCAAGCTGTTCCAGACTGAATGGACTGAATCCAATGGGACTTTGATTCGAGTGGTCTTTGAAAATAATTTAATTGTTCTTGAACAGTTGGAATTAAAATGTTAGTCTAGTGATCCAATTGTTTATTCGACAAAGATACAAATATTTTACAATTGATCTCTCTTATTCTCTCATTACAATTCATTTCAATATCAATGATATAGGTATACCTACCGTATACATTTATTCATTTTTGATATAGAGATTATTATTGATTCCATCAACTGCTTCTGAAATAAGTTGAACCAATGTTGATTAAATTTCTAGACAATAAGGAATAGATACATAATTATACAAAGATATGGGCTCAGAATATTTTTGATATAGAAAACAAATTAATTAAAGTAGATAAATAATTACACCTAGCAATAGTAAAAAATGTTTTTAGATGTACAAATAAATAAATTGATAAAAATTTGACATTGTGAATGACGCTAAGATAATAAATACGTGACGAAAACAAACCAAATACGAGTATGTAGGTAACTTTAGGGCAAAGATTTTATCTAATATCGATAAAACAAATTGGCAACAAATGATTAGATAATAAACTCTAAAAATAAACAGAAAGGAAAAATAAAGCCACCAAAGATACATCTAAATCTACAAAATACATCTCCATGGAGACAATATATATAAAAAAAGTACCAAGATTATCAACATTACAAAATTCGTATGTACCTACTCAGAGCATCACGCGCTTAAAAACTTAATCAGAAAAGAAAATAAAACGATCAACGTTTAACATTATAGTATCTAAATCTACCCCGAGAGTCACTATAAATATACGGTTGATGTTTATAACCTTAAGTTGTATGCAGTGATAGAGAAAAGGAAACAATCAAAGATTAGCATAACCTAAGTCTGCCCGAAGCATCACCATGGAAATACAGTGATATGTTTGTGTTACCATGTTATTTTGGGTGATGCTGGAATCCATCCATTCGCCATAACGACTTGGCACTGGAAACGAGTGGTTTATGGCCGCTGTTCAAGACTGCATGCTACTTTACAATATTTTCAACGGGATCCCAGATTCTGGTAGATTTACGTTTTTAGAGGCGTCAATCGTCTATGCGCTCGCTTGCTCAACGCTTCAAAAACGAATGCTATGACAAACAACCGCTGAGTGCTTCCAACGCTATTTTAAAAATATGTTTCGTGTGCATCAAAATTCACAGAAACGTACGAAGCACTTTTGAACTAAAGAAAACTCACAAAAAAAACTTTAGCCACTTTTTACCTAAGGAAAACTTTTTGAAAAAGTTCTTTGGAATTTATGTACGGAATTTCACACTACTGGCTTTTCGGTGAAGGAAAACATCGTGAGGCAACCTGCATATGTCTGTAGAAGAAATTCGATGGCGTATGTGAATCCACCAACCCGCACCGGGCCAGCGTGGTGGATATGCCCCAATCACCCTTCGTGGGTAGGCCTACGTCCTGCAATGGACTATTAAATAAAGGCAGATACAGTACAGTACAGTACTGTTTAATATTTACACCGTCGAAGGCGATGACATGAAACTATTTTTAGGAGCCATAAAATATGAACAGCAACTGGTCTGCTGTACTTCCGCCGATCAAATTTTTGTAGGCGTCAATGCTCTTACGAGTATAAGCTTGTATATTATTGGTATCTCTTAGCTTGATATATTTTTATTGTAGTCTCTATTTGCTCTTAATCATCATTCCCAATATTTAACAGAAAAATTTATACGTGATTTGATTTCTACATCAGATTCATACTGTTATGTCTCTTTCAGATTCTCTAAGCACGATTAGGGTAAAAGTGCCAATTAAAGTAACGTATTTAGTTTTTTAAGCAAGTTTTCTTTTAATTCCAGCCCAGAAACAAGGAACAAGAACAGGAAGTCCTGACCTGGATCAGTGCCGTAACAGGAGAACCCCTGCCCAAAGGAGAATACGAAGATATCCTGAAGGATGGAGTGGTTCTGTGCAAACTCATCAACAAATTGGCTCCTGGGTCTGTCAAGAAGATTCAAGAGAGAGGAACAAACTTCCAGCTCATGGAGAATATCCAGAGGTAATATTTTTAACATTTGAAACATTTTATTTGATGGACAAAACTATTCGATCTTAGTCCCTAGAATAATCGCTATAAAAGCATTGATACGTTGCTGCATGAAATTTGTTCAATATTATAAATAAACCAGGTTTTTCCCACGTCTTTGCTCCCGATAAAAAATAGCATATGCCAATCTCCTATCTATTAACTATACAAAAATCAAGTCGATCCGTCACTCCATAGCTACGAAATGAGTACCTAATTAACAAACTAACTCACTTTTGAATTCGTAAAATAATCTATTATAAAATAGAATCATGGTTGACAGTCTCGCTAAAACTCGAGAATGACTGAACCGATTTAGCTAATTTTGATCTTGAATTATTTGTGGACGTTAAGGAAAGGTTTATTAAAAGGTGTGAAAATTTATAAATTTGCAAGAAAAATAATTTAAAAAATAATTACATTTTCCCATACAAAATGTTCCTGCGTGTAAAAGTTGCCATTGATAGAATTGACAGATGGTGAGATGAATTTCACCGGGTCAGCTAGTTAGAGAAAATAATGTTCTGAATTTGGTGGAAAAAATGTCTTCCATGGTTTTTGTTCAAATGTTTACAGGTTCCAGGCAGCGATCAAGAAGTACGGTGTACCAGAGGAGGAGATCTTCCAGACGGCTGATCTATTCGAGAGGCGTAACATTCCCCAAGTCACTTTATGCTTATATTCGCTAGGCAGAATTGTAAGTATCAGCTTATAATTATATGGCATTTTGTAATTATTATCTTGAATTTTAGGCTAAAAAATGCATGTGTAAAGTTAACAGGTAATCAAGTACAAGTATTTTATAATGTGTTCCATGTTAAACAGCGTATTCGGTCATACAATATATTATTAGGTATATGATATTACTAGCGACCTGTCCCGGCTTTGCAAAGGTGTATTTATTATACATGTAGATATTCCTCTTGAATAATTCTATTTATTAAAAAAAAACCGCATCAAAATCCGTTGCCTAATTTTAAAGATACTCGTATTATACTAGTAATACAGACAGGGTAAAATACTTTATTTTGTACTATGTAGTGATACTAGTGATGTAAAACGTACATCTGTTTAATTTTTCAAAAATAAAACATTAAATCTAAAAACATAAGCAAATAAAATATTTTAACGTCACGTATCAAAAGAAAAACTATTGATTATTCAACATTTTTATGCGTTTTCTTTCCCCAAATTTTATGTAGTTTCCGACTCATTTAAACTTAATGTTATTTTAATTTCAGACGCAAAAGCACCCAGAATGGACAGGACCCCAGCTCGGCCCCAAAATGGCTGACAAGAACGAGCGCACCTTCACAGAGGAGCAGCTCCGTGCCCACAACGCAGAGCTCAACCTTCAGATGGGCTTCAACAAAGGTGCCTCACAATCAGGTCATGGTGGTTTCGGAAACACCCGCCATATGTAAATTATATACAATGTCAACATACAACGCAACTTTCCTACTTGCTTTTGAGACTAATGCCGAAATGAAAATGGATATAAGATACAAACCAGTATTTCTTTCACTATTCATGCATAATTCGAAGTTTTCGTTGGTTTAAAATCCGCCGATTTCACTTTGGATTTGATAGTAGCCTTTTAAACGGTAACTCTGGATAAATCCATCAACTATTTTGAATGACTATTTTTGATTTCTCGTGATCGTACTGTCTGCTTTACAATTCAAAGATGTGTGATAGGTTTCTATTTATTAAACTCTAGTATTATCTAACGAACGCTATTCCTTTTTATTAAGTCCTTTTTTACAAAAGTATTCTTAATTTAGAATGTAAATACATTTAACGCTATTTAATAAACTTTGTTCTAAGGGATTTATTGTTTTATTTTTTGTGTAACATGATTTTTATAATATATATATATATTGAAACAGAAAATAGTAAGTTGGTAAGGTTTAACACAAAGGAGTAAGTAAGGTACTATTAAAAGGACACAGTAAAGAAAAACGATGATGTAAAATAACTTGTCAATCATAGCCTAAAAAGCATAAATGTGATTAACAAGTCAATGTTTGTGAGTAGGAGAATAAGCCTATACAATGTTGATATCTAACTAAAATATACACAGCTGTTACGTATAAATTTAAATGCATAAAGAATCAAGATGTTGACACTGATGTAGCGCGTGCACTCAGCTAGCCTGATGGTGCTTGCCTCTCAAAGTGTTGACGTAAAGTGAATTTGGCAGTAGATAAATATAAATTAAACGTCGCAAATATTTCACATTTAATTTAAAGGACAAATGGCACGCGAGAGCTTTTGACTAAGAATAGATAGAACTCGAGTTAGTCAATGTCAGAAAATTGTTACTATATTGTACAAAACACACGATAAGACGATTCATTCAGGCCAATATTAAATTTGTCACTAATATATTTTCCTTTGCCTCTATGTCAATTAGTATAATATGTGTTTAAAATTATATGCTCTCAATGAACGCATGAATTCTTATTAGACTGTGTAGCGTCGCTTTGAGAATAGAATACGAGTAGTTTAGTACTTACTTGAACAGTTCGTTTTCCTCATATTTTTCAACAACATCCCTAATGAAGACTTCTCAGTCAAAAACTAATGTCATTTGGCAGTTAAAAATAATTAACTAAATCATATTTTGGAAGAGGTATGATCTAAAAAGTCAAAAATTCTTCCTGAGACTTGGCGGTGCCACATCAAAATGGCATCTCCACTTATAAGAGATGTTATAGTAATTATTATTTAATCAGCAATACTTTAGGAAACACAACGCAACACTTTGTGTGAAGAAAATGCTTAGATTTCTCCGTCTCTTGCCATGTTTTTGATTATCAACAAAGTTATTTTGGAATCCCGAGTGGATCCAGTGAAACGGAATGATCTCGCAATGTCACTTCGCAATATAATTTACGATGTAGCTGCGACGCTCTAGGTTATTTTAAATCAAAGACATAGGGAGGTCGTTCAACTCATTCATTCTTAAAATTTTAGAGATTTGGAGATCAAGAATCTTGGATAACACCAATCCACTGATTTGTTATGTGAAAATTTCTTAGTGATTTGGTTCTTGAAACAATAATTCCACCGTAAATTGTTTATTCTATTATGGACACTAACGAGGTTTTCACACATTTTAATATTTTATAATAGTGCATTCACATGAATAAACAATTTAATATTTTGTATCACGGGAATGCACTCTCGTTTATTTTTCAGTCATTACCTACATACATACGAGTAGTACGACTATAGTTTCGATCGCATTCGGCGATCTTCCTCACTATAGTCGTACTATGTAATGACTATAAAATATAAACGTGAGTGCATTCCCGTGATATTATATATTAAATTGTTTATATTTCTATACTAGTTTTTACCCGCGGGTTCGCCCGCTTAATATTTTGATTTTTGAGGCAATATCATTATAATTTATTTATAGCCTATGTGTTATTCTGATACATAAGCTATATTATTGCAAAGTTTCATCTCAATCCGTCCAGAAGTTTTTGCGTGAAAGAGTAACAAACATCCATCCATCCATCCTCACGCTCTCAGTTTTTCTCGCAACTCAGTTTTTACCCGCGGCTTTGCCCGCATGATATTTTGATTTTTGACGCAATATCATTATAGTTTATTTATAGCCTATGTGTTATTCTGATATATAAGCTATATTATTGCAAAGTTTCATCTCAATCCGTCCAGAAGTTTTTGCGTGAAAGAGTAACAAACATCCATCCATCCATCCATCCTCACGCTCTCAGTTTTTCTCGCAACTCAGTTTTTACCCGCGGCTTCGCCCGCATGATATTTTGATTTTTGACGCAGTATCATTATAATTTATAGCCTATGTGTTATTCTGATATATTATTGCAAAGTTTCATCTTAACCCGTTCAATAGTTTTTGCGTGACAGAGCATCCATCCATCCATCAATCCTCACAAACTTTCGCGTTTATAATATTAGTAGGATTATTGTTTTTTTTAGCTTTATTGCATTTCTTCACATGTAAATTTACATTTACGTAAATGGTTAGTATTATCAATCTCAATGTCTTCAATTTCGGACAAATGTCCGATGTTGGAAATTTAGGCATTTTGAGGTATAGTTGAATGATACTTGTTTACTTGCCAGAAAAATATGAATTTATCTATTACTAACTATAATAGTTTATTTAAATAGATAAATTCATACTTTTCTGGCAAGTAAGTAACATTATCAACTATACCACAAAAGAAACATTGAAATTACATAAACTACGTTCTGAAATTATAGGGAAGAAATCAGAAAATATTTTCATTGACTAGTGTAATACAGCATGGGTCAAACGTTAACCCGTTTGAAAGTAATAAAACTGTTTTACACCCCGCTCTAGTGCGGTTTCTTGGCATTGGATTTAATGTTGCTAGTCGTACTTGCACAATGTTTGTATATTACCTAGCTAGGTATTATAATAATTTAAGTCTACGTGCTTAGATTTTATGATTTCGTCCTCATGAAACGGATTTCATAGAGTGTAGATGTTTTGCATTCCAAATGTTAGGTTTTTTACAGAGTTGAACAGAGTTCGGTAAATCACTTCGACATTATACTCGTATAATCTTATCCTGTCATCCTGTAATCTTTTTCACTGATATACTTCATTATGATAATGACTGCATGATGCATTTTTATGCGATATGTTATCATTTGTTTTTTTTTTTACTGCATTCTGAATTTCAAGGTATCGTACGGTAACTAGGTATATCTTGCATTGCATTGCAACTCGTTTAAAATACTTAATTGTCTGAATATTTTCTTTTTCTTTTCTAGCATAAAGTTCAGTATCAAATAGCCACGTCTTTTCTAATATTATTTTAAGACAAGTGTTTTCAAGGACTTTTCAATAAATGTCCTACAAGCGTCAGACGACTTTTGTTCTGCTAATTCAATAATAAATCACACAAAGCAAGAGTATTCTCTACGCGTTCCAGAAACGATCATTCCATCATACAGCGTGGGTAACTGAATGTTTACGTTGAATCTTAGCCAAAAACTAAGATGGATTCATCCGCTGTGCCGTAACGTAGGGCCTTGACATTACCGGGTTATATCTGTACACTAATTAGTTGTAATTACAAGGTATTACCGCCTAAATAACTCTTACGAGGCTGAAGGGAGTCTTGTAAGTTTATTTTTGGAGAAAGCTTTGTTGTGGGATATTTGGAGTGGACTTCGGAGCAAGGTTGAGAATTTTGGCAAGGAATAGGGAAAACTGGATACAGTTGGTACTTGGGATGTTGTCATGACATGAATAAATAATTATAAAATTATATTCTTTACGCCAGGGAGGAGGCTTATGCCCTGCAGTGGGCCGAAATAAGCTGATGATGATGATGATGATGATGAATATTCTTTAGCCGTGATAATATTTAGCAGTGCGGTGGCCTAGCCTACGCCGGTACAAGAAATTAGATGGCGTGTGTAAACGTAGGTATAGGCCGCGCCACATAAGTTGGTGGATGTGAAGTTAGTTACAAGCTGCGCAATATCCAATCCTGACTGAAGCTTACATAAAGCCGCTCGTTGATTGGCTATTGCACAGCTTGTAGCTAACTTCACATCCGCCAACTTGTATAGCGCGGCCTATACCTACAGCACAGTGTTCTAATCTTAACAAGCAATTTTCAACTCCTCTTAGAAATTACATTACATATTGTAGGCGGCCTATTTGACACGATATAAAATATTTTTCATACCACCTGCTCGAAAATGGCTCATTATATGTCGTACATC
The DNA here is from genome assembly GCA_949316475.1 of Hypomecis punctinalis. Taxonomy (NCBI): domain Eukaryota; kingdom Metazoa; phylum Arthropoda; class Insecta; order Lepidoptera; family Geometridae; genus Hypomecis; species Hypomecis punctinalis. The sequence goes on from OX438802.1 coordinate 18,003,071, forward strand.
ATTTCAAGTCATTTTTATCATAACACAATCTCGAGGGCTATGGCAGGGAGTAAAGTGGTTTAAATTTGGAAAGTCTATTTCGTATGAACATTTCATAACTTAATAATAATGAATATTTAAGAACATCGTAAAGAGGTTTTATTTTGTATAACCGAATTAAACCTCTTTGCATTGCACAGCAACGGGGATTGTAAGGGGAATTTATTCGATTTTATAAAATATAATAACCTCTTTGGTGCCCGTATCAGTTCAATTTTATAGAATAAAACCTCGTTGCAATGTCTGTCTTAGGCCATGATAATCGAGCTGGCCATGGTCTTATGTTTTTCACGTGGTATTTACATTCTGTCTTATTTAGGGTTTGTGTGCCTTCCTATGAAAATTCGTAGGTACATTTTAATTTGTATTATTTTATCGTGAACAATAGCAAGTTGCCTAGTGAGTACTTACACTCAGTGAGTTCATGACATAAGTATTAATCATTTTCTTGGGGTTTTATTTTCTCGCAGGAAGTATAAAAAGTAGAGTATGCACCACTAGAACCAAGTCTGTCTTCGTCTTGGGCGACTTGAATCCCTCGCTTCACTCAGGACTCTAAATAACTAATCTTAAAACACCCTCGCTGCGCTCGGGAGTTAACAATAGACTTACGCTGCGCTCAGGGTCCAATTGTCACCCGTGACGTAAGACACCACTTGGTTCTCTCGGTACATAATCTACTATTGTATGATACAATGGCAAACAAGCTGGGAAGGTCTTTAGATGGTAGGTAAGCGGTCATCGCGGTCTATTATATTAACTTTGAAGACTTTAAATATAAGCAGTGGCAACAGCTCTGACTCAGGTTTCTTTTCAGTACAATTTAGGCATGATGTTATTTTCAAACTTTCGCGATTTGAGCACATTATACTACTAGATTAATACGGGACTTATAGCGCAATAAAACATGAGATATATTAATTAAATATAATTTCTTTTTCTATCGACGTTTCGACCAAGTTGCATTGGTCGTGGTCATGGGCAGACTAATGGCGCGACTAATGTTTTATTGCGCGATAAGTCCCGTATTAATCTAGTAGTATAATGTGCTCAAATCGCGAAAGTTTGAAAATAACATCATGCCTATTATACTGAAAAGAAACCTGAGTCAGAGCTGTTGCCACTGCTTATATTTAAAGTCTTCAAAGTTAAATAATAGACCGCGATGACCGCTTACCTACCATCTAAAGACCTTCCCATAGTAATAAATTAAGCATGATGACAAAAAAATATAATCAGCCCTTCAGATAGATTTATCAAACAATATTAGACCCGTATTTTTTCTTTTGTCTATTAAACACAAATTAATGAACTACCGAACTTTGATAAGGTTTATCTTTGTCAATCTTTGTAATTTTTAGTTTGACTGACAAAAGAAAAAATAGGTGTTTTAATATTTTGATAATCCATTTAACGGACTTATTATAATAATTATTTTTCTACCCAGTCATCATCGTACCTATTGCGCCACCACTAGTTGTACAAAACAAATTAAAAAAATTATATTGCTTCGATTATTTATCTAGCCTTGGGCCGATCTGCCAGTTTTGATCTATGTCTTGTAATACGTGTATGATGTTAATACGAGAGGAAGTTGAGAAACATGCAATACACATAAATAATTATAAATTAGGTTTGAAGGTGATTTTAAAAAGTATGAAGCAAGCATAGAAGAAATCATTTAAAAAAAATTTAAACTCGTTGATTTAAAGAATTTAAACTCGTTGATTTCTTATTCGTCTGCCCGGCCGGGCTAGTATGCGCGCCACGAAATATTACTTATGTAGTGTCAGAACGAGACAGCGTTATGGCAAAGTATATATCTGTGACTTTTTCACTCGTCGAGTAGTTTTCGTGGTCGCATGCTTGGTTTTCCTCTACAAATCGCATTTTTAAACGACTTCCGACGAAATTCGGTAAACAGAATGAAATTTAGTAATAATTTAATAGGCTTTGAAGATAATTAATTATTATAATTAATATAATAATTATTAATTTAATTATTAATTTAATCATTAATTTAATTATCAATTTAATTATTAATTTAATCATTAATTTAATTATTAATTTAATTATTAATTAATTATAATAATATTAATACATATGTTAATTTAGGATATATTTACTTCTATATTTTGCTATCAACCAATATATACATACATAGTTCATAAGTTTTTGGAAAAATAAACAAACAAACAAACAATCTCAGAAAAGGGTATATTTTTCGATATAGAAAGTTCTGTAGTGGGCTTACTGACTAGGAGAATAAAATAAACATTTTGTGAGTCAGATTGTGGCAGGTGGCTTCATCCTGCATTTTTAAACCGTTTGAAGGTATTGTGACATGGCTAAACGGTTAAAACAACCAGGACCAAAAAAAATTACGTGTCGTCCGAGACACGGTAGAGTTTTAATAAACAGTAATAAAAATTACGGTCTATATAATATTTTTTTACATCTTCGACCAAAATGTTTCGGTCAAGGCTTAACATAGGGTTTAGGTACGGTATTGGTATAAGGTTAGGTATTTGAATGTATGTAGAGCTATTAGGTAACCAAGCGTGCAATACCATTTTGGGCTAAGTGGGCTAGATTTAGAGCCAGACAAGGGATAATTGAGTGGATTAGAAGGCGTAACGAAAACATGTGCCAGGTCAATGTCATTCTGTTTGCTATGGGTGTGTAACGCATCTAGATTTAAGTTTGACTATTTTCTTTATAAAATACTAGCTTTTGCCGGCAGCTTCACAAGTATTTTAACTTTTGTGCTAACTCATGGGAACATTTCATTTTTCTGAGAAAAAAAGTAGCCTATGTCACTTTCCGTCTTTCGAACTAGGTATGTCCAATGTCCATGCCAAAAATTAAGTCAACCCATTGCTACATTGCTGCGTGAAAGAGGAACAAACCAATAAACCATCAAACCCACTTTCGGATTTATAATGGGATGTTTTGCAAGGTGAAAAGGCTTTCAGAGGGCTAAGTGTGAGTTTTTCGCTCGAGCTCGATCGCGTTAACGTTTGATGTGATTTCTATGGAAATGCCACAGCGCCATCTTGCGTCACGTACAGAAAACTGAATAGCTAAGTGTGAGTATTTTTTTACGGTAATGTAACGAGCACCAGACCGATCCAACACAAGCGCGGCAACGTCTGTGATAGGCTAACTCAAGCGTGTGTGTCAATGTGCTCGAGTGTGTGCTCGACGCATTCGGTCAAAGCGATGTAAAAGTAATTCGATTTGATTTGCAAAACTGCCACTCGGCACTCGGAGCACTTTCAGGCACGTACCTATACTACGAGTAATTATTGTGAACAACATTTACTATGACACCACCCTCGAAATTCCGAAAAAGACGCTGTCGCTTCACTATCAGAAGTGTTAATTAATTTATCTGAAAGGCTCAGCACTTTTCATAACAACACCTTGTATTTTGGTCGTGGAATAAGTACGAATACCTATGTCGGTATTGCAATAATAGCCAGACTAGTATTTGTAATCATACTTAGTCATGTACCTAGATTTATTTTAGGCTATTTAATGATTTGAAATCAAAATTGTAATATGTGCTTTATATTTTTATTTTATACAATGAAAGTGGTTTTAATTTATCTAGCGTACAATTAAACGAATAGGCACAATATTTTTTTTTGTTTTCGGTACGAGTGAACATAGAATGGGTAGGTACCTACTGTTTTATCTGAATCTATCTAAGTACCTTATACAGGCTGTTACTGAATACCTACCTTTACAAAGATATTATAAGCTTACATACTTACTGACCGAACAGTTTATTTGCAATCTTAGAGTTGGTCCCATATTAAAACTTATTCATAACGATTAGTATACACAATACTTTTTAGGGTTCCGTACCCAAAAGGGTAACAACGGGACCCTATTACTAAGTCTTTACTGTCCGTCCGTCTGTCTGTCACCAGACTGTATCTCATGAGCCGTGATAGCTAGAACGTTGAAATTTTCACAAATTGTGTATTTCTGTTGCCGCTATAAACAATAAATTCTAAAAACAGAAAAAATAAATATTTTAGGTGGCTCTTATAGAAGAAACGGGTTTTTTGGCTTTTTTTCTCGATATTAATAATGGCAACTGGTAGACGCTTGAAATCGGTCTCAGGGGGTCCTTCGTGCGCGAGTCCAACTCGCACTTGGCCGATTTTGTTAATATGGCAAGAATGCAAAACAGCTTGTATAAATATAACTATTCTACCCACTCGACTAACCTTTAACCACAGAATAGGCTGTAGTGTCTATGACACCTTGTGGGTGGGTTTAGCAAATGCATTGGGCAAGTTTAAGCAGGTAGGTATGAGTGACCCGATAAACTTACTATCAAGAGGAACCGTGCCGTTGGTATGACGCAAGCTATGAGACGGGGTACTCAGAAAGTCCGACGCTCATGATATTAACTAGATAGAAGGAGAATGGGCAAAGTGATCCAAAAAATATTTAAGTTTGCCCGCAGGGATGGCACGTGGTGCATTTGGTAGATTATTTTATGCATTATAAAAGGTAAGAGAACGGTAAAATTCAACCTATAGAAACAGATATATTTTATTTTTAAGAATAGTAAAATATTAATGTACACATAGATTATTTGTATTAACTTTAAACATAAACAATGAATTAGGCTATTAGGTTACTAAAGAATTCGTTTCATAAGGTTTATCACAAATACACTACAAAATGTCTCCACAACTGTGGTTATGAATTTAACGAGATTTATTATGCGAAAACCTATAAACCATACCTGCAAATTGGCCATAGTGTCAATCCTGCGGGCGTTTGGACCAACGTCCACAAGTTTTTGCCCATTCTCCTTTTTATAATAAGGTTTTGGATGGATGAAATATTTTAGTTACTTCGTCATGTGGTCTTGTCATCACAATACAATCGCATTGAGAAGTTTAACTTCTTTTTTGAAGTCGGTTAAAAGTAATACTCAACGAGCGTTCGCTTGCATTCGTGCGTTTCACAACAATCTTTTCGTTTCAATAGAGAACTAAGAAGGCTTTCACAGTAGCTCACGACATTCCGCAGACATCGAGATGTGTGACAAAATCCATGACACGATGCAATATGCAGTCGTACGAGTTGGGACATTTAATAAACAAAAAGCCGAAAGTAACTGTGAAAACACGCATTTAGAACCTATTCAGACCAAGGTCCAAAACTAATAAATGCGTTCAAACTCATTTAGCTTTATCAAGAACTTTTTTATAAAGTTAAACTTGAGGTAAAGACAGTTTTAACTTTTAAAACTGTCAGTGGTTTTGTTAATTTTATTTATTTCTCGATATCAAAGGTTCTCATATCACGGGCCTAGAGCGTAGTATTACTATATCTTCGTTGCTAGAGCCTAATGTGGGACTATGGTCTAGGTACTCTAGATACTGACTCTACTGTATTTTTATGAAAATAAATTTAATTGTAGGTATAAGAATAATATTTTCAATTGTATCCCGCTTTATGCTAAGCATGGTAAAACTTTGCATAGGTACTTTAACCCTTTCAGACCTGGCGTACACAAATGTACACATAAACTTTGAAAAAATATTTAGATATTAATCATGCAACGAGTGCAATTTAAAATGGTTGTATCCATTTGTTCACATTATATACTACAAAAAACGATCCTACTTACGCCATCTCTCAGCGTAATTTGTAATTTTTTTGACAAGTTCCGACCAGTGACCGTCCTGATTTGAAGCTGTGCAGGTAAGCTCATTATTTTATTTCTAAAAAGTGGGAAATAAAAGAACATGCGCTCTGTAAAAATGCGAATCGATGAGATATTGTACTAAGGTCATACTAAATATGTATTTGGAGTTTTTTTATTCTATTTTGATACCAAATAACTATATTTTTTGTTTGTACACAAATGTACACTTCAGGCGTAAACCATGTATATGCGATCCATTCAAGCTTGCGACGTTATTTCAAAAATATGATTTTAGATGATATTTTTGATTTATTAGATGCTATAAAATTGTGGAAAGACATGAGTTTACATTTTCAAATATAAAAACACACCAATATGTTTTCACCGGACGTGTCGAGAGCACTAAATGAAGGAGATCTATCTGATTTGGAGCTATCATCTGAAGATGAAGAACGGCTTGGATTTGCGCCTGAAAGGGAGTTCTGGTCTGTCCGAGTTGGTGTGGATGTCATCAACCCCAACCAACGAGAGGTATGCCCACCTGAATCTGATGGTGATGAAGGACCTCGCTCTTCGTGGATCGGAATGAACGATCAGGAACCAGAAGTTGTTGTCACTTCCAATGAAGTTGTGCCCGATGTAAAATGGACCCTTCGTATGATATTCCATGCATCAGATTTGGCAGTGGTTCAGGCGTTCCAAGAGTACCAAATCGACAACGATTTACTAGGCTTACCAAAGAACAAGCAACTCTTGTTGCTTCACTTTCGTCGTTGGCTGGCTGAGAGTCTTGTCTACCACTACTGCTGCGTTGGCGCTGGGACCCCAAAGTGGGCCTTGGTCTCCAACACTAAAAGACGCCAGTCGTCACGTCGCTGCGCGGCGGTTCTCCTGTCCGGCTGCTGCATGTCGCTCAGATCCTTTTCCATGGTGTCGAGCCAGCGGTACTTGGGGCGTCCCACCGGGCGTCGCCCGGTTGGGATTCCCAGGTAAACTCTCTTGACGGCCCGATCCTCCTCCACCCGCTCGACATGACCGAGCCACCGCAGCCTGTGTGCCTTTATCACTCCCAGGATGTTGGCCTCACCAAACAGCTCCTCCAGTTCCCTGTTTTTTCCGGACGCGCCAGTTACCATCGTCTCTTCTCACTGGTCCCAGTACAAGACTCTCAAAAAAGTTGAGAATCTTGTATTGCGAAATAAAATTTCCATTGGAAAAAGAGGACGGCCAAGTGGCAGTAGCCCAACCCTACAGATTATACCTAGAAGACCAGGAGAAATTCGCCCTGTAGCTGAAATAGCTCTAGACGGTGTTGGACATTTTCCAGCACATACGAGGGACTTGGGACACGGTGCAAAATGATGGGTTGTAAGGGAAGAACCCGGATTAAATGTGTAAAATGCAAAGTTCACCTATGTCTAACGAAAGATAAAAATTGTTTCTTAGCATTTCATACATAAGCTTATGAAACATGCTCCTTTTTCATATAATTATAAATAGTTATGGAAGATTATTTATGTGCCAATTCTGCAACTATCCCAAAGAATGAATATAATTTTTGCTAAATATCTTCATAAGAAAACTGTAGTTTTGTTATTTCTATAAATACATTTAAAATTTCCGAGTAAAAAATTGCTAAATTAAACGTTATGTGATTTCAGTGAAATATTCTTATATACAAGTATTTTTATCACTTAGGACGGATGTGCACATTTGTACACAAAAAGAAAAACAAATTTTTCTCGAAAAGCTGACAGGCAGGATTTTTTTCTTTATTTTTCCCTTAGTCCTTCTGGTCTAATCCACTAACAGGAATATTGATAGATTGATAGGTGAAAAAAAAATAATTCAGGTCTGAAAGGGTTAATTAGTTATGATAATTGAATACTTAATGATTAGGTACTACTTACTAATTTTACTTCTGGGTAAAGATAGTTAGATGTGTTAAAAATCAGTTTGTATCTTTTAGGAAGGGGGAAACTGTTTTTATTTGGCAATTCAATTTGAATATAAGTAATGATATGCTTCATGGATATAGATAAATTATTTAATTGATTGGTTTACTATACCTAACAAGTAAAATTATCTTTGGTAATCACGGTTTGGTAAAACGGGTCAAAAAATCTCCTGAAGTGGTGATAGATCTAGAGACTATTTTTAAACGAAAAGGTACCTACTCCAAATAAACTGTTTACTTAATAATTGCATTTCTAAGTTATGTGTTAAGTTATGTTTTAGAAGTTTATTAGAGCTTGTTTTTCTAGTTTGGAAAGCTGGTTATAAAAGTCGATCGAGCTAAATACAGATTCTATTACTGCCTCGGTGGCTCAGTGGTTAGTGACCCTAACTTCAGGTTCAAAAAGGCGTGGATTCGATTCCCACCCAGGGCAAGTATTTATGTGATGAACATAGGTGTTTGCTTTGTGTCTGGGTGTTATTTAGTAACTATCTATATATGTATGTATTTAAAAATATGTATATGTTGTACATATACCAGTCTCTGGCAGCCATAGCACAAGCTTTGCTTAGTTCGGGGTCAGAGACCGTGTGTAAGATGTCCCCTAATATTTATTTAAATTTATTAGTGTAACGCGTATTACACGCATTACAGATTATTGTCCCACGGTGTTTTAATTCACTTTCTAACAATCACATGTGCAAGCTAATTAAGCCACTATTACCACATGCATTGTGTCGAAGAACAAGGAATTGATGTTACGGAACGATTGTAACACTTACAGCACGTAAGGTCTAATTATTGCTCTACATAGGAGCTAGGAGCAGTTTAGAAATGCTTCCTATTGCAACCTGTCGCCCTTGTACTTTCCGTGCCACTTCCACCGCTCGCGTGATCTGTGCTCCTGGTACTTGAGGCGCATCCTTGATTGCATAATTCCACATAACATAAAAATATTATGACAAATGTTTGCCACCTTACACGATTAGCAATATTAACTTAGGCAACCAAAGTTCAAGCTTTATTTACATAGTAACAATTGCGTATGCTCCCCTCCTTTCTTCGTGGCAAGTTGAGGCCGGCAGGCTCAACTCTTAGTCTCGTACCACCACCTCGAGCACATGCTCGGGGCGACCTGACTAACTTGTAAAACCTGCCATCGCAAAACACAGAGATGCAGTTCAAATTATTCATAGTGATATTAGTGCTACATTACTCTTCGGCGGATTACTACAAGACAAAACGTAAGTACGCAACAAAACTAGCATAGAATGCAACAAAAGTTTATATTACTCTTACTGAGTGCAATAATGTTGAGTATTTTAAACGCGATGGCCTAAATATGTTTGAGATAAACAAATATTACGTTCGAGGCATGGTTGTGCAGCTTCCAGTCGGTTCGCTCAGTTTCATAATATACGAATCGGTTGCATAAATATATTGCAACCATATCCATTATATCACGACTATAAGTGTTGTGATTAGAAAATAGGTACCTTTGATATTTAGAATTACGGTTATTTGCTAATAGCTCATTTAATTGTAGATGAAAATTACTCTTTCTATGACGCTAACACTGAAAATGCAAGAAAATAGATTCCTTAGACACTTTACCACTGGCAAATACGCAACCACTGATAATTATTAATTTTACTAATATAAATATGGTTTGATAATAGATTTTTGGCATACGCTATAAATAAATTTTATTTGTTGAGCACTCTTAAAAAATTTTGATTTCAGTCTCATTATCCTTAGTTCCTAGGTTTCTTAACTGTACTATAATTTATAATATTATGTAGTTTCTCAAAATTTGATTGTATTCTCAATAGCATTAACATTTTCCTTTTTTGTTTGTTTTCTCAAATAGTTGCATTAATTATTATTTTGGTCGTCAATAATTGCTACAATGATTATCTTATTTTATTCCTTGTATTAATATTGCAATGAATTATCATATACATAACATTAACAAGCTTAGATTCAAAATAATAAGCAATGTAACAATCTTAGGTCAAGGCTAAATAATTTCAGATAATGTCACAACCATAGGTCAAGTTTAGTTAAACAGCAAAAATCATGTTTCTTACTTACATAATTGCTTTCGATTTGCTGCCTATAAGTTTTGAGTACCTATTACTTATGTAAACTGAAACCCTTGTAATAATAATCATTGTTACTTACTGCATTATATGATTTCCTATTAATGCAGTTAAATCATTTTTTAAATGTTTATTTTTGGTACGTATGTGTCTGTAATAATGAAACCAGAAAATCGTTTCTCTTTTTTTAAACATATCTCTACATACAACTACTGCATATTATTATATATTTGTTTGTTTTGGTAATAAAACCACGAGGCAAACCTCATGCTTATTTAAATTATTTTTGTGTGATTCGCTTATTCGTATTATAACGGTATCAAGTTCATTTATTTTGTTTTTTCAGCTGATTTCGTGAAAACATGCTTTAAAAGTGACCCAGAGTTTGATGATTGTTCACGGCAAGCCGTACAGCAATTGTTCAATGCCTTAGGACCAGGTAACGTAGTTTATTTTATTGATATAGCTGTGTAAACAAATTTTTATGACGACGTGCCAAGATTAATTTCCTTTTGAAAAACCAGAATATTTTCTTTGTTCTTCGACTAGTTTATGTATTTGTCTTTCTGAGCACACAAGGTATTCAGTGATTCGCTCGAGGGAAACTCGCTCACGCAAGCGAGTCACCACCCTCCGGTTTTACCTATTTTTTGTGTCGTTAACTCGCTCGTCGGTGATTTAATGGTCAGCTACAAAAGCGTTTTAATTCCAACAGTGGGATAGAGAAGACTGTGGATGATGACCTAGTTTATTTGTATTTACAATGTCTTATAATATTTGTGTTTGATATAAAAGGAAACATAATTTCAGATAATTATATTAATTAATCAACACTATAAAAATAAGAGTGGGTCTTGCGATTTTTATTTCTGGGTTTGGTCCCATTACAAAAGTTGATCATGATGGTGAGTACAAGACTATTGTATTGTAGAAGGATCTGTCAGTCAGTATTCAACTGGTCAAAGCCACGGCTGTTAGTGAGGTATTCAATTTATTTGGTTTAAATACATTCTTCTTATGACTGTGTTTCGTAGGTGCGAGCGACTTAACGACACAAAAAATAGGTAAAATTGGAGGGTGGTGACTCGCTTGCATGAGCGAGTTTCTCGCGAGCGAATCACTGAATAAGTCGTATTATTCGGCATACCTAATAGTTACCAACACATGTTATAAGCGTAAGGAAACTATTAATCATATTAACATACAATAACATTCAATTGTTAAAAATTGAATTAATAAATTATACCTACCGAATAAAAGTATGCGACAGAAACATTTGTCTTATTATACATAAAACAAACATTGCGACGTTTTTTTCTGCTTTTATGATATTTAATATTTAATTATCTTCATCATTCTGATGCTTGTCCTGTGTAGAAGCTTCCTCTACCTCTATGTTATCATTATCGTTCTCATGCTTATACTCCATAAAATTTAACTTGATCTCTGCGACAGCTGTCAGAAAAATCACGCCTATGAAGTCCTGAATTTCTTAATAGTACAGACAGTACCTGTCAATGTCATACTTTACAGGCATACCAATTAGTGATGGGCGACGAATGCGTAAAACTTAATTTATCATTAATTTTATTCCATATTTTAATATCATAACATTTTTTTACATGTGTAATTAAATTAAACCCAATTATATGTTACATTAGCATCGATAATAGTGAAAAACGTCGGTAAATACTACTGTTACATTATTATGAGTATTTAATTAATATCATAACATTATTTACATGTGTACATACTTGATCTTAAATAATAGTAAGTAAATAAAATCCAATTTCTCACCTTCAACTAAGTACTCATTCGATTTCATTACAACATTGTTTGAAAATCGATTTTTTCCACGACTATCTCAACTCTAAAAATGTCAATCTTCTATGTCAATGTCACTGTCGCAGAGATCAAGTTAAATTTTACAGAGTATAATGTTTTCTTGAATATTTCACAATTTAATTTTGGAATTGGATAAATTCCCTTTCCTTTTGACAGTATCATAATAATTTATGAAAATGCGGTTTTCTATCAGTAGTACCATTAGTATGTTTATTGAAGTGAAAACTTATTTACCGGCGTTGTGCACTTCATGGGATAGATAAATTGGGTAAAAACTATGGAGTCACAATCGTGCAAAAATATTGTCAGATCCAACACGCTGCCCAAGCTACGTAGTGGGCAGGCTTTTTAGTTAGTCGTAAGGCGATTGCAAGCTAACTAAAACGCTGCGCGATGCCAAAGTGCTCAGTTACAAGCACTAATTAGGTGACATAACGTTGAGATTAGAGAAAACGGGTCATTGTGAATTATTTAATGTAAATATCTAAGTCGGTACTCGGTATGTATGACGGCGTTCGGACATATTTTTACTACTTTTACTTATGGACTATGGGTCTGTAGATATTTACTCGAAGGGTAAAAATTATAAAATCGCGTCAGAAAACGTAACCTGATCGAAAATTCGTAAGACGGAGAGAGCAACTTTTCACTTCACTACTCACTCCACGATGAAAATTTCAATCAACATAGGTTATGAATAAATGTTTTCACATTTCGCCCGAAACTATCGAAATAATGTCATCAAAGAACTTTGTTTCTGTTTCTGAATTTCTCTAACTATCCTGCTCGTATTAAGCGATTCGCTCCTTTCTTCATAATGTGAAATAATTAGAATGCCCAATTGCCCTGCCTCTGTCATTGTTTCCTGACAATTACAATTTGGATATTAAGCCCGATTATAGAGGCGCCAGCGTAAATTTAATAGCAACGTAAAAAGCGTTTTATCTATCGAATGCCTAAATGAAAAAGAAACAGAACTATGCTATTTAGCTATTATAATTACGATGGCGCCTCTGTAATCGGGCTTATTTTCAAGTCAAGAGTGAATAGGTATCTTCTAGGTCTACATACCTACTCCATCTTCGGCTACAACTTCGCTTTCCATCTGCAGGCGAACTGGTGGCCAAATGTAGCCCTACTCTACATAAAAGAATTTTTTTTTAAACATATATATTATAAATGTACCATCGAAAATATATTTTGCAGCGCTTCGTTTCATTTGTCATCAACCGTAGCAATGTTTTAACATTAATTAACACTCAAATAAATTAAACTCGGCTATTAAAACGATATGCATAATTTAAATTACGTAAGCTAAACACCATTTTGTTGTGGTCATTGCATTTTGTTTATTTACATTCTATGCTTATTATGAAAAGTAAATCTATGAATGACAAACACGAACCAGTACCTCTCGAATACCTACTGCTGCTTGCTGTGCGCCTGGTTATGAAACCTCCACTTGCCCGTCCATGGTTACGGGCAGTGCTGCCAAGTTATTTATGCAATTTAACTAGGATCGTGTAAACTCTATGGTGGTGATGTAAAAGTAGTAATTTATATTCTCGTTTATTTCTCTTATTCTTGGATCATTGTAAACTTTATCACAAATCATGACCTGCCGTATTTCAGTTTATAAATACGCTGAAGATGGTGCCATTTTAACCGAAGTTTTTAGTATGAAATTAGTCGTCTATACCATAGTGAAGTATATCGCTCCTCGCTTTGTACCTATAATGAAAAGTAGTACATTTTGATGTTGTTACATCGTAGCCTCTACGTTCTTCTTAATTATTCTTGGAAACCGCTAGAGACGCTTTACAAAAATGTATGGGAGTCGTATCAAACGATCATACTCTTCGTCTTACAACATTATTCAAGCCTACAATGTTGCTACTGTTGCTTCAATTCACTACCTACTTTGTTAGCGCTGTAACAAAGAATCTATCTCTTATCATTGCTGCACCCCTAGTACTCGAATGTCATTTAGCCGTAACGTGTTCAATAAAAAAAGTTCAAAAATTAAATTAATAAATATTGTTCGGTGTGAATCTGAATAATTTGATTAGCAGAATAACTAAAACAAGAGTACGCACCATTAAAAATGTTCTGCATGAACTAAATCTATTTAATAAAATATTAAGTAGCGTGGGTGCGCTGACTGGTATAATATTTCTATAAATTTGTTACCAAATTATTTTAATTTATTGTCGCATAAAAGATAAAATTAACAGGTACACATATCTTATATTACTATTGAGCGAAGGCGGCGCCACGGCTGGCTATCAAAACTTTTATCAGACGCACCTACCTACTTCAGAAAATCAGATAATTATGTTTATTGTAAAAATAAATGATGCTAATAATGATGACTACAAGAAAAATGATGGCGATAAATGAATGTACGAATTGTCAATAAATAAGGGCACACACAGGGTATCCTGAGATTTCTTCCTTTGAAAATTGATCAAATTGAGCTCTAGGTATTCTTTAGCTGAAAAAATGATCTTAAAGCTCAGTAAGTAGAGACGATATTAGTACGTAAATACCAAAGTTTAGTCGTTATCACACCAGTTTCAGTTTCTCTATAGCCAACATCTAAATGCAAGTAAATAGATAAGTAGGTACCTAGACAGGCAAGCTATGATAGCTGGTTGGTAGGTCCACCACATGACCACAGGCACTGGGCTAGCCGCATAGCCTCATTACGAAACATTTTGTACATAACTCGCGGAAAGCGAAAGCGTTATTTCTTCATCACATTCGAGCTCAAGTACGATTATCAAATAACTGTTTAATCTCTTCTACAGGTCTTCCAGAAATTGGTATGCAACCATTAGACCCGCTAAAAATCCCAAAAATCAGGATCTTACAAGGCGACGGCCCTGTGAACATAAACGCTGCTTTGGATGACGTCACTGTGACGGGTTTCGGCCAAACTAAAGTATTGGTGAGCCAGTAAGTATCTCTTCGTAACTCATAAACGCCTGGTACGTCGGACAACTGTTTGATCGACTGAGTCGGGGAACATTGAACCGCCTTTCGTTTCATCGATAAAATTTTCAGCTAGAATATATTCCGATTTCGAAATCTATACCTGTCTATATAATATCAAGATATTCAAGATGTAGTTATGTGGTTATGGGATTTTGCATAGATTTAATTTACGAGGAAAGTTTGGAAGAGCAGAAAATAAACGTGTACAAGACGAACTGTAAGAATAGAAGACAACAAGCAAGTAATTCATATAGAGAGCAATGTAGTAGTAGAGCAAAAATGTATTTTAACTAAGTAGACAGTTTTCTCAGCTTTTATGAATTTGTTTCAGGGTTGACGCGAAAACATACGACTTCTATACAAGAGTACGAGTACCAAAAATAAGAATAGAGGGAACTTATGATTTGAAAGGAAAAATTTTGTTGATACCCCTAGTTGGTCGAGGCGTTTGCTGGTTTGAACCCAGTGAGTATTTTTGAATCGAATATACATTTTGAGATCTTTAATTTATACAGTTTGATTTCTTATTCTGAGTTTAAATACCTATTATACTAAACCTCTTCCGATTTTCAGGTAATATGACAATCGATATCGTAAGCGACGTAAAATCGTATAACAAAGACGAATTCACATTTTTCAATGTGACTTCAGCCCATGTGAAATATTCTATTGGAGGACTGAAATTACGAATGAATAATTTGTTCGATGGAATCGAGTCTCTTGGTTTGTATTGCATTTTTATTTTCAGAACGTAAAACTAGTAGCGCCATCTGTTACATACCACCATAAAAATTTTTCAACGCAATCTAGCGTCGAGTAGCAGTACTAAAATTAAATTGTGACTGTGTGCCACAGAGATACCTGTGTGCGATAGGTAAGAGTGTGAGTGAGGTAGTGACGTCCCCCGAATGTTTGAGGGCGCTTTCGTCGACTGAGTATTCGAATAACGGATAGTGAATTGATTATCTCCTCTTAGCTTATGGAAGCCTAGTACTAACGTGATACAAATTGCAACGTTGAGACGTTGAGTGTCGCTGGACGTCCAGAGGCGTCCGTTCAATTCTTGCCAATTTTTTTCGCAAGGCTTTTTGTTGTGATGATGCTGTTTAAAGCCAGTCCTTTGCTACATAAAAGTTTTCATTACAAACATTATAAATGAACAACGCGACTTAACAAGTACATTTTGTATCTTACTCGTACTTTACCTAATCGTAAATATGAAATGAATCTGATGTTTTATATTTGTTGATCTTTGAGAATAGCTATATGAAATTGTAATCATTCTATATATTATTAAATACATACCTATTTAGTTATTTAATTAGTGAATTTTGTGCCCAATTTTCCGATTGAAAATTAAACATTTCTTTAATTTGAAAATGGAGATATTGCCATTTTGATGAATTAATTCTATGCCATGTTTATCTGTATTATTTATTAAAGTACCATCCTATATAACTATTACACATTTGAACTGCTTAAAAGCAATATTGATCTTGCAAGATTTGACATGGTGCTATGTCGTGTGCTGTATATATTAAATACTTAGTTTTAGTAAATTTCGAATAAATAACATAAAGTACATTTTCGTAGTGTTCAAGAGACGGATATCCGCTGAACTGCCCGAAATCATAGAATTAGAATCCTTACAAGTTTTAGCTACCATGTCCAGCAAATTGTTCTAGTCTACGGCGTTTGGATTACGTAGATGGCGCTACTTTTCTACAACAAAATAATACAAACAATGTAGATTTATTGTTTTATTGCATTTTTATTATTTTTTTTTACAGAGGAGAGTACCAATGCCTACTTGAATGCTAACTGGCGTCCAGTATCAGAATCTTTGCGACCAATTTTGTCAAAAACCATCGAAGATATTCTTCTTGGCTTCTTGCAACAACTTTTCTACAACTTGCCAGGCAACTTTATGATTGGTGACGTCACAAGTACAGTTAAAAAAACTGAAAAGAAAGTTTAATTCGTACTGACAATTTTTATGTAATAAGTAAGGTCATTTTCAATGAGTTGTAGGTTTTTCTATATGTTCGGGAACATGTCAAGAAAGAAGACTGGTTGTGATTTAAAATAAAATAATAATTAAAACTAGCCAAATGAAAGTTTTCATTAAATTGCATGAAGTTTTTAGCTGAAGTTATTTTAAAAAAGTTTACTCATCTAGGAGTAATTAAATAGTAACCCACCCTTTTGTCCCGAAAAGTTTAAATTACTGAAAAATATATTGAAATAGAACCTAATCTAATGTAGACTGATCTTATCAATTTGTTAAATAAATAAATAAGTAATGTATAATTGTAAATAATTAAATTAAACTTTTTTAAATTAGTGTTTGATTAATATCCTAAAAAACGAAAAAATCCTGCTTCTGTTTTTATTATATATTTTTTATTATTTTCTAATTTTAACATTCCTTAACAAGGAATAGTTTAAAAACACTTATTTTTGCACATGTGCGTTAGTCTGTTAAAACTTTTTCATCGGAAACGCCTCGAGATATCGATTTAAAATTACTATTGAATAGGTACTCATTGAATAGGTACATACCTACTCAAGTCAGTACAACTCATCACCTCTTCAAGCTTAAAAAAACGTAGTCTAGCTAACCTACAGAAATAAGAAACACAGTAAGAAAGATCTCACAATACAAGTAAAGGCAAAAAAAAACTGAAATGTGTAAGTTTATAGCACCATCTAAAAAAAAATAACATGTAAGCTAGACGGTGTAGTTAATTCCGCGTAGTTTTCAGCGCGTAGTCGTTATAGTAATCATCACCATCAATATCAATGGAACTCTATCATGCCCGTATTGATTTAAGATACACTCTCGACTGATTGTTATATTTATAGAGGAAGTAGATATTAGTGGTTTCTCAGTTTTAGGGTTCCGAACCCGAAAGGAAAACAAAAGAACAAGTACTAGTTAGGTCTCAAATAATTCCTGGTACTTCCTTATATTAAAACTAGCACCCGCCCCGGCTCCGCACAGATGTATTATACGTATAAACCTACCTCTTGAATCACTCTTTCTATTAAAAAAATGTATCAAAATCCGTTGCGTAGCTTTAAAGAACTAAGCATATATAGGGATAGACAGATAGTGGGAAGCGACTTTGTTTTATACCATGTAATGATAATCAAAGACTGTAGAAGCGCCCTACAGTATAAAAGATGTAAGACATGAATACATCAAGAAGACGTCGAAAACGCATAGAAACTGCTATGTAATCAACGACGTTTTTGATACAAGTGACACTTGAACTACTGATCAAAAGTCATATTGGCATTCCAGGAATATGGCGGACTTTCAAAGCTGTCCAAGGTGGAGCTTATATTTGCAACCTTATTGCAATAGCAATAATGCCATCTCATATCTTTCACCCAGTTCACTAATTAGTACATTTAAGTTAAATGAAACCTGGAATTTCCAGGATTGTATGAAATTCTCAAAGGGTGAGCCTTATTCCACTTGTTATTTTTTTAGTACCATAAAGCTCCGCTCGTAATTTGCAAGTATATTTAGTATGATTCATGTTTTAACATTGAAATAAAAAAACAATTAAATATTGAACAAATTATTCCGATAAAACAATTATTGAACTGATTGACGCGCGCAGTCCAGAGTCCAAAAAACATAATAGCTATCAAAGTTTCAACCATAGACGTAGAAAGAAAACTCTAATATTTCTTCTAATCGTAGGTATAATAAGGTAGGTACAATATTGGAATATTCCAATATGTCTACTAAATGTGACTATGTTTTGCCTTTGGATCGATGTATAGTAGGTATCTGCTATCTGTTTAATTATCGATTTGAACTTTCTCAAAGCGTGAATTGGTAAGTTTTCACGTGCCGGGATATCTAATAGGTGTATACAATGTTTATATAGGAAACGTTCTGTCAGAGTGCCAGCAATTGAAGTTTACGAATCATGGTTGTTTACCTACCTGGATTATTTTCAGGTATGCTAAGGTCAGGTGGCTGATTCACTGTTTTACAGCATTACAAAAATCTAAACATTGGATTCTTTTACTTAAAATTTAGAAATGTGAAGGCGTAATAATATCTCATCAGAACTACAATTTAAGTTTATTTACGTTTTGATTAAACTGTAGGTGAGTAAGCTTTACCATGCTTTTCCGTACATTCTGTGTAACGCAAAATTTTCCTTTCATGCGCGCTGAAGGGAAAACTTATAAATAAATAAAGTTTAATGCTGAAAGCATCTACATAGTAAGTCATTTACTAAAAGTGATGTCTTAATCATATTCTTTTAATTTTAATTGGATTATTAATAATTAATTCAGTACCAAGTATTTTGCAGGTTATGTTTATTAAGTTTCGATTTCATTGATTGGTCTGATTTTAGGTAAAATATAACGGCTTTGTAGCTTATAACAAATAAATATAAAAATCTTACCTGCCAAATAGGGCGTCCAGGCATTTTGAATGATTGGAATTTCCAAAATAATATCACAACACAAATTCACACCCGCTCGTGTTTCGCGCGCTTGTCACTAGATGGCTCTCTCACCAAAGTTGAGAAGAAAATAAGCACTACTGACTCCTATTAACGTGTTTTATACAACGGTAGAGCTCCATCCGCGTAAATACCAGTGCGAACGAACACGACGCAGAAACGATCGACAGAAATATCCCATACGCGGTTCGGGAATAATAAAAAGAAGTTCTTGGTTACCGGTAATAAAATATGCAATCAATATTTATTTAGTACATAAAATGCATTCGCATATCTATGGATATAGGCATTCGTAAATTTGAAAAATTAATTAAATATGCTCTAAAGAATGTTTGATGTTTTTTTTTTCAAATGTAAAGATTTCAAGATTTTTACCAACGAACGACCTAAATACATGATATTTAAAATTAATTCTAAAATGAATGTTAACAATTTATTGATAATTAGGTATCAATCTTATTAATTTGTTCTACTCTGAATCAGTAAAAATATTAATTTATTTATTTTTTATTACAATTTATTGCTATTAATAGCGAAACTGTAAATGTTATTAAATATTAGGTAATGGAAGAATTTGAAAAAGTTCCGTTATATCACGTACAGTGGAACCTCGATTATCCGGCCCTCAGTTATACGAATCATTCGGAATCCGGATTATCCGGATCGCTATTCGCGATCAACAAAATTTATTTTTTAAGTTGAATCAATTTTCACACATTGATGGACTGGGGCCTTATTTTGTAAGCGCTCTGACGTTCGGCTTCGCTTTTTCTCCTGCTCGCGCCAGTTACTCACGCCGCGAGAGCGAGTGGGAGGAAAAGCGAAGCCGAACGTCAGAGCGCTTACAAAATAAGGCCCCAGGTCCGATGTCTTACCCCCGCCTGAGCCCCGCTCTTTCTCTGAACTTCGCGAATTGTTATTGTTTTAGTTGCGAAGTGTACTCCGTTAAGTTACTCGTTGCGGATCGCTGAACTTATAAATTTCGAAGCGTAAGCGATGAGTGTTATTGTTTAAATATAAAATAAATATTATTGATACATTAAAAAAGGGAGCACCTGGTCGTAAATTAGCTGAGACATTACGACAAACAGCTTATTTCATTATTCCGACTATCCGGAATTTAGATTACCTATATAAATACTCGACGCCACGAATTAGTCCGGTTAATCTACTATTACTAAACAGGAAGGTGCTGAACATAACATTAGTTACAGGCAATAAAGACATCACACGTGCTTCTGTGTCTGTATTGATTTAATTATAACTCTGTTGTATATAGAAATTGAATCAGGGTTAATTTGGCACGATGAGTGAAAGCACTAAATTTTAAGACGATACTGTAAAAATAGATTGAAGAAAACAATAGTAAAATTAAATGTGTGTTGTCGTTGAAACCGAAGTATCTTTATTGATTTCGAATAAAACGTTATATTTGTAGGAAATTAATATTCTCAATGAACTTTGAATCCTTTTTCGTAGTAAATAATACTCTTATTTTATAACTAAATGTTCCTACGATCTTATGAACTCCGACAAAACCAAAAAGCAAGTGTATCCGAAGCGAAATTCTCCCAGATATCAGTTTTTTTGTATGTCTGTTTGTACAGGTCTCTATTATCAAATCAGACTAGAAAATCTAGCGCTGACAAATGCCAAATATAAAATTTTCTACATGTCTTTTTAATTGTCATACTTACACACAGGTCCCTCTCATGATCTATTTTTTAGGGTTTTGAAAGTAAGTTATGCTAATACCACGGCTGGCATAGATTTTGATACATTTTTTTACCAAATGAACCTACATTTCAAAAGAACTTAAGCACAACATGTGGAAGAGCGCTGGTATGGGACGCAACATGCGTCGATACCTTGGCCCCTTCTCGCCTCAGTGGGACAACTCAAAGAGCCGGAGCCGCGGCGGAGGCCGCAGAAGACGCTAAGCGGCGCAAATACGCATCACTCGCAAGTGAATATGTATTTTCGCCGCTTGGTGTCGAAACAATTGGTCCGTGGGGTCCATCCCTAAAAAAATCTTTAAAACAATTTCGCCAATGTTTGTTGACGCTGCTGGTGACAAGAGAGCTGGCTTATTCCTCGCACAGAGAATCTCTTTAGCCATTCAGCGTGGGAATGCAGCCAGCTTTCTTGGCACCCTACCACATGGACACAGTATTTGTTTCGATTTTTAGCCTTTTTTTTAGTACCTATATAGGTAAGCTGTATTTATATAGGTACTAGTATTTTGGGCGGTGCGCGGGCCGCATGCGGCCCGCGAGTTTGTTTATAGGTGGTACAAGTAATAAAAAACCATTTTTTTTTCAATACAAAAACAATACCCTTGAATACCTCGAAAACGATACCCATGACGACTTTTGGCAAAAAAGTGACAGCTGCTATGTCAAATATCAAAATTCTTGTCATTTTTGAAATCTACACCCCCGAAAACCTCGACAACGACACCCATGACGACTTTTTGCAAAAAAGTGACATCCGCCATCTTGAATTTCAAAATGGATGTCATATTTGAAATCTACACCCCCAAAAACTTCGAAAACGACACCCATGACGACTTTTTGCAAAAAAGTGACATCCGCCATCTTAAATTTCAAAATGGATGCCATTTTTGAAATCCACACCCCCAAAAACCTCGACAACGATACCCATGACGACTTTTTGCAAAAAAGTGACATCCGCCATCTTGAATTTCAAAATGGATGCCATTTTTGAAATCTACACCCCCAAAAACCTCGACAACGACACCCATGACGACTTTTTGCAAAAAAATGACTTCCGCCATCTTGAATTTCAAAATAGATGCCATTTTTGAAATCTACACCCCCGAATACCTCGAAAACGATACCCATGACGACTTTTTGCGAATAAGTGACATCCGCCATCTTGAATTTCAAAATTGATGACCTCGACAACGACACCCATGACGACTTTTTGAAAGTAAGTGACATCCGCCATCTTGAATTTCAAAATAGATGCGATTTATGAAATCTACACCCCCAAAAACCCCGACAACGACACCCATGACGACTTTTTCAAAAAAGTGACTTCCGCCATCTTGAATTTCAAAATGGATGCCATTTTTGAACTCTGCACCCCCGATAACCTCGAAAACGATACCCATAACGATTATTAAAAAAAGTGACATTCGCCATCTTGAATTTCAAAATGGCTGTCATTTTTGAAATCTACACCCCCGAAAATCTCCAAAAAAAAAAATAGTGATAGCCGCCATTTTTAAGTTCAAAATGAAAAATGAAAATGCCATACTATTACCTATTTATATTTATTTTTTTATTTATTAATAAAACTACACTCGAGACCGCAAGAACGCGCTGGATGCAAGTTTCTGTTAACCGGTCTTATTGCAGATCTATATGGGAGGCCTATGTCCAGCCGCGGACGTCATATGGCTGCTTGATGGATGGATCAGATTGTATCCATAGGCAAGTCTAACAGCAAGTCTGACCTTCATCTTACAGCCTATACCCAGATCACTTCTATTTCTATGAGCATAAGGTTCAAAACAAAACTTTCGCTTGTTATTCTTCTAAGAATATGGCGTGGAAATCGTATGAGCGGTATAAATAATTAATTTACAAAAATAAATTATAAGTCAACAATAGAGCTTCCAAATGATATTTTGCAACATAAAGAAGCAAAAAGAAGACGTGCGACTGGCGGGATGTGACGTCGTATCCACTATCCCTGACCGCTTGGCCAGGACATCACTTACAGGAGACGGCGAAATTTGTCAACTGTAGCAGCAATCTTATTATATTAATTTTTTTATTGGAACGACTTATTGTTATGTTTACAACCGTCTTTCAAAAAGGAGGAAGTTCTATGTTCATCTGTATATATATTTTTTGTGTATGTTCATCGATAATTTCGCCAATTTTGAACCGAATCAAAAAAATATTTTTAGTTCGAAAGGGTATTTATATACCTACTCCCGAGGTGGCCCCATTTAAATTTTACGGATATCGGCTGAGCTGTTTTTAAAAAATCAACAATGACGTAATCGATTCGAACGAAATATTCTAATTTTGTACACGATGGAAAGCGGTTTTGCTATTTTTTGCGAAAAATAATTATTTTGTATGTCGTTAAAAATTCGTCTAATGTTTATTTTCAAATACAACACACCTAATTTTTATAAAATTTAAATGGGATCAATTCTGAAATTTGATCTATCAAACAAAAAAGAAATCATTACAATCGGTTCACAATTGACGGAGTAATCGCGTAACATACTCGTACATACAAAAAAACTAATGCCTAAGTGAGAACATCTTTTTATGAAATCGGTTAAAAGCATACAACAAAATTAATACGATAATAATAAAAGAAACCAGCAAAATATTATTTTTAAAATCTTTGCCTGCATAGTAATATCTTCAAAAATACCTATCAATTTTTATCTATATGAAATGGCCAAGTGAGCATAATTGCGCATGTTTGCATAATGCCGACGCCGCGTGCGTGACGTAGTATTTAGAAGGGGCGTAGGGAGCGCGCGGGAGGCATGAGGTCGGCGGGCGGGTGTGCCTCGGCGTCTCGTCACTCTGTCTTCCGCGCCTACCTATATTTCGGATTATTACTATCTGTTGGATAACTTCCCATCCGCCGACTTATGTGGTGTTTAGTATACTCAGTATCTGAAGTTATCCTACCATTTATCCTACTATCAACAAACCAATCAAAATCCCATTTTTGGGTTTCCCGGTGCTCGAGAGAATCCTAAATTTCGACACAGTATTTGTGGAGCCTAGGGGTATCTATATTCAAAGTTTCAAAATTTTTGGAAGTACTTTATTTTCGTTGTCGTAATTTGAAAACGATTTCGAGGTCCCTCATAAATTGATCCAGGAACAATTTTTTGGGCTCAGTCGCTTCGACCGCAGATAAAAATGACTTCTGTGGCATCAGCTTATAATTCGGGCCCCCGGTTACCGAGTTATATGTCCTGGAATAATTTCCCAAATCTAGGTCTAATTAGACCATCCAGGGGCTGCCTTGGTATTGAGCCTAGGCTTCTATAAATTGTTTTGGAGGAAAGCCAATGAAGTTGGCTATCTGGGCTGGATACACTATTGGCAGATTGTTCTCTTTGGGCCCTAGGTTTACGTCGTCAAAGTTGAAAATCTAGTGTTTTCAGTATTAAATCTAGATTTTACTATAACTACGCCTATAACGCTCTTAAAATTACTAAAAAAATTGTTCTTGTCTCATGACCTTATGATCTATCCGAATAATTTAAAGCTTTGTAGAAGTCGTGGCACAGATAATGTACCAGTATGTACCGCGGCAATATTTTTTATTGCGTTGTAATTTTAAACTTACAATAACTTCGAAACTATCTGTTGAAATTATTTGGTGTGACTGACAATTTTGATCTGTATGAAACGGCCAAGCTAATTAACGTGTTTATTTAGATAAGGATTGATACATTATTTGTCAAAATAGTTTTGAAAAATATACCTACTATTTCGCTCTCTAATTATAGTTACAAAAACTGTCATAGTTCAAAAACCTTACGACATAGACATATGCTGTTAATGACTTTTATGTAGACCAAGTAAAGCCGGTTATTTTTGTAGCAGATCATTTTTAAGTATTATGCACTATGTAGTCAGCGCATGCGCTTAAAAGGTCTAATAATTGCATTTTTTGCCGACCTTTTCTACAATTTTCAAAATATTAGGTTGAAATACTACTACAACTGAGTATAATACATAGCAATTATAATTGAGTATTAAATATGAATTCCAGTAATGAATAAATTTTTTAAATCAGTTCAGTAGATTGGCAACAACTGGAGTTCAAAAATTTCATACCTAAATACAACGTCCAACTTGTATGGCAACCATGTTTTTTTGTATGGGAGTCATGATATTTTTTCAGGTTTTCAAAAAGTGCCAAGGTAGTACTCAATATCTTGTGAATAAAGTACATCTCTAAACCCCACCATTTTCGAGATCCGTTGGGGGTTTAATACGAGGAGTTGACCTTCCGAGGTTTCATTATATTTTCCTTAAATCACTTTTCCATTTATATACAAATCTGCGATCAGTTTTTCGTTAAACCTTATGATCTATCCGAATAATGTAAAGGTTTTGTAGAAGTCGCGCCACAGATTCTGTAACAGTATGTACCGCGGCAATATTTTCTATTGCGTTGTAATTTTAAACTTACGATATCTTCGAAACTATCCGTTGAAATTGTTTGGTGTGAATGACAATTTTGATCTGTATAAAATGACCAAGCTAATTAAAGTATTTATTTGGATAAGGATTCATACGATTTTTGTCAAAATAGTTTTGAAAAATACCTACTATTTCGCTCTCGATTTATAGTTATAAAAACTGTCATAGTTCAAAAACCTTAGGAGATAGACATATGCTGTCGCGGACTTTTATGTAGACCAAGTAAAGCCGGTTATTTTTGTAGTACATCATTTTTAAGTGTTATGCACTATGTGATCAGCGCATGCGCTTCAAAGTTCGAAAATTTGTATTTTTTGCCGACTTTTTTTACAATTTTCGAAATATTAGGTTGAACTTGTACTATAATTGAGTAGAATACATAGCAATTATCATTGAGTATTAAATACCGATTCCAGTAGTGAAAAAAAATTCGAAATCGGTTCAGTAAATCGGCTACAACTGTTGTTCAAAAATTTCATACATAAGTACTTCGACTAATTTGTATGGCGACCATGTTTTTTTGTATGGGAGTCATGATTTTTTTTAACGTTTTCAAAAAGTGCCAAGGTAGTACTCAATATCTTGTAAACAAAGTACATCTCTAAACCACACCGTTTTTGAGATCCGTTGGGGGTCCAATATGAGGAGTTGACCTTCCGAAGTTTCATCATTTATTCCTTAAACCACTTTATTATATATATACGAATCTGCAATCAGTTTTTCGTTATTGCTAATAGTTTCTTCAAAACAACTCTCTAAAGATGAAAAAGATTCAATGTATGGCGGCCATCTTTAAAAAAAAACTTTTTCAAAATTTTTTTTCGCCAATGAAATAAGGGACCCCAAAAACCCCCAGATGCAAAAAATCAGCTCCCTCGGACCATTTTGAAAAATGGCCGCCATCTTGAATCCGCCATCTTGGATTTTTGTCATCACCGGCAGTTGCCCCTATCGATTGGCTACAACATTTGTTCAAACAGTTTATACCTAAGTGTAACCGTTTCGAAGTTATAAGCATGTCAAATTTGTATGGCGGCCATGTTTTTTTGTATGGGAGCCATGTTTTTTTTGATTTTTCCAAAAAGTACCAAGGTAGTACTCTCTATTTAGTTCAAACAGTATACCCCTAAACCTCACCGTTTTTGAGATCCATTAGGGGTCCAGGTTGAGGAGTAGACTTTTCAAGATTTTGGGATTTTTCCTCTCGATAAATTTTTCATCTCTATACAAATCTATAATTATTTTTTACCCACCACTTCTCCATCCCCCTAAACAACTATCTAAGTGAGTGAGTCAGTCAGTCAGTCAGTCAGTCAGTCAGTCAGTGGTAATTTAACTTTATATAATATGAATGAATGAATGAATGAATAAGGTAGTTAAGAATTAAATTTCAATATTTTTTAAGTTATAAAAATAAGTTATTGCTCTTATAACAACATCATTTATTTATTTTTATTATTCTTACGGCGATGAAACTGATTTTGATATAACGGTGTGATGTGATATATTTCTAAGCCAACCGATTAATTAGGTATCAAATAAATATATTATCATTAATTTATTTCTTCTTCAGAATATTACGTCATAATATTTATCTCTATGATCTTTTACGTTATCTCATAGTCTACGAGTTTGTTTTCGATGACATGCGAAGTGTTCCTTAGCAATCATGTATGCAATTATGCACCTTATCAATCATCTTTGCGTTGCATATCCTTTTCATGCAGGATTGTGCATTCTACCACTTCGATTTTCTGATGTCCTCGTACTGCAAGTTCCTGGTACGATACGTTGCCAGCATTTTCCATTTTCCGTATGCTGTCGCTATACTTTAATTCTGAATTATTTAAAAAACTGATTTTACATGATACACAATTATTTTATATCTACCTTTAGTACTATGTGTTTTTAATACCTTACCTATAATATAGTAATCTTCAGTGGTACCTAGCTAAGTACTATGCTGAATTTATTTTAGTACGTTCGGTATATTTTATAGCAAACCATTCGAATGAAGCTAGTTTTTTCGTGATTTTCGTCTTTTCTGTTACACTTTCACCAGAGAAAAACACAACAGATTATCAAAAGCCTAAATAGGATGTGTTAGGAAAAATAATAGAACAAGACAAACCTCATGAAGGTTTGCTGGTGAACGACCGCAGAGGTGCGCATTGACCCAGAGAAGGGTGCACGAAGGGGATAGGGCCCCTTTGGTGTCAGCCTGCAAAGGAACGATCACCAGGCATCCATGACGGTTAGGAGGTTGGATGCACATGCACTTTGCACCGAATGCAGTGACGTCAGCGCAGTTTGCACTGCATTGTTTACCGTTGCAGTTTTTGATGATATCGGCCGCTTAATTGCAAGAGCGCGTGCACCGGTGGAAAAACAGAGGCAAAAATACGATCCAGATGCATACTTGGGTGCAGAGTGTTAAAATTAAAATATTTATCACTGCTTCTACTTTATTCTACTTGCTGAATATTCATTTACGACCGAGTAACTAATCATCACATCAATAGAATGCAGTTACTTTTGAGATTAGGCATATTCTTTATTATCTTAAAGACAGGAAAAAGATAACAAAAATATTGTAACTGAAAAACCTGGGATACGAGTACAAAGCTATACAGATCTTTTAAAAACTAAATAACCAGTATATTTTTTTACTAAAAATTACTCGTTTAAAGCTTCAAAGTTCTTAAATTATGTGAAAATTAAAACTTTAATTTACAGCTATTTATTAGCGAAAAATATGAGTGTGATTACCACGCCGCTATTAACTTTAGGTAGGTACTCGTATTTTAACAAAGGCGCATACGAGTGTACAGAAAGTGTTAATTACTGTAAAATTTTACGTGTCGTTCGAGCACTACCGTTGCTCGGATGACTCGTAAAATTTCAGTTCTCTCAGTTCAGCTCAGTTGGGAAATGCTGTTAAATTGTAGGCCCTGCCCCCCTACCGCCTAAAGCAATAGCAATCGTAATAGCAATCGTTTATGACTTCATTTTAGTCATTTGGCAACGCCTATGTGACGTTAGCCATCAAAGTTGTTCATTCAACGATTGCTTTTGCAATCCGCGCAAAGCAATTGATGGCTAACGTCACATAGGCGGTGCCAAATGACTAAAATGAAGTCATAAACGATTGCTATTACGATTGCTATTGCTTAGGCGGTAGGGGGGCTGGTTGTTTTAACTGTTTAACCATGTCAGAGGCCTTCAGGCGGCCTAAAAACTGACACCTGGGCTAGCCACCCAGCCTATACGAACTTACCGTAAAATTGTAGATCATGATTGCACGACCCGTTCAAAAAAGTGTTCACTAAGGGCCATAGTTTTTTAAAGAGTTACTGATATAAAATTACATCGTTGATTTTTGTTTTTGCCTAAGAAAAAGTAAATTTTTCAAATAAAGCCGAAAAGTTTCTGGTCAAATGGCTAACAGAAGCCGCCACTTATTTTGACTTTTCCACTAGGCATCAATATTAATATTCATTAACGCTCATAAATTCAAGATTTATATAGAACTCTTATAGAGTCAAATCTATATCACACTTCGTCAAACATTTTTTACTGAATCAATTGTAGATGATGACATCGCAATTATATGAAACTGTAGATATTTTTCCTTATTAGAATTGGTAAGTTTCAGTCATATATTATGCATGGGTTATTTGGCACAAGTTGTGTTTGACTATTTATATAATTCAAATGTCTTAAAAAAGTTCATTGCAACAATGCATAAATTACATTGTCAGACTCAAGATTATAAAACTTTTCTGGCAACGAATGCAAGCATAAACAAAACAGACAGCCGTAGCATCTAAATTTAATCCTAGGTAACGCATAACGCGCGTTACTAACGTAACGAAATAACGAATCACCTCCTACGCTCTCGAATGTCCAACCTTCCCACGATTTTTCAGAAATAACATCATTCTGGAACGTTCTTTCGTTAAAGTGAAATAGGTCGTACTTCTCGGTTCAAGGTAACATGTGGTCACAAGAATAGATTGTGAGTAAGGAGTTTAAAATAACTGCGTGGCCTCCTACAGGCGTACTTTCTAGCTCATCTGTCGGCATCGCGTCTTGTGCAAACTTTAGTCATGGTGTTTATATTAGCTCTCGAACGTGGGATTGATGGGAGCATGATGAATGAGAAGATGACATAAACTACGAACAATAATTACAATACAAAATGCATAGCCAGATATTGTTGATGTAATGGCAGCATCTAGCGGGAAGTAGGGAAACTAGACGAACGCTTTGATCATCATCATTTTCAGTGATTATTGCATTATCCACTGTTGGGTAAATTGCTGGCAATTTTTCTTTTAAATTTCAATTATTGGCCTTTGCCGTTATTTTATTTGCTCGCCTATACATTGAGTTTACTTGAAGTACTCTACTATAGTATTTGTGGAATTCAGAACACGGACTAATATTGATACTTATTGGTATTCTGCTGCTGTAATAATACTGATGAGAAAAAGAGTATCAAGGAGTTTCTTAAATTCTTCATCATCTTATTTGTATACCCACTTTACTAGAATAAATAACGTACAAACAATTAGGTACAACATAAATTACCTAGATTGATAGCTGCTGCTGTAATAAACAAGGGTGTTGATAACTTCAATTTAATCAGTTTCAATAATGTTAACAATAATTCCTATTTTAACAGGAAACAACACAAAACAAAAGAAATACATGATCATACTATAATTATTATTGTTCTGAATGATAACATTCACACGTATATATATACAACGTATACAACTAAAGTACGGAAACTAAACTTTTTAAACTCAAACAAGTTGCCCAGAGAATGGAACTCGTTTTCTAGGACAAGCAGCAGCATTCGTTGAGGATGGAACGATCGGAACGTAAGGCCGGCTGGCGGAGAATCTGGAGCAGGCTGTTACGATCGCCAAGTACCAGGCAATAATGAACGTAAAGGAGTTATTTAATCCTCATCTACTGTGGCGCTACCTGTCTGCGAGTAGTACAATTAAAAATAACAGCGGCAAAAAAGCAAAACAATGTCGCCCATCTCTATAATTTTGTAGCACTCACACATCAAAAATCTATGCACACTGAAATAAATATCTGATAGCGCCATCTGTTCTTATCCAGTAGAACTACAGGCTGTTAGGTTAGCATTTTGGTGCATCTTTGTCATCTAGCGGGAAGTAGCAGTACTTTTAAGTTTGAATAAAATGCTAAAGATAGCGCTACTAGTGTCCAAGAATAACAAGCAAAACTAACAACACTACGACGACGTGTAAACCTACGACGATGGACTGTCGATGAAGAACTGGCTCGTCTCATAAATCCAGAAGATCTCAAGGTTTTTAAAATCAGTGTTCAGACTTCCTCCTTGCGTTGGCTACTTTTACATCTTCCCCCCGTGTCTTGTGTGGCTTTCACCTCAATTAGTGATGAATAAAAAAGTTGTAAAAAAAACTATTACTAGGTACCTACCTATAATTCACGAGAATCAGAACAAAAGTTCTAATTCTATGATATAGTTATTCTAGAATATCATTTCAGGCAATCATCAATCAACACATCATTATTATTATTTTGGAACCAACTACGAAATCGAAAATAAAAATACTGATCTATAACATTTTGTCAAAAGTCGATGAACCGATGAACCAAAGATGACTGATAGATGATGGAAAAGCTGTCTTTTTAACGTTTTGAAGTTGGGCCCGTCATATACACCTCGTAAATACAATATATCCGATGTAAAAAAGGCGGAACAATGTAGGATCCGTGTATTACGTGTAGGTAACAGTGTTTTCATCCCCCCATCTCGGAAAGAATATTTTTGCTCTTCGATATCTGAGTGCAAAAATCGTTTTTATCCGCTAGAGGAGAAAGTAAAATTGTAGAACATCGTGTGCATAGGTTGTGAATTCAAAACATCATTAAACCTATTTACTTCTGTCTCCATGGTGCCGAATGTATCATACAACCAACTGCATTTCGTCTAGCTGTCAGCTTACGCTTGGGTGCAAGGTGTTGTGAAGCCCATCGCTGTCAGTGTGGTACTGCAGTTGACCAGCTCGGTCACCACGGTCTCTCTTGCTCAAGAAGCGCTGGTCGGATTGGACGCCACGCCAGCCTTAACGATGTCATACGCAGGGCTTTTGTCACCGCCAATATCGCAGCCGTACTCGAACCGAGTGGCTTGGCGCGTGGTGATGAAAAAAAGGCCTGACGGCATGACGCTGGTCCCATGGAAGTGTGGACGGCCCTTAGTATGGGACGCAACTTGCGTCGATACTTTGGCACCGTCACATCTTCCTGAGACTCAGAGTAGGGCTGGAGCGGCGGCCAATTCGGCTGAGCAGCACAAGCGGCGCAAATATGCTAACCTCGGGAGTGGTTACATATTTGAGCCATTTGGAGTTGAGACTTTGGGTCCGTGGGGGCCGGGAGCTCATCTTGTTTTCAAAAGTCTTTCTGAGCGTCTGGTGGACGCGACGCGTGACCAAAATGCTGGTGTTTATTTGGCTCAACGTATAAGCATTGCCATTCAGCGTGGCAATGCTGCCAGCATGCTGGGCACGCTGCCAACTGGCAGTGGGCTTGAGCACTTGGATTATCTTTAGACCTTCAAGGGTCTGTGGATGATCCAATTGCTTTCTATGTAGTAGTAGTGTAGTATTGTCATAATATTTAAAAAAATAAAATAAAAAAAAATTTAAAAAAAAAAACCTTTTTTTAATTTCGTGAAAACTTAGACTCGGAACCTTCTTGGTGTACTTTTTTTTAATTTGCTTTGCGCGTGCCCTTGTGTCATATTGTTAAAACCTTATATTAAACTTTTTGCCTTATGTTAAAAACAAGAAACTTGATAATAAGTGAATAACCTAAAATTTGTGATTCTAGCGACGAGGAAGTTTACTTGACTGAAATTGTTAATAATGCGCAAATGAGCTTTGTCCCTCTACAATCACGTGAGAAGTATTTGAAACAGATATCGTACTGTTTTGTAGACGACTTTAGTTATTTTCTCGCTGATGGGATGAAAAGTTACGTGTTGCACTCGAGTGCAATAGTACATTGTATCATGTGGGAGCAAAATAATATTTTTACGGCGAGGGCGCTTTTTTAATCCAGAGCGAAGTGAGGGGAGTAGAATCCTGAACGTAGCGAGGGATTCAATGTATGTCGCCCGAGCCAAAAATATATTTTGCGCCCGAGTAGTACACTCTACTTTTCATCACCTCTATGAGAAAATAAAAGGCTCCTCATATTTTATTGTAATATTATTATTTAATAAAACGTAGAGTAACAACTAAATTGAAATTAAATGATATCTAATAATAAAACAAATGAAAACTTATATTTACATTCTTTTCATTCATTTTCTTGGCGCTGAACACTAACACTACAAATACTTCCAAATTAAAAAAGTGCGCGGCAAAGATCATTCCGTCGCACTTATTAGTTCCAAATTCAAAAAGTGCGTGGCAAAGATAATTCCGTCGCACTTATAAAGTTCCTTATAGAAAACACCTCCTTTAGGCGCACTTAAAGGCGAATCAACTAGTCCTTTTCGAATAGATGTGATGAAAATATTTTTTACCTTGTGCTCGTTTGATTCCCTCGCTAACGCTCAGGATTCTAATTTTAGAATCCTTCGCTTGCTCGGTCATCAAAATTGAGCACGCGGTTTAAAAAGCAACTTTGCACTCGTGTATAACAAATAACAATTTTTACAAAGTTTTTATTTATCATTAATTGAGGGGATAGCCACACAAGACAGATACCTAAGCTTTACATCATACGGGGGAATATGTAAAAGTAGCCAACGCAAGGAGGAAGCCTGATCACTGATTTTAAAAACCTTTAGATCTTCTGGATTTATGAGAAGAGCCTGTTTTTAACCGTTCACCTCACGATTTACGTATTTAACCTGAGATGAGCCCTAATTGGAAGGGATATATGAACGCAGGGCCGGATTTAGGGAAGGGCAACCGGAACCACTGTCGAAGGGCCCCCAAAGTACCTAGATAGATTTAAAAAAATCTTTCAAATTTCACTAAGTAAACACTAACACAACTTTTCTTTTGATTTTCTTTTACTATTTTACCTGCAGTAGTTTGTTGAAAAAATATAAATTATTTATTAATCAGAAATATAAACGAAATCGATTAATCTATAAGTATTTGTTCACTCTAATCCGACAAACAGTAAAATATCAAAGTTCCAAATCGTCCTGAAAAGTATATACCTACCTGCAATTTACTACCCATCTTAAAGGGGTAGGTAGGTACTTATCCTTCTATTGTAACTAAGGGGCCTTTACTCCATTAAGGCCCCGAGATCTCCACACCTCTAATGCCGGCGCTGTATCAGCGATTGCTCAATTTAAATAAAATAACTCATATTTTTAAATCAGAAATATATCTTAAGGATATTTTTTGATCTCAATTGTTTTATTCTTATGTTTAGAATATGCGACTCCAGTAGCGCTGCTGATGCGTTGCCTTCTCTTTAGGGCAGTAGTCGTCACACTTTTCTGGTCAAGGGCCACATTGGACAGTGCCTGTGGGCCGCACTCTGATGAACTTGATTATTGACTGCCTCGGTGGCTCAGTGGTTAGTGACCCTAACTTCTACATCAAAGAGGCGTGGGTTCGATCTCCACCCAAGGCAAATATTTATGTGATGAACATAAGTGTGTGCTCTGTGTCTGGGTGTTATTTAGTTACTATCTAAATAAGTATATGTAGTATATCTGTCTGTGGCAGCCATATCATAAGCTTTGCTTGGTTTGGGGTCAGAGGTCGTGTGTAAGATGTCCCAAAATATTTATTTATAACATACTAGCCCGCGATTTTTGAGGTTACCTCGCTGCCGACGACACATTGTAAGGTAAAAAAACATGCACGAGCGAAACGACCGGGAATTTTTTTAGACTTTCCTGTAATTTCAAAACACACATGAGCAGAGCAGAACAATTCACTGCTATTATGCCTGAGCGCCAAAATATTTTGGCGTTTTTAGTAATTTCAAAACAGATATGAGCATAGCAGACAAACTGCACTACTATCATGCGCGACCGCAAATGAAAGTCAATTTTGTTTTGTTTTTGTTTTCAGTAATTTCAAAACTAGCATAAACAAACCAGACCATGTTATACTTACTTATATGCGCGAGTGTAGCGAGCGTGAATGTTTTTAGATATTTTTAGTAATTTGAAAGCAAATATGACTTAAATACTTACTATCAATTTACAAATTAGGTACATAGTATAACTTCGCTCTTATTTTAACTATACGCGTGTATAACTAGCGCAATGTTATTCACTTTTCTAGTAGTTTGAAAACTGATATGATAATAGTACACATGACCACCACCTATACCGCGGGCCGCACTAATACTAAGGCCTCAGTTTGACGAACACTGCTTCAGGGTGAAGATTATAAATTAAATAAATAATTAAATATTTTGGGACATCTTACACACGGCCTCTGACCCCAAACTAAGAAAAGGTTGTGACATGGCTGCCAGAG
The DNA here is from genome assembly GCA_949316475.1 of Hypomecis punctinalis. Classification (NCBI taxonomy): domain Eukaryota; kingdom Metazoa; phylum Arthropoda; class Insecta; order Lepidoptera; family Geometridae; genus Hypomecis; species Hypomecis punctinalis. Next base: position 18,037,947 of record OX438802.1, read on the forward strand.
ACTGATATACTACTTATACTTGTTTTTAAATACATACTTGTATAGATAGTAACATTAGTAACTAAATAACACCCAGACACAGAGCAAACAATTATGTTCATCACATAAATATTTGCCCTGGCTGGGGATCGAACCCACGCCTATTTGATCCAGAAGTTAGGGTCACTAACCAATGAGCCACCGAGGCAGTCACCACTGAGCTACCATTATGTTTCCATTTTTATTGAAACACCCTACATATAAATAATTTATCAAAATCAGTGCCTAAAATATAACCAATAGTAATACATACTTTAAAAATAAAAAGTAGAGAGTTTAATGTAATTACTTTATTTACAGGACAAATAATTAGGAAATACGGTTTTTACAATAATTAATAATTACACTTACTAATAAATAATTGTCATAAACTTACAATATTATGATAATTGAAAAATCTAATTATTGCACAAAATACCCACTAAACTATTTTTTTAGACTAGTAGGTATAAATCTTATTGCTTCAAACACGTAGTTAGTCTAGTTTTTTTTATTTATTTACAAGTCAAAAATAGATAAATGTTTTGTTACACAAATAAGCAAATACACAATCACAAAACGCCAACTGAAGTAAGCAGCAATAGCCTGCTGGCAATAATAGGTATATAAAGTATTATTTACCTGCCTCTGTATATAACATTTTTCTATATTGCGAATATTTTTTCTAATACGGCAATAATTTATTTACACTATTTTACCTAGCCACTTCTTATGTTATTTAATAACAATGACATTATAGCGAAATAAGAAGGACGACTGTAAAATAAACGTTCATCAGGGCCTCGCTTTCAAGTTACGTTACGTATAAAACTGGAAAATGTGTAATGGTTTAGTCTCAGAAGAATTAGTCCTTATTCTGAGGGGCTTAGTAACGCTATTGTTTTGACAGAATACAGTGACTTGACGATTTCACACAGATTTCATAACTTGGCACGTAATGTAACCTAAGAAATTCAGTACAAAATTAATGTCTAGATTTTTGAATCAGTTTATATCTAAGTACCTACGTCCAAAAGTGCAACTTATACTAAATCATCGTAACCATCAGTAAAGATCGGTTCCGTTGAGTGATCAAAGCTTTCAGTCGGGTTCGTAGGCCTTTGTTTCTGCGCCAGAAGTCGGTCACAGTCGTTCAATCTCCCATGCAAGACATCATACACTCGGGTCATAGAGGCCACCTTCTCTTTACATGACGGATCAGTTTCTATAGCAAATAACCGAGAATCTAAAAGCTTGATCGCTGCTACGATGTAGTTCCTCAAAGTCTTGGTCTTGTGTTCAGTGCTGACTCTATCCAGGAACTCGCAGACTTGACTTTCGCCGCATAGGAGTACGTCCACATCGTACGCTAGGGGAGAATGCTGACGGTGCAGATACGCGATCAATCTTTTCGCGTATCGTCGGTACGTTCTGTACGCTTTCCGTTTTCTCGCGCCAAGGGTTCGACCCATCATCATGGACTTCTTCATATCGTCGATGACGGCTTTGTAACCAGCGTCGACTTTGGAGTCAAAAATATCTTGCAAGCGAGTTTCAACAGGCTGGAGCTCGTACGGCGCAGGCGATGGGGGTAATGAGGGAGAAGATGGAGGCGGAGACGGCGGGAGAGGATTCAATTCTTCTTCGCTCGCTTCACTGGATTCGCTCGAAGATCTCTCTGGCTGCTTCTTTTGCTGCTCAGGATAAGGCCGCGGCCTTTTCCTTGGTCTTTGAGCCCTCGCTGGTCGCGGGGCAGTTCTGGCATTGTAAGCAGTTAAGACGTTTGCATCCTGTTCCGTCAAAGGGCGACTTCTTTGCGTGGCAGCTAGAGGTATGATCCTTATTTTGACGAGTCCGTAGCTTTGGTGTATTTTTGCTCTGATGTGGGGGTCGTCATAATCAGTGCCCCAGAGTTCTCGAATGGCAGACTCTTTAAGATATCTGACTTGGCATAATTCTCCGTTGAAGAATCGTTTTCTCTGTTGCTCGTTGAGGGCTTCTCTCTCGGGGCCGGTGAGGCCATGAATCTTGGTGAGGTGGTCGGGGAGCTTGCCGTATGTAAAGCGACCGCAGTTCTCGATGGGGCACGGGATGTTGGCGTGGTTTTGTTTCTTGGTTCTTGGGACGGGAGCTGCTGGCCGTGGAGTTGCCATTTTTACCTGAAAAATAAAATACAATAATTATGTGTTATTTTCATTCTACGCCATTGCACATTTTTAAAGCAAGGTAAATTAAACTGTTTCGTTAGTGTATCAGTTGGTTTTTGGACTAGATTTTTGTTTATGTTACTAGATATTACATTTATGTTTTAATAGGCTCTGTAGATAATAATTCATTCAAGTGCGACTCTTTGGACACTTCGGACTCGCGCACTAAGGATTCCGTACCGTACCGATTATTGTATGTGAGCCCCCCCTTAAATATTTATTTTATTTTGTTTTTAGTATTTGTTGTTATAGCGGTAACAGAAATGCATCATTTGTGAACATTTCATCTGTCTACATATCACGGTTCATGAGATACAGCCTGGTAACAGACAGACAGACGGACATGGGAGTCTTAGTAATGGGGCTCCGTTTTTATCTTTTGGGTACGGAAGCCTAAAATGGATTGTTAACATTACACATATCTTTAGCCCATCATTGCTCTCTTAAAAATAAATATATTTTTACACCTACTTCATATTTTATTTAATAAACACAAAATACATCGGGGTAATTAAATAGAAAATTGAGACTTTTAACTCTGAATTGATTAAGATTTCAATGTAGTTCATTCAACAGTCCCTACGTATTATCTATTTTAATTTATTCAATTTTTCTTATTTAAATTGCTCACACTCGTCAAAGACAGTTCGAACCAATTAATCCACCGTCCAGCTAGCGGGATGTTTTCTCAGCCTGTTAATTTATTTAGAGGGTGTCCGACTGGGGTGGCTGTCCGAGTATAATAATTGTGTTGACGGAGCCCGCCGGCTGTTTGGAGAGAGTTTGTCTTGTGTAATGCATTGAAAACAATGCGAGATGTGTACTATCACAGAGATCTAAAGAGAGGCTATCCTGTTAATTGGGGCGTGAGATGCTCATAATTTGAGCGAGCTTTCTCTCACCCGACGCGTAACACGTTCAATTGAGCGAGATACTCGTACGATGTAAGAGGCGGCTTCGGTATAGATCTAACTGTTATAAATCTATAGAGAGGGACACCGTGTAAAAGAAATCTTAAACGGTGATTTCGAAAACGAAAAAATGAGATGCGCTCGCCTAGTAGAGCTACAAAAATGACTCTAAATAGAGCTTACCGATATTGTACCGCGCACGATAAGATTTCTCAGTCTTTCAACGCCGAAAGATGTTGTCCATTTTATTTTTGGACATAGACATGGTGCATTTCATTGCAATTAGGCTACAGAATGTTTTTTTAGTGGTACATTACAAAATGTAATGTTGTTTTGAACACATACGAATAGGTCACTTGTTGTTCTTTGAGTAACTATGGCGTTACGCGTAGTTCTTTTATCACGTGCTTTTTAGGCAAGTCTGAACTGTACTGTAAAAACCTATTCTAAGTCCTATAGTAACCTCAATTTATGCAATAGTCAATATTTTTAAATTCTGAATAAACAGAGAGTCACGATGTTAGATCCCTGCTAGATTGCGACATGCACCATCTGTCGAAGTCTGTATACTTACTGCGAATACTGTGTACAGTGACTACATCTTGTTGCTGTTTGGGACGCACGCAGGTTGAAGAGAAACAACCTTGTACAGAAAATATGGAGATGATATTTTAGTAGGTTGCTGGCTGACCTTAGTTCTGAAATGGAGACGTTTTAGGCTGCTCTAAGGCATCTGACATGGGCTCTACTAGGTATTTAGTGTAGCTTATAATGTTCCTATATTCTATAAGGTATCTACAGCATAATAATTAGGCTGTACAGTGTACCTACATTTGTGTAACCTAGGTACATATTTTATGTAAGTGAGTATTGAATGATGTTTTTGGCTTTAAATTGTCTTTGCTTAATTTGCTTTGACAATTATCATGCCATAATTCACATTAAGTTTGGATATATGAATGAAAATAAAATAAAAATAGGGAAGATTTACCTCTTTCTTTAGCACCCACCATCATGGGTCAATGTATTATTGAATATGAATAAAAATAAAATTGATATCGACTTTTCATTCCGAAAATCACTGTCTCAATAAAATATAAAAGATAAACCAACAAGCTGTATTTTGTTAGCTAGTTAGTATGTTTTTATTTTTAGTTAATTAATATCCCAACAGAAAAGCAAAGATTTATTAAAATTAATATCCAAAGCTCGAAACAATGGCTCTACTCAATTCTAAGACCGAGGAGTATGATTGAGCCAATATTTATTTTGGAAATTAGCTGAACCTCCGGCGGTCTTTGCTGTGGCCGCTGCAACAATAAATAATCTAAATTGAACCATCCTCGAGGGATTCGAGCCTTTATCGCAGTATAATGTCAAAACAGTATCGCAATTTGTGATGGTTCACGGGTTCTTTTCGGAACGTCTTGAGATTAACTTTATGTATGTGTATACTTAGGGTTCCGTACCTCAAACGGAAATAAACCGGAATCCTTATAGGATCACTTTGTTGTCCGTCTGTCCGTCTGTGTGTATATCAATACTCTTTATCTCGGGAACGCGTAAAGATATCGAACTGAAATTTAAACTGTACACGTATATCTATGATTTCTTGCAGTTGTGTAACAGAAACAACTTCTCAGTTATCGTTTAAAAAAGTTAGAGCCGTTTATGTCGTAAAAAACCGCATATTTCGACACTCACAAAAATCAAAACCTACAGGGTACTTCCCGTTGACATAGAACTATGAAAACATAGGTATAGGAATAAATCTGAAAACTGTACATTTTTATTTAAATCGCAAAAAAATAGGGCCTTGATTCACAAACTATGGGTTGAAAATTCAAAGTGAGTAAATCGTATCATGTAAGGTATCATATAAAAGAGCTTCATTAGCACACGCTAATACAGGTTTTTAACTATTGTAACAATGTGTAATTTTCAATTTCGACTAGAAAAGTGAAAAAATAAAACTTTTTTGTCGATCATTATAAAAATATTGGTATAGAGATTTTATTAGAGATTTTTTATAGGATTTGTACGGAACCCTCTGTGTGCGAGCCTGACTCTCACTTGTCCGGTTTTTTTAGTGTGCAAGGCGACTAATCTGCCCTGTACAAACGTCTCACATGAGCCCCCCTCCAGCGCCCAACCAAGCTAGCCCGGCACCTTAAAATGCACTTTATGCAAACAGTAGGACTGGCGTGGCTCTAGGCCTGTCAATCCACCCATAATGAGCGTAGTCAATATGGTTAAGTCGCCTTTCAAGGATAGAATTATGTTATACAGTGGACGTTTCAAGGCTGTCTCAGTAGAAAAGTGAATTTTATTTAAACACTAGCACACAGCCCCGGCTTCGCACAGGTCCATTAAAAAAACCGCATCGAAAATCCATTGCGCAGTTCTAAAGATATAAGCATACATAGGGACAGACAGACAACGGGAAGCGACTTTGTTTTATATATTACTATGTAGTGACATTTACTAACTTGCTTTAAGCGCCGCAAAGTGTATTGACACAGAGATGTCAGTAAGTAAGTAATAAATATACTTTTCATCACATCTATTCGAAAAGGACTACTTGGTCCGCCTTTAAGTGCGCCCAAAGGTGGTGTTTTCTATAAGGAACTTTATAAGTGCGCCGGAATTATCTTTGCCACGCACTTTTTGAATTTGGAACAAATAAGTGTAACGTAATGATCTTTGCCGCGCACTTTTTGAATTTGGAAGTATTTGTAACGTTAGTGTTCAGCGCCAAGAAAATGAATGAAAAGAATGTAAATATAAGTTTTCATTTGTTTTATTACTAGATACCATTTAATTTCAATTTAGTTGTTACTCTACGTTATATTAAACAATAATATTACAATAAAATATGAGGCGCCCTCTATTTTCTCATAGAGGCGATGAAAAGTAGAGTATACCACTCGGACGCAAAATATAAATTTGGCTTGGGCGACGTACTTTGAATCCCTCGCTACGTTCAGGATTCTACTAAAGAATCCCTCGCCACGCTCGGGATTCTACTCTAGAATTCCTCACTTCGCTCTGGATTCAAAAAAGCGCCCTCGCCGTAAAAATAATATTTTGCTCCCATATGATGGGTACTTCTTCGAAGACAAAATTTTGGACGTCTATGGGTTTTTTTCTGAAACCAACAAACAAAACAGTGTGTAATTTTTTTTCTATACAGTTTACCTTTAACTCTACCTGGGACAAGTGATATTTTTCAAATCATTGCAGTCCAAGTATAAATTAAAAATATTTGAAGTTTGTTCTCCTGATTCATATACCGCGTCCGCTTGCCATTTTTCGAAAGAAAATGGTCGATATCGCATTTTCCCTTTGGTAAATCATTATAATTATATCAAAAGGAAATGAATTGCACTTTTACAAAAAAAAATGTGTATTAGTTTTAACTACCTTAGTATGTTTATAAATAGGCTAATAAGAAGTGTCCGGCATATAATACTGATTAATGTGGCGTATGCTGCGCTTGACCGTGCTTGGTCGGGTGATGATGATAAGAGCCTGACTTCTCGCGCAGAGGGAAGCCAGTCGTGCAACAGACGAGCCAGAAAGTGGATATACGGCTGGTTCGCTTGGATCCCCGAGTTACAAAGATAAATGTCTGATTCATCTGTGCTTAGTTCAGGTGGCATTATGATTACAATCCCTGTTTTATAAAATTTATTTTATGGTTTTACAACTTCAATCTGTTTTTCGTGTAATGCTTTTGGGTTATAGATTCAAGTAGAAAAATGACAATACTGAAGTCAGTATGTATGATGAGTTATGCATGTATTACGGCAAAATCCTGATTCATCTGGCCTAATTCATATGGTCAAAACGCCTAATAAATCATAAAATTCATACTGGAAAAGCTTTGAATATAGCTTATATAGCCCAACAAGACCTCGATGACGACAGTTTTTGGATAGAAACTTAGTCAATCGATGAAAAAAAATATTACTCCAAAATTCACCAGAGATGTCTTATCGACCCTTCTTCAGAAAAACGTGGATGATTGTTCAGATTCAAACGATGAGGGCATTTTTGTGTTTAAACTTCAGTAAAATAAACTTACAAAAGAGTCTCACATTGCTGGTGAAGGTATGGTTACTCAATCTTCCATTAAAAAATCAAGATCTCGTCAACAAGAAAAAGGTTTTAAAGATGACATTGAAAGTAGCTCGGGCCCTTGCAAAAAGCTAAAGATTTATTTCTTGTAGTACTTAAATGTGACTTCATTATTTATAGTTAACGATACTAAGAAAAATTATGTTTCTGTGATAGTTACCAAGGAAGATTACTGTCAAAAATTCCATTTAATTGAAGTTGATCTCATGTTTCTTACTTTAATCTTATTTTTTTCATTATATAATAAACAGGATTCGTGAATTGTACATGGAAAAAAATAAACAGAGAGAATAATATAATGTACCAATTACTATACTTACTATTAGTTCAGTTCAGTTCATTTATTCTCACATAGGTACAATAATGCACACTTATGAATGTCAAAAGTAAACAATAAATATAAATTAACATAAAACTAACAGAATGAATACATTTTCATTTACAAATACTGTCACATGTCAGGTTACGCAATGAATTTTTGTCACACATAAAATCTTTTACACTATAGTATGCTTTTTGTATAAGAAAATCTTTGATAATATTTTCAAACATTGTTTCATTTTTCTTAATTATTAACTTTCATGTACCTATTTATCAGTAACAAATATTAGTAATAGTTCATTTATGTAATTTAAAATGTTTTCGTTTACCCAGGTAATATAAGAATTATAATTAAGTATTACAATTTTTAGATTTCTAAAATGTAATACAAGAAATATTGTTCATTCGTCAACTTTTTTCGTGCTATAGTGTTAAAATTTTATGTACGTATGTAAAATATGATTAGATTTCCCTATTACACAGCCAAATTACATAGTTTTTCATTTTCAGTTCTGTTCTGATTCATCTGTAATCAATTCTGATTCATCTGGGCACAAAATATTTGAACGTAGATATCTTAAAAACTACTTAATAAAAACAAGTCCCTCATTGAAATATATGTTCTTTAGTTACCTTTTTTACATATGAACATGTGCGACAGAGCTGAAAGTGAAATAAAATTTTGGCCAGATGAATCAGTCAAAGAATGAAATTTCGAAGAAGTACCCTGATACAATCTACTATACTATGGCTACTGACCTTCCTACTCCAATGTCAGTTTTGTCACTCTCGGCACCGGTTACCACTGTTTGATAATTCAACTAAATTAATTGAACATCATAATTATACTTGTTTTTGTACAGAACGAGAAAATTAATTAGTACCTAATTGAAAATGTTTCCTCTGTCGCAATAACGAAAGTGATCCAGAGAAATCTCAATTGATATGACAGCCGAGTAACGAATTACAAAGTTTCTAAATATCACCCCTTTTGTATTACGCCGAGGCTTGAATAAATAACTAATTTGCATGCCTAATAACAGGTATCGCGGTTTCAATTGTCGCCTCTGTGAATTATTAATCTGTGCTTACCCTCTCTGTAATCAAGTATTCGAATTATTATTTATTTATTTTATTTATAAACTCCACCAACACTGTGCACACCAACACAGCACACGAAAGAAGAGAATAAAAAGGAACCAAGTGACACAGCAATTACAGGCGAAGACAGCTTGCCTTGAGTATATACATCATCGCAAAAAAAGAATATAAATGAAAAAACTGTGACAAAATTAAAGAATTTTTTGAAAAAATTACAGAAAACAAAATTTAAATTCAAATGTATAACAAACAAAATTGAAGTTACCTAATTGTTACAAAATTTATTTATTTTTAATTCTTTTTTTTATTAATTTTATTTATTTATTGTTATGTAACCTACATTGAAGATGAGGTGGAATAGTGGGAAAAAGAGTGCCTTAAAATTGTGGGGTCGTCAGTTCAAATCATGATACCACGAAATTTAAAAATTAGAATGTGAAAGTAAGACCACCATCTTACCACAAAAGTTTTAAACACGCATTAAACACTGTTTAACCGTGCAATTTGTACTGTAAAACATTGTCTAAAGCGTGCGTAAAACTTTTATGGTAAGACGTTTAACATTTTGTTTATATTAAATTTTTATGACCTAAAATATTAAATTTGTAATAAGTACCTGCTATAACTAGAGCTTTACTACTTCTTTTTATTAGATATTTAGAAGTACTTATGAATTAAGATAGAATATTTTTATTTTCATTGACATTTATCTCTGTATTTTATGACAATTGTTTAATTGTAATTAATGTTTGTTAATTGTAATTGTTAATTTTCTAATGACCTATTTATGTATTATACAAGCTCTTGTACGCTTATAAGAGCGGGACCTAGAGGACATTTATATTTGTATTAAATTATAACAACTTTGTTAACCTAGGCCCACGGGCTAAATAAAGTGATTGATTGATTGATTAATAAATATCAAACATTAAAATAATTTTGTTAATTCAATATGAACACTAATTTTAGGAATAAATAGATGCCTACTCATATTTCATTGCCAAACTTAAAATTTTCAAAAACAAACTACTGTCTGTTATGTTATGGTGCGAAATATTTTGTTATATTTAGATAAAATTATCTTAATTAAAGTATATAACGATAATTATGGTAAGAAAAATAGCTCTGGAAATACTTGGAAAAATAAATTTATTTCATGATAATTCATGAATAATATTTTGAAAATACTTTTCAGATGTATAATGAAAAGAGTTTTGAACACAATTACAGAAATAAAACAATAACACATTTTGGCTGCATCTGCGGTTCTTTACGACTGTTTATTTAATTATTTATTACTACTAAAAGCATCATTCCATATAGAACCCAAATAATTGCATATACCTAGTATCAATTTAAAATCAATACAAAAAAAAACAATGACACTTCTGAATTGCATCTCCGTTGTTTACGAGTACCCCCTCTGTTTACCTTGTTTATGTTTGCGACCCCTGCCGTGTAACTATTACATTGACTGTGGTCTTGCGCTACGGGGGCGGCATTCCCTTGATGCATCTTTCAATGCGATTTTACGTTTTAAAGGTTAAAGTGATTTTAACTTGATGTTTTTGATAGTCTAGCAATTCATTTTTATATTACGAGACCAATGAAAGCAAGAAATAAATATTTTTTTCATTATTCCCACGTTTTGACCAAGTTGAGAGCTATTAAAACTAGAGGGATACTCGTAATGTGGTCGATCGAGAACATCTAAAGGAAATGCATTGATTTAATATGGCATGAGTTAGAAAGTGAAATGAAAAATATCTCGTTTTTCTCCCGATAGTGTTCCAATGATCCAATTCACATTTGACTGTTTTGACAGGAAATGCATTGATTTAATATGGCGAGAAGTGACATGAAAAATATCTCGGTTTTCTCCCGATAGTGTTCCAATGTTCCAATTCACATTTGACAGTTTTGACAGGAAATGCATTGATTTAATATTGCATGAAGTGACATGAAAAATATCTCGCTTTTCTCCCGATATTGTTCCAATGTTCCAATTCACATTTGACAGTTTTGACAGGAAATGCATTGATTTAATATGGCATGAATACTTCAATGTATAATTAAACATCATGAAGGACATGTAAAATATCTCGCTTTTCTCCCGATAGTGTTCCAATGTTCCAATTCATATTTTGAAGAATTCATATTTGATGGTGAAGGAAAACTTCGACTTCGCATATGTCCGTAGAAAAAAATCGATGACGTATGTGAATCCATCAACCCGCACTGGGCCAGTGTGGTGGATATGACCCAATTACCCTTCTTGGGTGCCTACCCATGAAGGGTGATTGAGCCATATCTACCACGCTGGCCCAGTGCGGCTTACTTCCTACAATGGACTATTAAAAAAGGCTGATACAGAACAGTACGGATTAGTACGATGTTTGTTCTATAAGTGTTAAATAAGCTTTGGGCTATACTTTCTCCCTTCTTTACTGTACACTAAAGTTTAAGTAGAGCGCGAGATGTAATAAATACATGAGCGCGAGTTTTAAAGACTACCGTTTCAGGATTAAAATTTGGCATTTAATACCTACTAATAAAATAATAGTTGCCTATTATTTTCAGATTAAGAATTATTTTTTGTTAAACTGTGTCATAATACAAATATAGTCTGAAATATAGTTAATAATTATTTATTGTTAAACTGCGTCACACTACAAAGGTCTAAAATATAGCTTATATTATTAACAGTTTCGGATAAAATGGACGTATAATGTTTTTAGTAGTCCACATGGCAAAATTTACATTTTATTTTAATTTAATACAACATAAAAAGTAAAATAGAAATTCAGAAAAAGTATAAATTTTTACCACCAATGGTAAAAAAACTTTTCCTTTTGTAGTTACGATTTTAGATTTTAAATTAATGAACGTTTTCCTAAAATACTTTTCTTAAGTAGTGAAAAACTAAAGTACGTGTTTGTCAAATTATTCTATAGCTTTTTACTTACTTTTTATTTTTATAAAATTACTAGATTTTACCCGCGGCTTCGCCTGCATGATATTTTGATTTTTGTGCTATCCATGGGAACCCTTTATTTATCCGGGATTAAAAGTAGACTATGTCACTTTCCGTCTTTCAAACCCGAAGCCCCACCTTACTACCCTTAATAAAGGAGGTGGAAAATCAAAAAATAAAAAAACGATTCGACAGTTGTTTTTTGACATATCTTAAAGCGCACTTTGGTATAACTCCCAGATAGCAGAATTTTTCCTACTTACTTAACACTTATCGTTATATTATGGAACATTTACGCAATATCATTATAATTTGTAGTTGTAATAAAGTAGTTGTTAATAGCCTATGTGTTATTCTGATATATAAACTATATTACTGCAAAGTTTCATCTCAATCCGTTTAGTAGTTTTTGCGTCATCCATCATCACAGACTTCTCAAACTTTCGCGTTTATAATATTAGTAGGATGCTATAGCTTTTCCCGACAGCGTGATTTTTAGTAGTAAATTCATATTAATCACCTACAAATAATAAATTATTTTAAGATTGGTTCCTAACAAACTTAATTCAATGTAGCGTTCATAATAAATTAATTTTATTTGTTAATGCTACTGTTACATACTTATACTGAGGTACTTTGTGCAAGAGCTGGGCTTTATGTTAATGGATTTTCTTCCAGTCATCTATTCAGTCTAACTTTTTTAAAGATTTTTAATTCTTTGTATTTGATTTAAATATTAGTGTGTATTTAAATTTGACAAGAAAGAAGGAAGAAGCGTCAGCTTAGACATTTATTACCAAAAACCGACTAATATTTTTAACATGTAAATAATAACAACAATAAAGGAAAATACACAACAACACCTATAAACAACAAAGAAAACTAAAAATCACTTACTTCACAACTCCAACACCACAGTCCAAAAACAAAGTTGAGCGCGTTGTTTACGACAATAAACACGTTGTTGTTGTTTATATTTTCCAAAAATATCGAAACGTTCTTCCCGTAACGCGGATATCGCCCAACTGAAGTTACGTAACAGTATCCTGGCAAATCCAGCCATATCCACCAGTTTTCAAGACCTCCCCCACCCCTTCTATTGTATACATAACAGGACGAAGAAGAAGGTTTGCAGGGAAATGAAAAGGTCTGAAATAAATGGTAGATGTGTCGTAGGGGCTCGGAAAACTTCGTGTGACGTCGATTTCGCGGCCCCGCCTTGCGTAGTCTTGGGCGCTACAGGGTGCTACGCGCTACGACACCGTAGAAATTCTCGTAGCAAAAGGCTGAGAATTTCTCAATTTCTTCTTTATTTTTCATCATAACTGACGGAAAAAGTAGTAATTTGAAAGAAAAGATTGTTTATGAATTGTGTTAATTTTAGTGGTTACGTATTTAATTGTGATGTTTTTTTGTGATTTATTATACTGTGTGAACTAATTTCTTTGATTTAAAAATCATGTGTAGAAAACGCTGTAGAGAAACCTAATCTGGTGTAAGTGTATTTAAAAAAAACTGTGTGATACTGTTATTTACTTATCCAAGTTATGTTAGACTACTTTAATGATATACAATTAGTGCGGAAGTAGGTAATTAAAGACGCTCTACCAATTTGAAGCTAAGACATTCATTTTTACTCACTATGTATGCTAATCGTTATTTGGGATACCTTCTCAGTAGCATGTAGTAAACTAATAAGTACCTAGGTATTATGATCAGTAGCTTATCTTGGCTCATTCTATGAGGAAGTATCTTATTATCCAAAACCAATACTAAACATTTTCTCTGTAATTTAACCTTGGCCACGCCCCGAGGCGTGCTCGTTCTCACCACGCCTACCGCCCACCACCTTCCTTCAGGTATCTCGGCCTCTTTCCAGACAATGTCCTATAACCCAGCAAAATGAAAGCTCCCATATTAACTAGGTAGGTGTTAAAATATGCAGCATTTCAATTTTGCCGCGTAAAGAAATTGCGATTGGTATCGATTGAGAACTTTTCAGACGATTGATCATGTATGGAGATTTGTTTTATGGATAAATGTATGTGCAAGTTTGGATTTCTAATTATGAATACGTTTTTTTTGTACAACGAGTTTCTGTCTTATTTAAAGGCAGACAGGGTGCGAAATCGTTACTTATACACGATACATAGCACAATATATAAAGTTTTATTTCAATACATCAAAGTTCTGCCATTCGTTTAGTTAAAGTTCGACCGTTCGGAGAATGCGTTCCTGACACGTCGCGATTGAACTGACGACGTAACTTTGTAATGGCGTTGCAGTTACGATAAAAATATTTTTGCTGGTTGTTTACCGTTTTAACAATTGATGAGCATTAAAGCAACATTATTATATCAATAATCAATGAATGTTATAATTTTGTGCCAAACTGAGTGTCAAATAACTTGGTAAACAATATTTTTCTAAATCTATACTGCGCTATTACAAGGTTATGTCAGCGCTTTATATTTGTAGTGCTGTGCTAAGAATAACAGGCAATAATAGTATCGTAATCTGTTCTTATACAGTTATACTTTATAAAATAATACGTTTTAATTTTCTTTTTAAGAGTTTGAAAATAATGGACTATAAGATAACTTTCATGAAATATAAAAATAAAACTACGACCAAACCGAACGCGCGATATCAGGATTGATTCTGTTATTGATAATAATATTATTATACATGCAGGCGAAGATGATGATGAAGACACCACCTCCTCAAGCGAATCGGAGTCTGATTAATATTCTGTACGCACATTCAACTCAATGTACTTTATTGCATAGAAATACAGATTGTAACTTTGTAACAAAGAATAAATAAAATAATTTTATTATATTAATATTACCTTTTTTTGGTTTCCACTTAAATACCTAAAATATAAATTTTAAATGATTCCGCCAATTTAAAACGAAAATAATGCGGCGGTCCATTTTGGAGGAACGGTTACGAACTCAGTGTTATGTTGTGCCCATCACTAGTCGTGACTAACTGATAGATGTCAGGACCGCATTCTCGGAACGGCCGAACTATAGAATCTATAATGCACGTCAAAATTATAACACCTGATAAAATATTGATTAAGTCAAAATACACTATTATAAAACGGTGAAAACTATTCACAATAGAAAATATGCTTTTATTTTAAATCTTAAAAATATGTATAAAATAAATTAGATAGGTTCATTCCTAAAATATGTAAGGAAAGATAAATAAATTATGGGATCATTCTATCAAGTTTAAGCTAAGTGTCTGCATAATCATTAATCAGCTAATAATATGGGGTCCCAGATAAAAACACCAAGAACCAAAACATGTGACGTAAGACATAACATGGACTAGTAAAAATACTAAATATTTTATTTATTACTTAACGTTACCTATATTACCGATTATTTTAACAGAAAAAATCTAAGTGGAAACGTACAGAAAATTATGTGCATTCATCTTCATGTGTATTATGACCACAGAATATTTAGCGCAGTTAACCCTAAACGTGTTAATAAAACAGGTATTTATCTGATAAATTAAAACTTACAATACCTTTTTTTTAAATAAGTAAATAATAAAGATATTTTTAAGAACTTATATATTTATTATACTTGCTGTGTAAATTACTCTGCACACAGAAATCTTAATTTTGCAATTCTGTGTGTGCAGGTGAACAAAAATAAGAAACAGAAAATAGCTCCATGAAAATGTCATTAATTGCAAAATTAATATTTTTAAATTAATTTAAGACATTTGCTAGACAATCCGATTGGATAGTTTTAATGACGTAATTTCAACTATATAAAAATAATGTACTATACTCTATAAAATATAGCTTGATCTCTGCGACAGCTGTCAGAAAAATCACGCCTATGAAGTCCTGAATTTCTTAATAGTACAGACAGTACCTGTCAATGTCATACTTTATGGGTATGCCGATTAGTGATGGGCGACGAATGATCGTGACCACAGAGTTTAAGTTAGAGTTTTATTTAAAATATCGATAGTTTATACTAACGATATTTTAAATAAAACTTAATTTATCATTCATTTTATTGTATATTTAAATATCATAACATTGTTTACATGTGTATACGTATGTAATTAAATAAAACCCAATTATATGTTACATTAGCATCGATAATAGTAAAAAACGTCGATAAATACTATCGTAACATTATTATATTTTATTATAATATTTAACATATCATAACATTATTTACACGTGTACATAATTGTTCTTAAATAATAGTTAGTAAATAAAATCCAATTTGTCACCTACAACTACTCATTCGATTTCATTACAACATTGTTTGATAATCGATTTTATCCACCACTATCCCAACTCTAAAAATGTCAATCTTCTATGTCAATGTCACTGTCGCAGAGATCAAGCTATCTTTTATGCAGTATAATTATCATCATCATCAGATTTTTTTGGTCCACTGCAGAGCCTTCTCAAAAGCCTCCTCCCCTTACCTATTCCAATTGATAATATCTTTCATTTTAATAATTGTTTAATTTAAGATTATGTACAAATACGAAATCAATAGCTTATCCATACGAATGTGTCTATTTTTTCTTGACATAATGATGATAAAAATATGATGTCTAGCCTCCCCTCCGGATATCCGTTGGATATTGTGTTATCCGGCAAGAGAACCTCGTGATAAATTTGTACCGGGGAAATGCTCTTTGATTGATAATCTCTTGAGACTGCCGATGGCGGATTGAAAAATAGGCTAGAGGTTTGGTAATTCGTCGACTTTTGGTAATTTGTACTTAGCAGACGATATTATTCTGTACCAGCAAACCAACAAACTTTTCGGATTTATAATATACGTATGATAGACGAAACGCAAGACAGGAGGACCGCACCAAAGATGGCATGACGACATTGTCAAAGTTGCTGGGAAGCTCTGGTCCAGAATCGCGCGGAAGAGAAAGGAATGGAAGCTGTTGGAGGAAGCTTTTACCGCTACTGGCGGTCCTTATAATAGTATAAGGAGTTTAATTAATGTTATGTTTATGTAAATTATTTATTTTTAAAGAAATTAAAAGCTTTTTTATTATTATTATTTATTATGATTGATGTTCGAAAATGACACTGCCGACTGCCTATTAACACTTTCACAGTCCCAGTACAAAGTTACGAACTGTATTCATACGTACACCTACAATCTCACTCTGGCTTGAAAAAACTGGCAACATTTTACGGAGACTCTTTTAAAATTTTTGGTAGCCTAATTACATAACCATACGTCCATGAGACTCTTTTTGTTCTTGTTCATACGTCCAGTCAAATCAAAATCATCAATTTTGCTTATAAATTGTGACTCCAACTAGAGTCGTGGACGTGTGACATGTTATAGATGTGACTCCTTTTGGAGTCATTGGACAGTAAACGTGTTAACAGTGCCGAATATATTACACGCTGCCCCACCAACCGTTGATTTAAAATTATCTGATGCCATGAAATTTAAAGTAATTCTTGTGCATTCAATTTATTTATTCAAAATCACGAATCTCGCAAACGGATTAATGATTTAGACTCATTTAGATATCAAATGGGAACATATGATATGAAATTCAGTATAAAAATAAACAAAAAAAGTTAAAGTTGATGACATAAATGAAAAAAAAAGAAATTATATACTTTTAATATAATTTATAATAATAAACTTTTTATAATTTTTGTACTGAGCGATTAAGGGTAATATGGGCGAGGCGTGGAATATAATATGTTTGTTTTGATGTACAGATTATGCCTTTAAAAGAATGTTAATTTATTAATAGTAACCCTGTATGGCCCATAGTGGCTCGAAAACTCTGACACCAGGTCTTAAGCTCGAAACATACTATCGGACGCGGCTTACGGACGCGACTGACAGCCGCGACCTAGACTTTGAAAGTACACTGAGCCGTTCACACTATCGGACATAAGTCGCGGACGTTACCTTCGGACGACCTTGAGCGTTCGGACGTCCGAGAGCGATCTGGCACACCGGATGTTTTAAGACTGTGCACATTGCTAAGTCGCGGCTGTCAGTCGCGTCCGTCAGCCGCGTCGGGTAGTATGTTTCCGGCTTAAGCCGCCCGACCTATATGAACTTACTTTAGCCTATGTTGAATCAAGATAATAAATTGAATCATACCTAAATACATCTGATGGAAAAAATAACCTATAAGCCGTGCAGCGTAAATCATAGGGCGGTGTGCATAATAATAAAATAAATTGGCCCCCGATACTTTGTTTATTGTTTTGATGAGTCAGCTATATCTCCCCTCAGCATGCGGGATTTGGGGATTCTGAAGACCCGCATGCCAGCTTGAGAAAAATACGGATTCTTGGAGATAGAGGTAATTTTTGGAGATGCTTGGTTCTCAAATTAAATAATGTTTGTCTATAAACGCTTCACTTGTCTAAATTTTTACTCGCATTAGTCGATACCTACACGACTAGGGAAACTGAGAAAATTTTAATGAATTTAGAAATATGATAATATAATTGTTCATATAAATATGATTAAATACCATCTGTTTTTGAGACTTTCCCGCAAAGTTTTTATGTTTCTGTTGTTCAAACTCGAACACAACGAACGGTCAGCCAGGCGCGACAAAGCCCCGCCATTGATGGATAATCTCTAAATAAAACGATAAATTTCACCGTTTTAATGATAAGAGAGAGAGAGTTGTGAAATCATTGAAACCTTGACAGAGCCCTTAGTCCTGGTTTTGCGTAGCTTACTTAAACTTTCGCGTTCGCGTTTGGCTCCACACATTTAGGTTAGTTCTTCCTCGTTTCCGCCAGGGGCGCTGTACAAAAATGTATAGAGCCATACGGAAACAGCTGTAGTTTCAACGTCTAAGCCTGGACTAACCCCTCTGACTACGATTTTTTGGGGATATTTTATCGCGAAGTACACATAACATCATAGAGCATGCAAATACTTAGCTTTGATTTGCAATAAAATCTAAGATCTATGTATTGCATTACATCTCTGCTTACGATTTTTGTGGATATATATTATCGCGAAGTACACAAACAGAGCATACAGACAGATACTTAGCTTTGATTTGCAATAAAATCAAAGATCTATGTATTGCATTACATCTCTGCTTACGATTTTTGTGGATATATATTATCGCGAAGTACACAAACAGAGCATACAGACAGATACTTAGCTTTGATTTGCAATAAAATCTAAGATCTATGTATTACTCGTACATTGCTGCTCATCAGGTAAACAGTGATCAAACGTAAACTGGTAGCATTATTGTTACCAATAAAAGGTATTTTTCAGTAATAAATAAAAGAAAAGTTAATTGCACTGGCTCATCAAACTGTTCGCAAACTTTACAAATTGCCAACTATTTTGTAGATCGTTTACTTTACCCCTTGTTTGGTCAGACCAGCGATTAAGTTGCTGAATTTTTTATACGTCGAATCGTCGTGGAACAACAGACATTCGTTTTTCGCATCGTTTTTCCGAATTTCACGTGATTGTCGACTGAATAATGGATAAGTTGCCCGTTTGTAGTTCGCAGCACCGATTTTTCAATTACATCACACAATGAAACGGTTTTAAAGTTTGTCCCGGCGACAAACAAAACGGGTGAACAAATAAGCTTTGAATTCCAGTTAGCGTTTTGTTTAGGTACCTACAATCTACGTACGTATATTAAGTTAGTCGGGAAATCGAACTGAAATAAATTTGTTTTTAGGGTTCCGTACCTAAAACTGAAAAAACGGAACCCTTATAGGATCACTTTGTTGTCCGTCTGTCCGCCTGTGTGTATGTCAAGACTCTTTATCTCGGGAATGCGTAAAGATATCGAGTTGAAATTAAATTGTACACGTATATCTATGGTCTCTTGCAGTTGTGTAAAAGAAAAACTCCTCAGTTATCGTTTAAAAAAGTTAGAGCCGTTTATGTCGTAAAAAAACGCATATTTCGACACTCACAAAAATCAAAACCTACAGGGTACTTCCCGTTGAAGCATAGTCTCAGAGTATATATAGCAATAAATCTGAAAACTGCACATTTTTATTTAAATCACAAAAAATAGGGCCTCAAAATTAACAATATAATGGATTCAAAATTCAAAGTAAGAAAATCGTATAATGTAAGGTATTATATAAAAGAACTTCATTAGCACATGCTAAAACAGGTTTTTAATTATTTTTACAATGTGTAATTTTCGATGTATAACGAGAAAAGTAAAAAAAAAAACGTTTTTTCGATGGTTATGGTATAGAGTTTTTAACAACTTCCCAATTTTGTGATTTTTTCTGGATTTGTACGGAACCCTGTCTCGCATTTGTCCGGTTTTTTACTGGTATTATTGATAGGTACATAAAAGTACGTATAAAAGTATGAAATCAAATTAAATAGGCATGATGAGTGGGTAAAAAAAAAAAAAATAATTATCATTAATCTCGTCAGTTAGATTATCAAAAAATATTGGATACGTATTTTTTATTTTAATCAAACAACAAATAACAAAGAGACAAACACTTGTCAAAGTTTGGGAGTGGGGGTCGTGACGTTACCTCTCTTACAGAAGTCTATACATGTGTATGGCACTTGTGACGTCACGCGGATCTTGGTCGGGCTATATTTGCATCATAGAAGAAAAAAGTACATGTCTATTTTTTTGGAAAGTCTATCTGACGGACTCATTATATTTTTTTAGTCATCACGACTATTCTATGTTTTATATGTCTGCAACCCGTTGTCATCTGAGAAATATTATAGTTTACAGATAGTAGTCGATGTGCTTTAGCTAAAGCTTCTTTGTCGTAAGTTTCATAAAGATATACCTAGCATTGACATTAAAATCGGTTCTGTACTGTACTGTACCAGCCTTTTTAATAGTCTACTACAGGACTTAGGCCTACCCACGAGGGGTGATTGGGCCATATCCACCACGCTGGCCCAGTGCGGGTTGGTGGATTCACATACACCATCGAATTTCTTCTACGGATGTATGCAGGTTGCCTCACGATGTTTTTCTTCACCGAAAAGCCAGTAGTGTAAAATTCCGTACAAAAATTCCAAGGAATTCATTGATACGGGACCGGGATATGAACCTGCGACCTCGCGATCGTAAGGAGAGTATCATTACCACTAGACCACCATGACTAATAATATCGGAAAATCGGTTCATCCGATCACAATTTACATTAGAATAAAGAAACCTAGACACATATAGGTACAATCGCTTCTTTATTTAGGCTATTGTAGTCGTGTAATAAAGCGAAAATAGATAATGTTCCGTTAATACAGACGTGCTAAGTAGATAGAAACTTCGTACCCATCTCGACTTTGCTAACTTATTTCCTTTTACCATGCAATAGGAAATTGCAAGAAGAAAAAGGACCCATTTCCTGGGAGAGTCCAAGCCACACGCGATCCCACATTCTATGCGATTGTTTCAACCGAAAATTAAAATATCTGCTCAGAGAATTTCCACTCGAATTAATAGGGGTTTTAATATAATACGCAGATTATTTTTGTATCAAAATTATGCACACTCGAACGCGTGGGCCGTAGACTTGAATAAATTTATAACTGGCCGAGAATTTTGGGACGCTCATTACTGAGTATTTATGTGAGGAGATAAAAATATTAGGGACACTTTTAATCGAATACGGATGAGTAGGGTGGAGAGGCCTTGGACGTCGGGATTTGTTAAAAATTACAAAGTATTTCGGACCTGGTAACATTTTTTTGTTGTAATTTTTCAGCTTTTGGAGCCAATTATTTGTTTTTCGAAATGATGCGTCATTCATGCGTCAGGTTTAGCTAATATTGAATTCTACTCAGAACTTGAAAAAGGGAAGCGTAAAAGCGGAGGCCTGTTTCTCCGATATAAAGATGTCCTGAAGAGGCAAATGAAGGGGTGTGGGATCGAACCCTCATTTTTTTTATTTCGATTAGGTTCTCGTTTGAATACTCACTGCCTGATGTTAAGCAGATGTGCGGTCTAGGGTGTAGCACGCTTACCTAGAAGATACCTATTTACTCGTGATTTGAAAACACCCAGGTTGTACTTTAACGGGAAGACAGACCCAGGCAAAGCGTTCCACATTCCGGCTGTTCGTATGAGGAATGAGGATTCGAAACGCTTGGTTCTAACGCGCGGAATGTCCACCATAAAAGGGTGGCGCTTTGGTCGCGTCTGTCTAGCCATACGATAGAAGAAAAGGGCAGGGGGACCAGATTGTGCAACTCCTGGGCGCACTCTCCGAAGTGTATCCGGTAAAAGGCCGACAAACACTCTACCTTGCGACGATGCTCAAGACTTTGCAGCTGCGACTTAGTCAAGGTGTCGTTGTCAATCAGCCTCCTGGCTCGCCTCTCAATCGACTCCAGAGTCTCCAGTTGATATTTAGCAGAGCCATCCCAAAGGTGAGAGCAGTATTCCATGCAAGACCTGACTTGTGCTTTATAAAGACTAAGCAGTCGCTCAGGTGTGAATTACCGTCTCACCTTAGAGAGAACACCAAGTTTTTTGGAGGCTAATTGGGCTTTAGACTCTATGTAAGAGCCAAAGTTAAGAGAAGATGAGAGTGAAACGCCTAATAGTTCCAAGCTGTCATGGGAAACTCAGGCTGTCGACCGTACGTCATGGAGACAACAAGTACATACCAACGTGTACGCATTTGAGGACCAAAGGAGGCGTGATTTAGACCTAAAAAGAGACCATCTCAATAACAAACCGCCGTCCAACATTACATACAATTACATAAACGGAGTCCTCACATGTAGCCACTGTCCTAGGACATTCGCCGCTAAAATTGGGTACATCAGCCATGTGAGGACCCATCAGTAACCATACCCATATCTGAATCGGTTGAGCCATTTTTGATAATTCAACAATATTGTGAAAAATGCTACATGGATCCGTGTGAAATACCTACGAGTATTCACGAATTCTGTACACGCTAGAAGTCGTCCAAGCCATTTTTTTTTTAAATAATAATAAAAATAAAATTCAGCCATGACTTTTGTTTTACTTTTATGACATAAATCTACCTATATATCTATTCAAGCTTATTTATTTAATTGTGTGAAAATATACATGATCATTCGATATTATATCGGTTCCTCTCCAACTCATTGAATTTCCAACAAGATAAACAGTGACAGAGATAACATCTCGAATGCCCAAGACGGCTCAAATCTCTCTAAGTTTCCTTCACCTATTGTCCCACCTCTAATGACTACAAAGCACATTTATCAATTCGGGCCCAAAGTCGGCACTTGCTTCGGACAGTTTTTAAACGTTGAAAATTAATTTCCCCTGATTTCTTTAAGAAGTTGTAACTCTCCAAGTGGGGATAATGCGATGATATATAAAAAAAGGTCCCACTGAGCCCGCGCCCCTAATAAATTATGCTCTCGATAACAATGGGGTTTTTTCGCGCCCTTTGTTACGACTTTTGATATCACCTGAGCTTACGGACGTCCTCCCGGATGAAACTTTTCAGTTATGAATATTTTTTTATATTAAACAGTGTTGTTTTTTATTTATGTGGCAATAACTAAGATAAGATTTTCAACTTTGCCCAGCTTGGACATCTTTATCATAAAAAAAACTCAACTTTTTTCTTGATGAAACTAGCATGCAGTTCAAAATAACGTAATGTAATGAAAAATCGTTCACATATTTTTTTGTTGAATATTCTTATAATTGTTACTTATTTTGTTAATTAATAGTCGGATTTATGTGCCACTAAAGCATAAACACTATCTAATATTAAAATTTTGAAAAGTAATATGTATCACGAATGCAATTTATAAGTCAATACTATTCCCACAACAAAATAGAAAATATAAAGTAGCCACTTCATAAAATATATCGTTTGAGCTCTTTTTGTCCCGAACTATAAAAAATAAAGCCCTAATATCGTTAAATGTTCCTTTGGGGAGTGACTGGTCAAACGCGGAAAATTTCCGTTGTCTATGGTTGTCACTTCGTAAAAAAAGTTTTTTTTATAACCTAACATAAACACTTTGTTATTTTTACATCATATTAGTAGTTTGATGTCTATTGTTTATTTATATGCTCAAGCAGTTTTTCAATGAAACCAACTTATACCTCGATAATCCTATGTCGTATCTACGATCGTGGCAATAGATACTAGCAGTGTCATTAATGAATCACGAGATAGTTACATAGTTCTGCTTTCATAGATGCTTGTATGGTTAATACTCGGTCTTACTTTTTTTTTGCTTTGGGCCTAAGCAATAAGTAACTGTAGCACAAAGTGACATAATTATAAGAATTGAATATTTAATTGATTTGTTTAAGTAACAAAAAAACACCTTAATCATCATGACGAAATAATCACTCATTTGTAAGTTTGTGACGTCTTAATTAGCCTACTAATGAACAAATATTTAAACTAATAAAAACTTTGTCAAGGTTTAAAAAAGTATTCACGTGACAGCCCTATAGAATCGAATGGGCAACTGCGAACAATTTATATCGCAATAATCCGCACAGACATTACGTCGGTGGCGAGTCGTGCGTCCGATGATTATCGCCAGCGCCACCGTAGCTAGTTTGAGGACAAAAAACGGCTTCTCATTTATCGACACTTCGCGGCGACAGCCCATCGCTCGTGGCCCAGCGCCCCCTTCTCCTTTATTATTTGGATCGGCCACTGGCGACCGAGGTGGCTGCGTCGGCGGAATGAGTTCTATAATGGTAATGCTGATTGTACTTTTTGCGGGATGATTTCTATTTGTGTTATTGGTAGATCAATTGATTACATTTTGAAATGTATCGTTTATGCACCGGTTGTGGCCACTGCCCCGGTTTTAGTAATTTGATCAAAATAGATTCATAATTCAAAATTTATTTATTTGTCACTAAGTGTACGTGTACATTGTTAACATTGTACAGATCTTAATTAACAATAAGAGCTTAAGACTTAGCAGCCCTTGTCGGGCATTGAAAATACATGCTGTGAGCGCTATCAAAAGAAATTAAAATTATCGAAACGATTTTAAACAGTGTAAAGATTTTAAACAATGTAACACTATAAAAAATAATTTATTGTTTGTGTTAATGTCAAAATATTGTTGTGAAAATAAAATTGTCTACGCAACTAGTAAAAATCAAAGTGGCCAAAAATGGAACTAAGATGGCCACAACCAGTACATCTTACCTGTATGTACTTTAGTAAAGGTGTTGCATTCGTTATCAGGCGGCGGTGACTTCTAACTATCAAGAGGAGCGTCAGCTTAGTTTTGTCACTTTCTCGTACAAAAAAGCCATGGATTAAAACAGTATTATTTTTCCTGAAAAACTAAACGATGTTGCATAAAAACATATGCAAAAAAACATGAACTAGTAAGTACCTAAATTATTAACACCAGTATAACTGTGACATGTACCTACGTAGTTAGAAGCTAAGTTCCATCGACTTGGATTTTTTTCTGTTTTCTCAGTTCCCTCAGACTGTATCAAAGCGGTTTTGAGTGGACACTTGTAGTATTTGAATCAATTACTGTCCTGTATCAGCCTTTTTTTAATAGTCCACTGCAGGATGTAGGCCTACCCACGAAGGGTGGTTGGGCCATATCCACCACGCTGGCTCAGTGCGGGTTGGAGGATTCACATACGCCATCGAATTTCTTCTACTGATATATGCAGGTTGCCTCACGATGTTTTCCTTTACCCTAAAGCCAGTAGTGTTAAATTTCGTACATAAATTCCAAAGAAGTCATTGGTGCGGGACTGGGATTTGAACCCACGAACTCACTATTGTAAGGCGGATGTTACTATCACTAAACCACCACGGCTTATTTGAGTCTATTGCCTGACTGCTATTTTCTCTTAGCGAAAAACAAAATGCAGTTGTGACCAGAGAGTTAGCATTCTTTTAAGTTACTTACCAACTGAAATATTTCACTAAAACAAGGTGAAAATGTAAGAAAAGTATCTCGCTCGAGGTCACTAATGGAACGGGGGCTGATAGCGGCTGAACGCCCTGATTTATGTGAGCCACTCGCCGTGAATAATATAACGGACAATTTATGAACTTTGCACGTTTGTGAGCAACCGCTGAGCCTTTGTTTTTTGAAAGAAATGTCGCAGTAGGTAAGTTTATTTTAATGTTTTTAACGCACAGATCACAGAAGGTGCACAAGGTGGACGGATGGCCTCATCAAGAACGCAATATCGTGCTGGATGCAAGCCGCTACCAACCGGAAAATCGTTAGGGGAGGCCTATGTCCAGCAGTGGACGTACAATAGCTGAAAAGAAGAAGAAAAATGCACAGATCCAATTTTAAACTAAAATGGAATGTTTTATAACATATACAACGTGTAACAGAACGGTTCAACAATACTTAAACCACGCATGCTCAGACATATTTAAAACTTACCCCATAAGGTCTCACAATCCTCAGTATGTTAGATTACGAGATAAACCAAGTTAAAGTTTTGCGTAAAATAACCTGATGTCAACCCTAAACTTATCAGCTGACGGTAATGACAAAGACTAATGAGTGTACAGAAATATTTTATTTTTGCCTACGTAATCGTGGACGGGCTTTTACACACAAACATTTAGGTAAGTAGGTACATGGTCATAGGTACAAGTTACAAGGTCCTAGATTGATCTACCTAACTCATCTAAACTGCCTAGACTAGAACATGTTGTAAGTACTACCTGTCGCATAAAATTATTACATCGTCTATGTAACACCCTCTCCGATGTAGTAGGACTGTAAAAAAAAGATTAACAAAGTTATTTTTTTTCTTGTCACGTCTAAGCACTCTGCCTATTCCACCGGCTCCAAGTCATGTCAAAATAAAAAATACATACCTACCTAACTGCATTGAAAGTTAAATTGTATTTAACTTACAAAGCATAGCTTGAAAACATTTTAAACACGACACGGAAATACCTAGGTATTATTTTAACTGTAAAAAGAGCGAGGCAGAGAAGCCAAGTACCTAGGTAATATTAAAGTAAAAATGTTTAAGAGCTTGTGGTAGTTTCACTCCCCAAATACATTAAATTGCTTGATTTAGTTACCACAAAAATACTACATTAAAATAGAAGTCACGCGTAACAATAGGTATCAATATCAAACCAAAGTTGGAGCATTTCAATTACGCATCTTTATTTTTATTCTTTTTTATCGGCTTGAAGTCCACGTGGACTGGCCACGCCGACAAACGAGCCAACAAACGAGCCGACAAACGAGCCGAAACAAACACTACACTAATCACGAATGAGCGGGTAATATGGCGGCTCTTTGAGCTCCGCCGCTTTTTTGAGCGAAAAATATGAATAATTAAAAATATGGGTTCCGTACATTTTTTTGTACTAGTATTATTTTATTATGGTAAAATGTCTAAAGCTTTGTTATTTAGTTTTTGCTACATCCATCCATCCATCAGCCATAGGATTTCCACTGCTAGACATAGACTTCCCCAAAAGATCTCTAATAAGCCCGGTTGGTAGCGGCTTGAAACCAGCGCGGTCTCGCGGTCTTGCTGAGGTCGTCCGTCTTCATAGTGGGTGGACGTCCGGCTGCCGTGGGCTGCGCTTGCCGGTATGTGGTCTCCACTCGAGAACTTTTCGACCCCATCGGTCACCAGTCCTCCGTGATATGTGCCTTATGTGTGTATTCTTCTATGGATTCCCTCATTCCTGATTCGATCTCGCAGAGAGACTCAAGCATAGCCTTATCCATAGCTCGTTTATTAATAAAGTACCACGTCACGCCACTTTCACGTGAAACTTTTACAATACAATACAAGAACAACTTTATTGACACCATAAGTAAAACATAACAGAAGAAGAAATAACGACAGAAGAATGGTACAAAAGGCGGTCTTATCGCTAAAAGCGATTTCTTCCAGACAACATCTCTCTTTTACGTCGTACTCGTACTTTGCGGGCGCTTGTTAACGAGAATGTTTCTACCCAGGAGGTTACGCCGGAGCTACGCACGGTTTTGAGCCGTAGTGTGCGTGCGTGAGTTCAGTCGTCAGTACAATTGTACAAAAAAAAATGAATTTCGCTTGCTGACCTAGTGACCTGATCTACTTTAAGTTCTGGTTCCGTTGAAATCAGTTTAAAGAATAATAATCCATCCATCCATCCAACAGCCGTAAGACTCCACTGCGGGACATAGGCTTCTCCTATAGATTTCCAATAAGGCCAGTTGGAAGCGGCCTGTATCCAGCGCGTTCCTGCGATCTTTATTATATCGTTAGTCCACCTAGTCGGTGGGCATCCTACGCTGCGCTTGCTGGTCCGTGGTCTCCATTTGAGAACTGTATGGTCCCGTCGGCCATCCGTTTTTCGAAGTTTGTGCGCATAAAAAAAACTTTTACTAAAAACGAAATCCGAAATACCTACTACTGAACCCTAAAATTTTGATTCCAATTTTAATAGAAATAATCAGAATATTTTAGTCAGTCGCTCTCTGACCTTGCGGAAGTGAAGACGTTGTCTATCAACTCTTTCGACGATCGCGATGCCTAGACAGGCAGTCTAGGATACCTAACATTCTCAAATGTTTTTTTATGATATTGGTGATATGAATGGCAACAACGGTGCCGCGCACGAGCTAACATTTTGAAGATGGCCGCTTTCTAACCGACGCGGGCGCGCTGGTGGCGGCGGTGGCGGACGCGGACTTCTTAGATGGATGTGTCTAGTGTTTACGTCTGCACAGTACCTACTGGGAACTTTCACGAAAACAGAAACGACCCGGTGCTCGAGTTGGTTCAAATCGCGAGACGCGCATTCTGCAGTATTTTGAAGATAGCCCAAGGACCAGCACGCGTCGGGCAGGAGCGGCGAGGTTCGAAGGACGTTCAACAGCGCCCGCGCACTATGCGCGCCGCATCCGCGAGCACCTGGACGAGCGGTTTCCGGGGCGGTGGTCCTACATGAGGCGCGGTGTGCTGACCACCCAGGTCTCCGGACTTTACGTGATTAGACCTTTGATCATGGTACATTGAAATGTTGTTTATTCTGTGCCGTGCGACTCCAGTCCAGAGAGAAGATGAACCCTTTGCATCGTGGCGGAATTTAAATGTGGTGAACGTGAGAAAATCTATGGCTCGACCACGGCTCGACGTACTCGTACCTACGTACCTACTCGGTTGTGCTGCGACCGGGGAGGTTTGCATTTCGAGCCTTTCCTTTGACTTTTATTGAGTGTTTGTGGACGCCCTTGTGTGTGTTAATTTTAAGTAGGTTCCTAAGTAGGTATGTGGCAAATAAAAATAGTGAATTTAAAAAAGTGTACTTATCAATTTGTTTTTTTCTATCATTTCTGAGTGCCCATAGGACCTAATTACCTATGTAGGTCATTTTAAACGCCACGATAAGATAGGGTAAGTACATGCTTAAGTACAAGCTAAGTAGTGTCAAGAAACCTTACAATTAGGTAAGTAAATAGATATTTGCCAAAAACAGGATACCTAAATTGATTATCTACTCATGAAAATTCCTAGGTACATATTCAAGTTACGCACTAAAGTAAAACGTTACCTACTTTCTTTTTGCGATCCACGAATTTATAGCTGTTTTTAAAACTGAATTAGGTCTCGACTAGGTCAAGGGACTAGGTCTGAGAATCTGTAGGTAAGTAGCCTCCTTCAACAGCATTAGGTAGCCTAACTAGTTAGCGTGTCAGGCCGACGGCAGCGGGGGAACCAGCAGCGGGGCGCGGAGCCAGCGGCTTTTGAAACGAGGCCACCGACCTCACTAGTTTAGGGTTGTCCAAAATAATATGAAAAAAATATTTTTTAGTTTTATATGGAAAAAATAAGATGACTTTTGAAGTTTGAAATTCATACAGGTGATTCGTGACAGGATACACATACATGCCGTTCAGTATTGTTGAACCGTTCTGTTACACGTTGTAGATCTAATGTGTCAGAAAAAAATATTTCAATCGTTTTTTTTAAACTTTACACAGTAAAATTATGCTACACCACAAACATGATAGTTCGTACTTATAGTCATAAAATTATTTACGAACAATAGTGAATGTACTCCTTTTATGCTATCATGGCTACGTTAGAGCAGTTGTGTGTGTCGGTTCCATGCCATACAAGGTCACATCAATGTTACATTTACATCATTATCAGCCTGTATTGTGCATTAATGGTTTAGTCATGGTCAAAAAAAATCCAGGACCCCAATCAGAATAAATAAGTAAGAAATCTTCAAGGGTAGGTGCTTTTGCTATCAGTTAATCCAGGGTATGAACATCGACTTGACATTTTTTCTGTATAAACTACCAAAATAAGTTCACATACACATAAAAAAAACATCTAGGTACCAATAGTGGGATCAACCAAACAAACAGCAAATTAAGAAAAACTAGGCGTCACTAACAATTCAAAACAAAAACATCAGGAGACACCAAAAACATTCCCGACTGCAATCCCAACAAATGCTTTTGGCTACTTCCACGTCAAACGACTAGTTCCAAACAAAACCAATCAACGCTCCTCGGTATTTACCTAAAAGAAGTCTATTGTCGCACCGAACTTAAACATCGACAGTCGTATTGTTTACCGTGGTGCCAATCAACAGGGTCGCTAACGAAACCAATCAACTTGGTCTCCTGTATTTGCTTAAAGCACTTTTTCCTTTTAGTTGAGCGTCGGCACGACCCTATCGTCCGTCACCCGTTCCGGATATATTTGATTAAAAAATAACGTCGTCAGAAAGAGGCAGGCGTACGTGGAGATGCAAAAGGAGAAAGAGTTGAGTTTAGTCGTCATTGTCACGGCGGATGGACCCGAGTTTCGTTTTTCCACTATCTGTGAAGCGGAAGGCGATTGCTGGAAAAATTGATCCTTTCTCCATTAGCCGTTTTAAGCAGGATTTTAAAGCGTTTTTCGGCTCTGTTTGCAGACGGCCTGGTTTATTAATCGGACGGTTAGTGAGCGGATTCGTCGGGAGAGGCGGGTTTGATAGTGGGTCCAAAGACAATAGAAAGTCATTTGGTCTGTGCGTGGTGGAAACCATTTTTGGTGCGTGTATTTCCATTGTTCTTTGGTTCTTGCTGTTTTACATCTTTTATAAGGCTTATTCAACCTGAATGGCCGAAACCTGAACATTTTTATGACATCATTACAGTAAGCCTGTGTTAATTCACTAGTTAAACTTTAATTTTTTGTGCTACTGCTTAAAATGTCTCGAGTAATTTTATCAACATGTAAGTATTGTGTAGGAAACGGGTTGCACAATTTTTTTCAAATGAAAAAATTACATGCTTACGAGTATATTATAACAAATACTTTCTACATCGGCTTTTAATTGACTACTTTTATAGTTATGATAAGATAAGATAACGTTTATTTGCTCAAAAAGTTACAGGTTTTGGAGTTAGTAAATCTTGATGATGCTTAAAGTAGTGTTAGTAGGTAGGTAATTAGATTGAATTTACAAACTTCCAGAGTGGAACCCTAAATCTCACACTAGGGTGGTCCTGTGTCGTGAAATTTAGTCTCTTCCGCTTTTAGGTAAGATATCTCATAATTGTTACCTAATGTAATGAAAAGAGTGACTTAACAATGAGTTCTTAGTAATTTACTTAAATACGAGTACAAGTAATTTCCATTTTTTGATTTTGGTTACTTAAGTAAATTTTTTGTAGGTACCAATATCGTTGCAAAGCAAAGTTTCAGAGTTCCGTAGAAGTTACAGCCGTTTTATCGTTCTGGAAGTGCTAAGGATAAATCTATCTTTGGCAAAAACAAATAAATAACAACTAATTGCAAGGTAAAGCATCGGAAACAAGACAATTAGAGGCAGTTTTCCCAGCAATTTATGTGTTTACGTCCCTTGAGATTGGGGGTTTGGAACTTCTGTGTCGACGGATTTTCAAATGGCTATTGATCACAGAACAGCATTTCTTTCTCTGTGCGATTGATGATTTTTGATAGCAGCGAAACATTGGCGTTGTCCGATGTCTGGGTTATAAAAATGATGATCATTTTCGGATAGCGATAAAAAATTCGTATACTAATTTATGTTATGTTTAGCTTGTGGACGTAGAAAACTTTCAACGTCCATGGTATAGCTGACTAAACAATTACCAAAAAAGTATTTAAAAACAGTCTTCTATTATGAGACCATGGCAAGTGGTTAGGTAGGTACAATAAGGGGATGTTAACTAAAAAAATATAATTAGTCCTTCAAATGGATTGTCAAAAAATATTAGACACTTATTTTTTCTTTTGTCAATTTAACACAAATTGATGAAGATATAGTCTGTTAAAGTTCCGCGTGACGTCACTAACCGCTATGAAATGTACCGGCTAGTGCCGTCACGAGCCCCCACTCTCAAACTTTGACAAGGTTTATCTTAGTCACTAATTGTTTGATTGACAAAAGAAAAAATACGTGATCAATATTTTTTAATAATCTAACTGACTGACTAATTATAATAATGATTTTCATACCCAGTAAACATCCCTGAATGTTATCATAAAGCGTTTGTAAGCCCAACATTTTGTCAAAATCTATAAGCATTTTTTATGAAATAATGATTAATTAATTAATTTTCTGGTTTCGTAGTAATTTTTTTTTTATGAAATAATTATTATTAATTTCCTGGTTTCGTAGTAAAAATTGTTTACAATAACAATTATTATCTTAGCTGTGTATACGGCAAAGATTCATAAGAACGGGTTGTTTTTCAGTCCACTTTCGATACCTGTTTTCAAACTGTTATAAAACAAACAAACATAAATAATATAAAACTTGGAAGCACCGATTTGTATCCAAGTTTTAGTTTAATTTTATAATCGAATCTTGCAGACGGGTTGTAAGGGTGCGGATAGACCATAGATATCTAAAGAGAAACCATCTCATTATATTTGGCGTGGGAAACGCTTATATGTACCTAGCAAATTCTCATTCACCGCTAAATGCACATGCATTTAGCGGGTTTTTTGCACATGCATGTCAATAAAGTATTCTTGTAATGTATATGGTACGCATATAAACATTTATATACCTACCATATACATTACAAGAATACTTTATTGAAACACAAAATAAATAAAAAGTAACAGAAGAAAATAGCGTCATAAGAGAGGCACAAAAGGCGGTCTTATCGCTCAAAGCGATTTCTACCGGCAACCTCTGATAAAAGACGTGTAATTGACATAGACGGTAGTAGCGACGCATATAGTGATCTTAGATTAATGATTGATCTCGCTCCGCTTGACAGCGAGACCAGGGACATTGCAGAATGCAGTGCTGTGTAAGCGCATATAAGTGATTGTATTCTGTGAGCATTGACATGATTTTGTTTAGTAGGTTTATGACTGTAAGTAATCATTGTGTACTTAATTGTTTATTGAAGTTACTCGTGGTTGTGATTATAAGCAGTTTCGAGAGAAATTAGATCCCTGAAAGAGGCGCTAGAACGACGTTAGATAACTAATTCGAAACGAGATATGCGATCTCGTCAGATCTATGGTGCTGATAGACGCGCAACTTTTAAACGGGAATCTGGGGTGGGTTTACGATAATGATCATAATAAAATATGGAACTTTGTTGTTGCACGTTTGCACTAAACGGTTTATTGTGGATGTAACGGGTTATTGTTTTTGGGTGAGCAGAAATAAATAACTGGAAAATGTTGTGCATTTTTGCTTCACTAGAAGATTTTAAAGTTTCTTTCAGTTTATTATTTTTATTTGTATCGACGTTTATAAAGAACGTTTATAGGTCGCTTATTTTGTAGTTCGGATTGAAGGGCAATATTTTCATGAAAATATTAGGACAATAAGAGACATAAGAGATGCAGGGCGATGATAGCAGCTAGCGGTAGGGTTTTGAACTGTTACTGTACCAGCCTTTTTAATAGTCCACTGCAGGACGTAGGCCTACCCACGAAGGGTGATTGGGCCATATCCACCACGCTGGCCCAGTGCGGGTTGGTGGATTCACATACGCCATTGAATTTCTTCTAAGGACGTAAGTACGCAGGTTGTCTCACGATGTTTTCCTTCACCGAAAAGCCAGTGATGTGAAATTCCGTACATAAATTCCAAAGAACTCATTTGTACGGGACCGGGGATTCGAACCCACGACCTCACGATTGTAAGGCGGGTGTCACTACCTCTTGACCACTACGGCTAATGAGAATGAAATGTTAAGTAAGGGTTCAATGTTCTGAATCTCAGCACTGTAGTGTATTAAAAAGTATTTCTCTTAAGAGTACTTACTACTACTTACAAGTACTTACACTAAGCAGAGTATAAGACAGTTTTTGTTCTCATTAGTGAGAAAAAAAAACAGTCTATTACAGACTACAAATATCCATAGACTCACTGAATAAATAAATTTTTGTTCACCGAATAAATATGTACTTAATAGCCGAATAAATAGGTACTTATTCACCGAATAAATAGGCATTAATTTATTGAGCCTATAGAATACGTAGATCAACCTAGCTCCACTCAGTTTTCATTGAATCTATGACAAGGCTTTCCCTTAATTTTCTTTACAATTAAGTCTTTAAACAATCCCAAAAATCAACAATAACTCGAAACTTATTCCGCCATTACACGGGCATTACGAAAGCAATGAAAATTTTCTTATCAACGGCGGCGCGGTTTTCTTAAACTGTAATAGAGAAAGTTTAGATACGCGTTTTATCTCGCTCGCCCTCGAGGATCAATTAAAAGTGGGAAGAACGCACCACTTGACAATTATTGTTGTAATAACCGGCTGGAATGTTGCCGAGTTCAAAACTTCTGGCTAAAATCTCAAGTCCTTGCAGAAAAATGGTTTAATTTTTCAGAAAATATAGTTATTTTTTGAAAATTAACATAAGCTTCATGCACTGAATAGATAGTTAGATATGAATTAAAATGATTAAATCGCCGCGAGATATCCCATTAATAAATAAATAAATAAATATTTTTGGGACATCTTACACACGGTCTCTGTCAAACTAAGCAAAGCTTGTGATATGGCTGCCAGAGACTAAGATACTACATATACTTATTTTTAAATACATACTTATATAGATAGTAACTAAATAACACCCAGACAGAGAGCAAACACTTATGTTCATCACACAAATATTTGCCCTGGGTGGGGATCGAACGCACGCCTCTTTGATCCAGAAGTTAGGGCCACTAACCACTGAGCCACCGAGCAGTCATTGTATTAAACTTTTTAATCTTGGTGGTTTTCAAATAGTGAGCAAAGTTTTACCACTGTTATAACTATCGGCCAGAATAAACAGAAAATCGACAATAATCTCATACGAGATACGCTGTAATATTTTATATCCAACAAAAACATCTTCATGTGAAATATAGCCAAGACAAGACGACAGTTCGCACTATCAAAAAGTTGTCAGATCTCATGTAGAGCCAAGCTTCGAACTCTACAAATCCTTACTACACAAACTCTACAGCTTAGTCAGGGATAAATAGTTTTTGAGTAATGATAAGGTTCAAAAATGGCTCTAAATGGTTTGTGTAATATTACACACGGCTGCTGTGTCGCCAGTTCTTTTTTCTTTGTCTTGGCTGGACACGCTGCCGCGTATCTAGACACGCGGCAGCGTGTCCAGCCAAGACAAAGTCCTCACCCTCTACGTTACGTTACTCTAGAGTAATGAATGATAATCATATCATCATGTTCTTTATAAAACCTATAAAAAATCATAATGTGCATTGTGTCATGTTCACCACAAAACCGATAAAAAATTAATGTGTTATTTACTGTACTATACCAGCCTTTTTAATAGTCCACTACAGGACGTAGGCCTACCCAAGAAGGGTGATTGGGCCATATCCAACACGCTCGCCCAGTGCGGATTGGTGGATTCACATACGTCATCTAATTTCTTCTACGGACATATGCAGGTTGCCTCACGATGTTTTCCTTCACCGAAAAGCCAATGATGTGAAATTCCGTGCATAAGTTCCAAAGAAACTCATTGGTACGGGGTCGGGATTTGAACCCACGACCTCACGATTGCAGGTGGGGTGTTACTACCACTAGACCACCACGGCTTCTTAATGTGTTATTTGCAGTGCATCAATCGATATCAAAAATTGTTTTCGTATTACTTTATTAGTCAGCTAGCATAGTTAAAAATCGAGATAATCTCATTAAATTTCATTTTACAAGTGTTTTAGATGTTAAAGTTACCATTTATTGCACGGGAAGAGCCAGTAAAACACTAATGTCTCCTTTGAGACGGAATTGATGGCTTTTATTATGACACTTTTAATTATTTTAATAGCTGTTGGAAAACAAAAGTCGTTAATTCATTAAAAGAAGTAATTATGGCGTAGACTTTTTTGTAACATTTTCTTGATAACATTGTTTATGACTTTGAAAGAATATGAGAAATGGTGTAAAAATTGGCACACCTTTAATTAGTCTAACAACTACAACCATCGTAATGTAAACGATTTGAACCTTACAATTTAAATTATTGAAATAAATTTAAATCACCAAAAATATATGAATGCGTATGTTTATTGGTTATATGAGTTAAGAATTCTAAAGAATTCAAATTAGTAGGCAAATTGGCAAAAGAATATTTTTTTTCTTTTTTAACGAATTATCGTCCTAATTTGATTTTTATAGTTAAAGTAAAACAGAAACTAAATGTATGTATGACATAGCAAACCCAAAATAGATATTATAATAACGAGTATTTCGCCCCGCAAGTGGTTGGGCCCGCGAGGCGAATCGCCCAAGCAACATACACTTCCAACTATTCTTGAAGAAATCTGCTAAATTGAGTTTATAAAAACTGTTGTTGGTAATTTCGGTTGGAAGAGGTGATGTTGCCCTCATAAAAGGAAATATTTGCAGTGGCGCTATTTATTACGGCTTGATAGTTATTTGTACTTACTTACCGTGGCTTTAATACAGTACTAGAGTAGAAACATTGAAAACAATAGAAACGAACTTTTTATTCGCTTTGTTCCCATCAAAATGAGTGAAGCGGACAACGGACACATTGTAAAAACCGATATTAATATTTCGCCGGCACACCAGCTCATCTGAATTTAGTGCAAGTGATTGTGGCAAGTTTTATCACTTTGTAACAATTTTTATCCATGATGAATTACAAATCCAGTGATGGAAATACTTACATGGCGATAATATCCTGAATAGATATCCACCCATCCATCAGCAGTAGGATGTCTACTGTACTGGCCTATGTCCAGGCCTCCCCCATGTATTTTCAATAATGCTGGTCGGAAGCAGCCTGCATGCAGCGTGATTTTGCGATCTTTATTATACCGTCAGTCTATCTAGTCGGTAGACGTCCTACGCTGCGCTTGCTGATCTGTAGTCTCAATTCGAAAACGTATTTTATTATTCTACTGTAAGTTCATAGTTTTGGACGTCGATAAATATAAATCTATACAGTTTTTACTAACATATCAATATTATAAAACACATAGCGCCAATTATTTATTGTAAAACACTCTACAACTCTACTATATAAATGTATTTCACCCAATAATATAAACCTACCCAGGAAGGGTGATTACGCCAGATTCACCATACTGGCCCAGTGCGTGTTGGTGAATTCACGTATGCCATCAAATTTCTTCTATAGAATATGCAAATTTTCTCACGATGTTTTTCTTCACAGAAAAACCAGTGGCGTGAAAACCCGTACATAAATTCCAAATAACTCATTAGTATGAGACCAGAGCTTGAACCCACGACCTCCCGATTGTAAGGCGAGTGTCATTACCATTAGACCACCGCGGCTTTTGAGTAAGGACGTTGTGCAGTAATTAAAAACGACACACACTCCCTGACTCAGCGCCCGGGGGAGGTGTCCCCATGATCGCGTCTTATCCACAACGCAAACATTCTTTACAAGCCCTGTTCATTCCATTCACTCTAGAGGTTATCTTTTATTATTTCTCCCCAACATCCTCTTTTTATTGCCTCTCATATTGACTTTTTATACGGCGAGAGAATAAATACATTTTGATTTTCGCTCGCGTCGACACTCTTTATGCAGTTCGTCAGACAACGGCGAATTAGTACGCTCGAGGTGTCGAAAAATATTATTTGAATCTTTTAAACCGGCATTTTTGTTTGGCGGTTCATACTTTGAGCTTTTCTTACACTTTGGTATATGATTGAATATACGCGGTTGTAGGTAATCAATTAGCATCCTTAGGATCATACGTACTCTGTACAGTGTACATCAAAACCAACAACTTTGTTAACTGACTTTTTTCAAATCTCACATAAGTCGCAGAACAAAAGTTCGTAGTTTTGTTGTACAGAATAAGCCCCTAAAAAGATGCTAATTGATTACGATTAACCCTGTATATATATATACATATACATATATATATATATATATATATAGAAGCCGTGGTGGTCAAGAGGTAGTGACACCCGCCTTACAATCGTGAGGTCGTGGGTTCGAATCCCCGGTCCCGTACCAATGAGTTCTTTGGAATTTATATACGGAATTTCACACCACAGGCTTTTCGGTGAAGGAAAACATCGTGAGGCAACCTGCATATGTCCGTAGAAGAAATTCGATGGCGTATGTGAATCCACCAACCCGCACTGGGCCCGCGTGGTGGATATGGCCCAATCACCCTTCGTGGGTAGGCCTACGTCCTGCAGTGGACTACTAAAAAGGCTGGAACAGTAACAGTAACCCTGTATATGTTCGCCCTAGTCTAGATAGCTAGCCCTGGCGTTAGAGCTTTAAAGCTGCCTGTACCTGACTGTAGTAGCTGACCTATGAAATAGCTAAATTTAAAACAACCAAGATCCACAAATTAACCTGTCTTCTGAGCCACGAGAGCACTCAGTTATAAATGCCACCCGCAGTCACCCTTTTTTGGCACGGTCAGTCTTCGAAACCGCGTGGCCTACGTGCTTAATTTACTTGAAATGACAATTGATTTTAGGAACGCAACACTCCATTTGAAAGTTTAGAAACATGTTATTAAACGATTGCTGCTAAGGATATGTCCACAAAATGTATGGAGGCAGGTATAATAATAATCAAAAATTCTAACCACAACACTCGTTACATTTCGAGAAAGTTAATATTTTTCTGAGTCTATTACAACTGTTAAAAGCAAAAATGAGCCCTCCGATTTTTTTTTAATAAATTTTGAATTTATTAGGCTAAATAAATATGTTTGGCTCAATAGGTAGTTTATCTCTATCAACCCTGATTAAATCACCTCCAAATAGTTAAATAAAAGCATTTTTACCCATTAGACACACTTTTTAAGTGTTTTTTTGTCACATTGTTCCTACTAACTGGTCACACTTGTAGGTCATAATTTTTAATTTTAGCAAATTAAGATATGAATGTGGAAGAATCAGCTACGAAAGCAAGTAAAATAACGATATAAGCACTTTATTATTTCTAAACTAGAAAAAATAATGAGCTGTATTGTTATTTTTCATACAATTTATTCTTCGCATTTAAAAAAATTAGAGGGGTGAAAAAATCCAAATTAAATATTTTTGGTAAGCCCATAAAACAAGCTTTCAAATGATGTGTATAATATCTTGGTTCGATTTTACTCTGAATAATATACCACTCGTGGACGTCACCTTTCATATCGTACAATGGTATCGTACAACAAGGTTAAACATTGTCAAGAATTGTTATGTCTTAACCACGTCTTGATCATTGTCATGTCTTCAAAGCGATGATCAAGACGACGTATTGATTCTCTGTATGGCTTTGCTAAATCTCTGCCATCAACCAAGAACGTTTCCCAAATAGTTTCTCTAAATACATGTTAGGTTACCACAAACACCAAGAATAATGCCATTCGCACTGAGCTCTTGAACAAACACCATTGCGGGATTGAAAAGTTCCAACGGGTAAGAAAAACAAAGATAAATCCAACTTAGGGGCCGACTTAAGATTTGTAGAGCAACGTAAAGCTTTTACGATTCTTGATTTCAACTAATTACTAGCAAATGTTTTGGAAAAGTCAGTTTGGCTTAGTTGAATTTGTGAGAAAATTATTATTTACTGACTTAGACTAGTTGTACTCCCGGAGACTTACATCACGATCGAAAGTTTCGACTTCGATTTTCGTTTAGGTAAAATATGAAATATCATTAAAATTGTTAACCAATTGGTATATATTTTTGAAAATACAAAATACATCTGTCAGTCTTTATATATTTTTTATGTTGCTCTTTAATATTTAGGTGTGTACCTATGTACGAGTCATCGACCTGACATTTTTCTGTCTTACATTCCATAGTGGTGGTACGAGTAGAGAATCAATCAAAACTATCACAAATGTTTTCAGTAACCAAGTCTAGACTACAAATTCTATTGCAATGCAGAAAGTATTTGGATGAGGTGAATGTGTCTGTATTATAATTAAATACACTTGTCTGTTCAAACAAGGTAGTGAAAGATGGCCAAACAATTACACATAACATTGTGTCACATATACCGTCCAAAGTTTTAAGCAGCTTCCGAATTAAAGCACGTCTCACCTGAAAGTCTCATCAGACTACCAGTCCTCCCCCAGTCTCCAAATATGTCCCTACGGTACGATTAAACATGTAAAAGTATCAGGCAACCAGAGATCTCTCGAGATAAGACATGTCATGTAGCCTCGATAAAGACGGTAGTCGGTACCTAAATTCGAATACATGTACGTGTAACTTCCTGCTTAAAATCGTTACAACGCGTAATGATGGACAAGTGACCTCATCAAAACCGCAGGATCGCGCTTGATGCAAGCCGCTTCTAACCAGTCTAATTAAAGATCTATAATAAATGGGGCAGTTACAAAATTGTTATGTATTCACAGGACAATAAATCACTTAGGTAGTAATTCATATGTGCTCACACAACACTTAATTTTCGATCGAAGAAACCCCCGGGGGAGGTATACAATTCGACGCGTAAATATATATATATTTTTTATGTATAACCACGCATAACTATTTTCATAGATGTCCGATTTCAATAAATTTTTTTTATTGGAAAGAGTATACTTTGAAATTGGTCCTGTTTGAATTTTATCGAAATCTCATGAGCTATTTTTGATAAATTAACAATAATGTGAAAAATGCTACATCGATCCGTGCGAAATATTCGTGAATTCTGTACACGGGTGAAGTTGGTCATCCTAATTTTTGCAAAAAATAATCTTGTACAGTATGTTTTGTAAATATGGATTTTTAGTGTATGAGTTTTTGCTGCATATAAGTGTCTCGCCCTCGGATTAAATAGAAAGCCTCTCTAGATCTCTTTGCAGGCAAGAAAGTAGGAGAGACCGCGCTCGAAAAAGTAGCCGATTAACACGTACGTTTGAATTGCCGTCTACGTTTTCTGGGACTTAACGATCCATGTGATGTTTTCTTGTCTTTTGCTCCTTGTTGAAGGTCATAAAATTTTAAAAGTTTTAAGGAACTGTAACTGTTTGGAAGAAATTTTGATGTCAGTCTCTGCAGATTTTGTAAGCCATTTTCAATGAAATAGCCATTTTATTAGAAACGAAATAAAGAGAACCTTTGATATGTAAAATATTTTATTTTTATTGTATATTTTAGGCACTCAAAACAGGTACATGACCTGATAGTAATATTTGACCAATTTTTTAATCCATATCAATCAATCATTGTTTAATGAACACAGAATATGGTAAAAACAGAATGACGAGTACTTAATACCATCATGACACTTAATGTTATTGGAATATATGAACCTTGAAAAATGATCACATTTGAAATGACACATTTGATTGAAATTATTAAAGCATACATAGTAATCGTTATGCATGTCTTTATTGATTAGGAAATTGTTAAAAAAATGTTTTAAATCTCTGGTGTCAACGATAAAGCATTAATATATCTTTCATTGACCGACGAACCACCGGAGGAGGTATATACAATTCGACGCGTATATATATTTTATTTTTACCACGCATAACTTTTTTCGCAGTTGTCCGATTTCAATAATTCTTTTTTTATTAAAATTGGTCCCATTAAAATTTTATCGAAATCAACTGATCCATTTTTGATAAATCAACAATAATGTGAAAAATGCTACATCGATCCGTGCGAAATATTCGCAAATTCTGTACACGGGTGAAGTCAGTCATGCTAATTTTTGCAAAAAATAATCTTCTTAAATTTAACTTAAATTAAAAAATACAGTTCTTACGCATATAGAGACATGTTCAAATTACATTTAAAAATACACTGTTGATCTTCTTGTCTCTTTAAATTAACATCTTACAAACTTTATCTCTTTGTCCCCTAAAGTGAGCTTCAATCCCATTCTCCCCATCAAAGAACCTTAAAACTAACACGGCACATATCACACGACAAGGTGTCATAAAGTAGCGCAGTCGCGACACACGCCTTATTAACCGTGTACTTTGCGATCCTCATTTCTAATTCCGACTTGGTACGACGTTAAGTCGTTACAAACCCTTGAGCTCAAGAGCAAAAATACACATTCTACCGACAGTGTTAGAAGTCCCTATATCACCATCATTGCAACCAAAGATCGTGGACTCGTGAATGTAGAATAAAGATGTACTGTATAATCCAGTAGAAACTGCTTCAACTAGTTCTTTTCGTTAATTAATACATCGGGCAGCAAACCGCTGCACCGTTGGTCAGCTGTCCAAAATCAAAACCTAGCAAGTGTATTGCTCCTTCTAAGATAAACCGAGTATGTATAATTTACGCTTTGTCCGTGTACGCTGTTAATCATTGGAGGGGAAATACGTGATGTGTTCGTACTATCGATAGTTTTTGTATGAACAGCTTATAAAAACGAAAGAGTACTAATAGCCAAACGTTAAAAACGTTGGAAGGACATGACCAGAGCAACATGATGTTTGAAAACGCTTAGAAACTGCTACGTAATCAATAATATAACTTGACACAAGTGACATTTAAACTATAGATCAAATGTTATATTGGCGTTTCAGTTACATGACGGATAAACTTCAAAAGGTGAAGTCTTTTGAAGGCGGTTTCTTTTTTAATTACTAAGTATTGCATCAATTTTGATTGAAATCTATAATGACCAGAAATTTCTGGCATATTGACACAAAATCATCATGTAGATACACAGAGTGTATATATACTTTAATTTGAAATATAGATTAACAGTCATCTCAACTCGTTGGCAATCTCGTAACATATTGAGTAACTTCAGTCTCTGTTTGTCAATACAGGATGACAATGTTACCGCTCGCCGTAACTTCATTTGTGTAAGTCCCGTTTCATGAGTAGATTACAAGTAATTAATTTATAAGAATATGGCTGCGGAGCACGCCCTTGGAATTAGTGCAGGAAGAGGTGTTTCCAATTTGTTTTGATTGGACAACCGAAGTAGACGGCAATTTGCAAAATTTCGCTAATAACATCTTGTAATCTGTAATTTCATTTTAAAATGTTACATATAAAACAGAACATGTACCTACTCGTGCATACTTTAGTGCTTTCTTAACTTTAGTATTTACTTGTGAAATACCTGGCTGGATTTAAAGATTTTGTTTGGTCACTTTTATTTAGCGGAGAATCAATGTACATAATTGTAATTCCAAAAATCAAGTCTTGCACGAGTAATAGTTTTTCATATCATCCTCTGGATACGGAATCCTAGAAAATACAATTAACCCGATTGTACAAATGCTATCCAATTGTCACAGTAAACTACTAACAACGGCAATCGGCAATCGATTATTTAATTTGGTGGTGTCATTTTTCATTCAGCCTTCAGAAACGGGATAAAATCAAATGATTCGTAATGCTACAGATATAAACACAAATCCGTTTTTGCTACAAAGGCAAAGGCAATCAATTCTAAATCTTGAACAGTCATCAAGCCTTCAGCAATCAGACAAAGTCATAACACGATCCAGGAGAACATTCTCATTTGACGACATCTTGATCACTCTCATTCATTCTTATGAAAATTGTGATGAGATAAACAAAGACGGAGATGATTTCGAATGTGCTGAGAAGCAAGCTGTAGATCCCTCGGCCGCAAGTGGCAAGCCGCGCACAAGCTGTTACTTTTAATGTGATATTCAGTTTGGAATTAATGATTTTACTCCCGACAATTCCCACTGATTGCAGGATAAGACGGGGATGTTTATTTTAATCAAAATTGTTTATAACTGTTTAAAATTTTATTCGGGACTGTTAAGGAAATTTGGAGATAGCGTGGTGGAATCAGAGGCAATTTGGTTTTCATAAATTTACATAGAACGGAGGTTAAAAATCAAAAAAAGGATTAACCTAAAATAGACATCTGAAATATTTGTTTAGTATCATATTTGAAAATACAGCGCTAAAGTACAACGTGGGTGTCTTGAAATCCCGAGTAAAACGGTATCTTATAGGTAAGCGTGCTACACCTAGACCGCATATCTGTTCAACATCAGACAGTATGTAGTCAAACGCAAAACTATACGGAATAAAAAAAAAATACTACAGTACAAACCTTAACATAACAAAATAATAACTTCTGGATAAGTATGTTTTTTTGGTATAGCTGCATTTATGTCTGGTGAGTGTCCATAGTATGTAATGATAACTACGATTTTGTATGTATCAGTTTAACAAAGTTACGCTCTGTTTAATTTTTAATGATACATGATCCTATCTGATTTCGTAACATTAAATAAAACAAATAGATTTAGCAAAGCGCGCACGCGTAAAATTACGAAAATATCCTCAACATGCACAATATTTTCCCAAAACATTCATTCGAATGTGACTTTTGTTTTTCTTGTCTGTCACAAAGTTCGCTATCGATAT
The DNA here is from genome assembly GCA_949316475.1 of Hypomecis punctinalis. Classification (NCBI taxonomy): domain Eukaryota; kingdom Metazoa; phylum Arthropoda; class Insecta; order Lepidoptera; family Geometridae; genus Hypomecis; species Hypomecis punctinalis. The sequence continues at coordinate 18,082,432 of OX438802.1, forward strand.
CTGTTTGCATAACTACTTTGCTACCCCCAGTTTGGGGTAAACACGGCCATATCTATACCTGAGATATCGTACCATCCGGATAAACAGAAATATTGAAAATATATTGAAAACGAAAGCTATGAATAGAAAGTAATATAAAAACAGCTATATATTTCAGTTCGATATCAGATGTCCGAAGACGGACGATAATATCGGCGAAGAAAGGTCCACGGGCATAAAACGCACTTGCGCGCATAATATACGTTTTATTAATAAAAAAGCTTCGGCAAATCACCCATAAATAGCTATAACGACCGATAGTGGGCTGGCTATTTTTTCTCGATACAATGTGGAGCATTTGTCTGACAAATCCTGGGGGAGAGGTGACACTATCCCTTATATTATCTGGGGATTTTTGGAAGCTTGAGCGATGTGGGGTCATTCTAGAGGTGATGAAAGCCGTATCGCTTTGTGTGAAGGCAGTAAATCATGGACAGGTACATTTTCTATTTGGGGAAAGAAGGTATTTTAAAACAAATGGTGAGGATTGGGAATGGCTATGTGGTTGGATTGTTTATGGGTTATTGAAAGTTACTGGCTTTTGGAAATGTTTAATTTTGCTTGTAATTGAATGTAGAGTGGGGTTCGGTTCCACATTACCTTATGTATATATCAATATTGGATCGATGTAAATAAAATGAAAATTAATAGTTAACCAAAAATGAGAGAAATCTCAAATAAAATATGGAATATAATATAAATAAATAAATTATAAATTAAAAGAAATAGACGGTTCTAAATACTTAAAATAAGACAAAGACAGAAAGCAATAAATGTTAGCTTCAACAAACGAATATTTTGGTTCCTTTTTGCCTATGACAGATGTGTTAATCACACCTTCAGATCCGTGTATTTGTTGCAAAACCATTATTTTCATTATCAAAGTATTTAATATCTAAAAGTGCGAGGGTGTAGGGAACAGCTTCCGTCACGGACAAAGAGTCCTGCGGTATCTAAATGTGTATCTTTGGTCAGTCGCGCAAAAATTATGTTTTTCGGACTCGGCCAAATGTCCGAAACCTACTGGGTTGGAAACGGGTAATCTGCGCAAGCTTCATTTAATTTAACCGTACTCATTGTTAATACACATTACGTTTCCTACAAATACAAATATATTTATTGGGTCCTAAAATTACAAGGTACACAATTCTGAGCATTTAACAAATGTAGGAAAGTAAATAATTTATTTAACACGAATTACTTTAGTAGGTTTCTATTTGAGTTTGCGTCCGCGCGACCTTGGTGGCGCACGCGTCTGGATTGCAGTGCGTAGTGCGTTGCGCTTGCATTGAAAATATGGCTTCGGCTAAATCGTGTGATAATTGTAGGCTCGTAGTTTCTGAAGTTCTTGCTTTCATACAAAATAAGCTAGAAGTGATGGACGAATTAAGCTTGGTGCGGATTTGTTCCAGTTCTTTCACTGAGCAAGATATCGTGGACGCAAAAAACTTGCTGTTTGAATGCGTTAACTCAGCAAAGTGTAAAATGCATCGAAAAAAAGATGGGAAGATACAACGAGATTTAGAAGACATAATGAAGTTATTCAAGGAAACAGAACCAGATGAATTTCCGATTTTTGTTGCAAAAAATCTGAATAAGCTACCTCCTATTTGTTGGGATCATGTAGATGTTACGAGACTTTTAAAAGACGTTATGATCATCCAAAAGGACATATTGTGTATGAAACAGACTTTTGTAACTACAGAAGAGTTAAATCATATCAAAAACGATTTGACAAATTTAAAAAATGCTTCGATTGTTAACAACTATGATATGAATGTAAACACAGTGAGGGGTAGTTCGAAGATACAAACCATTGACAATTTTGATAGCGGCCCTATCGGCTTGTTGTGCCTACCGGGTCATCAGGAAAACTCATCTCCTATAAAAACAGTTCCAACTCGGAAAATAGTGCTGAAACGGAACTCAAATACATCCCGGTCCGTGGCCGGTTCGCCGCCACCTGCTGTGAGCGAGCCAGTAGGTAAACAAGCGAGAGTACCTACGCCTTGCGCTCGGGCACCTGGTGAGTCAGCGAGCGATAACGCTGAGAACAATAGCCTGCGTACAGCTGAGGGTGTCCAGCCACTAATAATGGAAAAGTCGTATGCTCAAACAGCTAACGATGGAGGTGATTTCGTGGACAGAAAGGATGAAGATTGGATAACGGTACAACGTAAAAGGCTGCGAAATCAATTTATAAGCTCAAAAGGACAAGGATCTACAGATTTAGCTGGAAATTTTAAAGCGGCCGATATAAAAATACCGTTATTTATAAATAATGTTGACAAAATGGCCACTTGTGATGATATTAGAAAATATATTTTACAGAAAACCCAAGTTGATGTGACTTTAGAAAAAATTAAGACGAAGACACATAGGGACTATAACTCGTACAAGGTGTTGATACCGCGAGCTAAGTTATCTGTATTTATGGATGCGCGACTTTGGCCGGATGGAGTTACGTTTAGGCGTTTCGTGAATTTCAGGCGTACCGATTCGGCTACAGGTAGCAGAAACACGTAACCATTTTTATGATGAATAGCAACTTGATGTGTGAGTTAATTACATTTAATTGTAAAAATGTGAAGCGGTCAGCTGGTGACATTCATAATTTATGTAGCACGGCATCTATTATAGCCCTTCAAGAAACTTGGCTTTTGCCTCAGGATATACCTTTTCTTGGTACTATACATGATGATTTTGAGTACTTTGGAAAATCATCAATGAATGTATCTGAAAAACTAATAAAAGGCCGCTTGTATGGAGGAGTTGCACTACTGTGGAGGAAAAACCTGTTTCAGTCGGTCAAGGTCATCGAATGCGATAACGTGCGAATAGCTGCGGTTAGATTCGAGCTGCAGAACAGAACTATTTTAGTGATGAGCGTTTATATGCCGTGGCAATGTGCGGATCATTTCGTTGAGTTCACGGAGTGCTTAAGTGAAATCAGTGCTATTATTGAAAATGCGCAAGTCGAGTCGGTATACCTTCTGGGTGATTATAACTCAAATCCTAATGAAATGTTTTTCAATGAGTTAATGAGTTTTTGTGCGGAACAGGAGTGGTTTTGTGCCGATATAGAAATACTTGGTATTAATTCTGGAGCGTATACGTTTGTTAGTGATGCGCACGGGTCCCGGCGGTGGTTAGACCACTGCTTAGTGACGCGAGCAGCTCGAGATTCGGTGAGAGATGTTAAAGTGCTATGTCATGATGTGCTGTGGTCTGATCACTATCCCGTAGCGGTTTATTGTGATTTAGATGTTGTTAGACCTAGGACTATAGTATGTGATCGAAAGCATGATAAAGTGATTTGGGGGGAACGTAATAATATACAAACAAAAGATTATTATGAATTTTGCAATAAGGAACTTAGAGACATTGATTTTCCGCCTGAATTTTCAGTTTGTGCGGACTACTTATGTTGTGATGTTGCGCATAGATGCGTCATTGACTCATTGTACAATAATATTGTTAATACTCTTAGAAAGGGTGCTATTTTGACTTACAATTCTGCTGAGAGGAGACCTAAAAATAAGTCTTATGTTCTGGGCTGGAACAAACATGTCAGGGAGGCTCATAGGGATGCCAGACACAAATTGAATCTCTGGTTTTGGCATGGAAAACCACCTAATGGTGCCATTTACCATAGTATGTGTGAGAGCCGAAAGGTTTTTAAAAGTAAATTAAAATGGTGTCAAAAACATCAACACCAAATTAAAATGGACATAATTGTTGAACATAGATCCTCTAAAAACTTTTCAAAGTTCTGGAAGAGCACAAATAAGGTTAATTTGAAGCCTGGCCTCCCTATGAGTATTGAGGGGGTCACCGACCCTAGAGATATCGCTAACCTATTTAAAGACTCATTTAAAATTGAGTCGCCATTAGGAAAGCCTGTGCAGCGAGTGCTCGATACTGAAGGAGGGGTGGTTACTGAGTGCAAAGTTCGATTCTCAGCGAGGCAGGTGAGAGATGTATTGCGAGATATGACCAGAGGTAAATCGCCGGGCCATGACGGACTCAGTGTCGAGCACTTGCAGTGTGCTGGGGTGCATCTGCCGAGAGTCTTAGCTATGTTTTATTCTTTGTGTGTTTCGCATTCGTATCTCCCTTCAGAGCTTATGAAAACGATTGTTGTGCCAATGGTCAAGAATAGAACTGGGGACATCGCGGATAAAAGCAATTATAGGCCAATTTCCTTGGCTACCATCATTGCAAAAGTTCTAGACCGATTGCTAGACAAGCAATTGGAAGAACACATACATTTGCATGATGGTCAGTTTGGGTTCAGACCTAAGCTATCAACGGAGAGTGCTATATACAGTCTCAAGCACGTTGTAAGATACTATGTCGAGAGGAAAACGCCAGTTTATGCTTGTTTTCTTGATATATCGAGGGCTTTTGACACGGTGTCTTACGATGTGCTTTGGTCCAAGTTACGGAATACGACTCTGCCAGGGGAGACATGTTCTGTTCTCGAGTATTGGTATAACAATCAGACTAATTGTGTAAAATGGGCAGGAGAGCTTTCTGATGCGTACAGGCTGGATTGCGGAGTGAGGCAGGGGGGATTAAGCTCTCCAAAGCTTTTTAACCTGTATGTAAACGAGCTCATAGAGGGCCTTAGCAGTATGCAGACTGGTTGCTCGATTAACGGAGTCTGCGTCAATAATCTGAGCTATGCTGACGATATGGTACTGCTGGCGCCATCTGTGAGTTCTCTCAGAAAGCTTATAAGTTTTTGTGAAGCGTACGCCGAGAAACATGGCTTACGTTATAATGTTAAGAAGAGCGAATTCATGATTTTTTCCAAGGGCGGAAAGGGTCCTGTTGCTGTGCCCCCTTTGAAACTGAACGACTCTCCTCTCAGCAGAGTCAAACAATTTAAATATTTAGGCCACATTGTATGTGAGGATTTGAGGGATGAGGCAGATATGGACAGGGAGCGCAGGGCGCTGACGGTGAGAGCGAATATGCTGTCTAGAAGATTCGCTTCCTGCTCAAAAGAGGTAAAAATCACACTCTTCAAGGCTTATTGCCAATCGTTCTATGGAAGTAGCTTGTGGACAGCATATACTCAAAAATCTCTTGGCGTTCTGCGCGTCCAATATAATAACGCTTTTAGAATGCTGATGCGGCTCCCACCGTTTTGCAGCGCGTCATCTATGTTTGCGGAGGCGCGCACTGATGGCTTTGCAGCTATCATGCGCAAAAAAATTGCCTCGCTGTTGAGCAGGACGCGAGCGAGCGGCAACAGCATTCTGATAGCCATCACCGACAACTTCAGCTGTCCAATCTTGATGCATCACATTAAGGTGCTGTTAAAATGAATGTTTAGCTGTGACATGTTGAATTTAATAACTTGTGACATGCCTAATTTTAATAAGTTAATTTAATTTTATTTAATTTAATTTCATAATCAAGTTTTAATTTTAATTATAATTATGGATCCTATGTGTCTGACAATAAAATATTTTTGATTTGATTTTGATTTTTTGATTATTAGAAGTTACCCTCTAACATATTAATTTTTAAAAGGATGCAATAAAAAAACACATAATTTGGAAGGAAATTAAAGACAAAAAGAAATTAAAGTTAACAGTAATTTCTCAATTGTATTATTGCTGTTGTTTCCAACTAGGCTCATGTATTTATTATTAATTTTACCAATAGAAATAAAAAGCTAAAGTAAATTTTGATCGTATGTATGGCTGAGCTCTAACTCCTAGCTAGTTTTCCCTGTGTTTAGGATATTAGTCCCTTCCTGCTACGACATTTCGAAAATTTGAAAAATTGTTTAGAAGGTTATGTTGGTACTTACAAAATAAATTGCCATTGAAATTAAACCTACATTTTGCTATATGGAAGTAGTTATAAGTATAGTATATCCACAGACCCTTGAAGGTCTAAAGATAATCCAAATGCTCAAGCCCACTGCCAGTTGGCAGCGTGTCCAGCATGCTGGCAGCATTGCCACGCTGAATGGCAATGCTTTCTATGTAGTAGTAGTGTAGGTAGTTTTAGCGTATTATTAAAAAATAAATAAAAAAAAGTATAGTTTATTACAACTAAAATGGCTCGCCGTTATTGAGCTTAGATCTTTTTTAACAACTTCCAAAAAGGAGGAGGTACTACGTTCATCTGTATTAAATTTTTTGTGTACGAGTATGTTCATCAATATTTTCGCCAAATTTGGACCGATCTAGAAAAAAAAATAGTTTTAAAGTGTTTTTTTTTAATTCAAATAGCTTTGCGTTTCACTACACACTGCCTGGTGTTAAGCAGATATGCGGTCTAGGATGTAGCACGCTTACCTAGAAGATACCTATTTACTCGAGATTTGAAGACACCTACATTGTACTTTAACGGAAAGACAGACGCAAAGCGTTCCACATTCTGGCAATTCGTATGAGGAATGTGGACTCAAAAAGAGTATAACTACTCCCAAGGTGGTCCCAGTTAAATTTTATCGAAATCAGCTGAGGTGTTTTTGATAGATCAACAATAATGAACCTACATGGATGTCATATTGATTCGTACAAAATATTCGAATTTTGTTCACGGTGGAAGTCGGTGTCATATTATTCATGAAGAAAAGCTTCTTTTAAACTACAACATGCCGTCATGTTTTAGTTTTAAAGTAGGTCCATCCATAGAGACATGCTATGTATCTACAATTCTACATGCTTGCCGCTGTATTGCTCCAGAAAATGAAATTATAATTACTACAATCATTGAAATTATCCACTAAACAGTTAGTAATACAAGTATGTAAAACAAACCCGTAACCATGACTGCTATTATGTGATAATTTTAGCTTCACACTAAAATTCAAAGAATAGGAAACAAAGTTTTTCATTTACAAAAGATTCTGTTATTTGACGATAGAATGGAGAAATGATGAAAACTGAATACCCCCCATTTATCAATTTGAAATCTAAAAAAAATGCTCAGTGCTCACTATGAGAGTAAGACCATATCGTTTCTGCAAAACATGGAATTATAGGCACATAGCATAATTATGTAAATATGTTTATATACAAAATAACAGAAAGTACAATGTTAGTTCAATAGGGCTTTAAAGGTAAAATCTTAGAAATGGCAATTCTGCACAACAAACACTACAAATGGTAAGGCACAGTTAATAAAGCAATTACAGACCCAACGACGGTGTAACGTCACACCATTTCCATTCCAAAAATATCCCAAAATGTCACTGAAAAATCTCATTACCACCAACTTAATGCAGAAAACGCTTTCAAAGGCTTCGTTTTATTCCGCGTCAATTTTCCGAGAAGCAAAACGACTTCAATTTGAATATGTAATGGCGGCTTAAGATAATCGTCCCTAGCTTACACTAATAAAGGAGTCGACTTTAAAACTGGATTCGTTTCAAAAGAATCGAACAATTCGATCTGGGGGTGGGGGGTAATTTATTCGAGTGTGGACCGCCATTTTGCGGCGGGGCGCTATGCTATCGCGACGGAAGACGATTTTAGCTTAGATTCTCAACCTTTTGGTCATTAATCGTTTTATAGATTTCATGAATACATTTGCGTTTGCTTCACCGCCGACACGATGTTTGGTAAGCTGCCGTATCGCTAGTTTATCTAAAGTCATATTTTAGTAGTGAAAACCATACGTACGTAGCACCCTACATTTAAAATGAAAACTTCATTTGCGCACTTTTTTGGATGGGTAAAAAATGTTAAAATCGCTTCAGGACACGTGACCTGATCGAAAATTTGTAAGATGGGGAGAGAGTAGACCGTCGGCGCGGCGTAGAAGAGGAAATAATATCCCATCACTTTCTACTGCGCAGCGAAAATATATACCTGCTCCTACTGTTTCGTTTAAGCGGCGCAGGGCGCTTGTTTGCGCTTGTGCGTATGTGATATTGTATTTTACCTCATAAGTATGTCATATATGATAGTACTTTTATACTGATAAATGAAGCAATTCGTGCGAAATTAGTCCCTTATCATTCTAAAATATATTTAAAAATGCACATCGTTACTGTTGTACTATTCAAGTTTTCACTTCTGCCGGCACTCCCGGAGTGCAACCAGTGTTTTTTTATTTGGCAAGGGTACTTAGCAACTTCTATACAATGGTTTGGCTATAAATTTTACTAAACGGTAACTTTACAGTGTTAAATAAATAAGCCTTGTCGTGGCGGGGGGTCAACGCCCAACCTGGTGAACGAAGAGGAACCCATGGTGGGGCCGCCTCTTGGACTTCGTCTTAGGCCTCGACAAGCCCGTGTGGAGGCTGGCCAGTAGTAAAGTACCTACTCACTGGAAATCGTAATCGCCCAATTTGAGATGCACTGCTTTAAGACATCGATGCTGATTCTTTTTATATTATGCTCCCCTGGTACCTTAAAGACGCTAATACAAAGCGGCCATATATAAATAAGCTTTCTTCTTTTGTCAGGATTGCAACACAGGAAACGAAGACCCCTCGTCGAGGAAAACAATCTAAATTACATTTTCACGCAACTTCAAATGTCTTATTAATTACGTACGACTTTTCAATGCTATAAATTTTCTTTTAACGCTTCCGCCCCGAAATCGGCTTAGTACACAACGCTGGCTTTGCATACTGATCACTCAATTGTCTTGTGAGATATCGCACAAGTTTCCTTTTCTTTATTTCTTTGGTAGATAATTATGGCCGAGGCGGAGGATTATTCATTATCGTCTTATTATATGCCGTTTGTTTCGGCGTTTGCTCTGAGATTGAGATTTTTTCATGTGACTTTAAACCATGCAAGTATGTAGGTACTGCATACTAAGTGTTACTTCTAATTGTACAGGAATTAAACAAAAATTACAGCCATTTTATGGTCTACTACAAACTGTGCCATTTAAAAAGTGAGAAAATTCAGTTGAGTTGCAATAAAATGTAGAGAATAGATATTTTGTGACTCGGGGTTGGTCACAAAGCAACGCTTTGTGTAAATAATTGATTTGTTATTGACCGGTTTGTTACTATTACTTAAATACCTACACAATTTTGCTACCTAGATTTATTAAGTATTCCTGTAAAATAGATCGTATTTTATCCAGCAATTACACACCTAATCGTCGTCGTAGTTTCAGCCGTAGGACTTCCACTGCTGGACATAGGCCTCCCCTAAAGATCTCCAATAAGACCGGTTGGTAGCGGCTTGCATCTAGCGCGATCCTTTGGCATTAATGAGGTCATCCTTCCACCTTGTAGGTAGACGTACGTGGTCTCCATTTCACAAATTTTCGACCCCATTGGTCATCAGTCCTCCGAGCTATGTTCCCTGCCCATTGCCATTTCAACCTGCCAATCCGCAGGCCATGTCGCTAACTTTTGTTCTTCTACGGATCTCCTCAATCCCGATTCGATCTCGTAGATAAACTGCGTGCATAGCCTTCTCTATGGCTCGTTGGGCTAACCTAATAATTTGTAATAATGACAAAATTTAAAACTTTGAGCACAATCGAGCCATGATGAATACTTAATTATAATTTACCACTACAAAAGTGCCAAACATTATAGAAGACTATTCCAAAAAAGCTCTATTACCTAGCCTGAGTCCCCCAAACCTCAATCTTTGTATTTTCAGCCAATTAATAATTCCTAGGAACGTAAAACAAACTTAATAAAATAAACGCGGCTCCAAACCAAAGAAAACGGCGGCGAGCAAATTGATATTTTGAATAATAAAATGTACCCGACGAATTATTATGAGTAACACAAACATAAGTCAATAGCCTGCCGGATGGTCAATATTAGATTAGCTGCCAAAAGGAGCCAAAAAGCAACGTATACAAAAACCTTTTACGGCGGTTAGAGTCCGAAAAATATTTATGGAACGCTTGGTAAGTGTGGAGAGAGCTGGCCTGTACGAGGGTTGTTATTGCACGAAAAATAATAGGAATATTTTTCTGGTTCCGAACCAGCTTATACCTATTTGCCGTGTTTGGTGTAAAATAACGGAAATAAGAGTTTAGTAAATATTCATAAATACTTACCGAAGTGGTAGTCAGCAGTTTAAGTATTAAGTAGGCAGTGAAACCCTGAATACAGATTCAGGGTTTCAAGTATAACAAAGGTTGGACGCCCTTTTTGCGCTTGAATTTTCTACTGGTTCAACGTAGCAAACGTTTTTTTCTAACAAGGCAATGGGGAATTGGGATATATGAGAACCAAAATATAGCTGAATTTTGCACATTAGAACATTTGAAAATATTTACAAAGAAGTCTATGATAAAGTGTACATAAATCGCTAATGCCTGTATTTACTCTGTACGTATCACAAGTATAAAGTACTAGTTTTTACCCGCGGCTTCGCCCGCATGATATTTTGATTTTTGACGCAATATAATTATAATTTATAGCCTATGTGTTATTCTGATATATAAGCTATATTATTGCAAAGTTTCCTCTCAATCCGTTCAGTAGTTTTTGCGTGAAAGAGTAACAAACATCCATACATCCATCCATCTATCCATCCTCACAAACTTTCGCGTTTATAATATTAGTAGAAAGTAGGATAGGATTAAAAAACTGAGTTATAACACTCTCACCAGCAGTTTTACTAGATTTTTTTAAGATGAAACTAGCGAAACATTTTTTTACAATGAAATTTTTCTACTGTATCAGCCTTTTTAATAGTCCTCTGCAGGATGTAAGCCTACCCACGAAGGATGGTTGGCCCATATCTACCACGCTGGCCCAGTGCAGGTTGGTGGATTCACATACGCCATCGAATTTCTACGGACGCATGCAGGTAGCCTCACAATGTTTTCCTTCACCGAAAAGCCAGTGTTGAATTCCGTACATAAATTTCAAAGAACTCATTAGTACGGGACCGGGATTTAAACCCACGGTTTGTGACACCCACCTCACGATTGTGAGGTGGGTGTCACAACCACTCGTCCACCACGGCTTTTAGTACTAATTATAGTAATTACTAGTAAAAAATCCATCTCCATTCATTTCCTTAGCACCGGATCCGCAATAGTGCAGAAGGGTTAGAGCGAGCCATTGTTTACACAAAGTATAGAATAATATAATCAGAAGTGAAGAAATAGGAATCCGGGGAAAAACCAACAGAGTCCGGGGTAGCGGGAAAAGTGGGGAGAGGGGGAGGTGGGAAATTTGCTTAGGCCAGCGGAATAAGTGAGGATAGATACAGACGGACCATTGTCTGGCCCCCGTATGAGATTAAAATGTTTTATCTGCAGTAGTTATATGTGTGGGTGTAATAACGGTGGTCGTAGACTGATGTTGGCTTAAAATAAGCGAAGTTATTATATAGAAGAGATATTATATCTGTACAGGGCTATTTGGCGATCGCACAACTTCTTTAGGGCGATTTTAGCATATGAAGATAAACAAAACCAACCCTGAAATTGCAAAAGAATCTTCGGTTTTATTAATTTTGTCGCAAGCCAATATTTGTATAATATATTGTGGATACAAAAAATAGTTAACAGTAGCATTTTGTGACAATTCCGTAATTTATAAAAACGAATGACATTAATCTTTGACTAAACGCCTGTATCGAAAATGTACAGATGTTTCGACGCGACTAATACGTCTTTACACATTACATATTATTTTCATAGGATTATGTTTGCAACCTACAGCAAAAATAGTACGTACACATACATGATAATTATATTTTCATCATTCCTGAAACTCAAGACTGCTAAAAAAATTAGCCCTTTTATAAAAGGTTTACACACTCACAACTTAGGTTCTGTAACAAAATTTATCAAGATGTTATTTGTAGAGAACATCTCTACATAAATAAGTTATTACACTGCCAATAAATACATAAAAAATAAAAAATAAATACGTTAAATACGTTTTTATAATTCTTCCAAAACATTTAATAGAAAATACTTTTGCCATCTGCTAAATACACTAAAAGATAAAGAAAATTAATCAACAGAAGAAACAGTTTTTACATTTCATAAAGTTGGCAATTTACCTTTTCTCATTTCGCCGTGAACCATCTGTCGCCTGCTTATTAAGACGCACCTGTCAATCTTCTACTTTCCAATTGTTCCAATTTTTTATTTCGGAATCCCTCGTCGACTTGAGGTGTTTGCCGCGGAGCTATTCGAAATCTTATTTTAGCAACGACTAGGTAGCTTATAGACACCACTAGATGGCAACCTAGATTTTTTTTTAATTATTTCTATAAATAAATAAATATTAAAAGTAAATATTTAATATTTGGGGACATCTCACACACGGTCTCTGACCCCAAACTAAGCAAAGATTGTGATTTGGCTGCCATAGACTGATATACTACATATACATATTTTTTAAATATGTACTTATATAAAGAGTAACTAAATAACACCCAGACACAGAGCAAACACTTATGTTCGTCACATAAATATTTGCCCTGGGTGGGGATCGAACCCACGCCTCTTTGACTCAGAAGTTAGGGTCACTAACCACTGAGCTACCGAGGCAGTCAAGGAAGTTCAATTGTAAATAGGTTCTCGTGCGACAACCATTTTGTTTGCTACCTTAGTAAGCGACGATGGTCATAGATTTTGTAAAAATTTGCAATGTTATACACCTGAGGCTAAAAATGAGAATACTCCACTCAACTGACGTTTTTCATTCATCAGATATTTTCACATAGGTAAGTGAAAATATCAGAATGAAAAACACAGTGAAAGGATAAAATCAACAATCTTCAAGACGGACAGACAAATGAATAAATGACAACTGATAACTCAATGTATAATATAGTCATAGAGATTTGAGAAGCTAAATTTACCTACTAGCTAAGTGTAGGTCTCACATAGTTGTTGCATATCCCTTGCCAATTAAACCATATTAGTATATAGGCACAAATTCTGCCAATAAGTTGTCTGAAAGTCTTTGCTTCCCCTATAGCGTCTAAGGGAGGTTGAGCTAGCTGTATTTTTTGCATATTTATTTAGGATCCCCCGAAACAAGGCCCGTATTTTTATCATTGCGAAAGTTGATTGGTTCGGACAATTACAGGTTTTGTTGGGATTGAAATAACAACAGTTGGTTTATAGAGATATTTTTCAAGATAAAGCCAAGAGTTTTTATTTACCTAGGTACCCAAAAGTTGTAACTTTTAAATTTATAACGGCAAAGTTTAAAACACAGAATAGGCCCTAATTACTTAGTTTAAAAGTTATAACTTTTGAATAAATTATAAGTTAGAATCGCTGTAGATAACAAATTCCCAAGAAAAATTAAAGTTATGTTATTAAGTTGAGCAAACAAAAAAAAAATACTTACAATACTCGTTTACTAATACGCGTTTACAACCGTAAGTGATAAAATTATTTTTTGCAAAAAATAACATGACCGACTTTAACCGTGTACAGAATTCGCGAATATTTCGCACGGATCGATGTAACATATTTAACTTTATTGTTGATTTATCAAAAACGACTCAGCCAATTTCGTTAAAATTTAAATGGAACCAACTTCGAAGTATGCTCTTTCCAATAAAAAAATAATTATAGAAATTTCCATGGAAAAAGTAATGAGTGGGTACACAAAAAAAAATATATATACGCGTCGAATTGAGTATCTTCTCCGTTTTGTCGTGAAAAAGTGGCGAATTATTTCTCGATAGATTTTATACTAGACATTATACGGTCTCAGCCGGACAACATATTATTTCCGTACCTAATATACCTTCTTTGTGCGCGCGTGCACAGATAATATGTTTATTTTGATAGTTTATAATTTTAAGCAGCAATAAGCACCATAAGTGTGAACAACTAATTATACGCGTTATAGTGAAACGAGGCTTAAACTCAGTTACTCCACCACCAACCACTTTTGCGCAGCCCGCGGCAACCATAGCAGTAGACCGTGCAGACATATAGAAGACAATCCTGACTCAAAACTCACTTACATTAAAACAATGGTTGGTCCAGCTAAAACAACTCCCCCTCCCTACAGATAATAGAGTCGAATCCTAAACAAACAGTCGGACCTCTCAAGCTCCTTCGATTTTCGATTTCGCCCACTACATTAATTCTGGTGTTCATTAAAAATGCCATCAAGGCGGTCGTTAACGAAGTGGTGTGCAATTAGAGTCGCCGCTGACGGCACACTCTTCACTCCTCGGGGGTGTTGAGACCCCTGAAGATCCCTTCAGAGGTCTTCGATTTGAAAAGTAGGTGATCGGCTATTATCATATTTCGATTAATATTTCGCTACTTTTACTTTATTACACGAATGCTAAGGAAGAGTAAGTATTAATCTTCGCGCGTATCTTGTATATTTGTTTGTAAATTTCTTCTCACGTATCTCACAAACATCTAAATAGATTTGAACAATTAAGGTATTGTAAGCTAGTTAGCCTAACCAGTATTCGAAATACAGTACAGTATACAACATCGTTTATAAAAATACACGTGCACGCTGAGTTTCTTGAAGATAATTGTGAAAAGTTTACTTAAAAAAAAAAAACTTTTCGAATCTGCATAGGAAGGTAAATACTATCTCTATTTTTATCTGTATCAATCAACTCAAACATCTAGAATCGGAGATCTACTAGAATCGAAGATGTTTGACGAATCTAATGATGAAGAAATGCCATCATAAAGACAAAAACTAATGGATAAGTGATTAGAATTGAAGATAAGGTATTTATGAATGATAAGATTAATGTGTTTAAAAATATTGTAATGAATAACGTAATCAGAATAAAGTATCTACATTTAATAGTACGATTTACATTTATATATAATAAGATTTTCTATGACATAAATGTAATTAGCATTAAATAATCAACTTTTTAACTGAAACAAATTGCAGCAACCACATTTTTTAGATGAAATTATTTATAATAATTTAAAAAAAAAATTGAATTCGAGTTTTTTTCGATTTTTTGCATTTTCTGAGAAGATTTACTATAGTAACATGTATTTTTTTTTCACCATCGGCAAGTAGAGATTTCAACGAACAGAAAACATACCAACTTTTTGAAAAAAGCTGATATTTTGACGGGTGAGTTTTCGATTGAAAATTAGGGTGTTTTTTCGATATTAATTCAAAATAAGGTGAAAAAATAAATATTTTTAATCACATAAATTACAGCGTATTTGGGACATAAAAAGGTAAGTTTTCACCAAATTTCGTTAAAAAATCAATTTTTGTAAAAGATAAAAATAAAAAACCAAAAACTTGGTTTTTTGAATTTTTCACATAAATTTTGAGGTTATGTGAAAAAAATGTATACACAAAAGTTTTAGATCTTTTTATTACCTACAACTTTGCGATTTGACTTTTTTCGATAAGACTTTTAGTTTTGCCGGAAATCGAGAAAAACCGTTTTTTACCCTTAAAAACTCACCCCCATCCCCTTCCCGACCTCAGATCACCCGTAAATTATTTTTCCTTTAATTTTTATAATATTCCCCTCCTTTTCTAATGGGTTTCATCCTACTTTTATTTTTTTTGGTTTTAAAAATTATCGACCCTGGTCTACAAGTTAATTTCAGCCAAATAAACACAATTCACATCTACATTACACTAAATATTCTAAATACAACAATACTAAACACAAGGTGCCAGTTTATGAGTGATGAAAACCAATTCGTCACAAAATCCCAAAGTGTGTTTGAAAACAAAATAAGAAAATTCCAATTTTTGGAGCTAAATTGCAAGTACTTTAGTTCAAAATAAATTTTAACTAAACCTATCGAGTAAGATATCAATCAAATTCTCCTTGAATTACAAAGATAAACATACGTCATGTATTTACATATAAAGAAGAATAATTACAACTTATTTTTTAGTGGGTTGCTTATTTGTTCATCTTTTACAGTCGGTTTATTTTTTCTAGTGTACAATAGATATTCTTGTTCCACCGAAGACTTTTCCAAAAGATGATAACTAACAATAAAACGCGTCGGTCGACAAAATATTGTTGGTTCTTTATGGGTAAAAATTGATATACCTATATATTTTAAGTCACTAATAAAACGAGGACAGCTTCAAAATTGGCTACATTTTCATCATAATTATCATCATTTCAGTTCAAGACGTCCAGTGTTAGGCGTACGCTTCCTCTGTAGATCTCCAATAAGACAAGTGAGAGCTTGTATCCAGGGCGATCTTGAAGTCAATGAGGTCGTCTGTCCTCTTTGTGAGTGGACGTTCTATACCTAATGCGTTTTCTGATAAGTACGCTAAATCTTCTCCAATTTTCCACCCTATTGGTCAGCAGTCGACTCAGTGCCCTGTTCACTGCTATTTTGACTTACCAGTCAACTGAATTATATTAACAAACCTGAAAATATTGCCCTGATGTAGACAGCTGGACAAAAACTTAACGTCAGACCCTCAATCTTAATTGCTCTTGTTTTAAATTGCATTCCCAATCTCTTTCATTTACGTGTCAAAATCCGATTATTGTCACCCGCATAAGAACATTAAGGGGCTTGAGATAAAACAGAGCTCTATTAGGGAAGTCTCCAAAAAATTCTTCGATCGTATCTTACGCGTCGAAGCGGCAATGACAATCTAATTTTTAAAGGTGTTCTTACACGGGAAATGCTAATTACTGAATTTTGGGCAATGATGAGTCACGATATCAAGAATTTCAAAAGTTATTAATTGCTAGAAATCTAGATTTGTAGCAACTAAAAAATATTATTTGTAAAACGATAGTCGCATACTTAGTTTAAGAATTAATAAACCTGAAAGAATAGTAGATTAGTTGCCAAGGGCTGTAAGGCATCAATTGCAGCCCGTGATATTTATATAGTTCGAGGGTGCAATTGGTGCTTACACCCAAGCTAACTATTCTACTTTACATTTCGATTGTGAGGTAAGTAGAAAAAAACCGGCATTACAAGAATAAAACATTTTATTGAAGTTGAGTTTCGCCGTTCGATATTTAAAACTGATGACTATTATACTCACACGAAGACAAGGCTGAAAAAATTGAATTGGGCTGAATGCATCTGAATGTCTATTGCCAGTATGATGGTTAGATGTACGCGAACTTTTTGAAAGTAAGAAGTGTTTTTTTAATTACTTACCGCCCTAGAGCTTTTCTAGCTACATTATTACCCTAGAGCGCTAATTAGTCACCTACAAGCCCCATTTGGAGGTAATAAGAACCTACTTACCGAACATGAGAGATGTAAACGTATTTTAATAACTGCACTCTATTGATACAGTAATTGTTGAGCAAACCTGCTTTTGGGTACTGTATTTTGGAGATTCATCCACCGAATGGGCCAAATGCGGGTTGGCAGACTTCACGTTATTTTCTTCAAGCACATATAGAACTCTGGGACATGCAGGTTTTTTCACGTTACTCATCCTAGTTTCTAACTAAAAATGAGGGGTTAGAGGACAGTGGCTTTTTAAATCAGAAATTCTATTTCGAATTCTTAGACAACGTATTTTCGAAACTATATGCATATTGGTAATAAACGTGAGCAAACAAAGTGAAGAACAAGATGAACATCGTGAAGATAGCAGGTATCAGAGGATAGAGTTCAACATGATCTCGCATACGTAGGGTCTGACAACTTGCATTTTTCTCGCAAAGTGGATTTTAGTTTATTTCATCTCGTAATTAGAAAAGTTTGCCTTTGTCGACCAATTGTTGCTCATAAAATTTCCCATGTAAGAGCGGTTTTTGTGCAAAGAAGTGCCAATCTAATTTTTAAGCTCCAGTCAATCATGGGAGAAATGTGCCTAGAACGATCGTCAAAGGGACTAATGTTGATTGGCTTACCACCCGAATGGCTATGACATTAATTATAAGCCTTATACTAAACTCCTTAGAGGTAATTTTAGAGTATCCAGTCCAGTCAGTAGTTCCATCCATCAATCTATCCTTCAGCCACATGACGTCCACTGCTGGACATATGCCTCCCCTATAGATATCCAAAATAATAGGCCTCCTTTATACGTTGTAAGCGAATTGCATCTAGCGTGATATTGCGGTCCAAATGAGATTATCTATCTACCTCCTAGGTGGAAGTCCTACGCTGCGCTTGCCGATACCGTGGTCTCCACTCGAGAGCTGTATGACCCCATTTGTCATCAGCTACCCATAGTCGGAAGTTACCCACCCGAGACATTCGAAAACTGGCCGCGCCGAATGTTGCCAAGCACGTTTGAAGATATGCTCTAGTAAAGTTTAAATAATTAAATAAATTTCTGTCCAATTTTCACACTTGAGTAAAACAACAACAAAAAAGCATTTAATTGAAAGATTTAAAATGGAGATCTCTCTCCGAAAATTGCAGCGTAGATTCACCTGATTAAAATTGTTTGTTCTTACTAGATATAGACGGTTACGATCAGTGCTATTGGAAATTTATAAGGAAAGCCAATTTCTGCAGTGGACGTTACATGGATGGGTGATGATTGAAAAAAAAATCAGTCTCTTACTTTTTCGCATACGAAACGCTTAACAAGTGATAACAAAATTGAGCGTCTAGATAGATAGATAGATTAACTCTTTATTGCACACCAAGAAATAAACAAAAAGAAGAAACAAAGATACATAAACAGTGTAACAATGGGCGGCCTTATCGCTGATAGCGATCTCTATAGATCCTTATCGCTGATAGCGTCTAATAATTTGTTTCTATTGCCCTAGAATATTTTACATATCGTCTCATTGAACTTTTTGACCGTCAACGTTTGCTTAGCTATAAGACGTCAACTGTTGGACATAGGCCTGCACTAGAGGATTTCAATAAGACCGGCTGGAAGCGGCTTACATTCAGCGCGTGATCCTGAGGTCGTCAGTTCACTTTGTGGGTGGAAATCTTACTCTGCGATTGCCGATACATGGTCACCCTTCGATCTTGAGACACTAAGATATGAGTACTTTTATCTCAAAGCCATAATAATAAAGTTCACAACTTCACGTCGCGTCTCCTATTTTTTCCCGTCTACTTTAAACTGTGGGGTGGCAAGGTGTCTCAATCAGCATAAAACAAAAGAAATCAATAGCACCCCTCCGGCTGACAAAGAGCAAAGATTTCTTTTCACAATTAAACCCAGCACCCTATAACCGGTGGGTGCTGATAAGTCGGTTTGGTAGGGAAACGTTTGATGTCGGTTCAAATGCTATTTGTATTGATTTGGATAAGTGTAAAGAGATTTTTTATTCATACCTATTATTTTATTGCAATTTTAACTGTCCGGATGTAGCACGATAGCCAATTAATAAATATATATTCTTGTTTTAGGTAATGTTACAAAATATCATTAAGACCCTTCTCATCCTCGAAGTGCCCTTTTTCTACATCTGGTATTAGGTTAAGACCATTTATGGAGATGATCATTTTGCAATTACGCAGATAATAATAATTAATCTGAAAATGTGCCACGTAGATTGTCAGAGATGAAGAGAGCAGCTGGGCCGATAAGCGAGTTATATAATAGCATGATTTGTAATCGTGAGAGTCTGAGACACGAGTATTTAAGTTACGGCTTGTGTTTAATCACCTACTAGAAATACTCCTATTTTAGTTCTAACAAATGCTAAATCTCTGCCAAAATTAATAAATGCTCACCAAATTAAGTTTCCAAAAGTACTAAATTACAAGTAAGTACTAAACTAAACTTAAAAATAGCTTTACTTCGTGTAAAGCTATTTTTAATTTCATTCCATAATAATTATTTTTCGCAAATAATGTCTTCACCGACTTCAACCGTGTACAGAATTCACGAATATTTTGCACGGATCGCTGTAGCATTTTTCACATTTTTGTTGATTTATATTAAAAATGGCTCAGACGATTTCGATAAAATTTAAATGAGACCAGTTTTGAAGTATACTCTTTCCAATAAAAAAAAATATTGAAATCGGACTATTATCAATTAAAAATAAATATATATACGCGTCAAATTGAGTACCTCTTCCGTTCCGACGAAACTGTTTAAACGCCGTAAACGTTAATTTAAGACCAGCGTCCTGGACCTAATTTTTTTTTATTATCAGTAATTCAATCACGGAGACAAATAAATTGCGGTAAATTACAATGTTATGGCTTATCCTTTTACCTAACTAATCTCAAATGTTTTTTATTTCTTTTGTAGGAAAGTAAAATGCCTTTCAGGCTGTTATAAAACTCAACTTAACCTAATAAGCTGCCAAAAATATAGTGTTATTCTTAATGCCAGATTTCCTAAACTTTTATAAAAAAAAACTAATAAACTACTGAAAAAGGTGGTTAAAATAATAAGTAACAACCAACCAAAATGAAACAATATTTGGTGAGCATTCTTTCATATCGGCAAGCACTATATTTTGTTTGGTACTTATTGTTAGGATAGAGAAATGTGTTTTGGTTAGCATTTAAAGGGAAAAATCCCATTAGTTATTATAATATAAAAATAAATATTAAAAAATCGAAATACCCGACCGAATAAAAATACTAAAAAGAAATAATTTGTCTAGAGCATTATTGTAAATAAGTTGTCAAGTGCCTCTTGAGACACGCGTATGATATACCTACACAGGCTTCCGTAGATGGTGACGATGATTATCCTATCCTACTTTACTAATATTATAAACGTGAAAGTTTGTGAGGATGGATGGATGTATGGATGTATGGATGTTTGTTACTCTTTCACGCAAAAACTACTGAACGGATTGAGATGAAACTTTGCAATAATATAGCTTATATATCAAAATAACACATAGGCTATAAATTATAATGATATATTGCGTATGCGGGCGAAGCCGCGGGTAAAAACTAGTGATAATTATATAAAACCCTACTAGAAAAATATAATACTCTAAGATATTGTAGTTGTATGCTATAGAAATTAAGGAGAGGGGACACTCTTTTTTCAACATTTTTTATACGGCCTATATCACTCACAAATGATACATGGAAAAAATAAAAATTCTGGAAACCTAACATTAACAAAGCTCCATTCTACGATACATCTCAGGTGGAGTCGTAATTTTTTTTAAAATTTAATGTGAAAGCTATGAGGTTTTGTTACGGACGGACAGACGGACACAATGAAGTTACAAGGGTTACTCATTTTACTACGGAACCCTAAAAAAGAAGGTAATTAAGCTCTTATATGCGTAATGGCGTCCTAATATTCCAAAGGCAAACATCGCTTAGTAACGGGTAGTAACAATAATCTCTAGGCAAAGCTTGACCCTTCTGTCCTGCGATGAGGGACCCAAATTGCTGTCAATTAAGACAAGTTTAAAGTTAAGCCGTGTGCACGGTTCGTTGTAGATCATTGTGCATTGCATCTGTTGGTTTTAGCCGGGGTGTTATAAGTTTTAGTTAAGTTACGTAGAAGAACCAAAGTTACCGACATAGCCCAACGGATTGGCAAGTTGAAATGGCAATGGGTAGGGCACATAGCGCGGAGGACTGATGACTGATGGGGTCGAAAAGTTCTCGAGTGGAGACCACGTACCGGCAAGCGCAGCGTAGGACGTCCACCCACAAGGTGGACGAATGATCTCATTAAGACCGCAGGATTGCGCTGGATGCAAGCCGCTTCCAACCGGTCTTATTTGAGATCCATAGGAGAAGCCTATGTCCAGCAGTGGACTGCTTTTGGCTGATGGATGGATGGATAGTTATAAGTTTGAAGAGTCTCTCTCTCTTTCTCTTTCTCTCATTGTGTATTTAGGTACGGTACGGAGGAATCGATAGTGATTTTTTTTTATTATTTGAAAGGTGAATTAGTCGGGAATATTCTTAGATATGTTGTTACCTAGAAGAAAGTGGCATTTTCGACTCAGTTCTCGAAAATTCACATGCACAAATAAAAATATTCTCAATTATAGTAGTCGTAAAGTTCAATTTCGCGATTTGACATTTACCTCTATTTGGCTCACTCTTGACCGCTTTACTTCTCGCGAATCTTATGATTTGAATATCAAACGATCTTGACAAATATGATCGAAATCGTCAGATAAATGGCGCTAGGTACATCAAATATTTCCCTTTTTATAAGGAAACACCTAACCAACTTATCAAATAAATCCGACTACTAAAAATCTATGATTAATTTTTCGTAAAAATGGTAAAACCGACTTCCATCCCCGTTCCGTCCCGTTCCAGGGGCCTTACTGTGTAAGCGCTCTGACGTTCGGCTTCGCTTTTCCTCCCGCTCGCTCTCGTGGCGTGAGTAACTGGCGCAAGCAAGAGAGAAAACGAAGCCGAACGTCAGAGTGCTTTTTTTTTTATTTGTGCCACGTATTCCCCTGGTGTATACATATTTCAGGGTCTTTTTATAATTATTATTTAAATTTTTACTACATCTCATATCTCAATTTTACAAATTATCAAGTTACAATTTTTAGTCGAGAAGATACGAATACTTACTAAATGTATAAAATTATTATAATTTTATACATATAGTAAGTATTCGTACCTATCTTAAATTGTCATAAAATAAATATGTCAATAGTTCCCAACTTCAAACATATTTTATAGTTTATTTTTACATTTATGCCGTACTATTATTTTATACTGCAAGTATCAATATTTGTCTTGACTCGTAAATATAAATATATGTATAAATGTTATACTGCAAATATAAATAAGTCAGCTATATAGTGTGTCAGTCAAGAGAATAATTATACGCGTGGGTATAATCGTCCTAAGTGCATACTTATGGGTCGAAAGGCCCATACGTTGCACTTTCGGATGTTTAAGTTTTCTTTTGAACACAAACTTCCGTTCAGTTGTAACTTATGTATTGTATAGATTCTTTTACATTTACTTCCATAGTGCAGTTTTATTGATATTAACTATATTGTCAAATATAGATATTCAATTTTATTTATGTATCTATTTATTTCTTTGTATTACTTTTTTAGCAATTTTAACACAATACTCCAGGAATTCGGTTCTTATATTTTTATCTATCATTATTTTGCGTAAATTTTCTTTGACTATATTTTCTCCGATAACTTGTTCTATCTCGAACCTTTCTCTAGAGAATACAGGACATTCCGTTAATACATGGACAATGCTTTCGCTTTTATCCGGTTTGCACGTACACGATGGATTATCCTTACACTTGAAGCGATGCAAGTATTCGGAGAACTTCGTCGTCGACAGACGTCAGAGTGCTTACACAATAAGGCCCCAGCTCCTGTTTAAATGTTATTAAAATCGGCTAAGTTATTTTTTATATATCAACTATAGGTGCGTTCGGATAGCCTACTGACTGCCTGACTAAAAATGCTAACAACACTCACATTCAGCGTTCGTTTTGAGAATGTGTGAGCAAAAGTGGCATTTTTAATATAATTATGTTTTCTTTCACCGTTCGTATAGCTCAAAAACAGTTAAAAATGCTATCGTGAACTGCCACTTTTGACCCATCTGCGGAGGTGGGTCTTTGTGATCGTTTGAGTTTGACGTTTCAGCGTTCGTTTTAGGAAGTGAGCAAAAGTAGCATTATTGGCGAAATGGGTGAAATTCCCAAACCGAACGGTTTACATCAACGATAATTTTGCAAATGCCAAAAACGCCATCGAGCCCAAACCGAACGCACCTAATAATATACACGGATTTCTCGTGCAAACTATTCGAATTCTGTACACGATGGAAGTAGGTGGTGCTATTTTTGCGAAAAATAATTATAAATAGACGCATCGCTCGGTAAATAGCTGTAGGTATGTCTATACAATCATCAAAGTATCTGCACGTCTGACCATTTAAACTTTCTATCACGGAGCTCGGTAAATAACTGTAGGTCTATACAATCATCAAAGTATCTGCACGTCTGACCATTTAAACTTTCTATCACGGAGCTCGTTATACGAGGATTATTAAATATTGGAACAGAGATGAAAGCATCCATGGCCTGAGTTTACCCGGGAACAAAGAACTCGGATTATGATAACTAACTCGTACTGTGAATTTTAATTAACTTTTGTTGATAGTGCTTAGTATTTGTATTATTTAGTATTGTATTATTTATCCCTCAGAAGAATGTCAAGTAATAGAAACCTTGCTAAATTTTACTCAAATAAAAACTACGTTACAGCTGTCTTACTCAAATCTGGTTATACAGCATTATTGGAATGTCAAAATGGATAAAGTTTGGTTCCACTTTGTCTATTGCGATATGATCGGAAATTTGAACCCCTAGTTCCAGCAAAAGGTTCAAATCTCTGATCATTTTACCTTCCTACTTATTATCTTTTTGAATTTTGACAGCCGAGGCAGCTCAATGCTACTTAGTGAAACCCTTCGAAATTACGTAACGCCTCTTTTTCTAACACCTATTTTCTATCTTTTGGGACCGAGCTGCCTTCGTCCGTGGGTAGGAACCCTTCTAATTTTTTTGTCCCCCACACGTGGTCCTGGGTGGTGCTAACCAGGCAGCAACTATACTGGTGGTAGGCTATAGCCGCGGCGAGAGACCACCCACCAGACTAAGCCGCGCCGCCAAGCGACTCTCTCGAGCTCGTGTTGCGGCGCGTAGTCTAGTGACGCCATTCTGGGAGTCGGGTCGGAACAGTAGCGTCCTCTGGGGGTTCGAATACGGTGCACACTTTGATTTCCGCATCGGCCGACTAGCCGAGGAGGGCAGCGGGATCCGAGGCACGGTTTGTCGCTGGCCGACCGCAGATAGTAGGGGGCCCAAGTAGTGAGCTAGCCACTCACGAAAGGCTGCCCCGCCATCTGTCGAAAAATCCCAGGGATGCGCCATCGTGCCGGTTGGCGACCGGACGAGAGGGCCCGATGGACATCCTTGGGGGGGCTCGGGCGTCCCCGCGGTCTCCAGGCTAGTCACCGTAAACTTAAAATGTGGTTAACAGAAAAATGTTTTTACAACTTGAGAGAATTTTTTGTAAAACGTAAATAACAATTGACATATCAGATCGAGATAATTATCCGAATGTATTGTGTATCTTAACGTTGTATAATTGCATATTATAACATTATTGAACATTTTTTATTTGAATATTTTAATATTGTGACATTATTGAACACTTTTTTATTTATTTAAGTTTTTAATTTTTTTTTTCATTTGACATTATTGACACTTGATTTGTAAACATATTTCTTTATCATGAGTCATGACATTGTCGTATATTTCACATGCCAAGGAATGGCAAAATAGATTGGACAAATCTTACAAAATTAACACCCTAATTGTACTCTATTTTTTATGAAATAAATATCATTTCATTTCATTTCATTTCATTTCATTTCATTTAGTCTACCGTAGATGTGTGTGATTTTTGTGTTGTACCACTGAATCTGCAGAGTGACGTCTCGTTCCACTTCCGACTTTCTACCTACTTTACTCCGCCATTATTAACCATGAGAAACACTAGAAGAAAAAGAACGTGTACACAGCGGCAGCACTCCCTCTCACTTAAAGTGCACCTGTGCAATATTCGGGGCCTGCACTCCAATCTCACGCCTGTCCATCATCATCTCGAGACAGATCGTCCCCACCTATTGTTTCTCACGGAGACGCAGATTGCTGGTCCATCCGACGTGTCGTATCTTTCCTACCCAGGGTACTCCCTGGAGCACCGTTTCAAACCACGTGCGGGTGTATGCGTGTACGCCCGGGATGACATTTGCTTTCTGCGCCTTCGTAGGTTTGAAGACCCTTCATTTTCCGTGCTCTGGGCTTTGGCGGACACTGGCGTAGAGAAAATTATCTACGCCTGTGTATACCGATCACATAGCGGAGACCAGGAGACGACCAGACTCACCGAATACCTTAGTGAGGCGGCGGATGCTGCTCAGCTCAGCTACCCTTCGGCCCAATTAGTGATCCTGGGGGATTTTAATGGCCACCATAAAGAGTGGCTTCACCCATACCTGGACACAAACCATGCTGGGCTTGAGACGCGCAAGCTTGCCTTGACACTTGATCTCACCCAGCTGGTTCAAGGCGCCACACGGGTACCTGATGTTGACTCGCACACGGCCTACTGCTTGGACCTTCTGCTGACTACCGATCCAGACCGTTATTCAGTGGCAATCTCCCCACCGTTAGGTACATCTGACCACTGTCTGGTGAAATCTGTATCTGTCTACTCCCCATCAGACCCCAGTCCCAAAGGGTCACGGCGCGTGTGGCGGTACAAGTCAGCAGATTGGGATGAGATGCGGTGTTTTTTTGCTTCTTATCCTTGGCAGCCTGTTTGTTTTTCTTCCGATGATCCTTCTGCGTGCGCGGATGCCGTGACAGATGTGCTTCGTACCGCCATGGAATACTTCTTCCCATTTTCGGACGTGCCTCTGTCTAGCAAGGCTCGGCCCTGGTTTGGGCCTGAATGTGGACGCGCCGAAGCGCAAAAGCATCAGGCATACCTGGCTTGGGTCGATGCTCGAAACCGTAAGTTGAGGGACGTTCGTCTGAGGAAGAAGGCATACAATAGGGCTGCTTAGTCCTGCAAAAAGGTTATGCGGAGGGCTCGCTTTGACCACATTAGTCGAATAGAAAACAAGCTTGCTTCTTACCCTGCGGGTAGTAAGGCATTCTGGTCCCTAGTTAAATCGGTTGAAGCAAACTTCTGCCGCCCCTCACTGCCTCCGTTGCTGAAACCCAATGGTTCACTGGCCCATACCGCGGTGGAGAAAGGATAATGCAACTTTCCCCTTGTGTTTTGGGCTCATTTTTCGTTACATACTGCCCACACATGAAACCTATACCAAATAGTGGATATTATTGCCGCGAGTAACTTTCAATATGGCGTCACATAAATCGCACCACGGGTTTTTTTTTTGGAGGTATACATTAATGTTAAAAAAAAATCAACTGAGACAACATAATAATTCGCAAATTCCGTTGTGATTGGGAAAATACAATAGATTCCAGGTAGCGCAAATATAGAGCAGGTAGCAGAGCCTGCACCTAGACAATAATGCTTTCTCTCTCTTTCTCGTCTAAACCTGTTCTTTTTACCTCCCCTAGTCCCCGTGTTTTGTTGCACTCGCGCAGTCGCCCGTTGCTTGTTATTCGGAACGTTACTGTGTGCTCTATCGTATTTTTTATGACTTGGTTATTTCTTACGGACTTGTGTGATTCTTTGAATGTTTACTTTGGCTGTGCTTACTGGACTCGATTTATCCTAACGATGTTTGAACCACAATCGCAATTCGTGTGCTTGCTGTGCAATTGTTCTGTGTTACGGAGTCGGAGACACACCTTGACCGCAGAACTTCGTAACTTGCATTCACGCACGATCGAAAACATCCAAGCAGCGTGCCAGCGCGAGGTAAGTGACGCACCCTATAGTTATATTTTGATGTTTTCGTTTTGGGGATTTTTTTTATTCGAGATAAGCTTGCATTTGACCACATTCTCCTGATGTTAAGCAACGATACGGTGTAGGGAGCACACTTACCTAAAAGGTATCTGTTTACTCTAGATTTGATGACAAGTCAATTGACAACCTTTATATATGTATTTGGGAATCAATAATAAGTGCTTTATACATATATTACCACCTGAAATCTAAATAGCCGGTTAATAATAGTTATTTGTTATACAAGAGTACTAAGTTGCTTTTTAACCGCGTGCT
Organism: Hypomecis punctinalis; assembly: GCA_949316475.1. NCBI lineage: Eukaryota > Metazoa > Arthropoda > Insecta > Lepidoptera > Geometridae > Hypomecis > Hypomecis punctinalis. The sequence goes on from OX438802.1 coordinate 18,110,006, forward strand.
CAATTTTGATGACCGAGCAAGCGAAGGATTCTAAAATTGGTTTACTATTTTCGTGATCCAGTATTTACCCTGCAGGAAGATCACACAGTAGAGCAAAATAAATAATAATGACATTGCATAACATAAGTTTCTACACCTGCATTTAACGCGAGGACGCGCGTATTTGCCCCTGCTCTTATCGATCATCATTTATTTTCAGATTACGTATAACAACGAAGAATACGTATGCCACCGTTGTTGGACTCGAGCTAGACGTGGTCGTCTAGCGCGCCATGATAACAACCCCGAACCGGTTCAACAATCTGACCAAGACCGTGAAATAGAATTGGAGGAACAACTACAAAGCAGCCCCGTTAATGTTATGTCTATTGATCCCCAACTGGTTGACCAGGAAAGAGCATCAAGCCACCCTGTTCCTACTGATCCTCAACCTATTCAACAACCAGATGAGGAACAACCTTCATCGGAGGAACAACCTTCATCAGAAGTAGAAATTAACCCTGAGCTGTTGAACAACAATGTATCCTTCAACTTGTCTGGATTTTCAAGAGCACCAAATGTGGCAAGGTCCTGCATTTTCTACGGATGCGAAAATACATCTCGACAAAGAATTGCAGAGAGTGTAAAAATGAAACTGTTAATGGAAAATAACTTTTATATTCCCCCGGAGGCACGTGTTTGTCATGAACATTCGATGACAAATAGTTGGCAGATTTTATTGGGTTCTCCAAATAGAAGATTTGATTTTAATCCTCAATATACACTAAATATAATTCATTTACTGAAGAATTATAACAACCGACTTCTGGATTTTGAAAAAATCGAAGATTTTGATGAAGCAGAACTACACTATTGGACCGGACGTACTTTCGATGAGTTTCAGCAAATACTGCAAGAGACACCATCTTTGCTGCGCAGTACCAGAAAACCAAGGACAACGCTTGGCATTTACCTAGCTAAGCTAAGAACAGGAGAAGCCGACGATAGGCTAGCGTCAATTTTTAAGATGACCAGGCAAAATCTGGAGAAAAAATTAAATATAGCAAGGCAATGCTTGACCGTAGACTTCGTTCCACTTCATTTGGGGTTCAATCATATCAGTCATGAAGAAGTTGCAAACAGGAACCTTTTGATACCCAACACATTATTTGGCAGTCCAAACAATGAAAAAGCAATTGTGATTTGCGATGCTACTTACATATATATACAAAAAAGTGCCAACTTCGCATTCCAAAAGGATACATACAGCCTTCATAAGTATAGAAATCTTCTAAAGCCATTCATGATAGTTAGTTGCGATGGATATATTTTAGACGTGTTGGGTCCATACGCAGCTACAAAAAATGACGCGACCATTTTAAAGGAATTACTATGGAGTGAAGATAGTGTTCTTCCCTGGTATTTTAATACTGGGGATGTATTTGTTTTGGATAGAGGATTTCGGGACGTAGTAAGGGAATTGGAAGAATTTGGTTATCGGGTCGTAATGCCAATTTCTAACAAAGGGCCAGCACATCAGCTAACTACTGAACAGGCCAACAAATCAAGACTCTGTACAATTTGTCGGTGGCCTGTTGAAGTGGTAAACGGAAGATTTAAGCGCGATTTCCGAATCTTTCGTCACAATTACTTTAATAAATCAATGTTGCATATGTTCGAAGATTTTAGGATCGCTGCAGCATTAACTAATGCATTTCATATTCCACTTGAAGATAACAGGCATGCCGCGGAATTCCTTAATATAATAGAAAATAGGCGGGATATGCCTAACCAGTTGGCCAATTACGTGGATGAGAATAACTTAAATAGACAAAGAGTAACTTTTCAAGATATTGTAGGCGATATTCCAAATCTCCCACAGTTTCCACAATTAACCAAAGATGATTTAATATTATACGCAGTGGAAACATACCATATTAAACTGGCTGCAAGCTATTACAGCGAGCACATCCGTGGCGGGAACTACTCAATAGAGTTAAGCGTGGAACGAGATATGTGCAGATTAGAAAACTACGACTTACCATTTTCAAATGTATCTTTACTAAGAGTGCGAATCAAAAGTCGGCACAGCAGCAGCAAAAAATATTTTTGCTACATTCTAGTGGACGAGAGCTCTGAAGGCATTCAATGCATAAATAATTACTGTTGTAATTGCTTGACGGGAAGGCGGACGATTGGTGTCTGCGCTCATGTAATGGCTGCAGTGTGGTATCTTGGTTGGGCCAGGCACCAAGAGTCAATCCACCGTCCCGCAATTTTTTTAGACAGTGTTATAATAAATGATGATGATTAATAGATATTTTCACTGTAATTGTATTTTAAATAAATAAATGTGTGCTCAATTCAAACCCCGAGTGTTTTTATCATGTTAAATACCTACTTATATTTGGCCCTTGAGACACAGTAAAAAGGAGGTACATTTTTATTTATTTATAAGGTATGCAACTCTTGACAAAAAAATAGTCTGGCAAAATAGTCAATAGCATAAAAGTAGATTTCTAACATGTTTATAGAAAACTTGTCATGTATACATATGTTGGTATGTATTTACATTATTCTTCCTTCACATTAAGTAACCTTCACAAGCATAATACCTTAAAATACAATAAAAATACCATGAGGTTCAAGGTTCAAAAAGCTATGTTTTTAGCAGTACATATCTTTTTTCCCCTAGGTTAGATTTTTATGACACTTTAGTAAAAAGTGATTGTATGAATAGGCTCTATAACTGAACGTATGTTTCATGTTTGGGCAAATATTGAGCCCAGTAAGTTGCATTATCCATTTGCATCTCAATTTGCTGAGTCTTCGCGTCTAGACCCCGGTAGTGCGAGACCTCCAACTTTGCCAAACTGTGACACTGTAATGAGTGAAATACACATCCGGCAAAAGGAGGTCCTCAAAGTTCTCCGCAGTCTAGATGTGAACAAAGCCAGTGGCTCTGATGGTATTCCGGCCATTGTATTGAGGACTTGTGCGCCTGAGCTGTCGCCTGTGCTGACTCGTCTCTTTCGCCTATCTCTGAAGACAGGTCAAGTACCCAGATCTTGGAAGCTTGCTAACGTGCAACCTGTACCCAAGAAGGGCAGCCGTGCCGACCCTGCCAACTACAGACCAATTTTGATCACGTCTATTCTCTGTAAGAGTATGGAACGTGTTCTAAATAACAGACTCCTGGCCTACCTGGAAGCGAATGACTTACTCAGTGACCGCCAGTACGGCTTTCGCCGAAACCGGTCTACTGGGGACCTTCTAGCGTACGCCACACACATCTGGAGTGAGGTCATGGAGAAGCACGGGGAGGCGTTGGCTGTCTCTTTGGACATTTCCAAAGCTTTTGATAGGGTCTGGCACGAGAGCTTTATTGGCAAGATTCCATCTTACGGCCTGCCTGCTGATTTCTGCACATGGATATCAGATTTCTTGAGGAATCGGTCGATACGAGTTGTCGTTGATGGCTGCTCGTCAGACCAAATGGCTATCAATGCCGGTGTTCCTCAGGGGTCTGTGCTCTCTGCGACACTCTTCCTACTGCATATCAACGATCTGCTTAAGCCCGGGATCTTTGGGTACGCAGATGACAGTACAGTCGTGGAGAGCTACACATCCGATGCAAGAACCAGCGGGCCACAGATCGAGTTATACAGAGAGGCTATGGTTGAACGGCTCAACTTGAGTCTGCAGGCGGTATCCGACTGGGGTGATGCTAACCTGGTCAAGTTTAATGCCACAAAGACTCAGGGCTGTCTGTTTTCGGCCAAAAAGAGACCCTTTCAATTGTCTCCCGCTTTCCGTGATGTCTCCGTTCCGGTAACTGACAGCTTGGAACTATTAGGCGTTTCACTCTCATCTTCTCTTAACTTTGGCTCTTTCATAGAGTCCAAAGCCCAATTAGCCTCCAAAAAACTTGGTGTTCTCTCTAAGGTGAGACGGTATTTCACACCTGAGCAACTGCTTAGTCTTTATAAAGCACAAGTCAGGTCTTGCATGGAATACTGCTCTCACCTTTGGGATGGCTCTGCCAAATATCAACTGGAGGCTCTGGAGTCGATTGAGAGGCGAGCCAGGAGGCTGATTGACAACGACACCTTGACTAAGACGCAGCTGCAAAGTCTTGAGCATCGTCGCAAGGTAGCGTGTTTGTCGGTCTTTTACCGGATACACTTCGGAGAGTGCGCCCAGGAGTTGCACAATCTGGTCCCCCCTGCCCCTTTCTTCTATCGTACGGCTAGACGGACGCGACCAAAGCGCCACACTTTTATGGTGGACATTCCGCGCGTTAGAACCAAGCGTTTCGAATCCTCATTCCTCATACGAACAGCCGGAATGTGGAATGCTTTGCCTGGGTCTGTCTTTCCGTTAAAGTACAACGTGAGTGTCTTCAAATCCCGAGTAAATAGGTATCTTCTAGGTAAGCGTGCTACACCCTAGACCGCACATCTGCTTAACATCAGGCAGTGTGTAGTCAAACGCAAACCTATTCGAAATAAAAATAAAAAAAAAAAAAAACCTTTTAAAGTTCATATTTAAAGTGGGACAAAGTGATGTATATATATATATATATATATATATCTTGCTATTTTAGTACGGTTTCTATTACTTGTCATTCTTCTGAGATTCTCTTCTTATTACTCCTGTCCACAACTCAGAAATCAATTTTGAAATCAAAAACCTGTCAGATCTTACGACAACCGAATTCTGAAAAGGAGAATCACAATCAGCCTGTGTGTTTTTTTTGTATGTAAGTAATAAGTATGTTACGCGATTATACTCCGCCAATTATGAACAATTTTGATAGTAGGTATATTTGTTTTTTATTTGGTAGGTCATACTTATTTTGGAGGCCCCATTCAAATTTTACGGAAATATAAGAATTACTCATGTAAATCAGTTGGTTGACATTCATCTTACTATAATTACGTGCAAGGATACACTAGGATACAATAAATCGGTGCAATCGTCGACTTGGAATTTTCTTTTCATATTGATATACTCAATATAATATTAGACAGTAAAGATATCAATCCATATCCAGGATGCCTACATCAACAAAAGATTTACCTACTCGTCCTGTCATATTTCATAATGAAAAAATATGTAAATAAAAAAAGTTTATGAAGTTAAACGGTTGTGTACCGAAAGTAAAAAAATAATGCCTCAATAATTAGAAATTTATACAAACTATACCCATATCGAAAAGGTTGTGAATAAATATTAGTATTCGCCATATTGTAGTAGCGGCCATCTTGAGTTTACGAACTGTATTGTCATTGGAATTAAAAGTACTAAACATCAGCTCAATCTATTATAACTTATAATATATGATAACTTATTATTATACACTTTTTTTAATCATTGACATTTGTACATTGACATTATTATTTTATTAATTTTTTATTTTGACATTTCTGACATTTTATTTTATAAATCTTGACATTATTCAATTTCATTTCGTTCTATTTTATAATTTATGAGTTATGTAAACCTACTAATCAAACCAACTGGTAGATCTCCAAAACTCATTCTGGCAACATTGTGTTGTAATTATTGTCAAATTATTTAATTTTCACTGGTGACTGTTTTGTGATTGATTTGTTTAATTATTTATTTTTTATTTGTTTCGAATTATTATTGTTGTTGTTTTTGTGATATTAGGTATGTAATTGACGTTACATGATTTTTAGCTAATGACGATTCAAAAGTGTATATTTGTACCTAATTGAAATAAACATGATTGAATTGAATTGAATCTATGAACGAAAAGGCAGTAGGTATTTCAAATCTAAATAAAATTGTTCAGTAGTAAAAAATAAAATCATGCAAAATAATAAAAACTCCCGACGTGTTCAATATTCACAGTCACGATTGTCCGTTTCGTGCATTAGACGCTGATCCGTCGTTTTAAACGGATTAGAAATGACAACAATGTAATGCAGGGAGAAAACGGTAGGTAGATATTTAAAAGGATAGACACTGTCCGTCTTACCGCAAAAGTTTTATGCACGCATTATTTGTTGTACACTGTTTAACAGTACAAATTGCACGGTTAAAAAGTGTTAAAAGCTTGTTTGAATCTTTTGGTGTAAGTATGCGTTAGACCGATTCAAAACTTCTTCATCTGCGCTTCATCAGCACTTATCAGCATCAGCTGTAGAGTGAGCTTCAATCAGGATTGGGTTTGCGCAGCTTGTGACTAACTTCACAGCCGCCAAGAAGTTTACTCGTATTTCGGCCTATAGACTAGTAGTCCAACTCCAATTCCAACTATAATTTTCATAGCAGGCCGTTCGATGTTTAGTTGGTGTTTGTCGAAACGACGATTACACTAATGTTATCAATTTATTATAATTAATTTATTAGTCAGAAAAAATGCCAGGTCAATGGATTCAGTAAGTGCACGGTGGATGTCGGTTATGCCATTTTTGGCGAAAAATAGGTACTGGAGAAAAAAGCCACAATGACCAATTGTTACGGGGTTAAATTCGCAATATTGGTAAATTTTTAAATGAAATCGATGGTCACCACAAGACCGGAACTGGGAGCGCAGCGGTAGACAGAGGTCAGCAATAAAGTAACCTTCGTCACGCGGCGTCACCGCGGCGTCAGCGGCGAGACACTAAGGTACTGTCCGTTACATAAGTAACATCAGCAATTTACTTCATTAACTGGACAGGAAAAATTGTAATTCCTGTTTTCTTGTCCTTATTTGTGACCAATATAAAACAGTGTGTGGTTTAAAATAAAATAAAAAGTAATAATGTGGAACAGCGAGCACATTGATAAGTAAAAGTCAAGGAAAAAGTACGCTTCGCCCATTGTCAGTATCAAAAGATACTGTCAATGGCTTCACCAAGTGGTGTCACAGCAGCGTTAACAACGAGATGCCACAGTACTGTCACTGTATAAGTAGCTTCAAAAACTGGAAACAAAAATTAAAACCTAGTATCCTTTTCTCACCATTATGAGACCAAAAACGAATCTAAAATAAAAACAAATAAGTATTCACTGTAAAGTATTTGAGGAGCGCGGTGGCAGAGAGAGGTCAGCAATAAAGCAAGTTTCATGCGACACAGCGCAGCGATGTCATGTGACGTCATGTGACGAAACTTGAACGTACTCTATAGCGGCGAGTCAGCACTGTCCCCGTACTATCTCTTACATAAAACTTACTAAATATACCATGTACACAAAAAAAAATTAGAACAAATAGTTTACTATTTCCTATCCCGTAATTTTGCTTAAAATAGTCAAGATGTTCTAAATTGTAGGGAATATAAATGAGACTGTATTTTGGTACTATTTATCTACTCACAGACTCACGTCACGACTCACAGCTCAAATCACTCGGCGACTCACAGTTCAAATTATGATCAATACATGAAAACATTTAAAATCAAGGCCAAGATCAGGGTTGCACGAAAGCGTTTCGCACGCGGTCGTCGCAGTTTCACGGCACACCAGGTCCTTCACATACTTCGCAGACAACGAGGAAGACGCTATCAGCCACTTTGTGCGGCGTGCGACGACTGCGTCACCTAAGGTCTTCGTAGACTATAACTTAAAGATGGCCATGAAAGACCGAAACGCGGCGGTGATGGAGGCTCTGCGCGGTATAAGTAGCGATTTGAAAAATTATATGTAAAATCAACGTAGTTTAAAGTCATATTTTGTTTTGTTTTTAATTTTATTAGATTTAGAGTCCTTTTGTTAAGCCTTTATAAGCAATATTGTTCAAATCTTTTTTCTTAATGTATATCTTAAAAAGCACAGACCCTGGATTCTGTGAAGTGTAATAATTAAATAAAAAAAATACATGAAAACAATGAGGAGAAAAGCTTTCATAACTTTTTATAAAACTTTTTACAGTGAATTTCTGTTTAACATCAGATCAAATGCAGAAAATTTGAAGAAAATGTCAGAGGAAAAACGAAATGGAACAAACTAAAGTAGGCAAATCAATTTTGTGGCCAACAGTACTAACCTCGTTTAGCAATCGTCGCAGTTTTATTGACTCTTGCGGTCTCTGGGCGCCTGGTGACATTTCGTGTGGTCGAAAGTGAAAACGAAACTTAATCAAATTGGTCCGTGGTGTCATCAGTTCTTATTTGGACCACATTGATTTAACGACAGAGAACTCTTAACGGTTTGTGGATTCAACCATAAATAAGGGCAAATAATCAAAGTTACTGATATAGCCCACGAATTGGCAAGTTGAAATGGCAGTGGGCAGGGCACATAGTTCGAATGATGGCCGATGGGGTTGAAAAGTTCTTAAGTGGAGACCACGTACTGGTAAGCACAGCGTAGTTCATCCAACTACGGGTGGACAGAAGATCTCATCAAGACTGCAGGATCACGCTAAATGCAAGCCGCTTTCAACTGGTCGTATTAGAGATCCATAAGGGAGGCCTATGTTTAGCAGTGAACGTTCATGTTCTGTGAACTGACTGATGGATAGATGGAGGATGTTGACAAGGTGACATTTATGACCATAGGATAGAAAACCTACGGCTTAGGTGATTGCCATAGAAGCTGATTAAATCCATTTTTTGGGTGTGGATTGAATCCAGTCTCATTGTGAAATTCTCTTACATCTTTTATCATAGCCATCTCTTAATATGTTTTTTTTTAATAAACAGCAACACAACACGTTTCATATTCATTCATTAATTTTCAATGTTTTATAGTTTGTTTTTGTTTTAATAAAAATTGTTTAAATGGACTCACAGTTCTATGCGTCATTCCATATACATACCGCTATTTGGAATACAAGAACAAGACTAGAGAAGTCAAATTGACCGTTCCTAATTTGCCGGGACGTTATAAATATCCTTCATATTTCAAAGTCGTTTGCATCTGGACACCGGCTATTGAGAAAGGGGATGGCTTTGGAAATAATTGCCGAGGATCAATCTACGCAAATACAAAGAAACTTTAATGTGGCTCAAATATATTCAAGTATAATGATTGCTCAAATATTGAAACGATAGCACAACTGTTGAATGAACATTATTTTTTTAAATGTTTAATAACGTTGCAGAAACACTTTCTCTATTACGTTGACCTGGGCTATTTTATTTTTTTTAAGCTCTTAAAAGACTTAAAAACTCGGATTTTTTAAATCTAGAGCTAATCTTCAAAGTACTGTCAACAGCCAACAGTTGTTCCTGATATGTTTCCTATCCATGAAATAGTTTATCGATACTTATATATTATAATAATAAATACATCTTACAACATACCGCTATCAAGTTTGATATTCTCACAATTTGCCAATCGATCAGTCTCCAATTTTTAAATTAGTTCTAAAAAAGGTAAACGAAAAGAACAGACACAACAAGGGTGTAGAGTTGTCACACCGCATCCCCTCGCGACGGCCCATAAAACGCAAATTCGGCAATAAAAAGAACACCCCAAAACATCCTTCCTGGACACTGGCTCAATACAATACCCTATTCACTGGATTATTGTATTTTTCCACCACTCCAAACATTTAAGGAAGGTATTAATGAATCTTCTACTTCGCTCAGTATACTTTCAGTCTTATCGTCAAAAGTGTAAAGTGTATTTTTCTGCTTGGGGTTGGGAGTAGTAAGATGCATATAACAATGAAGGTCCTAATTAGCTGTCAAGACTGGTCCTTCGAGCTGGATGGCTGTCCCAGAAACGAATAATTTAGAAGGAAGTCTCCAGTGATTTCTTTCGTTTTTGTGCAGCGTTGTGGACGGGGCGTCTTTGTTCTTTTGTTGCGAGACTGCGGCTTATTGTCAGTGTCAATAGAATAAAATATATCTACTAGATTAGCTGCGTTCTGTAGTTGCTTGTGATTTGTTAAGCCATGTATTCACCGAGCAACAATGTTTCGGATACACAGTCTCTGAAACATCACGTAGAAGTTTCCAGGAGCTGATTTGTTTCCGTGTCCCACACGGTAGTGTTTACAGAAACAAAATAATTGTCTCTGAAACATATTTATTTTTGTTTCGGAAACACGTATATTTTGTTTCTGATACAGTTTATAAAAAAATATTGCTCAGTGAATACATGGCTTTAGGTTTTACCTTTTCCTGAGAGAATTATCATGAATCTTACGTAGCGTACGCTAGGTGTTCGGTAATGTATTGCCAATAATTGATGGAGATTAAAAAAAACTGTTGTTGTAATTCCGATTTAAATATTAATGGAGTCCTCTAACATTAGTTTGTATAGAATAAAATTTACTAGTTTCTTTTTTAAAACATAGATGATCAATAAAATGTTCTACTTATTTATTTGTACAGAATTAAATTTACTATCTTCTTTTTTAAATCGTAGATAAATCAATAAAATGTTTTATTTATTTATACATACATCTGTTTCGTAATAAATCGGAGCTCGGTATATTTTCAATTCGACGTAAAATGTTTTTAAGAAAATGATATTGGAAACTATTACTGATATGATACCTACCGACTGTGATCATTTCCTTCAATTTTTATTTGGTTTGTACCCTCACTCAACTAATTTTCGTCTGTATTCCAACGGGCCATAAATAAGTCTCGTTCAGCTTAGCGCAAACCTAGCAACACCCAGCAATTAGTCTAATAATGTGCGTAAACTTCTCACATTCGCCACATTTGCACTAAAAAGCGAATAAATCACTCGCAGAAGCAACGGCTTTGCTTTCCAAAACAATTACGAGGGCGCCATTTTGGGACTCTGCCTAATTGATATGAGATTTGGAAATTTTGTCCTATAACTATGAATTAACCCGTAGATGTATCATTAGATTTGGTAAAATCATAATATGTCTATAAATATATGACAATAAATAACATGAATGCTTGACTTTACCTACTTATTGCAGAAGTAAAGAGAGGTCTCTGTCTTAACTCGACGAATTTACTTTGGTCTGCTCTGAAGTTGATTCTCCTCTGCAGCACGCATTTTTCAACGAATCTTGACAGGTAGGTACACACACAAGCATAGGTCACTAAAGAAATTTTTAATCGTCGGCGATTTTTGATTTCTCTCAAAGATTTGCTGTCGCGCTATTCATTGGCTGATTTCAATCATATTTAGCAAGAAGTAACTATATAATTATATCTTAACAATATTTGCGAGTATGTACCAAATCCGTCAAGAAAGAGTCGAGATACAGGCTTCTGAAGATTCAGTTAACGAGATGTGCCGTGATCTACGGTTCGGATAACCACTAGTTATATTAATCACAGGGCTAAGTTGTGGTTTTAATCTAATTGGACGTATATGTCAGTCTTCTATTTTTCACTTAAATATAGAATCTTTGGATTTCTTCAAAGAACATAAAAGGCCAGGACATTCTGGACTATAAATTTTAAGTTGTTTTTGAACTACATCATCATTCCTATTATCTTGCCGCAACGTCTCTTCTCCAAGAGGATATTGATTTGCAACGCATTGTTTGATAGTCTGTGGTTTCTATTCGAGAATATATATTTCAGTGTCATTAGTTCAATATTGTCTATTCTGCCTTTTGCCATTTCTTTACAGTAATCTACTAGACTGTGTTACGTGTGTCAGTACTTGGCCACTAGGGTGTCCCTTATATGGACAAAAAATTTTTTTTTACAGATATCGAAACGCATACCCCCTAATTTTGTTATATTCACAAAATAATATGACAATACAAAATTTTAGCTTCCTAGGTGCATATTAACCCGTGCCGACAAGACCGAAAAGATTACGTAAATTAGGTCCTTTTAGACACTAATTACTATGAGACTAGATTATCATAAAAATGTGTGGATAATAATTAATCATGGATAAAATTATAAAACAATTGCCTATATAAAGCGTAGTTATTGTATAAAACATTATTCTTCAGGTAATTTTTTTTTCAAGGTATCTTTACTACAGTCTGGATACACTCTCTTGAGCCCTTGTACACAACGCAACAAAAATTGTTTTTTTTTTATTTGGCAGTGATTATGCCATGTAAATATTTAATTAATGTAAAAAGCTTGTTTTATTGTGTCATTTGTTGCATTAAAACTAAATCTTTATTTTAAATGCCGTGAATACCTATAGGATTTTCTTCTCAGGAAGAATGTTCAACCACGAAAACATAATTTTGCTCATGTCAGAGACAAATCGCTCAAGGTTTTGTCGGAAATTTATAAATACTTAATGGTACGCGAAACAAACTAGGTAGATTAAGAAATATTAAGTATAAAACGCATCCTCACTCCATAAGGACACGGCGTTTTCTTTCTTTGAGGGGAGTATCTCTTACCAAAGTCACGTAAGCTTTCTCTCTATAAGTTTGCGACGATATTAAGTTTCAACATGAACAAATCAGCATCAAAGATATATAACCGCTATTTCTTCTGATAAACACTCAATACATGACTGAATTTCTTCAGGGCAGCTTTAGAAATAGATTTGTCAATAGTTTCGTACTATAACGGTATTTTCAAAAATCATAAATCTTGATTCGATGCTTTCGCTGTCTATATCCAAGCTAGTATATTTTAGCCAAGAATTCACAAGAATTATCACAACAAAAATACTATTGGGAATAAGAAAACACTGTCAATTCTTTTTCTTGGCCCTGTTCTAAAAAAACTCAAAGCTCCATTAAACCGTCCTTTGTATCAGAAGCTGTCGTACTTATGGCAACGCGTTATTTGTACCTCACTATCTCTGATATTGTAGAAAGAGTTTATCTTTCTCTATTTTCATGTTTTAGGGCATAAGCGTGTGTGATATCGGATAAATTATCCAATTCCTTTTAAAAATCCCCTCGCGTTATTTATAAATCATTCTTCGTTTTTTGCAAATTTGTGTACTCTCGCCAAACTTGATAATGGGACATTTTTATAGCTATTTTACAAAGTTTGATACATCTTTAGTACTTTTTAGGTATCCTTGCTTTTCTTCAGAAAATAATATACTCCCGAATTACTAAATTCTCACTTTCACTGACAGTGAATTTAATTTGGCTCATATTATAGAATAGAACCGCGAGAACTTAACGATTGGGCGGCAATTTTGCACCTGTTATTGGATAATTTATCTCACCAAGATGTTTTTTTTATTACTTATCTAACAAGTCTATTGACAGCTTGAAAAAAATAATACAATCTAAAGTAATCACTCGATAATACGGGAATAACTGACAAATAGAGCACCGACGCGCGGCGCAAGCACCGCAACTTGTATGAAGAAACTTTGAAGGAATGTCGGCACGGGTTGCAGTTGTCCAAATGAACCAAAAATTTATTTTTATGTGTTTTATGGTCAAGAGAACAAAATTAGGGGGTATGCGTTAAAAAACAAGAACTTCGAAAAATAAGGGACACCCTATTGGCCACGTATATTTATTATATATTTGGTAGTTTAATTTTTTTTTCATTTTACTGTTATAATAAAACAGAATCATCTCAATAAATGACTATTCATTATACGAGAACACTTCTCATGTCGCCGTAGAAGCAAACCCTCTCAATTTGACTGAGCAAACATTTCTGTAATATTTGGTTATTTTTTCAAAAAGGTTCATTTTCATTAACGCTCTCGCCCATGGGCTCACATATTTGTCATAACGGCCCGTGACAGGGTCCTTGCCGAGTGCTCTTTTTTCATACCAATGTTGGTCCATCGCCGTAAATGAATACAGAGAGACAGTTTCGACAGCATTATTTATTCCTTCTGGTTTGAAATCGAATACAAAGTTTCTTGTCTGAAAAACAATAATTATCAAGAAATTCTTGATATTGTTTACAGCTTATCACAACAATCTGCATTTTATTTACTTTTTATTCAATGGATGTTTTTTGTATCTTATGTAGTTTTTACTGTAATCTCAGCTTAACTGATGGTACGTCATTTTCCTGGACAAGAAACTTCAGATTCGATTTCCAACCGGAAGGAATAAATAATTATTTTACCATCTGGTTTGAAGACACTGGCTGTACGTATTTTTATAAATAACTGTGAAAATCACTAGTTATTTTTCATAATTATTGTTCCAAAACACAATTCAAACGCTCTCTCCCCTTGACCCACACCATACATTTTTATATACGTGTCTTCAGTAGCTGTTCTTTCATAATCCGAAGCTGTACCCATTTCACACGTTTTTAATTTGCATTGTATCGGTTTGTTCTTTGTTGCTGGAGGATAAGTGGCTGAACGGACATCGGTATTTGTCATGAGTCGAGTGAGAAAAGATATTATTTTTTAAACATTCAGGTTTCTCCTTATTTAACTTTGTTTATATTTTTCAACTGATGTTTCTGAAAAGAAAGAAGTCCAGGAACTTTCAATTTTATTTCACTTTTTATCATGAAACTCTGTTAATCGTAATCCTACATAATTGAATTATCTTTTGGATCAATCACAGATTCATTAAAATCAATTTTACTATTTAAGCTATTAAATTAATTGATAGAAATTGGTTAGGACCAAATTGCCAAAAAACTTTTTAAAATAGCGTTTTCAAATAGGTAGGTATAGGATTAGATGATTATCTAAAAATTCCATAAATACTTTGTACATTGCAAAGCTTAAATCATTAATACTAAATAACATAAATATAACAATTCAATTTTACCTCTACATTATGATGCTCCTAAACATACGATGCGTAGTATTCTCTACAAATATGCAAACTAAGAACAAACACATATCGCCCCTCTAATCCACGGATTCAGAGTTACAAACGTTTTCACTATTCTCTTTACGTAATCAAATATTCGGCGGAATCATAGATATCAATAGAGATACTTTCTCTAACGCAGCGCGCGAAACACTTATAAGAGCAAAATTATCCTACATTACAAAGTACTGTGTATTGCAGAGTGCAGCGTGCAAATAAATGAGTCATTTGTTGTGCTCTTACTATAAGAATTGTATAATATATTTTTCATCACATCTTTTCGAAAGGACTACTTGGTTCGCCTTTAAGTGCGCCCAAAGGTGGTGTTTTCTATAAGGAACTTTATAAGTGCGACGGAATTAACTTTGCCGCGCACTTTTTGAATTTGGAACAAATAAGTGCGACGGAATGATCTTTCCCGCGCCAAGAATATGAATGAAAAAAAAATGTAAATATAAGTTTTCTTTTTTTTTATTATTAGATACCGTTTAATTTAAATGTATTTGTTACTCTACGTTTTATCAAATAATAATATAACAATAAAATATGAGGCGCTTTTATTTTCTCATAGAGGTAAGTAGAGTGTACCAATCGGGCGCAAAATTTATTTTTGGCTCGGGCGACGTACTTTGAATCCCTCGCTACGTTCAGGATTCTACTAAAGATTACCTCACTTCGCTCTGGATTCAAAAAACGCCCTCGCCGTAAAAATATTATTTTGCTCCCATATGATTCAATCTACTATTAATTTAGGCATGTCACAGACCCTCGAAGACGACGTCGATGAATGGCCTTCAGGTGGCTTAATTAACTATTTTGGAAATTGAGCTAGCCACCGGCTGATCCAGCATATCCGATCCAGCGGCTAGTCGGTGGCCGGATGACGTATAACGCCAATGCATAAGTCGAAACATACAACTTGGCGGCTGTAATGTTAGCTACAAGCTGCGGATACCCCAATCCTGACGGAAGCTCACTTAACACCTGCGCGAGAATCGGGTTATTCTAACATCAGAGCCGTCAAGTTGTATAATTTGACCTAAAGAAAGTTTGTATGGGCCGCATGCTAACTTAAGTACTATTTTGGCGTTACGCGTAGCTGCGATTTTAAGCATAGAGTTTCCTAAGAAATTAGATTTCCGCTACATCGAGACGACATTTCCCATCTTTTGAGATCTGTGGGCGCAATTCATTCAATGAAGATTCATAATATCGCTTTGTCTAGACAACCTACGAAATGAAAACATACAAAATTATACCTTATGCTGCAAATATAAAGCTTATTGTTTTTTCGCGTTTCGATTCCCAATCCAGACGGTCTAACGTGAGGGGTTTTAAATATTTAAAAATTTTGCCTTTATAATAGACCTTTGATGGGAAATGATCGACAGCAATGAAAGTTTGTGAGAAAATGTGCTCGTGTTCAGTCAATGTTTTAATGTGCCAATGTATAGTCTTATTTTAAGCTAGCTGACTCGGTGAACTTCATCTCACCATCTGTCAACGCATATGTAAAAGTGTCAAATGACAATTTTTACACATTATGCAGGAATATTTTGTATGGGAAATTTTAATTATCGTTTTTATTATTTTATTCGCTACATTTTTATATTTTCTCACAGTAAAACCTTCCCTAGACTTCTACAAATTTTTCAAGACTAAAATTAGCCAAATTAGTTCAGCCGTTCTCGAGTTTAAGGGAGAATAACAACCACGATTAATTTTTATATATAAGAAGATTTATAGTGAAAATATAATTTCTTACATAATTTTATGTAAAAGAGATATTATAAAAAAAAAAAAAAAAAAGTTGCTGTCAACGTATGTTGGCAGGATTTTTCTCGGCCCTTATTTTTCAGATTTTTCTGCTCTAGCGGGCCAAATTCTATTCCAATCTTTCCTTTTTTTCTTATTTTCTTTCGAGGTAATATTTGTAGAGCTAGAGATAGTCAAATAATTGTTTTCTATTGTGTTGTAATATTCGGTAGGTTTTTGACAGTCGCGGCTCATTGTTGTTTTCTTGTTTCCATGTCAACGCCATCCGAGTCTGCGCAGACCGCCCACGTCACGGTCTGACGTCCTGACGTCTCCACTTATAGAACCTAAGTTTATTTTTATTTATATTTGTAGTATAATTCTTGTTATTCATGGCATTTTGCGCCCCGGCCGGGCCAAATGCAGTTTCCCAATACGTTAATGTGTCGCAGGGGGACATGATTCAGTGCCTAGAGTGTTCCCAATGGCGATTTTTTAAAGGACAGAAAGGCCTCAAAATTCACCGTACGCGGTGCCATATAAATAGCCAAATTACAGTTTCGGCCCCTATTGCAGGCTCTGATGGAGCCAGCAGCAGTCCCGTGAGCGCTGCTGCTCCTTCCAAACCGCTTTGGGAGGTTCTTAGCTCACTCAAAAGTTCTCTTCCTGTTTTAAAACGCATCTCGCGTGGTGCACGTTTTTCGGTTGCGCAGTGTTTATCTGCTGCTATTCGGAATGTTATTTCTAAAAATTCTTTAGACGCCTGGGAACACCTCTTGACTTTTCCCTACGTTGTGCTTTACGTACATTCGGACCCAACAAACAAAAAATCCCTTACCACTAGGGTAAAGGAAAATTGCGTAAAGTACAGCGCATTGGAAGAGAATTCTTTAGATTTTGAAAGCATTATTCCGCCAACAAGGCAGAATAAACCAAATTCTAAAAAAACAGACGATTCGGTTACCATTAAAATAGTAGAGAGCAAAATTAGTGATGGCGATATCAAAGGCGCCGCACGAGTCCTGTTCTCCAGCGACACTATTGCCCCCCACACACCCGATACGGTCCAAGCGGTCCAGTCACTCCGTGCATCCGCCGGCAGCATGTCTCCACCTGCCTGAGCCACCACACCCTGATGACGTTGTCATTGAAGTGTCAGCTCAGGAGATTGCAGCGGCCGTTTCTTCTTTTCGGAGCGGCTCAGCCGGAGGCCTAGATGGTCTCTCGCCTCAACATCTAAAAGATCTTCTATCTTTTAGCTCTGGTGAGGTGGCTGAGTCTCTCTTGAGAGAATTAACGGGTTTGGCAAATCTCATGTTATCTGGGCAGGTCAATGATGACGTTATCGAAGTCTTGTATGGCGCTAACCTATGCGCACTTGTCAAAAAAGATGGTGGCATCAGACCTATTGCTGTTGGCACCACATATCGTCGTCTCGCAGCCAAAGCCGGTTGTGGAAAAAAGGTTGCTCTTTTGAGTAGACTTTTTCAACCATTACAGCTTGGCTTTGGTTCGCGGGGTGGATGTGAGGCTGCTGTTCATTCGCTTCGTACTTTTCTCGGTCAAAATTGTGGAGAAGTGTTGCTTAAGGTGGATGTCAAAAATGCTTTCAATTCGGTTAATCGAGATGCCTTGTTAGCACAGGTCAAAGACAAAATTCCCGATCTTTTCAATTTTCTTTGGCAATGCTACGGCAAACCCACTAAATTAATTTACAAAAATGATGTTTTGCTATCTTCCGTTGGCTGTCAACAAGGTGACCCTCTCGGACCAGCCATTTTCAGCCTGGCCATTCATCCAATTGTTCAACGTCTCCAATCTAAACTCAACGTTTGGTATCTGGATGACGGGACTTTGGGTGGCGATGCGAGCACAGTCCTACGTGATTTGGAAATTCTTATTGACGAGTTTCGTCAAATTGATTTGGAGCAAAATTTTTCGAAATGCGAACTTTTCGTTTGCGACTCATGTCCGGATAAAGATTTGATACTTAACAAATTTAATGATTTGGCACCTAACATCAAATCGGTAGACAAGTGTTCTCTTCGCCTTCTAGGTTCGCCGATATTAGATGAGTCTTTTCCGCCTTTCGTTCAAGAAAAAAATCAAAATTTTTTGAGTGCCTCTGATAGGCTACTCAAAATTATCGGTTTTGAATATTGACATGAGTGAAAGGGCGTGGCTACAAGCCTCCTTGCCTGTTAGGCTTGGAGGGTTAGGGGTCCGCCAAATTTCAAGTGTTGCTTTACCAGCTTTCTTGTCCTCCATTCATAGTACTCAGAACTTGATTGAAAAAATCCTCGCACCTTCTTTAGGCCATTCTGGCGTAGATGTAGCTCATTTGAATGAGGCAACGAATGCTTGGAGGGTCGCTTGCCCAAATACCGAGCTTCCAAAGACTTTATCGTCGCAGAGACTGTGGGATCGGCCGATCTGCGAACTAGCACGGAAATCTCTTCTAGACACGTGTCCTAGCGTCGCGGATCGCGCTCGTATCCTTGCAGTCTCTGTATGGGAGTCCGGTCTTTGGTTGCAAGCATTGCCCTCTTTCAATACTGGTAACCTTTTAGACCCAACTGCATTTCGTCTAGCTGTCAGCTTACGCTTGGGTGCAAGGTGTTGTGAAGCTCATCGCTGTCAGTGTGGTACTGCAGTTGACCAGCTCGGTCACCACGGTCTCTCTTGCTCAAGAAGCGCTGGTCGGATTGGTAGCCACGCCAGCCTTAACGATGTCATACGCAGGGCTTTTGTCACCGCCAATATCGCAGCCGTACTCGAACCGAGTGGGTTGGCGCGTGGTGATGGCAAAAGGCCTGACGGCATGACGCTGGTCCCATGGAAGTGTGGACGGCCCTTAGTATGGGACGCAACTTGCGTCGATACTTTGGCACCGTCACATCTTCCTGAGACTCAGAGTAGGGCTGGAGCGGCGGCCAATTCAGCTGAGCAGCACAAGCGGCGCAAATATGCTAACCTCGGTAGTGGTTACATATTTGAGCCATTTGGAGTTGAGACTTTGGGTCCGTGGGGGCCGGGAGCTCATCTCGTTTTCAAAAGTCTTTCTGAGCGTCTGGTGGACGCGACGCGTGACCAAAATGCTGGTGTTTATTTGGCTCAACGTATAAGCATTGCCATTCAGCGTGGCAATGCTGCCAGCATGCTGGGCACGCTGCCAACTGGAAGTGGGCTTGAGCACTTGGATTATCTATAGACCTTCAAGGGTCTGTGGATGATCCAATTGCTTTCTATGTAGTAGTAGTGTAGTATTGTCATTAAAAAAAAAAAAAATAAAAAAAAAAGAGATATTTAACAACTCTAACAAAACTTTTACTTGGACTTGTATTAACGATAAATTCATATTATGTGTAATTTAAAAGCTTTTTTGCATTTAAAATATTTTAAGTTGTGTACTTTCAAATACATTACAGGTAATACAGTAACAGGTACCCGTAGAGACCAAATATTGAAAAAAAAATGCCTTTTAGTACAAGATCTAGAGCTCTACGAAGGCTCTCATATTACAGACTCGTTCATCCGTATAACAGTATCTGAAGTAAATATCTCATTATCCTAACGATGCATCGCATGAAAATGCGGATCGCCTCTGACCATGCATAAATATCTATTAGGCGGGAGATTAATATTTTTACACAACAACATCGGGCAGGTAATCTTAAAATTCTTAAAACATTGTGCAAAATATAGGTTCTGAGCTACGAGCGAATGTCTATCTTTAAAGTCACAATCGTGCAAAAAAGAGTCCGAGCCAAAACTCTGCCCAAGCTACGTAGTGAGCAGGCTACGTAGTTCCGTACCCAAAGGGTAAAAACGGGTCTCTATTACTAAGACTCCGCTGTCTGTCATCAGGCTGTATCTCATGAACCTGTAGCTAGAAAGCTGAAACTTTCACAGATGATGTATTTCTGTTGCTGCTTTAGTTGGTGGGCTACATTTGGCCACCAACTCACCCCATGGAAAGCAAAGTTGTAGCGAAGATGGAGTATGTAGACCTAGAAGACCTATTCTCTAAATGCCTACAATGCTTTTCCCGTCTTGTGATCTAGTGATCTCTAGCATTTTGTAAATTATAGTACGAAGTATTAGGGTACCCCTACTCAGACATGGGTAGGTTTACGAGTACAAACAAGGGTAAGGTAGTTAGCGGGGTTTCATGTTTATATTTCTTTAATGCCCTGGGTTGTTTGCAAAGTATTGTTTTGTCTTATGCGGAACAATTATGAGCCGAGATTCGTTTGGAATAGGTAAACAAAGATTGTTGAGCTTGCTGGGAAATTTTTTAAGTGAAAATTGTGTGCGATTGTTTGTTACATTTTGAAATAGGTTCTATTATATTACGTGAGCATTAGAATGTTATCTTTGGAGGTACTAATCTTCGGTATTTTCCAAATTACCTGATCTACCATTAATTCAAGCAATATGATCTATGTTTTGGGTCAGATGTGAGTCGGAAAATTTTCCATCGTTTTCATGACTTTGAAAGCTTGAAAAAAATTCCGACATGCTTAATTTACCTTATTTCACACCACTGGCTTTTCGGTGAAGGAAAACATCGTGAGGCAACCTGCATACGTCCGTAGAAGTAATTCGATGGCGTATGTGCATCCACCGATCCGCACAGGGCCAGCGTGGTGGGTATGGCCCAAACACCCTTCGTGGGTAGGCCTACGTCCTGCAGTGGACTATTAAAAAGGCTGGTACAGTACAGTAATTTACCTGCGTTTTTTTTTTCACCCATTGAAGTTAGAGATAAAAATTTCAGCTCAATCTGTTGAAGATATCTACTTCAAAATTGAGTAGCGAGATTCCACCCGAACAAACATACGTACATTGCAAGTTAAATGTAACCATCTAATTAAAATAGACTTCTCGACAAAAAATGAAATAGACTTTAGTACAAGATTTAAATTAAAAACCAGACAATATAACTTTGAGAAAAAAAATCTATTTACCTTTTACCTTATTTATTATTTTTTTCTCTACCATCATTTGATTTATAGGTGTATCTACGACGATTCAAATTTAATTCGAGGATGGTACCCAGCAGAGCACTACAAAATACGGTCTCGCTAGTTCCCTCGACCACATCATAATATGCAAAATCCCTGAAACTGCAAACCGATTACTTAATTATTCCACCAAGCTGAGTCAATCAACTTTCAAGACGCTACAGACGTCTTAAAAACCAGTGAACCGCAAGCACCTGAATAAGAAATTCGAGTTTAAAGTCTGGCGGCCATCTTGGGTATAATTAGGCAGTTTAGATGCGGCAGGCGAGCGGTGTATGAATGTTACCTATAGCCTGACATTGGACCTTTGAAGCTATATCATTTTGCACCTACTCGGAGGGTGGAAACGTGAGAGGAAAGAGTGCGAGAATGCGTCGTAAAATTTAATAAGAGCAATGGATTAGGAGCTATTTGTAACTGACGGGTTTCTCGTATAGATTGGTAACGTTTTGGAGTTATGTGTGGGAGGTTTTGTTCTCTTTTATGTGCTGCGGAAAACGAGGAGGAAAACTTTTCCTGAAAAATGTTTTTCAGTATTGTTTAGGTACCTTCCTTATGTTACCCTTTGATTGATTACTCACTTATCTCATAGGTGTCTACGAGTATGGTTGATTGGTTACTAATTTTTGCGTTCAGGCAGTAAATCGTAACAGTAGATTATTGTGTTATAAACAGACTGAAGCTTAAAAAAATATATGGGGAATTACATTTAAGGATATGGGTAAAAAGTCTTAAATCTAAATGGCTACAAAGTTCAGATGTTATTGAAACTTTGTTTTCATGTGGCTCTAAACATTTTTGTTAATTCTCTAGTTTGCTATATAGATATGTATAGACTCATCACGCGGAAACTAATGTAGTTGTAAAGAAAAGTTTACGTCTATATCAAGCTGTAAGCTTTACGAGGCGTTCAACCTAAAAACATTTTAAGTGTAATTTATTTAACCTGTAGACGATCGAGACAAATTAAAGTTCCCTTTATCTCCAGTCACCGTGAATCCGTGATCAATAAATCGGAAAGCGAGCATCTTTATCGCTGAAAGTAAACGCGTCCTAAACTTAAGCTTTACTTTCGAAGTAAGGAAGATTCCACAGACAAACCTCGATACCTAATGTTGACCAAACGTTTAACGTCATTGTCAGTTGTGTATTGTTTCCATCCACTTTCCAGCAAAGGAATAGTTTAAATTTCCAGTAAACTATTACCCCTCGTCTGAGAGGCAACCAATGTAATAAACGTTTTCAAGGCCGAAGCTAACTATCGCGTACATTTTTAAATAGGAAACCTCATACGATGCTAGTCAAAAACAGTCATTTTTATTGTGAGAAAAAAAAGTTACCGACCCCTTTAGTTAAGTTGTGTTACCGTTGCATCGTGTGAAAAATTCTCACATATCGTATAAACACTAAATAGCGTTGCAGTTTGTAGAGATATTTCACAGAATCGAATTTAACTTCTTTATTATTATTAAAAAAATAGTTATTTTTTACACTAATATTGACTGTTTATTGCTATTATTGCGTTTTTCACTTTTATTGTTTATATATTGTTATTTAATTTTTAATTTTGTATCTTCGCTGACATTTGTTTATTAAAATCATTGTAAGCTCTAATTATTCTATTCTGTTGTATTTGATTTGATGTATGTTGTTGTATGAATAAATTAATATGGCTATAAATTAAATTTTCGACAACCTACAATACGTAACGACATTTAACATGAGTTACACCAACTCGTAATAAAGGTACAGGTACAAGGGTTGCACCTCTAACATTATAAACGCGGCCTAAACTTAACCTTCCAAGTTAATGGCATTTCATTATATCGTTAGATAGGCTTAGCTAGAGGTGAGTTATGGTTATTTGAATTGTGCTCGAAACAAAATAAATTCACCCGACGTGCGCTATAACGCTCTGCTCTTTGCATTTTTGAGTGCTTATTTCGAGTGGGATAAAAGTTTCCGTTATTTATGTCCCGGTTCTAAGATTTAATGTGAACTGAAATGGCGATAATGCGAATCGCGACTGGATGTTTTATGTCGTGACGTCAGACGGTATCTAGTTTGATTTAGGGGTGTTTTTGTTTGCTGGACGAGTTTTGAATATCGAGTGACTAATGCGGCTCGTGGTACGTAACTACTTACTAACGTACTGTAGCTACTAATGTACCAACTTACGTAATATTTTTTGACTAAGTAAATAAACTTCTGAACAGCTGGACTGAAAAGAAAACGAACCAAGAGGTGCTCGACATGGTGAAAGCGAAAAGAAAATTTTTGACAACAGTAGAAAATAGAAGGGGAAAGATGTTTGGCCACCTAGTACGACATGACAATCTAATGAAAACCATAATAGAAGGAAAAGTAGACGGAAAGAGAGGAAGAGGAAGATCACGGAGAGCGTTTTTAGATCAGATCAAAGAGAAGGTAGAGGTCATGTCGTACAGGAAGGTGAAAACACTGGCGGAAGACCAAAAGACGTGGAAATTGCTCCACCGACAAGAGCAGTGCTCTTAAATCCGAATGAATGAAATGAACTGCGTACTGTCAAGCGCAACGTAGGACGTCCTCCCACGAGGTGGACTGATGACCTCGTCAAAACCCCAGAACAGCATTGGATGCTAACCGCTTCCAATCGGTCTTCTTAAATATAGGGAAGGTCTATGTCCAGCAGTAGACAACCTATGACTGCTGGATGGATGGAGCGAATGAAGCGAGCGAAGCGTCTATATGCTTCGAGATTGGCAAAGTTTTCTTTTATTATTCCGTATTTTTGTTGGTTTGGATCTCGTTTTTCCACTACAGGAACAACAAATCTTGACGAAACTTTAGACAGGTTTTATATATTTTTGAATTTTTTTCGTCATCGGCGGTGATTTTTCGTTTTAATTTTTTGGGAAATTTCTTACAAAAAAAATGAAAATAAGCTGTAGCGCTGTTTGTCAACCCATTTTGATAATATTTGGCATCGAACCATCAAAAAGAAAAAATGCTAAGTCGATGTATCTAACAAAAGCTAGTCTTAATAAAATCGGTTAAGAGCAAACCGAGATATAGCCTTAGATGAAGAGTTAGTATATTTTGGCGGAGTCAACTGTCGGGATAATTACTAGTATACTTCTTAAAACGTTGCTGCAGCATACCGTGAAGTTACTGTCTTAAGTGCAACCGATAGGTATGATATGATAATAAAATCGAGTTAAGAAGTTTTAAAGTCTCGCTCATTGGCAAAAATAAACAAGAAAAAGTACGGTTTGCACTCCGGGAGTGCCGCCAGAAGTGAAAACTTGAACCTTAAACAAATTGTCGATCAGACGGGTTTAATTTTTTTTACCCATCTCAAAAAGTGCACAACGCCGCTAAAGAAGAAGTCGATTCTCATTGGCAAGCTACAATATTCTATTGTTGGGTCCCAGTTGTTTTAACCGGTTAGCCATAGAATTAGAATTAGAATCATTTATTGATATATTGAGCTTAATACTAAAATTAAATGTACAACAGTTTGTACAGTAATAATTAGTACCGCAAAATACATCTCGTCATTTCACACTACACATTAGCAAAATTAAATTTAAAAATTGGTTAAATAAAAAATAACTATCTACTTCAGCAACAAGATATGCTGTAGAAAGGCAACCGAACACAAAATTAAATAATGTCGGAACAGTACAAAATATCAAAAGTACAATGTAAATATTATAGATTATAGAAGTAGGTCATTTAAAATGTCATGGATTTTCGTCATTACATAATCACAAAATTAAATTAAAAAAAAAAAAATAAAAAAAAAAAAAAAAAAAAATTAATATCATATCTGAGGCCTTCAGACGGCCTAAAAACTCTGACGCCAGGGCTAGTCACCCGGTTTAACGATCTTACTTACTTACTTTATGGTAGGCAAGGTTTGATATCTAATTATGCTTACCCTTGAATAAAGGGGCTCACCAGAATATCAGCGTTGAGTTGGGACCTCCCAGCATTGCCGAGGTGCGTCCCTTTCGACGCTTTATTTCTTTTTACCAAAACTTTTTTTTTGTATTGTGTATATTCATGTCGAAAATAGTTTATTTTATTTCAATTTATTTCACCTGAGCCCGATAACTACACTCGTGTTTCACTGTTTGCATTCAAAATAAGTGTTTTGTAAAAGAAACCTTTTATCAGTTATAATTATACTTTGTATATCTATTATATAAAAGGCTTCCCTGAGTGACTGACTGACAGACAGCCTACAGCCCAAACCGCTTTTGATATGAGCTTGAAATCTATTATATAAAAGGCTTCCCTGAGTGACTGACTGACAGACAGCCTACAGCCCAAACCGCTTTTGATATGAGCTTGAAATTTGGAACATAGGTACATTGAACAACGTAATGGAGCACTAAGGACGAAAATTTTGAACTTTCGACCTCTAAGGGGGTAAAACGGGCCCTTTTCGTTTGTATGTAACTTTTTATTCCCTGTTCCGATTGACTTGAAACTTCGTATACATGCTTTTCAAACAAAATAAAAGTTATGTTTTTTCCTGTTTTTCCGATTTTTTCTTATCTAAGGGGTCAAATAAGGTCCCAAAGTTGGTGAAAAAAGCGTCAATTACATCCAACCAGCTAAACGGTTATGGTTGAAATCTGGTATGAAGAAAGCACACAGCAGGTTTCAACACAGGAAGTAATAATATCCAGGAAAATTTATAGAGTTCCTTAGGGATAGCCAAAATTTATCAGTTTAGGCTACAGCCCAAACCGCTAAAGATATAAACTTGAAATTTGGAATATACGTACATCGTAAGACATAATGAAGCACTAAGGAAGAAAATTTTGAAAAATTGACCTTTTACGGGGTAAAACGGGCCCTTTGTGTTTGAATGTAACTTTTTATTCCCTGTACCGATTGACATGAAACTTTGTATTCATGCTTTTATGACTAAACAAAAAATATGGTTGTTCCTGTTTTTCCGAATTTTCTTTAAAAATTTTCCTTGGGGGTCCGATACTTCCCAAAGTTGGTGAAAAAAGCATCGATTACAGGTTACGGATGAAAACTACTACGTAGGAAGCACACAACATGTTTCAATACTGGAACTATCATTATCTCGGAAAATCTACAGGGTTTCTTAGGGATCGCCAAAATTAATCAGTTTTATAATATAAAGCTAAGATAAAACGGGTAATGAATTCTAATGAAATTTGGTACGAAGCTAGACGATACTTCAAATTATCACTTAGAGTACTGCTATTCCGGAAAATTTGAGTTGGTCCTTCGGGATATCAATTTAAAAAAAAAGACTAACTTCAAAAATCAATGCAATTTTGTTTCAAAACAGCCCACCATTTTAACTAATAAATTACTATTGACGTCTAGGGAAAAGTCCCGGATTCCGTATCCGCTAGATTAAACGTAACCCTGAATAAGCGTAAAAAATAGCTTGAATGCATTTTTTTTTTCAGAATATAGTGAAGTATCTAGAATAGAACTAATATAATGATTCATCCGTAAATGGGGCAAAATGGGTCCCCAATGGTTTACGATTTTTAGGGTTCCGTACCTTAAACGGCAAAAACGGTACCCTTAGGATTACTTTGCTGTCCGTCTGTGTGTATGTCAAGACTCTTTATCTCGGGAACGCGTAAAGATATCAAGTTGAAATTTAAACTGTATACGTATATCTATGGTATCTTACAGTTATGTAAAAGAAAAACTTCTCAGTTATCGTTTGAAAAAGTTACAGCCGTTTATGTCGTAAAAAACCGCATATTTCGACACTCACAAAAATCAAAACCTACAGTGTACTTTCCGTTGACATAGAACTTGGAAATTTGGCGAGAAGTATTGTCTCAGAGTACACATATAGGAATAAATCTGAAAACTGTACATTTTTATTTAAATCACAAAAAATAGGGCCTCGAAATTCACAAAATATGGGTTCAAATTCAAAGTGAGTAAATCGTATCATGTAAGGTATCATATAAAAGAACTTCATTAGCACATGCTAAAACAGGTTTTTAATTATTTTAATAACGTGTTTGTACGGAACCCTCGATGTGCGAGCCTTACTTTACTACGGTATCAACCCTGAAAAGCGAAAATTACCTACCTATTCTATACATTTTGTCGCTGGTCCATGAATTTTTTGTGTTGAACAATTGATTTTATTGACGTGATTTCGGGGTTGGTATAGTAGTAAAAGTTAGTCAAATTATGAGTATAATAGCATACTAGAACACACCTGTCAACTAGATAATATACACCATGTGTTTCTACAACAACGTCTGAAAGTCCTTCAAGGTGTCTCGATCAATTTTGACTGGGTGAACGGTTTTAGGCGAGATTGTCATATCTCTCGGGAAAAATGAGATTAGAATAAATTTTAACGACTTAATGAAACACATCGAATACCTGTACCGGCCTTCATTAATAGTGCACTACTGAACGTAGGCCTACCCGCGAAGGGTAATTGGGCCATATCCATCACGTCGGCGCGGGTTACTGAATCCACATTGGTACGACATCCTGATACGACGATTGATTTGTTTGTACAGGTTGCCTTAAAATGTTTTCCATCAATGAAAGGCCAGTAGTGTGAAATTCCTTACATTATTGATTTAATTTCAAATATTCAGCACTTTATCATAAAAAAAATCACACACTCAGTAATAAGCTTTAGTTTACATACAAGTAAATTAAATAAGCAAACACTGAGACAATGCAGGCCAATCCGTGGGCTATTATCATATTAGGCAAATGCAGAGACAATAATTCAAGCTAAGCCGTAGGCATTATCCTTGCAAGTAATACGATAATAGGCTCAATTATGAAAGCGCTATCATAAATTTAATAGCAACGTAAAAAGTGTTCTCTATGTAGAATACCTAAAGAGAAAAAGAAACGGTAATAATTATGGTAATTAGCTATTATAATTACGATGGCGCCTTCGTAATTGGGCCTAATGCGGGCTTAACCACGGGCTATTATTATTTTAAGAAAGTGCCAAGACAACGCGGGCCAGACCATGGGCTATTATCATTGCAAGTGATACAACAATGCAGGCTAACGACAAGCTGTTATAATTTTTAGGAAGTATTAAGACAATGCGGGCCAGACCGCGGACTATAAGAAATTATTAAAAGCAAGTGCCAAGATAACACAAGACGAACCGCGGGCTTTTATTCTAAGCAAGTAAATACTAAAACAACGCGGGACAAATTGTGGATTATCATTTTGAGTACCTAAGTATTAACACAACGCGGGCCAAACCGCGGGCTATTATCATTTTGAGCAAACAAGCTAAGACAACACGGGCCAAACCATGGGCTATTATCATTGCAAGTAATACAACAACGCAGACCAAACGGCAAGCTTTTATAATTTTAAGCAAGTACGAAGACAACGCAGGCCAAACTGCGTTGTATAAATTACCATCTTTATTAAGCAAGTATTAAAAATACGCAGGTTAAACCGTGACCTATTATCATTTTAGGCAAATACTGAGACAATACAGGCCAAACCGTGGGCATTATCCTTGCAAGTAATACAACAACGCAGGCCAAATAGCAGGCTATTATAATTTTAAGCAAGTACTAAGACAACGCGGGCCAAACCGCGGACTATTAGATATTATTATAAGCAAGTACAAAGACAACGTAGGTCAAACCGCGGGCTATTTTTATTTTAAGCAAGTACCTATGTACTAAGACAACGCGGGCGAAGCCGCGGGTTTTAAGCTAGTTACCTTATAAACCTCATGTTAGGTACATTTTAAATAAACACGGAAATATGACATATATAGGACAGATTATTGTAGGTACAATTATAATATTACCTACATAAAATTATCATGTACAAAAGCTATGACCATCAAATAACGTGGGCCATTACCCGGCAACATTGCTTTATTGTCCATAACTAGCTCCATCCCAGTTCCGTTACTATTTCCTCCCCTACCCGGATTCCGCTGATCCGGTTACTCGAGCCATTTAGCGTAATGCGCGGTTTAGAAGGATTGACAGCTGTGGGAAGGGCAGCTGTATGGAAGAAGAGAGAGCGGATCACAGAAGAAATGATACTGTTTTATGAACACTACTTTTTTCTCTCTTTTCGTTATTGTTGTCAGTGGTTTTAACGCTTATATTTTACATGTTTTTTTCGAGAAAACCCTATTTTATCATTGTTTAATACCAAAATTGAAAGCAGAATTAGTAAAACTGATAATTTTAAATTTAAATTTGTAAGGAGTGTGTGTGTAAAAAGAACCGTCAATAAAATGACAGAAGTATCATATACCGTTTCATTACGTACGCATTTTTTATTTACTCTTATTACAAGTTACTTATAATAAAGAACTGCGTGTGGCTTTGGAAGGTTTTCAAATTAATTATAAGAAATAACATAAATTTCGAGTGACGCTCGCATAAATTTTAAGAAGAAAACGGTTTTGTTTGTTTGTTACTCTTTCACGCAGCAACAGAGGGTACAGAGGTAGTGTATATCGACTTGATTTTTTGCGTGGATATAGTTTAAAGATCGGAGAGTGTCATAGTCTACTTTTTATCAAAGTCATATAAATAGTGTCTATGGCATATGTTAGCAAAATATCATCCGGGCTTTTGCCCGGGTGATATTTTGCTATGCGTGGGAAAAAGATAGTAAAAATATAATGTTATTTCCGCTCCGCTTCTTTAGCTATTCACACCCTAATCTTGATTCTCTAACGAACAGCACCTTAACGATAGTTTGAAATGTGGGTGCGTGTCCCAGTGTGACACGGATTTAATGGAAGCCAACTAAGGCCCATCTCATGCAGGTTTAATCATATTAGGTTTTTAGAGGCGATGGCTTTCTAGCAGCTCAAAAAAATTCAGGTAACAACTCAGTTTTGAGATATAATATGAAAAGATTTAAAAAAGAAAAACATACTTTTTACACGACTCCTGAATAAAACTAGCAACATTGTCGTTTTATTTTATGAGTCGACATTACTTCTGTTTTTGTGGACTTTATTAAATTATTTAATTTATAACTAACCACACCATAAAGTGGCTGAGTGACTGGTATTACTATGAAAAGCACAAAAATTTATCTCTACCTTGAGCTAGACCTCTTAACCGTTGAAAATGGTCTCTACATAATTTTTGGAGATTTATTTAAGTAGATACGTCTCACATTTATCACGTACGTTTAAAGCCCAGACCGATTAATAACCGAATATCTCTAAATTAATTATTTCCAAAACCGAGAAAGCCCCTCATAACCTAGATTTATTTCGGATAATGACCTTACAACTGGCTACATAACACGACGTTAAAGCCCGGAGTGTGTTACGAAAAGGGTGGATTAGTACGCAGTAAAATTTGTTAAAGCGTGCTCCATGATACGGGTGCCTCCAAGGCTTTGCAAGAACCACTGTTATCAGATCTCTTGAAGGACGTCAATAGCCTCAATTCCATCGTAAGTTTTGCAGAGCTGGAGATGCTCGGGAGGTCGTTTTAAGCTGGTCGTAAGGAACATGTATTAATATAGAGTTGTGGAAAGGCCAGCGCCGGGCCGCAACTATCTTTTGGCTGCAGACGAACACTATAATCCCCGATAAAGCCCGCACATTTACATTCAATTCTAATTCAGAACCACCTCCTACTTGTTCTGATTGCCTGGTACTTGTTCGTTTGATTAAAATGGTCTCGGGTAGACGACGACAAGTTTAGTTTAATTATGAATATATATTTCGGATAGTTTAGTCACACATAAGTAGGTTCTTAACACACGTATAAATTAATAGTAAGACACCTATTGTAAAACTGAATCTATTTGACTATATCTGTTTGGTTTGGAAGGCAGTTTGGTTGACAAATTTAAAAGCACACAAAAAATGTACCACTAGATATTTAAAAGTTATTAGAAGAGGACAATCACAATACTTATAACTTAACTAGACATAGATTGGTCCAATACTGCCTCGGTGGCTCAGTGGTTAGTGACCCTAACTTCTGGGTCAAAGAGGCATGGGTTCGATCCCCACCCAGGACAAGTATTTATGTGATGAACATAGGTGATTCCTCTGTGTCTGGGTGTTATTTAGTTACTATCTATAAAAGTATATGTATTTAAAAATATGTATGTGTAGTATATCAGTCTCTGGCAGCCATATCACAAGCTTTGCTTAGTTTGAGGTCAGAGACCGTGTGTAAGATGTCCCAAAATATTTATTTATTTATTTTAATTTATGTAATAAAGCCTTCAAAATTGAGTTTTCTACTAGTGATAAAAACATTATATATTTATACTATACTATACTAGTTTTTACCCGCGGCTTCACCCGCATACGCAATATATTATTATAATTTATAGCCTATGTGTTATTCTGATATATAAGCTATATTATTGCAAAGTTTCATCTCAATTCGTTCAGTAGTTTTTGCGTGAAAGAGTAACAAACATCCATACATACATCCATCCATCCATCCATCCATCCATCCATCCATCCATCCATCCATCCATCCATCCATCCATCCACCCATCCTCACAAACTTTCGCGTATATACACGCATTTAGTAAACTTATACCACCAATGTAATTACGTACTACTATGTACTAGCATTAAATTTCCAAAATTTTGAATTAGAACTCAGTATATTTCTGATTTCTTTTTCGAGCTTCTTCTACTGGGAAATAATAATAAATGTCTTGGAAGCGAATTCAAGCAGAATTTACCATGTAGGATTTACACGCATTTAGTAAACTTATACCACCAATTTGAATGTAATTACGTACTACTATGTACTAGCATTAAATTTCCAAAATTTTGAATTAGAACTCAGTATATTTCTGATTTCTTTTTCGAGCTTCTTCTACTGGGAAATAATAATAAATGTCTTGGAAGCGAATTCAAGCAGAATTTACCATGTGGCATTTTTTTCCTGATTTTCTTATGATGAAATTTTAAAAACTTGCCTATTAAAAGTAAGTAACCAAAAACTTGCCATATGTCCATAAAATTAAACATTTCTAAGCCAAAGGCCATCTAATTGAGTTTGTTCAGGACAAAACAAAGAACTACAGAAAACTTTTAAATTGTGTAGCGAAAGTGTCGCAGAAATGTTGATCTTTTAAAGTTGCTTTGAGCACCTGGCTGTAGGAAAGTAGGAACAGTTGTTTATTCTGTGACTTGACGGTCCCAAGTTAATATTATCTTTGGACGAGTCCATTTCCATGCAAGAGGACTGTCAAGGAAAATAGGAGCTAGTTCCAAGTTTTATTCGTGAAGTTAAATTTTCTTCCTGAGTTTGTTAGTTTTGGCCAACATAACATTCTGTCGAACTAATATTACATGTACCTAATGTAATATTAGTTCGACAGAATGTTATGTTGGCCAATCTAATTCACAGCAGTTTTATTTCAGTGGCACCTTATTATTGCTATTTTAGATACGAATGTAACAAATACAGGGTTATTTCTCATCAATTAGCATCCTCTTAGGGGCTTATTCTGTACGTCAAAACTAACAACTTTTGTTCTGCGACTTTTGTCAAAACTCAAAAATTTTTTTTGTTGTTCCACAGGAAAATATCGTTCACCCGCGACAAAATGTATGGAACACCTTATTTTTTTTTAGTTTAGACAAAAGTTGTTACTTTTGATGTACAAAATAAGCCCCTAAAAGGATGCTTATTGATTAGAAATAACCCTGTATGTACTACATTACCAAAAATAGGAATGTACCTAAGCCATCAAATAACCCCAAAATCAATCCTTACTTTACTATTTGTTACTGTTTCCCCTCATTCTAGAGTTTCTTTTTATTTCATATAGGTTTGCGTTTGACTACACACTGCCTGATGTTAAGCAGATATGCGGTCTAGGATGTAACACGCTTACCTAGAAGAGTTGCTTGGTAGAAATCGCTGTCTAGAGAATCTAAAGATAGGCCCGCCTGTTGTCACATTGTCGCATTTTTCTGACATATCTAGTGTGAACAATTAAGCATTCATCTATTTATTTGGTCTCATAAAAAACACAGTCCATTTGTAAACTGTCTTTGATTACTCATTTATATAAATACAAATTGACATATCGTCATCATTCTGTCTCTAATAAGTTAAAAACACATAAATCCACAAACTTGATCAAAAACAAACAATAATCGTTCTACAGAACTCAGCATATAAAATTCCATGTCGAACTTTTTTATTATTCCCGAAATATCAGACATTTCCGATACTTTTTCTCCACCTATGATAAAATGTTATGATTGCGCACGGGGCGAGAGTGATATTTTGTATCTATTTTATCTACAAAGTTTTCCTATATCAATACAGTATTACTATCAGGGAAGCTATCTTGCACCCCGAACGTACTTACCGATTTATAGGTGACATTATTTACGGTAACAAATAAGTTGCAACAAAACAGGTAAAAAAATAAGTTCGGAGACCGATAATAGTTGAGTTAGTTTTTAGGGTTCCGTACCTCAAACAAAAAAGACGGAACCCTTATAGGATCACTTTGTTGTCCGTCTGTCCGTCTCTGTGTATGTCAAGACTCTTTATCTCGAGAACGCGTAAAGATATGGAGTTGAAATTTAAACTGTATACGTATATCTATAGTCTCTTGCAGTTGTGTAAAAGAAAAACTTCTCAGTTATCGTTTAAAAAAGTTAGAGCCATTTATGTCGTAACAAACCGCACATTTCGACACTCACAAAAATCAAAACCTACAGGGTATTTCCCGTTGACATAAAACTATGAAATTTGGCGAGAAGAATTGTCTCAGAGTACACACATAGGAATAAATCTAAAAACTGTACGTTTTTATTTAAATCACAAAAAAATAGGGCCTCGAAATTCACAAAATATGGGTTCAAAATTCAAAATGAGTAAATCGTATCATGTAAGGTATCATATAATAGAACTTCATTAGCACATGCTAAAACAGGTTTTTGATTATTTTAACAATTTGTAATTTTCGATGTATGACGCGAAAAGTGAAAAAAAAAAACTTTTTTTTCGATGGTTATAGTAAAGAGATTTTAACAACTTACTTCCCAATTTTGTGAAAATTTCTGAATTTGTACGGAACCCTCGATGTGCGAGCCTGACTCGCACTTGTCCGGTTTTTTTATAAGCTTTTTCTTTTTAATAAAACGTAAAAATAAAGTTAAGTAAGTATGTTTATTGCTTCGTTGTCTGGAACAGATTGCTATTGGTGATAAGGTAGCACTTTTAAAGCCTTAATTATGTCATATGAGTAAATTAGCTTTGCTAATAGTAGTTATGAATAAAAAATTTATCCGTCAACCTGTGCTGATTTCGAAGTATACGTTTTTAATATATTTTACAAATTGGAAACCAGATCGTAAATAAATAACATAAATATAGTTCAAAAATAAACTAATAAAACAAGCTTAGGAGCGATATTTTTTTTTTATAATAAATGAATTGTCATCTGTCTTTGATAGGTGTGCAAAGTTTATAGAAAATCTGATTGCTCAAAGTAGGTCAAAATCGAGCTCAAAGGGGTTGGTTACAAGCAAACAAACATAGGTACAGGTGAAACTAATAAAAGCGTGTTAAAAAGGAAAGTTTAGAAAGTAAAAACAAAATTAAACGTAGCAGGTGAAAAAGAATTTTAAAAACACAGGCAATAAAAAAGAATTACTAAAAGGGTAAAAGTAAAACAAAGTTTGTTTGGCAATATTTTAAAAGTCGACAAAATCCAAACAGTTAAATTAATTGATTAGCTAAGGGCTTTAAAACAAGCCTCAAGAAAAGCAAAGTAGCAAAGATTTATTTTACTTTCGGTAGCAATTAATGTTGAGAGTGAAAAATCTTCGGGAAACTTCCCGGCGGGTTGGGTATCCGGCGCTTATTCGTTTTCTCTAAATTGGGTAAATTTTTCTTCTGAAACTTTGATTCGACCCCTTTCTTCAGCAATCAAGCAATTCTTATGGCACCCGAGCGTCGCTGAACGTCACAGATGAATAGCGTAAGTTTACTTCACAGAAGGGCATTTTCGGTTTCGTATTTTCATAGCTAAAAAAGTTAATCACTTAATTTTGTTGAATTGATCTATACAATTATAATTATTATCTCTGGAAATTTAGTGGCCTAGTCTAATCCAAAGATTTTGTTATTGATCTTTATTAACCTACGTTGTCCTACTGCTGGTCTTCCCAATTTAATCATGATTGTCTTGCCATCTTTTTACTAGGTACCTACTGTCTTATTAAAACACATTGCTCTTTTTGAATAGTTGTTTTTAATACGTGGCTGGTAAGTATACGATTTCAAATAAGTTTGATAGGTTGAATTACTAACGAAAATTTACTTTTTATTCATTTTTGGGACTCTACAACCTTTTTGTTAATTTTATTTAATGTATCGTTATTTCAACTACAATAAGCTTTAATGATTTTTAATACCTGAAATAACAAATAAGTGAAAAATTGCTCATAGAATTACCTTACTTTTCTTTTTTACTATGACGTTAAAATCAAGCAAACAATAACCGAAACCGCGGCAAATACAATTAACTAAATTAATGAATTAAGACCCGCCAAGTTTCTTTATCTGGTTATTAATTCGTCTCGAGCCAGACGTCTTGCGCGTGCAAATGTTTGAGGATGAGAGTGCTTTGTGTTTGTTTATCATAAGTATTCGAATACCTATTTAAATACCTAGCAACAAAGCCGTGAAATGTATCTTTGGTAAAATTGTTTTTTGATGCGATAACGACTTATAATATAAGTCGATCTATAAATCGATTAACGCCAGCTGCACGCACAAAAAAGAGTCATAGTCCGCCTGGGCCGAGCGTGCAAGCAAGAGCGTGCAACAAGCGATAGAGATACACGATCGGCCTAAGTATTCAGCTTATTTCAGTTGTAGATTAAAAAATGTTTTAATACACAATTATCGTTCGTTAACCGACTATGTAAACAACCATTTTTCAAATTCTCCTCCTATTTTCTAAAGTATTGTTTATGTATACAGAGGTATTTTTATTTACAACTATATTTTACACTCACCATTAATGAAGAAATTTTACAATGGGATTAATTCTGAGATCACAAAAATATATCTTTATTATGTTACGGAAATCTAATAATCTTGTGCTAGGTGAAACGTAGGTAAGCAATTTAAATTTAGCTTCTGAATGCGAACTTTGTGTTGCATGATTTAAATTATGTCAAACGGTGCTCCGCATGGACCCTACCGACAGAAATAATTTCATATGCAGCATACAAAGGCCGTGGGGTGCCGGCAGAGTAGAATAGCACCCCCCTTTTGTACCAGGTGTCGTAAGAGCCGACTGAGGTACTACGGAACCGACAGTTGGCGGTATACCCATCCAGAACAGCGTAGCTCAAGTGCAACAGGGCGGGGATGGGCAGCAGCATCCCTGTCGCGAGAGCTACGCCCTGCGATTGCCAACACGCTTGCCCAGCGCGGCAATTATGGGCAAATCCCCCCTTATGATTGCACAAAATGAAACCAGGCCCCCAGTCCCCGGCAGCTCCGCTAGTCCTGGTTCCGGCAGCGACCACGGTAACGGCGGAGCAAGGGGTGTTAAGAATCCCCGGCAGAGATCCGGCTGCCACCCCAACCGACGACGACTGGCCCTGGCAACATATAACGTGCGCACCATGAGGACTGATGAGAAGATTGCGGAACTGGAAGAAGAGTTGAGTAGGTTGCGATGGGATATTATGGGGTTATCTGAAGTCCGTAGAGAGGGCGAGGACACGATAACCCTGAAATCCGGCAACCTACTGTACTACCGGGAAGGTGACCAACGGTCCCAAGGTGGTGTCGGCTTTCTCGTTCACAGGTCTCTCGTTAACAACATCATTACCATCGAAAGTGTGTCGAGCAGGGTTGTATACCTGATACTCAGAATATCCAAACGATATTCGTTGAAGGTCATCCAGGTATACGCACCGACCTCGTCACACCCCGATGATGAAGTGGAGGCTATGTATGAGGACGTAAGTCGGGCCATACATACGTCTAAGACCCGCTTCACGGTTGTTATGGGAGACTTCAACGCAAAGTTGGGCAAGAAAAGCGATGATGAGTTGAGAGTGGGGCAATTTGGATGTGGGCAACGGAACCCCAGGGGCCACATGCTGGCAGACTTTCTGGAGAAAGAGGAACTCTTCATGATGAACTCTTTCTTCCAGAAGCCACCTCGCAGGAAATGGACCTGGATGAGTCCCGACGGTACCACGAGAAATGAGATAGACTTCATCATGACTAGCGAGAAACGGATATTCAACGACGTCTCCGTGATCCACAGGGTAAAAACTGGCAGTGATCACAGAATCGTGCGAGGCAAACTGAATATCAACGTTAAACTCGAAAGGTCCCGCCTGATGAAGTCTACGCTCCGACCTACTCGTGCCCACATACAAAACCCCGAGAACTTTCAGCTCGAGCTCTCAAATCGCTTTGCTTGCCTGGAGAACTTTGCGTCGGTGGACGAGATTAATAACGGGCTCGTAGAAACTGTCCAAACGGTGGGTTCTAAGTTCTTTAGATCCCGCCGTTCAGATAAACCTAAGAAATTCTCCGATCATACTCTAAATCTCATGGCCGAACGACGCTCGCTAAGACTGCAGTCTTCCGATGATGTAAAGTCATACAGGCGGCTCAATAGACAGATTTCAAAATCGGTGCGGTGCGACATTCGTCTCTTTAATACTAAACATGTTAAAGAGACAATAGAGCGGAACAAAGGCTCCAAAGTGTTCGCGAGGCATTTTTCTATTGGGCAAAGCCAGTTGACAAAGCTGAAGAGAGAAGATGGCAGTATAGCGTCAACCAAGGCAGAGGTATTGCAGGAGATCGAAAGGTTTTACGGACAGTTATACGCCTCGGTAGCAAAGCTTGTAAACAGCACGGCCAAAGACCCAAGAGCCAAGCTGACCCGACACTTCACCGAAGACATCCCGGACATTAGCCTATACGAGATTAGGATGGCCCTGAACCAACTTAAGAACAATAAGGCGCCGGGTGACGACGGAATCACTTCAGAGCTTCTGAAAGCGGGTGGAACGCCGGTACTAAAAGTCCTTCAGAAGCTTTTTAACACCGTCGTCCTCGAGGGCATAACGCCAGAAGCGTGGAACAGAAGCGTGGTGGTGTTGTTCTTCAAAAAAGGTGACAACACCTTATTGAAAAACTACAGACCCATCTCGCTTCTGAGCCATGTTTATAAGTTGTTTTCAAGGGTCATTACGAATCGTCTCGAACGCAGGCTTGATAACTTCCAGCCTGCCGAACAAGCCGGTTTCCGGAAGGGCTTTGGCACCATGGACCACATACATACGCTGCGGCAGGTTATACAGAAGACCGAGGAGTATAACCTGCCACTTTGCTTGGCGTTTGTGGACTATGAGAAAGCCTTTGATTCGGTTGAGACATGGGCTGTGCTTGAGTCTCTTCAACGATGCCGTATTGACCATCGGTACATTGAAGTGCTGAAGTGTTTGTATAATAACGCCACTATGTCGGTTCGAGTACAGGAAGAGAGCTCCAAGGCGATCCCTTTGAAGAGAGGCGTAAGACAGGGAGACGTAATATCTCCGAAACTTTTTACTACTACTCAGGAGAACGCCTTTAAGCTCCTGGAATGGAAAGGACTCGGCATCAACATCAATGGCGAATACATCACTCACCTTCGATTTGCCGACGATATCGTAGTCATGGCAAAGTCGATGGAAGAACTCAGCACGATGCTCGAAGGCCTTAATCGAGTCTCTCAACAGGTGGGTCTTAAAATGAACATGGATAAGACAAAGGTCATGTGTAATTCTCATGTTGTACCCACCCCTATTTCAGTTGGGAACTCGGTTCTTGAAGTCGTTGACTCGTACGTCTACCTGGGACAAGTAGTCCAGTTAGGTAGGTCCGACTTCAAGAAAGAGGCCAATCGCCGAATCCAACTCGGTTGGGCAGCGTTTGGAAAATTGCGTAACGTCTTCTCGTCCGACATACCTCAGTGCCTCAAGTCGAAAGTTTTCGACCAGTGTGTGTTGCCAGTGATGACTTATGGCACAGAAACGTGGTCTCTCACTATGGGCCTTATTAGTAAGCTCCAAGTAGCCCAACGAGCCATGGAGAGGGCTATGCTCGGAGTTTCTCTGCGAGATCGAATCAGGAATGAGGAGATCCGTAGAAGAACCAAGGTTACCGACATAGCTCAGCGGATTGGCAAGTTGAAGTGTCAATGGGCAGGGCACATAGCGCGGAGAACTGATGACCGATGGGGTCGAAAAGTTCTCGAGTGGAGACCACGTACCGGCAAGCGCAGCGTAGGACGTCCACCCACAAGGTGGACGGATGACCTTATTAGAACCGCAGGATCGCGCTGGATGCAAACCGCTATCAACCGGTCTTATTGGAAATCATTAGGGGAGGCCTATGTCCAGCAGTGGACGTCCTATGGCTGAAATGATGATGATGATGATGATATAAAACGTTTAATGGTGATGATATAACCCACTTACAAAACGGTAGTGCGACAACATCCAGATAGGTATGTATGTTGTGGCTAAAGACCAAGACCGACACAAAACAGGAAAAACCGTTGAAAGAGAGAAAAAGCTAATTTATCGTCACGTGGACTGAAATAAGCTAAAAGTGATGATACTGATAATGAATAATATTGGACCACGCAATACTCCCTTGCGATACCTGCTTACTACATCTAATGAATTGGGAAACTGATTTTCTAGGATTTACCTAAAAACAATTTTATGATTGCATCGGTGGCTCAGTGGTTCGTGACCCTAACTTCTGGGTCAAAGAGGCATGGGTTCGATCCCCACCCATGACAAGTATTTATGTGATGAACATAGGTGATTCCTCTGTGTCTGGGTGTTATTTAGTTACTATCTATATAAGTATGTATTTAAAAATATGTAAGTATATGTAGTATATCAGTCTCTGGCAGCCATATCACAAGATTTGCTTAGTTTGGGCTCAGAGGCCGTGTGTAAGATGTTCCCAAAATTTTATTTTATATTTAAACTATACTGTACTGTACTGTTTCAGCCTTTTATTATCCACTGCAGGACGTAGGCCTACCCACGAAGGGTGTTTGGGCCATATCCACCACGCTGGCCCAGTGAGGGTTGGTGGATTCACATACGCCATCGAATTTCTTCTTCGATGTTTTCCTTCACCGAAAAGCCAGCGGTGTTAAATTCCGTACATAAATTCCAAAGAACTCATTGGTATGGGAACGGGATTTGACCCACGACCTCACAATTGTAAGGCGGGTGTCACTACCACTAGACCACCACGGCTTCGTATAAATATTTATATTTGATTCTATTTTCCAAGTTATTGCCATGGGTTATTGCGTTTTGTTTTGCTAAGACAACGGAGACGTACCTACATGTCAGTGAAATTTTCATTTTCTTCACATAAATCATACTGATCTCTACTGACACGACACACGCCAGCAAACATATCCTTTCGCCTCCAACCTCCTTAGAAGATGATAACAAATGCTCACAAAGAAAACAGCATTAATCAGGGTCAGGAAGCAGTATGATTTGAATGTAAAACAGTATTATGTGTACTATTGGTAATGACAGTGCCTTAGCGTGGTCAAAACCAGAGGAGACAGTTTAAAAAGGTAGATAGATACATTATTTTCAAATTTTCTGGGCTTAACTGGATTTTATGAAAATTAGCGCTGCTTTTTCTTTGAGATCATTTAAATGGGTGCGCTTAAATTTTCAGAACGCGTAGAGTGCAAGTGTAAATGGTTTTGTGTAAAAATAGCTTGGCTATAACTATTTTATGTATTTATTTATTTGTAATTTTTATTCCTGGCAAATACCTCGAATTTCGATATCTATTTTATTTATATGAACAACAAGAATCACAACTGCAATGTAAGTAGGCGTTTTCAGATCTGGAGTAAACAACTAAACTAACTAAGCAAAGCGTATGTCTTCGTCGTAAAGCGTTGGTTGACGGCAGGTATAACCTTATATATTTTGAATCTCGACGCTATTTTTGCAACTTTACCCAAGTCCGTTCACTGTCTGGTAGGTATATTGTGCCAAAGGCTCCTTCATGAGGTGTGAGGTATATGTGATCCTATCATTAGTCATAAACTGCGAGGCGGGTCCTTAGGCCCTCAGTCCTCATCCTCAGCACGTGAGCAGAAAGCCGATGTCTCCTATCATGTGCACTTAGTTGGAAATGGGAGCGAAGGCGTTCCTTTGTTTATCACCTTGTTTGGAAGAAATTGGAGATTATTTTGGAGGATGCAATCTTCGTGGAATAGGTGAAATTTTGCATATTTTTGGATTGTGCAAAGACGTGTATGAGAAAGGGAGGGGGTTATTCGTATTCGTTCGTATGCTATTTGTAATCAGTTTTGGTGATCAGGTTTTAAATGAATTTGTGAGAACTTGTAGTAATTACAGATAAGACGTGTAGAACTGGCTTATCTATTTTATTTTATTATGTCTATAAAAATGAATCGTGGTTGTTACTCTTACTAAAACTCGAGAGCGGCTGATCCGATTTGGCTAATTTTGATCTTGAAATATTTTTGGAAGTTAAAGAGCGAGAAAATTTGTACTAGTTGCGAGTAATAAATAAGAAGATAAATTTCATTTTCCCATTCAATATGTTCCTGCATGTAAAAGTTGACATTGAAAGTTGACAGATGGTGAGACGAAGTTCACCCAGTCAGCTAGTAATTAATACATTCTACAGAGTCGATTTAATCGCCATCAATTTACAAGCGGTGATTCCTGAGAATACATAGTATCTTTCTGAAGGCATTTGTGACAAGAAAAACAACACAGAAATAATTGTGAGTAGAATTCACGATTATTGTTACGTACTGTTTGTAGGTACATATATTATTATTATTTTTCGCCAAAAATATATCGGCATATCCGAATTCAGCTGTTAGAATAGTTTACTGAATTCGAATAGTTCGTACGGATCGATATGGTAACATTTACATTATTGTTAACAAAAATGGCGGAGCCGATTTCGATAAAGTTTAAACGAGACTACCTCTAAAGTATAATCTACCAAACAAAAATAGAATTAAGGAAATTGGACTATTTTGTAAAAAATTATGGGTAGTAAAAAAATATACGCGTCGACTTAGGAACCTCCACCGTTTTTTCGTCGGTTAAAAATACTTGCCCTTACATCTTGCGTATGTCAAACTATAAAAATAGTTTTTTTTTCTACACAAACACCAAATCAACATAAAAGACCCTTCTTATAACCGGATTACGATGGTGGAGTGACGATTGAAACACCACCGCAGTGGACCGCGCTGAATTTAAATAATACGTTTCTGCATCACTGCTCTGGAATATTTGAAAGAACTTGTATCACAAAGTATGTCCACATGTTTTTTTTTTTTTTTTTTTTTTTTTTATTTCGAATTGGTTTGCGTTTGACTACACACTGCCTGATGTTAAGCAGATGTGCAGTCTAGGGTGTAGCACGCTTACCTAGAAGATACCTATTTACTCGGGATTTGAAGACACTTACGTTGTACTTTAACGGGAAGACAGACCCAGGCAAAGCATTCCACATTCCGGCTGTTCGTATGAGGAATGAGGATTCGAAACGCTTGGTTCTAACGCGCGGAATGTCCACCATAAAAGGGTGACGCTTTGGTCGCGTCCGTCTAGCCGTACGATAGAAGAAAGGGGCAGGGGGGACCAGATTGTGCAACTCCTGGGCGCACTCTCTGAAGTGTATCCGGTAAAAGACCGACAAACACGCTACCTTGCGACGATGCTCAAGACTTTGCAG
Organism: Hypomecis punctinalis; assembly: GCA_949316475.1. Classification (NCBI taxonomy): domain Eukaryota; kingdom Metazoa; phylum Arthropoda; class Insecta; order Lepidoptera; family Geometridae; genus Hypomecis; species Hypomecis punctinalis. Next base: position 18,153,208 of record OX438802.1, read on the forward strand.
CTGCGTCTTAGTCAAGGTGTCGTTGTCAATCAGCCTCCTGGCTCGTCTCTCAATCGACTCCAGAGCCTCCAGTTGATATTTGGCAGAACCATCCCAAAGGTGAGAGCAGTATTCCATGCAAGACCTGACTTGTGCTTTATAAAGACTAAGCAGTTGCTCAGGTGTGAAATACCGTCTCACCTTAGAGAGAACACCAAGTTTTTTGGAGGCTAATTGGGCTTTGGACTCTATGTAAGAGCCAAAGTTAAGAGAAGATGAGAGTGAAACGCCTATTAATTAATTAATTAATTAACTTTACTGACTAGACTAATGAGTATATTATTATTAGTGTTACTTATATAGCATGTTAAATAGTTAAACATACCAACTATTCACTTCACACACATTATTATTATAAATAAAGCTCGTTAGAAATTAACAATATACAAAGTGATAACTTGTAATTATTAGTAGGTAACTTTTAGTTCTTTCTTTATTTTTATTTTTTTTATTTATTTATAAGTATCTGTGTTCAAATTAGGTTACTTTAGCGGTCAAAAGACCTACAGAAAAAATGTACCCTGCTATACAGGCTCTTACGAGACCTAGTGTAAGGTCCAAATACTTTAAAGGTACTTTTGCGATTTTCTACCGCACCTTATTTTTAAGATTGTTTGTAAGTACCTCCACAAGTTGTAATACGTAATAAAATATTTTATTATTATTATTATTATTATTATAATAGTTCCAAGCTGTCAGTTACCGGAACGGAGACACCACGGAAAGCGGGAGACAATTGAAAGGGTCTCTTTTTGGCCGAAAACAGACAGCCCTGAGTCTTTGTGGCATTAAACTTGACCAGGTTAGCATCACCCCAGTCGGATACCGCCTGCAGACTCAAGTTGAGCCGTTCAACCATAGCCTCTCTGTATAACTCGATCTGTGGCCCGCTGGTTCTTGCATCGGACGTGTAGCTCTCCACGACTGTACTGTCATCTGCGTACCCAAAGATCCCGGGCTTAAGCAGATCGTTGATATGCAGTAGGAAGAGTGTCGCAGAGAGCACAGACCCCTGAGGAACACCGGCATTGATAGCCATTTGGTCTGACGAGCAGCCATCAACGACAACTCGTATCGACCGATTCCTCAAGAAATCTGATATCCATGTGCAGAAATCAGCAGGCAGGCCGTAAGATGGAAGCTTGCCAATAAGGCTCTGGTGCCAGACCCTATCAAAAGCTTTGGAAATGTCCAAGGAGACAGCCAACGCCTCCCCGTGCTTCTCCATGACCTCACTCCAGATGTGTGTGGCGTACGCTAGAAGGTCCCCAGTAGACCGGTTTCGGCGAAAGCCGTACTGGCGGTCACTGAGTAAGTCATTCGCTTCCAGGTAGGCCAGGAGCCTGTTATTTAGAACACGTTCCATACTCTTACAGAGTATAGACGTGATCGAAATTGGCCTGTAGTTGGCAGGGTCGGCACGGCTGCCCTTCTTGGGTACAGGTTGCACGTTAGCAAGCTTCCAAGATTTGGGCACTTGACCTGTCTTCAGAGATAGGCGAAAGAGGCGAGTCAGCACAGGTGACAGCTCAGGCGCACAAGTCCTCAATACAATTGCCGGAATACCATCAGGGCCACTGGCTTTGTTCACATCTAGACTGCGGAGAACTTTGAGGACCTCCTTTTGCCGGATGTGTATTTCACTCATTACAGTGTCACAGTTTGGCAAAGTTGGAGGTCTCGCACTACCGGGGTCTAGACGCGAAGACTCAGCAAATTGAGATGCAAATAAATTTGCTTTCTCCACCGCGCTATGGGCCAGTGAACCATTGGGTTTCAGCAACGGAGGCAGTGAGGGGCGGCAGAAGTTCGCTTCAACCGATTTAGCTAGGGACCAGAATGCCTTACTACCCGCAGGGTAAGAAGCAAGCTTGTTTCCTATTCGACTAATGTGGTCAAAGCGAGCCCTCCGCATAACCTTTTTGCAGGACTTAGCAGCCCTATTGTATGCCTTCTTCCTCAGACTAACGTCCCTCAACTTACGGTTTCGAGCATCGACCCAAGCCAGGTGTGCCTGATGCTTTTGCGCTTCGGCGCGTCCACATTCAGGCCCAAACCAGGGCCGAGCTTTGCTAGACAGAGGCACGTCCGAAAATGGGATAAAGTATTCCATGGCGGTACGAAGCACATCTGTCACGGCATCCGCGCACGCAGAAGGATCATCGGAAGAAAAACAAACAGGCTGCCAAGGATAAGAAGCAAAGAAACACCGCATCTCATCCCAATCTGCTGACTTGTACCGCCACACGCGCCGCGACCCTTTGGGGGTATGCCCATGTATTACAAATTTTATTGTATAAGTAATTCGCATAGGTTGTTATCGTACCATAATATTTTTTACCTTTTATTAGGAATGAAATGAGTAATATTTCCAAGTCACATTCGGACAATTTCATTTACGCATAACTTTTAAAATCGTCTTAAATGTATATACAAATAATACCTAGGTTCTACGAAACCGCTCCCGAAATCGAGGAACGAATTCAGCGGTTCCATAGAAAAATGTCATTAAGTACCTATCGACGAAATATAATAAACGGCTTAATTTTGACAGCTTTTTTGCGCTTTCGGGGTTGTCAATGTATATACAGTTTGCTCGTCTTGATATTCTGCGTAAGTTGCCAGTTATTCTGTATATATTTGTATATAGTTTTTTGAGATACTGAGCCCTATTTATTAATACAAAATCACTATCACTTCTGACATCTGGTGTGCAGTTGTTTACAGCCAAATATTATTGGCCTCTGTATATTATTATAAGTTTTCCAGGGGACCAACTAACTGCAGGCAGCATGCATCTATCTTGATGTTAGCGACTATACAGCATGTAATATTTCTATTTCTTTTCAACTGATCTGCTACATACTTATTTGATTATTTTTACCAACATCAGCATGCAGATTTTAGTAACAATTTTTATTATTTTACGCTAGACGTAGAGCAAAGCAGATATCGCTAGCTCATTGGCATTCCCCACGTAAACTGTACCGTTCCCGAGAAGGAGTGAAATCAGTGCGGTGGTAAAAATCAAATTGAGTAGCCGATAAACACTTTTACAAACAGGGCTGCCAACATTAATTGCAAAAACTGTTGATTTGAAGACTAGTAGTTCTCCGAACAATAACAATAACAATAACACGACACATCTCTAGAACTTAAATTTTCATAAGCCTATATCATGAATTCATGACTCACTCTTGACTAATTTGGTTTATACTCGATTATACGCGAGTATAAACCAAACAATATTACCAAATATATCAAAATCGGCTTTTAAATAGCGCTATAGTAATTTTCTCTCCTTTTTAAGGGAAATAATAATTAATTTAATGCGCTCTTAACAAAACGGTCGTGGTTATCACGCAGTATTATTATTGGTAGGGGCAGATGTAATGCGCCTCACGATGTCTCGCCATCTCTCTCTATTGGACGTCAATTTGGTACATTCGTGCACGGGCCCGCCTACAGCAGACTTGATCTGATCGGTCCATCTCATGGGCGACCTTCGGCGTGGTCTTGTGCCCTCAACTTTGCCCTGGACAACAAGACGCTCTATGGACTGACTACCTCGTCGTGAGACGTGTCCGAAGTAAGCGAGTATTCGAGACTGTACTACGGATGATAGACGCTGCTTGATGCCGAGTTCTCTTAATATCGACACATTGGTACAAAATTCATTCATTGCATTCTTCTCCAGCACCACATCTCTAGCGCATCTATTTTCTTCTTTTCGATTTCTCGTAATGTCCACGTCTCAGAGGCGTACAAAAATATGGGCAAAATTAGCGTTCGCACGAGCCTGATCTTCGTGGTTTTGGTGATGTTCCTGTCCATATTTTCTTCATTTTATAAGACTTATTTTGATATAGATCTGGTATGGTTTCGAAATCAGAATCTAGAAGTTACACATGCCAGCCCTATTAAGACCGCGTCCGCAAAATTTTGATTACACAGAAAAGTGTTACTTATTCTCAAATAAAAATTTCTCGGGGAGAAAAACGCTGATGTCGATATTGTTATGAGAGGTTTATGTCGAAAATTGGGGGTACGGTTATTGCATGTCATTAGGAATTATGGGCTTCAAACGTGGGGTTGTACTCCTGAATGCTCGATTTAAACTCTGTCCCTTTCATTCCTATGAAATGTATCATGTGACAGATAGAGACCAAGATAGTCTCGAGTGCGTAAGAATAGAGCTTGGGCTCGAAAATTTGCAGGCGGTGAGATGGCGTTACATTTTTCTCGATAATGTAATAATTGGAAATTTATTCCGGGACCTTAAAAGTGGCTGTCTGTTCTGTGTTGGGAATACGTGATTGATGTTGGTTATTTTACAGGAATATCTTTGAGATAATGTGCGCCAAGTGCATCATTATCATTATCAGCCGTAGAACGTCCACTGCTAGACATAGGCCTGTGGATTTTCAATAAGCGAAGTTGGAACTGCATCATATTTTTGATGAACAAAATGTTTATGTTTATGTCGCCCAACACATAATAAACATTAACAATTTAATTATATATAAACCACTCACACTTACATTATCTATACTCTAAACTACAAAATTTATCCTTACTCTTCAAGAATAATTTAATATCTATATTTTTGGAAAGTGCCTTTATCAACGACAATGAAGCACATTTTAAACTACTTACTATAATTTGGGTCATTCACAGACCATTGATATGCACAAGCTAATCCTCAAGTTACAATTATAATAGGTAACCGTGTTGTAAGTAAGTAGCATGTTATTTATATGTTTAGGTATTCTACTTAACAACATACATTTAAGACAACTAACAAAAAAATGTGAGTAGTTTTGTATTAGTAATTGGCACCATATCTGTCATTTTGGACTGGATACTTACTTTGTAATATGGAACGTGGATTTTTACTGAATTTGATTTTTTTATACATTTTGCGGACGAAGTTAACTTAATCCCAAATTATTTCCTTTCTAACATCAATATTTCTTACGTTATTGATCTGAACTCCATTCTCAAGTACGAAAATTCGCAACAACTCAAAAATTATGCCGCGTACGTGCTCTCATGTCCCATAAAACGGCACCGGGGTTATTTCATATAGTTACAGAACCATAAAGCATAAAAGGCATTCAAATGTGATGTTATTTTCCCGCCATCGCTGGGTAATTTATTTTCTGGCAATTCATAATTTTCTTTTATTCACTTTATGTTGATTTTTCTCGTAAGTAAGTACGGTAACGATAATATTATTTCTGAGGCCCCGTGCGTAGATGCTTTATTGTTTTGTTAAGTTTGTTATTATTGAGGAGGGTGTTGAGGTGTGCTATTGTTTTATGTAATTTAGGACTCTTGAGGCTTTCAATTGAGAGAAGTTGTAATTGTGATTATTACAGCGAACTGATGAGAAAGGTAATAATATAATACTCTTAGCTTGTTAGACTTACAGTTAGTCCATAAATTGTAGCGCGCTTAAAACAAAGAACATTTGTTCTGCGCACGACTGTATTTTTTTGTATCTTTTACCATAATATAAGATTTAACAATTAGCAGTGGTAGATTTCAATCACTTATAATTAGGTAATTAGCGACTGTTGCCCATGAGAGAGTGTATGAAAGTTAAACCTGTAGTTATTGGAAGATCGTTGATTTGTCTGTAGCGAAGCGTTGTGATAAACATTTTAAAAATTGACGCGTTCGCAGGATTTGAACCTGCATCTCTCTGGGATTCCGGCCCAGATGTTTTGTCCAAATTAAGCTAGAACGCTAAAAAGAAAGTTTCTATACACCTAGTGTGTGAAGTTACAATAACAGAATACGGCTAAAACTCACGTTATAATTTCACGGTCGATCCGCAAGGAATCCAACCAGTTTCAGAGTATTTAGAACTCCATCCTCAGGGAATACGCGCACCCCCGTCGACCGGCGCGCGCGCACTCAAACCGTAAAATTATAACGTGAGTTTTAGCCGTATTCTGTTATGGTAATGATGAATACTCACGGTAGTTTTAATGAAGTGATAGTGTGTGAAGCACGATAAAAATCATTTCAATAAAGTTTGACGAAACAGTTTTTTGGTCTCCACGGGTGACTATAATATAACATTAAAATTTATTCAGAGCATACACTAGTGATACCATTAGTCTATTGTATTATAGTAGAATGAACCATTTGGAACTACATGGTGTCATAAATAATCTGCTGTTCATACTCCGGTTACGTGTGTCTGTAACACATACAATGAAGTAGGTACGAGTCTCTCGCCCAAAATGTTTATTTGCTTCTCGCCTCTCCATTTTCGTAATTTCTTTATTTCTCGTGACCAAACAACAGGTGAGAAGTGTAATGGCGTGACGCGACTTTCGCCGCTTGCGCTTTCGTCCACTGTTTGCCGTCCCTTGTCCCTTTTGCGAATATTTTATGCACCAATGAACGCATTCTGGGCCCAAATTATGACGGTCAACTGACCACCCGCTTGGAACAAACGTCCCGTAATCAGATCGACAAACATTCCTTTGATATAGATAAGTCTTTGTTAGTGTATTAGCTTGGCTGTTGACAGTTCTGTTACTAGGATAGAAGCATGAAAATAGTGGCATTTTTGTCTGTTTTTGTTTTTTGTTATTTTGGGTCATTTTGTGACTGGAATTGGAACATTTTGATAGATTACAATTATCCTATAATTGTAATCTATCAAAAACGATCAATAAATTTTTATTTTATACATGCGACAAAGTATTTTTCTGAAAAACATGTTTAGGTATGTTATGATTTTATTTTGAGTGCTTTCCACACTAGATTTTTTTATCTCAAAGAGTTAAGAGAACGCTATAATTTGGTGTAATATAAGCAAAGATTTGAAGCTTGCTTGGAAGGCGGGCTGGCTCAGTTGGTTAGAGCGTCGGGCTAGTGATCCGAAGGGACAGGTTCAAATCCTGCGTTCGCTTCGGATTTTTGAAATGCTTATCACAAAAATAACTCTTTGAGATGTTTAGGTATATGAAAAAAAAATTTTTTTTTCGCTTTACAGTGCTATGTAAAATACACTATCCACATCCATACAAATACAAGTTTCCACGATGCTGTGAGTTTGCTTAAACTTGTTCTAGTCATCAAAAAGGTTTTTTTTTATTTCTCTTCTTTATTTATGTAATTTTATATATTATCTGCATTATTACTAGGTAGGTATATTGTTATGCGGCTCCACCAACTTTAAACACTTTCATTCCTATGTTCAACACTTGCATACATCTGTTTAACCTTTGATGCGTCTTCCAAACTTGCGACGTGACCGCCTTCCCAACGCCTCTCGAGAGTTTAACACCACCTGCGACGGAGTCTCATAATATTCGGCTTAGCGCGCCTCATGCATACTTGAATGTAAATTGTAGGGTGAAGAGTCAACAGAGGCTTATTGATTCCTGATGATGGCATGACGGCTCGAGAGAGAAATGCAGTGAATCAAACTTTTTTGACCGAGGAAACGGAGGAGGTTTAAAAGTCGCGTTTTTTTATGTTTGAACACACATAACTTTTTGCAGATTGATTCGATTTTTTATTAGGTAGAGCATATTTTAAAAATGGTTTCAATTAAATTTTGATCGAAATCAGTTCTGCCATTTTTGATAAATCAACTATAATGTGAAAAATATATCGATCCGTGCGCACCACTCCAATTTCGTTCACGGCTGAAGTACTCGTAGATTATGCCATTTTTTGGGAAAATTAATTATTATCTTACTAATATTTATTCGCGAAAGTTTGCACGTATGGATGTTTGTTACTTTTTCATGCAAAAACTACCGAACGGATTGAGATGAAACTTTGCAATAGTAATGCCTATACATCAGAATAACACTTAAGCTATAATTTATAAAGATATTGCGTGAAACGAAGTTCGCTGGGTCAGCTAGTTGTCAATATTTTGTTAGGTTTGCTAGAAACTAACCGTCTTACCACATAAGTTTTACGCACGCTTTAGACAAAGTTTAACAGTACAAATTGCACGGCTAAACATGGTTTAAAGCGTGTTTAATCTTTTGTGCTAAGGTGGTAAATATTTCAAGTTTTGGTTTAGATATAAGTGCGGCTTAAGCAAAGGTTGATGTTCAAGAGTTTAAAGTCGTCTGTGAAGTTAGCTACAAGCTGTGATCTTTGCGCCGCTGACATAAAAAATTTGCTACTGCGCAAAGACTTGTCTCGTGTTCACAAACGTCATTAAGTTTGATTCACCTATAACAAACGTAAATGGGGAACCCACATACCCCATGGTTAGTAAGTTTAAGATTTTCGGATGCATTTTTCGAGATATAGTCTGACACTCAACACTGACTATTAATTTAAGAAGTGGTCATAATTCGAAATGTTAATCAATTATTTCAATTCAAATTATTTCCGACTGATATAATGGGAATAGATCTAAGCAGAGGAAGCATTACGGCTGAAATGATGATCATGATGAGAACACGGGGTACTTAAGAGAGCGGTACTTTCTCTAGGAAGACCTGAAAGAGGTCATAGCATAAAGTTTTCTTTAGATGTAAGTGAGTTACAAAACAAAATACCCTAAATATCATTACAATAGATCAACCGACAACTGAGACATCAATATCTCGCCTCCGAAATGGGAAACAAAGAAATTCGCCGTCATCAATCCGGCTGCCGTTGATAGTTTTCCCATAAATGACCATGGGGATACTTACAATTCAGAAGCAGTACCTGAATTCGTCCGTTTCTTTCATGGGGAAATTAATAAGCTCCATGTAGCACGAGCTATGGAGAGGGCTATATGCTCAGAGTCTCTCTGATCGAATTAGGAACGAGGAGATCCTTAGAAGAACCAAAGTCACTGACTTAGCCCAGCGGATTGGCAAGTTGAAATGGCAGTCAAGGTGGACGGATGGCGTCATTAAGACAGCAGGACCGCGCTGGATGCAACCAGTCTTATTGGATAGGGGAGGTCTATGTCCAGCAGTGGACGTTCTGTGTCTGATGGATTAAATGGTTTATTATTGTATATTGATAAGTAACTAATATTAGCACCAGCCGCCAAATACCCAAATTTGTATTGTCTATTGTTCTCTAACAAAGCGATATGAAATAAGTATAGTCTCTGTCTATATTTGTTTTTATTCGCTTTTCTCTATATCGTCGTGATCATATTGGAGCTTGGCTACTTTTATAATAAGAATAATTATATTTTCAACAAAAGTGTCCTTACTGTATGTGTCAAAATTGCACTATAGTCCAGGGTGGCAATAAAACCCCCCACTATCGGACTTCGGACTATCCGCTTCCAATACACTGGACGCCCGGCCAACAATTATCTAAATAGCCATCTACATTCTTACCCCTTACATTTTATTATTACCGGTCAATTTATCCGGTTGGCAAGTCTCAGCGAATATCCCACCGACTCATGTTTGCCTAGTAGATTTGCCGATAATGCTGGAAACTGCCAAGAAATAAAATAGGGGATTTTTGGATATGTCCGCAAGTTTTGTTACCGATCTTTGGTTTGGGCAGAATTTACGAGGAGATTACTGGATTTGAAGCGTTGGAATCAGAGTGAAAGCTTGGAGGGTTTTAAACAAATGCCAAGTCGATGGTTTTATCAATGACGCCTAAATTATTTTGTTTGTATAATCTTATGAGTCAATTGGCGGGCCTTGCCTCACATGGTTCTCACATCTTCTTTCATTGAACATCAATACTTTTTAAACGTTTTAATTGCTTTTGATAGTCAGAAAACTATTTGTAAGGTCATAATATAGAAGATAGTACCGCACTTCAGTTTTCTATATAATTAATTGGTCTTAGTCATCAGAGTCATTAGTCATCATGCTAATACTGCAACATGATGTTATAAATTTTACGTCTTCTTGATTAGAAATATTTTTTATTGGAATTAAGAATAAACTTTTATATTTACATCCGATTTCATTTCTGTCATATCATTAATGTAGTTACAATTCCAAGTTTTCAACATCTTCAAATCTCTAAATTACAACCGTGCATAATCTTTAACATTGCCATCGACACCTCAATGGTCATGATCGATAAGTCCCCTTCCCACAAATCTCAGCAGTCAGAATTAAGGGAGGACAGTTCCTAAGACACAATAGGCGTCGATTTTAAATAAAGCCACCCCGATTGACAGCCACCCTTGTTGGCTGAACTTAATGTGCCGGACTCGACGTTTGTCCAGTTCGGATGTATAACTAGCAAATTGTAGAAGGTCTTTTTAGTCTGTATTTTTATTGACATATAAATACTTGTTTTAGTCATTAATAACGTAATTTGATATACCTAGGCTTGAAATTGGTTTTATAATTCCAACAAAAAAACATTTCATAAACTGTAACTATTAAAATTAATCTACTTAAAATAAAAACTTATATAAAAAAAATTGTACTAAAATAAAACTAATCTAAAAGTTTCGTGGCAGAGGGTAACGTGGCCAGAATGCTGGCGGTGCGGTGTTGCTTCGCTGAATTACAATACATACAATTTTTTTGGCCAAAGTAGATGCCAGATGACTTAATATAGGCTTTGATTTGCGGCCTTCTTCTAATAACCATATTGACTGTGATATTAACTTTTTTCATTTATATTGTACAGGTGTCCGTGGACAACCGTTCCCGTGACTTCTACGATAAATCTGTTTATTTTCTACTTTAAATCTTACGCCTGCTAGCTTAGCATACAAGACCACGACAAGAGTTTACCGACGTGTGCAAAGGTGACAGATATATGCTTTATCATAACTCTGTCACGTTCTGACACGTCGATAGTGTTATTGTATGGTCCGTATGCTAAGGCCGCTGGTCACATATATTTATATGATAACAACATGTAATTATATCATTTTATCGAATTACAAGTTAGTCCTATAGTTAAACTTGTTCATTATAATAACCTAAAATACTTCTTTTTGGCTCAGTACACTTTTTCGGACTAGGATTACTATACCTTTTGGTAAAACTTAGTGGTCACGTATAAATGTGCATGGGTAGCTAATTTATTTTCCCGATTTCCAGGTTGGTCCCATAATAATGGTCAGCATCATTCTTCTTTGGCTTAGTACAGTTTATGTAAATAACCTGATAGAACATACACGTAGAATACACTGCAACGATTAAAACAAATAAAAATACTTTCTTCAAGTAAAGATTGTCTAAATGAGGTAAAATCTGTCGTAGTGTTAATACTCGGTGTAGTCTATAGCTATATGATGAGTGTGAGTTTTGTCGTAAACATGACGCGCTCTTCGGCGAGCGCGTAAGCATGTAATTTGTATGAAGAAATATACAGCGTCACTAGCGGCGCGTTTTTGAAACACAACAAGTCCATACATATTACATGCTTATGCGCTCGCCGAAGAGCGCGTCATGTTTACGACAAAACTCACACTCAGCATACTGTTCAATTCATCAATAGTTCTTACTTTATTCCTACCGAAACTATTATTTGCACGGGTGTCAGACCGAGACAAAAGAAGCACATCACTCACCGCCCCTGTGCAGTTTCGGACGCTGGCCGACGCGGGCGCGATGATCGTGCCTATTTGTCTTTGGGATTAACTTGCTTATCAGACAGCTCTTTTAAGTTATTAGCTTTTTCGTTCATGGTTATTTTGTTGAAATTATAAAACATGTTGGTAACTCTTATTTTTGAAATTTTGTGCTGCGTAAACCTTAGTTAATTTCGTACTACGAGCATTTTGTATAAATTCACTAGTTTGCGAGTAACGCTTGATTTTAAACAGTCATAACAATTAGGACGATCCTTATAATCTAAGTTGGAAATAATATTATTATGGCCTTGATTAGATAGGTGTCAGAACTGTTGCAAGCATCACTTGCAACAGAAAGTAAAATATAAATAATATTTTTCAAAGTTTTTTTTCATTATCTTGAAACATATTATAATAATTATTAATCAATAAAGAAGTATCGAGTTAATATTCAAAGTAAAAAAGCATTTCACGTCACTTCAGCGTATAACACTAACTCAATAAAACCTCGCCATACGTCTAGCAGTACACTGTAGTTTAACATCATCTTAGCCTATTAGAAGTCCTCGAACTATTTGGGAAAACTTTAGCCCATATTACTTCAAACCAAAATATGTATAAACTACTTCTACATCAAGATAATTTTCTCCCGTGGATCTAATTTGAGGTTACATACAAAGGGAGTTCCACGATGTCTCGGCGACGCCTCCGGGCCGTTACTGACCGCTGTCCTGGGACCGCTGACTATTAAAGTGCTAAGAGGGACATTAGGGCCCCCAGGGCCTTGTCATCCGAATAATTTAACGTCTTAATTGTGTTTAGTTTTTGCGGGTGTCGGCAATTTGGGGCTATTGTTTGATACGGTCATCTGTACCGTTTAATGGAGTTTGATTAATGTCACCTTTAGAGTTTAAGTTTTAATTGGTATTTATAATTGTAGCTTGCTTGGTAATATTATTTATTTATTTTATTGTTTGATTAGGTGTTTTTCAGCGATCACCGAAGATAAGCAAAGTTCGGCACCGTCAGTCTTTGGATGGGTGACCGCGCGTGATTCTTTCAATTATTCAAGATACCGTGGCTCGGATGACACGTTAAATTGTAGGTCCCGGTTGTTTTAACCGTCTGCTCATGCCAGAGGTATTCAGGTGGCTTAAAAACGCTGACAACAGAGCTAGCTACCCGGCCTATACAAATTTTTATTGATTGCAATTCAATACTATACCTACACCTACATCATATTTTTAAAATATTTTCCCCAAGAGATAAGATACAATGTGGACAACTGAACATTTTTTTTATTAAAATTGCATTGTGCGATCTCTGGAAGACAATAATTATCAAAGTAAATATAATGTGAATACAAATTGAATTTTCACCAACACTATTAACTATTTTATCTCATGGGTAATGTGGTAATTCAAACTATAACGATTAAATTTAGACTTAAAATAAAATTTATAATTAAAAGAATACTTAATTTCGATAGGAAAATGATATCATAGTCTGTAAATATTTTCGAATACAACTTACGAATACTTATTACATCTGCATACGAACAAATATAGCACGCTTACGTAATGAATGTTTTTCTTGCAAAACAGTCCCCGTCTTGGCAAAATATTAATATTGGGCGCGGTCGTAGGGTGAATACCAAATTAACATTTGCTACCTTCGCAAACATCAAGACATCGGATACAATGTTTGCTCCATGTAAGGGCCTTTGGATGAATCTTAATCTTCCTGAGTCAGGTACCCTTGAGTTTGAGTTGACCATGCATTTGGAACTTAGTGTAAGACGGACTACAGAACCCACTGAAGTTATTGGGTTTTGTAATATAAAACAAAATTTGTCTCTATTTGTAAATCTCTGTTTGTTATAACTTTTAAAACTACAGCTAAAAATCTCCGCATCCAAAACTTAAAAAAAAAGAATGCTATAAAACATTCCAATATGTATTACGTGATTAAAAAATCCTGTTAACAGCCACAATAACGTCGCTTACCATTAAGCAAGTTGATGGTCAAATTTAGAGTTATTCACAATAAAAAAGGCCGTAGGACATCAATCGCTGCATCTAGACCACCCCTATGAAATTTTAAAATGATCACTGGGAAGCGATTTCCTTTTATTCTTATTTGATGTGGGGGCGATAAGTCTTGCACTAACGTCCCACATTTCCCCCCTCCGAGTCTACCTGAGCCAGCCCAGCTCCTTAAAGTAGCAGAACGTGGCTCTAGGCCGCTGGCATAACTGCTCCAATAGCTTAGATGGTGAATAAGGTGATGGCGTTGTGGAAGACCAAGCTGATGATAATGCCGGTTTTCTGTCAGTAGTACCATCAATGGTACTACTCGCGTCCAAAATGCAGAAGCGTCATGCAACCAGTTATATGTTCTAGTGTATTCTGTGGCTTTGCAACACTACCACAGAACATGTTCGTTGAACAGTTTCGTTTTCTTGCAAACAGCCACAACAAAGTGGGCTGTCAGTGGCTCCCAGTTTATACAGAAGCGACTTGCACCTAGCATTTTCTTGTGTATTCTAAAATTCTTCTTAAACTACTACGCAGCACCAATAAAGTCTAATCCTTAAAACTCCATGTCTCATGGTAGTTCTATTGGCCCGCATGTATAACTTAATCGGCACCCTCGCCCTAACTCGCCTCTAATTGTTTGCTCCCGATATTGTCGACGGCCATATTCATATTCCATGCCATTCTGTATTTGTTATCAGCTATTAATTTATGTTCCTGCACTATTTAGCCTTACTTACCTCCGTCTATATATACAATAGTACATTCTATTGGGTAAGTAATTACATACTTACTCATTTTGTTTAACCGTAATCTTATAAACCATACAAAAATTTTCTTTAGCTACGCATGTATTGGTCTCTATTTCTCCTCTTTTATGATTCTGTTGTGATTTTAATAAATTGTTAGAAGTGTTTTAGAAGTTTTTAAAAAGAGCAGTATTTGTCCAGCGTCGTTTCAGTTTTTACCTGTCTCTATCTATACCTAAATATAAAAATGCTCAGAATGTAATGTTGCAGTCCCTCCTTTTATCACAAAGTTAATGCGTCAAGACAAAGAATCTTCATTACAACACGTCTATTCGTAATTTCCCTTATAACTCTTATATCTACTGTTGTTCTTTAACTTAATTGCGACCTAATCTGTTCCTTCTCTGTTCCTCCGTTTAGTTACATTTGACTTCATTCGACTAGGAAGTCAGCAGTCGTGACGAATAAGTCTCATAAAGTTACACACTCTTCCTTGTTATGCGCTCCTGGGACTAGATGTGTCTCACGACGTTAATGTTGTAGCTACAATTTTATACATTTTTTTAAATATTATATATTTAAATTATGGCGTTAAACTTCTACGGTTTTTTTAACTTCTAATAACGCAAGGAATACCTAAGGATCTCAAACGTTTCTAACACATTGGATTTTTTTTTAATTAATTAGTTTTATAAAGTGGTTTTCACTAAATAATTTACTATTTAACAATATTATTAACTTAAAGTTAAATATTATTTATGCTTAATGTATTCTGGTGATATAGCAATCAATTTTACAAAACGCATCGTTTCTACAAAGTATCGTTTGGCGAAGTTGTTTCCCATTAAGTTTCTGAGTGAAGTTCTACAATCACTACAATGATTAAATTACGAATATATTCCATTAGTCCATCATATTTGCTTTATTAAAATATTATTGGTAGATAAAATGTACTGTGTATGACTTGTTGAGATAAATCGATCAACATCCTCAAACATACCATCGCATTTCACATTCATGATTTCACCCCAATTTTTCCTTAAAAACTCCATTTGCGAATCGGCACAGCAATTAAAAATTAGTATTTCCTCGTCGCCGACTCAAAATAAACAATAGAATTTAGACAGTAGGATCCGTGTTTTGCTTTAATTAGCATATCTGTGTTGTCTTGTGGCTCCGTTCTAACATCATTTCCATATGGAAAAATGATACGGATCCCAAACGTATTGCGGTTTGAGAGGTGGCGGCTACTTTGAATGAGATGTTTGGAAGTTATTCTGTTTCCAAAGATTTTTTGAAAAGGTTAATTTTTAACTATGGTCTCGTTACTATAAAATTGTCTTATAAGATTGAAGAAAATTATCTGTTCAGATCGCCAGATCGCGCTGGATGCAAGTCGCTTCTAACCGGTCATATTGAAGATCTATATGGTTGTGAGGTGTTACAGTGGACGCCCTATGGGTGAAATGATGATGATGATGAACGATGAAAAAATGATCATCCACATCATGTCGGTTAGACCTATAGATTTCGTTGTAAGTAAAGTTAGTGCAGGCTTCAACACACAAACAATACACAGATTTTTTGTAAATTAGGCTCTGCAGTAATATCCATCTTAATATATATAAATCTCGTGTCACAATGTTTGTCCTCAATGGACTCCTAAACCACTTAACCGATTATAATAAAATTCGCACACCATGTGCAGTTCGATCCAACTTGAGAGATAGGATAGTTTAAATCTCAAATTATAGTCGCAATTTTAATTTATTTAGCCACAGCAACGCGTGGCCGTGTCAGCTAGTTGATTATATGTATTATATTATTTATATTCATAAATTAGCGCATTAATTATATTAATTTCGCCTTAAAACTCTGCTGGCGACGCGACTCAATCTAGTGACCATGCGATATTTTACAGCAAAGAAAATCTAATCAGCCGATGAATCTTTTTCATTTCAGAAAATACGAATAACCTAGAAATATATATTACAGGAGATTACAGGTGACGACCAAAAAAAGTGTGGATGACTTGTGCAAAAAACGGTATGCGAGTAACAAGAGTTGATGATGAGATGACGCACAATAGAGTGAAGAGGCGAAAAGAAACGTGCTATGCCAACCCCACCTTCCTAGTAGGGAAGAAGAGAAAAAGACGCTATTAGAAGAGATAACACAGAAAAACCAAAACAATTGTAATTTGCAAAAACAGCTCTCCTCTACAAGCAATATGTGTCGCAAGGAGCCCCCTCGCAAAATTATACGCGCATTAATTTGCCATATTAATTTCGCCGTAAAATTCTGCTCGCGACGGCGCAGTCCGGGAATTCGAGAAGTTTCCGTCCCCAGCGGCCGCTTGTTCACACAATCGCTTGTTCTCCTAGCGCTGTGTACTGGGGCTCTATGGGTTTTAGCGCGTTTATGGGCAGCACAGCTGATACTAGACAGTAAGCCAACTTAACTTTTAAGTCTCAAAATCCCAACTCAATAAAAGAATGCTATAAGTTTGATAAGACTGTGTGTATGTATCATCTTTGTTTCTATGTATCAATAAGTCTAACTTAGGCGGCATTATTGTCTCCCACGGAAGTGTTCCAATTTCAATACTTTCTTCTTATTAATACAATAGACAGGCAAGTTTTTACTCTAAAATTATGAGGCTAAATTACCTCTCTAATCAAATTAAATTATTTGAAAAATGTAACTGTCTGTTATTGAAAAAGTAGTCTATCTCACATAACTACATGCACTTTTAGTTTGCTCATTTTGCTCTATTTTCATTTCTAGTACTTCCCCTTGTTCTTTATAATCAACATTAAGATTTATGTAGGTACTATACTTCACCATTACGTACTATACGACCAACGTTAAAATACATCATGTTTACAGAAATAGTTTGAAATATCAAAATTTCCTAAATTTTGATCATCTCGTACCCTGTAATATAGTCTTCTGCGACATAATTTCTCTACAGCCCACTGCTACACGTAGGAGGGATGTGTGTTATTGCTAATAACGGAGTTGTAAAACCCTTTCGTACGGTACATTGTTTCGTTAATGTTTAATCAGCGTCGGTTTGAGATTTACGTCATGTTGACTTTCTTTAGAATTCAACGTTAAAGAATTTATGATTCACTTGAAATTCCACTGACGCATGACGTCTACTTCAGGAATTAATTGGTAATTAAGTGGCTCTGTTTAGTAACAGTTTAGCTAGGATGACAATTAAAACCAGAAATAGGTTTGCAGTTAACTTGTAGATATTTTTGCAAACAGAGATACTGAGAGGTGATTGCTAATAGACTAAGGGGGACTAATAATATCTAGCAGTGGGTCATGACAAGCACCTAATGTTGTACTCGTAGATGATAATGATTATGAAGATACAATCAAGTTTGCCTTTCGATAATAATCATAATAATTATATAACCACATACCAAAATAAGGTGATACAGTACAGTTCAAGTAGACCAACAGAGTCCAACATTAGACTATTAAAAACATGGTACAGTACGATCCAATCAAGCTTAATGTACACGATACTTTTCTATAGTATTTGGATTCCACCTATGGCCCGTGATACTTTGCAATTAAGATTTTTCTGACCCTCATAATCTGGATCTAAATTAAGAACCATCTTTGATTGATAGATTTCGAAATTGTGCAAATAACGGGCTACTTTCCATTCCTTTTCCAAATGCAGTGAGGCGATTCATCAGGGCTGACAGCTGGCGCGGATCATTTTTAATGCCCTCAAGAGTCCGCGGGATACGGGGCCTATCGCTATTGATACGCTGACGTGCCAACCCTAGGGGATACTCGTAGAGTGGTCAATCGCAGGGGTAATTTATGGTTGTGAATTTTACCATAGCCACAAAATGTATAAGAAAGTAAAAATCTGCGTGTCCGTATATGGGATGATGCATTTTAGTTTGTTTGAAATCTGGTGTGTTAGAGTTGGTTCCTAATTTTTTCTTGGTTAAGCCTGTTGAAGCTGCTACTACTGTTACACAAAGCTAGGCGTCCTGTTTAGCGGTTTCGTGTTATGATGTGCTAGATTTTACCAAAGACTACATTATTCTTTTTAGCAATAATGCGGTGAAGAGATTCATCAGACATAATTTTTAATACCCACAAGTATCTGCGAGATACGGGGCCTATCGCTATTGATATGCTGACGCGCCAACCCTAGGGGATAGGGTGGTCAATCGTAGGATAATTTATGGTTATGATTTTTTCTTCGTTAAAAACAGTATCTTTCACACAGACTCACTTATGCAAGGTGCAGGTTTCCAAAGCGCAGGGCTTATTGAAGGTATAGGTATGTGCATACTAATCATTGTGAACAATTATTAGGTACTGCCTGTATGATAAGCAAATGAATGTTTGTGTTATTGCTGTGTTTGTATATTTGTATCTCAGTATGTATGTAATGTTATAAAAGTTGTAGTTTTAATGCAGTATATCTACTTTGTTTGAAATCCGACGTGATAAATAAAGAATAAAAATGGTTTCTTGCTATATAATTGTTCATACTTCGAATATTTCTATTACCTACTTATGTATTTAAGAGATTTTCAAAATATCTTTGTACTCTTGTATTGTATTAGGTATTTTGCACAGTCACGTCCACAATTGGTAGGTAATCAAGCACACCGGAATAGCAGGCGGATCAAACGGCAATATGTTACCGTAATTCATCCCTGCGTCTATCTCCTATCGCGGCCCGAGCGTGATAAGCGCTTTCTCATGACTTGCATATTCTTAGGTTGATATGAGAGCTACTGTGAAAGTTACATTTTAAGACCCCGACTATTGGCGTAGCTGGTTTTCTCGCTAGAGGTTTTCTCTAAGAGAGGCGGGACCTTATGTTTTGTTATGTAAAAATAGTGTTATTATTTTAATAAACTTGTACGTGTTTCTGTGTCTGAGCATGCTGTTATAGATCTCGAACAAATGACCTGGTTTCGGTACGATCTGTTTGGTAGCTAATGTAATTGAAATAGTTCTTAGTTTTAATTTGTCAGAGCCTTTCACGTGGATTCCAAAATTCTGACATCTGGCCTAGCCACCCGACCGGTAGGACGGTTAAGTAAGTCCGTATACGAACTTACTTATTGGAAAATGATGATGAAATGATGAATGAAAAATATTAAGATTTTTTTGTAAAAGTATTGAGATTTTTGTGAAACTTTAGTGCTGATAATATCATCTAATATCAGAAGGGTATTGCAAACTGTAGAATGCAATTAATCAAAAAGAATGTTGTGAATTCCGTATGTTGTACTCCTGTAGTTGTTGCTTTTTTCCATAATCTACCATTTCACAGTAACCCCTTTCTTCCGAAGACGCAGCTAGGGAGCGCGACCATGCGTGAATCTACCAATCGACATGTTTATCGCTTTAATATAAAATAAAGGGAACAGCGACAGGGTTGTGATATCAAGATCAAAAAAAACTAAGGCCCTGCCGCGATGTCAAGATAAAATAAGAGTAGACCCTGCCGAGATATCGATATATGAAAAATGTTACAAGAAAGCGGCAGAGGAAATTGCCTTTTTGCATTATCTTGCAAGTTTTTTGACTTGATGTTGATGCGATTTTAATGTTTGTTTTTGTTTGAGAATGACATGAACGAACAATTTATTTAGCAACTACTTAGATTTCATCTTTGTCATCCACAACCTAATTACTAATAAATCTCACTGCTGGATATATGTGTTGTATTAATTGGTTGGTTAGTTATTATTAAAAATATAAAACATGCTACTATGTTAATACGGGACTTATCGTGCAATAAAACATGAGGAATGTACTAATAAATACCTCTTTCTCCCCACGTTTCAACCAAGTTGCATTGGTCGTGGTCACGGGCAGACTAAATGCGACGCCGCTCCATCGACTCACACTCCGACCACTCAAATACTGCTGGATATACTTGGAACTTATTTACTTTGCCGTCTGTCACGTTTTTGAGGACATTTCTGATTTCTGCCCGTAATTATGACAATATTGTCGATCCATTACGCTGCTACACGCTCAGCGCTCTACTTATACCACGCATAGGTAAGTTTAATAGATTTGGTCAAGTGGACTACGTGTTTATTGACTAAAATGTGTAGTCGTGGATCGTGTTCAAGTATGTTTATCTTACTTTAATGTCAATGAATAATTAAATTAGATTCAACCATAGTGGCCTAGTGGTAGTAACGCTTGCTCTAGAATTGTTTGGTCGAGCGTTTGAATCCTTGTCCCGTAACAATGAGTTTTTTGGATCTTATAAGGTAAGGTTAGCTACAGGTTATGATGAAGGAAAACATTGTAAAACAACTTGCACACATCCGTATAAGAAATTCGATGTCGTTGTGAATCTACCAACCCGCACTGGGCAAGTATGGTAGATATGGCCCCATCAGTATTCTGAGGTAAGCCTATGTTCAGCGGAAAGCCGTTTTAAATTAATTGCAGCAGTACTTGTGCTCTGAAATTCATAGAAAAGTACTCAATAAAATGCTACATAACAGTGTGGGTAAAACCGAGGACTCAATGCAGTAGAAACACCATTAGTACAATACTTTGCAGATTTATTTCTTTCAGTACAGTGTTCTTTTTAGCTTTAAAAATAACTAATCTAGACTTGACTTGTTTTTCGCTCCGACAGTTCGACCAGAATGTTCTTAAAAACTCGTGCGAGTTTCTGAACATCATTTTTAAAGGTGACGTCCACATGTGGTATATTATTCAGAGAAAAATCGAACCCAGATGATATATACATCATTTGAAAGCTTAATTTATGGGCTTCTCAAAATAATTTAGTTTAGATTTTTTTATCGCTCCATTATTTTTTAAATGTGAAAAATAAATTGTATGAAAAATAATAATTCTTTTTTGTATTTTTTCCAGTTTAGCAATAATAAAGTGCTTATATCGTTATTTTACTTGCAGTCGTAGCTGATTCTTTCACATTCATCTCTTAATTTGCTAAAATTAAATATTATAACCTACCAGTGTGACCAGTTAGTAGGTACAATGTGACAAAAACACTTTAAAACTGTATCTAATTGATAAAATGCTTCTATTTAACAATTTGGAGGTTACTTAATTAGGGTTGCTGGAGATAAACTGCTTATTGAGCCAAATATATTTATTTATCCTAATAAATTCAAAATTCATTTAAAAAAAACGGAGAACTTTTTTTGTTTTTAACTAATGTAATAGTCTCAGAAAAATATGAACTTTCTCGAAATTTAACGAGTGTTGTGGTTAGAATTTTTGATTATTATTATACCAGCCTCCATACATTTTGTGGACATGTCCTTTACTTGTTATACCTGAGCCGTGGTTGGCTATTACAGAGGAGGCTTGGGTGGCCAACATGGATGGCTATTACAGAGAACGTCTCCTCTGTAAAATAGCCAACCACGGCTCGTTTCCTGCTGCAATTACTTTTTGAAAAGTCTGTGGTTGACTACCGCCTTCGAACTGTCGTGTTCGTTCAAAAACCACACATTATTTAATATATGTAATTTTTGCACAAAACCAAACCATAGTCAAAACAATAAACCACTAAAGTATCTACATGATTCACACATGAAGAATTCAGACCACGGAGCGTCGTAAAGGGTGCGTACGGAATAATTTTATTTGTTTATAATTTTAATAACTCCCCAAACGCGTGGTATATTGCGAACCGGCGAGGGTGTGCATATTTTCACTTTCTCGGCATAGTGGGAGAGAGAGGCATAACGATAAAAATAAGGTGTTTTCAGCACTGTTTGAAATCTTGTCCACAAAAAAAAGTCATCTACTTTGGTAGTATGTAGGTAAGTAATTGCCAAATAATCTAAAAGATATCTAAAGAGAAAACTGTTTCATAAAACAACTAAAAATAATCCTTTTATCGAAATGCTAGAATATAATAATAAATTAATTGTTCCAATACAAATAATAAAATTGCCATACCCTTATAGGGTCATATGTATCACTATACAAAACAGGTTAACTAAGAACCGCATCTAAATTTCATATGTTGCAATAAATGATTTGACTTTGACTTTAAGTATAAAATGCTTAAATTATAATGTACCTAATGTACTTCCATTTATTTAGTTGTACGTATAAAATTAATTGGAACTATATTTTAAGTGGGTAACACAAAAATACCACATATATTTTTATTGTAAACATTGTACAATGTACAGTATTAAAATCATTTTGTTTATTTTTTAACTCTGGATGTGACAGTGATTTTTTGCAGGATTACCGCCAAATGTCAATTTGAGAAGACTTCTTTCCAAGGATTTTGTATACTACTTCTTTCTTATTACTAATATCGGTATATCTCATCTTTCTTTAACCGACCAGCAGCTCTCCTCCTACCTTTCCTACCTACTCCTTAGAAGATAAAAGAATAGTGTAAAGTGTCAAGGGTGATATTTCTAGATTATCCCGGATTTTATGCTGAAATATGCCAAATGTTGGTCCTAAACGCATTACCGTATCGCGTGCGACAGTACCGTCCCGTGCTAAATCAAGCTTATACAAATATATGTGAGGAAATAATGGGACTTGTCTCACAACGTCTAAAATAAACTTTTGCTATTTATTTTAAAATTCTTAGTTACTATGAAAATACATACATGACTGCCTCGGTGGCTCAGTGGTTAGTGACCCTAACTGCTGGATCAAAGAGGCGTGGGTTCGATCCCCACCGAGGGCAAATATTTATGTGATGAACATAAGTGTTTTCTCTGTGTCTGGGTGTTATTTAGTTACTATTTACATAAGCATGTATTTAAAAATAAGTATTTGTAGTATATCTGTCTCTGGCAGCAATATCACAAGCTTTGCTTAGTTTGGGGTCAGAGGCCGTGTGTAAGATGTCCCAAAATATTTATTATTTATTATAGGAACCAAAGTGTACTACTACCAGTACCACCTAAATTAAATTCTAATGTTTTAAAAAATATACAGCACGTTTTTTCTTATTTGTTGAGTTAGCAAAAATGTTACTCGTTATATTCTAAAATCATTATTCTACAAATAATTATGTTTTTCGTTTATTAATTATAATAGCAATATTTAGTTTTTTATACATATATATATACTCGTATTTAGTTTTTAAATAGGTATAATGCGTCTGTTAGATTAATTAACAAAAACGATAATTTCACGGACTTATGAAATTATTATACTTTTTGGATAAGTAGTAGTTTTTTTTTTGTTTAGTCGTAGTTTAATAACAGTGTAGGCCCAATTAAGGTGCCATTGTAATTATAATAGCAATTTAGAATATTCCTGCTGCTTTTTCACTATATTTATTCGATAGCACTTTTTACGTTGCTATTAAATTTACGATGGCTCCCTTATACCTTGGGTCTCATGTACCTATACTTGTACGTATTTATTGTTTTGATTTCGTTTCCATCATGCTCCCACTGTTTGTGATCCAGAACCTGCGGTGCGAAAGTCACCGTGCGAGATTTGAATATCAAATTGGAAGTTCGATTCACCTTCGTCCCGTTGTTTATCTTCCTTTCTTTTATTTTGTTATCGCGGGGTGTTTGTTTATGTATATGAACGGGAGAAAACACTTTAAATTATTCGTCGGTGTGTTGTTATGAGGCGGGATTTCTCTGCCACATATCTGGCAAAATCCCAAGCGCGGGATATCCTGCGTTTTGGTTCTTTTTTGTTCCCTTAGCTCCACTCCATGTAGCATAACTCTTGTAACTCATATGGCATATTTAAAAATATGCCTATTTTGAGTCATAGTTACATAATATATCAGTCAGTTATGCATGATTCTGTGGCTATAAAAGAATTTACTACTTGTTTTATAACTTAAAAAAATACTGTTATCCAAATGATATTACACATTAGACGTTTTTTAACAATAATCTAGAAAACATAGGAATAATTTATTTTTAATAAAACGTTCCAAAACAAATAATAAAATTGCCATACCTTTATAGGGTCATATGTATAACTGTAAAAAATGTGTTAATTAAGAACCACATGTAAATTTCAAATGATGCAATAAATGATTTGAGTTTGAGTTTGAATTATCCTTATTTTGTACTCTCTCACTGCTACATATTATTGTTTTAAAACAAATATGAATAAGGCATGAAAACCAATATTATTGATAGCATCAATGATGTAAGAACTGAAACTAAATTATACCTCTGTTCTCTCCAGAGAAGGTCAATACCATTCTTAGTAGAACAATCGTAAATTAAACTGGGAAACCTAATTTTAGGGCACGCTTATACTTACCATGAAATGTACACCATAAACTAACTTGAAAAGCTAAATAGTATGCTAACAGAAATGATCCTATTGCAATTCATCAATACGATTAAGACATTTTTTTGCAATCGATATCGTAACCACTATCCCAATCATTAAGAAACATCGATAGTTCTACAACACTATCAAACACATACCCAACGCGAGATCCCAAAGGACATCTCTCTCAAGACAACCGTCCAAACCCCTGTTGTCTTAGTAAGCACTAAACGCAGGTCAAGTAAACACCCTTAATGGATTCTACCCCTGTAAATTATCATCTCCCGGATATTGAATATATTATGGCCACAAATCTTAAGACATGAGACATGTCGTCGCGATCAAGCAGAGGCCCAATTTCGCACCAATCCATCAGCTTAAAATCACAACTACAGGTAAAAGACCTCCGAGAGACAATCAAACGCAATCTAGATTCTTGCTGGAATGTTGACCGAACGCCTTCATACATACTGACTTAGATATTTACATTAAATAATTCACAATGACCGGTTTTCTCGAATCTTGACGTTATGTCACCTAATTAGTGCTTGTAACCGACTTTGGCATCGTATAGATATTTGCTCGAAGGTTGACGGCCTAAAATGCTGTTTTAATGAATATTTAAACGGGCAACATGCTTGGCTCGAGCTAGGTATGTACTACTCTAAAGTAAATTTAGAAGTAGGTACTCTTTTGTTTTAAATTTACCTCAACATCCCGAATCCCGTTATCATTTCCGTCAGTTAGTTCCGGACGCAAATGGAACTAACCACAAAGAAAGGTAATTAGTTACATCGAAATCAAAGCAGCGATAGCAACACCAATAAAGGCTTGCTGAGCCACTTGATTACTACTTTCGGAAATCATGAAATGAATTATTAATTAATTAAAAAAAAAAATATAAGCTTCAGTAATACTGCATTCTTCAATGTATTTTTCACATGCAAGCATTTTGCAACACATGATTTTTTGCTACATATTCGAGGAAGTATCTCGCGCGCCGGAAGACCTCTCTAAAACCTCTATGATTCTATGACTAAGGCAATATTGCCTTGTCTGAGTATGGTATTTGTGGTCGGCAGACCGAGAGCCTTCGGATCATCAGCGGTTATGGAAATTGGTGGAATATTAAGTCAAGCTGTGATTGCAATAACAGAACTGTGTGGTTTCTGTCTTGATTTAGTGTTGGTTTAACGTGTTTAGTCTGAGACGTTGCTTGTTGACTTGATAACACACATGGCCAATACTTGGGCACGAACCACTATATTGTGATGATTGTGAACCGATTTCTTGCATTTTACCGAATTCCAAAAAGGAGGAGGTACTATGTTCGTCTATATGTTTTTTGTTTGCTCAAATTTTTCTTTCTGCTTCAAATTTTTTACATAGTTATATTTATTTATTATCTGAAAGAATACTGCAAAATAACATATACGTGTTTTTTATTTTTCCAATACGACTTATATTTTTCGTAAAATTAAGTTTTGAAAAGTAGCTTATTCTAAAAGGACGTAACTGCAAAACTTAGGACTCAAACAATTTTACTGAAGCCACATTAGAAAAAAATAGGTGCTAGCGTTGCTGTCACTATCAATGCCAATTAATCCGTCACAATTCACAACGAATAGGCCGGGAGGTCTGCGCAAAAATAATTCCACTATGTACCGCGGTATACTACGGTAAAAAAAAAATAAAAAAAGTTTTACAACTGCCAATCACCTGAAATATGTAACAGGGTCTGCCATACAGGCTTTTAATTAGCACTACTTAAAAGAAGAAGAATAAGTAGTACTAGTTCCAAGATACTTTTAAAATTCAAACGGATTCTTCCACCAAATGCTGGGTTCCCAGCTGACTGACTCCAGGGTATTGATGTATACTATTTTGATAACTTAATACCAATAATTCAGCATTTGGAAAGTATTTGCATTTTTTTTTAAACTACATATTATGTGTCAACACTGTCAGTGTTAACTGTCATTTTATATTGCTAGTATTTTTTTTATAATTGGCAACTGAACTTTTAGTATAAATCCCGAAACGGCTTGGGTGAGAGTTTTTATCTAATATCTTAGCAGTTACTGCACTAAAAATTTTGGAAAAATAAGCATAATGATCAGCATCCCAATATCTCGAAATGGTTTTTGAATTTCATAGCCTTGTGAAATATGAAAACTTGCCAATTGTGAACCGATTTTTTTTTTAATTTAAAAGAATATTCTTTTAATGTGGTCTCATTCAATTTTTTTTTAAATCGGCTGGGAGCCGTTTTTGATAAATCAACAAAAATGTACATGCATGTCACATCGATTCGTGCAAATTATTCGAATTCTGTACACAATGGAAGTCGGTGTTGCGATTTTTTGCGAAACATAATAATTATTAATAGTGATTTGGTTTTGCGTAGTTCTAGTTCCTAATACACTATTTTAATGTATACGTTTGATGACCGTGATCACGTATTTTATATGTTTACTAGATGACAACAAACATAATATTATACTTATATACCTATACAGCATTGAAACATCATTGCTATACAGTATATTATGTTCAGGCACCGGTCATACTTTAGGGTAAGTAAAACCGAACAATGATGTCATAGAATTTTCATCGTCAATACATAATACCCTACTCTACCCTACCTACAATACCCATAGCTATAGATTTAGAAGTAGGTACGCCTCTTTTGTTTTAAATTCACCTCAATATCCCGAATCCCATTATCATTTCCGTCAGTTCGTTCCGAACGCAAATGGAACTAACCACAAAGAAAGGTAATTAGTTCCATCGAAATCAAAGCAGCGATGGCAACACCAATAAAGGCAGAGGAGATGAACCAGACCGGTCGAGCCCTGCATATTAATCGACTAGGAAACAGATTAAAATTCCTTGTCCTTGCAAATTCCGCGATCGCATTTCCAAACAACTTTTTTTAAACATTCTGATTTACATCACTTTTTCTCGGACCCTCGTGAATAATTTAAATCTTAAGAAATATCGTTTTGATTGCGTCTTTTGTTAAATTCTTTTCTATTTACATACGACTTAGTTTCAAAGAAATATTGCGTCGTAAGATTTGGGGTGTGCGTGATTTTTCCAACTGCGCGACTTCCAGAATGGATGAGACTCTCACAATTCGACAGTTTTTGTTACAACTTTAGCATTTGTTTTTAAGGTTTTTCCCTCGAAATTTAGTTTGTTTTTATTTTCATTCTGTCTATCAATGAGCAAGGTCCAGATTTACCTTTACGAATTCCTTAGGCAGGAAGAAATGAAAAGTATTGATTGAGTATTGAATGTTTTGCAGACTATAATCTTTTAATACTCCACAAACTAACATTTGCTAGTTTTTCCTTTGTATTGTAACAAATCTACGATTTGATAAGAGGTTTTACGTACCTATGCCTATACACAGGCATAGTTTAAAGCTCTTTACTAACTACTTTTACAGTTTTTAAATTTTTATTTTAAATAATTATAAGTAGTTCTTTAGTAAAATTTAAATATTCATTCGAATGACATTGAAAAATACAGTTATAAAGTAAGGTGTAAGTATGCTGTTGCTAGATTATAGCCGTGGTGGTCTAGTGGTAGTGACACCCGCTTTACAATCGTAAGGTCGTGGGTTCAAATTCCGGTCCCGTACCGATGTACTCAGTATCAGCCTTTTAATAGTCCACTGCAGGACGTAGGCCTGCCCACGAAGGGTGATTGGGCCATATCCACCACGCTGGCCCAGTGCGGGTTGGTGGATTCGCATACGCCATCGAATTTCTTCTACGGAAGTATGCAGGTTGCCTCACGATGTTTTCCTTCACCGAAAAGCCAGTGGTGTAAAATTCCGTACATAAATTCCAAAGAACTCATTGGTACGGGACCGGGATTTGAACCCACGACCTGGCAAGGCGGGTTTTACTACCTCTAGGCCACCACGGCTTACCGTACCGATGAGTTCTTCGGAATTTTTGTACGGAATTTAACACCATTGGCTTTTCGGTGAAGGAAAACATCGTGAGGAAACCTGCATACATCCATCGAAAAAATCCGATGGCGTATGTGAATCCACCAACCCGCACTAGGCCAGCGTGGTGGATGTGGCCCAATCACTCTTGTGGGTAGGCCTACGTCCTGCAGTGGACTATTAAAAGGCTGTTACAGTACAGTACATGCTGTTGCAAGTCAAAATCTGGTATAAAAAGTCCAAAGGTGTTAATACGATATTTTCCAAATTCTTTAAAGGAATTACGCTCAGTGTAACAAAATTTAGCGGATATTAAAAAGTTTAACCCGTCCTAAGAGAGTTAATATTGACGGGCGTAGCAGATGGGACGAGGGGGGCTTCAAAAGAATTCAAAACGGTGACAAAAAGGCGTAAAGAATCACGGTGGGAAGGGGTGAAGTAACTTATGCGGCGAAGAAAGAGCGCCAAGAATTAACAAAAATAAAAGGTGACGGCCTTCTCAGGCCCGGACTGTTTACAGGGTGGTGAGGGGGCCTTAATTAAAGGCTTTCGTGGACTTTTCGCGATGCAATTTGCCTAAAAGACAAGAATTATTTTTATTGAAGTCATCACTAATTTCGGGAGGGGTTATCAGGGGGTCCTTTGTTGTGGACAAATGGCGGTTAATTGCGAGGTTTTTTGGTGCCAGTTCGGGAAATAATCGACGGATGGAATTATTTTAATTGCTCGGTTGAGTCATTTGTTCGGTTAAAGATATAATTTGTAAAGAAATATTTTTTCCGCTGATGCGTGGTACCCAAAATAATAAATCAATAGAATACTCGTATGTCAGAATAATAGCAAATAAAATTGGCTTCTTAAGTCATAGTGACCGAAAGAATTGATTAAATGTCAGAAGTTAACGGTGTATTCGAAAGGAATTCTGAATTCAATTCCTAAGGTTTCTAAGTACTTATGTGTATTTTGTAGCTACTCACTACAAACGTTAAAGAAAAACATTGTAAGGAAACTTTCATGTTTCATAGTTTTTCATGTCAAGCCTGCAAGTCCGCATACAGTCAGCAAAGTAGTATATATATGGCTAGTTAGTTTTCACTGTTTTCGTAATCATAAGTAAACCGTTCCAACCCAACAACGCTACCAATAACTAATATTGTCATTTCAGCTCTTATTATATTGCTATTACTTGTCACAGAGGCAGAAATAGAATGAAAATGTATTTTTTTCCAAACAATCTAATTAAGTTCTGCGAAGCTTAAACAAAATTTAAGTAGTATTAATTATCTTTCAGCTTTATTAATAAAAGTCTGAAACTTGGAAAAATCAGAGTGGAGACAGTTGTTCGTCTGTGATCAAGCGAAGAGGGACGGAGAGGGGAGATGTGGAGAGCAAAAATTAAAATCATAAGAAAATAATTAAAGTAAGGGAATTTATTGGACACAGGCGACGTGATTAATTGCTTTCTTTGGCAAATCCGTGGAGCAATAAGTGTCAATTTTTGTCGTTCGCAAATTCATTGCGAAAATTTTATTAATTGGGGATTTTTAATTAATGAGCTTTGTTGGGAAGATTTTGTTTATTAGTAGTGAATTTATAAAAATCCTTTTCATACATTAAAGATTTCTATGGTTGAGTTTGTCTTTTGATTTTGATCTACTTTTTTGTAATGAGCTAATTATTAACGCCTAGTTATTTTTTACCAGTAACGGCAATCTTCAACAAGACTTCAACAGCATGCAATCAAATTGAGAGTTTCCTTTTTTGAATTCGGTCGAAAATCTCAGCATAGAGAAATAATAAACTGAATCACAAAATAAATATTAGTTCCGAGTATTAGGAAGTTGAAATAGCACAGAGCAAGACACATCACGTAAGACTGATGCAGATCGCAAAGTTCTTGAATGAAGGTCATGTACCAGCAACTGGTCAGTACCGTAGCGCACGCAGACTGCACTGTAGGATGTACTCGTAGGTGTACAAACCCCTTACAATTTGTCCTATTCAAAAATTTTATGAGCATGGGTGCGCTGGCATGATAGGGATGTTTACTGGGTATGAAAATTATTATTATAATTAGTCCGTCCAGTTAGATTATTGAAAAATATTGGTCACGTATTTTTTCTTTTGTCAATCAAACAATTAGTGACAAAGATAAATCTTGTCGAAGTTTGAGAGTGGGGGCTCGTGACGGCACTAGCCGGTACATTTCATAGCGGTTAGTGACGTCACGCGGAACTTTAACAGGCTATATCTTCATCAATTTGTGTTAAATTGACAAAAGAAAAAATACGTGTCTAATATTTTTTGACAATCTATTTGACGAACTAATTATATTTTTTAGTAAACATCCCTATTATTTTCAGGGAAGTGCATCTGCATCTACACAATATGCATACTATTAACCAGTATAAAATATAGAACTATACATGTATATAGCATACTGATAAATGCAATGTCAAATTCAAAAAGTACTGCATGATACTATACCATGATCGAAAATCAGTGTATTCAGGAAAACAAGATGTATTTTTCTTTCTAAAAAATCACTACGTGCAAAAACGTGAAAGAAAAGCAGCAAGTGCAACCCCTTGCACCCTCCTCCCGGCGCCTTCGTGTAAGAGGGTAGCTTGTGGCTGAGATGATGATGGCATTTCACTGCGTCTATCACAAGACCGATTTATGTCTCCAGACCAACATGTTTCATAACAAATGGCATCAATTTAATAATTCACTTACAGCCATCCTTTCAAATTATATTTCAAATTATAAATATATTAAGCTTTCAAATTATAATTATATTAAGCTATAAATTATATCATTATAATTTATAGCTTATGTGTTATTCTGATATATACCTAAGCTATATTATTGCAAAGTTTCATCTCAATCCGTTCAGTAGTTTTTGCGTGAAAGTGTAACAAGCATCCATACATCCATCCATACATCCATCCATCCATCCATCCATACATCCATCCATACATCCATCCATCCTCACAAACTTTCGCGTTTATAATATTAGTAGGATATAGCATACTGATAAATGCAATGTCAAATTCAAAAAGTACTGCATGATACTATACCATGATCGAAAATCGGTGTAGTCAGTAAACAAGATGTATTTTTCTTTCTAAAAAAATCACTACATGCAAAAACGTGCAAGACAAGCAGCAAGTGCAACCCCTTGCACCCCCCCTCCCGGCGCCTTCGTGTAAGAGGGTAGCTTGTGGCTGAGATGATGATGGCATTTCACTGCGTCTATCACAAGATCGATTTATGTCTCCAGACCAACATGTTTCATAACAAATGGCATCAATTTAATAATTCACTTACAGCCATCCTTTCAAATTAGGGGTGGAACTTGACCATTAATAAATGGGAATGATACTTCAAACTTAACCCTTATTTCCTCCCTTGGGAGAATAATAATTAGCCTATCGTGTCTTTTGATTTAAATGATAAAGTGAATAAAATGTAAGTAGCATTATGGTCGAAAATAAAATGTGAATGTTAGCACCGTCTTTGTTTAGTAAATGCATTAAGTAACGCTTCAATACTAACTAGTCTAACTACCTACTATTAAAAAGTGGAACATTTTTTTTAAATTTAGTTAGATTCAAACTTGAAAATTGATGAATCAGCACTTCAATCGCTAGGATTCGCGTTTTAGTTTTATAGCAGTTTTTAATTTAACTTAAAGTTATAAACATCTAAAAAGTCGTATTTTACGCAATAACTAGGCTAAAAATTATCTCTACATAACATTTTCTCCCAGAACTTAAATTTTATCAAAAAAATTACTGAAAATTTTCTCGATGTTCTACTTACACTAAACGCGAAAACACTGATCGATTCTCGATCCTCTTAAGATCTATCGAATAGACATGCAGTAAGTATACGCTAATACACAGCTCAGCGCTAATTCTTTTAAAACTCCAAGTAGGTAAGTAATCAAATTCATACTCTCCATAAAAATATAATAGTAGATTAGATTGTATCATATGGGAGCAAAATAACATTTTTACGGCGAGGGCGCTTTTTTGAATCCAGAGCGAAGCGAGGGATTCAAAGTACGTCGCCCGAGCCAAAAACATATTTTGCGCCCGAGTGGTACACTCTACTTTTCATCGCCTCTATGAGAAAATAAAAGGCGCCTCATATTTTATTGTAATATTATTATTTAATAAAACGTAGAGTAACAATTAAATTGAAATTAAATGATATCTAATAATAAAACAAATGAAAACTTATATTTCCATTCTTTTCATTCATTTTCTTGGCGCTTAACACTAACATTACAAATACTTCCAAATTCAAAAAGAGCGCGGCAAAGATCATTCCGGCGCACTTATAAAGGTCCATATAGAAAACACCACCTTTGGGCGAACTTGAAGGCGAACCAAGTAGTCCTTTTCGAATAGATGTGATGAAAAATAATTTTCTTTCCCTCATCTAACCTAATCCACAAGAAACTACCGCCAAGATCAAACACTCCCAACCTCTGCCTTCATAATTCAACTCACCTACAATAAAACGGACATTAGAGCTGTTACACACTTAAAATCGCATAAAATATCGCTCGCTCCGACCTTTTTAATGGTCTCTGCTCGCCCTCGGAAAAAAAACAAAGCGCGGAAAAAACTTCGCGAAAAGTAGTGTGGAGCGGCGCTAAGTAGAAGGTGATATTTATTGTTATATTAAAAGCAGATCGTGGGGTGAACTGAAGTTGATGAAGAAAATTAGACTTCTGGAGGCAGTTTTTGTGGGGCGGCATTGTAAAAAAAATGTGGTGAGGTTGTTACAACAGTGTGATAACTTCGAATACGCTTTTAGCACACTTACCTAATCATCATTATAAACAAAGTTTATGGAACCAGAATTCTGAAATGTATATCACCAAATCGAGATTTTTCAGTGCCGCCCCCCACAAGTTCTACCGGTCAAATTATAGTCGTTATACAGGGTTATTTCTAATCAATTAGCATCCTTTTAGGGGCTTATTCTGTACATCAAAACTAACATCTTTTGTTCTACGACTATCGTTAAAACTCCAAAAAAAAAACTGGTGTTCCATAGAAAAATATTGTTCACACGCGACCGCGACGGAAACACTGTTATTTTTTTTTTTGAGTTTTGACAAAAGTCACAGAACAAAAGTTGTTAGTTTTGACGTACAGAATAAGCCTCTAAAAAGATGCCAATAGATTAGAAATAACCCTGTGTATAACGACTATCATTTGACCACGGATTATAATAATTACTTAGAATATTTTCAACCTTTTATTTTTCCAATGGAGTAGCCTAAGTAACCTTCCCTAATCTTTAAACTATATCCATGCCTAAACTCAAGTCAATCCGCTGCCATCTCTTTGCATGAAAGAGTAACAAACCAACATACACAAACGGTATAATATCCGTAAGCCGTGGTAGTCTAGTGGTAATGACACCCGCCTTACAATCGTGAGGTCGTGGGCTCAAATTCCGGTCCGTACCAATGAATTCCTTGGAATTTATGTACGAATTTCACACCACGGGCTTTTCGGTGAAGGAAAACATAGTGTGGCAACTTGCATGCGTGCGTAGAAGAAATTCGATTGCGTATGGTGTAGGTGTTGCGTGGTGGATATGGCCCCATCACTCTTCGTGGGTAGGCCTACGTCCTGCAGTGGACTATTAAAAAGGCTGGTACAGTACAGTACAGGTATAATATTACTTAGTAAAAATTGTCAGTCAATTTGTCAACGTGTTTTTAATTATTCTTTTACAGTGCTATTCAACTTATCTCACTATTATTTTTTTAAAACGTCAATAATACCTACGTTGGTTGGGCATATTGCAAATAAGGACGGCAAAATTAAGAGCCCCAGCCGAGCGGCTTGCCTTAGTGTCATATCGCTAATAAACGTGTCGCTACAGCCACTAGCCACATTCTTCTAATCTCGGCGCGGTGTTTGTAGCGAGCAATAGGTACGCTCGTCTGTTATCCGCCTTAAGTAATGCCAGAGGCAATGCGCTAGGTATGCTGCGACCAGCGAATTTATGGTCGAAGTTCTGGCGGAGGCGACGGCGCGAGTTTTTATTATACCCGAACCAGTGGACCGTGAAAGCAGTGCCGCGGGGAAACGCAATTTCCATAAGATAACCTCCTGTCCGTCTCTGTCGCCTTGGTACTTTTGTTATTAAAAGTTTTGATAGTAATACTTACTGATTATGGTTGAAAATTTTGTCAATAATTTTGTATTTGTTTCAAAATTTTCTCATATATGTAGGTAGCGACAATCAGCAGTAGAAAAGTAGGCGTATTATTGAATTACGAATAAAATATTTTATACAACGTAAGTAGGTACGAAGAAAATCCGTACCATTTTCTTCACTTGAGAGCGAAATTGATGCATAATCATCGTATTTTCCATGGGACGGCCACTGTTAAACATAAGATTTCATCTTCCGGGATTTATACCTACATAAATTTAGGTATTACATCTTAGACAAGAACTTAAAGCAAAAAAGATAGAAATAATAACTTATTTACGTAGTTCAAAATTGTAAATGGCGTTGAAACATAACACATACATACAGACCATAGCACTTACCGTGAGTTAATAATAAACATTACGCACAGAAAAGTGTACACCTACTTAAACATTCTGCGCTAAAAGGAAAATATCGCGAGGAAATCTGCATACGCCCGGATAAGTTTTTCTGTGACATTTATTACCTACTCATCTAATTCGAAAAATTGAGTTGGTAGATATAGCCGAACATTCAAGTCCGACATTAGGCTATTAAAAAGTATTTAGTGTATTTCCGCTATCTTACACTAAATATTTATTCAAAACATAGATTTGAATATTAAAAAAGTTTTAAATAAATTGGTAATTAATACTGGATTAATAAATTGATTTGAATTACCTCAGGTGGATGAGATTAACAAATTATTTTGAGTTGTAGCCTTGTAGCTATGTTAATTCTTGTACTGCTTTATTTTGTGAAATTTTGAAACTTAGCTACGTACCTATTTGTTTTTAGATTTAAAATTATTTAAATTGTATTTCAAACATTGTTATTTGACAATTCCAAGTGCAATTGTAATTTCTACGGAATAAAGGAACTTTTGGTAGGTACAGTAAAATGTGTACCTATTGCTACAGACGAGCTACAGCTACAAGCTCTACAGTAAGTAATTGAGTACCATTAAGCTTAGTGTTTACCTA
Source organism: Hypomecis punctinalis (assembly GCA_949316475.1). Lineage (NCBI taxonomy): Eukaryota > Metazoa > Arthropoda > Insecta > Lepidoptera > Geometridae > Hypomecis > Hypomecis punctinalis. The sequence continues at coordinate 18,188,997 of OX438802.1, forward strand.
CGCTCGTTCAAAATAAACAAGAATTATGCAAGAAAAAGAATACACAATTAGCCTCTCTCTAAGAAAAGAAAAATGAAGAAAAATAAACAGACGAACAGTTAAACTGCAAACTCCTGATTTGGAACTTTAAGTAAGACGCGAAAAATGGGGATATGAAAAGAAATAATTTTCCGCCCGAGTCGGCTGTGCAAATGAGCTGAATGAAGTCGCTGAGGCGAATGATTGACTGCTGGTGAAACAATGTGAAACTTTATAAGTGTAGGTATGTTATTATAAGCACGGCATAAGTCTGATAGATTAGTTTTGCAAGACTTGGTGGAAGGTGTGGTCGATTTTGCGACAAGAAGAAAATGTAAAATTTGAAGGTGCCAAACGGATAAGTCAATATTAACACCCTCACTGCGTCACATAAAATCATAAACCTTCATCTGGTGCGGCGGCGGGTCGACACGTGCCCCCAACGATATTTCCGCCAGTGCGTTATGGGTCTTCCCCGGCCCGCCTGCACTAAGGTGGATTAAAAACCTATAACTTTGCGAAAACAAGACATATACATGATTTTTTTGTACTGTTCGAATGATCTTGAACCCAAATTCCTTAGGTTTGATTCGCCGCGGGATGTGCTAAACAGGAAATGAGAAATAAACAAGGGAAAGTGGCGGGCTGAAATCGACCCGAACCGCACTAGAAAATGATTTTAGAAGTGCTGGGACAGTAATAAATAATGTGATATCTATACTTACTAGTAGTTCTCCGAACAATAGACCTCGCATCAGTTTAACTGAATGTTCTTAACCCTATATCTAAACAATCTTAAAAAATATTGAAAAATCCTAGTATGATTTGAACCTATTTATTGAGGAAGTATATACAGGGTTATCTGCTTACCCTGTACAGCCAAAAAATATAAATGATGACCATTATGAACAACTTTTCCTATGGGGCCAACCCTTTGGATAACCATATATACCTAAGCTAATTTTTAAGCCGAAACACAGGCAAGTATGTAATGTAGTTTACACTAAAGCACATCACTAAATGGCAGCGCGTGCGCACTGTGTGGCATCGGGTCGCCGTAGGCCTGCTGAGAGGTCGTTCGCACCAGCGTGAAGTACCGCGGTGGGTGGATATAGGCCCGATACGCATTGAAGGTGTTAAGTAATCATTAAATGTTCGCAAGTTGTGCGGCTCTATACAATATGTATATACGTCTGAAGAAAAAACATCTCTTGATGGGGTAGGGTATATATGAATCTGCTCGTATCAAATCGCAAATAGTCTAGTGTTCTGAATATGTCTCAATCATCCTTCGAGGGCATGCCTTTTTCATCCATCCATGGATGGCTCCTATGGATGGCATCCTTTCCATCATACAAGCGTATAAAAACAATAAGCTGTAGCTTAGTTGCTTGGTAGAAATCGCTTGAAGCGATAAAGCCGCCATGTAGTAAAACTAATTTGTACCAAACGTTTTTTTTTCATATCTTTTTGTATAGTAACTGTGGTTAAACTAATAAAGAATTATCTATCTATCTACTAACCTATCTGTAGGGATGTATATGATTTATATGTAGGCATGACAAGCAATAATAAAGGGAGGCCTATGTCAAACATTGGGTCATCAAAACCTGAAGATAATGAGATACTTTTGAGCCTGACAAGGATTTTCTCTTTGTTAAAATAAGATGTACCATACCTACCTAGTATTACTCAAGGTGAATCATCAACATAACAAAAAAATAAGTTAGGTACTTATCTGTTATAATTATGTAGAACATTTCCTGGAAGTAAAAATATATTGAAGTCTTTACTATACGTCGGTACTAGTTATCTGAATTAGAGCAAAATGCTATTGGAATGAGAGGAAAATTCCATAACACCTATTGCCGCCGCGGCGGCAGTAGGTGTTAATTGTTATGGAATTTTAGAGGTGTACCCGGCGCGCCGCCGCAATATTTATTTTCGATTCAACTTTTGTTGTAAGCTGGCGACATCTAGCGATGAGTAGAAAACTAATAGGAAAGGCAAAACTCCGAAGGGTCTTTTTGGTATCACACCCACTGCAATAGGTAAAAATTGGTGCGCTCCCTACCCGACATCTATCGTTGAGTAGCAATATAATTATTAGCAGTTTCAACTACATCTAGCCTTGGCTTGCTTATGTTGTATAGGATAATAGCCATTCCTTTCTTGCTTACTACAAAAGCAGATAAAAGTAAAAGAGATGACTATAGTACTCGATCATGTTTTTGTGTGAGTGGCGTATTAGATACGAGTATAAATACAGTGTCTTGACGTAAATGTAAATTGCTAATGTGTGTAAGCTTAAGCTCTTGGTTTTTCTGATCGCCTAGTACTATCCGTAGCAAATACAGAGGGACGCGCGCATCGCAGTGACAGCAAGTGAAGCACAACAGTGACGTCATCTATTGAGAAATTTCGTCAGTAGGTATACGTGGAGATTGGCGGCAGCTTCTTACAAAATGGTGCTCAACGCCTGAATTACAAATTGTGACATACCTACCAAGCGTACAGAGCGTATACAACCACTACAAGCCTACTTTTACGGTAAAAATACCAACTGCAATCTTTAAAATATGTACTTTTTCATAAAGTTGTCACTTTTGTTTCTCTATTTTATTAATGGTACTTACTACTTTCTTCATTAAGTTATAGGTATTTATTAGGTAGATATTTATTTACATATTTTTTTTATCTAATATAATTTAGGAAATACAGGTATTTCCTTTGATCTAAACACGTATGGAAAAGCTGCACCTTGCCAATAAAATCGTCGTATCTTCTCGAAAAAGTCCGATTCATATTATTGTACCACACAGGTTTTCGTTTAAGCCGGAAACATACTATCGGACGCGGCTGACGGACGCGACTGACAGCCGCGACTTAGCAATGTGCACAGTCTTAAAACATCCGGTGTGCCAGATCGCTCTCGGACGTCCGAACGCTCAAGGTCGTCCGAAGGTGACGTCCGGGACTGATGTCCGATAGTGTGCACGGCTCAGTGTACTTTCATAGTCTATGTCGCGGATGTCAGTCGCGTCCGATAGTATGTACTGTATTGTACTGTACTGTACCAGCCTTTTTTAGTAGTCCACTGCAGGACGTAGGCCTACCCACGAAGGGTGATTGGGCCATATCCACCACGCGGGCCCAGTGCGGGTTGGTGGATTCACATACGCCATCGAATTTCTTCTACGGATGTACCTATGCAGGTTGCCTCACGATGTTTTCCTTCACCGAAAAGCCTGTGGTGTGAAAGATTAACACAAAGTGTTTTGATAGTATGTGTCCAGCTTTAATCACGGTATCTTTCCACAGACAAACAATAAGATATTTTTTACATTTTATTTATCCAATTTTCAAACATGTTTTCGTAACACTTCGTAGGACTTTTCGTAGGACTTTCTAAATTAGGTATTTCCTACCTAAAAGTTATTTTAAATCTGAGTGCTTAGTCCAGTGCTTTTTTCTGAAAAGATATATCTACCTCGATAACCAAGTATTTTTCATTGACAATTCACTAAATTCACAATAAGTATACCTAATTTTTCGAAACATTTTTTCCCCATCCCCATTACAATTAAAGGATATTTTTCTTTCATTAATTTTTAATAACATTATTATTAGCTTAAAGAAGGATGCACGGAATTAACCTGTCAATATTTTTTATTTTTTTTTGTTAGTAAAAAACCAAACTTCTTTTCTAAAAATGATATGTGCTTCAAAAATATAGGGATTTTTTGCTGTTTTCATATCACTAATTAAAATTAAAATTAACCCACCAGAAAACTTACAATGATTTTTTATTGTTTTTACATTACGGATTAGGTACATACATAAGAAGTGGCGGTATGGTCTTAAAGGCTTTAGTGTCCAAAAATGGGCGAATTATTTGAAAAAAAAAAACAATATTTTATTACTGTTGCTGTCAAAAAAAAAGGAAATGTCAAATTCAGTCAATCAGATGACGTATTTAGTGTTGCCAGACTTCGTTCTCGGATCCAGACTTAGCAATTTTGGAAATGTTGACGAGTTGATGTAATAATTATTTTCTTTTTTAACTATTGAAACATAATCCTGCGTTAACTCGTTTTAGCCCGCAATGTTTACAAACTGAGGTGTTATTATACATTTTTATAGAAACATACATTTTTGTATACTAAAAGATTATAAAAAAGAAAGAATATTCTTATTATTTTTATATGAAGTTTTTATATTTTATATTTTTTATTTTTTATCATATACTTTACTACTAAAAACAAAAAGCAGTAGTTGAAGTTATCCGATAAATTCGTGGCAATTTTAATATTACTCGTAATAATCCTTAAGGGTGCTATTCGAATCTTTCACTTGCTTTACTACACTTGCAGCAGCTGCACTAGGCCGACTGTGGCTACACAACTGAGGCGTTAGTCCAGGTTTACACATAAATTGAAATTACATGTTGTTCGATATTGCCCTATACATTTTTGTACAGCGCCCCTGGCCGAAACGATGAAGAACTAACCAAAATGTATGGAGCCACACGCGAACGCAAAAGTTTAAGTAAACAACACAAAACCTGGACTAAGGGCTCTGGTTATCTACGTAGTTGTATGAATTTCTACAAAAAGATTCCGAACACGGCTGCGGCAGCATGTGCTACCGAGCCTCGGCTGCAAGTGTTGTTAGCCTGTTTAAACAAGTCCAACGTACCTGCGATGTACGACGTAGGCAACCAGCAACGGAATCATTCCCGACTGCGGATACAAGCAGCGGCTCATGTGTGTGCTACCTCCATTCGCAACCTGCATCCGCAGGTGCAGCCGAGCTCAATTTATTCGAATAGCTGCATTACTTATATTCTTAACTTATAGTTACGGTTCTTGTACTTTTGCTAATGAAATGGATGAATACCGAATTTTCTTTATCATTCCATTTTTCATTTTCTTTTTATATCAGTCCTAGACATTGATATTTTTGACGTGACAACGTCTTATAAATCGATGAACTCCAATAAGTAATCTGATATTAAAGACAAGATGACATGCACTGTTTTAAAAATCAATATAAATATCATTGAGACAATATTGACTAAAAATACATGACATCAAGTTTTTAAAATCGAGCACCATTTTAGCACTCTGAACATAACAAACCTGGCAATCCATAATCTTTAGTGTGTATACATGTATATAAATAGGTACTTATAGCTTGAAAAGTGTTTTCGTTTTTTCTTATTTTATATTCAATTTTAGCCAAATTGTACATATTTGAACAGTTTTAGAAGCGTCATAAATCACATTGGTGAACATATCATCCTTAGAAAATAAGTGAGGAAAAATTAGTCTGTTCGTATATAACAGGTCCTGGTATGTATGGGCTCGCGCATCCTTCTTTTTGTAAGTAGGTTGATAAGGTAATGGTCAGTCGGTCTCTGTATTATACGAATTTGGAAGCGAAATAGATGTAAAATGTCTAACAAATGCTATGAGAGAGCGGTTTTTCTAATTAATGTTAGTTTGTGCAAAAAGATAAGTGTCGTACCTAGGTGAGGTCGCTCTTGCGCCATTTTAGTAATTTTGTTACGTTGACAACACTGCTCTGTCGTTACTAGTATCACTAAAAGTTTTGACACTTGGTAAACTCGACAATTCGGTTTTCATCAGTACTCGCGTTTACCAAGTCGGTACCTTCGGCTGCTGTATGCTGAGTATGAGTTTTGTCGTAAACATGACGCGCTCTTCGGCGAGCGCGTATGTAATTTGTATGAACTTGTTGTTTCAAAAACGCGCCGCTAGTGGCGCTGTACATTTCTTCATACAAATTACATGCTAACGCGCTCGCCGAAGAGCGCGCCATGTTTACGACAAAACTCACACTCAGCATACCTACTGATTAAAATCTTATTGTTACCTAGTTTTTTATTTTTAAACAAACAAAAATAAATAATAGGTTCTACATACCTATAAAAAGCTAGAAGTAGGAAATATTGAGATTTACGTATTTTTCTATGCATCATAATTAATAAGTATACTAATTAATAAAACCAGTTTATAATAAGTTTATAACTTTATATTTTTTAACAAATATATAATTGAACACTGTTGTTTCAGCGAACTTTATAATAATAATTGTATCATAGAGTATTACAGAAATAATTGTAGGTACCTACTTAAACTCTAATTACATATTTACATGGAGTATTATTAAAGCTTATCAAAATAATAATATAATTTAAATAATAATTATTAAAACCGTAATACTTTCAACATGCGACGTCATTTTGTTATATTTACACGTTAAAATTTAATCTATTCTAAATTACAATAAAATTAATTGATTATATTAAAAACCAGTCATTAAAATAAGGCAGTTGATAGTTTTAAATTTTATCATAACTATTTATTTACAAAGTATAGGACGGATGTCACAAGTCTTATTACTTCAAATTAATAACGCACTGAATTTACATAATAATAATACTCTTTTGGTTACACATAATAAGGCACTCGTAATTATTAAAATAATAATGATTAATAAGAAGTTGAGCTACTGTCTGGTCTTAATTGCTTAGTTTGAACGTCATCGTAAGCAATTCTGAAGACGCTTTTCTTCTCTGTTATTGGTAACCTCTTTACATTACCAGTTTGCTGAACTAAAGTGTTCATGGCAATTCCAGAATCATTGTCATCTATCTTAGATGTTATTCTATGACCTACATCAGTATCACCACCAATATTAATCTTGGATACGTGGACTTCTGGGGCATTCTTTATATCTTCTTCGTAACTTGTAGAAATAGAAATACTATGGGTTAAAGCACTCTCTGAAATTTCTTGCTTCTCTTTATTTTTGACATCGTCTTGATTAACGTAAATAGGTTGGTCTGACTGTCTTCTAGGCATGGGGGCATTGGGTTGACCTAAGTATTTCGGAATGTGAGTAGGCTGAATATAGCATAAAGGATTCTGATTTTCGTAATTATGTTCGTATCTATGCTCAGAATGCTGTAGCAATGGATGCACATCAGGAAGTGGACCTTCAGGCACAGGAGTTACTTTTTCTTCTTTCAGCAAACGTGGGTGAATAAATTCATTTTCTTTTCCTTTGAAGTTTTTTTTTGCCTCGGAATCTTGATTTTCTTTTGTCATTATTTTGCCGTACCGACCTGTTTTATCTTCGTCGTTTTTGGATTTAGATCCTCTTTTGGGTTTACTCGGGACTACTTTTTCAGGCGCTGGCTGTTTTGATGGTGCTGCAGATTTTTTGCCGTACCATTGCATGTAGCGGGGTAAGCTTTTTTGAGAAGGTTTAGTGTCTGATTTTACAGATTCTGTCTCATTAGTTTTCTTTTTGCTTGATTCATTACTACTACTAGAGGTTTCTTTTTTGGTTCTTTGTTCATCAATGTCAGGGGATTTAAGTTTCAGCAATTCCGCTTCATCTCGAGCCTCTGTTGATGAACCTTGTCTGGAAAATACTAAGTTACGACCATTTTTACCAGAAGCAGAACTACTTTGGCTTTTGCTTTCTTTACTACTATCATGTTCTAGAGCTAGTTTCGATGTTGCCTCCTCTATAGCCACAGGTGATTGTCTCTTTAATCGTAATCGCTTATCACTTATATCTGATTCAATTTTTTCTTCCAAAGAATCAGAGATTTCCATTAAAATTCGTTGTCTTGCCTTCTTTTCACTTTCGGAAAGTTTTACTTGAGTTGAACTTACAGTCTCATTTTTCGATGTCGTGACAACACTTTTAGTTCTGTCACCGTAATTCTTAACATGTTCTTCTCTTTCGTTAGTTTTACTAACCTTAACATATTTTTCACTTTCTAAAGATGGTGAAATTTCACTTTCTTCGAGAATTGGGGTCTTAATTTTTCTTTTTAAATCATAAGCTCGTATACTTCGTCTGGGGTCTTTATACTTAATTTTTTTCTTGGGCTTTTTTCTTTTTACCCATACAGCTTTTTTAGTTTCATCGTCTTCAATCATTATTTGGGAATCGTCTTCACTATACGAATCGTTGTCACTTCTAGCTTTTCGTCGAGATGGTTTTAATAGTTGGGGTTCTGTTTGAGTTCCGATATGGCATTCAGTTTGCGTAGCTATCACTGAATGTCCAGGCAAACTTTGGGTTTCCATCTTGATTTCAATTTGGGAAGCTGTTTCCTGATTATGTATCATACGCTCACGTTCTATAAGAATTTGGTGTAACAGTTCATTTTGCTTTCTGAGAGAAGATTCCAAAAGTTCCTGGTTAATCGAAGATTTATTTTGCATTTCTAATAAGGCTGTTTGCAGTAATTCAGCTTTTAAAGGCACAGCACCTGGAACTTCTGGTGGAAGGTTTGTGTAATCATGATACTGATGTTGCATTACGTCGCTCCCAACGTGAGACCTTTGCCCATAACTTTTACCATCTTTTCCAGATATGTTGTCTAAATCTGTGGTAACCTTGCCCATTCTTTCTCGTATGTTTTTGGCTTCTTCGCCCTGTTCCCTGATAAATCTTTCCATCAGAAGATCTTTTCCGCTGTCTACAACAACGTATTGGGTATGGGGAATTATAGTAACTGGTCGTTGTTGATGGATCGGAAGGTTGACGTACCTTTCTTCTTCATTGTTTCCCCTTGTCACAAGTCTTAAAATTTCTGTATTGCCTTCTTTTATGAAGAACTGGTCCCTGCCAAGAGAAGTTGGAGCGTTTGTATTGTCTTGAACATCTCGGGATTTGTTGTCGGGTTTCTCGTCAGACTTGTGGAAAACTCCAACGTCGGATCCTCGGTCGATTTCGTGTCTTCGTATTGAGTCATTGTCGTGCTCTCTTCTATTGTAGTGCAAAGTGGCTATCCTGTCGTATCCGTTTTCTAAATCATCGATGTATTCTTTGTGCTTGTTTGCAAATGCTTCTTGTAGTTGCATTTCTTTTGTATAAATGATGTTTGGCCCATCTCTGAAAAAAATAAATGGCTGAGATTAATAAACGGTACATACACCATAATGAAATATATTTCATTTCTGATAGTAATTATTGTTGTAGTTTGGGGTAGATATTAGTAAATATAAATCAGCATAGCAGTATAAATACAGTACGAAATATTGAATTTTAGTAGTTATCAAGCTTATGACGCGTCAAGCCCCATTTTAGTTTTGTACTCAAATGCGTTTAATATTACCTTTGTCTGAAAGACTGTCTATTGTCTCTGTAATCATTATCGGCCGCTGTTTGCACAAATTCTTGTCTCATATCTCCCGGGGTCGAAGCTGGTTTAGACGCTTCTTTGGATCTTTGATTTCTCTTGTTAAATTTCCATTGCGTTGGTTTTGTCCTCAAATCTGCTTGTTCTGCGCTCCACGCTTCTCTCGCCCTCCATTCGTTAGACTGTATTGATTTATTTTGTATATTTTGCGTCGACTTGTTTTCTCTCCCAAGTCCCTTGTCGCGCACCACTAATCGCACGTCGTCCTCTGTGGAGTTGACACGTATCACTCTTTTCCTAGAATTTATTAATGAATTTCTATGTACCTAGCAGTTCTGTTATAAGTCTTACATTTACAGCACAAATGTAACATTCAAGCAAGTGATGCCATGCAAATCTCTAAATCTACAGAAGGCCAGAACACTTTGAAAATAAAACATGTGATACAATTGAATAAAGCAGTCTAAAACTAAAAACGAGTGATATAATATATATACCTACAGTGAGGCAAAAGCTGGTGTGAATACTGGTATTAGTTGGTGTACTTTAGGCTGTTAGACAAAAGAAGTACTTGTTAGCCCCATAATAAAAAACAATTTAAATAAAATAATATTGTTAGCTAGTGATATTAATGAAAACTTAAAAAAATAAAAATATATTTACCGAGGTGGCATGTAAAGAGGACATCCTTCACATATACAACAGCATATTAGCAACAGTAAAACCAAGGCTACTATTATTGCCAACAAGATGAGTAACCAAAATAGTAACCGACTCTCTGCTTTGTAGAGACCCTAGAATAAGATATTAAATTTTATTATAACATATATCAAAGAAAAATGATAGTTTTAAAATAATGTCACTTTTTTAAAGCAGTAGTTTATCAAACTTACAGAGTCACCATTTTCATCGCTTGAAGTCTGTTCTTTGTGTCCAGAGCCAGTATTTTGATTTACTCCTGCTCCATTATTGATTCCTGTACTAGTGGTATATATTGTAGCATTTTTAGCAAGCTGCTCTTGTAACTTGGCTACATTTATAGCGTTGTTGCCTGAGAGCCTTACCACAGCTATAACTTCGCTCCTAAAATAAATAAATAAATCATTAAACACATAAAACTTCTTTGCATAAACGTATCATCGGAATGAAAATATTAATATGACTTTTGAAGATCTCTTTTTAAGCAATCGTGATAAACGTTATACCACATTATTTTTATATTTTATTAGGAACACGGATTTTAAAGATCGTTTAGAGTTCTAAAGCTTATGATAATCAGTGGTAAAGGTTATTTACGGAATATTTATTTACCTATGGCAATAACTGAATTTAAATAATTTAAAAACAAAAAAATAGTGGTAATTTTCTTCGAATGCAATCAAAACTTACTTTTCTTGACTAGTCCCTTGGCCACTTAAATCTGTTACACCACTTCCTTTATAAGGTTTGATGTCAACTATAGTCACTTTCCCTCCGGAAAGCGTACTCAGAACTTCTTCTAACTTTCTTCTATCTGGGTTAGCACCAGGCACTATGAATGACATAGTCCTTGTTTTACTTTCTGGTGGATAAATCTTCACAGTCGTTGTAGAGAATAATCTTGGTACGCCAAGATCGTAAGCTCTAATTGTCAGCATAAAAACTTCGCTATCGCCATCATCTTCAGACGATTGACGTTTTTGTCTGTGAACGTTTTGTTTTTTTGTTCTTTTCAATGCTTCTAAAAGATACAATTCTCCTGAAAATAGAAAAGTAATCGTTATTTCTTTGCTGATTGCCATAAATGTTGTCGTAGTTTAATTTAGTTTGATTCGGTAGCTTACCTGTTTCCTCATTAATGGCAAACTTTCCGTCTGCATTTCCTTGAATAATCTCATATCTGACTACGTTATTGGGTGGTTCAGCGTCTTTATCAACTGCCTTGACAAATGCTGATGACGTAAAATTATTCAAACTTGGCGAGAGTACAAATTCATATAACGTCCTCTCAAATTCTGGTGGGTTATCATTTACATCTAGTAACTTAATAATTAATGGCACTGTTACTCTTAAACCTACTCCGTCATTATCTCTAGCCTCTACTAAAAAATGCAAGTCTGGCATCGCTTCACGATCAAAGCCGTGATTATTCGTTGCAACTGTTATAATCCCCGTTTGAGGGTCTAAATGTAAGGATGTGTTCAGGTATCCTAATATGGCAGTGAATTGGATTTTCCCAAAGGATCCAGTATCTACGTCATCTGCAGCTACTTGCACAACTCTGGTGCCTGCAGTGACATTCTCTGCTAGTTCTTCTTCATAAGATTGAGCTAGGAATATTGGAGGATTATCGTTTACATCGTTGAGATAAACTGTGACGTTAGCGGTGGCTGAGAGATTAGTTGCTGGTCCGAGCTCTTGAGCAACAATCTGAAAAAGAAATATGATGCTCTTATTATATTGAACATGTAGAAGATTACTTTTTATAATAATTTTATTTGACTTATAAGGCATATCTAGATGACGGAAATATTCTAAAATATTACTGTATTTATTGTTCGGATAGAATTTACTGTACATAGGTTTGACCTTAAAAGTTGGTCCATGCATTGTGTAGAAAAAGCTACACCTTGCATTTTATTGATGTTACCTGAAATACCACAGACTTCCTCGCCTCGAAATCCAGCATAGTATTATCTCTCACTTTGATGATAAACTGCGCATGTCTCTCAGCCACCGCCGGCGAGATCTCGAAGGTGCCATTGTTCCCCACTAGAGTTAGCGAGAAGACCCCATTCTTCCCAGCATCATTGTCATTCACTTGGGGGATGTAGGGGTCCGAGAACATCAAGGCTGTGCCTTGAGGAGCGTTCTCATCTAAGTATGTGATGTAGCTGGAAAGCAAGAAAATATCATTTAGATGAATTTTATAAGTAAGTATTTGGTTTAATTTGGTTACAACTTGTCAGACGCAATCAATAACATGATCGGATTAACAAGCAATATGATCCTTGGTTAACGTTATTATTACGGCATGGTAAATGTAAGTACGGTCTTCATTTCTTTCAACAGAAATTATGTCTATGGATAAGTTAGAATAAAATCTTAAGATATCCTATCTATTTCTTACATTAAAATTTTCATGTGGGTAATTTTTAATTTTATTTTACAGATCAAGCCGCTGAATCAAGCAATCCCGTAGAGACATATCCTTATTTTATGAGATGTGGCCTCAGACCAAATAAAAAAACCGGACAAGTGCGAGTCAGGATCGCACATCCAGGGTTCCGTACAAACATATTGTTAAAATAATTTAAAACCTGTTTTAGCATGTGCTAATGAAGTTATTTTATATGATACCTTACATGATACGATTTACTCACTTTGAATTTTGAACCCATATTTTGTGAATTTTGAGGCCCTATTTTTATGTGATTTAAATAAAAATGTACAGTTTTCAGATTTATTCCTATATGTGTACTCTGAGACAATGCTTTTCGCCAAATTTCATAGTTCTATGTCAACGGGAAGTACCCGGTGGGTTTTGATTTTTGTTAGCATTAAAATATGCGTTTTTTTACAACATAAACGGCTCTAACCTATTTATACGGTAACTGAGAAGCTTTTCTTTCACACAACTGCAAGAATTTATAGGTTTACGTATAGGTACAGTTTAAATTTCAACTCGATATCTATACGCGTTCCCGAGATAAAGAGTCTTGACATACACACAGACGGACAGACGGACAACAAAGTGATCCGGATTTCCAACAAAGGGTTCCGTTTTTTCCTTTTGAGGTACGGAGCCCTAAAAATCAAGACAGAACGTCGTGAACAGTCAAGTGAGGCCGGTTTTTTATACATGTGGTGAGTGCGTCGGTGTTGCGCCGCCATAGTTCGAATGACAAACCAAGGCATAGTTTCTTTGAGCGTGCATGTGTGTATAATTGCGTCTGTTCATGGCGAGGCGTAGTTTTGCCGGCCTTACTTGTTTTGTTCACGATTTTCTGTCTTGATTTTTCATTTGGTCAGAGGATGTGGCGTCAGAGCGTACTTCTAACGTCACCTCTCTTGGTGACGTTAGAAGTCGAGAATCCTACTAATATTATAAACGCGAAAATTTGCGAGTATGTATGGATGTTTGTTACTCTTTCACGCAATAACTACTGAACGGATTCGGATGAAACTTTTCAATAATAATACTCATACATCATAATATTAACATGGGCTATAATTTAATAAGATATTGCGTGACGGTTCAGTTCGCCAGGTCAGCTAGTAACTAATAAGTAGGTAGGTACTCACAACTGATTCTCAAAGTACGGCGGTGAGTTTTCCCTCTCCGGCAGGATGAACGCAAGCTGCACGGTAGATGACATGGCTTCTGGCTCCTCCCTGGACAGCCTGACCTCCTCAGCTACAACTGTGAGGAGTATGGGCGCGCCGGCGTGCGATATGGCTGAGATTTCCTCGATCGGGCGCTCTAACGTCACCTCTCCTGGAAAAGTGAAAGTAGATAATTAATTTAGGTAAGTACCTACTATTTAGCATTTAAGTTTGGTAGTTAGGTTGGTGCTTTAACTAGGTTTACTAATGTAATAATATCTATTGACTTGGTATAACTTGTTGATAATGATGGTCAATTGCTTCTGAAACTTCTGTAAGCTTATGCACTTTGAAAAGCAGCACCCTGATTTTACGCGCCAGGAACTATTGATCAGCGTACATCGTTATCAAAATAATGTTCTAATATTAAGATGGTGCTATTGGAAGGCAATGTAGTTGTAGCCTTGTAGGTAGCCGAGTTGTATCTAATGAACGTATTTGGTAATTTTCCTATAAAGTATGATAATTATAGAGACCGCGTGGACGTAAAATTTTTTTATAACGCCATCTGTTGACAGTCCTTGATACTGCTAGTACGAGTTTTGGTTTATATAGAACAAAATCTTGCTGCCACATGTTAGGTAAGGTTAGTTTCTTAAGATAGTTCGAGTTATTTCCAGCAGAGGGCCAAAAAGTAAGTTTTTACTGATGAAATTTATTTTATCCGATTGCCAAAGAAAGTAATGAAGTCCTAATATTTTCCGTAAGTACCTAATTCTAGTCCTCAGTGAAATGCTATATTTTTATTTATTTGAGTAAGTAAATAGTTACTTACCCAACCTAACTTATTTTGGACAGAAAATTCTGAAATCCTAACTTTAATAATTAAATTAATTAACAATAGTAGGTACAAAGTAAAATAGATTGTTCAATTCTAGAACAATCATGAATACCTATCACTAGAGAAATCTTTGCTAGAAATGAATTGATCAATATTAAAAGGTCCCATCGCCTGATCCCATGTCGTGTCGTGCAATCACTACGAACAAATGGACCAGTACACCCTTCCGCACCCTTGACCAAGAAAACTACCAAACACTAACTCTTATGCCCTAGAATATAAAGCCCAGCCTAGTCTAAAGAATCAACCTGTGTCGAAGGTTGTATGGTCTTCCTAATGAACTGAATTGATTGCGTCTTTTATTCATTTCTCTCTGTTTAATAGGCAAAGCCTGGCTTTTACGCAGGACCATTATTCATTCATGGTATAAATTAAAATTAAATTACTAGAAATCTTCTGCTGTCATGAATCTCTAGGTAAACTGGCGAACAATGAGCCTTAATGTTCACTTCGAGAAATGCGGTACGGAACAAGTTAATGATTTCTTAAGTTTTGTTTTCGTCGGTGGAGGTGGAGGTTTCCTTATGCAAAACTAAGTAAAGTAAAGCAACAATCTTTAAGCTTTATCTATGGGATACTTACAGGATTACTAAAGCTTAGATACCATCAGCTATTTAATTTACGAAGGCCAGAGTACCTACTCATCAATTAATAACTTTTAAAATGTGACCGGTATCAGATGTTCAAGGGTCATTAGTGGAACAGGTGATTTATTTTTACACGATTTCAGGGTTGATTGAATAACGTCTCAAATATTGACTTTAAAGAAATAACGTCGTACCTATTATCATAGACTAAAAAGTACGCTATTATTGCAACCAACGAGATCTTACATAAAATAATAAAAAAGCTTTTAATTTCCTTAAAACATAAACAATTTACATAATCATAACATTAATTAAACTATAGTATAAGGACCGCCAGCAGCGGTAAAAGCCTCCTCCAACAGCTTCCATTCCTCTCTCTTCCGCGCAATTCTGGACCATAGCTTCCCAGCAACTTTAACAATATCGTTATGCCATCTTTGGTGCGGTCTTCCTGTCTTCCGTTTCGTGCCTCTAGGGACCCAGTTTGTGATGATTTGTGCCCACCTTTTTGGCTCAAGTCTTTGTATATTTCCATTTCAATTTCATTATTTTTTTATGACATCTCTAGCTTTGGTTTTTTTCCTAATCGTGGTGGCCTCCTGAGTTTTTAAGGTTCATAAAACTTATTTCTATGCTTCTCTGACAGACTCTGAGTTTTTCCATTTTTTTCTTGGTGAGTGGCCAGGTTTGACAAGCATATGTAAGGTATCTTCATCAGGAGATCTTACATAACACTACATAAGTATAAAACAAAGTTGGCTTCTAGCTGTCTGTCTGTGCCTATGTATGCTTATATCTTTAAAACTACGCAACGGATTTTGATGCGATTTTTTAAGCCGGGGCGGGTTGCTACTATATCAAAAGACGTTTTTTAATAGACACATTCGACAGCTGTGTCACTTTTAGTTTTCTCTAAAGCTGGAATATCCTATTCCCTAATTTACGACCACCACAGGACCAAATAAATTGTATACGAGAACTAATAAAAGGCGGCAGCCAAGATGGCGGTTACCGAGAGAAAATTTACGATTCCGCTTCCTTCATAACTCGGTACCTAAGTAGGTACCTACTTGCTCCCGGACTCTCGGCATTGAATATCGAACACTACCAGCTTAATTGAATCCCGTATTCTATTCACAACCCCGTAAGGTGTTCTGATTTATGCGGTAAATTGCCAAGTGCCAGTTCTTGTAATAATGAGAATAAGCTTGCTCGAGTTCGCTTGCCTTGCAGCTGCTGAACGTCTTGCAATGTTTGGTAATCGTGTAGCTGTTTTATATACCAACCTTGTTTAATAAATAAGTGCATTTATTGACTGAAACTAAACAACATAGTACATATGGCTCTTAAAACTAACACCAGATAATTATTTTTCGCCAAAAATGGCACAACCGACTTCAACCGTGTAGGTACAGAATTTGGATGGTTCGCTGATTCGTGCGATCGTGATCGATCGATCATCGATTCGTGTATCTACATATGATCGATGAGGAAAATTTTACGTTATTGTTGATTTTTCTAAAATGACTCGGCCGATTTCGATAAAATTTAATTGGGAAAATTTCTGAAGTGTGACCTACCAAACAAAAAAAGGTCGTCAAAATCGGTTCATTTCACTATATTTGTATTGTATGTTCTACTGAATGCCCATTGCTAAGCCTATTGGGAGGCTTGGCAGCAGTACTAACGCTGAATGGCAGCGAACCAAATAAAGCCAGCATTTTGGTCTGGCGCTGTGTCCAGCAAATATTTAAGATACATATATTTAATATTTAAGATATTAAATATTTAATATTTAAGATATTAAATATTTAATATTTAAGATATTTGATAACCACATCTTCTACTTTAAGGAGACCAAATTGTATTTCAACAGGGTGACAGACCATGCGCGAACTATTTTCGTAGGGGATATATTATTAAGTTCGTATAGGCCAGGTGGCTAGCCCTGATGTCAAAGTTTTTAAGTCGCCTGAAGGCCTCTGACATGGCTAAACGATTAAAACAACCGGGACCTAAAATTTAAAGTGTCATCAGAGCCATGGTAGCGCTCAGTTGGAAAATACCACCCGCGATCACCCATCCAAATACTGACCGTGCGGAACGTTGCTTAATTTCGGTGATCGCTGACAAAGACCTAGTCAATCTACGCTACGATCGCTACAAGTAAGTTTATAATGTATAGAAATAGGCGAATAGTACTAATTTCTAAGTACTATTCGCCCCGAACAGTATAAAATAACTTATTAACTATTATTAATGGGGTTTTTCTGACGCGAATTCCGACAAGTGTGACTGGGGAGCAGTGCAGACAATGGAGCACCTGTTGTCCTGTCCTCAGTGTCCAAACACCTGCACATTTAGCGACCTTATGGAAGCCTCTCCATCTGGGGTGGTAGTCGCTAACCACTGGGCAAAGCTTGTATAGATATATCTTACCAATTTTAGAACCATCGACACGAAGAAGAAGAAGAACTAAAGCTCTGTCGCGAGAGGCAATAGCTAAAATAGTTCTAGCATTTTAGGCTATTTGAACCGACATCCAAGTCATAACAAAAGACTAGACATTAGTGCCATAATACCCTAAAGCAAAGAAAGGCACATTAGGCACTCTAGAATTTCCCGAAACCCTTTATTGTGCGAAATCTTTTATTTCTATTTTGCTACTGTTATTTGTTAATTACCAAGCAAGTACATAGATCATACAAGCTATTATTTTGTTTCTAGTCTATCATAGAAATATCCTTTAGAAGCAGCACTGCACTTTACAAACAAATTTTTTTGGCCAAACCAACGAGTTTTTTCGTTATTTTATGAAATATTAAAATTTTTAATCTACTTAGTCCTTTAGAAGCAGCACTGCACTTTACAAACAATTAATTTTTGGCCAAACCAACGAGTTTTTTCGTTATTATATGAAATATTTTAATTTTTAATCTACTAAAGTTAGCAGCTATGTATGCTCAATATTAGCTACTAAATAGCTAATATTATAATAGCTACTAAATAGCTAATATTGAGCATATTTCGCAAAGACGACAGCGTCTTTCTTTTATTTGATGATTTTTAAATTTCGATCTGTTAGTTAATAGTTACATTAAAATAGGCATATCATATACCTATCTAAGTTGTTGTGGACTGTCTGGTTAGTTTTATACACACACATTTAATTAAAAGAGTACCAATTATGAAGCTTTAAAACTCGGAGCTTTACAAATATCAGATTCTGATATTTTGTCGAAACGCGAAGTTTTTCCTTTATTTTCTGATTTTTTAAATTTTTATCTGCTAATTGATAGTAGGCAAGCAGAGAGTAGGGTATTACTATATTATGTTATGAAGTAACACCGAGCTTACAAACAATATATTAAAAAATAAAAGTTTTGCCGCGACGGCGTATTCTTTCCTTTATTTTATGAAATCTTTTATTTGAATCTGCTAATTGATAGGTATATGAATAGTAAGCAGAGAGTAAGCATATCATAGAAACTACTGGGTACTGTCTAAGTTGCGGGCATTCAAAGGGAGAGCCTTTATTATGAAGTAACGCGGAGCTTTAGAAAGATTATATAGGACCAAGCCTGCGAGGTTTGTCCTTTATTTTATGAAATCTTTCATTTGAATCTGCTAATTGATAGTTAGCAGAGAGTAAGCATATCATAGAAGCTACTGGGTACTGTCTGGCTTGCAGGCATTCAAAGGAAGAGCCTTTATTATGAAGTAACGCTACGCTTTACAAACAATAGATGTTGGTCCGACGGCGGCTCCGGTAAGGTCTAATGAGCCATTATGTGCGCGTTGAACAGAATGCGCCCAGTTAGGACCCGTCGTGTTTGCTGCGCTGTTAGCGGCCAAACACGCACTATTAAACGGAAATTCCACTTATACTCAGCTATACAGAGTGTTTGAAGGCCTGTGCTAGATATTTTTGGCGTTTAATTGAGTTGTAATTATGATCCCGGCAAAAAATAGGTAACTGTAGATACAAAAATTGAAGTCCCGCCGTTCTTCTGCAGCAAAGAGATGAGATGTGAGATAGAATATTGTATGACCACGTCACTTAATTCCTTAGAATCATCAGACTTTAAATTTTATCTTCAGAGAAGATACAGGGATTGAAAACTACATTATTGACTCGGAGAAAATTATTAGAAGCTGTAAAGTTCAATAAAAAAGATGTTCGTTGTTAAAAAGCTCGGAGATTCGAAATCGAAGGTTGTAACATTACCATAGATCTACATCATGCACTTATAACGTAAGTATTGCAGACCTGTAAGTGAGCTTATAAGATGAATCTAGCATGATATAAAATTAGTAAAATCTCTTCTGTTAACAAGGGTGTGATTGGTTTATGAATCGTCTAGAAAAACATTTAAACGTCCTTGGATTTAAGTACTACAACTATTTATTTGCAATGTATAAAAACAATTCGGTATTATGATTTGCTTAGTTTATTCTTTAAATGCTTCACATTTAATCAAGCCCTGCCTTAAAACTTTCTATGGTAGCAGCAAATTTCCATTCCAAACCTCGTGAACCGCACCGCGGGTTTTGGATCATCCTGTAGGTACCGTTACCTTTCAAAATGCCTCCCCGCTTTACTCAACTAATAAGTGAAGTCAGAACTGCTTTGTACTCACATAGGGTTGCCATCTGTCCGGGTTTCCCCAGCTTTGCCTATTTTAGAGGGCATCCGAGGAGCGTCTGGCTGAGGCAACATTTGTAGTCCGGGTTTAAAAAGTTACAGTCTTGGGCACAAGGAGGCATTGTGCCCGCATGCCGCGGTTTGAAAAAAAAAACTGTGGATATGCGTGTCTGATGACGGGTTCTGTGTTCTAAATCTAAAATCCAGGGTTTCCAACAGTCTTGTCCGCTAGCCAACTTTTAGAGATGGCAACCCTATTCTCATAAGACTAATAAAATCTGGGCCATAAATTGTTGGCTGAAATAAACGACCTAAGTTTGTACAATATTAATTTTGGTTCATGTAAGTCATGTAGTTATGTAACTAGTTAAATCGGGAACTGTAACAACTGTTGTTTTATTACTGCCGCCTTTCAATTTGTCAGTAGTAAAATGGAATGATTAATAGCAACAAATGATAAATACTAGTTAAAATATGTAGGTATGTACCTACATGGAATTAGAATGTTTTCTTATAAAAACTGGATGTTAAGTTGATATACTGGAGCTTGAATGAAATTATTTTTATTCGTAGAAGTTGAGTCAGATTCTTTACAGACCTCAATTGTTTTGTGACGTAAAACATAAACTTAGCTTAAAATTAATACCTATGTAAAAAATAATAAAGATTATTATTAAATATTATCGACCGTGCTCACGGGTAGACTGACTCGTGACCACTGTCGATGCAACTCGGCCGAAACTTCGGGATGATGAGGTATTTATTTATCTCGTAATTTTAGTGCGCGATTAGTCCCGTAATATATAATAATAATCTGTTCAAATCGCGAGAGTTTAAAAACAACAATAATAAAGATGCATGAATTGAAACCTTGAAACGTATAAATTTTATAAAAATAACTATCCTATGCGAAAACCGCCTTCAAATGCAATTGTACAAAATTCGAATATTGTTCACATTATTGTTGATTTTTCAAAAACTGCTCAGCCGATTTCTGTAAAATTTAAATGGGACCACCCCGGGAGTATAACTCTTTCGAACTACATTTTTTTTTCGATTCGGTTCACAATTGGCGAAATTATCGATACACGAACATAGAACCTTCTCCTTTTTGGAAGTCGGTTAAAAACAGTAACTATTGCCTTCGTTGTTCTTATTTTTTTTTTTAATTCTAATTTTGTACTGTCACTAATAGTAGATTAGTAGCAAAGGGCTGTAAGGTATCAATTGCAACCCGAGATATTTATCTATAGTTCGATGGTGCAATTGGTGCTTACACCCGAGCTAACTATTCTGCTTTACATCTCGATTGTGAGGTAAGTAGAAAAAACCGGCATCACAAGTATAAAACATTTTATTGAAATTGAGAGGTATATAGGACAAGATCAATTTATACATCGTCAAATCTCACCTTTTATTCACTTATGAAGTTACGAGTTCTCTCACTCTACATAATGCTGACGATAACGTTTCATCGACCTTTAATAGTAGATTACTTACCGCCCTAGGGCTTTTCTAGCTACATTATTACCCTAGAGCGCTAATTAGTCACCTACAGGCCCCATTTGGAGGTAATAAGAACCTACTTACCGAACATGAGAGATGTAAAGTCTCTTAACGTTCTTTTATTCTATCTACTAGTATCATAAATTGTGGGTAATTTATGATACTAGTAGATAGAATAAAAGACATCCTACACATCTTATACCACCCAAAGTATTTTGATGAACATTTAGTCGTTTTGCTTACAAAGTATGTCTTTTTCTGTAAGCTTTACATAAAGTTTCAAAATCTGCGATTTGTAAACTTTTTGCATAAAAATTAGTTTTATCATGCATGCATTTGTAGTAAAATATGGCCTAGTTCTTACTAATTGTCTTTGTTAAATGACGGAAGTTTATTAAAGTTGGTAGAAAGTTTTGGTAGAAATGAGTGTAAAGTAAATCTGATAGTGTTGGGGTCACGCGAGGCATGAGGTGGGGCAATGGGGCAGCTGGGCCAAGTAGGGCAAGTGGGAGTGGCGATAAGGAAGTGGGATATCCCACGGAAGCCGCCGGACGGTAGACGATGGTATCGAGTGAAAAATGTTAAAAATATTTGCGGTACTTACCTACTTGGCGGTTTATTTTGGTTTAAAGACAAGGTCTAGACACGCGGTGTTTTTCTAGATATAAGCCATCATAAGTAGTTAAATTATTTCTATGGAACAGCTGATATTTATTTCGTGATTTTATAGTTGCTTTCATTGTTAAATAAAGTTAGTCATACCTAATAATGAGTACATGAGCACTGAACATGTCCATCGTCTAGAGATACAACCGTCATTGTTTTAACGTTATTTTTTCATCGTCATCATCATTTCAGCCATAGGAGGTCTACTGCTGGACATAGGCCTCCCCTAATGATTTCTAATAAGACCGGTTAATAGCGGTTTGCATCCAGCGCGATCCTGCGGTCCTAATAAGGTCATCCGTCCACCTTGCCGGTACGTGGTCTCCACTCGAGAACTTTTCGACCTCATCGGTCATTAGTTCTCCGCGCTATGTGCCCTGCCCATTGCCACTTCAACTTTCCAATCCGCTGGGCTATGTCGGTAACCTTGGTTCTTCTACGGATTTCCTCATTCCTGATTCGATCTCGCAGAAAAACTCCGAGCATAGCCCTCTCCATGGCTCGTTGGGCTACTTGGAGCTTACTAATAAGGCCCATAGTGATAGTACAGTCATAGTATAGTCATAGTTATTTTTTGTGTATGTTTAATTGTTCATCGAAATTATCGTCAATAGTGAACCGATTTAAAAGAAATCTTTTTTAGTTTAGAAGGGGGTATACTTTCTAGGGTATACTTTTCTTTTTAATGGGACTACCCATTTAAATTTTATCGAAATCGGCTGAGTCGTTTTTGAAAAATCAACAAAAATTGTATACTTCGATGTATGTATGATTCGAGTGAACTATTCGAATTTTGTACACGATAGAAGTCGGTATTGCCATTTTTTTCGAAAAATAATAACGAACGTCGCGTTCTGATTAATTTAGCTCCACTTTTTTTATTATATTTAATTATCATCTCTGAAACATTTCAAGATTTTGTAAGTGAGATTATAATTAGAACGTAGCGAGAGAGATTATGAAGACGCGGGTATTGCGAGGTCACGGTGTGAGTCAAACAACTTATCAAGAATGTTCATAAAAGTAAACCAACGCCATTTTTCTTTTAATAGCGTATAAATCTCAATTAAGTAGTATGTAGTTGTTGGCTTGTGGGCATGTAAAGCTTATGACCAATAAATTACTTGGAATAAACCATTTCATGTCAAAACGGAACTTCTGCTCGTTAAGAAGGCGCTGACCGGCTAACAACGTGCCTGCTACAGTTTTGCATGTTAGTAGGAATAGTAGGTATTGATATAGTTTGAGTCCTAGTTACGAGGCTATAGAACCTAATTGAAGTATCTTTTGTTTGTAACAAGAGAGAAAGGAGATGTATTGGTGGGCTTGGGGTGGACAAAGTTGAGGCCTTGAGCATTGACCCTATGACTATAGAGTATCCACATAAATAAGTCCACATTAAGTCTTTTTTTTATGTACTTAAGGCTACATTTGGCATCCAACTTGATAGAAAGCGAAGTTGTAGCCGAAGATGGAGTAAGTAGACCTAGAAGATACCTATTCACTCATGACTTGAAGATACCCAAATTGTAATTGTCAGGAAACAATGACGGAGACAGGGTATTCTAATCCTTGGCGGTCCGCATTATGAAGGAAGAAGCGAATCGGTTAGTACGATCAGGTGGTACTACTACAATGTACGTACTACTACGACGTACTACGTCGACTATGTAAGATAATGATAATGATGATAACATTATCATGAAAAAAGATTACGGGAGAAAAATTTCTGGCCGGCCAACAAGCAAAAAGCAGGCCACAAAAATACCACATAAATTAAATACCCTTTGATAATGATCAGGATGTATTGTACTCCAAGTCAACTAGGTGCAAATATACTTCCCGGTCGACAACAAAGTATCAAAATTATATATTTTTGCTTCGCCATCCCAAATGTATGAGCAAAAATGAACGTACTGTACTGTACTGTACTGTACCAGCCTTTTTAATAGTCCACTGCAGGACGTAGGCCTACCCACGAAGGGTGTTTGGGCCATATCCACCACGCTGGCCCAGTGCGGGTTGGTGGATTCACATACACCATCGAATTTCTTCTACTGACATATGCAGGTTGCCTCACGATGTTTTCCTTCACCGAAAAGCCAGCGGTGTTAAATTCCGTACATAAATTCCAAAGAACTCATTGGTACGGGACCGGGATTTGAACCCACGACCTAACGATTGTAAGGCGGGTGTCACTACCACTAGACCACCACGGCTTATAAACGAACGAACGTAAACATATCTAAATTTTGTAATAGGATAACTTCTATTTGTAAGAACGCATTGTGCTTAAGAAAACAATTTTCCTTGCTCTACACTTACATGAAATAGTGGTTTGCCTTCAATAATTTTACAAAATCTAATATGTAACAAAATGCACCTTTGTAATATCCGGCAAGTGTAAATGTTTGCCTTTATTCGAATTTCGCCCGAGTAAATCCCTGCCAGGATTTGCCGAATGGACTTTTCGCCGAAACCTTAGGCTTCGTCTACACTAGGCAACAAATGTCGCGCAACACGTGGCGTTTAGCAACATCGTCAACTTTACACAACAATGCGTTACGTTGCAAGATGGCGCACAACATGTCGCGGGGCCTGTTGTTTGTTTCCGTGCAACGTGTAGTTCAGCAACATAATAATTATGTTGTCTAGTAGAGAGGTGATGATCTGCGTTTTTTGATACAATATTAAGCATTGCCGCTGAAGTCTATAGTAGGTATTTTATGGTATTCATATTATTCATATTCATATTCATTTATTCATAAAACATTTTACACGTCAATGTAAGTTATCCACAATAAAAATAAGTGCATTCAATAGTTTCACACATTGATAAAAATACGAGTAGGTATAATATATATTTACATTACTACTAGGTCCATCATCCTGTAGCGTTGTAAAAATTAAAATGTCAACGAATTATATTTAATCAATTTGATATGTCAGTTGTAATAAATAAAAGTAATTATTTACACAAAAAAAATAAAAACTTAATAAATATCTAAATTACATAATTGTAAATGATTCAAGTTAAAACCTTCCCAAAGAAATCTGTCAGTCATTTTATACATTTAAACATTTCAAAATCATAAAAAGCTTCCTCGATAAGCCAGAGTTTCAGGCGTGCTTTGAAAGAGTTTATGCTAGGTGCATCAGTGATACTTTCAGGCAACATATTGTAGACTTTCGGTCCCATTACATGTGTAATCCTTGCGGACTTACTAACGGGTACGGGTACTAAAGATATAATCCATAAACTAGTATTTGTTTTGAGATATAATCTGAAGATTTTCAAGATCAGAGTGAACAGGCATATCGCGTATAATCAGGGCAGTTGTTGTTCTAGTGGGGTTTGAAAAAACTAAGTTTCTGCGGCTACATACTGTCAATATGTGGACAGGCAACGTTTCCTAAAGACAGTTCTGCGATGTCGCGAGACATGTAACACGACAAGGTTGTGCTATTGTTGCGCGTCAAATGTTGCTTAGTGTATACGAGGCTTTATAATAACGTACGGTACGAGCAGCATAATTTAAAATGTTGAGCTCCGAGTGCCGACCCATTGTCAAGGGTTTGGGCCATGTTTGAGCCACGTTGGGCTGACCCCAATCCAGCTCATTTAGATGAGTGGTTAGATTATTTTTGTGGGTGCTATACTTGTGTTAGAGTTTTGTGAGGTCTTAAATGTTGAATGGCCTTTGTTTATTAAAGGCTTGTTTATAGAACGGAATTACAGGTAATGGAAATGCTAAACTGGTGAGAAGATGAAAAATTTAACTTGGTATTATCTTTAGAGTGTTTTGAATTTT
The DNA here is from genome assembly GCA_949316475.1 of Hypomecis punctinalis. Classification (NCBI taxonomy): domain Eukaryota; kingdom Metazoa; phylum Arthropoda; class Insecta; order Lepidoptera; family Geometridae; genus Hypomecis; species Hypomecis punctinalis. The sequence goes on from OX438802.1 coordinate 18,214,627, forward strand.
ATTTTAGGTAAATTGTAAAAGGATAGGTAATTGTATATCTTTACACAATCCAAATCATAGCAAAATGTTTTGTGTAGGTACTTAACCGTAATTACTCATGTATACCTACGTGCGCGCTATGCTCGCCTCAACTTGAGAGATATCGCCGAATGCTGTAGAAACTATATAAGTCCCTTCTTTCTCATCTAATAAGTAAAAATTGCAAACCTACAATATAATAATAATTTATAAAAATAAATAAATATTTTGGGACATCTTACACATGCCCTTTGACCCCAAACTAATGGGTAAACATGCCAACAATGAAAAAAATGTATCTTACCTGTAGTTTCATTGATGTTGAAAAACGGAGTAAACGGGTTTCCTTCCGAGACTAAGCCGTATCTGATCTGCCGCGGCGCGCCCTTGTCTCCATCCTCAGCTCGGACCTTCACCACCATGTCTCCCGGGGCCACTTGGCGGGGCAAGTGGGTGATGGGGGGCGCGGACGTGAACACTGGGGGCATGTCCTGGACGTCTTGGACTACAACCACCACTTCCAAGCCAGCGATGTTGCGCGTGTCCTTGCCGAGCTCTACGTAAGGATCCTGGTGGAGATAAAAATAAATTACCAAGCCAGAAAATTCAAATTGAGAACCTCTGTTTTTTCGTCGGTAAAAACAAGACAAGATAGGGCTTTGATAGTACACTTAAATCAAACGTAATTTATCTAAAATTGCATTGAAGCGATGAATATACCGCCGTGGTGGTCTAGTGGTAATGACACCCGCCTTACAATCGTGAGGTCGTGGGTTTGAATCCCGATCCCGTACCAATGAATTCCTTGGAATTTATGTACGGAATTTCACAACACGGGCTTTTCGGTGAAGGAAAACATCGTGAGGCAACCTGCATACGTCCGCAGACGAAATTCGATGGCGTATGTGAATCGACCAACCCGCACTGGGCCAGCGTGGTGGATATGGCCCAATCACCCTTCGTAGGTAGGCCTACGTCCTGCAGTGGACTGTTAAAAAAAAGGCTGGTACAGTTGAAATTACAGGGTTATTGCTATTCAATTAGCATCCTTCTTCCTTGATTCTGTACATCAAAACTAACAACTTTTGTTCTACGACTTTCGTCAAAACTCAAAAGAAAATCAGTTGTTCCATACATTTTGTCGCAAGTGTACTATATTTTTCTATGGAACAACAAAAAAAATTTTTGACTTTTGACGAAAGTCGTAGAAAAAAAGTTGTTAGTTTTGATGTACAGAATAAGCCCCTAGAAGGATGCTAATTGATTAGAAATAACCCTGTATATACCTCGTTTGTATTTGAGTATTGACTAGATCAGTAATTGCTATCTTTTTTACGAATCACACAGGTTAACAAAGATTAATTATTATTAACATCCAAAACGAAAAAATATAATATATTTTAATTCTATCACCCGAATATTTACTCAGCCAAAAAGTGTACTCAATAGTGCCTAAAGCATACTATTGTACCTCAAGCTGTGGAATTTACTTCCAACTGCGGCAATAAGATATCGTGGAGTTAGTTATGAGTATGAAGCGCTGTACTGATAATGATGATAATTTTATTTATCAGTGCTGGATGTAAAAAGTCAGCTTTACGAATCAAGCATATTAAACATAAAATACAGTATCTACATTCAAGTAAATCACATGTCTACTGCTCAATATTTAATTAGTCCTCTAACAGAATACCGCCTCGCCTCTCGTTCATTTGCCAGTGATAAACGTTTAAAGCCATTTTAATTGCTAGCACATGTAAGTGCAAAGGCAAATTGCCCTCCAGACATAAGTATGCTTTTAACGATGACTGAGTATTTGAACTTCTTTTTTGAGCCCTTTTGAGATGCCGAGAAGCGCGAGGCTCAATGCTTGACTTGTGTCAGTGAGACGATTTAAATTGCTATTAAAGTATTTAAGGTATCAACAGTTAAAAATAATCGCTGTAAAAGCCTTAATTCAATCATCAGTCACAGATCTCATATATTCTGTTGGTAGATTCTGATCATGAAGATGCCTAACTTCATTTGGCTTTTTTTGGCGGGGTCGGTATATCTAATCTCTCTGATCTGACTTTTTCAGTTCATATCATTAGTATAATATGAATTCACTTTTAGTTTACTCACAGGTAAATAGTATCTTTCTTACAGTTGTTCCAAACTTTTAGTCGTTTCTACCACTGTAAAATTCGCACTCAGTTGTAAAATCTTTTTCGTATATATAATTATTTGATCTTCTTCCCCACACCGTTGCAGTCTATTATCACCCGTTTCATCTCATTGGTGCTATTTAAAAACTTTCTCAAACAAAACATGATCAAATTTGTTTTTGAAATTTATTATAGCAATAGCAATTATTCTACTAATTCAAAAAGAATTCTATAGTTTATTTTCCGCCGTAATGAAGGAGTACATAAAGAAGCTATTGAATTTCAGCATGTGGGTGGTACAGAGGCAGTTACTTGAGAGAAAACCAGAAGTGCTTGGGTACTTTTCATATACTAGGTATATCTTGGGTAGGGCGGCCGTAGTATGGATTATTTCAGATTTTATCGCCTCTAGGTATTATAAATATGAATGGTCGTTGTGCAAGGTGTTTGTTGAAATGTTTTATATTCTTGAGTGTAGTTCTGTCACAATGCCATGACAATATTTTGCAATGTAACGTACTTTATAGTGTTTAAAGTAACTGCTGTAACATGTTGAATATAATATTGTCATATTGTTATTTTCCTATGCATTTATTTGAATAAGTAGATATTTAATTTTTATATAGCCTATAATGGTCCTTTATAAAAAAGTTATCATATGTACGTACCAGTACCACAAAGTGTTGTTTTTTTTTTTAAATCCAAAGGTTAAGGTTTTTAAGCACATAGATTTAAAGAGGTAGACATTTTCTGTGAGCTCAACCCCACATTCTCAGAGATTTATATAACAAGTTCAGCATTCGCGATATTGAGATACCTATATATATGTACAAAATATACATACTACTAGTTGTTCATAATTATGAGTACCTATATGTACATGAGTATGTTTATTATACTTCTGTAAATTTCTGCACTTAGAAAAACAATACCTTGAATAATGTTTTTTTTAATCCTGAAAATTACGGTGATTATCCATAAAATTAGACCAGACATCACGATCGTTTGGGGTGCCTTATAGATACATTATATAATTTTTTTTTTCAAAAAATAGCTTGACTGACTTCACCCGTGTACAGAATCATTACATAGTATAAAACGAAGTCGCTTTTCGCTGTCTGTCCCCATGTATGCTTATATCTTTAAAACTACGCAACGGATTTTGATGCAGTTGGTTTTAATAGATAGAGTAATTCAAGAAAAATGTTTATATTATGTATAATACACCTGTGCAAAGCCTGCGCATCGCTAGAACGCAAATATTATGCACGGATCGACGTAACATTATTCACATTATTGTTGATTTATCAAAAATAGCTGAGCTATTTTTGATTTCACAATACACGACACAATATTGATATGACAATTTCGATAAAATTTAAATGGGATCAATTTCGAAGTATATTCTTTGGAATAAAAAAATAACTATTGAAATCGGACTACTATGAAAAAAGTTATGCGTGGTTATACATAAAAAATATATGTACGCGTCGAATTGTGTACCTCCTCCGGTGGTTCGTCGGTCAAAAAGTCAAAACTCACCACAGCAAGCAGAGTCAAGTGGTACATCGACTGAGCTTCGAAGTCGAGTGGTCCAACGAGGAACATAGTGCCTTCTGTATTTTCTGCCGACACCCGCCGCTGCCTGATTGCAAAAAGCGGCGATCCCTGTGAAAATATACGACAATTTTACAACTCTTTGGAAGTCATGGTGGCCTGGTAGCAGTAAAGCTCGTCTTAAAATTGTGAGATGTATCAAAAATCAAGAACGAGATTTCCCATGACTGATGGTCATAGCAAGATATTATAAAAGCTACTGAAATAAGTGATCTTTATTTTTTCTATGGCGTCACCTACATAACTAACGTAATTGAATTTATCGAGGTTGAGGCCAATAAATATTTTCATTTCATACTTATGTTTTTATGTATTTCACCTTGACTACGACGAGTGTGTCATTTGACGGGTCCCCAACATAAATATTTCAATGACCTTTTAAACTGAAGTAAACCATGTCGCGTACTTCAGAATATCCTTGAAAATGTTCTACCAAAATTATTGTTTCTCATAGTTACGACTGAACAATGTACATAAGAGTTGTAAAAAGACACAAAATAATTATCCAAACTTCTCGCAGTCAGGAGTATTTGGAAATAAGTTACGTACGATTTGGGTCTATTTGCGAGAATATTCAGATGAATAAATGAAGATACCATAAATCATAATGTTTGATACTCGAATTAGATCCCAAATTAGCAGTGAAAAGGTACAAATTACGCAGAATTTTCAGACGATGGAACTGATTCGTAAGATTGCATATAAATATTAGATATGCTCTTGACGAGAGACCACTGACCATGCAAGTAGAGAGCAAGAGATTTACCCACAAAGTATATGATGAGGTGTATAAACTTATAAAAGGGGTCTACAAACAACGATCGTGAATAACTTGTATACCCTACAACTGTGGACGTCCTACAGGTCATATGGTAGGTCATAATGATGATAATAATCGGGAATACTCTTCCTAAGACTGAGATAATAAAGACGATGCTAATTCTGAGTACCCTGCAGATTAAGCAATTTACCGTCATATAGCTCATAATGACAAGATGCACATAATAGCATTTAAGTGTACGACCTCAGGTGCTCGACTGATCGTTTTCTGAAGCTCTCCTGCTCAGATATATAAATATTTATGGACATGTAATATAACAAGCACGGCATGGATCAAACAGCAGTTATCTCACAATATGGCTGCCATTTGATAAGCTAACTTAAAAAGCATCGACAAATATTCACATGGAAATATAATTTCCACACTCCTTTAGAGAAATAAACGCACTCAGACTACACCTACGCACCTACTTTTAAAATAATCATTTTCAAGGTTTTCATAGTAAAAATACAGAATTTAACAGAGAATTAAGAATCATTAATTTTACGCAAAAAAATGGCGCGACTGTCACTGTGTACAGAATTTGAATCGATGTGACATCCATAAATATATTTTATGGATGTCACATTGATTCGTACAAACTATGTATTGCTTATTAATCAAAAACAGATCAGAAGATTTCGATACCCTTTCGAAATAAAAAAAAGTTTGATAAATCGGTTCACAATTGGCGAAAATATCAATGAACTAACACAAAAAAGTACATACAACAAACATAGTACCTTCTCTTTTTTGGAAGTCGGTAAAAATGCGGTGACAAAGTGTCAAACAATATTGGCCGAGATGTTGTGGGCCGCTCCTCGTTTTTCTCGTTGCTCTCCTGTGAGAATTTAGCTCAGCACGCCTTAACGTGTTCATAATGATCGGTAATTGCGCCATGAGGACACGGATGGACCGGCCAGACAGTGTTTATGCTGTCGAACAAAGGTCTAGCCATTACAGGCTCGGAATTCTCTGAGAAAAATCTGGCTTTACGCAAAAGATCGCACAATTTTTTAGTTTTAACCTGTAAGTATAAGATAGCACGAATAAAATGTTACTTTACGTCGATAGCCATTCTAGAATCTTATAAAGCAAGTAACAATGGTTCAATAATAAATCCCACAACTAGTAGCCTTATAACAATCTCTTATTTGCAACCAAAAAAGAGATAGTTCATTTTCATATACATACATGGTAAATAATGATAAATAAATAATGATAATAATGATAATAAATAATGATTTTCATATATACACAAGGATCTGGCTAGGCGACTGGTAGAGGTGACACGTGACCAGAATGCTGGCATCTATTTTGGTCAAAAAATAAGCATATCAATTCAACGAGGCAACGCCGCCAGCATTCTGGCCACGTTACCCTCTGCCCCGGGTCTTTTAGATTAGTTTTATTTTAGTAATATAAGTTTTGGTATTTAGTATTAGTTTTTATTTTAAGTAGGTTAATTTTAATAGTTATAGTTTTTAGAATTAAGTTTTGATGTTTTATAAGTTTTGTTGTGATAATAAATAATCCAAAAATTAAAAAAAAAAAAAAAAAAAAACTCAAAAAAAAGTTGATGTTCCATAGAAAAATATCGTTCACCTGCGACAAAATGTATGGAACAGCTGATTTTTTTTTTGAGTTTTGACGAAAGTCGAAGAACAAAAGTTGTTAGTTTTGTTGCACAGAATAAGCCCCTGAAAGGATGCTTCTTGATTAGAAATAACCCTGTATAACTGAGCTTCAATTAGGATTGAGTTATTCGCAATTTGTAGCTAGCATCACAGCCGCCAAGATATTTAATTCGGCCTGTAAGACATTCCTACTCAGGTGGGAAAATATACAACTTCGGTTTCAATGATCCAGAATCTCATCAGTCTCAGCCATATTAGCAGGTCAATAGAATAAACAATTGCTTGTACTGTCTACCTTGGTACCAACTATCTCGGTCTCTACCTAATAGACAATACTGTTGGCATTTATACAATACACTCAGCCTCGGGCTCAGTGCAGAATTTTTATGGAACAAGTCTCTATTATTACCATTTTGCAACAAGTTATACGTAGGTGTATCAATGTTTATTATTCCGTTACAATGATCTTGCGAAACGTCAGTACAGCTCTGGTATTTCGTAGATTCAATCCATTCGAGGCCCTATGTAAATTAAGGCGATCCGAATCTTTCACACGGTCAGACCTATCGCTAGAACCATCGTTACGTAAGAATAATAGCCCCGGGACAGGGTTATACTAAGGGAAGAAGCACATTAAGGTTCAATGCGATACCCTAAATTTACCTATACCCTAAGTTGCCTTCATACACTCAAAAAAAGAAAACTGGCGATCGGTGTGCCGTTTTTATTCAACTTCGTAAAACAAAAGTGATCAAAATTGTTTCTTAATCTTTGCACTTGCTACTCTCACGTTAAATTAGTTCATGGAGCAATTACTTTTTCTAATTTTCATCTCGAATTAGCTTCTGTCTTTGTGTGAAAAATCGGAATAATTTTACGGTCGCATTTAGACTTAGCACTTCTAGCTGCACTCGCGCTGGATACAATAAATGGTAATACCTATAAAAATAAGGCAATTGTTGCACTCGTACATTACTTACCCTTGTAAAATGATTATGATTTTTCCTAAAAAAATTGGTTGCCTGTAAAGTCGGTATACGGGCGAAAATTTTACGTGACAACGACTTTGAGTGGTAAAATAATTTTAATGTGAATATTCATTCGTATAGTAGGAAGAAGGATGAAAATGTCTGTCTCTCTCGATCTTAGGCGGGCTAACCATGACGCGTGCCTCTTACTCGCTCTCATTGTGAGCGCATAACGTGAGCGGAGCGTAACGCAGTTTCTTGAAGTGTCACCCGGCAAACCAATTTATAAGACGTTGTCACGTCAAAAAAAAAAATCTGAATTCGCGCAATTGTTATGCAACTTTGTTTGTGACTAATTATATTCTGTTCCTAAATTAAGAATCTAACCATAGAAACTAAAACCTGACTACACCAATGCCTTTTGCCTTACTTGTAACTACACAGATTCAATTTTAATACGTTTGGCTCTAGTAACGGCCCTGCCCCAGGAAATCGGCACTTTGCATTGTCAATCTCTCATTTTATGTTACAAAATTATACGGGCGAATTCCCATGTTCAGCAATATTAGATTGTAAAATAGGTTTGCGGGAGGCGTATCCCTGTCAGCACCTATATTGCTGTGAAAATGATCTCCATTAAGGTAAGGCGCAACTTCATTATGTGGTTACAATGAAACCGTGTAGAACACGCAGCGGCGTATGAAAACGTCATTAGGGAACCCTAATCTTCAGTACGTATCTTTATTTAAGGTGGCACAGCAGGCGCCGAGTAACTATAACCAAGATGGTTCACGTACGAGTATAGTACTATAATTCAAACACATTTTTTAATTAAACTATCTACCTCTCCAGAGAAAATCTATAATCACACTTTTGGGTAAATTTTCTTATGTGTAAGTTGTAGGAATATTTAAGTTTTATAAAACTATCACGAATATGACACATGTAAATGTGATTTAAATACGTTTTTCGTTTTATTTCTCTTATTTGTAAACTTTTTAAATTGAAGTCACCGAAAAACGTTAAAATGTGTATGACTTTTTTATTTAACCGCAAGACAACGACTCGGATACTAGAAGATAATGTATGAAAAGTTATGCCTTTGGCATTTTGTTTGACTAAATCTAAATCATTGTACATTACAACAAGATGCGTTCAAAAATATGTTAAATTCAACCCCGTAAGTTCATTTATACGTACAAGTACAAACAATACATAGGAATTACTATGTATTGTTCTGACTACTAGATCTGACCTTTAAACTACATAACAAAAATAACTGCTTAATGTACTTTCCTATGGACAATTTTTCATAAAAAACCTACGAAAAACCGTCAATGTTGAATAGGCTAGCAAAATTAAAAAAAAACTGAAAAAAGTAATAGGAATAAAAAATAGTCAACAACTATTCTCGAGGTTCAAAGGTTGGTGGAAATAGTCGTGCCTTGATTTACGCCACTGGCTTTTCGGTGACGAAAAACATCGTATATGAAACCTGCATACGTTCGTACAAGAAATTCTACTCCAACCTGCACTGGGACAGCATGATGGATGCACCTTTCGTGGGTAAGTGTTCAGCAGTGGACTATTGAAATTACGTAACAGAACAGTCGTGCTTCTACCACCTTAAATGCAAATGGATGCTTACCCAAAGTTCCAATTCCAGCGGCTTAGGCGAGAGAGGATTCTTTCTTGCTATTACTATCTCGAGATCGGTCCCACGCTTCGCATCCTGAAAGAGAATTCATTTTAGGTGAATCCTTAAATGGAAGATGTGTTTGATTCATATCTGTGTATAAAAACCTTTGAACAAAGGCGTAGTATAGATATTTGTTCAAAATAAACATACAAAAAATTTTAGTACGCTGCAAAAAATACTTAACGGATTTGGAAAAATCCTTAGTGTTTTATGATTTTACTATACACCTCGGTAAGTAATGCGTAGGTACTTATTAAATATAACCTTTAAATAAATAAGAGAAACCTCTAAAAGTTCTAAAATTTAAAAAAAAAATGAATGAATGAACACTTTTTTGTTAACACTAAAATACAATATAGAAAAAATACACAGAAAGGAAAATAACAAGCGACATAAACTAGTACAACAAAGAGCGGCCTTATTGCTTATATCAATCTCTTCCAGGCCACCGGGAATTCACTCTTTTTAAATTGATGTAGAGTTAAAAATATTACAGAATCGGATTTTTACAATTTTCAATGAAGGAATAATATTCCTCTAATCTGAAGCAACCTGCATAAGTGCATACGTTCGGAGAGGAAATTCGATGACGTCTGGATATTTGATGTCCCGCAAACCATAAAAGAGCCAGCATGGTAAATATGCCCTCATCGTGTCGAGGGTAGGCCCAGTGTCTATCAGGCTGTTACTATCACGAAAACTATCGAAACAAATTCTTCCAGATTATTATGTCTTGAAAGCGTAGAAGCTCACCAAAACATCCGAAGTACACTTACGAGCACAAATTGTGCACATTTAATAGAGTGCGTGTTAATTCCCATATTCCATATCCGCGCGGGAAGCGCGTGTCGTCATCATCATCAATCACCCGCATCAGGACAGACATCTGCCGGTGTCTCATTTATTTCTGTACATAAGAGTACTTTGCTACAGTTTGCAGGTACTTTTTGCTGCCTAGATAGCTAGATTGCAAGTACGTTACATTAGTGCTATTCCAGAACGGTAATAAGCACTGGAACAGCTCTACATTTAAAATGTTATGATATGCATGTGCTTTCGGGGTATGTTTGAAAATGTCTCTTCAGACCTTTAATTCTGTATCTGTTTCTATCTACGTTTTGATATTTTTTTGTTCATGTGTTTTCGGGATAATATGTTTGAAAGTGTCTCTTCTGACCTCTAATTTTGTAGTATCCTTTTTTAGTTACTTTACGTGAAAAGTTAATCTATTCTTGTTGACGACAGTTATCCTATGATATATTTTAAAAATGAAAGATAAGTAGGTATATCAGTCTAAAACTATCTTCCATTCTAGTTTGCTTTAGCTCGTAACATGAATGATATTGCAACGTTTTACTTTAAGCGTCACATCAAGCCTTTTACAATATGTTCGACATACATAAGAATACATTTTGTGGTTTATAAATATATGTTTTTCAAAATGAATATATCGCTGTTTTATAATGAAGATCTTAGATTACGATCTACGAATGAGTGATTTTTTGTCAGTTGCTTTCAACTTTTGCAAGACCCAGTATTTTTAGATTCGAATCGGCAGTTACTTGAATCGCATTCGGAAAATACTTGGAAGAGGAACCAAGTCTTCAAGATAAGTGCTGATGAGAGTGGATATTTAAAGGTAAGATCTCGAATTTATCAGTAGCACGGAACTGGGATTTGCACGGGTCATTAGGCTAAGAGCGGTTCGGTTTTGTAAAAAGCATCGGTCAATTTCGATCTTGATGTCTGGGAACTCGTGGTATGTCATTTATTGGGCTAAGGATTATTTTGATTTAAAATAAAAAGTTAGTTTGTATAGGTCGGGTCTGATTGCAATATGTTTTTTTTTTTTTTTTTTTTTTTTTTTATTTAATTGTTACACTCCACAGGCTCCAGGGTCTGTGCTTTGTGCAATATGGTTAAAACAACCGCGATTTAAGATTGAAAGTAATAAATATTAGTAAGAACCATGATAGATAAATAATGCTTTTAGGGTTGAGGCAAAGTATGTAGATTTCTTAATACTATTTAGGTAAGTTAGCTAGTAATTCTTTGAGAAACCTATTATTATTATTTATTTTTAGCCTGCATCGTCCCAATGCTGGGCCAAGGCCTCCCTTCCCTCCTTCTAGTCTGCGCGATCTACTGCTTTGGTGGCCCAGTTTTTGTCGTGCGAGCTCAGTTCGTCGCACCACCCTGTCAGAAACCTATGAGTGTAAAACTCTTAAGATGCAACACTATTGAAATCACCTCTACCAATAAGCTTTTGGACACGTATTGGTTTATCTTCCACGTTAGCATTACAGCAAAATCTTCCGATGTTTGAACATACATTATTATCTTAAAAACAATATTTACGTAAAATAATTAGGAATAGTTAGCACTTACTTCGGGCACTAAGATAATGCTCGGCTTATGCGGAAAGATTGTATCCCTCGGCGTAGTAGCATTGGTTCCAGTTATAGAGCAAGCCACCCTCGAGCTGCGACCTCTGGTGTTCCTGACCGAGAGCCGGAAGTCCACATATCTGCCAGGTTCCAGCCTCCGCAGAAGGATGATATTTGCTTGGCACACGGAGTTGTAGCGGGTACACGGTAGCGTCTCTACGCCGATGTCCAGCCGACCCATCTGACCTGAGGTTTAATTAGGTTTGTGTTAGTGTAATGTATTGTGGTGTTGCAAATGTTGCTAACAAGACGTAGGGAGATAGTTGGAGGTTGTATCCGTAGAGGTAGTCTACGCATTGGTCGTATGCGGAGATGTAGTCAGCGCGTGAAATAGCAATCGTATATTAGTAACTTTGTAAGTAAGACGAGTAAGGTAGACCCTGGCCAGCATTGATGCTATGCTCTAGCTAGACCACCTGCACGTTTCTAATATGTATGTAAAGTAATGTACTGTACCAGCCTTTTTTATAGTCCACTGCTGGACGTAGGCCTAACCATGAAGGGTGATTGGGCCATATTCACCACGCTGACCCGTTCCGGGTTGGTGGATTCACATAGGCCATCGAATTTCTTCTACGGACGTATGCAGGTTTCCTCACGATGTATTCCTTCACCGAAAAGTCAGTGATTTGAAATTCCGCACATCAATTCCAAAGAATTCATTGGTACCAGGACCGGGATTCGAAACCACGACTTCACAAAATAATGTAAGAAGGGTGTCATTACCACTAGTAGTAGTTTAATTTAATTTAATTTTTATATATTTTAGTACTAGCTGACCCGGCGAACTTCGTTACACGCAATATCTTTATAAATTATAGCCTATGTGTTATTCTGATGTAATAAACATTACTATTGCAAAGTTTCACCTTAATTCGTTCAGTATGCTGAGTGTGAGTTTTGTCTTAAACATGACGCGCTCGCCGCGAGGGCGTAAGCATGTAATTTGTATGAAGAAATGTACAGCGCCACTAGCGGCGCGTTTTTTAAACACTTTGTGCGAGAACAAGTTCATACCAATTACATGCTTACGCGCTCGCGGCGAGCGGGTCATGTTTACGATAAAACTCACACTCAGCATACGGTACTTATTGCGTGAAAGAAAAACAAACATCCATATACATACAAACTTTTGCGTTTAAAATATTAATAGGATTCGTAATTATTCTTCCAGAAAATGTACGATCATTAATTTATTTGGAGTAAGAACATAACATAAATGTTTCTACAAAAAGCCCTTGTCACTCCAGTATGAATTGGTACATTTACGTGTTGTAAAATTACTTTGGCGACAAAACTTGTTTCAAACAAAGAAGTTTAATCCAAAATGATTACCATCCATTGTCGTCGTCCGTGTCGATGTTACCATAATGAACACGATTATTGTTGAAACAACGGAGATGTTTACAAAAAAGACCGTCGTCCAGTGGACCGGTAAATTGACTCTTTCATAACTATCTTTCATTTAACGTTGGAGTAAATTGTTATTAAAATTACGTTGAAACACTTGAAACAAGATGATTTACAAAAAGACTCAATTATTATGATGAAATTGTTATTAAATGTAAGCAAGGAAGTAAGTGAAAGATACCAAGTTCATAAACTAACCAAACTCTACATGGTCAAGAAAATGCATGACAAAATACATACTCGTACTTGTAAGCTCAGAAACAGAGTAGCATAGATCAACATCAAAGACACAATTTAAGTAATAGGTTTATAAGGTTCTCTAACCACTGAGCCAACGAGGACTGCCTCGGTGGCTCAGTGGTTAGTAAACTTGACTTCTGGATCAAACAGGCGTGGGTTCGATCAAGGGCACCCACCCAGGGCAAATATTTATGTGATAAACATAGGTGTTTGCTCTTTGTCTGGGTGTATTTAGTTACTATCTATATAAAGTATGTATTTAAAATAAGTATATGTAGTATATCAGTCTCTGGCAGCCATATCACAAGCTTTGCTTAGTTTGGGGCAAAGAACGTGTGTAAGATGTCCCCCAATATTTATTTATTTATTTATAAGACGTCCAATGCTGGACATAGGTAGGTCTTCTCAATTAGAAAATCGGAAATGTAATACAGACGAATTGAAAATACTGTTTTTAGAAGGCGGTTGAAAACTTAACAATAAATTCATAAAGGGTATAATATAAGTAAGAGTCTGTATCCGCCGTCAGGGTACTCGGGCCAATCACGGACTACCTGGCTTGGGCGTCGTATATCTTATTACACCTTAGTATGTACAATCTCTATACCATCCTTATTCTCTCCTTATCTTGCTTATCCAGATAAAGTGATGATGCTCTCCATGCTGAACTGGCTGATGAACACAATTTTAGGTGTGAATGTCCTAGAGTAGTAGCTACTTACGAGGACTGTATTTATGCCTAGTTCTAGTATCCCTTAAATGCATGCTGTTGCCAAAAGTCAACAAACCAAAAGTTTTTTTTAATTTATGGATTAAAACCAGTATCGGCAATACATTAATGTATTCTATAAAATAAATAAAAAACGAAATTTTGAAAAGCCATGCATTTAGGGGATAGGTATATGACGCTGGAAGGATGTTTCTTAGAAGGACTTACTCGTAGATGTAAGCTATATGGCTGAGCAGATTTTAAAGGACTTACCAATGAGTTCGAAATGCAAAGGGTAGTCGAAGTCGGGGTCCGAAGCCCGCACGCGGTAGATGACGGAGCTGACGGCTGTGTCCGCCGGTACTAGCACGAGCCGCATCAGGGTGCTCGGGTCGAACACCGGCTCCCCGCCCCGCGCCCCGCCCGCCACCACCAACACCAGCGCCAGGGCTATCGTCATCCTGGGGAAGAACATCATTTACTGGTTACATATATTATTGTACATGCATATTTTTTTTTTGCAAAAAATGGCATGTCCTACTTAGGCCGTGTACAGAATTTGCGAATAGTTCGCGATCGATGTAGCATACTTCACAAAATTGTTGATTTATCAAAAATGGCTTAGCTGATTTCGTTAAAATTTAAAAGGGATCAATTTCGATATATATACTCTTTCCAATAAAAAAATAATTCTTAAAATCGGACCACTACGTAAAAAAGTTATGCGTGGTTATACAAAAAAATCCCAATTAAACCTCCTCTGTTTCGTCGGTCAAAAAGACACTGGCATACCTTCGAGCATATGCACCACTGCTCGAAGTGGCATACAGGCTGATGGAGTTTCCCAATGGCAAGATTCCATTAAGTCGATTTTATAAAGAAGTATAACATCAATGGATTTAATTTGTGTATCAAACTAATAATTCTCCGCTTTTGGTGGTATTGTGTCTGTTATTTTCTATTCTATTGAGCAACGACAGTAATGCGCTCGTCTTATAAAGTGAAGCCCATAATAATAGGTCAAAATCACCCTAACACTTTGAATTGTATCACCTGAAAAATCGGCACAGCGCGGCGTTGTATCACTCTGAGATATTAAGATCAATAATGATATATTAATGAGAATACGCAGACTATCGAGCTGCATCAGATATAACATTGTGTTACCGGACCAAAAAGTATAATATTATAACTGAAAAGTATCAAAAATCTTAGTGTAAAATGCCAGCAAATTGGCTCCATATGCCGCTAGCAAAGTCTATAAATGGTTTAATCGGATCTCGTAATATTAGCGTTCGTGTTAGCCACTCTTATCAGAACAAATAAAATAAACACCAACCGAAACCAAACTTAATTTCAAAAACCAATACAAATCTTTGAAGTAAACGCTTTAAATTTTATTTTTAGAACCGTACCCGTAGATCAAAACCATTAAATAATAAGTAAGTCTATTTCTCGCAAATGTTTAAGTACAGCAGCTCATTGTGGATTTAAATTAAATTCCTCCAGTTTCAAAGCGTCTCCATTCATTAGAAAGACTCGTCTCACGAAAGAAACGTCGTAATTAAGTTCTGAGTTTCGTCAAATCGATTTTCTGAGGACAACCGATTGTCGGGACATAAAAGGTTTTGAGAGTGACATGTTTATGGGTGATAAATTTTGATTTAAAATTGAAACTGGTATTGTCGGTAGAATTTAAACCGCGATTAACTGCGCGTAAATTTTCGATGTCTCTTCACTAAATTTGAATAAAATTAAAGCAAAAATGTTATGTACCAATGTACACTATCTTTCGAATGTTTCTTCAATGCGTTTAAAAATTAGCCATTTGGTAGCCGCAATGCGTAAGGCGTAAACCAAGTCTTTGAGTCGACTATAATATATCCAGGACCCTCAATTTAACGTGTCATCCGAGTTACAGAAGCGTTCAGTTGTAAGTTACTTGGATATGATTACCACAAGGTTGAAATGTGTGGATGTCTAAAAAGTACTATGATCTTTGCTGAGCTCACAATGAGTCACAAAGCTATAGAAAAATATGATGAAGAAGTCTAAAAATAAATTTCAAAAATAGCGAGTAGCTATTTCTTCTGTATTCCTAACAAGATTGGTACGAGTTTGTCCGTTGAAAACTAAATACAATCAATATAACTCATAGACTCGTAGGATCATAGTGGCTGTATACAGTAGAGCTTGTAGAGCGTAGGGTGGTCATCTATCAAGACAAAGCAAGGACAGTCCACATGGCAAAAGATAGCGGTTACCTTTAATGTTATCTTTATGCGAGATTATAAATACCTAACCAATAAAATATCTGCGGCAATCTGCTTTTGTACCTAAAAGAGAACTGGTTTGTCCATAAAACATAGTCAACATGCCCGTAATCCAGAGATACACATTGAAATTAAATTACATCGCACATATACATTTTTCATCTTCAATGACGAAAATGATATAAGAAGTACCAGTTTTTATAAAGTTTTCATCCACACTTGTGTAAGATGTTTATAATATATATATTTATAACCTAGTTTTCAGAACCTAGTTTTAATTAAGATAAGAAATCATTGCCACCTCACTGCAGCATAGCTCAGCTATTAAATTATAAATTGGCTACATTTCTCGGACGCTCAAGATCAGAACATCGACCGCAGAACTAACTTAACTTGCGAAAGGGAAAATTGTGTTATGAAATCATACCGCTTCATATCGCTTCTGTGCGTGCAAGCAGGAAGCAGTTTCATACTTAGTTAGGCCGTGGTTTGATCCCGGCGTGCAGTCGGATGGTACTGAGCGGACAAAATAAATAAAGTACGTTCTATGTAAATGTTAATTTTAAACAGCTGCGTTCTATCTGTAAGTTCGGTTGCAACTATATAGTTAAGTTTCGAGTCAGCTTTAAAGAATTCGGGATTGCGCTAAACTACAGACACCAACCGTTCGTTTGACAGCGGTTACGTTGCAAATCTGATTGAGTTGCGTTTCGACTTTTAAAATCAAAATCATTAGCGCGATACGAAATAGACATAATGTCGAAGTTCGGTTTAAGTTCAATTGTGGTTCAGCTGTAATTTTTGGTGCGATTGGCCCGCTGGCGTTGTTTTGCAAAGTGCAAGAAGTTGGAGAAGTGTATAATGTATATGCTCAATTGCTTATTACATTATGTTCTCGATTACAAACTAATTTTAATAATAGTATTAACTGCGAAATCGCGAAGAAAGTCAGCTGCTCCATAAATTTTATCTAGAGTCTTTAAACGTTTGTTAAGGAACAGTTAATTTTTTGGCTATTCAGCAATTGTTGATAAATAAAAGTGATTGATAATGAAATTAATGAATTATAATTAAGAATACACATCATAAAGTCACTGAATTTTGTAAAGCGCAATGACCAGTATATATGAGACAGAGACAGCGTGATAAACTTGATATATTATCTTTTTCAGAAACTACAGCAACGTCTAAAAATGGAGAATTGTAGGGGTTCTGATCGATATTCTTTATACGTTTTGATACGGCAACTGACCTGAACTAACAAAAAAATGAGTTATACTTCATTGAAGTTTATATTGAGTTATAGTCAATGAAATTATTTTTATCGTGCTTCACACACTAGGTGTATAGAAACTTTCTTTTTGTGATAAACATTTCAAAAAGAAAGTTATATTATATTTCGTGAAAAGTAATAAGTGAACTTATCGATAGTTATATTGACCTAGTATATGCGAAATCGATGCAGAATAATTTTAATTTTGTTTTTAAACTTCATAAAATAAAATTTAAATTTTTGTTACCGCTATGTTTAGTTGAACATAGATGTGTCTATTTGTCTGCGCTTATCAATAGCATAATTCACGCGAATGAAAACGCATTACACCATCTCAGATCGTATTACCTTCGCTTAGTTGCCCGCTGACTCAATAATTCAGCCTTATATCTCAGTACTAACTCGTTTAAAGATGCTATCAAACGTAATTTTATTCTAATTTCTGATGCTACATTTCTCGCTAGTAGTTTATTGATATTAAATCTACTCAATTATAGATTGTAGAATGATGTGTTGAGTTGCGAATTAGTAATACTATGCAATATTAAACTTATGATTACTGTTCAAAGTTTTTATTTAAGATCAAACGAAAATAAAATATTGAACTTGAATTTAAAGATCTATTAGCTCAAAACGTAACAATTACATATGTTCATTTCTTACGTAAGTACTTGTAATAGGGCATAAAATGTACACTATCTTTCGAATGTTTCTTCAATGCGTTTAAAAATTAGCCATTTGGTAGCCGCAATGCGTAAGGCGTAAACCAAGTCTTTGAGTCGACTATAATATATCCAGGACCCTCAATTTAACGTGTCATCCGAGTTACAGAAGCGTTCAGTTGTAAGTTACTTGGATATGATTACCACAAGGTTGAAATGTGTGGATGTCTAAAAAGTACTATGATCTTTGCTGAGCTCACAATGAGTCACAAAGCTATAGAAAAATATGATGAAGAAGTCTAAAAATAAATTTCAAAAATAGCGAGTAGCTATTTCTTCTGTATTCCTAACAAGATTGGTACGAGTTTGTCCGTTGAAAACTAAATACAATCAATATAACTCATAGACTCGTAGGATCATAGTGGCTGTATACAGTAGAGCTTGTAGAGCGTAGGGTGGTCATCTATCAAGACAAAGCAAGGACAGTCCACATGGCAAAAGATAGCGGTTACCTTTAATGTTATCTTTATGCGAGATTATAAATACCTAACCAATAAAATATCTGCGGCAATCTGCTTTTGTACCTAAAAGAGAACTGGTTTGTCCATAAAACATAGTCAACATGCCCGTAATCCAGAGATACACATTGAAATTAAATTACATCGCACATATACATTTTTCATCTTCAATGACGAAAATGATATAAGAAGTACCAGTTTTTATAAAGTTTTCATCCACACTTGTGTAAGATGTTTATAATATATATATTTATAACCTAGTTTTCAGAACCTAGTTTTAATTAAGATAAGAAATCATTGCCACCTCACTGCAGCATAGCTCAGCTATTAAATTATAAATTGGCTACATTTCTCGGACGCTCAAGATCAGAACATCGACCGCAGAACTAACTTAACTTGCGAAAGGGAAAATTGTGTTATGAAATCATACCGCTTCATATCGCTTCTGTGCGTGCAAGCAGGAAGCAGTTTCATACTTAGTTAGGCCGTGGTTTGATCCCGGCGTGCAGTCGGATGGTACTGAGCGGACAAAATAAATAAAGTACGTTCTATGTAAATGTTAATTTTAAACAGCTGCGTTCTATCTGTAAGTTCGGTTGCAACTATATAGTTAAGTTTCGAGTCAGCTTTAAGGAATTCGGGATTGCGCTAAACTACAGACACCAACCGTTCGTTTGACAGCGGTTACGTTGCAACTCTGATTGAGTTGCGTTTCGACTTTTAAAATCAAAATCATTAGCGCGATACGAAATAGACATAATGTCGAAGTTCGGTTTAAGTTCAATTGTGGTTCAGCTGTAATTTTTGGTGCGATTGGCCCGCTGGCGTTGTTTTGCAAAGTGCAAGAAGTTGGAGAAGTGTATAATGTATATGCTCAATTGCTTATTACATTATGTTCTCGATTACAAACTAATTTTAATAATAGTATTAACTGCGAAATCGCGAAGAAAGTCAGCTGCTCCATAAATTTTATCTAGAGTCTTTAAACGTTTGTTAAGGAACAGTTAATTTTTTGGCTATTCAGCAATTGTTGATAAATAAAAGTGATTGATAATGAAATTAATGAATTATAATTAAGAATACACATCATAAAGTCACTGAATTTTGTAAAGCGCAATGACCAGTATATATGAGACAGAGACAGCGTGATAAACTTGATATATTATCTTTTTCAGAAACTACAGCAACGTCTAAAAATGGAGAATTGTAGGGGTTCTGATCGATATTCTTTATACGTTTTGATACGGCAACTGACCTGAACTAACAAAAAAATGAGTTATACTTCATTGAAGTTTATATTGAGTTATAGTCAATGAAATTATTTTTATCGTGCTTCACACACTAGGTGTATAGAAACTTTCTTTTTGTGATAAACATTTCAAAAAGAAAGTTATATTATATTTCGTGAAAAGTAATAAGTGAACTTATCGATAGTTATATTGACCTAGTATATGCGAAATCGATGCAGAATAATTTTAATTTTGTTTTTAAACTTCATAAAATAAAATTTAAATTTTTGTTACCGCTATGTTTAGTTGAACATAGATGTGTCTATTTGTCTGCGCTTATCAATAGCATAATTCACGCGAATGAAAACGCATTACACCATCTCAGATCGTATTACCTTCGCTTAGTTGCCCGCTGACTCAATAATTCAGCCTTATATCTCAGTACTAACTCGTTTAAAGATGCTATCAAACGTAATTTTATTCTAATTTCTGATGCTACATTTCTCGCTAGTAGTTTATTGATATTAAATCTACTCAATTATAGATTGTAGAATGATGTGTTGAGTTGCGAATTAGTAATACTATGCAATATTAAACTTATGATTACTGTTCAAAGTTTTTATTTAAGATCAAACGAAAATAAAATATTGAACTTGAATTTAAAGATCTATTAGCTCAAAACGTAACAATTACATATGTTCATTTCTTACGTAAGTACTTGTAATAGGGCATAAAATGTTTATTAAGTAAAATTCTCTAATAACATTTTATATCTTAAGTAATTTCCTGAATGTAGCATTTAAAATTATTACTTCACTATAAATATAGGTGGGTAAATTATTGGACGTTTTTAATAGCTCTCTATACAGGGTTATTTCTAATCAATTAACATCCTCTTAGGGGCTTATTCTGTATATCAAAACTAACAACTTTTTTTCTGCAACTTTTGTAAAAACTCAAGAAAAAAATCAGCTGTTCCATACATTTTGTCGCGGGTGATCGATATTTTTCTATGGAACAACAAATATTTTTTTTTGAGTTTTGACAATTGTCGCAGTACATAAATTGTTAGTTTTGATGTACAGAATAAGCCCCTAAGAAGATGCTAATTGATTAGTAATAACCCTGTATATTATATTGAAGTGTGTGTAAAATCTGAATTTCTAATATACATAAGTAAAATAAGTTCTTATATACCTACCTATGCAGTATTTTTTTTAGGGTATAATATATTTTATAAAGATAAGTAATGTCAAAATACAACTATGTTAGATTTGTGAGCACACTACGGTATCCTACATACCCGATATTACTTTTCTTTAAGAAAAAAAAACATGTAGTGCAAACCATTTCCAGTAAGTAGTAAGTGCCTACAAATTTTGTTTAAGTATGTACTTGATAAAAGTATATATTAGCAATAGCGGCACTTAGCTTGTTAAAATATCAACAACACACAAATTACAATTGAACGTAGGCATTATAATAATTTATTTGCTAACTTAATAGAACATGAACTCCGAAATGTCAACTAACGCATAAATTAGGACTTGCTTCCTGATTCTTAGGCGTTTCTTGAACTGGTTTCAGAAGCATTCATATAATTTTACTATAAGTATTGTCAGACACAAACAAAATTTACTCGTAAGTTTTGAATATTTTATTAATCAATCAACTCTTGTGTAAATTAGCTCTGTAAATTTAAATTAAACTTGGTTTACTTTGTATACTATTCGAGTCAAAGGTTAAAGAGAACAAAGTTAACTATGTTATATCATTAGCATATTTTGTTCTATAATTATAGTTATACATCATATTAGTAAAATTGTTAAAGTTTGGAATTCGATAGATAGACAAATGAGAGTAGAGTACCTAGCAGTTTCAACATCTTATACACGAATGTGGTTCACTAGATTTTCAAATGGATTTATAACAACTGATATAATTATTTTTTGCAAAAAAGAGCATGACCGACTTCAGCCGTGTACAGAATCATTACATAGTATAAAACAAAGTCGCTTTCCGCTGTCTGTCCCCATGTATGCTTATATCTTTAAAACTGCGCAACGGATTTTGATGCAGTTTGTTTTAATAGATAGAGTAATTCAAGAAAAATATTTATATGAATAATACATCTGTGCGAAGCCGGGGCACATCGCTAGATCGCAAATATTATGCACGGATCGATGTAGCATTTTTCACATTATTGTTGATTTATCAAAAATGGCTCAGCCGATTTCGATAAATTTTAAATGGGACTAATTTCGAAGTATACCCTTTCCAATAAAAAAATAATTATTGAAATCAGACTACTACAAAAAAAGTTATGCTTGGTTATACATAAAAAAAATATATATGCGTCGAATTGTATACCCCCTCCGGTGGTGGTTCGTCGGTCAAAAATATAGTTTTGATTTGATTGTATAATTATGATCGGTAATTATTTAACATGATCGTCATCGTCTCTGTGAATCGTAGGACGTACAGTCGTTTAGGTAGCTACTGCTAGATAGCCCCCCATGGATTTTACTTTTAAGTTAAGTACTTAAGTGTACGCTTTTTCAATGTTTACAGCTACACACAAGTCATACATAGTAGTCACAAGAGTAATAAAATGATTACCTGGATTATAGGATAAAGTTTAATTTTCAGTTATGGATAGCACAGTAGAGCTTGGTATTTTTTTACTCGCTTGTGGTAAAACCAAAACTATTTCTCATTTTTATAACCCAGACCATACACTTTCCAAAGGTCCACCAACTAGGCCACCATTATCCATAAAGTACCTTCACTCTACAAGAATTTAACTGCAAAACTAGAGTAGAGAATAAATAGCAGTCGACACTAGAGCGCGCGCAAGATATCTCAATACGCAAATGGTGGCGCCACGTACGTTATCTTGTCAGCACATTGAATGCCCTGGCAGCATTGAATTGGTTACCAATTTTAGCCGCGCGCAGACTTATCTAGCACTCAAGTAAATCTCGTGCCATGTTTATCTGCTCCAGCAGTTGTGCAAGTAACAGACAAGGAACAAGTTCACTGGCACGTTAACACGAGGCTTGGCTGGCTCTTTGGGGCACAAACATTTTGTAAAGGATAAAGGATCACGTTCTTGGGATTTGTGGATGGAATGGAGACAACTTCACCTTTGTAGAACAGTTTAAGATTTTAAGCTTATAGCGTAGCTTGATTAGATGTATTTTAATGAGCACCGAAGTTCTGCAACGTTCAGAAAGGCATTTATCACTAAACTTTGCGGTAGTTTACGTTAGGTGGTGCAAAAAATCTTAGGCTATTCGGTCATACTAGGTAGGTAACGTAGAAACTTTTACACAAAGGTGAGTCTCCTGGCCTGTACTCGTGTCTTACGATTTTAAATCAACATTTTTATAGAGACCTATTTTGACTGAAATGCAATGTCTGTGTTAAAAAGTTTGTGGAAACGGGAAATGATTCGATTTAAATATTGTCCAAACTATTTTGTCCAAAAATCGTCACATGCAAACGTGATTAGTAGCATTGAGGCATTAGAACTATATTCTATAAAATTTAACTTGATCTCTGCGACAGTGACATTGACATAGGAGATTGACATTTTTAGAGTTGGAATAGTGGTGGAAAAAAACAGTTTTTAAACAATGTTGTAATGAAATCGAAGAGTTGTAGGTGAGAAATTGAATTTTATTTACTTACTATTACTTAAGGTCAAGTATGTACACATGTAAATAATGTTATGATATTAAAATATACAATAAAATTAATGATAAATTAAGTTTTATTTAAAATATCGTTAGTATAAACTATCAATATTTTAAAACTCTATCTAAAACTCTGTGGTCACGATCATTCGTCGCCCATCACTAATCGGCATGCCCATAACGTATGATATTGACAGGTACTTTCTGTACTATTAAGAAATTCAGAACTTCATAGGCGTGATTTTTCTGACAGCTGTCGCACAGATCAAGTTAAATTTTATAGAGCATAGTGTAGTCATCTTACTAAATATGTTATTTTGAAATATGAATAGTCACATTCCCATTGTAACATAATAATATAACCCATTGCTCATGCACTAGAGGCAATTATCATGGCCAAGAAGTAGTTAAACTTACATGAACTTGAACGATAAATCGTCCAGACGTTAGAAAGACCATTACTCAGTAGCTGTACGTATTGGCCGTCATTTAAATCCGGGAAGATCGGGAACAGTCTCGCACGCATAACTTATCTAGGTGCTTGTAATTATAGCAAGTTTAACTTCGGTTTTAAGCGTGAAATCATAAAAATCGGCCAAGTGCGCGTCGGACTCGCGCACGAAGAGTTCCGTACCGTATGGGATGGCGTGTGGCCTTAAGGTTCGCGCACATTATGTCGGGTCGCATCGCAGCGCAAAAACCCGCTCAAATCCCTTACATGTATTTTATTTGAACTAACGCACACTGTGCCGGGCGCAATGAGCCGCATTTTCAGCATTTCCACACTAATATTGCGCTGCGGCCCGCTCCGCCCCGCTGCGGCCCGACATAATGTGCGCGAACCTTTAATCCCATTTCAAACGTCTTCTTTTTCCCGTTATTAATATCGAAGAAAATACGGCAAAAAATCACGTTTACCAATTGTTTACTGTACTGTACCAGCCTTTTTAATAGTCCACTGTGGGATGTAGACCCACGAAGGGCGATTCGGCCAAATCCACCACGCTGGCCCAGGGCGGGTTGGTGGACTCACATACGCCATCGAATTTCTTCTACGATAGTATGCAGGTTGCCTTACGATGTTTTCCTTCACCGATATGGGAGCCCTTAAATATTTATTTTATTCTGTTTTTAGTATCTGTTGTTAAAGCGGCAACAGAATTATATCAAAACAATGTGAAAATTTCAACTGTTTAGCTATCACGGTTCATTAGATACAGCCTGGTAACAGACAGACGGACGGACAACGAAGTCTTAGTAATAGGGTCCCGTTTTTACCCTTTCGGAACGGAACGCTAAAAATAAACGTTATATATATAGGTTGTATGAAAACTAACTACGAGTATCTTTCAAAAAATGGTTGGTGAACTACGAATATGTGTATATTTTTAAATATATGAAATTACACATTCATAATACTAACTTTTACAATCTTTTTTAAGTACTAATTTTTCATATTATTCTTTAGTTAGGTACTTACTAATTTTCTTTTTCAAATATTAACTAGTGACAGTAAAAAATATCAGTTTTTCAGTAAACCAATTTTACGGTACTAGCTCAATAACATTTGAAAACGTACCTACAACATAAATTCTACTTACAAACGAATGTATAGTAAACGTTTGTTTGTTTGAACTTAATAAGTCTTTATGGTCCATTCATTTGTCATACCATTTAATACGATTTAGATGACATTGTGTTCAGGGCAAACTCTTCTCACAGTCCAGTGACCTTCTGTAACTGTAGACAATAATATCAGTGATATAGAGTGTGCAGACGATGGAATTTTTTTAGGATATTATTGTATTATTTGTGATATATTAAAAGTTAATTTTCGAGTAAATGTATTTATACAGCAGTTTTTATTTTATGTGTAAGATTGCAAGATTGGTCCCGTAAAAGTTAGTCATAATATTTAGTAAGTATATCTACCGCTGATTTGGATACACAGTCTCTGAAACATCACATAGATGTTACTGATTTGTTTTCGTGTTTTACACGGTAGTGTTTACAGAAACAAAATAAGTGTCCCTGAAACTTTCTTTTTTGTTCCATAAACACGTAAATTTTGTTTCTGATACAGAGTTTATAAATAATTGTTGCTCAGTGAATACATGGCTTTAAAATAACATTTGATATGTTCGTCATTTGCGTCTACGTTTAATTACTATTTAATAGGTATAGAATGCAATAAAAAATTGAATTCTCAGCAGTCTTTAGCAGGATTTTAATCCAGCATTTATGTTGCAACTGCTTTTTTATCATACACATAAATGTAATTTTACTCCGTGTAACTTTGCTTTGATCTCAAGAACTCTCATCAAGTTCTATTCCTACACTCCAAATATTCACTATATTTCTATTAAGTTACTTGACTTAGCATTTTCTTTAAATGTATTAATCGATGAGTACATTATAAATCTTTATTATATCCTACTAATATTATAAACGCAAAAGTTTGTGAGTATGTATGGATGTTTGTTATTCTTTCACGCAAAATCTACTGAATATATTGAAATGAATCTTTGGAATAATAATAATGCTTATACATCAAAACAACACTTCCTACTAATATTATAAACGCGAAAGTTTGTGAGAATGGATGGATGGATGTTTGTTAATCTTTCACGCAAAAAGTACTGAACGGATTGAGATGAAACTTTGCAATAATATAGCTTATATATCAGAATAACACATAAGCTATAAATTATAACGATATATTGCGTATGCGGGCGGAGCCGCGGGTAAAAACTAGTAAGCTATAATTTATAAAGATACTAGTTTTTACTCGCGGCTTCGCCCGCATGATATTTTGATTTTTGACGCAATATCATTATTATTTATAACTTATGTGTTTTTCTGATATATAAGCTATATTATTGCAAAGTTTCATCTTAATCTGTTCATTAGTGAAAGAGTAACAAATATCCATCCATCCATCCATTCATCTTCACAAACTTTCGCGTTTATAATATTAGTAGGATAGGATTGCGTGAAACGAAGTTCGCTGGGTCAGCTAGTTTAAATATAATTATAATAAAAGATTTACTTATATGACAATAAATATTATCTTATCTTATTAAAGAAACATTGCCGTCCAAAACACACATATAACTGTTAAGACATAATGCAACAATGATATATTTGATATTTCCTATTTCACACGTTCCAGGAACACCGAGGATGGTACAGCGCCGGTAAAACACGGATATGGCTCGAAACTCGTCTGATTTACACCCCACAAGGGTTTCCTGGCGTGAACAGTGAGTGTACTTTTAACCAACGGACTCCAAACTTTTTATTTATTTTATTCTAAGACCAGAATATGTAGATAACATTCACTTGTTTTATGACATGAATAAGTCTGCATTTGACCGCAACCATACGAGCTTGCCTGAAGGCTTCAACTTGGCCTTTTTAACACGCTTTTATTAGTTTCACCAGTATGCTGAGTGTGAGTTTTGTCGTAAACATGACGCGTTCGTCGGCGAGCGCGTAAGCATGTAATTTGTATGAACTTGTTGTGTTTCAAAAACGCGCCGCTAGTGGCGCTGTACATTTCTTCATACAAATCACATGCTTACGCGCTCGCCGAAGAGCCCGTCATGTTTACGACAAAACTCACACTCAGCATACTGTATACTTGCTTGCTTGTAACCAACCCCTTTGAGCTCGATTTTGCTCTACTTTGAGCGATCAGATTTTCTTTAAAACTTTGCACACCTATCAAAGACCGATGACAATGATTTTTTCGTTTACTAAAAAGTGAAAAATATATTATATATAGTTTAAAAAAAATATAGCATAGCATACCAAACTAAAAAGTGTAAAATAATTTTAAATATAGGCAGAAAATAATAATGAACAAAAAATAGTAATACTATTGTAAAAAAAGCGTGGGGACGACTTACGAAAAATTAGGGCACAAATCTAGAGCTATGAATATGTGTTTTTTTCATTTTTATTAAACTAAAATTTATTTCTCTTACATTCCATATTGATGCCTGAAGTAAGCAACATAATCGAAAATGAAGCACACAGACTTAGAAGATACCTATTCACTTAAACTCTGAAACAATAGTTCCCAAAATTGTAGTTACCACCTGTCTAACCTACAAGTTTACAAACTCAGGATCCACCTTTAAAAAATTAAATCGTCATACCAATATTATGAATAAAGAACTTTTCAAATCATATACGTATATTATTTGAAAAGTTATTGTTTCGCCATTACAGTTCTAACATCAACTTCAACTCGAGTTACTCATAATCGTAGTAAGTCCAAATTATTTCGGTATTTAGTCTGTCGGTGTGTCGGGCTACAGTCTAGGCAGGGCCCACTCAATGTCCGCTTGCGACCCAGAAGGGGGTCACGACCCATAGTTTGGGGATCCGTGCTCTGAAGGATTCAGATTATATCTCTCAGAAAACAAGAAAGCATGCGGCATGCGGCGGTGTTTTCTATTCCCTAGTCATACGATTCAGAACACGTTGAGTCAAGCCGCTTAATTCTTTTCACTTCAATTTAAAATTAATTAAACCAACTCCCTTTCATTATCTCAGAAATATTTAGATCAATTATATTGTTCAGTAGAAGTATGTAAGTAAATAAAGATCATGGCCTTAGCTGGGCTGTCCGTGAAGTTGAAAGTTATCAAATGGTCAATCTCGAATTAAGTGCTGTTAAAATAACGTTTTACATTCGTAGCTCTAGTACTCAGATGTAGAGATATGTTCAATAAAATGCTGTAAGGCGAACGTAAGATCTATTTTCTATCCCCATCGTAAAATAGTAGCGCTCAAAGCGAAGTTTGATTACGCGTATGTGTTTCGTTCAGCACGGTCAGTTCTCGGGTGGGTGACCGTGGGTAGCATTTAGTAACTGATCGCTACCGTGGCTCAGATGACACGTGTTAAATTATAATTTCCAGTTGTTTTATCCACTTTATGACAAAGGCCTTCAGGCGGCCCAAAAACTTTGACATTGGCCAGCCACTCGCCCTATTCAAACTTACTGTACGGACCGTTTCACTCACGAAGTCGCGCCCCTCCACGGTAAATTATTGGTTTGCATTTATACGCGTAGACCTCGTTTGTACACAACGCCTTAGTGTGCGTGTAGAGCTAATAGTACAGACAGTAATTTTTTTTATAAAAAATGATTTCTTAGGTTAGAGGGTTACACTGTCATACAACTACATTCAATAAGTATGGAGGGGCGCCTTCGTGAGTGAACAGATCTGTAACGGAAAATGAGGAATGATAATTATATTAAAATTGTATTAAAAAATATACTTTATATAACAGTATAAATCTAGCTTTAACCTAGACTAAGCAGAACACTTACCGTCTATCCACAAAAGATTTAAGCACGCTTTAAACTCTGTTTAACCGTACAATTTATACTGTTAAACATTGGCTAAGGCGTGTGTAATACTTTTGTGTTAAGACGGATAATGTTTGAGAGCCACTGGCATAAACCAAGGTGAAATATTTGTCCGACGTGATAGCAACGGCTTGAGCTCTAAATCTTGTCGCGTGCGGCTATGAAAGACCCAGATATCGACATTGATAGTTTCTACTTACTTTGCAGCTTACTTTGGAAATGTGTGTTTTTCGACTGAATAGCAAAATAGGCCGTTGTATAAGACTTTGATGGGACTCGAAAATGAAATGTAAAATATGCTGATAAAAATCTTATTATATTAGAAATGAGGGGGTCTGTTGAAGAACTAAGGTCTCCAAAAAGCAACATAAAAATGCATGAGCTAAGAATAAGAAATGCAAAAGATGGTAGGTAAGTAGGTTAGTTACATACTAATAAATATCAATAAATATAGTTTTGTATATTTTTTTATTTAGTTTTACATATATATTAGTTTAGGTATGTTCTACATATTTTAATTTAAGTTATTGTACTGATAATTAAGTTTTATGAATAAAATAAATATTATTTAGGTATTACAAACTCTTCGATACAAGATGTGAATGAGATGGAATTTGGCGTACACAAACGCCTTAAAAGCTTAAAAGGTAAAGGTCGCGAGAAATAGGACCCTCTAACGTCTTCGACCCTAATAATATCGTTCTACTTTGCAGTTGGTCCGATCCGTGAGATTTATTCAGCTTTGTGGTCTATTATTTGACTTACGAGTAACTAACTCTAAGAGCGACTTAAATCTCGATAACCCAAAAGCCTATTGTGTTTTCTAAAGTTCAAGACCGTTTTCATAGTAAGAAATTTATTTATTCAAATTTTATACAATTTGATGGTATCGTTCGGCAAAATGACGAATAGCAGATGAAATATAGGCACACCCTCCCCTTTGCCAATTTGGTCTGTTCCAAGGCAGAAAAGCAATTACTGTCGTCCGATCATTCGGAAAAGCGCAGGATCGTAATTTAACCTACAGACAAACCTACACGCTTGTCGTAGTTTGTCAGATACTACAATTGTAGGATAGGGTTTTATTTTTCAAGTTTCGCGATTTGGACACATCTTTTACTGACTGATATGCGACCGAGTCGCTACTCGGTCGAAACGTCGCGTCGGGATAATGACTTAATTTAGGTATATCTCATTTTTTCGGCGCGCCATTAGCTCCGTAGTAGGTACATAAAAAATAAAGACAGGGTTTTCTTTTATGACTACAATATACATGCTTTGGTTTATTCAAAGTCAAAGTTATTTATTTGCCAGAACATAGGTATGCACAAGTACAGGTCTTAAAATCTTAAATGTTTCACTAAATTCTATCCTATCCTATTTTTGTAACATAAATAAATGACTTGTTTAAGAACAAACAACATTGCCATTCAGCGTGGCAATGCTGCCAGCATGCTGGGCACGCTGCCAACTGGCAGTGGGCTTGAGCACTTGGATTATCTTTAGACATTCAAGGGTATGTGTATGATCCAATTGCTTTCTATGTAGTAGTAATGTAGGTAGTTTTACCATATAAAGTAAGTATTGTATCATATTGTAGTTAATAAAGGCACTTATGCCCCTTTAAAAAAAAAGAACAAACCATATGGAATATAATAAGCGTTACTGGGTGATAGAAATAACATTGTCTTCGTATTTTTTTGCGGATAAGTGTACATAAAATTTTATAAATATTACGACAAAAACATCATAACAGAATTCAAGTAATCATAATTGGAACTAACTAATATAAGTCAGATGCTTCCTTTTTAGGGTTTTCATCGCCATCTATACATACTATTTTTTTTTGTAATATATAGTTATAAGTTTATGAAATGTTACTTAAGTTTTGTGTAAATAGATGCTTCATAATAAAATAGATTTTTTAAATCGGTTCGACAAAGCGACTGTAATATAATAAATGTGTAATCGCTATTAGTAGTGTATACACCTGAATCATGTACCAGGACAAACCAAAAAGTGTTTAATTAGATTACGTATTTTAAAATAATGATATTTGTAATCACTTAAAAAGTCTTCGGTCTTCAAGTGGCTTACAAGTCTTGACAAAAAAAATGTGGACAAGCGTGATGCTGGCCACATGCCAGTCTCATGTAAAAACTGTAAGTATCTACCATTTTGAAACAAGCTAAAGCTCGTTTTTTCGCGTGAACTCAACCTCACCTCTTACATTGTGTTCTTTGCAGTCGCAGTGTTCGCTTAGTTATTTCCTTACGGGTCCCACTATTACCAAGGTTCCTCGCTTCGATCCAGGTTTTAAATCATCTCGAGTTCGTTAGAATAGACTTTAATGTTAGCTCTGGGAATCGAAAACTGCCTGTTAGAAGACTGCAATTTTGTAATGCGCTTTTGTTTTTTTTAGATATATTTTGTGGAGGAGAATTTGTGATTTATGTCGGGAACGAGCCGAAAACAAGATTTCAAACTTATCGTTGTTCGAATTTCGATAAAACCGAAGTTTCATTGGGACTGTATTTTTTTTCGGTATTTAGTAACTCAGTTTTTCAGAAGTGCTGACGATCCTCATAGCTTAGTTGATAGCACGTCTGCTTTCGAAGTGGGGGTCCCAGATTTGATTGCCGACCAAACAGATAACTAAATGACAAATTAAATTGAAATATCAGTTGTTCTGGGTCTGGGTATCACTTGACACTTGTCTGGGTATTTGTTCCGTGACACAAGTCATTCTAGTGGAAAGTAAGTTTGAGTACGAAGCATCGCATGAATGTGAAATATATCCATTTTTGATGCCATAATATTTGAAATAACACACCACTGTTTGATTGAAAGTGGGCAGATGGCACTATATGAGAGAAGCTTATACCCAGAAAAATAAAGAAGGTGAATGATGATGATTGCAAACTCTTTGAGTCCAGTGATTGCCAGGTGTAAGTGTTAGTCCGTTCCAGAAATAGTCGTCACGACGCCGCGGCTCTTCTTCATTGTAATAAACCCCTGTTTGGTTTTGGTCACGGCTTCGCATTACCATAAGCTATGTTTTGTGTACGTAGAGACGTGAGCCAATACAGAGTTACGAGAAATGGTACAAAGCCAAAACAAGAGATTGAATTCTATGAATGAAAGTCAACTGAAAAGGTTGTGATATACAGGGTTATTTCTAATCAATTAGCATCCTCTTAGGTGCTTATTTTATACATCAAAACTAACAACTTTTGTTCTACGACTTTTGTCAAAACTCAAATAAATTTTTTGTTCCATAGAAAAGTTTCATTCACCCGCGACAAAATGTATGGAACAGCTGATTTTTTTTAGTTTTGACAAAAGTTGTTGTTAGTTTTGATGTAGCTACATAATAAGCCCCTAAAAGGATGCTAATTGATTAGAAATAACCCTGTATAGAGCGCATAACAAAATTACAGACTATGCTTTAACCTCCTGTAAAAGTAGGGTGTTATGACATTGTATTGTGGCATCATAACTTCGTAATAAGTAACTGACATCGATGCCTTTTTTAACTGATGATGATATCATGCACAAATGTCACATGTTATACATCAAATGACCTGTTTCCATTTTTCTGCATATACCTACCTATGCAGAGTAAACACTAACCTTACGACTATTTAATTTAATAATAATTATGTTTGCATAACGACATTGCTGAAACGTAGTCTCTAACTGTGGGCCTTATTAACGAGCTATTGAGAGGGCTATGCTCGGAGTCTCTCTGCGAGATCGAATCAGGAATTAGGAGATTCGTACAAGCAGATCGTCGCAAGCGCGGAGGATTGATGATCGATGGAGTCAAAAAGTTCTCTAGTGAAGACCACACACCGGCAAGCGCAGCGAAGGACGTCCACCCACAAGGTGGATGGATGACCTCATTAAGACCGCAGGATCGCGCCGGTCGCCGTTACCGGTCTTATTGGAGTTCTCTAGGGGAGGCCTATGTGCAGCAGTGGACGTCAGCAGTCAAATTGTGTATTTGAATACAGATTTACTCGAAAATGCTACAAATTTATAGTCACGCGTTCTACTATCCGGAGGATTGCTAGGTCTGCTAGTGATATGTGACGTTGATAATTTATAATCTATAGATAAGAAAAAACACATTACATAATTATATAAATGCTAAATCACCTTAGAATATACAGTGTGTTTGGGTTTGAACTAGTGATATTCCAGGATATCATTGCACTTATTATTGTAAGCAGTTTTAGACCAACCTCGAAATCGCAAAAAATCTGCTGTTCCATACAAAATGTTCATCGACTCTCGACAAAATGTATGGAACATTTTTTCTTTGCAATTTTGAGGTTAGTCCCAGTAATTAGGGTATTTGACTAGTGTTTGGAAATCGTTTTAAATTATTCGTTAGTATATAATAAGCAACTACATATATATTTCCGAGACATTTACTGTATTAACAATGAAAAGCAGTGTGAAAGAACAAATATTTAAGATCCCGCCAAAAACATTCTGTAATGGCGCTGGTCTTTGACGTCACACACTAGTAAATAACGTTAGTTAATACTAGTAAATACGCTGGTCCACATCTAAAATTCACAAAAAATACTTTAAAAGTAATTTACAGATCCATTAATATTACTCCGAGATCACAAAACACAAATTACACAAAAAACAGTCAATCGAGAAATTCTTTTTTACTGTCATGTGACGTCACCAGAGTTGCCGTCCTTCTTAGAGCGTTCACGTCACAGATAAAATATTTAAAAAATATCGTATGATATTTCGTGCTATTTGCGAAATTTAGACATATTTTAGTTTAAATAAAGTGAAATATCACATTTTCAGGCTATTTTATTATCTTTAAGGATTACCACAATCTTTAGTATATTTTCAATGTTGTCAATTAGCCTATACAATGATATCCTATAAAATCGCTAGTTCGAACTCAGACACCCTGTATTTAAAACGTTTCCAATATTCTTGAAGAATATTGGAAACGTGTTAAAACAGTAAATAAATTCTCACTAAGCCATAGCTGCGGGCTACACAAATCGACGGTTTCCAAAGCTTTATCCGTAGGTGTAAGTAATACCAGGATTGCTTTACTAGGGTGAAATCGTAGGAAGGCGGTTCAACGGAAGATTAGCCGTTAATCCTATATTGGGGATGATTACAGAATCCTATGCTTAGCATAACGAGATTGCGTAAACTGTTGTCTGTTGTAAATTAGAAGAGTTTTTATCAAATCTGAGTCATTTTAGCTCAGCACGCGACCACGAAAAGTCACGAAAAGAACTCTTTTCGACATGAGAAAAAGTGACAGACACACACACAGTATATACCTAATATACTCTGTCCACGCCTTTACTCTGTCTCTTTCTGACACGTCGAAATAAATATTTCGGAGTGCGCATCCTAGCCTGGATAGGCCGAATAAACTTCGTAGCGGTTGTAAAGTTAGATACAAACTGCGCAAAACTCAATCTTGACTAAAGCGCAGCTTGTAGCTAACTTCACAGACTCCAAGAAGTTTGATTTGTCCCATAGTTTAAGTTTGTGTTAGTGTTGGGAAGCTTTACAATAACATACTAAAGGCAGAAATCTATGTGTAAGTGCATAGATGCTTTGCAAAACGCAGAAAATATATGAAATAACTAGTGGTTGACAGAAAATTTAAAAAAATAGTTTGCATCTTAGCAGCACTAGCCTCTTTGATTATTTAGACAAGTAAATAATCTAAGCACTAGCCTATACCATCTATACCAATATTATAAAGAGGAAAGATTTGATTGTTTGTTTGCATCAAATAGGCTCCGAAACTACTGAATCGATTGGAAAATTCTTTCACTGTTGAGAAGCTGCACTATCCCCGGTGAACATAGGCTATATTACATTTTTTTAAAATTAGGGATCCTTAGAAATACTCCCATAATGTAAGCCAAGGTGTAAAAATCATCATCAAAGAAACTCATTGATACGGGATCAGGATGTGTGACGTTACTTGAATACGTGGTAAGTATATAGACACAATAGCTATAAATCTGTCTTTTTTAGCCAATTGTACCCGGGCGAAGCCGGGGCGGGCAGCTGGTACGCTTATATTTTGGAATAAGTATACTAAATTCGCTCTGTATAATTAGTACCGATTTTATAAGTAGGTACTCTCCATATAAAAGAAGTAGCGCTACTATGCTACACACACCACACTAGCTAGTTTTCTATAGTTTTCAACATTACATAAGTGTTTAAAGTAGAATGAACGTGGAGGGAACGGTCAGCGCTCCGTGTCGGTCAATAAGTATTGATTTTCCCATTGCCTTGCCAAGGCTACAAATTTTAAAAGGCTGAAACGAGTTGTGTGTGAAATTTGTAATATTGTACTATTAGTATAGACGAAAATATATGCTATTAGTCTAGATCAATGTCCTTTCACTACCACTAGTAAAATTTTATCGCTTGGGATTTAAATTGTCTGCAATATTTTTAAATGTGTGATAGGAAAAAATCTATGGTTAAAAGTTCAAAACAAAGGTCACGAAACGTCTTACTTTCACGAAGAATAATTCGGGCATAGGCCTGTGCCCTGGAGAAGACATTTTCCAGCAGTGGAGCTCCTAAGGCTAGCAAGAATGATGCGATAATTTATCACTGTTTATCACTGATAATGCCTTAGATCAGGTTCGTGGATTCACATCCGCAATCAAATTTCTTCTGCGGACCCACATAATAATTCATGGATTTAAATAGATGTTTACAATATTTTTCTAATTCGTCAACGGTATGGTAAAATTTGTATCGAAGTTACAAAAAAAAACAACTCATTGGTACAGGGCCGGGATTTGATGGTTTCAGGATTGTAAACCAAACGTTACTACCACTGGGCATGAAAATCAGCAATAAGGTGAGAGCAAATAAATACCAATCCCAATCCAAGGTATAAAACACTCCAATGTCCATAGCCGAGCGTTCGATCCGTAATGAGGTCACCTGGGGTCAACTCGCGTGATACGCCATAATGCCTTTTCGTCCAGATTTACTACTTCACGATACACCCCCTTATATGGGGGTCACGACTAACCGCATGCCATTAATAACCCCCTTAAGAGCGTTTTTTCACACTGTGCGTATCTTTTGGCGTCTTTGATAATGAGGAATGAAGTTTTAATTACCAATTTGATTGATGTGCTTGTGAATTGAGCGTATAAAAGCAACTAGAATTTATGCATTCATTTCATGTGTCAAATATTATTTGTCAGAATTATTTGTTTTTTCTTAATGCAGGAACTGGTCAATTTAAGTTTTTTTTTTTATTTAACTAGGACATACATTGTACTGCCAACTTTTGGATATTTTAACATTGACAGGTTCAAGCGCGGATCAACGTCCTATATTTTGATTTTTCAAATGCAAGAGTAGTAAGCACAAAAATTGCACTAGCTACTGCTACTGCTTGCAATTGAAAAGCTCGCGCTCGTTGCGCGCTCGCGCATATAGCACCAGAGTTCTCTCTTTTCCTCGTATCTATTTTAAAGTTCCTAATATGGTCTTAAAATGTTCGTGCTCGCTGCGCTCGCGAATATTAACAGTAGGTTGGTTTGCGTTGTGCATATCTTTTAAAATTATTTTAGGAATTGATAAATTTTTGCACGTTGTATACTCGCGCATTATATAATAGCGCATTAGTTTTGTCTGCTTTGCTCATTCATTTGGTTAAAACTACTAAAAAATAAATGCAAATTTTTCGCGCTTTCTGCGCTCGCGCATATGGGCAATGGAACTGTATATTTTGTTGTAAAATTATTTAATAAACGAATAAATTTCGTGTTCGCTACGCTCGCGCATATTAGCAGTGAATAGTTCTTTATGGCTCATGCCTTTGGTCCCGTAATTTCCGCCAACTAACTACTACAACTTGATGACACCCCCCCTGAATCAATGGCTGGATCCACCCTTGGACAGGTATATAGTTAGCAATATCAGGCCTCACCTACTTATCTTCCTTAACCCACGACACCTTGTATATATGTAGTGCAATAAAAACAAAGCTTCGCTTCTCTTAGCTTAAAAATACATCCAAAAAGTTGTAAAAATGATCTAGAAACTAGATTATTCCCTGAAAACTGTGTATCTAATTTTATAAGTCAGTAGGAGCGGCAAAAATTTAATAGCTTTGGGGCGGCAAATGTATAAATCCAGCACTGGTTAGTTGCTTTCGAAATTGTGGAGCTAACCTGGACACGGTTGGCACAGCACAAATACAGATGGCGTAGTAAAAGAGAAGCTGATGATAAAATTATTAAGATAACTTAACTTAACTTAGTGCTAATGTTATGCAAAAAGCCGACTCCAAACTATGGGGCAAAAGTGAACTAATAACCCTTAATCTAAATCAGTTTATTCGAAAATTATTTAGTTTAACTTGCAAGATATCTTGATTAGGATATCGGAATTAGTGCAGATTGTAGTATTAGCATAGTGGTCATTAGCTACATTCCAAGACTAATAAGAATATCTGTTTGACTAAATGAACTAAGTACCTACACACACCGATAAATTTCATAATTGATGCATATATACTATTTAGTATAATACATATATTGGGCATTTTTTTTAACTCAAGGTTAAACTATTGTTTTAAATCTCCAGTCATAGATTATATTGAAGTAGAATCTATAAAAGCCATCTGGGCTACGTCATCATCATAGTGTCAGCCCTAAGAATACCTATGCTATGCCAATATTATATAAAATCAAAATTGTTTGATCGGAACGAAATGGTAGACGTGGTGCCACAGAGTAAATCGTAGGGATAATACAATGTGTTTGTCTACCGGTGTCGGAGGACATATATGGCAAATTTTGAATAACTTTTATTGTGGGATCAACTCTGAAAACGCAAAAAAAAGAACAGCTATTCCATACTTTTTGTCGAAAGTCTATAAAAATCGTATGGAACAGCAGATTTTTTTTACATTTTCAGAGTTGGTCTCATGGTAAAAGTTGTTCAAAATTTGCCATAGATGTCACCGCTTAAGGCTCCGACACCGGTAGACAAACACATTGTATATTACATAGACACAGATACCCTCGTCAAAATGATTACACCTCCATTTTTGAATCTAAGGTTAAAAAGGTCACAAGGTAGTTCCCTCCTCTTAAGTGAACCTCAGATCTTACGGAAAGGTCATTTGGTTTATCGCGGCCAATATCTTCAATTGTAATTGGAATTAGTGCAGTTGCAACAACGGTGCATTGGTCATTAATTGGTCAGTGATACCATTGTACTTGCAAATATGATCAATTTTACTACGAAAATAACTCCGAATTCGCAAAAAAATGTGGGTTCTATAAGTACAAAAAAAATATTAACCATCGGCAAAATATAAGGAATCACCTCATAAAAAATCTGCGTAATGACAACTTTGGAAACCTCTATCTAAACGTATCTGCATTTTAAAAAGAAACCCGATATAATTATGCAAATAAATGTTTAAGGACTATGAACTGCCCACCTGTATAGATACTAATTTAACATTTTATATATTGACCAAAACCAATTTTTTTTATTGACCAAAGCGCCACCCTTTTATGGTGGACTTTCCGCGCGTTAGAACCAAGCGTTTCGAATCCTCATACGAACAGCCGGAATGTGGAAATTTTGCCTGGATCTGTCGTCCCGTTAAAGTACAACGTGGGTGTCTTCAAATCCCGAGTAAATAGGTATCTTCTAGGTAAGGGTGTAGCACCCTAGACCGCACATCTGCTTAACATCAGGCAGTGTATAGTTAAACGCGAAACTATTCGAAATAAAAAAAAAATTAAATGATAGTTATGGAATTAAAAATATTACATTTAGCACTTGTTTTATAACAAAGTAGCTAATTATGTGTACCTATTTAGTAATGGTAGAAGTAAGTTTATTTGTATTTTTTGCGTGCAAAATACGTTCTATCATGCATAAAACATATATGCCTATTTACGTCTTGCTAATATAACGCCTTTACTTGGTTCTTTTGGTCATTTAACAGGAATATAAATTTAGTAATACTGGCGTTTTAATTAATCTTAATTTACACCTAAAAGATTATTTCATTGATTTAACTAATCATGCACAACGAAAAGAGCGTAGTAAATGGACTCAACTTATAATATTTATCTAGGCCGTAGATTCTCAAACTTATTTTGACTACAAAAATAGTTTTCTATTTATATAGTAGATGTAATTCGATAACTGCTAAAATAGGCAACTCTTTTAGTTATCAAATTACATCTATGTTGTTAATAATAGGTAGTTACTTCCTTTACAACCAGATTTTTTAATAATCTTTAACAAATCATATTTATAACTTTTGATAATTGACATCTAAGCTATTTTCGTACAAATGATGAAATTTTATTAAATAAAAATCCATTATCAGGAACCCAAAGGGGTTCTAAAATTTGGATTTTAAAATTTATCATTTTTATTTATTACTAGGTTTTTATTTTCTGCAAGCCGTCTTCTAACCTTTTTAAAACCAGTACCTATAAAAGGACGTTATTGCCCACTTTGGATGATTCAAAATTTGTT
This sequence comes from Hypomecis punctinalis, assembly GCA_949316475.1. NCBI lineage: Eukaryota > Metazoa > Arthropoda > Insecta > Lepidoptera > Geometridae > Hypomecis > Hypomecis punctinalis. The sequence continues at coordinate 18,253,938 of OX438802.1, forward strand.
TAAATGATTTTAAATTTCAAATGACTTGTTGTCAATTTTTTACAGAGTAACGTTTTTGCTCAGTTTGAGAACAACTGATTCAGACCATTCGACTCACCTACTTTTGCACAAGTAACTAAAATACGAACCTAAACTTAATTCTAGGGCAGCGCTTGTATAAATTACTTAGCACCGAGATTAGGGCCAAAGTAAGCATGGCTTAAATTAAAACTTGGGTGTAAATTGCAAAGACATATTTCACGAAGGTTTAACTAATTTAGCCGAGTTTAATGGAAAAAGGGCGGGAATATTAGACGTCGACACGGTCGGACACCTATTTAGGCTCGAACCCAGTTAGGATATAAACATAACTGAAATGTGCATTTTAATGCACACAGTCAAGTATAGGGTTAATTTATATGAGCTGACGGAATTATTTTTAATTTAGAATCTCTTTATTCTTTATCTTTTACGATTTTCTCTATACGTTTGTAACTTTAAAAAATCAATACTTAAATATAGTACAAAATATAAAACTGTACTGTACTGTATCAGCCTTTTTAATAGTCCACTGCAGGACTTAGGCCTACCCACGAAGGGTGATTGGGCCATATTCACCACGCTGGCCCAGTGCGGGTTGGTGGATTCTCATACGCCATCGAATTTCTTCTACGGACGTATGCAGGTTTCCTCACGATGTTTTCCTTCACCGAAAAGCCAGTGGTGTGAAGTTCCGTACATAAATTCCAAAGAACTCATTGGTACGGGACCGGGGATATGAACCCACGACCTCTTGTTTGATTGTAAGGCGGGTATCACTACCTCTTGACCATCACGGCTTCAATATAAAAATAAAATATAAAACAACTTATATTTTTGGAGAGTTTTTATTTTTGGTCCCATTTTACGTTATGTTGTTGAAGTTTTTAAGTTCTTGTCTACAAAAATGACTAAGACATTATTTATATCTCATTTAATAGTTACCAATAAATTATGGTAAGCTATCGCGTGTAATGCCTGATGCGATTTAACCTTGTAACCCTTAAAATATACGCTGATTGCGACGGGGTTAAAATCAACTAACTTTGTGTTTACTCCCGTAGCTCTCAGGAGCCAGTTATTAATTACAATAATTTTATTATTTCTTTATTACTGACGGCAACTTTGACGGTAAACTTGCGCAGAAAATGAATTATTAATTTAAAAAGTACTGGTAAAGCTATTAAAATTAATAACATCCTACAATAGCAGCAATTATTGCATAAACAATTAAAAATACAAAGCTTGTAGACATAGCCTGAGGAGTGCAAGCTCGTACTCGTATAATATTTTATTACCAAGCTTATCAGATGACTCGTCGACTTAATATCCTATAGACACTACTGTCATTAAAGCTCGTTTTGTTTGACTGATATATCAATTTCATCAATTTAATTTAAAAAAAATCAAACTTCCACAACTGTTTTTTTAAGATTGTTTAAAGCCAATAACGTTTTAATCACTCCTGTTAAAAAAAAGAATTCTTAGATATTTAAAAAATGCAGCTTTCAAACAAAGAAACTGCATCAAAATTTATGAAGGAAATTTTTGGGAGAGCACGCCACAAATATACAGACAGAGAGACATACATAAATATATTAAATGCCTTTCATACTAATTTTGTTATAGAGCCAAATAAAAATAAAGTGGATAATAGTGTGTAATAAGCAAAAAAAAATGCTAAGTCAAAATATTGTACGAAGAATATTTTTATACCAATGCAACGTGCCAATGTATTGACAGGATTTTTACTATGCACCTCTTGTGAGCTGTCTATAGATAGCTAAAAACTAGTTGCATGTTTATTATTCGTCTTATTGCTGCAAGGCGGCTATAACGAAGCACTATAAAAATGTTCTAGATTATACTTGATTAATCGTATTCAATTACTCGTTCTCCACATCTGTAATTGTAATTTGTCATTGATAAGATCCATTTACTCCAATTAAGAGTGGTGTTTGCAAACTGTATTGAGTTATGGTGCGTCTGCACGTATTAAGTAAGCAGGTAGAGTTAGATTATATCTATTTTATGACAGTTGTATTGCCAGACTGTTATTGAAAATTGTTGTATAATAAAAAATGGGTATGATTGTAAGAGGCTATCATCGCGTTTAGAAATGTGATGTAAATTAAGATAAGAAGTATATATTAGATGGAGTACTTAATACCATTTTATCTGTTTCCACTGCTAAGCACTGGAGTTTTTCACATCACATGATGAGTAAGTCGGAGTATACCTAGCTTGCTCTGGCCGAATCCGGGTTAAAAAACTTCTCATACATTTTTACAAGAAAAGGACATGACAATTAATTCATAGACATCCTCCTCATATGTTTTCTTCATCGTTTACAACAGGTTATTATTAGCGATAGTTACGCAAAACCTTAATAAATATAGTTTAAAAATAACTAAAAATAGCTATGAAATTAAATGAAAATAACTAAATATAGCGTGGGCGCTTTGTGCCCTAATTTTTCATAAATCGAGCACCCCACGCTTTTTTACATTAGTGTTAATATTTTTCGTTCATTATTATTTTCTGCCTTACTATATTGAAAATTATTTTACACTTTTTAGTTTGATATGCTATGAAAGCGAGTTTTTTTAGTTTTTTTTATTGTCTTTGATAGTTGTGCAAAGTTTAAAGAATCTGATCGGCTAAAAGTAGGTCAAAATCGAGCTAATCGCGCACTAAAATTAAGAGATAAATAAATACCTCATCATCCCGACGTTTCGGCCGAGTTGCATCGACCGTGGTCATGGGTAGACTGTCAAAGGGGTTGGTTACAAGTAAGACGACACACGAAATTTTAATAACTCAATGAGTGTGAATCGTTTAAATAAATGAAAAGAGAATGTGTCAAATTAGAACTTCGTAACTATCGTTCGACGCAACATAATATTGAGTTACTCACTTTTAACTAAGTAGATCGACGTTCTACTATAGTTTTTGTATAAAAATCACGCTAGTTTCCATAATCAAACATTATCTGTCTTACTACAAAAGTTTTACAAATAGCACGGATAAACAGTGATTAAAGCTTGTTTAATATTTAGTGGCAAGGCGGATGATGTTTATGCATAGAATAAGAGCGACCAAGGGCCCCCTACTACACCTTGACTACGTCCAGCCATACCAGTTTGCGTAATCCAGTATCTACGAGATATCCGTGCACTTGATAAATTCACGTTATCATTCCACTTTCCCTGGTCACGTCGCTGAATGTTAACTTTATGTTTACCACAAATTAGTGGCTTGTTCCTCTTAGATTTGCATCTGAAATGTAAGTAAATGAATATTTCTGTATGTTTTGGGTCACGAAAGGACCGTGCCCACAGCTGGTTTTGCGAACACTTGTCCGGGTTAATTTAATGTAGTTTTGTGTTAATTTGTTTAGGTCACGATTTGTGAGTAATTTTGTACGTAACTCTTGTGGAGGTTTTTGCATTCCGTTATTTATGTAATTATAAAGTAGGCTGTGTAGAGCAGACTATGGATAGTACAGTTATGAATATATTATAGGACAATTACACTTTTATAATGCAAGTAAAAAGTTTTGTTGACAACAGCAGAGCTGTTGTAAATTGATAGCTATGTTGTTTTTAAACTTTCGCGATTTGAACACATTATTATTATATTCTACGGGACTAATCGCGCACTAAAATTACGAGATAAATAAATACCTCATCATCCCGACGTTTCGGCCAAGTTGCATCGACCGTAGTCACGGGTAGACTCGGCGTCGAAACGTCGGGATGAGGAGGTATTTATCTCGTAATTTTAGTGCGCGATTAGTCCCGTACCTAGTATATAATAATAAAATTGATACCTACTCGTACTTTTGAAATATAAATTGTAACAAATAGTATCTACTTGAAGCGCGAAAAGAATGAATTTAACTTAATTTTTATTGAATTTGATTTTTTTATACAGTTCTCGAACAACACCAACTTTATCTTACAGTTAAGATTTTTTCAATGAAAATAAATAGACGATAACTCTATTAACACAATACACCTACAATCTACACATTGGTGAGCACAAATTTTCATATGCAATTAGTTCCATTGAATAAATTTATATAACAAAGATTAAAAATGCATTTAAGTAAGTTCGTATATAGGCCGGGTGGTTAGCCCTGGTGTCACAGTTTTTAATCCACCTGAAGGCTTCTAACATGGCTAAACGGTTAAAACAACCGGAGCCTACAATTTAACTAGTCATCCGAGCCACGATAGTGCTCACCCACTCACTCAACCCGCGGTCACCCACCCGAACATTGAACGTTGCTGAACGTTGCTTAATTTTGATGATCGCTAACGAACACCTAGTCAAACAAATTAACAAATGAAAAAAAAGTAGTTTCAAAAATGCATTATTTATTTATTTATTAGGCACTCATAACAGACCACAGAAAATACATTACATGATATTTTTTTTTACAATTTTTGACCGATTCTGTGGTCCAAAAGAATGAGCACACAGCATGGTGAACAGTTATATAGGCACATATTATTACAACATTTGATACTTAAAATAAAGAGAGTGATAGAATTATTTCGTGAATAACCATTAATAACATAATTTTACTTTATGGAAAAAGTGAAAATTTAAATTAATCGATAAAAGTGATACACTATTACTTAGTTGATAATTTGAAATGAAATGCATATTACAGTACAACACAATAGTTTGAATTACTGTATTTGCACTGCATTATGGTTTGGAGACGAAAAATTTATACATATTATTTCTAAATTGTCTGAAACTAAACCCGATTAAATCAAAATCCAGCTAAACAAATCAAAATCCAGCTGATTCATATAAACAGAACTTATTAAAACAGCTAAAACAAAAAAGGAGCCAACGAAAAGGCTAATCTCCAACTCTAGTCGCAGACGCAAGACAACAATCCAGTTCAAGCTCCGGCTTTTATTTCCTCAATACCTTTGCACCAAGGACTGAGACAACGACCAGCTAACAGAGATCCCTTATCTCAAGGAAGAGTGAAAGCTATGGAGTGTCTTGACGGACCTATTTATACTGGACTGGTTATTGCCTAAGACACGTAGAGATGGCTGTTAGAAATTGGTGAATGACACGTTTGAATTTATTCGAATGATTTGTGTAACTCGATTATCGCGAAAGTTTTAAGTTTTAATCGTCAAATTTAGTATATTATTGGGAAAATTGGGAGCAAAAGAAGTGTTAGAAGCTTTTATTTTTATTAGGACGACAAAATTTATACCTACAACGTTAGATGCACCAATGACCAGCGGGCTTAGCATACGGACCATAAAATAATTCTATCGACGTGTCAGAACGTGACAGAGTCATGATGAAGCATATATCTGTCACCTTTGCACACGCCGGTAAGCTCTTGTCGTGGTATCGTATGCTAAGCTAGCAGGTAAAGTAAAGACGTAACTTAAGAGAAATCATGGATTTTCCATTTTCTCTATCAAGGATACCAAAAGCATCAGCACTACGAGTACATAATCAGTTTATTTTAATTAATGACAACAATATCATTAATAATATCATGATCAATTTATTTTAGTTAATGACAATAATATCATCTGGGTTATTTCAGAACATTAAAAGAACGTTTAACTTATTCATATTTCGCGTATTACATAAGTACCATATACGCATTGTTTTAGAAAATATTTTTTACTGACCTACTCAAGATATTTTTTGAAAGACGCGCGTATGACACAATTATTCGATCTTAACTGGCTGTTTCAAACCTTAGCCCATCTCTAAACTTTACACAGCGCGAGCATTTTTGCTCAAGCCTCTAAATCTTTGAAACAATGAATGCTATTCTGCTAAAAGCTTTATTTGAGTTTCTATTAACGTGGAAGTTGTTAATTTGTGAGGTAATGCAGCATTAGACTGTGAATGTAGGCTGAGATGTGGGCCAGGCTATGCGGGTACACGTTTTCTTTTGTAATTGCGTTATCAGAGCTGTTTTTTGGTATTTTAAAAGTAGGTTTGTATAAATTGCTAATTACCTAATTGTAACACGCACACACACATTATCACATACACCCACACAAGCCGTGTTAGTCTAGTGGAAACATGCTCAGCTTGAAATCTTGAGATCTTGACTTCAAATCCCAATCGCGTACCTACCAAAGTACTGTATTGAGTTATTTGATATATATGTATGGAATTTTACGGTCGTGATCTTTTTATTCACTGAAAAGCCAATGGGTATTAATTAATGACATATTAGAACCAAAAACAAAATTCTGTCCGTTTTTTAGTCACAATTTTTGCTTGACTTGACTCCAGAGAATTTTTGAATTAAAACATTTTTTTATTGCATGATACAAAATTTAATTATTAATATAATTGATATAACAATATTATTTATCATTTAAATTATAGGCTAGCAGTTTCAATCGAGTTAGTACACAGAACCTACACTAAGCAAAAGCTTAAAAAATGCGTATTGTAGGTACTGTTTCACATCACGAGATGTGAAAACGTTCCCTGGATGTAAAAAGAGAAGACAACAAAGAATCTATCATCACCAACCCATGCTATGCTAGGGTGGTATATATGGTCTATTCGCCCTACAAGGACAGTTCTACGTTCAATAGAGCCTAGAAAGCTATTAAAAAGACACAAACAACTTACAGTTGAGAATCTCGTTATTTAAACACGATAATCAAAACCACCATAGCTACGTACTATTTATCTAATCTGCGTCACCATACCACGGCTCTACGTTAACAGTTACTTTACCTGTATTGTTGCGGTAACGTGTCTTTGAATTGTCCAATTACAGTAACGAGATTGTACCGAGTACCGTATCGATTATGAAGTACGGTATTGGTTATATCGATTATTCGATTGTTAAGTATCAGTTACAGATTGATCATACCTATTCTCTCATATGGACTCTAAGTGGTTGTCCGTGGCTGAAACATTCATTTAGAAAAGAGAAAAAAATAACTGGCTTTAGTAATGTAAATCACATTTAAAAACTAGAATGAGAGTGAAAAATACATTTTAAAAATTCTTCCAGCATCATACCTAATTCATCTTTTAAATTTTTGTTTTCGGTCCATTCAATTAAGTTTCTTAAGCGATTAATGCCCTTATAAAGGAATATAAATATCGGAACATAAATAACGAAGAGTTTAACTCTTATAAAACCTTTAGATGTATTTGATAAACCACGATATTTTAAGTGCCTAAATACCATTTAATTTCGAAATTTAAAAATAACAATCGAGGAAATGTTTTCGCAATTTAAAATAGTTGATCAAATTATATAACCACTAGTTTTTACCCGCGGCTTCGCCTGCATACGCAATATATCATTATAATTTATAGCCTATGTGTTATTCTGATATATAAGCTATATTATTGCAAAGTTTCATCTCAATCCGTTCAGTAGTTTTTGCGTGAAAGAGTAACAAACATCCATACATCCATCCATCCATCCATCCATCCTCACAAACTTTCACGTTTATAATATTAGTAGGATATTGCAAAGTTTCATCTCAATCCGTTCAGTAGTTTTTGCGTGAAAGAGTAACAAACATCCATACATCCATCCATCCATCCATCCATCCTCACAAACTTTCACGTTTATAATATTAGTAGGATGTGTTACTCTGATATATAAGCTAAATTATTGCAAAGTTTCATCTCAATCCGTTCAGTATTTTTTGCGTGAAAGAGTAACAAACATCCATACATCCATCCATCCATCCTCACAAACTTTCACGTTTTTAATATTAGTAGGATGTGTTATTCTGATATATAAGCTATAGGTATTATCATCAGCCCATCAGTAACAAAACACTGATTAAACTAATGGAAGTTTTTAACACTTTTTTATCCGTGTGGGAACGAACTATTGGACCAATTTAATTGAAGCTAAGACATTTGTCATCCGGCGACGTTTATGGCTCTTAATGGTCTATAAAAATGTATCTCTGATTGTTTTTATGTAACCGAAATTGTCACGAATGTAAAAGAGAATGACGAACAAAAATTGTGAAATAAAACAATTAATAAAATAAGCAATATATTTTATGAAGCGTGAATCCAAATCGAGGGATTGTATTTATTTATAATACTTTAATTGGCAAAAATATCGTAACAAAATAATTACAAACGATAAAAGTATGATTACAATTTAAAAACTGTGTTATATAAAATCACGACCCGTTGGCAATGCTTCCAAAAAGCTGGTGATTCACCCGTGTTGGATAGCAATGCTAATACTTTGTCCAAACTAATCACTAAACACTAAATGTAGTAAATACTTACTTGTTGTATTCTCGAATTCTACTCTATTTGCTAAATGTTATTAAAGCTAGTCTAATATTAAGTTGCGTAGGAAAATCGACTCTGTTAAATACTAATTTATGAAATGTCAACCTTTTTAATTGAATCCATATTAATAAACACAATGTGATAAATTGATAATATTGGTTAGTATAAATGTGTGGGCATATTGTATTAAGTTTCCGTTCCATAGGTTTAATAAAATGTCTCATAAAATGCATAAAAGAAAAAGACAACTACGTATTTCAGTTAGTTTAGATTCATCTTTTTTACAACAAAACCTCATGAATATAGAACACAGTAATTGTCTATTTCATGCCTAATTCAATTACAATGAAGACAAGTTTTTGGGCGTTTAATTAAAATATGGCTTCCGATGAAAGTGGAACGGTGACGTTAGGTTTTTTACTGTCGGTGATAGAAATTAGAATCGTGATGATGGTGATGCATGAAATTTATTTAAAACCACTTACGTTGGTACTTTATGTCCATTTACATTTTCATAGAGGCTTTGGAGATATTACTATTCGATTTTTACGATTCCTTATTTCTCGGCCTCGAGTCGTGTACGATAAGTGCAGGGCTATAAAACCTTATTTTGAAACTTAACTCCTAAACTAGGTTTTCGTTGTGCCCATAAAATTTATAAGCCCTTTAACAAACTATCTCCCGAGATACTCGAAAGTATTTCAATAAAAGATGTTGTTGGTTCAAGTTGAAGTTTATTTTTTATATTTATTACGAGGGATTAAACAAATTACTGCTTAAAATCCTGAAATTATGCAGGGACCAGAAACCTTCTTTATCCCACGCGATCCTCAAAGGAACATTGTGAACATTGTACAGGTTTCCGGACTCCCAAATAGAATTATAAATAATTTTAATAACGATGCCGGGACAGCGATGTCGACGCTTTTCTGACAATGCCCTGGGCGTCATCGTACACCGGATGCAAAGCATCACCTCCATTACCATAATATAATTCTGTCCCATAGATACCAAAACGCCCAAAACTCTACACTAAACTTTATCTAATAAAATCTTTTATTATCACATTCCATTTGACGTTTTGTTAGCAGTTAGTTTTACTGGTATTTTATAAACGATTTTGTGGAAAATGCGTTTGGTGAATCGAATAAAGTTGTTGAAAAATTCTGGTGATAGTTCTCCCACGTCGGCAGTTATTTAATCCAAGCCATTTGAATTTACTGCGTCAGCTCGAGCTGGGGTAATGTAGCGTTAATACAACGTTCTTCGGTGTAATTTAGTCTTCATTCTTCTAATAGAATCGCAAAAACGCAAACTTTTGTGGTAGTGCATTGGGAGCTTGGAGATTGAAATTTAGTGAACTTTCCGTAAGCGAGTTACTCGTACCTAGTAGTTTAGTTTGTATACTGAAAATAATATATCTAATAGAAAAAGAAACCGGATAGACTTAATAATCCCGCTTGCCCATATAATACTAAAAAAACTTAAAAGTAATTGAAACATCGTTACTCTTCAGATGTGATCTTAATAAAAATTTAAACAGGATATGGTGACTTTTGGGAAATTCGAATGAAGATATTAGATGCCTATCTACTTAACTTTAATCCGAGCCACAATAATGTTCGTACACATCTGCTAGACGGCTGAATAACTGGTAAACTTGTGATACTTACTTTTACGTATAATACGAAATAATACCGCGTTAATTTAAGAAATGGGTGGGCATGAAGTACTAGGGAAGCATTACATGAAAGTAGATCTAAAACAACACAATAGAGAGAGACCGGATAGTTACGTCTCTCGTGTGTATTATTAAGCCTAAGAAGGAATGTGCGGACTAAAGGTCACCGACAGAAGGGCACCAGAAGCAAACTAGCCAGCCATATGACGTGCTGACCCTAAGGGCAACAATTTGATTTCAAGTAGGCTGATTCGATCACATGGTTTGGCAATTTTCGAATTATTTCTCTGGTTTGAGTTTGTTTCATAATTTCTTCGAATTGATGATATATCAAATACAAACACGAGTAAAACAGATCTACGGGGCTATGTTTTGGGAATTAACTCATAGTTTGACATTGTTTCTAAATGTATTCTCGGCCCAGCAAAGCCTAAAGCCTAACAATTGTACCTATTTTTATTACTGGATGATAACTATTTTTAATTTTCTGATCCTACCCTCAGATCAAATAAAATAATCATTTGGTCTGGATCCTACCTTAATAACTTGATATATTACGTATGAGATTTTTTCTTCTCAATCTACTTTCACGAAGGACCCCATTGTAATTGTGGGTAAATCTATTGTCAGCAGACTATCATATTGGCCGATGCAGTACAGTACAGTCTATTTTACAATATACAACTATAGGTACGTCTTTTTATAAGCCGCAAAGATTGCTACAATAACCGATTTAATCTGACCTCTGAACCGATCACAATCGCGTCTGATGATTAATCGGCGGGAGATCATTGTTGGTCGGTTATCGCGACATCCGAATCTAAAGCGCTGCGTAAACGTAAACACCTTTGTTGCCAACATAACACACCATCACAGAAGTTTGTAGTTGCTGTGTCCAGTAGCGGTGATCGGACATAGTCGCTCATGCTACTACTGGTCACTAGTAAATATTACAATAACACACAAAGTTACCTAACTCAGTTCATTTGTAAGGATTTCTTTTAATTTTGTTTGTGTCATGAACTGTCGATTTTTAGTTTCTAGTTACCAACACTGAATACTTTTTGATCGTCAATCAGTATGTGTTAAGTGGAAACAACTGAACACAAAAAATGTTTACCTATGCGCAGAGAGTGGATGATTTTATACTGGTTCTATAGAAATCAAATATGATGAATATTGTATATTATAAGGTAGCTTGTATCTGGCACAAGACACAAAAGTGTCCACGTTTGCGCCCTGCCTAAAAGCTGACACTTGTCGGCGATGATAGTTGCATCGGCCTTTGAAGTTGGATCTGATTAGGACCATGATGCAATCGGCGTGATGCTATTGAAGCTAGACTGTGAAATATTACAAAAAAGATAATGTTATTATCAATTTTAATACTTTTCTCTTCTGAGAGTAATAAAAAGTTGAAAAGAAATAGATTAAACGGAGTCTTGCTTTATAAAGTGCAGGGTATTTTAAAGGTACATTCTCAGCATTGCAGACATCGACTAAACAAAATATGTATATCGATTTTAATGATTTATACGAATGAGACCGCCTACGAAATTGCGAAAAATAATTCAACTGATTCATGCAAAAAGTTCATTGACTGTCGACAAAATACGAGTAGGTATATGTGTATATGTAGATCAGCTTATTTTTTGTGACACAGGGAAAGCTCCTATAGTAAAACTAAAAATTCATATTCATATTCATATTCATATTCTTTATTTGTCAGAACATGGTACAAGTACACATAATACAAGTAGTATACAAGATGGAAGTCATTATAAATAGTGCTCATGTCCTTGCCTGATTAGGCGTACAAATATAATAAATCATTTTAGTCGTTATATAATGCAAGAAATGTCAAATAAAGTCCAAAACTATTATGTCAAATAATCAAATAATCGGTATGTCAAAAATGTAACTATAAAAACATGTCAAATATAAAAATTAAAAAAGAAATCGCACATTACATGTAGATATTATTAATGTCAGACAGAATATTTTTATCACTGAGAAATTCCCCGATGTCATAGTAGCATTTTTGAGCTAACACATATTTTAATTTAGTTTTAAACATACCAACATTCATTTCCCTTAGCTCTTTGGGTATCTTTGAGTAGATAATGGGGGCCATACAAAATACACTTTTTTGCATTAGGGCCGTCCTAGCAGTTCGAGGGCAAAGTCTCATCTCTTCCTGTCTGCGGGTCCGTACACCCGCATAGGTCCAGTCACCAAGTAGGTGCATATTTTTCTTTACAAACATGGCAACTTCCAATATGTACAATGAAGGCAATGTAAGAAGACTATGTTTAATAAAATATGGTCTACAGCTATCCGTTTTATGGAGATGAAACATTGCCCTGATGCACCTCTTTTGGGTCTTGAAAGCAATCATTTTATCAGAAGAGTTTCCCCAGAAGATTACACCGTACCGCAAAATTGATACAGTCATACCATAATATGCTGTTATCAGAGCACCTTCGTTTATTACTTGTGACAACTTATACAGTGCATATGCCGTGGAACTAATACGTTTGGATAAGTTTGCTATATGAGCTTTCCAAGTGAGTTTGCAGTCTATGGTCAAACCAAGAAATCTGGTTGTATCTACTTCCTGTACAGTTTTATCATTGTATTGTAAGGTTATATTGTCAAGTACTACTCGCTGTCGGAAGTGCATAATATTGGTTTTGTCCAAATTTATTTTTAAGTTGTTTTTGTTCATCCATTGAATAATAGACTTTAGCGTATTGTTTATTTCCGTCTCATAAGTTTCTTTATTTTTACAATTTATTGTCACTGTGCTATCATCTGCGAATAGAGTCATTGGGTAATTTACAGCTTTGGGCAAGTCATTTATGTAACCGGTAAATAAGATGGGACCCACAACGCTTCCTTGTGGGACTCCATAATTGGGTGTTCGTGAGTCGGACCTATGTATCATCTCTTTCTTTTTGATCAGATTTATTTCAGATATTTCAGTGAAATGTTGCCTATTGCTTACATACGACTTGATTAAGTCATTACTATTTCCTCTAACACCAAAATAATTAAACTTATGTAAAAGAATACTTATGAAAATTAAACCTTGTATTAAAGAAGGTTGCCTGCACACCGTATATTTAATCAATATGGTACTTTATACATATGTATATGTATCTAATAGTAACAGTTCTTTGACCGACGAGCCACCGGAGGAGGAATACAATTCGACGCGTATATTTTTTTTAACCACGCATAACTTTTTTTGTAGTAGTTCGATTTCAATAATTTTTTTTTATTGGAAAGAGTATACTTTCAAATTGGTTTTATTTAAATTTTATCGAAATCGGCTGAGCCATTTTTGATAAATCAACAATAATGTGAATAAAGCTACATCGATCCGTGCTTAATATTTGCGTTTTAGCGATGCGCCCCGGCTTCGCACAGATGTATTATACATATAAACATTTCTCTTGAATTATTTTATCTATTAAAACAAACTGCATCAAAATCCGTTGCGTAGTTTTAAAGATATTAGTATACATGGGGACAGACAGCGGAAAGCGACTTTGTTTTATACTATGTAATGATTCTGTACACGGGTGAAGTCGATCATGCTATTTTTTTGCAAAAAATAATTATTTGTCGAAATTTCATATCAAAAAAATTGGCACTCATAAGATGTTTTATTATGTTTTAGTAATCTTGTACAGTGGTAGACTGGGAGTACAGTTTAAGTATTATTTGAATTAGAATTAGAAAAAAGTTTGTCTGTGCAAATTTATAAAATAAAGTAAACAATTTTACTAAGCTTACGTGGTTGTTTTGCCCTCCAAGACTTGATAAGATTTTTAGTATTTTAATTTATTTCGTCTATAGACTAGATATTGACTAGTTTATTTAGCACTTTAGATTTGGTTGAGCGACCACATTGTTGACTACTTTTATTATTGAATTTTCTGAAATCTATTTTTATAAAAAACACTTTTTTATGCAGTAGATTAACTGTAAGCTGTGTTCATAAAAAGATAATGCAGTTTTATTTCAATAGCTCAAAAAATTCTTACTCTTTTGTGCTTTCAATAATTTTGAAAGAGTTTTTGCCACCGGCATCCATTGCTGGTCAATCACCTGTAAACTTGCATAAAAACTGTAGTGAATTTATTTTGAAAAATGCCAAAAAATATGCTTATACTCAGAATAGGAGACTGGCACAAAAATAATCAAAATAAAAGACCAGACGCAATTTGGTGTCGGGTGTTACAAAAATTGATAAGAATATACGAGTAGATAGCTCTATACATATACATATAATAACATAATTTTAACTATTAAAAAAACAATTTCGCAAAAAAGGTTAAATTACTAAGGTGGGACCACCTTAGTAATATAGCCTTTCGAACCAAAAATATTTTTTCGATTCGGTTCACAATTGGCGACATTATCGATGAACATACACAAAAAATAATACATACAGACGAACATAGAACCTCCTCCTTTTTGGAAGTCGGTTAAAAACATATATATTTTATGCCAGTGACATGGACTAATACAAGTTTCATCCTTCCTAAAGATATCAAAAGTTAATTCTGTGCTCTGCATATTTCCCCAAAGGAATTTAATTCAAATAGATTTATTGAACCCATTTATTCCCAGAAAAGCCTTACGAGCACCTCTGAATAGCTAATAAAAGACTATATCGAAACGTCCAAGTCGATCAATCGAATCTGTCTGTAATAAATACTTTCATATAAATGGACCTCCTATCTCAAAGGGCTAACACGCAAATGTATCATGGATGTAATGCCCTGCAAGGATCATGTTACAAGTGCAGTCTGGACAAGTAACAAATACTCATAGATTCGTGGGCCAAGGCTCTACCAAACCGGAGCGCAGCGTTTTACCGACCATTTTAAACATTAAGTCGCCCGAAACTTATAACGAAGTAGCATGAAGTCACCTAATTGGAATTTAGAAAACTTTCGTATGTACTTAATCTAAATTGGCGACCTGTTTCGAGTCCTTTGCGAAGTAGCTTAAACAAGTGCGTTTGTTCAAATGCTCAAACAAACTATTAAAATAATCGGCCAAGAATGAGTCGGACTCACGCACGAAGGGTTCCTACTGCATGGGAGTCACCCTTAAATATTTATTTTACTTAAATTTAATTATTTTTGAAATGAAATGTAATGAAGTAAATATACAACTTAATTTTCTGTGAATTTTTCAAATATAAAGATGCTGTTACCATTATAAAAATCGAGCGGAAAACGGTTAAAATTAAGTTTGTTGTATTGGAGCTCCCTTAAATATAAATTTTATTCTCTTTTTAGTGTTTGAAAATTTCAGCTTTCTATCTATAACGGTTCATGAGATACAGCTTGGCCAGACAGACAGCAGAGGTTTAGTAATATATGGTCCCGTTTTTACCCTTTGGGTACAGAACTCTAAAAATCTAAATTTGCGAGGCAAGGCATCAGTCAAGATTTTTGTCACCGTGTGCCGAATGGGTTATAAAGTTCATGATGATGATTACGCAATTTTGGCATTTTTGTAATAAGTTTATATGAAACAATACTCTGTCCAGTTTCGTACAATATTTTCCCCGCTTCGCTTTGATAGGCTATCGGACCTTAGGAGGTCCGTGGTGTGTTCTAAAATGGATCCGTTCAATAGGATGATTCCTGGACCCAGCTACTGATATGGTAAGTTTATTTATTTACTGTGGTATTATTAAGCATTCCAGTATCATAATTTTCATTGTGCACTGTATTTAATGAGACAACTGCGATACAATATTACTTTTATTTGAAACACACAGCAAAACAAACCTGTTATAAAAAGGTAAAAGGAGTTGAACCTTGCAATAGTAGTTATTTTTGCCAAACTTAAAATTCACAGGCACATATAAACGTCATAGAATGTTCATAGATTGAAAGGCAATCATCTTTAAGGCATACCATGCCCAGTGTCCACTGATAGAAACAAGCATTTTCTATTGACTTTTAAATTGATTGGTTGGATGTGACTTGCATCACAAACTTCAGAAAGTTTTTGTCATCGTCTTCGTGTATCGACTATTCATATCTTAGAACATAAGTACGTTATCATACAAGCGTTGAATTCCAGAGTAACACTTCAATTCAATATGAAGACCACGCATCAACAAGCAATGCGAAGAACTTCAATTGACAAGATAAATATAGAGAACCTGATTACGATGCTAGTACCCGCTGAATGCAAATCATTTTTAATCAGACCTTTACAAATCTCGAATTCAACCCTTTGGAGGTCTTTCTAACCTGTTAATAACCTGCTAATCTGTTAGAGTCTAACAGATTTCTCGAATCAGACCAGAGTGCCGAGCGGCAGTTTTGCTAATCAAATCGAATTACTTTTACGTCACGCTGACCGAACGCGTCGAGCACACACTCGAGCTCGACGACGACGTTGCCACGCTTGTGTTCGATCGGTTTGGCGCTCGTTACCTTACCGTAAAAATACTCACACTTAGCTATTCAGTTTTCTGTACGTGACACAAGATGGCGCTGTGCCATTTCCATAGAAATCACATCAAACGTTAACGCGATCGAGTTCGAGCGAAAAACTCCCACTTAGCCCTCTGTTAGAAACGGCTTCATAATTATGTTCCGGAGTGGATGTTTCACGGTCGAGGATGACGATGATGATGTTGAGATTTAACTTGAACTAAGTAAGTCTACTACCGCTATCTAAATCAAAACCTGCGTGTACACGTGCAATATCTCGAAAACGTTGTAACAAGCTTCAGTTCGCAAGTAAAAGTATCAACTACTGGACAGCAAACAAAGGATCATAGTCGGAGGCTGTGTGGTGGTAATAAATAGTTATTCGCGATAGGCCAGGCCTGTCGTCGTAAGGTACAATCAATGGTGGAGGCGAGGCGACCGCCGGTCACCGTCGGCTGCCGCGGGCTTTGTTCCCACTCGCTTGGGAATAGGGATGAAAACGGCGTGATAAGAAGTGTCGATACTCTGAGAAAACGAAATTTCAATACACCGCTTGTGAGAAAACGAAAATTGTTCAGCACATTTTGCTCCTTAGCAAATGCCTTAGCCTTAACCGATTTCATTTAATGTAACATAATTGTGACGTAATATTTTTTGTAAAATGTTCGACTGAAATGCGATGTGAAGACAAAGATTGTAACAGCGAAGCAATTATGATATTTTGGAAGAATAAGTGCAAAGATAACCAAATTACCGAATATTAGCACCTATCCAGCCTTTGTAGCGTCTATTGTAATGAGCTAAGTATGTAAATAATTGGTTTTTGTAATCTCAACAGTAAATAGTTAAGTAGTTATTATCAAAGCCAAGAGTATGTTATAATAAGATAAACAAATTACTAAGATAAGAGCTCACTTCCTGGTGCAGCACTTACTTTAATGCTAAATCATGATATCGATATCGAACATTAACACGCTCTTCACCGATAGAATCTATCGATACCGTTGCATCTCTAAAAGCACTACGAGCCTATATTTGCTCTGAACAAGCAGACCCATCGTATCGTGATAAATGCATCCTATACAATTGTAAATTGAATTATCCCATTCACTATCATTGAATGGTATTGCTTGAAAAATACAAATCGATACATTATGTGGGAGTAGGTACTTTGAATTCAAAGTCACACCTCTCTCAACACTAAAGTTATGTTACGGATACTATGTTTTAACTTTATGAAGTATGTAAAGAATTTATGTGCATTTATAAATTTGTATAAATACTTAAGAGTGAAACATGTTAAGAAATAGAAGGAAAGAGCGAAAAAGAAGAAAGAAATCATAGGGTTGAGAAAGCCTGATTCCAGGACATTTAGGCTGCCTGACGATCTAATATCAGTGTTGAAAGACATTCATGTTTAATTTGTATAAACTTTCACATTTTTTTATTCATTCGGAATAAATACCCTGATTTCAAGTGCATGATAATGTCCTGGCAAAATGTATTAGTTTCGAAATTGTATGGAAATGAAATCGAAATCGCAGCACTATCGTGTTTTGTAAGTAATATCGGCTATTTGATGGTAATGGTATTGACAGTAAGATCTGTTTTACAGTCCGTTTTATCGAAATGAAACAAGAGCTTTTGCAAATGTATGGAATTATGTGGCAGAAGATACACGTACACGATACGTACTTGTTTGTATAAATGTTGGCTAAGTAGGTATGTATAAATGAAAGAAAGATTGCAGAACTTGCTAACTACTAATATAGGTTTTTTTCTAATTACGAGAAGAGGCTACGACCAATAAACGGCTAAGTCAGGGGTCCAAATCAAAGACACATTCCGAAGAGTTTTGTAATATATTATACAAAATACAAATATTCATAGATTTCGATATAAGAAAATATCTTTGCTGATGTACATAATCTGTATTGCCAGTGATGACTTATGGCACAGAAACGTGGTCTCTCACTATGGGCCTTATCAGTAAGCTCCAGGTAGCCCAACGAGCTATGGAGAGGGCTATGCTCGGAGTTTCTCTGCGGGATCGAATCAGGAATGAGAAGATCCGTAGAAGAACCAAGGTTACCGAAATGGCCCACCAGATTAGCAAGTTGAAATGGCAATGGGCAGGGCACATAGCGCGGAGGACTGATGACCGGTGGAGTCGAAAAGTTCTCGAGTGGAGACCACGTACCGGCAAGCGCAGCGTAGGACGTTCACCCACAAGGTGGACGGATGACCTCATTAAGACCGCTGGATCGCACTGGATGCAAGCCGCTTCCAATCGGCCTTATTAGATAGATCCATAGGGGAGGCCTTATATCCAGCAGTGGACGTCCTTTGGCTGATGGATGGATGGATGGACATAATATATTTTGAATTCACAAAGCGATTAATATTTACATTGTTTTTTTATTTATAAGTTCAATTCTTCAATCTATGGCTGCGCGATTAAACTTCAATGACCTAATCACGTGAAACGTACTCAAAATTCAACCAGTTTTTCTAGGTTGTATAATTAAATTCTGAATTAGTAATAAATGCTTAAGCCTGTAGGTCCTGTATTAACGTATCTAGATTAATTTCCGTTTCTTGATTTAGTGTCCGGCATCGTTCGGTATAGTTTTCAGCTTAGTCAATGTGATATTTATGGTACAACTTTGGGTGCTTGACACGTTTCTTTGCGTCTGTAGCTACTATAATATTAGTTGCAATCATATAAGCAAGATAGGCCGCTACCTTCTATATAAAAGGTGTTATATCGAATTATTTAAGTCTGCTAAAATTACGAGATCATCATCCCGACGTTCAGTCTACCCGTGACCACGGTCGATGCAACTCGGCCAAAACGTCGGGATGATCAGGTATTTTTTTATCTCGTAATTTTAGTGCGCGTTTAGTCCCGTAGTATATAATAGTAATGTGTTCAAATCCCCCCGGATCATTAATAGCTTGGTTAAGCATTAACCTCAAAGTCAATTTTCATATTTTAAATTCAAACCAAGATGCACTTTCAGATAGGATGCGCCCTTGAAATAATAAAGCCATGCATGTAAATGTTATAATTGTTTTCTATAAGTAAGTAAGTTCGTATAGGCCGGGTGGCTAGCCCTGGTGTCAGAGTTTTTAAGCCGCCTGAAGGCCTCTGACATAGCTTAACGGTTATGTTGCTTCAAACCTTTGTTATTGGAGATCTATATAGGACGCCTATGTCTAGCAGTGGACTTTCTATGGCTGGAACGACGACGACACTTGCTTAACGCGTATGTAAGCTCCATTTTTGACCGACGAACCACCGGAGGAGGTATACAATCGACGCGTATATTTTTTTATTTTTTTAATGTATTACCAAGCATAACTTTTTTCATAGTGGCCCGATTTCAATAAGTCTTTTTTTATTGGAAAGAATATACTTCGAAATTGGTTCCATTTAAATTTTATCGAAATCGGCAGAGCCATTTTTGATAAATCAACAATAATGTGAAAAATGCTAAATCGATCCGTGCGAAATATTTGCGAATTCTGTAGGTACACGGGTGAAGTCGGCCATGCTAATTTTTGCAAAAAATAATCTTGTAATATTCAGTATAAATATTAAAACATATATTATTATTTTTAAGAGAAACTGTATTGTTTCGTATCAAAGGAAAGTGTCAAAACTTCAAGCAAATATCTATAGAGTCACAACCGTGCAAAAAAGAGTCCGAGTATTGCGAGCCGACTACAGCGCCGCGCGATGCGAAAGTGCTCGATTACAAGCACTAATTAGGTGACATAACGTCGAGATTCGAAAAAAAGGTTTAATGTGAATGATTTCATGTAAATAACTGAGTCTATATGTATGATAGCGCTCGGACATTTTTTTACTACTTTCAGTTAGGGACTGTGGCTCTGTAGGTATTTGTTCGAAGCGTCAAATCCACTTTACAAGAATAAGTATATCGTTATTGCAAAGCTTTAACTGTACCAGACTAAAGGCTCCTTTGGGACGCGTGCTTACATGACAGGTTTTAAAATTATAATTTATGACTTTATTTGAGTGTCGAAAGACCCGATTGTGTGGGCGGAACTCCGTAGGGCGAGTTGTTGCATAAAACCATAAAAACTTTACGATGTACTTTGAACCCTAAGGGATAGTTTACAAGGTTGAAAAAAGCTCCATTAAATTTAAGGTAGTAAAGATTAGTGCGTTAGTTATATCGGTAAATTATACATTCAGTGAGTATGGACTCTCGTAACATTGATTAATTCAAAAGAACGATTCCAACGCTTGAAGCTCTAATTCTCAAACGGAATATGAATGAAGAGCGTATTTGTCAAGACTTATAAATTACTAAATGCTTATTCAATCGGAATTTGAATTTTGGGCTTAATTAATTTTCTTTCTATGTTTACTACGGTCTTTATTTATTTTAATATTTACTGTATTTGCACGGTAATATAAGGAATAGTTTTAGGGGAGCGGTATCATTCAAAATGTAAGAAAAGCCTAAGTTATAGGTGTTTTCTTACCTTCCTCAACCTCTTAAATACTTTAAAAGATTTGAACTTTTAAGATGAGGGTTTCATCTAAGTACATATTGGTCGAATGACGATGTTTGACATACCAATGTGAGTAATATTGATGATCAATTGACCAGTATTCATAGAGTACGAAAATTTTACCTTGACTTTTCGAAAGCTTTTGACAGGTTATGGTATGATATATAGCCGTGTTCATGGACTTTTTGAATACTTTATACCTATATGATTTGAAGTTTTAATTGAGATGCCATCTACTTACGTATTACTTGGATTATCTACTATGTTTGGTGTACCTATGTGAATTAAATAGAATAGATTAATGAAGTAGGTACATATTTGCAAAATACGGAAAAGCATTTGTCATCTCCCTTGACTCCTCGAAAGCTTTTGATATGGTTTGGCACGATAGCCATATTAGCCACCTTTCCTCTTACTACCTGCTTTCCTGTTTTTGCACATGGGTATCGGACTTCTTGACGGATCGGTCGATACGAATGGCCGCAATGGTTATTGATGTCTGCACATCAGATCAAATAGCTATCAATGGCGGTGTTCCTCAAAGATCGTGCCTTTTGCGATGCATCTTGCTATATATCAATGATTTGCTAAAGCTCGGTATATTTGAAAACGCTGACTTAACGGTCGAAGAGCTTCACTATCTGACGCAAATACTAATTGAAGCCCTAATACAAATACTTAGAGGTATGTCAAACGTTTCTGTGTTTTTGAATCTCTATGCGTCTCTGCAATATTAGATCATACAAACACTGTTGACAATGACAAAGTCGATGCATAGGTAGTAATCCTCATTAGCACTGTCTTTCTAAGCTGCGTGCTATCCAGATCTTAGATTATGACTGTAATATGTCACTTGGTGCTGTCATTAAAATAATAATGTAAAGAGATATCGACAGAATTACTGGTAAATAATTAGAATCCTTTTAGAGGCTTATTCTGTACAACCGTAACTTTAAACAAAAAAACCGGACAAGTGCGAGTCAGGCTCGCAC
The DNA here is from genome assembly GCA_949316475.1 of Hypomecis punctinalis. NCBI lineage: Eukaryota > Metazoa > Arthropoda > Insecta > Lepidoptera > Geometridae > Hypomecis > Hypomecis punctinalis. The sequence continues at coordinate 18,275,954 of OX438802.1, forward strand.
ACCGAGGGTTCCGTAGAAATCCAGAAAATTTCACAAATTGGGAAGTAAGTTGTTAAAATCTCTATACCATAACCATCGATAATTTTTTTTTTTTCACTTTTCTCGTCTTACATCGAAAATTACTGAAAATGTTAAAATAATTAAAAACCTGTTTTAGAATGTGCTAATGAAGTTCTTTTATATGATACCTTACATGATACGATTTACTCACTTTGAATTTTGAACCTATATTTTGTGAATATTGAGGCTCTATTTTTTTGTGATTTAAATTAAAATGTACAGTTTTCAGATTTATTCCTATATGTGTACTCTGAGACAATGCTTCTTGCCAAATTTCATAGTTCTATGTCAACGGAAAGTACACTGTAGGTTTTGTTTTTTATGAGCGTTGAAATATGCGTTTTTTTACGACATAAACGACTCTAACTTTTTTATACGCTAACTGAGTAGCTCTTCTTTTACAAAACTGCAAGAATTCACAGGTTTACGTACGAGTATATAGTTTAAATTTCAACTCGATATCTTTACGCGTTCCTGATATAAAGTGTCTTGACATACACACAGACGGACAGACGGACAACAAAGTGATCCTATAAGGGCTCCGTTTTTTCTTTTTGAGGTACGGAACCCTAAAAATTTGCTTTTTTTGAAAGTTGATAAAACTCTAGACGTGTGCGTATTTATGCCTAAAAGGTTTTAACCACTACACTTTAAAGCATGTAAATTGCGCCATAGATAGATATCAAAAAGCTTAATGATGTGTAGCAAGCTAGCAAGCACGCTTCGCTTCCTAGTCCGTACTAGGAACCTAGCTCCTAGCAATCTAATGCCTAGTTTCGCCCAGGGATGCATACGCAGTTAGGATAAAATCTAGATATTCTGATTGTACTAGCCTTTTAGACTGAGGAGAATATGTTTAGGAATGTCGAAACTTTTGAAAGAGATAGTTGTAAATTGATAAAAGAGCTAAGAAGTTATAATGCTGAATATGTTAAAACATTAAGTCACTTCTTTTAGGGTTTTTAGAAACTTGGTGTACTTTCCTGTCGTGTTTATACATCACGATTTTTATTCTAATACACGTGTGTATTTGTGTGTAGATACATAGGTCATAGGTACTATAATTATCGATAGATACTTATGGTGTGTTTTTAGTAAGGTTATACATACTTAGCATAAACTGTATAGCATGTGATAGGTTCAAATAGGTAAATTAAAAATTATGAGACCGTAGCATCGAACTAAACAAAATTGAAAGTTCAAAATAAACGATGTGATTCCGTTTAGAGGAGACGGTTAAATATTAAAAAGGTAATTGATAACTTTACAGTACTTAACAATTACAATTAGTAACATAGATGCTTATTACGAAAAACGTTTACGTATGAGATCATTTGTCTAAGAACCATTCATGGGCAGGTGTACAAAAAATAAAATGATATAATAACTATTATAGAAACGTAAATACCCTTATTGTGATTTCTTACGTAATTTAATTTGGGCAAAAGAATAAAAAAGGCAATGAGGAAGTCATATAAGGTAATCAATCATCATGATATTTATCCGAAACAACCGAAACTAATTTTCTGCCTTCAAATAATTGAATAAAAAGCGTATTTATTTTGATTTCTTGAGTACCAATTGGTAAAATGATTTTGGTAACTGTCAGGTAGTTGCAACCACTATTGTTGTGACTACACCATTTATGTTGTTGTGGGATATTTTTACCTAAATTTTAAACTGTCAACCTGACGTTACCTTTTAATTCTAAATATTGGCTTTTAACTAACATAAAGTAAATTAAAAATAACTCATTTCACGTTTAACACGGTCCCAAAAGTTATATTCAATTTAACCTAGGGTAATTGAATCTTATTGTGTAGAAAAAAAAATTACAGCAGTAAAAATTACGATAAACGTACGAGAAAAATACAAGAAGTAAATTACGAAAAGTACGAGAAGTAAAGTACGATTGCTATTAACAGCAAATGTAATTAATCTGCAGATTATAGTGAGTCTACAATATTTTTTAACATGTTATAGGTCCCGGCAAGTAAGTTAAACAAAAAAATATCACTCTCTCCCTTTCGTTAGCAGAGAAAACAAAAGAGAGGTAGCTATGGTTTAACGTTCAAGTTGTTTGCCGGCTACTATAGCTTGTTACATAATGCTTGTAACTTGCGGTTAGTATTGTTAACACATAATATAAAACTATAATGGACTTAATTCAATTGAATCAAAAAGTAATAAGGAAATCAAAAGACTACATAAATCAAGTTATAATGCAGGCTATCAGATTGGCAATCTGATAAATGAGCCAAGTAATTTAATAAATTAACCCAATTAATTATGTTAAATTCTTGAAATGTAATATGTATTAATTACTTTTCCATCTCATCGGCATACACCTGTAATATAATATTATGACCATATTTTAATTATCGTAGATTTCATTAGGCTATAATGACTTTTAGTTATCAGATATCTCCTTAGATCAAATTATATAGTCTTAAGATATTGGCAATTTTGATATTTTTTTCTGATCTTGATACCTTGATATATTTTCAACAGACTTCAAAAAATGAGGATATTTTTTCCAATGTAGGTAGTTTAATTAATCAGAATATATAATCTAAATAAATTTATACATGTGTGACTGCGTCACTGCTGCGCCGCCATAGTTCGACTGTCAAGCTGAGGCGTAGTTTCCTTGTACGTTGATGTGTGTGTAATTGTCTGTACACGGCGAGGCGTAGTTTTGGTCGGCCTCACTTGTTTGTTCACAACATTTTATCTTTATTTTTTTATTTGGTCTGAGTCTGTACATAGTAAAAAAACCGGACAAGTGCGAGTCAGGCTCGCACATCGAGGGTTCCGTACAAAAACGTTGTTAAAATAATTAAAAACCTGTTTTAGCATGTGCTAATGAAGTTCTTTTATGATACCTTACATGATACGATTTACTCACTTAGAATTTTGAACCCATATTTTGTGAATGTTGAGGCCCTATTTTTTTTGTGATTTAAATAAAAATTTACAGTTTTCAGATTATTCCTATAAGTGTACTCCAAGATAATGCTTCTCGCCAAATTTCATAGTTCTCTGTCAACGGGAAGTACCCGATAGGTTTTGATTTTTGTGGGTGTCGAAATATGCGTTTTTTTACGACATAAACGGCTCTAACTCTTTGAAACGATAACTGATATCTTTACGCGTTCAGTCAGACGGACAACAAAGTGATCCTATAAGGGTTCCGTTTTTTCCTTTTGAGGTACGGAACCCTAAAAACGTAAATATTTAGCATATTCTTGTTCTTAATTCTCAATATCAAGCTTGGTCAAGACGATTTTCCTTCACACACAATCTATTATTGGTATCTATTGTTGTCCGACCGATGATGTATTGGGTATTTCTTATTACAGACATATCTATTTGAGATAATCTCAAGCACGTTGTTACTTATAATTCAATTCAATTCTTAGCCATGTCAAGAGCTAAGCTTTAGGAAATTTCAGGCTTTTAAAATTGACGCCATATGTACGAGTACAATGGCATATTATAACCGATTTAAAAACAGTGTACATAATTCAAATAGTTCGCGCTAATCGATGTATCTTCCATGTAATCTTTACATAGGATATTCTCGATTTTTCAAAAAGAGCTAAGCTAATTTCGATAAAATGTATATGGTCTCATGTAAATTTTATCTAAATCAGCTAAAACAAAAAGTATTTTTTTAATTGTGAAGATAAGTTAAACACACGAACATTCTCCGTTTGGAAGTCGATAAAAACACAACCAGTCAAACGTTTACCTATCTTGCGTAAAAAAAACCGCACAAGTGCGAGCCAGGCTCGCACGTCGAGGGTTCCGTACAAATCCAGAAAATTTTACAACAATGGGAATGGGAAAATGGGAAGTAAATTGTTAAAATCTCTATACTATAACCATCGACAAAAAAGTTTTTTTTTTTCACTTTTCTCGTCATACATCAAAAAATTATACATTGTTAAAATAATTAAAAACCTGTTTTAGCTGTGCTAATGAAGTTCTTTTATATGATACCTTACATGATACGATTTACTCACTTTGAATTTTGAACCCATATTTTGTGAATTTTGAGGACCTATTTTTTTGTGATTTTAATAAAAATGTACAATTTTCAGATTTATTCCTATATGTGTACTCTGTGACAATGCTTCTCGCCAAATTTCATAGTTCTATGTCAACGGGAAGTACCCTGAAGGTTTTGATTTTTGTGAGTGTCGAAATATGCGGTTTTTACGACATAAACGGCTCTTACTTTTTTAAACGATAACTGAGAAGTTTTTATTTTACACAACTGCAAGAGACCATAGATATTCGTATACAGTTTAAATTTCAACTCGATATCTTTACGCGTTCCCGAGATAAACAGTCTTGACAAACACACATACGGACAGACGGACAACAAAGTGATCCTATATGGGTTCCGTTTTTTTCTTTTGAGGTACGGAACCCTAAAAACAGCACTAATGGCATAGTTTTCGTCACAAAATCGAAATATACAATCGATACGTCATGATTCAAAGTAATAATCTGAATAAGATAAATAGCTCAATATTTTAATCATAATTAGATTATGATTTTCATTAATGAAAACCGTTATAAACAATTTGGTACCTTCTCTCTCTATCTATTTGGTAACTTTTATACAGAAAAAAATGTATAACGACGAGATGAAGAGCATCACACAAAGATTAATTTCTAGGTTATCTTAGATCTCAGAAAAACTTAAGACTCTATCTTTCGTCAAGGCGATTGAACAAAAGTTGCTCAGTTATAGATAGTGATTACATCTGAGCACCTGCCAAAGATACCACAACGGTAAACAACAATACAATAACTTAACTGTTATTATAAAAATCGGATTTATAGGGCTACATCATATGATATGAGTTTGAAAATTATCCCCGTAATGAATTTTGGTAAAAATTTCCCACTTGAATGGTGTCCATAGAGCACGTATATATTCGTCTCACTGTACCAAACAAAAAAAACAAGATAGAATGTTGTGAAACAAACAAGTGAGTCCGGCAAAACTATGCCGTGTACAGATACAATTATATACACAAACACGTACAACGAAACTACGCCTTGGCTCGTCAGTCGAACTATGACCGCGCAACTTTTATATTTGGTCCGAGTTTCCGTGGATATAACTAAAAGTATAATATACGAGTAAAATGGAAACTAAAAGTTAACAGTTTTACTAAGTTTTACTTTGAGCAAGAGTAACAACTGCGAAAATTTAGACATTATTGACCGTCTAGGGTAGATTTTACAGTGCCTAATGGTAATGTATAACATTTCTAGAGAAGAGGTATGTTCACAGCTTATTGTAAATAACAAAATACCTACTATGAAAATCAGTTGATGCTTTTTCGTGCATAAACTGACCACTAATTTGGCTTTTAAGTGTATTTAACTTATAAATTCTACCTATTTATGGTCGATAAATGAGTTTTCATAAACTTAAAATAAGTAGTTTATCTGTAAATGTCAAAAAACCCAAAAATACTTATTTGATTTTCGCGATCTGGCCGAGACGATCAGCTTTAAGGGTAGTAACTATTTAATCTATGGTTAAGGCACAAAAAAGTATAGAACAAAGAATTATAACTAATCAGCAGCCTTATTTTGTAAGCGCTCTGACGTTCGGCTTCGCTTTTTCTCCTGCTCGCGCCAGTTACTCACACCGCGAGAGCGAGCGGGAGGAAAAGCGAAGCCGAACGCCAGAGCGCTTACAAAATAAGGCCCCAGTTCTAATTATATGCTACAAAATAATTTTAGCCTAGCAACCCTATCCCAAATGACCAGCGCGGGAAAACTCCAAAGTCACGCTGTGATCAGCCAAACTCGATCAGATAAACCCGGACAAAAATATCGATGTATCGATATTTCCGCGGCACAATCGAGTCGTGATCGATAGAGAATCGAAGTGTCACGCGCGGGTTCAACGGCCTAAGGTCAGGGTCAGCATCCGAGGCTCTTGCATTTATGCAACGCAAACATAACAACGGATACATCGTTACGTGGAATATTACACGACCGACCAGTTTTGTTTTGGTTCAAAAATGCTTGGAAATATGTGACACATACTCTCTCAGGTGGCTCTCTCAGTAAAGCTTAAAGAATTTTTGATTTCAAAGACTTATTCTTAAGTAACGTTGGGTTTTATTGTGTTGATTTTATTACTATATTATCACAATTAAAGACAATTTTTGTCTGTAAAATTTTGGACGTAAAATAGTCTTTTTTAAAATTTACAAATTAGGTACCTAATAATAATAGATGAAAATAAATGAAGATACGAATGTTTGGGTAGTCTATGACTTACATTTTTGTTTTTTAACGGGCAAAAGTGAATTTATTTACTACAATATGATAAAATACTACTTTATATGCTAAAACTACCTACACTACTACTACATAGAAAGCAAAGAAAAAATGGTCTAATCCAAATGCTCAAGCCCACTGCCAGGTGGCAGCGTGAAATGACTTACATAACTAACGAAGCATATATTTTACACAACTCTATCTACAGTTTTACTATGGAAATTAACGTTGTTTTCACACATTTTATACTATATATAACGGGACTGAACTCACGTGTGGGGATAGTCGTAACGACTATATTAGTTTCGGTCGCATTCGGCGACCTTTCTCAAGTTGGCGAGTGCTAGCACGCGGAGCCGTCTCGCAATGCATTGCGAGACGGCTCCGCGTGCTAGCACTCGCGACCGAAACTATAGTCGTTACGACTATCCCCACACGTGAGTTCAGTCCCGTTATATATAGTATAAAAATCTATCTACAGTTATAGAACTTATAGATCGTAATTTATCCATGACTCGGATGACATGTTAAATTGTAGGTACCGGAGGTTTTAACCATTTAGCCATGTTAGAGGCCTTCAGGCGGCTTAAAAACTTTGACAACTGGACTAGCTATCCCGCCCTATACGAACTTGTGTATCTTCATCGATGTTTTCTCCTATTGTAAACCGAATCAAAAATCTTTTATAGTTCGAAAGGGCTTACCGTCGAAGTAGTCCCATTGCATGAGCCATGCGATTTCGATAAAATTAAACACACTTTGTTTTTAACAATAATGTAAAAATTTTACCCATCAATTCAAGCGAACTATTCGAATGTTCTACACGATGGAAGTCGGTTTTGTCATTTTTTGCGAAAAATTATTAGGAACAATATTAGATACAATTTATCTATAGTATTTTTAGGCTTCTGTCTGTTTATGCTCATGCAATAAATGAATGATACAAAAGTATTGCAGGTACATTTTAGATATTGGCTTTATTGAAATGTCTGGAATTTTCTTAGCACAAACTAGTTGTGGTCGAACGCAAGCTTAAGGGCGGGACTCCACCGAAGCGGAGATGTGTGCGGTGTGCTGAGTGCTGTGCGAGAAGAGATGTTTTTCAGCTCGGGGGACTCCACCAAAGCGGAGATGTTTGAGGTGTGCTGTGCGAGAAGAGATGTTTTTCAGCTCGGATGATTCCACCAGAGCGGAGATGTTTGCGGTGTGCTGTGTGCTGTGCGATAAAAGATGTTTTTCAGCTCGGGGGACTCCACCAAAGCGGAGATTTTTGCGGTGTGCTGTGCGAGAAGAGATGTTTTTCAGCTCGGGGGACTCCACCAAAGCGGAGATGTGTGCAGTGTGCTGTGTGCACGTTGAGTGCTGACACGCTCACTGACATCGCTCACTGCACGCCGCTCACATATCTCGTCTCCACTGCGCGTCGTCCGCGCATAGCTCACATCTCAGCTTCCATTGCGCCATACAAATATTAAACATCTCCGCACAGTGATCTCCACTGAAGCTGAGCGGAGAGGCGATGTGTCAATAACAAAATTCTATTGGTTGTTTAAAAAACATCTCTCCGCCCGTCTCGTCTCCTCTTTGGTGGAGTCCCGGCCTAACCCTAGTAAAAATGCACAGTCACAGTATAAACTAAAGCGAGGTATCCTTCTTCATTATAATTCTTTATGAGTGTTTTTATTCGTGACTGCCACACCAAAGAGCTTTCCAGAGCTTCGATCGTCTAACTGGAAAGGTTTTAGACTTCGTATTCTGTCCTACTCGCGCCAATTACTCACGTCACACGAGCGAACGGGACGGACCGTGAAGACGAACGCCACTGTGCTTAGCCAATAAGTCCACAGCTTTTTGTTTCGAAAACTATGCAGTTCTTCAGAATTTCTTGGTATTTAAATTTGCCTACGTCATGTGTTTTAAAGTTTTTACTCGGGTAGAGCTACCCTTGCATGCATAATTATGTGCATTGTGTTAGTTTGAATATTATTAAAAGAAGCAATGCAGCTTAGGTTTTTACGATCTGGAATGATAAGTTTGATAGGTTTTTTAATTTACCTTTGCAGTTGAATTATTGTTTTGAGTCTTTTAAAAAGTTTTAGTAACAATGTATTTAAGAAAGGATGGTACCCAATAAAAATACGCAACTGATTTGTTTTATTCATAACTATCTTAACTATAGCAACATTACGACATACGATCACAAATATTAAAATATATGTACAAATTACAAATTATTTACATGGTTTAGATTTTTATGGACCAGTATCTGGCGACCTCTACCGCGTCCTCGGTGGCCATGTTCAGGCCTTTCGGTGTGCATTTGTTTTGGGCAAAGCGGGCAAACTAAAAGGTGTGCCATGGTTGGGATGGCACCACATTCACATTGTTCCTGGTCTTCAAAGCCCCATCTGACCATGTTCTTTCTGCAGCGGCCAACTCCGACACGTAGCCGATTAAAATACTTCTAGACTGGCCACGGGAGTTCATATCCAGATGGGACACTTTCAGATGGTGGTGTGAAGTCTGAACAGGGTGGTTGCCAGGCTTGCCATAGATCACGTTTATTTATTATTATTGTACCGCTAATGGCATAGTGTGACTAGGTGTTTGTCAGCGGTCATCGAAGTTAGGCACGGTCAGTTTTCGGATGCAAGGTGACTGCGTGTGCCATTTCTAACTGAGCGCTACCATGGCTCGGATGACTCACACAATTGTAGACCCCATTTGTCGTAGCCTTTCTAGCCATCTTGTCACCTTTTAGACCAGACTTTCATACCAGAAGGTTTCAGGCGTCATGGAAACTCCAAGACCGGTGATACTCTATCGACTCTCTCAATACGGACTTACTTAAAGAGCTTATGAAAGCTATGATGCCACAGAGATACATAATGTAATAAGTTCTTCGTATGTGTTTTTATATTTGTAAATCTACACAAGCGAACATAAAACGTCTCATAAAATGTCTCGTTATTTCTAGAGATTAAAAAGCTGAGCTATGAGAAAATGTTCCTAAGATAAAACTCTACCAATAATCTATCTTTTAATCTAATACGGAACTACACTTGAACGAGAACGTTAACGGTCCGATTTCGCACATGACAATCCCGAGATCAAGTTATACAATTCGCTCCACCCGATCCCAGGGCAACACTTTAAACGCCAATTCTCAGCTGAATGGTATCAAATCACCATAAGTCTATCTTCTGGCTGTATATGGAGCTCACGAAGTAACGGACAACGAGAATGAAGTATGCACTCTGACCCGGGTGTTTTGGCGCGAGATAGGAAAGAAATATGAGAACTGGGCTTGGGGAAATGGGAACGGTTCTTTAGCCTTTTTTGGGGTTAAGAAAAGATGTGATAGGCTGCGTTTGGCAGTTCGCTCACGTTGCAGTCTGTGAGGAGCTGATTAAAATTTTATGGCCTGGCCATCAATATAAAAACCACCACATTTGTTATAACGACTAACTTGTATTATTCGTCCTTTTAAAGAAGTAGAGATAAAAGGTGATCTCTATGAATAACTTTTTTATCACATCTATTCGAAAAGGACGACTTGGTTCGCCTTTAAGTGCACCCAAAAGAGGTGTTTTCTAAAAGGAACTTTTAGCGAGCAGTAATGAGTTTTTAATCCTCATTATAAGTGCGCCGGAATTATTAATATTAGTGCTCAGCGCCAAGAAAATGAATGAAAAGAATGTAAATATAAGTTTTAATTTTTTTTATCATTAGATACCATTTATGTAATTTCAATATAATTGTTACTCTGTTTTATAAAATAATATTACTACAATAAAATATGAGGCTCCTTTTTTTCTCATAGTAAAAAAAGTATTTTTATTTTTGATGAAAAGTAGAGTGTACCTACCAGTCGAGCGCAAAATATATTTTTGGCTCGGGCGACGTACTTTGAATCTTTCGCTACGTTATAGGGTTATATGAAATAGGGATTCTAGTAGAATAGCGCTTTGCTTTGAACCCAAAACAGCGCCCTCGCCGTAAAATATTATTTTGCTCCCATATGATGCAATCTATTATTCTCGTCAAACCAACTGGACATTCGCAAAAAAATCTGTTTGGTACAAAATTTTTACTCAATAGCCGCGTACCCACCTAGCGCATAGGCTCGCGCGGCAGCCTCGGTGTCCGGATCGCGAGCGATGGCTCCCGCGGCAGCCTCAGTAGTTTTGTTCAATTTACACGAGGCCGCCACGCGAGGCAGGCTGAGCCATCATAATTCCGCGACTATTCGTAATGGACAGTCGTGTATTTTCAGCTGCAGCTATTTTCCTAGCTGCTTACTGTTTAAAGAAACGAAAACAGTCACGTATCAAGAAAAAACCTAGACGCTTCTAGATAGAGCGAATGGACTCCTCCTGACTGCCCATGATATTAAAATTACAGAAGACAAACACGGCAAGAGACAAAACTTGAAGTAGCTTCGCGCGCGAGCCGAAACATAACCGTCTCCACCTAACGCACAGCGCTCACTGAGGCACCTTTGAGCGCGTCAAGTTTACCGACAACAGATGGCTCGGGGCCGAGCCGTGCTCGCTCGAGCAAACGCGCGCCCGAGGCAGGCCGAGGCACGTCCACACCAGCCGAGGCATTTGGCTCGCGAGGCTGCCGCGCGAGCCTGTGCGCTAGGTGGGTACGCGGCTATTGACTTTTGGCATAAAACATGGAACAGCTTTTTTAATTTCCGGATTCGTTTTATGGTTCATAGTTATACACACGTTAGATCCAAGCGTTTCGAATCCTCATTCCTCATACGAACAGCTAGCATGTGGAACGCTTTGCCTGGGTCTGACTTCCCGCTAAAATACAACGTGGGTGTCTTCAAATCCCGAGTAAATAGGTATCTTCTAGCTAAGCGTGCTTAACCCTCCGCAAATCTACACGAAATAATAAAAAAAAAACTTACTTTATTTAGTTCAAAGCATTCCCATGTTGTTCTGCTCCTAGCGCCTACATTTTACTGCATTTTATAGACGTACCTGGAACAAAAATGATCGTTAGAACTTCACACCTTCATAAAATTTCTTATACATAACATATCAAAATAACTCAAGGGCCATAATAGGAAGATTTAAAAACGAAGATTTAAACGTTACAATTTTATAACATACAAGCCATAAACATAATCCTTTAAACGAAACTGCCATGAATGAAGCTATAATTTCACAGTATCGGACGATCGGATAAAACTATAGCCAATTTTGAAACCATGGCTTAAGTTAATGCATAGCCAAGTTAATAAAGCTATCGATCAGAGCTTCTCAAAGTTTGGTTCGCTTGGTTCGCCAATTGACAGTAGGGGTTTGAGACGAAATTGACGTTATGACAACTTGATGATAAAATGGCTTAATCCCTTTGTCATTCTACATGCTGGTCATGATAAAATAGACTACTTATACAATTTTATTAAAAATTATAATCTGATGATAGGCCCAATTATGAAGGCGCCATTGTTAATTAAATAGCAACGTAAACAGTGTTCTCTCTATCGAATTACTAAAGTAAGTAAGTAAGTTCGTTCGTATAGGCCGGGTGGCTAGCCGTTATTACTAAAGTGAAAAAGAAACATAAATATTCTAATTAGCTACCTATTATAATTACTATGGCGCATTCATAATTGGGCCTGTAGTCTCACAATTAAAGTTTAAATTGTCTAAAATTACTCACGAAACCGATTCATGACAAGTTACACTTCATATGAATATAAGATGATATCCTATAATTTGGCACAGTTTTATTTTTACAAAAAAATTAAGTTACCTTCAGCAGCGTTTTTTCAACGCAATGCAATCTACAACAATGGTACCAGGGGACCATAAGTTTGAGAAACTCCGCTGAAGATAGTAGATAGATAGTTATAGCCAACTTCCTAGGTATTGTTTCAGCATGATCCGGTATATCAATCAAGGTGCAGGTTACTGTCTGGGAAAAAATGTAATTGAGTAGGGTCAGGCAGCGATGCGATCGGTAAGGGGCATAGGTTAATCGAATACCGTGGGGTGAATACAATTTATAGTGAATGTAGGATGGAAGCTATGTCCAACTTGAACTTTTGGAATATACAAGGTGTCATCTATATAAAGCAGTGGCAAGTGGACGTGTTAATATTGAGATGATGACGATCATGAAAAGGTTACAGTTCAGTTTTTGATTTAAGTTGAGAAGAATTACTTAAAGATATTGGCACAAAACGATTACATCTCTATTTTTACTCAGGCACCATTAAGTCAATTTTTATTCTTTTATCCTAATTTATAGATCTAAAATTTAAATATAACATTTCATTTACATCATTTTTATTCAAGATTATTCTATTTAGGTTGCCTGGAAGAAATCGCTGCAGGCGATAAGGCCGCCCATTGTTCTAACGGTCTATTGTTTATTTTTGTTTTTCTAGTTTAGGCTTGTTTTGCATATATACGGTGTGAAAATAAGTTATTTTTAATACAAAAACAAAAGTATTTGTATTGTATTATTTTCTGCACTTATTGGCCAACTCTACATAAAAAAGTCGATCTACCAAGTCCACAGCAGATAAACCTAATAATTATCACCTAATCGCAAAAATAGTTTAAATACAAAATAAATCTAAAATTTTCTTACTAAATAATTAATCCAAGTGGGCATAATATGTAATTGTCGATATCTGAAATGACAATACAAAATATCTATCCGTCAGCCATAGGACGTCTTTTACGTTCTTCTTCGGATCTATTCATTTTAGATTCGATCACATAGAGAGACTCCCAGCATAGTCCTCTCCATAGCTCGTTGGGCTACTTGCAGCTTATTTGTCTCATTTTTGGTTAATTAAGACACCACGTTTCAGTGTCGCTTCGGTCAACTTTATGTACTGGGTGTAAATTCGGCAAAAATATTGTAGTAAATAAAAAAAATATTAAATGCATGGTCACCAACGGCGACTGTGAAACTGCGGTCACATTGTATGAGCGATAGTTTTTGTAATTTCACCTTGTATGATCAGCTTTATTCAAAGGACTTACTATAGTTATATTGATTTTGTATTGAGATTGATTTTGCGTTCTTAGTTAATGTATTCGTCAAAAAAATAAAAAAATTAAACTAGGTAGGCAAATTTTAAGTGGCTAAAATTTAAAATTTATTTTAATAAGATCTAAATTTTGCGAAAAAGAAGAATTAGAAAAAAATAAACGTTGCTATAAAATACAAAATGCCTTGTATTTATCTAAATACTTATTTATTTTACCAGTTGTCAGTCCCACTACTGTATTCCACAGTGATATTTTTTTCATTGTACCTACACCTACATAATATGTGCTGTATAGTAAAAATCCTATTTTCAACTCCGCTTGCACTTAAATATCTGAAATATTATTAAAAAAAGAAAACTCATCCACAAAAGAATTTTATGTAGTGGCGTAAAAACATCGTCTCTCTACAGCAATGTATCTCACTGAATAAAATACATAAAATATCCATTAATTAACCGTTTTAACCGTATTTTAATGATGATAATGGCTATTAGATTTGTAACAATTCGAGTTGAACAGTAAAAGTTAATGTCATCACTTAGTGAATAAAAATGATACACTATTAAAAACGTCCTACGCACGGTATGGACAGTTAAAAATGTGTTAGGTTCCCGCGCCGGCGCATAAAAAGTTGATTATCGAAGATTTTAATGAGGCTATAAATAATTTTGGGCGATGATTGCTTGACAGGACAAATTGGAGGTGCATTGGTCTATCCGTATCTATCCCTTATTGAACAAAGCTTGAAGGATCGTCGGGTCAAACACGTTTTTCATTTAGGAATGAAGTCTTTGATTCTCAAAATGGCAGCTGAGTCGCAGAAGGACCATTTTTCCTGGTTAGAAGGTAGGAATTGTACAAATACCTACCGAATTCCGAAAATGAATTGTTCTCAAAATACCCCATTCTCAAACTATATAAGTAAACAGACAAAAACATTTATTTATTTGATATTTACTTATTTTTATGATATACAAGTATTTATTTAAATCATCTTAAATAAAAAAATTACAATATTTTTATAAAAATATATATAAAAACATTATAAAAACTTAACCTAGGTTGCCGCCGGCAGCGGGGCGGGGCCCAAGCTGCCGGTGGTGGGGGCTACAAACTGAGGAACCTCCTGACCTCATATATTATTATGTACATACTTATTGATATGTACATCAGTCTGCCTATGACCACGACTGATGCAACTCGATTCGACATCGACCGATTTTTTATTTATCTTGTAATTTGAGGGCGCAATTAATCCCGTAATACATACTAATAATGTACTTATTCATTCAATTTGAATAACAAAAAATGCTATAAAATTGGCTATTTTATGAATGTACGTGGTTCAAAATTGAATTTATAAAGAAAAGCATAAACGCCCATCCTAAGAATTAGTCCTTCTGCGACTTCGTTGTCCCATTCAAAATCGGGCGTTCCGCGACTTAATCATTTTTTCTGGACATCCGAACGTGAATGGGGGCTTGATTTTATGATTTATAAGACCCTTTATCCGGTCCCTGCTTCTTCGTTTTCTGTTTTGATTGGAGCTCCTTTCAGGACTCCGAAGATTGATTGTTCTCCAACCTGTGGGAGTTTTTGTCCGACCCTGAGTGTAAATATTTTAGTCTCATTTTTGTTTTATTGCGGTAAAAAATGGTGTGATTGTTAGCGGGCGGGATGAGATAACATTATTGTGGTGTCAAAAAAGACGTATAAATGTTTAATTTTCTTTCAAGGTTTTCGTCGTTGGTTTTAAATGATGTTGACCTTCAAAACAGTAATTATTTAGAAATGTTTGAGTGATTTGCTTTGGTTTTTTGACCGACGAACCACCGGAGGAGGTATACAATTCGACGCGTATATATTTTTTTTATGTATACCACGCATAACTTTTTTCATAGTGGTCCGATTTCAATAATTATTTTTTTGTTGGAAAGAATATACTTCGAAATTGGTCCCATTTAAAATTTATCGAAATTGACTGAGCCATTTTTGATAAATCAACAATAATGTGAAAAATGTTACATCGATCTGTGCATAATATTTGCGTTCTAGCGATGCGCCCCGGCTTCGCACAGGTGTATTGTACATATAAACATTTCTCTTGAATTACTCTATCTATTAAAACAAACTGCATCAAAATCCGTTGCGTAGTTTTAAAGATATAAGCATACATGGGGACAGACAGCGGAAAACGACTTTGTTTTATACTATGTAATGATTCTGTACACGGGTGAAGTCGGTCATGCTATGTTTTGCAAAAAATAATTATTAACTAAAATGCCTCTTCTTTTACGTTCAGGTTTTCATTATTTTTGTAACTAGAGTATTATTGAAATGATGCAGATTCTATCAATAATGAATACCCATTTAAAGCTTTATTTGAACTTGTAACTGGGGTTATAAACTAGAAAATATGACGAAATCATATTTTTACACCTTTCCAATGGTCTTACGTATTGGAAATCTATAAGATACCAGTCTGAGTCTGAGTGAACAAATATAGTTTTGCTTGTTACATTAACTTGTCAAAAAACTGATACCGCTCTATTATTGACAGAAAAGTTAATCTGGCTGTCTTCTAAAATTGAATTAGGACTGACAAATAAAGAAAAAGACAAAACACGGACTAAATAACTCAGAAGTAACTGTACTAGTAGGTGCGTTAATTTATTAAAAGAACGAATAAAGTTGTAGAAAAAGCGTTGTGGGACTTAACCTTCTTTGTTGTAGCTGTGTGTATACCTACATCTTAGATTCCTGCATCGCAGAGATTTGAGAAATAGCACCCACCGCAGCCTTCGGCCTTCCTAGATTGCTCCTTTGCGTTCAATCGAATACCAGAGAAATGGCTACACCGGCTACCAATAGATACGTATCCACATATCTGCGAATATCCATTCGTGGAATAAATGTGCGGTATTTGAACTGATCATAAAAGTTCTAGTTTATTCGATTAACCGTTCATAATAATTATGTTTAGCAAAAACAGTCCCACCGACTTTGCAATCAACCATTGCAATCAATGAATACCATTTTTAGTTTATTGTTTGATTTTTCAACAAGCAATGAACTAATTTCGATAAAATTTATGTAGGACCGACTCTGGGGTAGGTATGTAATTATTCTTTCCAATAAAAAATAATTATCAAAATCGGACTAATCTGTAAATCTGTATGAAATAATTATACGCGTTGAGTTGATAACCTCCTTCGTTTCGTCGATTAAAAACAAATAAAACCAGTGACTGAAAAAGCACTATGTCGAGAAATAAACTCGAGGCTCGAGAGTCGAGATCGACTCGATTTCGAGTCGATTTCGACTCGATTTTGTTGGCTTTGTCTCTAAATCATTAGTTTCCAAATGTATGTGCTCTACATTCATGTCTTGAACTTTTCTCACAATAAACTAATAATAAATTGACCTCTTTTAAGAACATCTCAAGGTACCAGTTCCATTCGAGCCAACATTCCTCATTGTATCCCATAAACAACAAAACTTGACGCGCACTAATGTCGTCGCGTCAATGTTTTACGACCGACCACAACGATCCACCTTAAGCGCTCTTAAACATCGATAGACCCTTAATAAATTACAAAAAGAAACAAAAATAAAGAAATACGAGAAAGTGTGACTCTGATTACCATTTACGACACCAAAACTGTTTAACGTTTAACCCTAGAGTGACCCGGGAGTAAAAAACCAAACCAAACTCACACTTCGGAGCGTAGGGGAGTTGTTACGCGTAGCTGGGTACAGCGTTTTAGACTGAAATCTTATTTTAGAAGTGACATATTTGCTTACCAAAAAAAAGTCACGTTCGTGTTTAGTAACAAACATAGCGTTTCAGCAATGGCTTTACCGTTTCCAAGGTTTTAAACTTAAATAAAAAAACCGGACAAGTGCGAGTCAGACTCGCACATCGAGGGTTCCGTACAAATCCAAAAAATTTAACAAAACCATCGACAAAAAAAAATTTTTTTCACTTTTCTCGTCATACGTGTTATACATTGTTAACATAATTAAAAACCTGTTTTAGCATGTGCTAATGAAGTTCTTTTATATGATAGCTTACATGATACGATTTAGGTACTCACTTTGAATTTTGAACCCATATTTTGTGAATTTTGATGCCCTATTTTTTGTGGTTTAAACAAAAATGTACAGTTTTCAGATTTATTCCTATATGTGTACTCTGAGACAATGCTTCTCGTCAATTTTTATAGTTCTATGTCAACGGGAAGTACCCTGTAGGTTTTGATTTTTGTGAGTGTCGAACGAACAGACGGACAACAAAGTGATCCTATAAGGGTTTCGTTTTTCCGTTTGAGGTACGGAACCCTAAAAACGGCGGGTTGCACTCTGGGAGTGTCGGTAGAAGTGAATATTGAACATTACGTCATCTGTCTTACGAATTTTTGATCAGGATCTAACGCCAAACGTTTTCACTTTAAAGGGTGTTAGTTCTCTAGACGACAGACATTCTGGAATATAAGTATACACTACACCAGCATTACAATAGTCCACTGCAGGACAAAGGATAACAAAGTATCTGGAATATATGAAACGCAGATTTTTTCAGCAGGATTGCTTTAAAGTATAATTTCGTCGTTATACATTAATAGGTAAATGCATAAGTATCTATACCAAAATATCTCTACAGAAACACCTCATAAATAAAGTTAGTTCTGAAGTCGTTGATCTTTGTGGTGCCCTGAGGGATCGGTACTCCCGGTACTGAGTACGGAGTACTGTAGTGCAATTGAAATGTCCCGCTAGTAGAGTGGGTGCAAGCCACAGACATTCAATTTATCTGGATAGACAACGAGAGAGGATTCATTGATTTATAGGTGTAGGTAACTAACCCTTAACACTTAACCCTTCAACTCTTCTCAGAATGTTAAAAAAACGTGATCTAGTGGGACAGTTCAAAACAAGACCAACACAAGTATAAAGTTAAACAAATTGTTTACCCTTGACTATCTTGTTTTTTCCCCTAAAAAATGTTTTTCATAAAAGTATTTAACCACCGTTAATAGAATTCTTATTTGATTCACATAAAAAAACAGTTCTATTTTTAGGGTCTAAGATACCTTAGACCGACACACATATAAGCCAACACACTGATTCACGGGGCTGCCTGCTTGTAGATATATTCCAAACGTTGGGATCCTTCTGGCGTTAAATGGAAAATGAAGATAAATTATAACCTACCCAGCCAAGCTCTCAGCCAACACATAGAAAGACAAAGTAAACTCGCAGTGTCTATATTGATAAATGCCTGAGTACAAGCCGTCCGTTTCCGCAATTTCGAGTCGTACGAGAGGCGATCGTGTTCCGACAATGGGCCCTATCGTGTGGCGTCTAATCACGCGGGGTACTGTTAGTCTGTAAGGCCCGGGGCGTGCGCCCGCGCCGGTAATATGCGTGCGAACGCGATCTGATCGTCGTTTCGACGAACATCTCGGGTAGGGCCGCTGGGAGCATCTTGGATAGCTGTCATCGAAGTGTTTATATTCTGATACAAAAAGTTAAATTAATAATAACAGTCTCATAAATGTATGACTACAAAGAGCATGACATTTAAGAACTGCATACAAGTACCTACCTATTACATTTTAATATACCTACTGTAATTATTGACTGTAAGGTTTTTTCTTATATTATCAGTAGGTAAATACTTTTCTAAGTGCACCTAGCTGTTGAAAGTTGAAATGTTACAGATACTCCATGGAAAGCTCGCTTTTACGAAAGTTATATTACCGCTTGATGACGCATGTGCTATAGGAATCCATTGTATGTATACATAATAATAACCAAATATTACTATGGGACTAAGTCTAGAATTGTAAAGATATCTACTGTTATTAACGAACTGTTTAATTTAACCTTCGACACAATGCTTGGAAAAGCTGTAAGTATAAGTTCATGGTACCTACTACCTACCATGAACCTAACTAGATAAAAAACTGTGATTGATTTTAAGCAAAAATATCATCTCTTCTTTTATTATGACAAAAAAAATAATCAAACAAGATTATTTTTTGCAAAAATTAGCATTCACCGACTTCACCCGTGTACAGAATTCGCGAATATTTCGCACGGATCGATGTAGCATTTTTCACATTATTGTTGATTTATCAAAAATGGCTCAGCCTAGTTCGATCAAATTTTAATGGGACCAATTTCGAAGTATATTCTTTCCAATAAAAAAAGAATTCTTGAAATCGGACAACTACGAAAAAAGTTATGCGTGGATTACATAAAAAAATATACGCGTCAAATTGTATACCTCCTCCGGTGGTTCGTCGGTCAAAAATAAGAATTGGCAACAAGCAGTGGTTAATAATTTACATAGCACGCTCGATCAATTATCACCGTTACACGATACAGCGTAATAAAATTGTAACACAACCGCTTTAGGGCATCAAAGAGCACTATCTTCCAAGATGTCAGCCGTTACTTTATCTACGATAACACAATTAGAAATGCACAGACACAAACGGAACACGCGAGGCAATAAATACCCACTAATTGTAGGTTCAGAAACATTGGAGCCGAAACGTATCATTGATCTAATAGCAATATAGTCGAATTACTTGACAGTTAATTAGGGTCCGCCATTCAAAGGCGTAGTCTTGTCTCAACTGCCCGTACAGGCGTACATACATTTCGTAATCTGTCGTATGTTCGCCCCGGCATAACATGATTAATAGCTGAGAATAATGAAAGACAGTAGAAGCGACTTAAGGTTAAAAAATTGGAAGACATGTTTTTTCTTTTTTTCTTTTTATTTGATAAATTGCAATGATTTAAGGCCAAAACACACATACGGCGGGCGCGGGTCGGGCGCGGTGCGGGTCGGGAGTACGGCGTGTCTATTTGTTTTGTACCTGTTTCAATGGACGACAACACACAGAACGCGTGCGCGGGTCGGGTGCGGGGCGGGCGCGTTCTGTGTGTGGTCGTCCATTGAAACAGGTACAAATAGACACGCCGTACTCCCGACCCGCACCGCGCCCGACCCGCGCCCGACCCGCGCCCGCCGTATGTGTGAATCGGCCTTTATACTTATAACAACAATACGTCGTCTTAAACACTAACGCTAGGTTTATATAGAAAATCATGTTCTCTTAAATTCACAGTACTAATAAAACAATTCATGCTGACACTACGTACGATACATATTGTAAAACGCATATCTCAAGACTGCGCTAAAATCACATAAAAAACTGATATGTAATTAATGACATAACTTGATAGAAGTGAACTAGTGATCAAAAATCACATTGGCGTTTCAGCAATATGGCAGACTAACTTCAAAGCCAACTAAGGCCGAGGTTTTATTTTAAACCTTATTGATAGCAATAATGCCATATCGTTTCTAACTCCCTGTCCACTCTATAGTACGTTCATGATTAATGGTCATTCTGCCCTAACCAAAGAACTCTTTGTAACCATTGACAAATTGTGCTACCAGTTACTTTTATCCAGTTCTGGTTTTGTTTCCTAGATGAATTATAATAGTCTGATAACATTCAAGCAAAATTGGCTTGTGGATTGCAAAACGTTTAACAACTTCGAGCACAAAAGGTGAACGAGTAAAGCCGAGTTATGAGCAGTCATGAGTTTGTTTCAAAAACATTCATAATAAAAGGAATTGACTACTGTGTTGGAGTAAAAAGCAGACATGTCGTAAATCAAAAGAGTGTCCAAAATAGGGTTTAGGATCTGGACGTCTTGAGTCTCGGAGTCCCGAGTTTTCAATATTTCACTGTCTTGTCAAAGACACATTTTTGAAAGTGTATATGTCTCTAGTCCTGTACTTTAGACATACAAGTATTTATTTTTGCTTTATTTGGACTTCGGTGAGTTGAAGAATGTCATCATTTGTTTATAAACTTAATATTTTAATTACTCATGTTATAACGTAGGACTTAACATATATATATTTATCTTTAACTTATAAAACATGAAAACAAAACTTAAATAAATTATCCTATCTAAACTAAAATACCCTATCTAAAGAAAACTAGTTAAAAATTTAACTATATTTTAATAGACTTTTAATATTTTAGGACTTAACTAGATTTTAATTTTTGTGCAAAAAATATTGTCATTTCTTTAAACTTTGAAAATACAAGTTTAATAATGAGCTTTTAAAAGATACCAAAACCACAAAATCGTTCAATTTATACCACAACATCAAAATCATAATTTTACTTACTTTTTTTGCTTAGGTTTTTTTTTTTTTTTTTTTTTTTATTTCGAATAGGTTTGCGTTTGACTACACACTGCCTGATGTTAAGCAGATGTGCGGTCTAGGGTGTAGCACGCTTACCTAGAAGATACCTATTACCTAGGTACTTTGTACTTTGTCCTCTAGCACATTTAACACTTAATTACTCGCATGAAGAAAATCCCGTAATTACTCACATGGGGTCTCTACAGACCCCAAAAAAAAAATTTTAATTTGAAGTAGAAGAAATAAAAAATATATAAATATGTAATGAAATATAGTAAAATACATTATTGTAAGTAATGTAATAAAATTAAAACATAACTTTGCCAGTAAATAACTGAAAAATTACAATTACAACTTCTGTTCTGACTCAAACGTTCTCAATTTGTGTAAGGCCGAGATAAATTTTAATATTATGTATATTTTATTATTCAGGTTTATCACCAGATTTATCTGTTTGCATCCAAATCAGTAGGTCTTAAAATATTACTTACAAATGAATTTGATTTTTTTGGGATTTACTGAACAATTTGTAGGCAACAAAAATAGTTACGTAATTACTCGCATGGGGTCACCGTTTCGGAGTGCAGCGACTTATCCAGCCACTCCCGGAATTCGGTCGCTACTGCATTACAATCTTCGATAAGAATTATGAAGCTACTGGGGGCGCGGGGGAATTCGGGCAGTGAAAAGTCCTTTATTTTTTAATACGAAACTGCTTTAACCCCATGCGAGTAATTAAAGGTTAATAAAAGGCGTCTCTCTCGATACTTGCTTCTCGAAGATTTTAACCTTGCATTTTCTCAGGTCCAGAGTCCTTAAAAATAACGAGATTGAAAACACTAGGACCCCTTGGGACACACAAAACAAGTCTCGTTCGATCGTTTGTAAGTCTTGTATGACAATTGTTCCTGTGCGCGCAAAAAAACTGCGCGTGAGTGGTGGCGCTACGTACATTATTTTGCTAGCACATTTTGAAGTCCTAGGAACATTGAATTAGTATCCAATTTTGACCGCGCGCAAAGTAATCTTGGACGTACTCTACCAGCAAGAGCCATAAATTTTTCATTCACATCCACATCTCATGTAACAATACATTCAGCACGACAAACAACATTTATTTTATGGGTGGATAAAGGCAAACCCCGTCAAAGTATGAATGCAGTGTTATGCAAGAAATAAACACATAAATTTTTACAGCGTATCATTATGATATACCTAACGATAATAATATAATTATGTAGGTAGTTGGTATAAAAATTTGAATACTGTTGAAAAAATATCTTTAATTTTAAAGAGCAGTAAAATTTATTATAAACTGAGAAAATTTTATTCAGTATTCGTTTTCCCTGTACTAAGTAAACCAAAACTGGTTGATTAATACCATCTTTATGAACAACTTTCACTTTGGCATCAACCCGGAATTTTACAAAAAAATATTACTGTTTCGTACATTTCGTTTATCCCGATTCACGATTTTGTATAGAAAAGCTATTTTTTCACGAATTTCGAGTTGAATCCGCTGAGTAAAAGTTGTTTATAGTTGTTGTTAAAAAAATATTTACTGTTCTTATCACCCTTTTTCCGCTTAGAACCTACAGGGCAAACAGATAAACCTGTAAAAGTATTTGATTTAGATGCATTCAGAACCTTCTGCAGGGAAAAAAATATAAATCCCATTTGCGAATGAAGAGTAACATAAGACCTAACCTACATTGACCACAATAACTCACTCGCTGAAGTCATATTTAATCGGACTGGCCTCACAGAGCGCACGTTTGCAGTAACTATTGAAGTTGGAATTATTTTAATCCGCTCTTTTATTGTAAGAGGACGCTTTGTTGGGTCTCAGTAAATCAGCTTACAGGACGGATGGTGCCCCTGCTATCTCACAGCTTCGAATTATACAAATCTGTCCGGGGTAAAGTGCTTTCGCTCCACTAGGCGTAAGTTATAACACTGATAATGTTTGGTTGACGGAAATAACTTTCATTGATATGTAGGTTTTATAAATATAAACAAAAACTTCTTCTTTGCAAATTTTATGGCTACCTAACTATTGAAATCGCTACTGTAGCTTTTTGGATATTTTCTAGGTTTCTACTGGTGATATTACTTGTTTAAGTTTTTAATACTTAAATTATGAAAATAGTCATCATCAATGTTTAGTCATTGAAAGGTTAGGTTTCTTTTTTAGTGTCAGTCAGATTTTTAACACGCTTTTATTAGGTCGACGTGGTACATAACGTAACGTAATGGAATCTAAGGTAACTAATTTAATCATCTTCCAAGGGTCGTAACGTATTGAAAATTGGCAGCTGTATGAGTGTATGTACTCGTAGTTCTGATGACAATACAATAATATGGTACTGTCGAAATGAACTGATGATGGAGCCGGAAGATATCAACTGGAATTTCATGATGGAAAATCGTATCATAGCTGTATTAAATTTCTTAGAAACGTCTTGAGATGACTTTTGGTTTCAAGGTCTAATGATGAAGCCGGAAGATAGGCATTGGCATTCCATGATGGAATATCGTATCATAGCCGTGTTTGCACTTGTGAGAAAGGCCAGGTAAAGCGTTTTTCTAGTGTTTTTTAAACTAATAAGTTTTTGACATCTATTGTAAGAGAACGGACGGATGGAGCGGCTGATATCTCCACAGCTTCGAATTATACAAATATGTCCCGGGTCGAGCGCTTTCGCTCCACTAGGCGCTAGTAATGTTGGGTTGACGTAAATAAATCTGTTAGGGACAAGAGGAAATAAGATTAATAATTTCTATTTTTTGTGATCCTATAAAGCTTTACGATATTTTTTTGCACGGAGTACAGACATTGTTGCTTGGATTAATTATAGCTATTGTAATTATTATTTTGATAGTATGGTAACTGGGTATTGGTGACATACCTAATTATCTATATCTGTTATTATTTCAATTTTATATAATTATCATCATTAGTCAATTTTGGCTTATTAGTGAGGCGAACGTTCTCTTTGACGTATCTTTCAATCTGAAGCCTTTGTACACAAGTATTTTTACCATCCAAAACTAATTTATTATACCTATATATTTTTAAATTATTTTATTGTAAGATCGCTATGATAGAATTAGTGCCACTGCTATCCAAAGTTTCAAATTATACAGGGTTATCGGTAATCAATTAGCATTTTTTTAGGGGCTTATTCTGTACATCAAAACTAACAACTTTTGTTCTGCGACTTTTGTCAATACATACTAAAAAAAAAGCAGCAACATTCTGTCGAGGGTGAACGACATTTTTCTACGAAATAGCTTTTTTTAGTTTTGATAAATGTATTGTATAAATCTGTCCGGGGTCGAGTATTTATGCTCCACCAGGCGCTATTTCAGTATTGTAGGGTTGACGTAAATAAATTTGTAGGGAAATGAGAGGTAATGGAATTGGCATTTTGTTTCCGTCCTCTCTTCAAAAGTCGCGTTTAATGCAATTGCTTCTGATAGAAAAATAAACTCTCGAAACGTTTTACACCCAAAAAAGTAATAAAAGGGGAAGAGTTTCATTAATCGTATCTATAAATAGGTATAACATTTGATTGTAAAATTACTTATGTTAAATGGAAAAATGATTGCTTTCAGAATGTTAATTTTCAAGAGGTATTTTTAACGCAATTTTTTTTTGCGCTGTAATATGGCTATTCTCGCGATGATATTTAGATTATTGTATGATTATGATCAACATAATTATATGGGGTCGAAAAGTTCTCGAGCAGAGACCACGTTTCGTATTCACACGATGGTTCATCCACAAGATGGACAGATGACGATCAAGATCGCGCTGGATACAAGCCGGTTCTAACTGATTTTATTGGAGATCTATAGATGAGGCCTATATCTAGCAATGGACGTCCTATGGGTAAAACGACGACAACAATTAAAGATTATTAGCTAAATACTTTAAAAACCTTGACCCAGGACCAAGATTTGAGCTTATTTTTGCCAACCGACAAACAAAAATATCAAAAACATGAGTGTAAAACCAATTTGTGGCAAATTATTGCTCATAAAACGATGGCCTCAATAAGATTAAAATATTGTTAGTCGAATCGGACTCTTGATTAAGTTACATTGATCATAGTCACGAAAAGTAAATTAAGTTTTTTTTTTCACTAGATTAAGTCGCTGCCAAGTTGATATGGATAAGTACCTGCCGTTTAGAAGCCATTGTGGTGAAATCCGCTGTAATAGTATTATGGCTGTTAGTAAAGCGATTGAAGTCTCTAAGAAGCCACTTGAACTTTACCTACTGTTACACTGCAACTTAAGAACGGTTTGTGAACAGTGAATTGTGTAGAGTCGTCATTTAATTGTTTTGTTTATCTTGTTAACAAAGGAATTAATTAATGCAATTAAGTTTATTAAAAATGAAATAAAATATTTTTAAGCTGAAATTGGAATTTTTATATTTGGTTTACAGAAACCCACTTTTAAATATAGTCATCTATATTTAAAAGTAGTAGATGGGACGTTGTAAAGTAAAAATTAAGTTAATTTAATTTTTTATCAGATTCAAATGCAATAGTACGTGATGTTAATCAATTGATGTGACATGTAAGTACCTAAGTGAGACGATTTTGGTAGAGTATATTTATGGACCTTTTAAAATAACTAAGTTTACTAGTAATTTGCTTAAAAAGA
This sequence comes from Hypomecis punctinalis, assembly GCA_949316475.1. Lineage (NCBI taxonomy): Eukaryota > Metazoa > Arthropoda > Insecta > Lepidoptera > Geometridae > Hypomecis > Hypomecis punctinalis. The sequence continues at coordinate 18,302,285 of OX438802.1, forward strand.
ACTGATGGAAAGGAAATAGTGTCACTGAAGTTAACTTATCAGGGGCTTATTCTATACATCAAAACTAACAACTTTTGTTCTACGACTTTTGATAATTCTCAAAACAAGTTGTTGTTTCATACAAAAATATCGTTCACCCTCAACAAAATGTATGGAACAGCTGATTTATTTTTTAGTTTTGACAAAAGTCGTAGAACAAACGTTGTAAGTTTTGATGTATAGAATAAGCCCCTAAGAGGATGCTAATTGATTAGAAATAACCCTGTATATCCCAAAAATAACGTTACATAAAAGCAGCTTCTAGACCTTGAAAGCCCTAAAATGTGTTACTTAATCCTATATAGAGCTCATTGTTGTAAAATTCAATACAACTATTGTCCACGAACCTGTCAAAGAAAACTGACCTCTATCAACAAAACAAATTTAAACACCGACGACTCCACCCCAAATCCATAACTCAACAGGATTGCGGTCAAGTGGCGGCCGGGTAAGGCGCTTACGGTGACCCGGTAAGCGGGATCTGATTATTTTTTTATACTTTGCATGTGACATAATAAACCACTTGTGGTGACGCCCGGCGGCGACGAGGTGAACCCGCGGAGTTCTTAATGGGGCTACTGGTTTAGGGTTTCTACCTGTAATTTGAGAGCGATTTACTTAAATAAAACGTATTAAAAGGAGCTTAAGTCAAAGTTTAAAGGAGCTCAAGCCTATTCGATTTAGTGATGAGATGTGCTACATGGGTCGTCTGTTGACGGGTTAACATCCAGAATTTCGAATTTTCTAATGCAAAACATATTGTGCGCCACTAAAAGCGCTCATCACTAAGATATCGAAATCGTAAACCTGATGTCACTCCTTAATTTCGCTTGGAGTATTTCCTATTAATCCTTTTACAATCAAGAACGCAGTAACAGTTTGCCCTATTTTCTTATTTGCCTGCTACTATTTGGCGGTTGATATTATACAAACAAAGGTTGAGTGCTTTCAAAAGCGGACTCTGTAAAACACCATGTCAGAAATGTATGGTCTACATTTCGTAATAAAATTTTTTCGCAAAAAAACAGCATGACCGACTTCACCCGTGTACAGAATAATTACATAGTATAAAACAAAGTCGCTTTCCGCTGTCTGTCCCCATGTATGCTTATATCTTTAAAACTACGCAACGGATTTTGATGCAGTTTGTTTTAATAGATAGAGTAATTCAAGAGAAATTTTTATATGTATAATACACCTGTGCGAAGGCGGCCCATCGCTAGAATGCAAATATTAAGCACGGATCGATGTAATTTTTTTACATTATTGTTGATTTATCAAAAATGACTCAGCCAATTTCGATAAAATTTAAATGTGACCAATTTCAAAAGTATACTCTTTCCAATAAAAAAAGAATTATTGAAATCGGACTAATACAATAAAAGTTATGCATGGTTATACATAAAAAAATATATATATACATATATATACGCGTCGAATTGTACAACTTTCCGGTGGTTAGTCAGTCAAAAAAAAGAAATACTTTAAATTTCTTTGTCTCTAAATGTAATTTGAAAATGAAATTCGTTGATAAATTGAATTAAATTACACATAGAACTGAATGAAATAAATTGTGGTTTTTATCTCTAACAAACATCTGAACGCGTTTAATTCAAATAGGAATATTTTATTCGCGTCCAACAATGAACTAACATTCCGCTTTCTCTAAAAGTATCATTATTATTTGCCCAATGATTAATAACTACATTACCTAATCCAACTGTCACAGACAAAACCAGTCTCCTTTATAAAGTTTAATCTTTTAATCCTTGTTCTTTACGGAGCTTTCTACAAATACCTGTTCTACTTTCCTGTTTAGGCATTTAGGTATTAAGTAATCAGCTTCAGCCCAATAAGTGAATGCTGTTGTTTTATGGATGTAGGTCGAGTCGATGGAGCATTAATTTTTAATTTGGAGCAGTCGTGACGCGGTATTGTTAACTAAGGTGCCTCTTAAAGTTGCCTCATTGTTAGTACCTTACTTAAAAACGTAAGGCGGTGGAAGACAGTTATTGAGCTTCTAACGATTGAGGACTTCAGTAAAAGATTAAGTATAACTTTAAATAAGATAAATTAAGTACCTAAGTTTGTACAGACCGGGCCGGTTTCAGCCAGACCTTCAGGCGGCTTAAACGGTTGCTACCAAAAAAACTAAAAAAACTACTTAAACCAGGACCAGAAATTTATAGTGCCATCCGAGCTACGGTGCCGCTCAGTTGTAAATGCCACCTGCGGTCACCCATCCGAAGACTGACTGTGCCTAACGTTACTTAATTGAAAATTTCTTAAATGGATGTTTTGATGACTGCAGGCATTGGTACTCATTAATATTGAAATTATTCAAATAACACAAAGTCAAAGTCAAAGTCAAAATCTCTTTATTTCGTAGACACATTACATGTACTTGAAATCGTCCGATAACATTCAAAAATAACATTGGTAATAGTTATGCATAAATAATTTGTCTTAATAAATAAAAGTACGTAATTTACAAAATTTTAAATATCAAAATAATATGTAATAACATAAATTTTAAATTATTAGGCAGAGATTAGTCCACAGGACTAATCAGATTAATTAACAAAAAGTGAAATGTCAGTGTCATTCAAAGTAACAATTTCCGGCATAATGGTCATTAAGAAAAGAGAGTATAGAGATAAAAAATAAGTAACCTGTAGTATAAACGAGTAACAGTTATGTTATTAGCGATAGCATAGTTACATTATCAGCAATAGCATCGTCCTAAACACCTAACACCTAACTAGTACTATAATAGTGTTACAACTGCTGGTTTGGCCACTAAAAGCGATTGATTCCAGGCTATATAAGAAGAAAAACTATTTACTAGATGACGTAAAAGATACCTACAGATTCTAATTAGTTTTTGACTCCTGATATTAATATTGCTATTTTGTTACCTTGTTTGTTTACCTTCCTACTTAGTGATGGTAGGTTTCTATATAATATCGAACTACTAGTTTAAGCTTAAAAGTTTAAACTCGTTTTGTGTTTAAGCCGGGGTTACATTAACGAAATTAGTGACATAAAATTAATTTCTCGACAATAGTTTTATCAAAATTTCACGTGTAAACATCCAATTTTACAATACATGCTTTGTGAAACTTGATGTTTACACTTGAAATTGTTGATAAAGCTATTGTCGTGACATTAATTTTACATCACTAATTTCGAAATATAACTCCGGTTTTAAACTAAACACTCCAAAAACTTTCATCACCTCAAGTATATTCATTAATTGGCCAAAGATTTTTTCACGACACAAAGTACTGTCTACCAGTACATTCATTACCCAATCCCCTAGTCCAAGTACCTGTGTTACCATTGTTCATCGACTAACAAGACGTCTCGGTGACCGATTTACGTCAGAAGGTGATCATTTAACTCCGGTACTGGCAACTATTATTTCAATCTATGGTATTGGGTGGGCAGTATTGTTCCCGCGACCTAATCTTACGTAAGAATGGTAACTCCTTGAACTTTGCTATTTATTCATTTTTTAGCTTAGAATATTTAATGGACTACCCGTGTGCCCTTAAATATAAGGCAATGCCGGAAAATATTTTCAAGTTAATACAGATTAAACGAGGCTGATTAATTTTATCTATCGTGTACATAAAAAAAAACTAAAAAGTATTAGAACTACAAATACAATAAATGAAAAAGAAAGAAATGGAGGTGACCTTTGCCCAACAGTATAGAGAAAATATACGTAAAAACAGGTCGTCATACATAAATAACTAATTGTAAGATATTTTTTCAATCTAATCAATGATCGAATTAATATTAGTTAAAGATTTCCATTTTTGTGAACTGTCATAACCTGTGTTTAAACATATATTTTTTGTAAAAGCTATAAAATTAAACATTATTGTCTTAACAAATGGTTTGTTTGATATGCACTGCCTTTGCAAGACGTCATCCGGAATTCAGCTACCCATACGTATACAACAAAATGAGCGAAAAGTGCGCCTTTCGAAACAAATCGGCAAAAGAATGCAAAAAATATTATTTCAGTACTTATGCTCTCTGTCATATAAAGAAACAGAGGAATTACTAAAAATAATATCCTAAACTTGCCACAAATACCCATATACGAATACATGTATACATATATCTCAATCACACACATGCACACACACACACACACACACACACCACCTCTGCGAATCCTGTCTCTTACGAGGACTTGTGTATCGCAGAGGACACACTCGCCACACTTCATTTCACGGACAACAACACATAAACGCAAGTGTTAGTTATTTTTCAAAATTCTTAAATTTAAATATCTTTACTTCAAAATGTTTTGTTATAATTTTATTAGCCGCACCGTACGTAAAACTGAAAGTATTAGAAATGTAAGCGTCCCTGAGTCGGGCCCTGCGATACAGGTCCACTGGTATTTTGGTATATCTGTAATCTTTTGGTAAATAAAACATTTTGTATTTTCTTTTTGTATTGTATATAGTTTTTTTTTATTCTTACACACTATATCAACACCTTTTGTTATTATTTTATTTGCTCCTTACTCAGCTCAAACTCTGTGATAACTTCAACATGTTCGTCTAACAAGAGTGTTTGTCAAAAAGCCAACTCATCAAAGGTCAAACAAAACAGTCCCGAGTGTAATGTCCACAACAGAACTAGATCCTGAGATCACGCATTTCCAAGACAAAGTAAATTAAGACAAGCAAACGAAGAATTTCTCCTCCATTTACGAAGCTTGCGCAATACCGTGGGACTTCAAAAACATGACCTCTTGCCACAGCTTAGCTAAATATAGTTTAGAGTTTTGTCATAGAATAGAAAATAGTTCCTCTTTAACAAACACAATTAATCTTCCTACTTGCTATAATGCACACACACTGTCTAAAATGTATAGCGATCAATACGAATGTATTATATTTCTTTACTGATACCGTTTAGCTATGTCAAATAGAAAAGCATAATGTCAAGGCCATAAGGCAGTTTAAAAAATCGGGCACCAGAATTACCAGGCATAACCATCCGGCCTGTATCATCATGTACTATTGCTATCACTCATAACTAGAAATGAAAATAAAATAATGTAATTTTTTGTTGTTTTTAAACTTTCGCGATTATTATTATATAATAATGTGTTCGACGTTTCGGTCGATATAACTCGGCCAAAACGTCGGGATGATGAGGTATTTATTTATCTCGTAATTTTAGTGCGCGATTAGTCCCGTAGTATACCTACAGGGTTATTTCTAATCAATTAGCATCCTTTTATGGGTTTATTCTGTACATCAAAACTATTAACTTTTGTTCTGCGACTTCTGACAAAACTCAAAAAACAAAACTGTTCCATACAAAATTGCCAAAATTGTCACGGGTGAACAATATTTTTCTATGGAACACCCAATTATTTTTTGAGTTTTGAGAAATAGTCGCAAAACAAAAGTTGTTAGTTTTGATGTACAGAATAAGCCCCTAGAAGAATGCTAATTGATTAGAAATAACCCTGTACAATAACAAAATGTAATTTTTTATTTGATTAGTTTTTTATATTTTTCAAAATAACAAGGGAAGACCGACTCATTCTACGAGTATTTCGTATTCCTTTACCGTATGAGCCAGAAATATGACGTGTAGAAATATTTAACCAAAATTTAGTTACACAAACATTTTGGTATTCAAACTTATACTTTATAATTTAAGTCATGAAATGCTGATTAAAAAAAAAAAAAAAAAAAACTTGTACTAATGTCAATTTTTAAACTAAAACTAGCCGATATTGATCGTATGTGCTTATTAGAGTCTAAGTTTTAACGAAGCGAGAATAACTCGATAATTTCTTAACCTACTGAGCGAAATTCTTGATGTAATAGTCTGAGTCACACGAAGTATAGGGTTGTCGACAATATGTAAGTGCATAAATAACATCGAACAGTTACCACAATTATAGACTATACCCAATATTAGATTTAAGTTATTTGATTATACAATTATTGTTTTTAGGGTTTATTCCCAGCGTTACTACTAGTAGTAAGAACGGTAAATGAATTACCGTTGTTCCTACAGCAGTTGAAAGTTGTTAGACCAGTAAAAATAAATTAATCACTGTGTTACTACCGTAAAAAAATAAAATAACAATACGAAAAAAATATCACCTGTCACGCTAGAATTGCATGACAGGTGTCAAAGTGACAGCTGTCAAACTAAAATTTTTTTTTCAGGTCATAGTTCAAGTCAAATATAACAGAAATCGAAGTGACAGCTGTCATTCTGGAATTCATAATAGAGTTGCATTAGAGGTGGCAATGTGACAGCCGTCAAACTTGAAAATGATTGACATGTCAGACATGTCAGATGTTAACAAAATTGATATGTCATAAGAGTCGCGAGATGAATGGCGCCCAGAGATCTTTGCACAGTGGCCAGTGGGCGATAACAGGCTGAAAATGACGATGATGATGAACAACTTTAAATTTGTTTTAACATAAACTTATTTTCCTAAAATATGTACATTGACTAAAATATTAATCATTCAGTTCCAACTCCGCATTGTATCTAGTATTTTTCTCAAAACAAAAATTGATTGGAAGCGACTTGTAGTCCTTATTCCCTTATTGGTTGACGTCGCTGCATTTGTGTATAGGTAGGTATAGGTATGGTGTTCACTCAAGGACTTTACAGCCCCACTAATCACGAGTTTTTCTTACCGTGTGTTAATGACTATTTTATGCACATAATTATGACTATACATACCTTATAGATAATTATGAATGTACATACCTAGCGTCAATTTGTATCAACCCTACCAGCTCATATAGGCTTGATTAAACTTCATGATTCAGTAATTAATTGTCGAGTACTACATGTAGGTTTACATACACGTCTGTTTGTGTTCTGTCAATCGTCAGGATATTTAGGTCTCTGCTATCAGCACCTATCTATTTGAACTAGAATTTGTTACTCACTAGGCTTGATTGATTGGACACTAAATTAGTGTGAGCTTATGTTTAACGTTTGATAAAAAGGAGTTGGTTTTTATTTTATTTATATCGTTTAGTATATTAATGGCATTGCAGGCTTGTAAAGTTGTAAAGGCAGACTACCAGCCCGATGGGTTGACGACAGCAGACCTGTCGTCACGAGTCATGCCTGGATGAGATAAGTCCGAGACAGGGAATAATGGCACAAAGGAGAGGAAGCGTTATTTTTTCTTTGTTTTATTAGGCTTAAGAAAACGTATTCGCGCGTGATCAGGCGACGAATCACTTTTGTATGGAAAGTCCACTTATCGCATCTTTGAGTCTTAATATATAGTTAAGAGTTTTTTCTTTGACATAATTACCTTATGTTGTTTTTAAACTTTCGAGATTTGAACACATTATTATTTTATACTACGGGACTAATCGCGCACTAAAATTACGAGATAAATAAATACCTCCTCATTCCGACGTTTCGGCCGAGTTGCATCGACCGTGGTCACGGGTAGACTGGAATGTATAACAGCTGGTACCGCCAATTCAATTTGAACTTGAAAAATTGTCATTACGACACACAACACTGACGGTATCTAACAATGTCTTTCTACCTACACTATGCGATTTGCATTTGTTGACAACAGGATTCCACGACGCCGATAACTTAAATCCATCCTCCCGGTTAAAATTCTTATGTTTTTTTATTTCCACCGCTTCACGAACTATTCTTGAAAAATAGTGTCGATCCGTGGAGAGGACTTTTGGGTCGTGGAGCTCGATCCAATGACCAGTACCTCCGTCAAGCAAATGCTCAGCTATAGCAGACTTCTGTATCTGGCGGTTTTTGACTGCTGCGATATGTACTTTGATCCGTTCAGAAATAGTACGCTTCGTTTGACCTATGTAGGAACTACCGCAGCTGCTGGCCAATCGCACTAATAAATTACAGCTGAACTATAATTTAACTTTAACCGAACTTCTACTTTTTGTCTATTTTCGTATCGCACTAATGATTTTGATAAAAGTTGAAACGCAACTCGATCGGAGTTGGAACGTAACCGGTGTCAAATGAACGGTTAGTGTATGATGTTTAGCGCAATATCTAATTCCTTGAAGCTGAAGCGAAACTTAACTACAATTGCAACCGAACTCAAACTGAATTACAGATGGAACGCAGCTGTTTAAAATTACCGCGATTGGCCTGCTGCAATCCACCTTATATACACCAGGAGTCTGAAACGGAATGACATCCTTCGGCGTTCTGACTTGGCCCAGTAGTTTGGATCAGGGAGTATACACTGTCTTGATGGAGTAATCCTTTAACAAAGTCCCCACCTTATCCGTCACTCCTTTAACATAAGGCATGAAAGCCGGCTGCCTTTCAACGTCGAAACCGTGTTTCCGATACCTGCGTCTACCTAGGTCTCGCTTTTTCACATTATAACCATTTCTCTTTAAAACTTCCTGCACATGCGCTTTCTCAGTCGCTACATGTTCAGCGTCACAGAGGGCGTCCGCTCTGTCCAGCAGCGCTTTGGCCACCGACTGCAAATGGCGCGGATGATGGTGTGAAGTTGCGTGTAGGTATCTGTCTGTGTGCGTGGGCTTCCTGTAAACTGTGTATGAGGATGAGGAAGTATTTATTTATCTCGTAATTTTAATGCGCGATTAGTCCCGTAGTATAAAATAATAATAATTACCTTAATCTTTATTTAATACATCTGTGACATATTTTATAATAATTGAAAAACTATTCCATGACATTTACGAATTAATCTAAAATTATTAACTATTCAATGACATTTGACAAAATCAATTCAAATAATCATATGCTATGTATTTGAAGATGGATGAATGTTTGTTACTTTTTCACGCAAAAACTACTGAACGGATTGAGATGAAACTTTGCAATAATGTAGCTTATATATCAGAATAACACATATACTATAAATTATACTGATATTGCGACAGAATTCAAAATATCATGCGGGCGAAGCCGCGGGTAAAAACTAGTAAGTATATAATAAATCTATTTGTTGCACGCCCGCAATGGGTAAGCTGGCAGGACGTTTTAGTTTTAAGATCTTGCTTACTCAGTTTTATGCAATAAATAAATTCTGGTTCTGATTCTGATTCTGGACAGTAGGTAAATAAATCTAGAGAATATCGCAAGAATAACTCAAATCGTGCTACATTGAGTATTCAAACCCGCGAGTGTGTCATACGCGTAACATGTCATAAAATTATGTAACGCGAACACGTGCCCCGGGTCATTTGCGTGGGAATCCGCTTTGTATTTCATGTGTTTTTGTATCATTTAAAGCGTGATTATCATTTTAATGCAGGAAATGGGCGAAAAGAAAATCACGTGAAAATGGTATTTAATATTTTTTAGGGAAATACCAATAACAGAGTTCTAAATACGATACCATATTAACGTATGTTTAGTAGTATTAAATATTTGTTTCATCACTTTATTTCAATGTATATGAACAACTGTTGATTTTTTTTAAATAGGGCAAGTGCCTTTATTTAACTACCACTAAATACAAGACCTACATAAACTACTACTACATTACAAGCAATTTGATCACCCAAAAACTCTTGAAGGTCTAAAGATGATCCAAATGCTTGAATGTTGAATTGAATTTCATAGAGCTAGTAAATACTAGTAATGTTTTCAGATTTGTGTAATTTAAACAAAATTACTGTTTAAAAAGTATATGTTTTATTTAAAAATAAAGCATTTTATATCCTTGACAGATATTTTCTTAAAACAAGTTCCTTGATGTTCAGGACATGCAACTCGTGCAAAATATTAAAAAATATTAAACATAATTGCATCATAATCATTAAAAAAACCTTATCAATATCCGCAACATCCGTTGACATTAAGATGTAAATTTTAGTAATTAGTCTGCGCTCGCTCTTATACCTACGACATCTATAGTCAAATTATAACATTATAATTTATATTAGCGTGAGAAAATAAGTTAGGTAGTTTGTAAAGCCTTTTTCTGCTATAAGCTTCTTTCTATTCTGGAAAATTTGCTGTATGATTTTTTGATGAAAAAAATCAACAGCATTTTAATAAATTACCGCTGTATTTAGGTTTAAAAACTACCGCCGTATAAACGACAAAATCATACAAAGGAAGCAAAGTAAAAAATGTAACGCATGCACTAAGCATAAATGCAAACTTATAGTACGTACGCGCTTAAATTTTTATTTTCTGGGCTAAGGACGCTTCATACATTTTCTGTATAACGTAAAATCTATTTTTTTTTGTAATCTTTGTACTTGGCGCCAAAATAATCTACAAGACATGACGATGCCATTGCAGATACCATCTATATTGTTTTTAATTTTTTAGATTATTTTATGTTAGGGTGTGCTAAATTATTTTATGTAATTAATTAAATTGTAATTAGTAATTTGGTGAATACGTAAATTTGCACCTATTATATTATGTTATGGAAAACCTTTGTGAAAAGGCGATTCTAAGCGCATTTCCATATGTCCAAAGAATAAAGCAAATTTTGATTATGATTTTGAAGAACTTTTTATAGGATGTAGGTATTGATGAGGTCCGTCCGGAAACATGTTCGCCACATTTCGTTGATACCATTTGTGGCAACTACAGCGAATTCAAGTAGGTAGCGCCTAAATGTTTTCTTTCCATATCACTCAGAAAATTATATAATACGAGGTCAACAATGTGTAATGCAGTGGGCACAACTCCGGTAGACCGTGCCTTAAGGAAAGCATATGACTGTATGTCACCAAGTTAACATGGAGATAAAAACATCAGAAGCAGTTAGAGGGCGGGACATAAATACCAAAATAAGACATGATAATGCATAATAACGCTTTACAGGCGTCTCATTGAAATGCGAATAAATTAACATAAACGGCGCGGCGTCGACGCTACGTAGGAGTTACTGACTAAAATATATTCAAAAGTTCCGAAATATAATGATAAACAAATCTGTCTTGCTGTTTTATTATAGAAACCTCACAATTTAGCTTCTCCCTTATCTCTAATTATAAAAGCTGCATCTCTTTATACAAAAATATCACCGAAATTTATCGTTATTTCAAAATCTTACTGATATATAGGTAGAAAAACAATAACGAAAAAGTGCCACTCTGCCGAAAAGTGAAGCTAATTTTGACATCTCGGATGTGATTGGGATGACGTATTTGTTTATTTTTAGGGTTCCGTACCTAAAGGATAAAAACGGGACGCTATTACTAAGACTTCGATGTCCGTCTGTCTATCTGTCACCGGGCTGTATCCCATGAACCATGATAGCTAGGCAGCTGAAATGATCACAGATGATGTATTTCTGTACCCGCTGTTACACAAATACTAAAAACAGAATATAATAAATATTTAAGGGAGGCTCCCATATAACAAACGTGATTTTTAGGAGCTTTTTGCTCGCTATTAATAACGGCAAGAGGAATGGGGCTCCCATACGCTACGGTACGGAACCCTTCGTGCGCGAGTTCGACTCGCACTTGGCCGATTTTTTATTTAGATAAAAATCAATGGACTTTATTTAGGTATTGCCAGGAAGCAAAAGTGGGTAAGGAGGCAAGAAATTGACGATCTTTTGCGATGATATTACTTTTATGGCAAAGAAAAAAATGATTTTAACATTTGGATCGACTGTAACTCACTCGTAGTTGCCTGAAGCTCAAGTCAATTAAGTGAATTGATTTGAAATGCAAAGGCGTTTATATGATTGAGGGTGTTTTTCCGCTGAGATAAGTATTGATAAGATGTTATACGGTATTTATCAATTAGTTTATTATTAATAAATATTATAGCGCAGCTTATTTAAGCACTGCCGTCAGTGTTATCTCTTCATTTTTCTGTTGTTGTTTTTAAACTTTCGCGATTTGAACACATTATTATTATATACTACGGGCCGAAACGTCGAGATGAGGAGGTATTTATTTATCTCGTAATTTTAATGCGCGATTAGCCCCGTAGTATATAATTATAATAATTTTTCTGTGTTTTTGTCTCTTCATTATTTCTTACACTTAGTAATTTAAACTTACCTATCCTATTTTAGGACGAGAGTAATGAATTAGAAGTGAAGTTTATTAATAGCATTGGACAATTACAGGCTCCGATGAAGAAAATCTTATTTAAAATATCAACAAAAATGCGAGGTATCAAAAATACAGCTGAGAAATTTCACTTTTTTGGAAGTCAGCTAAGAACAAAATGTTGACAACGCCGAAAGGGCATGAGAAATGAACACTGAGCATTTGCGGAACAAGGAAACGCAATAAATTTAAGAATAATGACGACTGGTAAGTCCCAATGGGAATTCTGGTTCTGAGACATAAATAAAGATTTATTTTCCCATTTCAAGTTGAAATATTAGTTCCCTGGGGCGACTCCATCAAGGAGTTTTTATGATGTTGATATTCTACTTTATGTCAATACATCAGTTACTGTGAGAATTGTGACGTGTTTGGAAACATCTAGGAAAATTTGCCTTTAGTTAAAGCGCGAAATCAAATTTTTCTTTTGAAATATCAAACAGCGATAGTAAGAGAACTATATGCCAGAGAGACGGTAAGTAAAGAGAAGAAGTTTATTTTATTATTATAAACTACGGGACTAATCCCGTACTAAAATTACGAGATAAATAAATACCTCATCATCCCGACGTTTCGGCCGAGTTGCATCGACCGTGATCACGGGTAGACTGGAGTATGAAACAGCTGGTACCGCCAATTCAACTTGAACTTGAAAAATTGTCACTACGACACACAACACTACTACGCGATTTGAATTTGTTGACAACAGGATTCCACGACGCCGATAACTTAAATCCATCCTCCCGGTTGAAATTCTTATGTTTTTTGATTTCCACCGCTTCACGAACTATTCTAGAAAAATAGTGTCGATCCGTGGATAGGACTTTTGGGTCGTGGAGCTCGATCCAATGACCAGTACCTCCGTCAAACAAATACTCAGCTATAGCAGACTTTTGTATCTGGCGGTTTTTGTAGTTTATTTTGTTTTCAAAAAAAAATGAAGCGATCTCTGTTGCATGTAATAACTGTAACAATGTAATCGTTACCAATGCGATACCGTACGTTGTTTTCAATGCAAATATAAAGTAAGTAAGGAAATGCATCTATTAAAAGTGAAAATTAAAATAGGCAATGAAAAGTGCAAGCATATGAGCTAAGAAAATTTTAATTTCTAGCGCTGACTTACATGTAGAGTGTACTTGTAAGATGGTGACCACAAGAAGGAATCTAAAAAGTTTTTAACGTCGCTCTCAGTCGTCTTTTCTGAGAATTTCGCAAGTAACCTGACTATAAATGGAGTTCTACGCTAGGCGGCGCTCTTTCATTTTTTGTGCCTAGGTGTTCTAGATTCTAATCTAAATATACCCCAATAGTATGTAGCTTATGTTAGATAGGCTTGGATTTAAAAACCTTACCTACCTACATATTTTTCGACAACAAGATTATTTCTAAAAATCTGCATACATGTAAAAATAAACCACGTGGTCTCTCACTATGGGCCTTATTAGTAAGCTCCAAGCAGCCCAACGAGCTATGGAGAGGGCTATGATCAGAGTCTCTTTGCGGGATCGAATGAGGAGATGAGATGAATGAGATCCTTAGAAGAACCAAAGTTACCGACATAGCCCAACGGATTAGCAAGTTGAAATGGCAATGGGCAGGGCACATAGCGCGGAGGACAGATAACCAGTGGAGTCGAAAAGTTCCCGAGTGGAGATTACGTACCGGCAAGCGCAGCGTAGGACGTCCACCTTGCGGGTGGCCTCATTAAGACCGCAGGATCGCGCTGGATGCAAGCCGCTTCCAACCGGTCTTAGAGATCCATAGGGGAGGCCTATGTCCAGCAGTGGACGTCCTTTGACTGATGGATGGATGGATGATGATGGAAGAAAAAACAAATTTTAACACAGATAAAAACCAGTCAAAGCAAAGTGAAATTGCATTGTCTTATACCTATCTTATGTTTCATACGATAAACTTTATCAGTATTTTGAAGCGCAACAAGTTAGTAAATAGTTTTAATAGTTCAATAGTCTATTTTTACCCGGGCAACTTCAGGACATCCAGCTAGTATGGCAACCCAGAATGATATCCTCGTAACTCTATATCATAACACAAGTGGCTCAGCGCACCAGGCTGTTATCTTACGTTGTTAGCTTCGTGACAGGAATAACCACCCCATAGAGATCTATTAGCGAATATGATACATATTTAATTGAACGTAGTTTATACGAGAACTTGAAACGTGTATCAGCCCAGATCGTGTTGCTTTAATTTGCTGGTTAGATTGAAACTTTAGCGGCTTTTCAACCGGCAACAGCAGCTGTCTCAGTCACACATTTGCTAGTCTGAGCACATAGACATTGACCGTCTTACCACAAAAGTTTTACGCACGCTGTTTAACAGTACAAATTGCACGGCTAAACAGTGTTTAAGGTGTGTTTAAGTCTTATGTGGTAAGGCGGTGAATTTCTAAAATGCAGAAGCACTAACCATCATAAAACTTAAAATGCGTCTAGAAAAGTTGTGAATACTGTAAAAAAACTGAGGATAATTAGTTAAGTTTTTTTTTCGATCTATTACATCAAATTAAGAGGTCAAATAGACAACAAAACATGTTATAAACAAATGCTACGTAGGTACTTATAGTTATTTGTAAGGACATGTGATGTTTACTTTTGCAAATGTGAATTTAAAAAATTCGCTAATACTGGAAAGTTTGCGGGCATATCTTTTCCCAGCAGTAGTGGATGATTCAATTGCTTTTTATGTAGAATTAGTACTAACATTACTACTACATAAAAAGCAATTGGATATCCACATTATCGGATCGTTTTAGCTTATAAAATAGTATTGTATTTGGTTGTAGTTAATATAGGTACTTTAATAGAGAGTTAAATAGTGTGAAATTGAGCGAGTGAGAAGGAAACTTGCGTATAAAATGCCCTTAATAATAAATTCTTCTAGGAACTTTAATCTAAATCGACAAGGACGGCGTGGGTCGTTCACTTTACGTCTAGCATCGTGTTTCTATTAAACCTTTTAGTACGGCGAGTTTATTAAGTCATTTTGTACATTGCACATTTTTATTGGTATTCTAGACTGACAACTATTGATTTACGATTGGGTCGTGAGAAGCTTTTATTGCTTCAAAAGGGCCAAATACTTAAAGTAATAAGGCCAAGTATTATGCTCTCAAATGTCGCAAAAAACACCGGAAGGCCGTTAAAACTGCTCGTTCCAATTGAATCTCTCATTACAACAATTATCAAAGAGCATTGGCATCATTTATTATTAGCAAAAGTAAAAAAAAAACCAATACTACATGGTATGATTATACCTTTTTTGGTTAGGTATAATTATATATTTTTTTTAGTATTGCACTATTGTACTCCCGGAAAATATTTTAAGCCGCCATCCAAGATCAAAATACCTGTATAGAGCCCTAGTTAAACTGACTTTTCTCCATCAAACCTTGAAGTTGTCGAATAAAATTAAAATACACAATATTTTCAAAACTATACGGTAGGGGATTCGATAGCTCGAAACACAATTCAAAAAACTTCGCTCGATAGAAATTAAATGCAAAGATACCGCTTTTTAGAACAAATTCATGATTTCTAAGAAAGTTTATTGCATTTTTGGGCACATTTCTGCACGTTCACAATTTTTTTTGAATCTGTTATTTATGCACATGAAATTAACTATAGCTTTCATCCATAAAATTTAGGAAAAAGTGGTAATATCAATTTTATATTGATTTTTGAATGCATAAATCGGGCTAAACCGGGGGCGTATTGGTCTTCACCCGCTCATATGAAAAATTACGCTGATGCTATGGCGCCTTAATGTATAAGGCCACTCACACTAGCAAAATTTTTTTTTATTACTGTTCGTTTTACATTTTTTGTCTTAAATAATGTGTTATCTATCTATCTGACCAAAATGTATTGTCCACTTTAGGTAATGGTAGGACCAAAACTGGACAATACATTTTTACAATATTGCGAATTACTAAGAAATTGTTTTGCTGTGTTTTAAGATGCAATTGTTTTGCTACATTACCCGAACATGCGCCGGCGGCGAGCGTGACGACTCGAGCGCAGATCTGCAATTTGAGATGAGGAATGACCACTGCGGGGGTCATGTCAAATAACGGGCCCGGCGTCTCAGCAAACAGACATCTATCATGTTCGAGAGATGTTTATACTTGGATTTGTCCTGACCCATATTATCTGAACAATAAATTATTTTCATGTATTTACATAGAGCTCTTTACGTCCCAAAGTTGGGAAAAGGTCTACTTATTCTATATCCATTTGATGTTTTTCATCTACTCATCTTAATATATGTGTCAAAATTGCGAGGAGCCTGGCATTTCGGCAAAATAGACAGCTGTCAATTTCAAGAGATATTCTTAAAATACATTTAATTATTTTCGTCAAATTGCGTGTAAAAACTGTGCTTCTGTGGACAAAAAAAAATATTTTTTGCAAAAATTTACATGATCGACTTTACCCGTGTACAGTATTCGCGAATATTTCGTATGGATCAATGTAGCATTTTTCACATTATTGTTGATTTATCAAAAATGGCTGAGTCGATTTCAATAAAATTTAAATAGGACCAATTTTGAAGTATACTCTTTCCAATAAAAAAATAATTATTGAAATCGGACTACTACGAAAAAAGTTATGCATATTATACAGAAAAAAAAAATATCATCGGTCAAAAATGATAAATTATTGCGAGGAAAAAAAACTTAGTAAGATGATAATTTTTCAGCAATAGCGTAGTAAAACTAAACGTCAATATACATACATTTTTGCTCTGACAATCTATCCATCAACTTAAACAAAATAAGTTTCTCTAGCAACCGTAACAAAAATATACGATCTAAACATACGAATAAAGTATTAACTAGGAGCCCTTATTTGTAATACCCTTCTATAAAATCACGTTAGACACACCAATAAATCAAAATGTCCACCGCGAGGATGGCGAGTGATCAGTGCAAGAGATTTCCCTTGAAAATAACTGAAAGATAGCTAACATATACAGAATATGGATGGTCAGAAGAAAATCTATCGTATAAAACGACAGATGAGAATAATAAACTATCAGAAATTATATCGACTTGTACTTGTACAGAGACCTTGTAATTCTATGGAGACGCTATTTTCATCCCAATTTTTAGTAATTTGACAAAAGTAACAGCTCTGTGGTAACCGCCAAAATTAGACGAATCTGATATATCCATTTTTCCGCCTTAGAAAATGTCAATCATACACACAATCACACGCTTTTACGTCATCAACCTGTCAACCTTACCAGCAATGTTTCTTGACAGCTTTCGCATATCAAAAATACGTATAAAATTCACTGACGTTCCAGTTCAGTTATGTCTTGGTTGCTAACTTATGTTGGTTACGAACTATTTTCCGATCCCGATGTAAACGACTTCCATCTGTATGTTTTTTTTTTTCTTATTTTCATCGATATTTCCGCCAATTCTGAACCGATTTAAAAAATAAAATTTAAGTTTGAAGGGGTACACTTCCGAAGTGGTTCTTTTAAATTTGATTGAAATCGGCTGAGCCGTTTTTGATAAAGCATCAATAATGTACAATTGTACTTGTACATGGATCACAGCGATTCGCGCAGGTATGCTGAGTGTGAGTTTTGTCGTAAACATGAAGAAATGTACAGGGCCACTAGCGCCACGTTTTTGAAACACAACAGGTTCATACAAATTACATGCTTACGCGCTCGCCGTAGAGCGCGTCATGTTTACGACAAAACTCACACTCAGCATACTGTACACGGTGGAAGTCGGTGCTGCGATTTTTTGCGAAAAATAACTATCAGTTTGTTGATAAAGATACTTTTGCTAGGTAATATTTATTTTAATTCAATACAAAGTTAATTGAGTAAATATCAAAGTGATCAGGGTAGCACAGACAGCACAATCAGCTCTTTTTTGGTCTTGAAGATTTCAAAATTCTGTGTTGTACTGTACAATGTAGGTTCACAAGCGCGAAGGACTTCTCAGGTGACACTGTTGCTAAAACCACTGAGAAAAACCTAACTTGGTATAAATCCTACATTAAAAAGTATAAATAAGAAACAACTTTGTCCGGTTTCACCATCTGGAGTTATCTTTCCAAGGAATATTATCAGTTATATTGAAAATCCAGCTAAATAAATTCCAGCCGAGGAGGGTTACGCCAAATACGTCGTCGTACAAAGAAGTGATCAATTAAACATTTGTCGGGTCCTTCTGTAGATAAAGTGTAAACTGCGCTAAAACGCAGCAGAGCGGACATGTGACCTTGTTGAGAACATTGTAGACCTTGGTGGTCTGGAAGAAATAGCTAGGTTTTGAAGCCGCTAGTATTTGTTGCTTTAAGTGTTAACGCTGCCACTTAGAAACTTAATAGTGGGTACTTTAATGTTTTAGTTCTTGTAGTCTTATTTTAATGTAAGTAACATTGTTGTTTAATGAAATATTATATTTTAACCGTGTGTCTACTGGATAAAAGCTATATTTTCTTAGTGAGAAACAAAACAGAATTGTGGACAGAGCGAGTTTTATTTTGTTCTTCATCACAGTTCTGTTTTCCTTGAATAGCGGTATTTATAACCTAAAATAGAGCGGCCGTAATACAGCACAGCTGTTACGACGTTGTTTACAAACAAAATGGCGTGGCTTCCTAGAGAGCGGTAATTGACACGGTATAGTAAGAACTAATTTATAACGTCAGTGATATTATGGGCGCTAGATGACAGCAAACAAGATAATATAATAATACTATGAAAGCCCCACTATACTTGAAAACCAGAATTTTAATATTGTAAGCTTGGCATACAAAGCTATGCTTGGTTTCGTACAATGTCGCTTCGCGTCGCTTTGGTGGATTCTAGACCTTAAGATGGACGTGATGCTTAAATATTTTATAGTACATATATCATTCATATCAAATTGTTATGCGTTTTAAGACTTATAGGAAGGGAATAAAGCACTCTGTTATGGTCTGGTACTGATTTATTTGACGTGGCCCTGTATATTTTTCCGTGCCTACTAATGTTTGAATACCCAAGTTAATCAAAGATTGATAGCTAATCTAGAAATGCGTACAGTATTTAACAACTCATTCGAAAGCACATATCTTTGAATTATGGGAAAATATTTTTGACCGCATTTGTAACGTAAAGAGCGTGGACAATAAAGTCACAGTAAAGTGGAACAGTAATTTAAATTGAAAAACCGGATAAGTGCGAGTCAACTCGCACACCGAGGGTTCCGTACAAGTCTTGAAAAATGCACAAAATTGGGAACTAAGTTATTAAAACCTCAAGGCGATAATCATCGATAAAATGTTTTTTTTTACTTTTCCCGACATGGATGTACAATCCATTGTAAAAATAATTGAAAGCCTGTTTTAGCTTGTGCTAATAAAGATCCTGCATATGATACCCCACATAATACAATTAATTCACTTTGAAATTAGAACCCAGTTTTTTTTGCATTGTGGCCCTGTTTTGTGATTAAATTAAAAATGTGCAGTTTTCAGATTTATTCCTATATGTGTATTATAAGATAATATTTCTTGCCAAATTTCATAGTTCTAGGTCAACGGGAAGTATTTTATAGGTTTTGATTCCCTTGTGAGTGTCGAAATATCCGGTTTTTTACGACATAATAGGATCTGATTTTTTTCCGATGACTGAAAAGTATGATTTTTTTACAGTTTCAAGAAATCGTAGGTATACGTATATACTTGTAGTTGAAATTTCTACTCGTTATCTTTATGCGTTCTTAAGATAAACGGTATTGACAGATGGACAAACGTACACACGGACTCACAGACAGACGGACAACAAAGTAAACCTATAAATAAGGGTTCCGTTTTTTCTTTTTGAGGTACAAAACCCTAAAAATAAAGAACAACCACACGTTGTTCTGACAAGACCGCAGGATTGCGCTGGATGCAAAGCCGGTTACAAACGACCTAATTGGTGATCTCTACGTGAGCTTATGTCTAGCAGTGGCATCCTATGGCTAAAACAAGCGTGCAACAAAATGTCACTGCATTTCTTACTTGAATTATAGCTAAAACAATCCGTAAAGCCATATTTTATTTGTTCGATACCCTCGGGCATAGATTTTAAATTACTTACCACGGCATATTTGCGGTTGCAAAAGCATGTCAACATTACTTCATAGGGTATAGATCTCTCCAACCAATTGGAACTGTCCTGATTGATTAATGAAGGGACAGATCACGCATTCGTTAGATGATTGCAGACAATACGATCCGGATCGCAACCGCAATCTTACATAATTTTCTATTGATTTGGACGTCAAAACAAATAAAGCTTGACGGAATAAACAGAATTAATGTAATAGAAACACAGATAATCTTAGCATACTATACTTTATTGTTCTGTTAAAACCGTTACGAGCACGGCAATTCGTTTCACCGGACAACGGACCGTGTTTTTTTCGCCGGATTCGCAATGGTGAACAGCTTATAATGAACGTGTGTCGACGCATCGGACATTCGTTCTGCGAAAAATGTAGGCATATTTTGTTTATTGACGGCCCGTTTTCCGGTGGAAAAAAGGCCATGAATAAGCGTTCTTACGATTAAGTATTCAGTGGCGTTAAGGAAGAACGTTAACAAGTTATAGCATAGAATAGGTATGAGATTGCGTCAAAACTATTCGTTAACATTACTTTTTCAGGGTCTTGTAACAAAGCAAGAAAATCAGTCTAATTACATGACAAGTTAGGTGTTACATTGTCATGAGAGAATTTATAACCAAAATTAAAGTAATAACCTGTTATTAGTAACGTTTAATTGTAGGCTCCAGTTATTTTACCCATTTAGGCATGTCAAGAGGTCTTCAGGCAGTTTAATAACTCTGACACCAGGGGTAGCCACTCAGCTTATACATAATTTTAGTAACATATAACAACAGAGAAACATTAAGTCTTTTCGTAGGACTTTTTTGGTGCATCATGAACAAATCGCTATTCATGCTTAAATGTTTATTTTGTGTTTTTGCTTGAAGCCCCTGCTGCTTCAGGGCCTTACGAGTCCATGTACTTGGCGTAAGATTAAATAATTATTTTACGCAATAAACAGCATGACCTACTTCAGCGCGTACAGAATTCGCGAATATTTTGCACGGATCGATGTAGCATTTTTCACATTATTGCTTATTTATTGATTTATCAAAAATGGCTAAGCCGATTTAGATAACATTATTATTATATACTACGGGACTAATCGCGCACTAAAGTTACGAGATAAATAAATACCTCATCATCCCGACATTTCGGCCGAGTTGCAGCGACCGTGGTCACGGGTAGACGGATAGGCGGGTCTACTTATAGGTATTTATTTATCTCGTAATTTTAGTGCGCGATTAGTCCCGTAGTATATAATAATAATGTGTTCAAATCGCGAAAGTTTGAAAACAACGATTTCTATAACATTTAAATGAGACTAACTTCAAAGTATACTCTTTCCAATAAAAAAAGAATTATCGAAATCGGACTACTTGATATATTGATATACGCGTTGAATTGAGTACCTCCTCCTCCGGTCCGGTTCGTCGGTCAAAAAACTAACTACCTAGCCATTTCGGCGCAGCGACCCAAAATACGTCTTGGTCTCCCATACTAATAGCTGTCACTTTGTAAAGATAAAGCTGCCTACAATTACTAGAACTTAGAACCATTTACTCTCATTCCTTTTGTAATCTACACCATTTCGCGGTTTAAAGGGTATTAATCGTTCCTAAGCTTATTTGAATTAGTGATCACAAATCTGCCCACCCACAAGCCTAGAATGTCTTCCTCATTTCCAAGTTCAAAGTAAAATATTGCACATTTCAATACAGATAAAATAACAATTAATTTTCACTAGTGGGACCAGAAAACTGGTAGGACCGGTTTGTGCTCAGTTTGACAAATAATACGATTATGTATGTATGATGTAAACATTTTTGAGTAGCAGCTATTATGTAAGTAACATGCATGGGTACCATGAGTTTTGATTTAAAACGTAGTGACAGCTTCAAGTTGTACAATACCTCATTTTGGGTTATGTAATTTAATTGTTGTGCCATAAAAGTCATCCTGAGATTTTATGGTGAAACACAATGCGATTTTCAAGAATGGATGTCAAATTTAGCATAAAGCTTGCAAACACCACTTTTAGCATTTCACAGATTTTTTCATATGACACGGATAATGTGTGTAATTATTTAGTTGACAGTTTTTTCGTACTTGGCTCATTGTTTTATTGACGCACAACCCACGCACAGATTTTTGATCACGATCTCACATAATTTAACGTAGGTATGTGTTTTTATATTGCATCAAAGTCTGATTTCACAGTTGTTTGTTTTATCAAATAATTATCAAAACAACAACAATGAATGATATGAAAGTAAAAGTGATCGTATTGTCCCTCTGAAATCTCTATGATTGATTTTGTAATGACCAGTAAATTTATAAATACATATATGTAAAAAAAAATAGTATAAGATTGTATATGTAAAGTAGAAATTATTTTCGTTTTCATTTGTTAATCATCATATACAGGATTATTTCTAATCAATTAGCATCCTCTTAGGGGCTTATTCTGTACATCAAAACGAACAACTTTTGTTCTGCGACTTCTGTCAAAACAAAAAACAATCAGCTGTTCCATACATTTGGTCGCAGGTAAACGATATTTTTCTATGGGACACCATTATTAATTTTTTAGTTTTGACAAAAGTCGTAGAACAAAAGTTGTTAGTTTTGATGTACATGATATGCTGCCAAAGGGATGCTAATTGATTAGAAATAACCCTGTAGAATAGGTAATTGTAGAATATGACTGTTACAGATCCGTGAGACATCGATAGTTAATACATTCTGTGCACATTGTATTAGTCTCGCCTCCCTTCTCTAACTATAATCTGATGTTTCCGTTCACCGGATGCAATGTTACGACATTATGCACTGACATGCGCAGGAGTTAATGTAATACAGTTCAGTTTAGAGCATGCACACTAGATTTGTCTGTCATATTATTTTTCATACTTGTATTGCATTGGGATGTTAGATTGATGCGATGATGGTTTTGGGTTCAATTTTGAAAACTATTTGACAACTCTTAACATACCTTTTTAAAGTTCTGTTGTCATTGATTTATTGATACAACTTTAAATTTAATGAATAAACCTGTTTAGTAAAAACCCTCAAAATTGTGCCCATTTCTGTTTCACTTCCAATATATCCGAATGGACATTACCTATGTTGCCAATTCAGACATTTTGTCACTCGAAATCACCACTCTTCTTTTTCTGTAAGTACTAAAAGAAAATACCTAGGACGATATCATGATAAGTTTTTGATCTATTAGTATTAAAACTGTATTTGTATGTATTTTATGTACGAAAAAGTCGTAACTATTTTACAACTTAATTAGAAGTCAGGCGCAAAATTGCTAAAAGATAATAGTGATAAGTAATAACCCTTGATTACAGACTATCTATTGCGTGTAGGACTGAAACTCATTTGCAAGCAGGTGCTTGACTAATTATTACATAATATAAAGAGAAATGAAAACATGTAAACGGAAGCCTAACAGGTATAGGATCAAATGGTAATAAATAATAAATGTTGTATTTAGATATACAACAGATTCAGAAAGGGTACATCCTTAACTATGACATAAATTAAAAAAAAACCGGACAAGCGCAAGTCAGGTTCGCACATCGAGGGTTCCGTAGAAACACGTAAAATAATTAAAAACCCGTTTTAGCATGTGCTAATGAAGTTATTTTATATGATACCTTACATGATACGATTTACTCACTTTGAATTTTGAACCCATATTTTGTGAACTTTGAGGCTCTATTTTATTGTGATTTAAATAAAAGTGTACAGTTTTCAGATTTATTTCTATATGTGTACTCTGAGACAATGCTTATCGTCAAATTCCATAGTTCTATGTCAACGGGAAGTACCCTGTAGGTTTCGATTTTTTTGAGTGCAAAATATGCGGTTTTTTACAACATAAACGGCTCTAACTTGCTTAAACGATAACTGAGAAGTTTTTCTTTTACACAACTGCAAAAGATCAAAGATATACGTATACAGTATAAATGTCAACTAAATATCTTTACGCGTTAAAGAGTCTTGACATACACACAGACGGACAGTCGGACAGACGGACAACAAAGTGATCCTATAAGGGTTCCGTTTTTAACCCTAAAAATAAAATAAGGTACTTAAGGTAGAAAGAAAATTTGACTCCACTTCACTAAAATCCCAGAACATGAAACATTTAATATACGAGTAGGTATATTATGAAACTTTCCTAGCGACATTCAAAACCTAACTTTGAAAAACAGAAGCGAAAAAAACGACAAAAATACATTCAGGGTTTTCAAGACATCCAAAGTAGAAACCCTCTGGTCCTAGAGCCATCAGTCGTAGTAAGTCTCAGTAATACATATACATTTCGTGAGTGCATTCCCATTAATATGACTATCACACGTAGTTCGTGACAGTGTTGTGAAATCACAATTTATTTGTGACAATGTGTGGTCCTATTTCGTCAAACCCCATTAAAGCAGTAGTCTCACCTTTTCCAATTAAATCGTGATTTATTCAAAGTCGTGGATTAAATTCTTCATATAATTATGCATATTAGTTGAAGAACAATAGTGCCGCCGCGTCGTGCCGCCTTTGAGGATGCCTACGCTATTAGTTTAACCGAATTTCTTGTTTTCTAAAAGGAAAGGCATTTAGAGAGATTGGGAATCAGTTATACGTTTCCATCTAAGTCTCCTATTATGTACCTACAATTATTTTACTAAAAGATATTTTTAATCCCGATATATAAATAAAATAAAAGATTACCAGCAAATTTTAATGTAGGTATATACGAACCTAACGACTGCGCTGCGGATAGATAAGGTAAGTAACGTCTTTGTAGAAGTTGCTCAGCATATATTACCTGAAAGGGAGAAGCAAAGTTGTTGAATGAACATTATACACCGGCAAACAATCATCAGTTCTTATTTTTTTGATGATTCCTGGTTCTAAGTATTCTTTCTATTTACAATTTTTCGGTAGGTAAGGATTTTTTGTCATAGCATTGTAACTAATGTAATATACTAATTAACATTAACAGTCAGTGATGATTAGACAGTATTAAGTTTCCATCCATCCAACCATCAGCCATAGGACGTCCACCGCTTGACATAAGCCTCTCCTATGGGTCTCCAATAAGGCCAATTGGAAGCGGCATGCATCCAACGCTTTCCTGCGATGTCATCACTACATAATATAAAAGAAAATCGCTTCCCGCTGTCTGTCCCTATGTATGTTTTTATTTTTAGAACTACGCAACGGATTTTGATGCGTTTTTAGGGTTCCGTACCTCAAACGGAAAAACCGGAAACCCTTATAGGATCACTTTGTTGTCCGTCTGTCCGTCCGTCTGTCTGTGTGTATGACAAGACTCTTTATCTCGGGAACACGTAAAGATATCGAGTTGAAATTTGATCTGTATACGTATATCTATGATCTCTAGCAGTTGTGTAAAAGAAAAACTTCTCAGTTATCGTTTAAAAAAGTTAGAGCCGTTATGTCGTAAAAAACCGCATATTTCGCACTCACAAAAATCGAAACCTACAGGGTACTTCCCGTTGACATAGAACTATGAAATTTGGCGAGAAGCATTGTCTTAGAGTACACATATAGGAATAAATCTGAAAACTGTACTTTTTTATTTCAATCACAAAAAATAGAGCCTCAAAATTCACAAAATACGGGTTCAAAAATCAAAGTGAGTAAATCGTATCATTTAAGGTATCATATGAAAGAGCTTCATTAGGACATGCTAAAACAGGTTTTTAATTATTTTAACAACGTTTTTGTACGGAACCCTCAATATGTGAGCTTGACTCGCGCTTGTCCGGTTTTTATTTTTTAGTAGATAGAGTGATTCAAAAGGAATGTTTATATGTATAATATACCAGTGCGAAGCCGGGGCGAGTAGCTAGTTAATTATAAATAATAAATAAATATAACCAGTCCACCTTGTCGGTGGACATCCTACGCTGCGATTTCTGGTCCGTGGTAAAGTTTTAAAGTCCAAATTTTTATTATCAGTTTCGTTTTATTTCGAGCATGTGTCTAACGGTAAAATATGTACTTATCGTGTCGCTTAGCAACATAACAAGGCTTGAACAGAACTCTACCTAATAATAGTCATTGAAAAAGCACAAGTTGTCTAACAGTCACCAGGTAAATTATTACCTATGTTTCTCACGAGGAGCGCTATCTATCTGTGCACTATCACAGAGGTAGGGCTTCACGCGATCACGCGTGCCACCGCCCTGTTAATTAGGCGCCTATTGAACTACCGCTGACAAGATGAGAACAGATAGACAAATTAACACTGAGAGTGTTTTAACCCAATTTTAAACGTTTTTGAATATTGTTATGATTTTTGTTTTGAGTGCTTTCCAGATAGTTAATCTTTGTGATAAGCATTTCAAAAATCTGAAGCGAACGCTGGATTTGAACCTGCCCCTTCGGATCACTAGCCCGAGGCTCTAACCAACTGAGCCGGCCCGCCTCCTACGCAAGCGTCAAATCTTTGAAGTGCTTAGATTACACCAACTTATAGCATTGTTTTTTATTATTATTCCGGATAAGTTTGCGTTTTATTACATACTGCCTGATGTTAAGCAGATATGCGGTCTAGGGTGTAACGCGCTTACCTATAAGATACCTATTTACTCGGGATTTGAAGACGTTGTACTTTATCGGGAAGACAGACACAGGCAAAGCGTTCCACATTCTGCCGGCTGTTCGTATGAAGAATGAATTCGAAACACTTGCTAGAAGCGTGCTTGAAAACCAACGCGCGCTGGTTTTCAAGCACGCTTTTGCTTCGGTCAGTGATTCATCATTTACGTATCCTTATCTCATTCGTAATTTTGCGTCATATCTGAACGTGCTTCGGCTAGATATTGAAAATTGGAAACATTTTTACACTTATTTTTCATATCAATATTTGTAACTTTGAAAAGTGTAATTTTGAAACACGTAACAAAAAACGCAAATACTACTAAAAGCACATAAAAATACGTATTTGACTTATACTATTTTCTTCCACATTATCAACATGTTGCAGGTAGCCCTTACATCTATGCTTTACGCAGGCTACTTTTGACTAATATCTAATATCTATTTACGCTTCTGTTATTTTCTTTATTCTGTGACGGAATCATCTAAGATAATGGACATCACCAGTGTGGCCAAGTGACCACTTGAATAGTGCTTGAGCGATTGGTATTCAATGGTGCTAGACTGAATTATTTAGAATTGATTGGTTCTCACGGGCGGTGATAAAGTGTTTGTAAGTAGCTATTACAGTTATAGGTAAGATGTTTACATTCATTATATTTATATGCATATAATAAGACAATTGAAAAGGTGATAAAATAAATTTTGACTGTCTCAGTGGCATATTGGTTAAAGACCCTGACTCCTGGGCTAATTAGACGTGGGTTCGAGTCTCCCAGGCCAAGCATTTATGTAATGCATTTGGGTGTGTGCTCTGTGTCTGGATGTTACTACTCGTATCTATAGAAGCATGTATTTAAAAACATTTATCAGTAGTATATCAGTCGCTAGCAGCCATAATATAATAAGTTTTTCTTAGTTTGTGGCCAGTGACAATGTGTAAGACGTCCCCATTTAGTTATTTATAATTTATATGTATTGAGAAGAAGAAAAATTACGTATAACTTCGTCTAGTTTATTTTTGGACGCACTTTCTTTGCAATGTTACTCTACGCTGTACTAGTAAATAAATTATCTTTAGGCCAAAATGCCAGAAACAACTTTCCAATATTGGTGTCCCTTAAATCTGAAAATATTATTGAATCAATAAATAACAATACTACGAAACGCAATATGTCCTAGGTTCATTCACAATTGCGTACATGTACAACAACCACGTATTTCTTCATAGGAGGTAACTGCCGTATTACTAATGCGATATTAATACCGATAATCTGTATTGCTATGCGATAAACGCATATCCACAGGACGTGGCGAGTCTGTCTGTCTGTCCACTGCAACTGGATATGATATTACATGCAAGCCACTGCGTTTGATATGTCCTGTTTGGATTTTTAATGACATTTGCTTATTATTATCTGATATTAATTAAATGAGTAAAAAAACTTTAAAACTCTAGGCTAGAGTATGACGGATATTGACTCGATTTAAGTACACTTAAAACTGGTTTCAAAAAACTACAAGTAAAAAACGAGTCGGTATTCAACAATTTAAAACCAACTATTGTCATTCCTATAGTTGTGGTAGAGCTTCAAACCGTTCTATTTACAAAAAAGGACTTTAAAAAACGTGATCAAATTACTTAAAAAACCATTTACGACAAAATATTCGAATGCAACTTATCCCACCATCAAACGCATCCGAGCTTTTAAAAGTCATGTAGCGAACAACTTTTCAATACGATCCCTGATTTTATCGGGCGACAGCCCTAATAGGCCGGTTCTGGGACCAGTTTACACGGAAGGACGTTTTAGGCATCGAGCTTTATGCGGCCAATCTTGTGACAACCCTGCTTTTGCATGCGTCTCGATGCTAGGGTCACCATATTGCAAAAAATGATGATCAACTCTTAAAAACTATAAGGCAAAACAACGTAACATCATGAAATATACCGAAATAGAATTGTGCGATTGCAGAGTGCTAGCGGCGCAAAATATTATGCGTCTGTCCTGACTATAACAGAATACAGCTAAAACTCACGTTATAATTATACGGTCGATCCGCAAGGAATCCGACCAGTTTCGGAGTATTTAGTACTCCATCCTCAGGGAATACGCACACTCCCGTCGACTGGCGTGCGCGCACCCTGTCCTGTGTTCAGTGCTCAAATATGTGCATTTAAGATGATAGAGAGTAAAACTGTCACCATATCCTGACACAACTCACCATAAACTCATATTTTATGAAGCCATGTTTTTTAAACATCCTGTTTTCAATACATAAATAATGTAACTAAACATGCTATTCACAAAATATCAATAGTTTTATGACCCATCTTAGAGCTTATATAAATGTTGGTTCAAAACCCATAGATAAGTGCTTTGGAACATAGGAAAGGATTTTCACACCACTGGCTTTTTGGTAAAGGAAAACTTCATATATACAACATATGATCGCATAAGAAATTCTTTGGCGTTTGTGAATCCATGAAACCTCACTGAACCAACTTGGTGGATATGGCGCAATCGCTTTTCATGGGTAGGCTTAAGTTCAGTAGTGAACTATGAAAAAAAAACAGCCCGCTACAGTACACGGTAACCCTATTCGATGCCCGCGGCCCTACGTTAGTCAATTAGGTATGTCACGACCATGCCTACATATGGCAATAGAAGTTACTTTGTAGTCACTAATTTATAGTTTCGTCAAGAAAATATTGATTTGCATGGGACCCAAAGTAGAGTGGAATGACCTAAGTGTAACTGTTGATGATTATCAAAGAGCAACGGTCTTGTTTTAGCGCTAGTGGTTTTAAAAATTAATGAATGTACTTTTTTGTATGTATGCTGCACAATAAGTCTTATGAAATATATTCACTTGTTTCTTTTTATTTACCATGCAAACTTGCATAATGGTCCCATGTCGGCAACTTGTAAGTTTGTGTTTCTTTTTGTTTTATATCGAGCTCCAGTGACACGAAAACTGGACTCTTGTGGTACTTACACTGTAGAGTTTCAGACAGTTACATAGATTGTTATTGTCCTATATAATAAGGCAATTTCATCAAAAAAGTTGATTTTGGCCGCGGTTCCACACTGTTGGGGCTATTCCATAGGATAGATTAAATATGTTATGTCACTATGGCCTTTAAATTATGTATACAAAACATTTTTGATAAATAAATACCTCATCATACCGACGTTTTGACCGAGTTGCATCGGCCGTGGTCACGGCTACACTCAAAAGTTTTACATTTCAGTTATTTTATACATTAGAACTAACAACTTATGTTCAACGAGTTATACCAAATCTCAAAATAAATGATGTTCTATAGAAAAATATCGTTCACCATCGACAAAATATATGGGACAGTTATTTTTTGACCGACGTACCACCGGAGGAGGTATACAATTCGACGCGTATATATAATTTTTTTATGTATAACCACACATAACTTTTTTCGTAGTAGTTCGATTTCAATAATTCTTTTTTTATTAGAAAGAATATACTTCGAAATTTGTCCTATTTAAATTTTATCCAAATCGACTGAGCCATTTTTGATAAATCAACAATAATGTGAAAATGCTACATCGATCTGAGCGAAATATTCGCGAATTCTGTACACGGGTGAAGTCGGTCATGATAATTTTTGCAAAAAATATCATGACCGACTTCACCCGTGTACAGACTGTGTGACTGTGTGACTTCAATCTTGTTTAGTTTTGACAAAAGTCGCAGAACAAAAGTTAGGATGAGGAGGTATTTATTTATCTTGTAATTTTAGTGCGCGATTAGTCCCGTAGTATATAATATCAAAAGTTGTGAGTTTTGATGTGCAGAATAAAGCCCTAAAAGGATAATAATTGATTACCATTAACCCTGTATACCCGATGTACCCGATAGACGTCCAATAGAGAGAGATGGCGTGACATCGTGAGGCGCATTACATCTGCCCCAACCAATAATAATTATTACTACGTGATGACCACGATCGCTCTGTCAAGAGCGCAACGATCAAGAAGAAGAAGAACTCTGTATACCTACATGCTAAAATCAAGTCAATTCGTGGTTCTGTTGTTGCGCAAAAGAGTAACAAACCAAAAACTACACTTTTGGATTTATAATATTAGAATTAATGATAAGTTTTTGAGCTCAGATTATTTCGTCGATGCAAAAGATTTGACTGCACAACTTTAGATACGTGTTGGCATTTTATGTACTTATAACACGTTGTATGACTGTGATGAAATATTCAAATTGTTATAGTATTCAATTCCAAGTAGATGAATGTACCATCGAATAACGATATATTTTATCAACGGCAGATTTATCGAGGCATTGTGATTTATCGCAGTTACTTATTGAAGATGCTGAATATTAATTTATTCATGTCGATGTAGTCTGAATGAGACTTTAGTTAGGTAGTTCGTATGCAAATAAAAAGAATACGATGTCTCAATCTATTTTAATAGCTTAACTAATGTTTTTAGGACGTTTTCTTGTCTTCGTCGAATTGCTTAGCCAATTATTCAACGGAAATATGCCAATTACTTTAAGGTTGTAGCGAAAACTATTTTTGTAAGAGGAGCAATTGACATTTTTTTCACTAACTTGAGCTTAATACTGAAAAGTGTTCATAATAACCAGCAAAGCAACATCCTGTATTTAGAAAAAATATTTTCTGTGTTTCTAAGTATTATCACGGTAATTAGATATCATTACCGTGGTATTATGCAACTTTATAAAAAAAAATTGAAATTTTTATTAACGTGGCTAGCATCAAGTAAATGTCATAAAAACATCAAAATAAAAAGGCTAGACAAACAGAAAACCATGTAAATAGCTAGACATTTTATTTTTTACATCAACACTAACAAATTTAATTCAACGACTTTTAATCTATTCCATAGAAATATATTGTTCAACCTGTAAGGAATAGCTGTTTTTTTTTTTAAGTTTTGACAAAAGTCGCAGAACAAACGTTGTTAGTTTTGATGTACAGAATAAGCCCCTAAAAGGATGATAATTGATTACCATTAACCAAAGATATTTTCGAAAAGGGAAGACGAGTGATATTTAAACTTAATACCCATTCTTATTCTTCTTCTTTTGTTTGGCGTCGCATTGTTGTGCATTTACCAGTGTCAAGTATTAAGTATTAATAATTTTTGATATTTAATCATAATAGTCACTGTCGTCGTAGTCACGTCATAGTCCAATAAAGTCGCGGTCAAGTCCAAACGTAGTCCAAGTCATACCCCATTAAAGCAGTGGAGACTTTACTAGAGGCGTCTTTGGCGAGTTTTGGTAACAACACGGAACGACATGATATGTACGTCACATTATATCCCTTGCCTACACTCATGCACGTAAATCAGCTCATAATCAACGACGAATACCACAATTTTTCACTAATTATCAATGATAAAAACACAACTTCAACAAAATAATATAATGAGGCGACATGACATTCCCGCGTTCCCGCAAAAACTCCCTTAATTTCCATTACCTAAGTATGGTTCTGGCATAGTTCGTATCAGCCCTTCTAACGATGTTAGCTCCACGAATGACAAGCATAGAGATACTCGTAGGTGTCACATACATAGTGCAAGCGAAACAGATACAGAGCTAGTGTGTCGGCGACTCACTTGACTAGGGCCAGATTCTTCGACTGCGTCACTTGTCTTTCCGTTTTGAAACTGTCTTTGCCAGTAACCCTGTATATTTTACTCGTATTATATTCCGTATAAAATAAGGGCAAAAACAATAAGACTCTATATCGTATCTTTCTGCTAGCGTTAAAATACGTAGATAATCGGCGGAATGCGGCCGGGAATTGAACCATTCAACATTTTTCGCTAAAAATAAGGTTGGAGAATGTGTAAAAAATGCTCTCAAAGGCGCCGTGAAGGATGTAGACGATTAACAGCCATCATTACTATAGGTACTGTAGTCGCGCCCTAAACAGGGTTACCAGGTGGAAAATTCAAAAATGTGGAAAAGGAGTCTAACATTTTCTATTTTTACCGACTTCCAAAGAGGAGCCTCCTTTTATGTTCGTCTGTATGTATTTTTTTGTGTATGTTCATCGTTCAGAGCAAATAAAAAAATCAAGTTCTCTATGTTGTGAACAAACAAGTGAGGCCGACCAAAACTACGCCTCGCCGTGTAAAGATAATCACAGAAACATCAACGTACAAGGAAACTACGCCTTGGCTTGTGAGTCGAACTATGGCGGCGCAGCAATGACGCATTCACACATGTACACATATAAAAAACCGGCTTCACTTGACTGTTCAACGACGTTCCCTCTTGTTTTTTTTTTATTTTCTATGAGGTTCATCGATATTTTCGCCAATTGTGAACCGAATCAAATAATTCTCTTTTAGTTTTTTTATAGAGCGAGGAGGTTTTATTTAAATGACACCGAAATTGGCCCAGCCGTCTTTGAAAAATCAACAATAATATTATTAATTCTATACATAAATTCGATATTCAAATATTGTACACGACAGAAGTCAGTTTCGCCACTGCGAAAATTATTATTGCGATGTAGTAAAAGTACAGAACGGCATGACGTTTGTAAGATCTTTAACAGGTTAGATAATATATTTATAATAAATAATGTAAACAGGGTAAAAAAGTCATTATTATAATAAGCCCGTGAGTTAGATTATCAAAAAATATTGAAAATGTATTTTTTCTTTTGTCAATAAAACAACTAATGGCAAAGAAAACCTTGTCAAAGTTTGATAGTGGGGGTCGTGACGTCATGTGTCTCACAAAAGTCTTTACATTTATATGATACTCGTGACGTCACTTGAAACTTAAACGGGCTATATTCTTCTTCTTCTTCTTAATTTTGGCGTCGCATTATTGTGCATTTGCCAGTGTCAAGTATTAAGTTTAAATAATTTTGGAAAATATATTATCAAAATAGTCACTGTCGTAGTCACGTCATAGTCCAATAAAGTCGTGGTCAAGTCCAAACATAGTCCAAGTCATACCTCAGTAAAGCAGTGGAGACTTTACTAGAGGCGTCTATGGAGTTTTGGTAACAACACGGGACAACGATACGTCACATTATATCACTTGCCTACACTCATGCACGTAAATCAGCTCATAATCAATGAAATACCACAATTTTTCACTAATTATCACTAATAAAAACACAAATTTAACAAAATAATACAACGAGACGACATGATTTTTCCGCGTTCCCGCCAAAACTCAGCAAAAAATACGTGTCTAATTTTTTTTTAAATCTATCTGACAGACATATTATATTTTTTTAGTCATCAAGTATGTATCTACACATATTATACTGACAAAAACTGCGTGTTCCAATATTTTCTGATAATCTTTGTATTTTTTAGGATACTAGCCAAAAAAATCAGAGAAAGGACGTAACAGTGCGGCCTATGCCGTTGTAGAGTAAGGAAGTGAAGGTTTCTCAAGAGCACAGAAGCAGAATAAAGCAACCGAGGGGACGCTGCTTCTGTGCTTCATAACCTGGATGAACTCCCCATAAGTCCGGGCATCTTTCGTAGATTTACCGCTCGTAACTAAAAAAGGGCAAGAGGTTCTCTAGTATAGGTAGGTATCTTGATCTTGATGGTAATTGCGATCAGTTTTCAATCCTAAAAATACTAAGATTCTACAGTTTCTGGAATGCTTTTTCACAGACCTCATGACAAATACAGATATATTATGGTAACCCTATCTTCAAAGGACTAAAGGCACTTCGCGAATCGCGCTGTATTCGATTTATCCGATAAATTGTGCGATTTATTCGATGATTGGCCTGTAGGGATCAACTTGTGGCTTTTACCATCGGAACCGTGGCTTTTAGTATCGTAAATGCAGATTAGATTTAACTTGAAATACTTGGAATAAAGCCCAATACAACGTCCTCCATACAAAATATATGTGTAATAGAAATTGCAAGCTTGTTTCAGCATCAAGTTATATTTCAGACTCAAAATATGAATAATATGAATGCTCTTTCGTTAAAAATATAACCAAAATCTGTTTTTTTGTTACCATTTTAGCCAGGTTGAATTGTTTTTAGCCAGGAAGGTGAGACGGCAAATTATTTTGCGTGCAGTATTACCTCTGATACTACGAAACCTATATGAAAGCACTTCTAAAACTCAGCGAGGCAGTATCTTGCACTCTATATTTGTATGGAAAACGTTAACGCTTAAGGCACAATCTAATATCAGACATCTAAGGTTATAAGAACGTAGCTATGCTACGAAATATTATTTTTATGCGCTTTGAAGTACGAGTATACCGTTGCACGATACACACTTACTCGTACTTACTCGTAGGAAAATGTCACTTTCCGCTACTAGTTAACTGAAAGTACTCGTAATAAGATCCTAACTTTAATACTATAAGACCACTTACTATTTTTGTTTGCTGCTTGTCCGTAGTCGATGTCAGCTAACTCTCAACCTCTCTTATAATAGGTTCTATCTCTTATATTAACGAAAATATTGCTTTAAGATTTACAACTATTTTATACTGACTGAACTCACGTGTAGGGATAGTTGTAACGACTATAGTTTCGGTCGCATTCGGCGACCTTTCTCAAGTTGGCGAGTGCTAGCACGCGGAGCCGTCTCGCAATGCACTGATTTAAGACTAATTCTGGAACCGGATTAATAGTAGAAATACAGATATTAGGCCCAATTATGAAGGCGCTATCGTAATTATAATAACTAATAAGCATATTTCTGTTTCTTTTTCAATTTAGGCATTCGATAGAGAGACTTTAATCAATATTTTTTGTCAATTCTGTTTCTGTCAATAATTTTTTGATAGCGAATATAAAAATAATTCAACATATTAATTAACAATTAGAATATTTAAAATATTCAACTACCTTTTTGCTTGTAAAACTACAAGAGAAAAGATAGTTGAATATTTTGTAACCTCCATTTATAACCAATTTTCAAAGAAGAGACAGACAAACTTCTCAATTCGGTAGAGTTTTTTTAGAATATTGAGAATTAAAAATTAGCGTAGAGATATCAAATAGTATATCATTGAAGTCTATATCAATGATTATGCTATAAGAGTAGGCTTATCGAATTTCAGCACCTATTATTAAGAATTAGTTGTGATGTAACCAAAAAGTTTTTATGATCATAGGTTGACCAAGCATAATCAATTCAAAGTATCAGGTGTCAATTTAATTTGATTATCGAATTATATAGGCGCCTAGGAAGCAATCAAATCAATATTAAACACCATAAAAACTTACGAAACTGTATGGCGTAGCAGAAGACAGAATTAAGATGGCCGACAAGTAGGGTAAAATCAAGAGCTTCGAGCAAATATCTACAGAGCCACAGTCCCTAAGTAATTTTTTTTTATATCGTTATACATACCGACTTAGATATTTACATTAAATAATTCACAATGACCCGTTTGTTCGAATCACGACGTTATGTCACCTAATTAGTGCTTGTAACCGAGCACTGTGGCATCGTGCGGCGTTGTAGTCGGCTTGCCATTGCCTTACGACTAACTAAAGCCTGCCCACAACAAAGGTATAGATATTTTTGCTCGAAGCTAGCAACTATCAAAAAGCCGTGGTCGTGTAAAGGTAAAGCTCTCGTTACAACCGAAGGTATCGGCACAAATCCTGGTCCTACTTTAATCAGTTCTTTGGATTTTATGTACGCACGTATTTTACACTACTGGCTTATCGTGAATTTTAAAATATTGTTAGCAAATCTGCATGCGTTCGTAAACGAAATTTGATGGTATATCCACAATAAATCTGGGTCTACAAAATTTCACTAGGTCATCGATGTGACCCAATCGCTTTTCTTGGATATGTTTATCTTCAAAATAGTACTATAAAAATCCCGATATATTTAGAAAAGTTTAAAAACCTGTAGGAACAAGCTGAATAAAACCCGCCTGATTATGCCTTTGAAAATCTTGAGTCCATGTACCTATGAATAATAGCATTACGATTTCTTTAACTGAGTTAATTTGATAATTTCTTAATTCTTTTTTGATTTTAATTTTCTTTTTATTAATTGTATAGTACGAGTAAGAAAATAATGCATGCTGTGCTTTCTTAAGAAAAATAGCACTATAAGCCCGATTACAGAGGCGCCAGCGTAAATTTAATAGCAACGTAAAAAACGTTCTCTCAATCGAATGCCTTAAGTGAAAAAGAAACAGAACTATGCTATTTAGCTAATATGATTACGGTGGCGCCTCTGTAATAGGGCTTAATGTGCTATTAAACTTACGAAAATTTATAAAAACTTACGATATAAATTAACTTAATGTCATTGAGTTTATTTATATCGTAAGTTGTTAAAGTGTATGTATTAATGTAGTTATTAATTGCGATAATAAATAAATAAAATTAATGATTTGGTTATTGTTGAGTAAAATAAAACATCACGCAGTATGTATAGTTAAAATACTACATTGAAATTTAGAAGCATTTTCGCGTGTCACCAACAGCGAGCTTCGCTACCGTGTTATGTTGTACCATTGTAACACGTTTTATGATGCCGTCCGTTCGTCTATTTCACTATACACATATATTATTATCTACTGTCTGTGCGACACATTTGTGACGGGGCTTAAATCAGGCCGCATTTCAACACGATGTTACATCACCTCGCGAAATTGGATTGCAGGGAAGCCTGTAATGTAGAGATACGGAGTACGGAGCTGTTTTATGAATGGGCTTGTTTTACGGAGTATTAATGAACTCTTGACAGGTGAGTAGCGATGGCATGTGTTATGTAATGTTAGTTTTGATCTATACTGAGTAGTTCTGCAGTTCTGAGAGTAAGTTTTTCAATCCCATGGATAAAGTTGGTGTTTTCTGAGAAACGTATGCAAAAATTAAACTCAAATGGTCAAGTTTTTCTTTTAATACTAGAATGGGACATTAGATCGAAACTAAACTACTCGTTAAAACATGAAAAACTATTCTTACATAGACGTTTATGAAAGTCAACCATTTAGGCTCTTGTGTAGTGAAATGTTTTCTTTGATAACACTGTGTGTCTATATATAGGATAGGACAGACAGAAGAGACTTATAGAAAAAAAACTAACCTCCAAATTTTCATATGAAATTATAAAAATGGCATGCGAGAGTTATAAATAAATAAGTAAAATAAATATTTGGGGACATCTTACACACGGCCCCTGACACCAAACTAAGCAAAGCTTGTGATATGACAGCCAGAGACTGATACACTACATATACATATTTTTAAATACATACATATATAGATAGTAGCTAAATAACACCCAGACACAGAGCAAACACCTATATTCATCACATAAATATTTGCCCTGGATTTGATAACCATGATGTACCTATGATATAAAACTTTATCCCGTGTAGGTACTATGATAAAGATTAACTCTATAGAGTTTTCATAGTGAAGACGCTTTAATAAATTGTCTTACATCTTAGTTCTCTAATTTAATGTAATTTAATCTTCTAATCTTACAGTCTGAAACATACCTAACAATACTTTAACCGTATCGAAGAAAATAAATAAAGTTACCATATTCTAACAAATTTCAAAACTAGGTCTCCTTATTAAAAATTAATTGATAACTAAATCGAAAGTTACACGTAACTGGATACCGGTACCATCAATATCGTGGATGAAATATAATTTCTAAAGATCAGTTCACACGATGTTGACCTCTCGTTTCACAATCGTGTAGTGGGCGGCTGGGCCAATATAGGTACTATCGCTACCGTTTGAGCTTTGGTTCGAGCAAAGGTTTAGAAAAGAATTTTAAGGAGATTCTATGATTTGAGCTTAGCACTTTAAAAAGATGATTGATTATGGGTTAATAAACAGCATTGAATTTTCTAAAGAATATTTATTTGCAATCCTGACGAAAATATATATCGTAAAACGTAATCTAAATATAAATATAAATAAGTAATTAGGTAGAGAGAGTTCCTAAAAATGCCCGCTCTGTTACACTATGTAAATACATGGCAGTCTCTGGGTAAAGTAGAAGCACGGTTATGATATCATTACCCTAGTAGAAGTCTGTTGACATTTGATTTGGCTGTTAAGTAACAACTAAAAAAACATTTATAATAAATATAGTATGTCGCAATATCTCGACAAGAATAGTACTTATGCTCATAAAATATATCATCCATCAGCCAAAAGACGTCCACTGCTGGACATAGGCCTCCCCTATGGATCTCCAATAAGACCGGTTGATAGCGGCTTGCATCCAGCGCGATCCTGCGGCCTTAATGAGGTCATCTGTCCATCTTGTGGGTGGACGTCCTACGCTGCGCTTGCCGGTACGTGGTCTCCACTCGAGAACTTTTCGACTCCACCGGTCATCAGTCCTCCGCGCTATGTGCCCTGCCCATTGCCATTTCAACTTGCTAATCCGTTGGGCTATGTCGGTAACTTTGGTTCTTCTACGGATCTCCTCATTTCTGATTCGATCACGCAGAGAGACTCCGAGCATAGCCCTCTCCATAGCTCTTTGGGCTACTTGGAGCTTACTAATAAGGCCCATAGTGAGAGACCACGTTTCTGTGCCATAAGTCATCACTGGCAACACACACTGGTCGAAAACTTTCGACTTGAGGCACTGAGGTATGTCGGACGAGAAGACACTACGAAATAAAAAAAATATATATATATCAAACAGCGAGAAATCATTAATTACTAAAAGTTAATTTGTAGATGATAGCTTTTTAAAGCTTTTGTGTTCTCATAATCGGCATAACTCATCAACGCTTCTCGCTACTTAAGTGTGAACACAAAATAAAACTGTAAACAATTTTCTACTAAGTACAAATAATTATTTACAATAGGTAATGGCAGTAAACTCTAATTTATTAGTAGTGCAAGTAAGTAATACTATTAATAATTTTATTCCTGTTTCCTGGGAGAGTTTTTGAGTTTTTGTTCAATGATAAAGACGCCTGTTGTTTGCTACATTCGTTTATATATAATATATACTATGTATTTTTAATTTTGGTGGAAAAAATTAACTAAATAAATCTTTTTGGCACAAAACATAAAGGACTTAAAAAAATATTTCTATGCTAAGGCTATTAGTACCATATTAGTAATTAAAACCTCTTGAAATAATTTTCAGTACATCAAGATATAAAAATATGAGACCACCTCTGAAATCTTTACAAAATCTGCATTTATATTATGTTGACGGCTGATAAAATTTGCATTGATAATATTTTGCAATTTATTATTATATACTACGGGACTAATCGCGCACTACAATTGTTCCATTTTTCAGTCTACCCGTGACCACGGTCGATGCAACTCGGCCGAAACGTCGGGATGATGAGGTATTTATTTATCTCGTAATTTTAGTGCGCGATTAGTCTCGTAGTATATAGCAATAATGTGTTCAAATCGCGAAAGTTTAAAAACAACAAATATTTTGCAATTTTAGGATTGGTTTCATAGTAAAAATTGTTCACACTGATGTCCTACAGATTGCACTCAAAAAATTGTAGGTATACACTATACATATTTAGTAACGTGCACACAGCATGTCGCCTAAACAGGGCTATTACTAACTCGGTATAACAGTCGACACAGAGCTTCGTAAGAGCAATTCTCGAGCAAAATGGCAACATTTCAACTCAACTGGCAAAGTTGAGAGTCACAGCATAATTAAATCAGTAGAGCAAGTTCCGTTCTGTAATAGTTCAAGTAACTGTAGGGACTACTGATCTTTTACGACAAGGCTATGAAATCCGGGCACTCGCATTTTAATTTATCAACTATCTGTCTAGACCTAAGGTGACTGTCCACTATAATGTATCATACTACGACCGTGCTCGGAACAAGGCACAACATTTTCTAGCTACTAGACCATTCTGTTACCAACCGTCGCTTGATCTGCACGGAAAGTTTCGTCACCTGTAAAATTTAATGTTCTAGACGACTATTAGGTACATTGATAATACGTTGTAGTGGGCATGGTAGAGCGCATTGCCTTGCTTTCCGTGCCTACATAGATTTCTAGCACGGTCATTGGATGGTACGTTATAGTGCGCAACCACCTTTAGTATCATTTTAGAATCCTGCTAGGTTTTTTATTTGATGTAAATACCAGTTATAAATAAACCAATTAAAATCTAAGTATCGTCTACACAGGCAAGTCCAATTACTTACGGAATAAACAGTTATATAAATTAATAATTCACAATAAACTTGTGTTTTATTGAAACCTTCATACCCTTAATTATAAGCTCCGTAAGGTGTGGCAAGAGAAAAATATAGATTTTAGTTAAGAGACCTACCTCAACCTTAATTTGCTAACTGAACACGTTGCAATAGTTGTTATAACAGGATTTATTCTAATACTTATAAATAGCAAGGTAGTAATGCTATCTAGGTATTGTATCTTCTAGAATCATTATTTTCAATTATTTTTTTCATTTTAGCTTTTGCCTTTCTATCTTATTTTAACTACGATCATTTTTAATCTTTAACGGTTCTGTGGTATTATCATGAATGGAAAAACCGAGCTGAAATTCACGCATTCACGTTCATTTAAATAAAGATATTGTACTGAAATATTCGAACTATATGTTGTTATTTTTACAAACAATTATTAGACTAAAAGATACAATCAATAATAATAATTTTATTAAGACTGCTTAGTTATAAGACGGCAAAAATCATACATAGGTTAAGTTAATACTTAACCTATGTATTACTTACTACTACTACTTACTTGATCTTATTTTCAATACAATAACTATTGTATTTAAGTACTACACAACCTATTAAACATGCAGAATTGTAGACTAATATATTATTTCACATAATGATTTGGAA
Source organism: Hypomecis punctinalis (assembly GCA_949316475.1). NCBI lineage: Eukaryota > Metazoa > Arthropoda > Insecta > Lepidoptera > Geometridae > Hypomecis > Hypomecis punctinalis. The sequence continues at coordinate 18,344,046 of OX438802.1, forward strand.
ATAAGCTAAATAAACTTATGTGTGTGCTTTAGCAAATAGAGCTGCAAAACATAAGCAAAACTTAAAATTTCTTACCTACATAGGTCTACTGCAAAATGCTTACTATGCACACGTTCCAAATAACTCGTGCAAAATACCTAATTCGATTGTAAAGTAACTTTCTCCGGCCCTGAGAAATAATTCGATGATTGTTGAACAAAACATATTGTTTGTCGTCAAACAAAGAAAATTGGACAATTTTATTTTGTCCAGAGTTCTTTCGGGAGAATTAATGTATTTTCAGATAAAAATGTTCCGAAGTTCTTGGCGTCAAGTTGTTGTTCGAGTTTTGAAGATAACTCTGGACTCTGTTTTAATTTTTCCCATCTTATTTTTATCTCGCATGTAGGTACAATTGTACATTTTGTCAGAGATCAATACGTTGCTATCAAAACACTAAGTATAATAGCAAAATAGGAAATAGTAAGTAGGAAACTTTGTCACCATATACCATTTTACATGATTTAACAACTATAAATTCAGACAAAGTTTTGGTCTACAGATAATATAGTTATCGCACTAAATCTTATAGTTCTATATTTCCTGTTCAAAAATTAATTGAAATGAAATTCAATTTATTGTAATAAACCTTAAAAAACAACTAAACATATAAAAAAAAATACTTTTTATAGGACATAGGTATATTTACATTATAAATAAAAAACTGCTTTGAGGTCGCTGTCCGCGGGCAAAGTACCTAAGAGGCTGGTGACATTACCCCATTGGATAGCAAGGCTGTCTTTGACCGAGGTAAGCACCAGCCTTTGGATCATTTGCTCATTCTATTAATTTTTTTGATAGATCTCTATACAAGCGCCAGGCGCCAGGACCCCACGGACCTAAAGTTTCTAATCCAAAAGGCATAAACACGTATCCATCGCCAAGCGATTCATATTTCTGCCTTTTGTGGTTTTCGGCCCTGAAAAATTAATTACCTAATACATATCTATCACATACCTTTAACTTATATGTAGGTATAACTTTAATCACTCATTTAATAACATGCGCCGAAATCATTAACTGCGGTTTAACTAGAGACGAAATGAGCGCACAAATCCGTCATAACGCACACATTGTTGTTTGATTAAACGTCTCGGGTCGTCGCATTCATTCTGCCTAGTGTTCCAGCGAGCTGTAAGTATTTCTCAGGCATGCAAATGTCACTGTCGCGTAGCATGGCTTAGCTATGCTATAGCTACGATTCGCGCCACTCGAGTAATTTGCTGGTTATTTATCGCCCCACTCAGCTAGATGTATTTCGAAAGGGGCACTTTGAATCGAGAAATTATGCGAAAACATGTGTGGGTGTTATATGACAATGCACGAATGCATAGGTAACAAAGCGTGATCTAGACGCCGTGACGTGTCTACTTACTTAGTTATCTGTGGTTATTGCTTGGCTAAGCACTATTGTATGTACTTTATGTTCTGTCGACAATTTGCGTCTATAGCCAGGAAATATTTATTACATAGCTCGGCAACGTAAATGTTCTCAAAATAATGTTTTACTTAACGCAAATTGTGATAAAACAAGCACCGCAATATTTTAGGTGTCATCAGTTTATGCACGGATCCTATATTTTCTCAATAAATTCATTTAGGTTTGTAACTACGTTCTAGCTATGAATTAAAATTTCAGTAGCTATGCTTTCAAAAGAAAATTACGTAGATACATAATAATAACATAATATGAAGGCGCCTTCGTAATTATCATAGCAATTTAGATAATTCCTGTTTCTTTTTCACTAAACGCATTCGATAAGGAGAACACTTTATACGTTGCTATTAAATTTACGATGGCGCCTTTTAATCTACGTACTATTAGATATTGTACAAGATAATTTCATTTAAGTACATTCAGTAGGTACCTACATTACCATCTATAATTATGTAATCTTATCCGTACGAAAAATGTAATAATAAGAGATGAATGTTTTTGAAGGCTTTTTCATTTTTTTTTCATATATCTTAAAGCTTCGAAAGAGGTCACGTTTAGTTTATTTTTGTCTACAACAATAAGGTAAAATAATGCAATAACGTTGTTATTGAAAAGGCGCACATTTCCTCTACTTGGAACGAATTCAATTTAAATAGCCGAGTATCAATGAAATAACCCGTTAGAATTGATAAGTAATTTGAATAGCTGTGTTGCCATTGTTGAAAAAGTCAATGACGTAGTAGTGACAATATAGCGTTGTGAAAAAAAAAGAAATTCATTAAGCATCGCCGCTATTGTCATGGCATTTTCCTCTTCTTACAGTACTGTGAGCTAAATTAAATTCCGTTGAAGCATATTGAATTTATTATTAGATTCCTACTTCTGGTGGGTACAGTAACATGAGTAACATCAATCAAAAGTTTGCTATGTAAATAAATCTGCCGCCCTTATGAAAAGTGCAATAACTAACTTTGAGTAACTTTTGAGAAAAACGCGATAGAACAATTTTAAATTGTTTTAAGTGTATCTCTGCCCTTAAGTGAGGTATCAACTTGAAACTTGCACAAGATTGTAGATAAAAATGTTGAGCATATTACCAGGTACTTCAAAACTGAAAATTATGTTATTTATGCTACTTAAATCACAACATTGTTTTTCTGTTTAAAACAATACATCAAAAGTGTAAATGATTACCAGTCATAACCACAATAAGTAACATAGTTATCGCACTTTTTGTTAGTAAATCAACATATTTCAATTTAGATTAGCAGGTGCTTCTGAATAGTCTGTATGGTAATTCTAAGTATAAGTGCAATATTTGTCTGACTTATTGCAGTTTTCATTAGAGTTTAATAAATTTTATTGAATGTGATTCAAATAAAAGGCGTTATTATGTAAGACAATGTTTAATGTTGTACATAAAAATGAGGTTCATTTATTTTTAAAATGCTACAAACATCACTGTAAGATTTAATGACTGTAAAATAGTGATTTTAAGTACTTAATCTAAACTAAGTGTCAGTCATAATTTTTTATTAATTTAACAAAAGTCATCTTCATAATTATATTTAGCACAGTGCACAGTGAGATCAATCTTTCAATCAGTTTAAAAAAAATATGTACGATAATCCTTTTACCCGACTGCATGACGCAAAAGAGTGGTAATGTGTTTATCAGCCTATGTATTATGTATGTATGTTTCTTTGAAGCACTACACAGATCAAACGCCTGGGCCAATTATTATGATTTACACGTCAATCGATTCCTCTTAGTCAGAGTGTCACTAAAGATATTACGTTAGTGAAAATTTAATATGGCGTGGCGACTACTGGACGCCATATCGTGGAAATGAAAAAAAAATTAAAGTCAACAAACTACTGATGTACTCGTAGTTTGTTACCCCACTTTATTTTGAATAGGTATTTAAAAATCAGTTTTAGTTTTCACGCGACATTTTTGGATTCAGCTTACCGTTTAGGATCTATATCGATTTAAAGTTTTTAAAACAATTCTGACATACAGGTTTTGGACAGTACAAATGTACAATGAAAAGACGAAAACTTTTACGTATATAGTCGGGTTTTTTGGGTTGTTTTTTTAACTATTACTTTATTTTACTTATTAACTGAGTTCTGGTGCCAAATTTGGATTGAGCAAAGATCAATCCAAATTAGTGCCAAATTTGGATTGAGCAAAGATCAATCCAAATTAGGCACCAGAACTCAGAGACTTCAGGTAAATTTAACCAGAACTCTCGTCTCGTTAAAGGCACTAAATCTGCTATCATTCTTTGCTTACGCCCTTTGGCAATACCTCTTACAGAGGTTTTGCTTTCAGTATCAACAATTGGAAAACATCGTTTTTTATTATTTTTACTTGAAGTTTTACAGTCACAATCGTCATGCATCTCTTTATACCATAAAATAAAAAATCCTCTGTCTGCCCTAACCATCATCATGTGTTTCAAATACACCCTTGGTTCTTTATTTCTTATTTTATGTTATGATGAAACATCTTCATAACATTAGAAATCAGATATTGTCATGACTTTTACTCTGTTTTTGTTCGAGTTACTCATTTTCACCGCGTCTGCGAAGTCCTCAAAGTCATAATAAACCTTTTTCTTCTTTGTTACGGATTTTTTGACTTGATCGTGGAAGTGATCGGCAGACATGTACGTATGGCCGGGTTCAAAATATTCCACTGTAATAGATTCTGCAGAAATGAGTTCGCTGTTTACTATGTTAACCAAAAAACTCATGAACGCATCAACTATGTAGTTGAAATAATGGCATTTAGTTTGTGTAGGTATATTGTATCGCTTGTTTCTCCTAAAAATAAACGCCATAACTTTACCTTTTACTTTAAAATATTAGTGAACTTTCAAATAACTCGCCGACTTTTCTTAATATAAGTGCAATAACTTGTACTTATTGCACTTATGACTAGGAGACGGTATCACAAAAAATAAATTAATCTATATAAAAATGGTATATAACTCTAAGTTATTGTCTTTATGGCTAGTAATGATGACCTAAATAATAGAATTTAGACTTTACCTTACCACAACTCAAGTTATTGTGGTCTTGCTTGGTAAACTAACACAAAGTTCCTAATATATTGCAGTTATGCTTAACAAAAACTCGAGATTTTCAATAGATACGTCAAAAATGTCTAAGAAGAAAATGTAGAGCTTTTTTTTCTGATCACGAATATGTATATAACTCAATTTGGCCAAAAAGTCGAGTTATTGCACTTTTCATAAGGACGGCAGAAATTTATGCTAGGAATAACACCGTACAAAGTATTATGGCATGAATATACATATTTGTAGTTATTGCATGGTTGTGTAAAAACTTGTAAGGTTTTTGAACTATATTCATACATAAAAAGTAAAAAAAATATTTTGTCATAGGTAAAAAAACAATAATAAATTAATAGTTGAAATATTGAAGGGAATTGAGTTCTTTTTAGGGTTCCGTACCTGAAACGGAAAAAACGGAAACCTTATAGGATCACTTTGTTGTCCGTCTGTGTGTATATTATGTCAAGACTCTTTATGTCGAGATCGCGTAAAGATATCGAGTTGAAATTAAAACTAAACTAATTAAACTGTATACGTATATCTATGGTCTCTTGCAGTTGTGTAAAAGAAAAACTTCTCAGTTATCGTTTAAAAAAGTAAGAGACGTTTATTTCGTAAAAAAACCGCATATTTCGATACTCACAAAAACCAAAACCTACAGGGTACTTCCCGTTGACATAGAACTATGAAATTTGGGAGAAGCATTGTCTTAGAGTACACATATAGGAATAAATCTGAAAACTGTACATTTTTATTTAAATCACAAAAAATAGGGCCTTGAAATTCACAAAATATGGGTTCAAAATTCAAAGTGAGTAAATCGTATCATGTAAGGTATCATACAAAAGAACTTCATTAGCACATGCTAAAACATGTTTTTAATTATTTTAACAACGTGTTTGTACGGAACCCTCGATGTGCGAGTCTGACTCGCACTTGTCCGGTTTTTCTTAGTTACATAAGTTTCAGGCCCTATTAGGTATTAGACAGCGTGCAGTAGAGGACAATTGAGTACCTAATTTAAAGCGTATTTTCACACACAAGCATTTAACAAAATACCAACATTTTAACGTGTTGTTCGAGTCATTGTCGAGTCATAATACGAAAGTAAATAAAAATGTGTCATCAAGATAACTTTGTTCATATCTTTAAATCTATTAAGTAAATATTTGCTTTGTGTCTTTTTTTTTGGAAGATTTCTACCACCGCGCCTCAAGATGGGCTGGAAGACCTTGACATTGATTCACTATGCAAAAGTTCACAACGTTACAGAGTTTTCAAAGACAAAATGCAAACTCACGCAGTTAATCATTTACCTATATCAAAAGACACGCGACTTGTTTCCTATTCATAATTTTCTTGTAGGTAATAAAGCATAAGACGCATAATTCAATGGTATGGTGGTGGAAAAGTTTACACAAAGAACTGTCAGTTTGTTTCAAGATATGCGTAAAAGCGTTTTCTTTCTGAATATCCATGTCCATACTAATGAAGTTTGTAAAATTATAACTTTAACTCAGACCAAATAAAAGATCAAGACAGAACGTCGTTGAAAAGTAAAGTGAGGCTGGTTTTTTATATATGAGGTCAGTGCGTCGGTGTTGCGCCGCCATAGTTCGACTGACAATCCAAGGCATAGTTTAATTGTACGTGTATGTGTGTGTAATTGTGTCTGTACACGGCGAGGCATAGTTTTACCGGTTTCACTTGATTGTATCTCAACATTCCGTCTTGATTTTTTTATTTGGTCTGAGATCAAATAATAACAAACAAACAAACAAGAAATTTAACGGGCTACATCTTCGTCAATTTTTGTTTAATCTATAAGGAAAAATACGTGTCTAATATATTTTTTAAATCTATCTGACGGACTAAATATATTTTTTTATCATCTGGCTTATTCTGTTAATGTTGAGCAAAGTAGACTTACCTGTTGATTCTAGCGAGTCGGGGCCAAAGCAGCGCTGCCATCGTTGCTTACTCCTCATCCTTTAGTAAGCGCCGTTGTCTGCAACAAAGACGAACTGTTAAAAATATCTATTAGCTGTAATTAGCCGAAGTTTCCCCGGAGCTGTTCAATTATCACATAGACGGTGAAGTGGAGCATATAGACTGGCAGGTGCTGGTAAGGAAATTTACTGAAATTATGATAAGTACATTTTTTATGCAACCGATAATTTCATTTTAGCTGGTTTGTTTAGCAGTGTTAGATTTAGGTAAAGCTGTTTGAAGATCGCCTCAAGATCAAGACTGATTGATCAGACGTCGAACCGTGACTTACGAATTTTAATGTATCATCTGAGTTTTGTTTTAAAAACGTTCATCATCATGTGGTAATAATTGCAACAAATATAGGTATACTGAGCGCCACACAAATCGACGGATGGGAAGTTATGCGCAGAGCAAAAGCCAAAATATAGGCATTCGCGGGAGCCAGAGAGACGAGACGCCGGGGCACACCCGCCCGCCAACCTCATGCCTCCCGCACGCTCCTTGCGCACTACGACACGCATCATCGGAATGGTGCACACATGCGCAATAATTAGCCAATCACGGTGAAGTGTCATCTGCGGCTAACATCTCATCTGCTAATTTGTGTGGCGCTCAGTATATGTGTACATTTTTTGTGTGTTTTATTTATTCATTCAGAATAACAAAAAAATGTTTGTCACATATTCACGTCATAATTATTTAGTTATTATTATTTTTCTTTTCTTATTAACTATGCTCTTTAAATTTTATTTTACGATAAACAATTTATTCACTTAATAAATATATATTAGATGATTTCTGACACAGGGTATCTGACCCCAAACTAAGCAATGCTGTACCACATAATTATACATTACAATATACATACATATTTATAAAAGTTGAGATAAACCAATATATATCCAGAACTAGACAAACACCATATCAATTAAGCAATCCGATAACCAAATGCAAATTGTCCCAACTCTTAACTAAAAACCCAGCCCGACTAAAACATTCCTAATTTAAATTTCTAACTAAACACTCGTAATTAACTGCACCACTATCTCCCAGGCTAGCCGTTCCTCATTAGGCACGGTGAGGCAAGAGCCAGATCGCGATAACGCATTACGCATGCGCCGGCCCATTGTCTTCGCCCAGATGCCTAGATAATAGAAAGCCCGGGGTTATAAGGAAAGCTTTCAGATATTGCGACGTACATGACGTGTTTGAAAAGTTGTCGAGCATTCTCGCAGCTTTGTTGTGATTCTGGTTTCTTGCTCGCATTGCTCTGCATTTTGGGATGGGATTTTGTTTGCTCACAGCTACTTTATGTACCTAGTTTATATTGTTTGCTTACTGTCACCTTAGTTAATCAGATAGTTTATCAGAGTTGATACTCAAACATTAATATTTTCTCAAGTGTAAAAAGCTCTCAGAAGTTTTCTAGTCATTTTAATAACCTTTTATTTTAGTACAAAATATAAAAAAATTGTAATACTGAGTGCACTATGTCCAGACGATAGTGGTTACACAAAAAAAAAACAAGCTGTTATTTGCTCTGCCTCGATAAAAGAATTTATTATACTTAAATGATACGCTTTTTAGCTAAAAACTTGAGACGGACTAAAAAATCGTTCAATTCAACTGAGCACAACTAACCAAGTTGTTACTATAAATCAATTATACTAAATAACCAAATCAGAATACCTAAATGCCTAAACAATCATCTGTTTCATAGAAAAATTCGTTGACCTCTAGAAAAGTACAGCACAGCCGACAACTGAAAATGTCAAGATAACCTATCTTAGGACAATGTTGCAAACTTGAAATGTATTTTCGTGAACTACTCCAGAATAATTATTTTTTTGCAAAAAATAGCATGACCGACTTCACCCGTGTACAGAATCATTACATAGTATAAAACAAAGTCGCTTTCCGTTGTCTGTCCGCATGTATGCTTATATCTTTAAAACTACGCAACGGATTTTGATGCAGTTTTTTTTTAATAGATAGAGTAATTCATGAGAAATGTTTATATGTATAATACACCTGTGCGAAGCCGAGGCGCATCGCTAGAACGCAAATATTATGCACGGATTTTCACATTTTTCACATTATTGTTGATTTATCAAAAATGGCTTAACCGATTTCGATAAATTTAAATGGGACCAATTTCGATAAATTTAAATGGGACCAATTTCGAAGTATATTCTTTCCAATAAAAAAAATATTGAGATCGAACGACTACAAAAAAAGTTAGGCGTGGTTATACATAAAAAATAAAAATATATATATATATATGCGTCGAATTGTATACCTCCTCCGGTGGTTCGTCGGTCAATAAAAATATCTATATTTTCAATTAAACGTAAAGTCTTTTTTCTACTTCCTCATAACAAATTTTACAAAGTAATATTTTAAACAACACTGTAAAGTACAAGCACCTGAACTATCTTAACTAAACCTTATACAGACAAGCGGAAAACTATTCAAACAAATTCACAGCGACCTTATTAGTGGCTTTAAATAAGCTTCAGTGGGGATATTTCGCATATTCTGCTTAATAACTTAGGCCCAACTTAGCGCACGTGCCAACTTGCGATTGCGCCTACCTACAACTTAATGTCAGCACTGAAACTCTACTTTAATAGTAGACAAAATAAAGTTTAAAATTGATTGTAGTAGCGATAAGGGTGTACCACAGCTATGCATACCTGACCAATTTGAGTCTAGTCCAATAATTAATATAACACAGAATAGGTAACGGTTCTAGGTGGTCCGAAATACAAGTCGTGAGACTAACGGAACGAAGGCGGAAAAGACCTTGTTAAGGATTTAGAGTATTGATATGCCAAAAATGATAATGGAATGAAATGGAAGCACTGACAACATGGTATTTAGAGTTATTTTTCATCACATCGATTCGAAAAGAACTACTTGGTTCGCCTTTAAGTGCGCCCAAAGTTGGTGTTTTCTATAGGTAAGGAACTTTATAAGTGCGCCGGAATTATCTTTGCCGCGCACTTTTTGAATTTGGAACAAATAAGTGCGACGGAATGAATTTTGCCGCGCACTTTTTGAATTTGGAAGAAATAAGTGCGACAGAATGATCTTTGAATTTGGAAGTATTTGTAATGTTAGTGTTCAGCGCCAAGAAAATGAATGTAAATATACTTAAGTTTTTATTTGTTTTAGATACCATTTAATTTCAATTTAGTTGTAACTCTACTTTTTATTAAATAATAATAAATATGAGGCGCCTTTTATTTTCCCATAGAGGTGATGAAAAGTAGAGTGTACCACTCGAGCGCAAAATATATTTTTGGCTCGGGCGACGTATATTGAATCCCTCGGTACGTTCAGGATTCTACTAAAGAATCCCTCGCTACGCTCGGGATTCTACTCTAGAATCTGCATTTCGCTCTGGATTCCAAAAAGCGCCCTCGCCGTAAAAATATTATTTTGCTCCCTTATGATACAATCTATTAATTGTATTTAGTTTTGGTATTGTAATGTATTGTATTTGCTTTTCAGCCTTTTGGCATTATCAAAAATGCGCTTAGGCACGTCAAGTTGTAACAAAGTTAAAATTAGATTTTTGTTTTCAGATTGCGGGGGTTTCGGGGAAGATTATTTTGATGAAGAATTCAAAAATCTGTTCTGGATTTAGTGTTATTTATTCTGGAATGTGTCTGTGTGTTCGTAGTACCTTCAAAATACATACCTAATTATAGTGTATGGAACTAGCTGACAGTCAAGCTTATTTATCTATTTAGATAAAATATGTCACATTGTGTGATATGCGCAAAACACCGCGTAATTTTACTTAGTTTTCTAACTGATATTATGTTAGCATCGCTTTTAGCACTGGTTTAAAAGCTTCAGATGTAAGTGTTCCATTTATAATAACATTTTCATTTCGAAACGGCGAATATTGTATGCTTATGACGGGCTGATTTTATCACAAAACGTACGCCGATATTTTTATCCATTCCTAATCCTTGATTGCAAAGCAGAATGCGACATATTATCGAATCACGATGTCAATCGAATGATTGACGTTTGTATAACTCGATACACCCTATTTTATACGTGGGCGAGCATTTCCCGGCATTGTTCAAATAACGATTTGGCTGATAGTGATATCAAAACATCTATGGTGCACAAAGCCTATTTATATTTTACGAAGAATTTTTAAATGGTTCATATAATTATGTTCTCCTTGTGATCATTATGACCTACTTTTAGAATAATGCGATCTTATTATATATAGGATAGGAATTTATTATTTGTCAAAATATGGAGCTGATTTTGAGATTGCGATAAAACAGCAGTTCCACACATTGTCCTTGGTATGTACAGAAAAGAAGCCCAAAACACGATCAGTTTACAAGAAATTGATTCGCATTATTGCTAAAGTATACTAATTTTTATTTTTTATTCTGAGATCAACCCTATTATAATAAAAATCAATGGTTCGCTGAATAAGCTAATCGTTGCCATACAACTGATTTTATTTATGAGATTTCAGGGTTGGTTTCAAACTATACGTATATATTTATGTTGAAATGCACTTTCGTACACTTACTACTTTAAATGCTAAAACTATCAACACTACTACTAGATAGAAAGCAATTGGATCATCCACAGACCCTTGAAGGTCTAAAGATAATCGAAATGCTCAAGGTTACTGCTAGTTGGCAGAGTGCCCAGCATGATTATCACGCTGAATGGCAATGTTTATACGTTGAGCCAGATAAGCACCAGCATTTTGGTCATGCGTCGCGTCCACCAGACGCTCAGAAAGACTTTGTGTATCATAACCTTCGAAAATATAATTTCGATCAATTGTAAGTAGTTTTCTTTATGTTTACTACCTATTTTCTTACAGAAACTAATCACCACAATCTCGAACATTTCTACACCCAAGATCAACGCCGGACGTTGTGTTTACCCAAGCCGACCATTCCGAATGAAGCTAACATAACGGTCTTCTAACAACAGAGCAGTCTTATCTGCACTCGGAACTAAATAGTTACTTACTAAATACTCACTAAACTTGGAAACGTGACCGAGATTGTTCAAAACTACGGCACGAGGCAGGTGTGGCTTTTATTTGTTTTCTAGCGATTAAAATTATAAATGTATGGTAATTATGTTTAACTGTAACTAGCGCGTTTATTTTTATCTATCTGCATCTCACTTGTAAGTATACGAAGATAGCTACAATACAAGCTGCGAACCCGATCTTTGCGCAGCTGTCAATATGTGAGCTTAAATCAGGATTGGGTTTTGCACAGCTTGTACCTAGCTAACTTCACTGTACTGTACCAGCCTTTTTTAATAGTCCACTACAGGACGTAGGCCTACCCACGAGGGGTGATTGGGCCATACCCACCACGCTAGCCCAGTGCGGGTTGGTGGATTCATATACGCCATCGAATTTCTTCTACGGACGTATGCAGGTTGCCTCACGATATTTTCCTTCACCGAAAAGCCAGTGGTGTGAAATTGCGTACATAAATTCCAAGGAATTAATTGGTATGGGACCGGGATTTGAACCCGCGACCACCATGGCTCAGCTAACTTCACTACCGCCAAAACATTTGATTCGGCTTATACATGCACTTATTTTAATGATAATTCAAATTAAAAAAAAACATGAAATCTACATAAGTACTTTCCAAAATGTGATCATTGAATTGAAGTTACAGCATCGTAAGGTAGCGACTAAAATCTTGGTTAAAAGTGAAATTACCCCTAACATAATTTTTATGTTTGCTTTTTTTGATTTAATAGTTGATCTATATTTTATTATAAAATTGCCTCTATGTACATGTTTTATGGTTCAACTATACATACTAAGGTTTAACACTTTACAGCAGAATTTCACGTACTTAACAGTTTGGTATTGCAATACACATACGTATCATATAGTAGACTATTTATTAATGACTGCACTAATTGGGGACTTTATTTATCAGTCACATTTGAATACAAGTGACTATTTAGATACATTTGTGATTAATTAAAATAGTATCATGATAATTACGAATGAAAAACTCACAAAACCGAAGGAACTCCTTGGAAAAGGAGGAAAAGGCAAGATTTCCGCCAAGCCGAATTTACGTATAAAAATTTAGATGTCTTTTAGTAAAACTTAACACGCTAGAAACTGTAGTTAATTTATTTTCTCAATGAGACAATATACCTTTCATTCACAATGAATTTGGTCACCATGCAATTTGCTTTGTACTTACGTGTTCTTGTAAGTACAGATAACAATGTACAAGTTCCATACGGCGATAAATCAAGTGGACACGTCAGCCCTTCATCTCGCTAATCTAAGTAACGAACAGTGTCATAATAAACTCCAAATAAATCACATCTATTAATTAGAAACTTTTACCATTTGACACAACGAATTCATGTTACAACATTGCGAACGACTTGTTCCATGGAACTTACCCTGAAATCACTGTATACCACCGACTAGCGGTGGGGATTCCCTCATAACCAACGGCCTCTCCAGACCTGGTGGTGTCCATCAAGGATTTTCCTGGCTTAAAAAAAGGTACATAAACCTAGTGCCGCTTAAGGCAAGACTGGTGTACAAACACATTATATAACAATCTACAAGTTCCAAAGGGCGATATATCAAGTGGACACTCACGTCCACGTCAGCCCTCCATCTCGCTAATCTAAGTAACGAACATTATGACACTCCAAATAAATCACGTCTATTAATTACATTCTCGCATTACACAGGCTTTTGCAAGACGCTGGCGCGTTTGAGAAACGACGTGGTTGATTGGCGAAACAAATGGGTTTTGGCTTTGAGTTTAATACGTATTTTGTGTTAAATTCCGTGAAAGTTTTGAATTGTACACACATTACAAATTAAACACAAATACCTATAACTACGTATCATTAATTAGATACACACTTTATTGCCCCTTTACAGCATTAATAAATAATTTTGTACTTGCATTAAATGACGAGACCTATTGTTGGCGGTACTATGTATTATTATACAGATATTGTATTTTATTTATAGTATTAAGCTCGATATGTCAATAAATGATTCTGATTCTGATTCTGATTCTGATAAAAACGTTATATCATTACTATCCTTACTAAACTAATAATTTAAATCCAAAAGTTTGTGTTGTTGGTTTATTGGTTTGTTGGTTCCTCTTTCACACAGCAACAGAGCAACGGACTGACTTGACTTTTGGCATGGACATAGTTTGAAAGACAAAAAGTGACGTATGGATAGCACTACATCAAAATATCACGTGGTCGATGACGCGGGCAAAAGCTAATCATGAATAAGATTACATCCAACTTTACCAAAATATCATGTTCATGATTGTTCAGGCTAAATCCAAAATGGAGTACTCGGGAGTGAATTTTAAACGACGGCATATCAGTCATGGAACTCCTTTTTTACTGATTTTTATTAAGTTTGGTTATAGTCGGCATTTTTTCTGTGGCATCTACAGTGCTTTTATAATGTCGATGGTGTCTTACGTTACGGCTTGATTTTACTATTTTTGTTTAAGTGTTTGTCTATCATGAAAATTGGCCAATTACTATTTACATTTAAAAAACGAAATATATCTAAAGTTTGTTCATCAGAACAAAACAGATTTGCAATCTGTCTCCATTACAAAAGTTAGCCTAATGATCTTAGAGCTCTTACGCGACAAGTCGGTTCTTAATTAAGGCAGCAACTTTCTTAATAGAATGCTAATGCTTGACTAGTTTTGTTTACAATAATTGCGCAGCCATTGTTGTGAAGCAGAATTGGGGTTATGTAACTCGCTTCGCTCCGATGAAGATAGCTGTAGACGGTAGGACAGATGGTCGAGCGGAACAATGCTACTCAAATTTCTATATGGATAAAACAGATTTGGAAAACGTGTTGCAAAGTTTTTTGTAAGAGTACATGTTACAAAACAATTGGTTGTCTATAAAGTCAGTTTACGGACCATAATTTTACGTGAAAACGTTAAAAGAAAATTTTTTAAACTCTTTGACCAAGCGTGTTCTTGCGAGCGACCTCGAAGAGTCAACATGTCCTGAAGATGCCTCGTTGAGAGGCGAAATACGTGTCGAGCAGAGTGTAGTGCAGTGAGAATAAGGGTGTTATTATTAGTGTAGTGTTTTCAATATTTTGTCATATTATTTTTAAAGATTTTTTTTATAATATTTGTTGTTATCGGATTGTTAATATATTATTTAAAAAAATATACAATAGAGTATAGTGAAAATAAGTGATATTTATTATTTATTTTATCTATTTTGTAAAATTAAGTTTTTAAATGTATAATTATTGTATTAATTGTGTCATTTTATTAAATGCCCTTAAACTTATTTGCCTACAACAAAATAGCGGAAACACACTAAATATTTATTCAAACGAAAAATTTGAAAATTAATTTCCGCAAAGTAACGCTTGATTCAATCAACTATCTAGACCAATCGTGCCACTCTATTCCCTATGTGGTGTAGCGTCCAGCCCCAGTAAGGAGGTTCGCCTTGACGCTGGCTCCTGACTCCTATGTCCTCTCTTGAAGAGACTGGAAGAGAAGATCCACGATACGATACGCCACTCTATTGCTGGTTTTGCACTCTCGCTTGTACGCTCCGCTCAGGTGGTACGTGACGTACGTGACTTTTCGTGCGTGCAGCCGGCGATCACAGACTTATAAGACGTTATCAAGTCAAAAAATATTGACTTTTATACTTGAAGATAGCTAGTGTTAAGTTATGTACTAGAATTATCGTACAATGTACATCAATTGCAACGATTTCACAATAGCAACGTTTGCTTAAGCCTAATCGTTTTCTAGAGCCGTTTGTTTTAGAAAATAAAAATGTATAATCAAAGGAAACGCATTAACATTGCTCCGGTGTGTTGACGATGAAAAACATCAAAATTAAATCCAGATTTCGATATTATCTATCAACTATAAGCTCAAGTATTGTGATTTGAATCTCTGTCTTAAATTCAGACAAGATATTAATACCAGAAAATATAAATATATTTTATACGTAACTTGTTAATTCAATTGAGGCTGACGTTGAACAGATATGCGGGAGAAGGTATAAAACATTTTGGGCACTTTTGTTGCTCTACCCGACTTTGGCAACTTAATTAAAGTTAATTAAGTTGTAAAGCAGTATCGTTGCCATCTGACACCTCGAGATTGAAAACCTGTTCAATTCGGTAGCGGCAAGTAACGCACCCATTTAACACGCTCACTTCTTACCTTCAATTTAATTTCTGGCAACAATTTTCACTTAATGTTTGTGAGAAAATTGTTATAAAATTTTCGGTCCATTTCTACGAGTAGCTAAGTTTTTTTTACTGTGATTAGTTCAATAACTGCTTTATTTTTATAATATATCATTGTTCTACTCATTATTATTAAGGACTTTTTCCACAGGCCGACATTGAAATTGAGAAATCGAATAGCCACGGTCTCATTTACATTTGGAAGCCGATAGCTGAACTGTTTTCTTTTCTTTAATTCTGTTTAATTGAAATTGAATAACAGTTTCAGTTTAGATTTTTCGTCACTTAAAGACTTTTTTCTGATTTCCTAACTAAGGAGTTTCATCTTATAAATATTTTTGTATCTTATTACATTGTTCTACTGTAAGTAGGTTCTATTCAGTGACGCATGCCTATCTTTAGTGTTATAGATATTTTAAGGCGCGTTTAAGACTGAATATTGAAGCAAAAACGGTGGAAGGATTGGGTAACTGCTATTTTTTGCGGTATTTTACAACTAAGTTATAGACTTTTGACATGGCCACACTGGTACAAAAATTACATGGGTACTTCTATTCACAATCGTGCTAAGTAATAACATCTATTCATTTAAGCAATTCCTACCTTCCTAGCAGATGACTGTAGTTATCTTTACATTTAGTCACTCCATTAGCATTTAAATGCGTTTTTAGTGACAATAAATAGCTTCCGGAGATTAACTTGTACCACATTTCACGAACAGTCGCTAAAGACGTCATAAAATGCAGTAGGAGTGTTAACACTTTGTAGAGTGTCGTTGAGTCGTTGGTGCTAATGCAACTATGCCTCTGGAATGTAGTTTGAAAGAGTTAATATCTAATAAGTGAGGAATAATAGATAAGTGAAAGTGTAAACTCTATCTTACTGTTCGCGTCATAGGTATATTATTCTGGAATTTTATCATTCTTATAATCACTCCTAAACATATCGAAATAATAGAATTACAAATTAGATTATGTAACAAAAATACTTATAATATACCTTATCAAATAGAAAGATCAACTGAACTAAAAAAAACTCAATTTTCAAATGAGTGAAAGAAAAAAAATATTATTTTACTATGGAATTTCGCAATGCGTTGATGTGCATTGCGAGACGGCTCCGCGTGCTAGCACTCGCCAACTTGAGAAAGGTCGCCGAATGCGACCGAAACTATCGTCGTTACGACTATCCCCACACGTAAGTTCAGTGCCGTTATATATAGTATAAAAAAAAATACTTTGAAAAAGTTTCCCTGTTGATTCTCTAGTAAAAAAGGCAATAGTCTTAACTCTCTAAACTCTAAAATAAAATATCTACAATTAGATTCATAAATTATTGTTACAAAGTTGTAAAATCACAATCTCATTAAACAACACCAGACGCAAAAACATTAAGCTTACCAAAAATTACAAAACTCGATATTAAATAAAGCTATGTGAGGAATGTCTGCTACGAGTCTGTACCGAATCTGCTTAAAAGGTAAGAGGATGTGAAAGTACTTAAAATGCAAGAATGCTATCCGATCGAACGGGCACATCGCGTCCTTGACTGACTCGCAAAAAAGAACAAAAATTAAAAAGAATAAGAGCGGAATCGAGCTCGGTAGGAACTGGACTACCAGTATTGCCAATTTAACTTCTTTGCACTAGAAATGGCGACTTTTTCCATTTCTTAGCAAATAAAAAGTTTTGATGACAAAAATAGTTCCGCTAGTTATTTGGTGACTACTGGAGTACTCTCTAAGGGTACAAATGCCATTGAGTTCCTGATCATATCATCGTCTAGATTGCATTGGGGACTCCTCAATTCTTAAAAAAGTCTTTGTAACTTTTTGATGACTTTTGGTGTTGTATCTAGACTGTAACATTAAAGTCTTATTAACAAATGCAGAGTTACTTTGAAATAATACAGTTGAGATGAGAATAAGCTGCCTCAGACCAAATAAAAAATCAAGACAGAACGTCGTGGACAGACAAGCGAGGCCAGTTTTTTTATATACACGTGGTGAGTGTTGCGCCACTTGCTATTTATAGTGTAACATATTATCTTAAAATGTGTTAAAACTTACGGTACTACACCTACAAATATGTTAAATGTGTAATATAATAAATAGTAAGAATAATGTACATAGCTAATTGTTAGATGCGAAATAAACTTATCTTATCTTACCATATTTCGACTGACAGCCAGGGCGTAGTTTCGTTGTACGTGTTTGTGTGTATGTGCACGAGAATTGGGTTTCGCGCAGCTTATAGATGATTTCACAGCCGACAAGAAGTTTGACAGAAGAAGACAAAAGACAGACTGTTCCAAAGTAACTCTGCGTTTTTGATTAGGGTTTTTACAATAACTTGGCAACACTGGAGGGTACAGGAGACTGGCCGAAGGTAAGCAGCTTTCTGTATCTGTTACTATAGGGCAGGGCTGCTAGACACAATAAACACGAAAGTTGTTATAATTGTGCGAGATTCGGGCCGAAACCGGGCTTTGCTGGTATTTTATTGTTTCACTATTATTTTGTTCATGTTGATTATTTCATTGTTACTATTGTAATTTGTAACATTGTATTGCGTTATTAATTTTGCTATCTAATAGTATTGTGTAGCAAAATATAGCTCTCACAGACTTAAAGATTTGATCGGAAGATACGAAAAAAAAGAAAAAGACCATAGCGAAATATATTTCTTATATTTTTATTGCTTGTGCATAGGATAGATATACTTCCAGAAATGTAGCCATAATTCTCCATCCTTTTTAACAGCATAAGTTAATGCTAAATTTGATATTTATACATTAACTTCAAAATTAGTTCAACATAATTATTATCGCCGTTATTTTTTTTTCACACACAAAACGACAAACTATAATAGATCCGTGTAGATCTGCTGGTAGAATACGGTTCATCCACCTTTCATCATTCAATGATAGTCAATCTACAGTAAATACAAATCAATTATTAGCTTAAGATTACTAATGGTAAGTTAAGAATGTTAGCCAACCCTATTAATAGCTCAAAACGTAAGCTGCTCGCTCGACCGAGTATCATGCTCGTCTGTGGGTGGGATCCACTCGATCCTACTTTCATTCGAGATGTAACATCGATACACGCAAATCCTGATTCTGCAATTGGATTGTCTTTTTTCGTTTTCTAAGACTAAAAAGTTATAATAAGTTTAGATGTAGACCTTAATAATTTTTCTTTTCCAATCTACAGATCTACATAAGTTTTAAAAAATATAAGGAAAAAAGATTCATCGTTAATTTTACAACGTCTACTTATCGACTCCAATAATACCACAGAAGGCACAGAACATATTAATAACCTGATTGATCAACCTTGCAATAAGACCCAGATTCCACTGAAACGGAGCGAAAATGTGCAGAACTGAGCAGAACGTTGTAGTCCATAAGCACATTCAATAATGGTATACTTGCTTACTCAGCTATGCCCTGCAATTAACAAATCAAATGTTCCACACCGATCACCATTGTGTTTTGTTTCCCGTCAAATGCAAATTATAGAGAGAGCTTACAGTGGTCGTCATAAGGCTAATGGTCGGAAGCAAATTTGAAATGTATGCCGTTAAATCACAGTCTCATATCCGCGTATCTCCGCTCCGTTTTTGTACACTCTGGATCTTATTCTTGTCTGTGGGCGGGATCCACTCGATCGTACTTTCGTTCAAGATGTAGCACCGATACGGGCAGATCCTGATTATGCAATTGTATCGATGCTTTTGCAATGCATTATGTGCCTTAATACTAATTTATTGTCGTCGCGCTTACTTTACGATGCTCTTATCTCTAATCCGATGCATGCGTTGTCATAATAAAATTATTATCTGCTTAGTGGTTAATACAGGGTGTTTCTGTACAAATTGCAAGGACTTTTAGAAAAGTATGTAGGATGAACATATGTGCTAATGGCAATAGAACCGACTCTAATGCCCTAACTGGTTAATAATAAACTAAATTATTATTCTTTTTTATTATCAATGATAATTATAATAGCTAAATAAAAGTTGATGTTTGGCAAAGTGCCAAACATAGTGGGAACCTATCTGAAGTATATTTAGACTCAAGAATTACTAAGCTCTATTAACATTTCCAATTAAGTAGGTACATACGTTTGCTTATAATGAGGTCATCATATGATAAAAGGCCTAATTAAAAATGAGTACCAAAAATACCACATAATTATACAAATACCAAAAATAAAGAATGTTGTTGGGAAGATATCTGTTTTTCTTCTATAACATATTTTATGGGTTTAGAATAGTTTTTGTAAATGGTTTCATTTACAAAACACTTTTCAGAGCTTTATTCCGCTAATAGATCTAATAAAACCTCTACTGCAACGTCGTTATTTTCTAAAGAAATGGATTTTCCAGGTCTTGTAATGGGTTTTATTCGTATTTTCTGTATAAGCACCTGCATTTAAGTGTTTACCTTATTTATAATTTTATCAGTCTCCAAGAAAAATAACTATCGATTTCCCATATTATATTCCTAACACTTGCGTGACAAGACAGTGGCGGGAATTACAATAATTAACCTATAGAATACTAGTACAACTTGTTACTCATAAAAATCTATCTAAAATGAGTTTCCGAGGGAAGCTATAATCCATAAGGGTTATCTGCGTACGCTGTACTAAGCCAAAAGAAGATGATTAAGACTATTGCTATGAACAACTTTTGCTATGGAACCAACACAAAAGTGGAGAAAAAAATCCGCTGTTCCATACAAAATTGCAACAAATAGGCAAAATGTATAAAACAGGTTTTTTTCTCGAATATGGGTTTGGCCCCATTGTAAAACTTGTTCATAATTATGGTTTCTTTCTTGTTCTAAATCACTTTCTTTCGGCTTAGTACACCAGTTCTGGATAACCCCGTACTATACAGGATTATTTCTAATCAATTAGCATCCTTTAAGGGACTTATTTTGTACATCAAAACTAACAACTATTGACTGAGCATTTAGTCAAAACATGAAAAAAAATAAGCTGTTCCATACATTTTGTCGCGAGTGAACGATATTTTTCTATGAAACAACAATTTTTTTTTAGTTTTGGCAGTAGTTGCAGAACAAAAGTTGTTAGTTTTGATGTACAGAATAAGCCCCCAAAAGAATGCTAATTGATAGAGAAATAACACTGTTTATCCCAAAGTGTGTTTGTCGGTTTGTTTATTCTTTCACGCAGCAAAAAAATCAACAAATTTGGCATACATATAGTTCAAAGATTTGGAAGTGACATAGACTACTTTTTGTCCCGAAAAAATAAAAGATTTTTAGGGACATCACAAAAATGTAAATAAATCACGCGGGCAACCCCGCGGGCAAGATCTATAGTAGTTTATAATGGTTCACACACTCACTCACACAAAAGCGACTCGCTTACCTAACGACTTGGCAAAGAAATCGCTTTATTGACGCAAATATCCTTATAACCACTTAGTTGAGAAAAAACTAAACGTTGTGGCGAAGAAAAAACTTATAGTTTAATGGAAATAACTTGAGTAATTGGTAGCTTGCGGCGATTTAAAAAGATATTTATGTCCAGTTCGTCAATTCCTTCGCACGCAAGTTGTGAACACTCGAACAGGGTATTTTAAGTCACTCTTTGAGATAGACCTCCATGATAGTCTTTATGTTTTATCTAGCATGGCTAATTCTACGTTTTTAAGTGTAGGTCGACAGTTTTTTCGATATATTCACAGTTTTAATTCAGATCTCCAAATCTACAGCTTTTTCTTTTTAATTTCCCCGTAGTGAACACAGCTTCCCCTGGGGAATGGATTACTAATTTTAAATAAAACGAAATAAGAACAATTTTAGATTTTCAGTTTTTTTAATTGAAATTTTACAGTTTTCTACAGCTCTTTCAAAGATTATTTACAGTTTTACTCTAGGTTGAGGTTGGCAGCACTGTTTGTAGTGTTTATTAATTTTTTTGACTGTATCGGGTAAGTACCTATGTACTTGAAGGGGATTATTACTTACCTTGTTATAAAGTAGCAAGTAAACTATGCGAGATTTAAATTTCGAAGATCTTGTGGTTTTTGACAATCATGTATTTTTTTAAAATAACTATACTAGGTACTATTAATAGATTCAATCACAAACTTTTCTATCCCCTATCGAGTACTTGTAGAGTTTCCCAACGATTTTATCTCGCTGATTAAAATTAAATTTCACAATACCCTTATAACCTACTCAATTTATTTTACACAGACTTTGCCGAACCAGTAAATCTTTGAAAGAACAGTGGTCTAGATTATAACGGCGCTTGATAATTAAGCAGAAACTGCGATAAACTCAGGAAATTATAAGGCGGAGTGGCGGCAAAGTGAAGCTCAGACTACACTAAAGCGAATTAGAGCGGCGATGGGCAGAATATTGGAGTGTCATTGGAGTAATTAATTGTCCACTGCTGAACATAAACCTACCCCCGTGCTATTGGACCATGCATATCTACTTTGATGGCCCAGATCTGGTTGGTGAATTCACTTTCACGCCAATAATTTCTTCTGCGGACGTAATGTAATAATTCAGGTTGCCCCACGATGTTTTCTTTCACCGAAAAGTCAATGGTATGAAAATCCATACATTTTAAGTCATTCACATTAGTACAATTGTAAAACAAACGTTACTTCTACTTAGGCCACCACGGCTTTCTCCTTGTGTTCGCAGTATTAGTCAAATTTGTTTAGTAAGAAACAAAACGCAATCGTGTTTTCGTACAGTCCTCGCCTGCGCGGATACAGGGGTGCGAAGGCGAGGACTAAGTTAAACGGTCGGATTATAATTCATAAATGTGGAATTTCTGCAGTGCTTCGCCCAGGAGCCCAATTTTTAGAACAGTTCAATAATTTCTATCGTTCTCAGAGGATCACACACTGTATGCTTATTCGTTCACACAAATATACACTTTCAATGCTTGTTCCTGCTCTTTCTCGGCCACGTGACCATTTACGCATACGTTAGCCGTGCTAATGATTCCATTATATAACTTATGCTCCGCTCCATTTTGGTGGAGTCTGGGCTTAAAGGTTAGCTCCCGTTCCTTTAGAAAATGAAAGTGGGCTAATAAGGAAGTTGATTAAACGGTAGCTGTGGTTGATGGAAGCTTTATACTAGAACCATTTGTACATGAAGCGACAAATGGAATGTACATGGCGCGGCGCGGGCGGTGTCATAGTTTGAACAAGTGGCCTTGGTAGATGAATGACTTCTGTTCGATGCACGATGTAGAAAAAAACAATAATAAAGCACAATGTTCCATCTGAAATATTGGAATTTGGAATTCATGCTCATCATTATCAAAATGCCAATCAAAAGTATTGAAACAATTACTACCACTATATTCGTCATATTATTGGTAATTTTAATTTTATATTGAATTGTGAACGTACCATGGCCGTTTTGAATATTTTTATTTGATAAATATCAAATAAAAATATTTTTGGCCAAACTCAACTTAATTATCTACACGAAAAAGTCCAATTTCAAGTCATAGTTAAGTCAAGTCGAAGCCAGTGTGGTCGTTTATCTTTTTTTTAAGTCTTATTTGTTTTGTGACTTGATTTTTTCCAAGTAATAACTGAAAGGTCAATAAACTTAGTTATATTTTGCTGAAAGTACTTAATACATAAATTGATTGTACGTAACAGTACAATATAGATGTCCAGGATTTGATGATAATGTTCCGTTCGCCTCGTGTACGAACGGTTTTAGTTACGCACTTTCTTCCCATCTTGGCTCGTAGTTTCACTTTTTAATTTAGTCGATGATTAATTGTTTAGTTAAACAAAACTGTAACAAAATGTCGGTTCTAATGATCACTAAGGTCTTTTGCAAACATTTATTCTTTTCAATGACGTAATGACTTTTGCTGCGTCTATTGTGACTATGGTATTAGGTATAAATTATAATTAGACTTCGGTATTTAGTTTTGGTTGTACAAAATATACGTAGTGGTGTAGAGAAAAAACATTTGCCTTGGTATTGAGAGGCTGTGGATTTAAATCTGGTCCATATCTGAGTTGTTTTTGTACGATTTTTTTATCACGGGCGTTTATGTGACGGGAAAATTGTCATAGGTACGTCTCGAAAATAAGTAAGATGGTGTGTTTGATTCCATCAACACGCACTGGGCAAGCGTGGCAAATATGACCCAATTGCCGTTTAAGTTTAGGCCTATGTCCAATAGTGCCACTAATAAGAATGGCATAGTACTGTACAGATTTGTATAAATTATTCTACTAACTAAATTAGAACGGTACGGAGTCAATTTTAATCAATCTTCCAGATCAGATTTCTAAGAATGCCTCATTTATCTAACGATGCACTAGATCATTAAAAGATAATCTTAATGTTTTCATTAACCTCTTACCACAACATTTAATTTCTTTTTCCTCGTAGTGATGCAATAAGTTGCATTTTACGGATACTTAGAAAGTGGACCTCAGGGAAGCACAAAGCGACAAAAATAAAACTGCCCATTTATGGAAGCACAACGCAATACTGGCTATCGCGAGTCCGCAGTCTTTTAGCCACTAAGAGGCTTATATTTGAAGGAGAAGGCACATTGTGACAGATTGCCACGGTGCTTTTTGTTGCGAAATATTGTAAGGTAGAGATCAGACTACTGAGATAGTTTTGTGATATACCGTTGTACTTATTTATTTATTTATTTGTTTATAGGCGAGCAGTGTATACTGATGTGCCTATATCAAGCAGTGTCGAATAAAATTAATATTTATCTGTCAAGGATTTTTTTTCCTTCTTTATCCAAAGGTCCAGTCTATTCTTGAATGTGTTTATAGTTCTTGCTGAGATGACATCCTCAGGCAACCTATTCCAATTGTAGACAACTCTATTGCAGAGGATGTGGTGTGCAGTGTTGGTGTAGGCTGTAAGAGGTTTGTATGGCGTCTGCTATCGCGCATACTTTCCTTCAAAGTGTATATGTCGCGGATATCCGGAATATTATAGAAGCCATTGAGAATTTTGAAGGTCTCAAATGTCTCAATCAAGTCTCCACGTAATCGTCGTTCTTCGAGGGTCGTGAGACGAAGAGCTTTTAATGGTTCATATTATAAACATTGTTATAGAAGTCTTTTAATATTCTTCTGCTGAACTGGCTGGGAATTGGCCTATATGCTGCCCAGTGTAAGGATTCGCATAAATGCTATCGAATTTCCTCTGCAGACCTATGCAGAGTTTGTCCCGATTTTATTCGTCAACGAAAAGTCAATGATGTGAAAATTTCTCCACAAGTTTCAAATAACTCAATAATGCAGAACCGAAATTTGAACCCACGATCTTAAGATTATAAAACAAGTATCACTACTATCATAAAAATAGAACACAATATTCAAAAACCTGTTCACGTCAGCCTGATACTGTTTCAATTGTTGTTGTGAACAATTAATGATAAGCAATAGTCAAAATGTGACTAAACCTTGTTTTGCAAAACTGCTCTAAAATATGCCGAGAACATCCTACTTCCTACTTAAATAATATATATATATATAATAATATTATAAACGCGAAAGTTTGTGAGGATGGATGGATGGATGGATGTATGGATGTTTGTTACTTTTTCACGCAAAAACTACTGAACGGATTGAGATGAAACTTTACAATAATATAGCTTATATATCAGAATAACACATAGGCTATAAATTATAATGATATTGCGTCAAAAATCTAAATATCATGCGGGCGAAGCCGCGGGTAAAAACTAGTGAAAAATATAGTCGTGTCAGACAATATGTAGGATTGTAGGTATGTAACAATTCTATAAGATCGCTCATAGCGTAGTTTGACTGTTTTTTCGTTAGCCATCATCGCAGTTACGCAACGTCAAGCACGGTCAGTCTTCGGATGGGTAACCGAGGGTGGCATTTACAACTGAGCGCTACCGTGACTCGGACGATACGTTACGTTGTAGGTCCCGGTTGTTTTAACAGTTTAGCCGTGTCAGATGTCTTCAGGCGGCTTAAAAGACTCTGAAAACAGGGCCTGTACGAACTTACTTATCGTAGTAAAACATAAAAATGTAGAATGAATTTGTTCACTAAGCCTTGGATGTAATGGATTGATATGTTAGCAAAAATAATAAAAATATTGTATAAAGTCTACAACCCAGTATGCATTAGCCTTTTACGTTTGTCGTGGGTAGAGCACTCTGGGCTCTTCTCATCGACAATAATGCTCATCTAGCGTCCGGTAAATTGCTCTACAGGCGTTCCCATCGACTTTCAATAGATTTCTTCCTTATCGAATAACTTTGTTCCGCGTATGGACAGCGGCGCGAGAAATATGAGGATAACTCGTTCAAATCACTCGTCTCACGCTTTGCCTTGAAGCAAAAAGTTTATAGTCACTCGACTACTGTCTTTAATAGCGTCTATTTAGTACTGTTTCATAACAAAAGCTCGTAAGTGACTCTAAAATAAGTAGAGCCAGTGGCTCAAAATATTCACTAAGACAAGGTGTTATGTAATTTGTCGTGAGACATACTGGAATGTTTTCGTCAAATTGATTGCTGTCTATAAAGTAGCAAAAAACGTTTGTTTTTACTACTGTCTACGTTTTTAACATGTTATGCAAATAAACGTTGATTTATTTGGCTATTCAAATATAAAAGTGATTAAAAATTACACGGAGGTCGTAATTATGTTTGCTCAAGAGTTAACCGAACGGGTTATCAATGTCATATTCGTAAAAATGAATTAATTAAATATATAAAAATTTACTAGCGGATGATTGATGAAGGAAAATCAATTAAAGCGCCTTTACAATATTCGTCTATTAAGTAATGGTAACGCGCCTTAAGTAATGTAGGTTCAGGCCCAGATTCCACCAAAGCAAGTCGGAGTATACTGGCACAGAACATTGTCGTGTGTGAAATCACTATCATAACTACATATTATACATATAACAAAGTCGCTATTTCTGAGTGTATGTCTGCCCGTCTATATATCCACGTTTATTCTTTAAATTACGCAAATTTAGAGGATAAACGCGGTTTCAAATTCGAATTCGGTTTTTGTTATCTTTTATGGTGGTTTGCAGCTACCTATAACAATCGTTCCTAAGCAAAGCCGGAACGAGCAGGCCGAGCAGTACACAACTGCTATATTGGCGTAAAACACGATTGTATGTGAATCGACGATTGTATGTGAATCGATGTCATGTTTTGTTGTTTGCTTAGCAACTATTTCATTTATGCAGTGTACTCTTATCGAGAGCACTAGATAGACAATGTTACATATCACAATTTGATGAATAGAAAGGAAACATCTTGTGTCGTTCTCTTATTTTCGTACAAAACCTTATCTACTCGAAAATTACATTTTTACAGATCATATTGACTTGCCTATACATTCAAAGTGTTTGTTCCGTCAAAACCACGTGACATACACATATTCAGGACCAATAACAATTCCATGCCTTTTCGGCTTTTTTCTATTAATAAATGACCTTGTCTATGACCTATACGTTTTTCATCTCCATCCCCGATCCGCTTGAGTGAAGTCTGGGCTCGTAAGCTTTGGCCAATCCGTCATAATTGACGGTGAAACCATTAATATGCTGTTGGCTGAGCAGAAATGAGAAAGGACTTCCCGTTTCTAAATGCTGTTCTTAATAGGTATTTGAACACGTTTCGATATCGAACTGATTGTTGTAATACTCATTGTAAAATAGTTACAGAACTTGAGCATACTAATATAGAGAACTATAAATGTACAAAGCTTAGAGATTTAGTGGAACAGTGGTGGTTAGTAGGTAATACTTGCCTTGTAAGCTTGAATTTGTGGGTTTGAATCTCGGCCTCGTCCTAAAGAGTTGTTTGGAATTTCTGTGCGGATTTATAGGTCACTAGTTTTTTAATGAAAGAAAACACCGCAAGTCAAGCAGCATTTGTCCATAGAAAAAAAAATGTTGCGTATGTAAATCCGCAAAAACCTGCAATCATCCAGCTTATTAGATATCGCCTAATCGATCTTGGTTGATAAGCCCAAGTTCAGCCACAGTACACTAGTACAAAAATTCTGTGTCATGGTTTTCTTCCTCTTATTAGCCATATGACATCTACACCGGATATGTTCCGTGTAGATGAATCAGGACCAAAGGCCTATGGCCCTTCCATAGAGATCACCAATAAGACTGTGTCACGGTCTGTGGTATCAAAACTTGTTTAAAACGCAAAAAAAAAATCCAAGAGATAGTTATGTGAAAATAATATTTGAATTCACAAGTATAACGACTTTAAGTTATTGTATACCAAGGTAGAAATGTCTCTATATCTGTAGCAAATTCTTGTCTTCACATGAACTACAAACGCCTCCTGCTGCGTCGAGCTAAGTTCAGACTCTACTAAAACGGAGTTGAGCGTAGACTTGCCGACCTAAATAGTAAGCCGGTTAGAGAGAAGAACAAAGTAAAAACTGTGCTGTGTTTGATTTTATCCTATCTGATTTTAGCAAAGATGCGATCTAGAAAGTAGCACGCTTGCCTAGAAGGTAACTGATTACTCTCGATATCAGGACTTCCACAATGTGCTTGAACGGAAAGACAGTTCCTAGCAAAGAGTTACACATCCTTGCTGTTCGTACTAGGAATGTAGAGTCAAAAAGCTTTGTGCACATACTTTGGAAATATTAACAAGTATACTATGTATAGTAGATACAAGGTATGTGTACAGGGTGTCGCTTTAGCAAAATGGTGTGGCCGTACGATAGAAGAACGTGAAAGGTAGGAATTTTGTGAGCACGTTCTGCAAAGTATCGGAATGCATTCCGTTGAAACGAATTGCTTGGTGAACCAATCATTCAACATACATACAGTACATAGATTCACGCACTACTCGTACAACACTTGACCCGTGTCAGCTTCGGTCGGCTTTGGTGGAGTTAGATACTAGGTACAGCTTACAAATAACTGACAGCAAACCACTTCCTCACATAATCCTTACGTATCTCTGTGACCAATGGCATTTCAACCAAAGGGAGTATTCAGTAACGGAACAATGGACTCTATTTGGACCTGGCTGGGCTTTGTGCTCTGCAGATGACTAGATAGAATACACTATAACATCTGCGAGGGAGCCAGCAATGTATCAAACTAGTAGAAGTATTGTTGGAACTGTGCTCGAGCCATTTTGTCCTGGATTTAAGCCTGGAGCATTCATGGAATATCTACAACTACATGGTTGGTAATATAAATATCTGTAGTGTAGGATCAAACTCAATGGAACCAAGTCGATGGAGGCATAGTAATTATATCTGGAACTAAAAATTTCGCCAATATAAAGTCTGGTTGCTGCGACGCATGACCAAAATGCAGGTGTTTATTTATCCCGCCGTAAACGTATTGCCATTCAGCGACGTATTGCTGCGAGCATGCTGGGCACGCTGCCAACTGGCAGAGGGCTTATAAATTAAGATAATCTTTAGACCTCCAAGGGTCTGTAAATGATTCCATTGCTTTCTATATTTAGGTTTCAATGTAAATTGTTTAAGTAAGTAAAAACACTTGCCCGACTATAAGTTTTGAATTCGGTCGTGCACTGCACTTATGCAACGAGGAAATTTTGACGAGAGCCTTTCTAAACGGTCAGTGCACCAGTTAGTAGAAAGTAGCGCCTGGGGCGACAGGAGGCGACCTTTTGGCTCCGACCTTTAGCTATCGTGGCCATATTGTAGGTGTCCGACCCCGGCAGAACACATGAGGCCAGGTCGCTGCAATTTCATCGCGATTACTGCTAAATTAGATCACGGGTCAACAGACATGCTTCCTGCAAAACAGTTAGCAATAATTGCTTTTGTGAGCAATTGTTTTTGAAATTGTATTGTTGATCAAAAACATAATGTTATCATTTTTTATTCGGTTATTTTCATTACACGTAGGTATAGTTTTAAAGTATAACATCACGAATTATTATTTATGACTCGATCCTTGATAGAACATTTGATTTTATTCGATCTTTTTGGAAAAAATATTGAGAAAAAGATTAGCAGTCAATTATGGATCAAAAATGGGGAAGGTGTTAAATCATATTGGGGAGGATAGAAACATTTACCGGTTATGAAAAAGATAATCATCGTTATTTGATATCAATTATTATGGAAACAGAAAAAATGCCAAGTCGATGTTATTAGACTATTCATGATAAGATCCTGAATGACTTAAAACAATCATGCGACTAGGTTTAAGTACTATTTTTCAACTATGTAATTTAATTCAAACAGAGTTTATTCTAAAAAATATCACGTCATACCCTCACAAAAATAATTATGATAATATATCAAAATCACTTTCTATTACAATGAAAAACTCATCTCAACTCATTGAAAATTGGCTACCAATAAAATAGCTCTACCTAGAATCTAGATCCTATTGCCATGATCTTTATTACAATTACGTATTTAACATTCACCCAGAAAGGATGTAGCCTGCCCACTGAGGTTGTGGAGTGTCTCACGGATTGAACTTTCTTTGTAAGGGAAGGCTACAGATCACACGAGATAGGACATGTCATCTCAATTTACCAAGTAACTAATTTCTCACAATACTCTCTGTTTGCGATCACAACTACCCGTCTAACCGCAAAAGTTTTATGCACACTTTAGGCATTGTTTAACAGTACAAATTGCATGGGTAAACACTGTTTAAAGTGTGTTTAAACCTTTTGTGGTAAGGCGGTACGCGTTTACGTTTACGCGTTCGTTACTTTAAAAGCATAACAAATGACTTATTAATATGCGGTCACACTATCCCGCATTCTGCAATGTATGACTCAGCTAGCATTTTGCAGTGTATGAGTATTTTTTAAATAATGTAGCAATGACAGGAGGAGCACCTTCTTTTAGGGCAGTGAGAGAGTAGTGATCAAGTCCAGGCAAGAGGAACGTTGCTCGTCCTGTCAAGGGATGGGTTAACAATATCGAGGAAATAGTGTCGGACGCCCAACTACGAGATGGGGCGATGATATTGACCCAGGAGTCAGGGTTACTAACCACTGAGCCACCGAGGCAGTCTTGTTAATAATACTTAATACCTAGCAGTAGAAGGGCATTTAGCGATTAACGGCGCATGTGTATTTGTTACATAATTAAGTGAATTACGTACCTACCAAGTAAAGAGAAGGTATCTCTTTTGATATCTATGGGAAGGGCAATGGTCAGCAGTGGGATGTAAACAAGCAAAGCAGATTAACGCCCGACCGCTCGGAACTTAGGCCTAAGATTTGTTCTAATCCGTGTTTGAACAAGGAAAGCTATCTCTTTGAGCCTTCATTGTTACTTAGAACTTAGTTTGAAATAACTAGTCGTTAGCGAAAAAGTCGACTTTGTCGATTGAATTTTGAGTTTGAAAAGTCGAAACAGTACTAAGTAAGCTTCTTGCTTGATGATAAGTTATTCAGTATTACACTGTGGTACCATGGTGCAAGTGACTAACATGCTTAACTTTTATAGAAAACACAATGATAGTTAAATGGTTTCATAAAATTGAAGGTTGCTGAAGTTTGTTTAGTTGGCTGTTAGCGCGGCCACCAAGTATTATGGCAGATCGCGCGGGACACAAAGGGGGTGCGGGAAGACGACGACTAACCTGAATACTCCGGGTCGGTGAGCACAGCTGCAGAACCTTGATCCTGGTTGCTCCTGGGTCTCTTCTTCAGGCAGTCGCGAAGCGGCTTGAGTGGACTGTATTTGCGGAATGACACTACGTCCAGGACACGTATCACAATTACTTGTATAGGTAAGCGGTTTTACGAGACGGTGCTAGGCACACGTCAAGTGCGTGACGCGGTGAAAAATGCACCCTGTCCGGCGGTCAAGGGCAGACTGTTCGCCAAAGCAAACAGCGCGTCTCACCTATCCACGAAACGTACCTAGGCGGTCGTCGTCTAGGAAAGATGAGGGTAGGACATAGGAGTCGGTAAATGCGGGAAGATAGAAAAGTAGGCAGCTCTAAGGCGCCGTAACATTGGCTTTAGCTTGGCCTGCTCGTTGGTTATTATTTGTGTTAAATTGGGTCAAATTTTGGTATGTACCGTCTTACCACAAAAGATTTACGCACGGCTTAGACAATGTTAATAGTACAAATTGCACGGTTAAACATTGTTTCAAGCGTGTTTAAATTTTTTGTGGTAAGGCAGTTTTTTTTGTCTAAGGACTGCCTAAATAGTGCCACGAGTAAAGAGTGCTGCGAAATTCTTCTAGCTTGTAATAACCTGCTATACGTTGAAGTTTTTAGGTACTATACAGGGTTATTCCTAATCAATTAGCATCCTTTTAGGGGCTTATTCTGTACATCAAAACCAACAAATTTGGTTCTGCGGCTGTCAAAACTAAAAAAAATCAGCTGTTCCATACATTTTGTCGCGGGTGAACGATAATTTTTCTATAGAACAAAATTTTTTTTTGAGTTTTGACAAAAGTCGTAGAACAAAAGTTGTTAGTTTCGATGTACATACAGAATAAGCCCCTAAAAGGATGCTAATTGATTAGAAATAATCCTGTATATTAAAGAAAAGTAATAAAATATGTTGAATATTAAAAACATAAAATACAATCCTGACTTATCGAAGTTCAAACGGTGCAAAATTTATAGCGTACATTCCTACCTATAAATTCTGCACTATTCCTACCTATTACAAGTGTAGACTACCCGTGTCAATTCCTAGCCGAACATACATGAAGCTACCATTTCTCTGGCAGATAACGCAGTCGTGGATAATATTCTATGAGTAGGCGTGATCACGGGTCACGTATTGGCCTGAGTTATGACCCGGGAACCGTATAAATCTAGAACCGACCTGAACACGCGCCCACGTGTGAACATGCCTTAATCTACAGATTGGGTTTCGTTGTTTGCCTTTGCGGCAGTGAGGAGCACTTTTACTTTTGGGAATTTTTAAAATGGTTTGCTGTATTTTTTCTGCTATCAGTGCTTTGTGGTGGGCAATAAATGCGTTTTTACTGTTATCTGGAACGGTGATTTAAATGACTCAATTTTTTCCGAAAATTTTAAGCAATGCCGCTTTTTCCTTAAACTTATTTTTTTAAATGGTTTCCTGTATTTTTTCTGCTATCAGTGCTTTGTGGTGGGCAATAAATACGACTTTACGGTTACCTATCTGGATGGGTGATTTGAATGACTCAAAGTTTTTCCCAAAAGTTTAAACATTGTCGCTTTTTCATTGTTCTGAATATTTTTACTATAATTTATTCTAGGTGTGAGCTACATAATATGTTAGGTTTATTGTAGTAAGTGCAAATAAAAGTGCCGTGACAACTTTCGTAGTTTAGCAGTAATTATTTGATTATTTTATTCAGATAAAATTTCAGGGCTCAAAAACAAACAAAAATATATAGACATGATTAATGGTTATGGAAACCTATTATTAGAACAAAATACGTCACGTACATATAAGACTTAATGATAAACAGATATTTATGCTTAAAAATCTCAGAGAAATTAAAATGAGATATCAGTAAAACAGACATCAGTCATCACATATATTAGTCAGTAATACAATTTTACTGACCTTCCATCAAAAGATTTGCCAAAAGAATGCTGACCATTTCAAATAAACCTTTTTACTTGCCCTTTATGGATCCTTATTGCGTGGTGTGACACCATTGTCGGATGGCCAGATGGCAGATGTAAAAATAGCTTTGTTTTTAAATGTTTCGCCAAAAAAGTGTACCTGCTTTCAATGAAACTTTCTCTGAGGCTTAAAAAATTACGAGAGCAGCGAGTGTGAAAGAAAACAATATGCTAAAAAGGAAGATGCGTCTTCCATGAGTGACGAAACGAGTACAATCTTGCTGGCGTATCGTATGTCTTGAGTTTACTAGAAATTATTATCTCGCTAGAGTTTGTGCAAAAAGAAAAGCGTTGTAGGTGAGGTCGCCCGTATGCCATTTTACTAATGTATTACGTTGAGAACACTGCTGTGTCATTGCTAGTACAAGTAAAAGTGTTTGATACTTATACTCTATAAAATTTACTTGATCTCTGCGACAGTGACATTGACATAGAAGATTGACATATTTAAAGTTGAGATAGTGGTGGAAAATATCGATTTTCAAACTATGTTGTAATGAAATCGAATGAGTAGTTGAAGGTGAGAAATTGGATTTTATTTACTTACTATTATTTAAGATCAAGTATGTACACTTGTAAATAATGTTATGATATTAATTAAATACTCATAATAATGTAACGATAGTATTTATCGACGTTTTTCACTATTATCGATGCTAATGTAACATTTAATTGGGTTTAATATTATTACACATGTAAAAAATGTTATGATATTAAAATATACAATAAAATAAATGATAAATTAAGCCAACAATTAATTGAAGCCGTGGTGGTTTAGTGGTAGTGACACCCGACCTGCAATCGTGAGGTCGTGGGTTCAAATCTCGATCCCGTACCAATGACTTTCTTTGGAACTTATGTACGGAATTTCACATCATTGGCTTTTCGGTGAAGGAAAACATCGTGAGGCAACCTGCATACGTCCGTAAAAGAAATTCGATGGCATATTATGTGAATCCACCAACCCGCACTGGGCCAGCGTGGTAGATATGGATCAATCACTCTTCGTGGGTAGGTCTAAGTCCTGCAGTGGACTATTAAAAAGGCTGGTACAGTACAGTACAGATACTAATTCGGTTTTCTTCAGTACTCGTGTCTACCAAGTAGTTGGTACCTTGGCTGCTGATTAATATCTTATTGTTAGTTCACCGTGACGCCACGACGGTTTTTTTTTTGTACATACTCTAGTGTAAACGACATTTACTCATGTTAGTTGTAAAACCACCCTGTATCCTGTTTGAAACTGTCATTGACTTGAATTACCTATGATTATCTTGTACGAGTATTTCATCGATATTGCGTTGCATTTACTAAGGTTTTTACGAGTAGTTATATCTGGCGGTTTTGCTTACTGATTTTATGTTATTTTCAAACTTTCTCGATTTGAGCACATTATAAAGATGTATTTAATTAATATATCTCATGTTTTATTGCGTGATTAGTCCCGTATTAATATTGTAGTATACTGATTTTATGTCCGAATTTTCAGTATCTGGCTTTTAAGCAATGTGATATTCTAGACTGAAATTTAGGTTGAATATGCTTTGAGTTTAGTTTGCTATGTCTGTCACTATGTATCCAACATTGATTTTAATTAAAGTGTATTTCACTGTAGGTACTGAACTGTAATGTATCAGTCTTTTTTTAATAGTCCACTGTAGGACGTAGACCTACCCATGAAAGGTGATTGGGCCATATCCACCACGCTGGCCCAGTGTGGGTTGGTAGATTCACATACGCCATCGAATTTCTTCTCGGACATATGCAGGTTGCCTCACGATGTTTTCCTTCAGCGAAAAGCCAGTGGTGTGAAATTCCGTACATAAATTCCAAAGGACTCATTGGTACGGGACCGGGATTTGAACCCACGACCTCACGATTGTAAGGCAGGGGTCACTACCTCTAGGCAACTACGGCTTACTGTAGGTACCTTCAAATTTATCAAATTTATTTGGTATAATGATTATTTCTATTTAGTTTATTTCTATTAGTTAGTTAGTTTTATTTCTATTTAGTCCTGCGCAGTGGTCGGTCCACGGAAAAGAATGTTTTTTTCCATCTCTCGTAGTGCACATGCACATCTATAGGTGAATATTTAACCAAATTATACTAAACAAAAATAATTTAAAAAAAAAAATATTCGGTGATCAAAAATAAAATTTTTCCGATTAGATTAGATTAAATTTTATTCTGTACTTACTACTCGACACTTTATATTATAACAGACAGTGATTGATTTAAGTAGAGATCTTAATTTTAATAGTTATAAATTTATACGTTTTAAGTCGACACAATATACAGTGTATTTATCAATAAATAATCCAGTTATATTTCTGACAATTATTATGAATATTTAGGTTTAGTTCCGCAAACATTTCTAAACCGTAACCACGCCTCTGAACTTAACTGCTCTATCAATGGTAGCTGTTGTAATAACATAACAGAATTCCATTTTAAAGCCTATAATTTTCCTTGGTGCGTAAATTTAAATCGAGTCGTATTGTGTCGATATGAAAACCGCTCGATACACAATCGTTGCGTTCAAGCTTTCCCTTACAGACAAGGTTGTGCGTATAACAACGTTTCTCTAAGCTGTTTGCGCGCTTGAAATCACTTAACATTAATTTGTAACATTAGATAGCTTGTCAAATTGCTTTTAATCGTACGGGTATTAATATATTCTGGCTGTATCTGTAGATGCAGGATGTTTTCATCTCAAATTATTGGAAAAAATAATGAAGTTTCAAACATTTTTTCGGATACCTATTAGGTATGAAGCAAGTGAAGCAACTGTATTTTTCTGTTGGTCTCATAGAAAAGTTAGCCATAATCATATGCACAAATATATCCAACACAAATTATGTTTAAAGGCTAGATAACACTTGATATAAAACTTGAAAAAAAATCACAAAAGAAAAAAACATTAATGTTAGAATCTACGATGATCAAGAAATAGATGTCAAGATTTTTAGTATAGGAAAAGTCGAAGCACAACGAAGTAGGGTACGTAGGTACTATGTATTTGACATTTTTATACTGTTGAGAAAATCCGTGGCCTACTCAGCTACTTTATTGGCATTTCGCAATCCTTAGTGTTAGAAATCAATATGCGTGTAAAAAGACTTGTTTATTTTTTACAATTTACCAATAGTTCAATTTGTTTACGTGCATGAAATTCGCGTAGGTTCTAGTGACGCAAGAAACCAAATACAGCTGTGTAACGGAGAAGTAATAATATTTTGCCTTTTTCGTAATTTGGAAAATGATTGCAAATAAACGGTGGGCTGGTATGGAAAGGAATATGACTGGCTTTAAATGGGAAGCTTACAAATTGTTTCAAAAACTATTTTACTATCTATAACTGTGATCACACTATTTTTATATCATTTTATATCTATTCATCTATAGTAATTTTATACAAAACATACGCTATGACCATCTTTAACAATTCAGAGTAATGCCGTAAGTCACGCCGGCTCAATTTATTTATAATTCGAGCTGGTCAATTAATAGTGAAGCTTTGTGACTATTTGTCTAGCTTTGTTTACGTAAAATAACTAATTTTACAAATGAATTCTCAAACAGAACAGATAATATCTCGTAACATATAATTAGTTAATTACACAATGAATATACAGTCAATTTTCCAACGACCTCTAGCTAAAATAGCTAATTATATTTCTATGATCTTGTACTATTTGGAATTCGATTGAAAATACTAACAGATAAAATACCACCCACCATAATGGGAAGAGGAAGTTACCGCTAAAAGCGCAAGTACTTAGCTACCGAAGTTAAGGCTCATTACTTAAGTTACCGAGGTAGCCCACCGTATAAGAAGGTAGAGGTGGCAATCAGTGCAGATAGCACGCAGAATTGATGGCTATTGCAGAATTGAGGTGCAAAATAATCGAACGGGGGACCTTTCACGAACCGACAAGCGTGGCGTGAGGCGTCCACCCAGAAGAAGGTCCATAAAGTCCATTGGACATTGGTGGAGCTAAGATTTTCGAAATATATGGGAAAGGTTTGTGTCTTTGTCTAGATCTTCTATCTGCATAGTTATATTTAGTTGATTTCGTCCTTCAACGGATTATCAAAATTAACTCACGTCAAATTCTGATAATTATAAAGTTTTCAAGCTTTTAAGATACAAGCCAATACTTATTGTTCAAATTTTTGGTTTATTCCACAAATCCCCTTACATGATCCCCTGTGAAGGGGATAAAATCAATCAGAGCCCTACTAAATTAAAAATGTTAAATTTTGAAACCTATGATTAGTAAATATTTATACTGAACTAGCTTAAAACCCGCGGCTTCGCCCGCGTTGTCTTAGTACATAGGTACTTACTTAAAATGAAAAGAGCCCGCGGTTTGATCTACGTTGTCTTTGTACATGCTTATAATACTATCTAATAGTCCGCAATTTGGCCCGCGTTGTCTTAATACTTGCTTAAAATTACTTGCAAGGATAATGCCCACGATTTGGTCAAAATTGTAACAGTATTTGCCTATAATGATAATAGATCACGGTTTGGCCCGCGTATTGTTAGTACTTGCTTAAGATGGTTATTTATAGCACGCAGCATGGACTGCGATGTCTTAATACTTGCTTAAAATTATAAAAGCTCGCCGTTTGGCCTGCATTGTCGTATTACTTACAATGATAATAGCCCATGGTCTGGCCCGTATTGTCTTAGTACTTGCTCAAAATGATAAAAGCCCGCGGTTTAGCTCGCGTTGTGTTAATAATTAGGTACTTACAAAGATAATAACCCACAGTTTGACCCAAGTTGTTTTAATACTTACTTAATTAAAATAACAGCCCGCGGTTCAACCCGCGTTATCTTGGCATTTGCTTATAATAATATCTAATAGTTCGCGGTCTGGCCCGTGTTGTCTTAATAAATCCTTAAAATTATAATAGCATGCCGTTAGCCTGCGTTTTTGTATTGCTTGTGATGATAATAGCCCACAGTCTGGCCCGCGTTATTTTCGTAACTGCTTAAAATGATAAAAACCCACAGTTAGGCCCGCGTTTTCTTGGCATTTACTAAAAATAATAGTAGCTCGTGGTTAAGCCCGCATTAGGCTCGATTATGAAGGCGCCATCGTAATTATAATAGCTAATTATCATAATTATATCTGTTTCATTTTCACTTTAAGCATTCGATAGAGAGAACACTTTTTATGTTGTTATTATATTTACTATGGCGTCTTCATAACTGAGCCTATTATATTATATATATTATATATTACTTGCAAAATAATGCCTACGGTTTAGCCTAAATTGTCTCAGTATTTGGTTATTTAATTTACTTGTATCTAAAGCTTATTACAGAGTACATACGTGAATTTTTGGATGATAAATTGCCGAATTTCTGAAATTAACTCAATAATAAATAAATATATAAAATAAATATTGGAGGACATCTCACACACGGTCTCTGATCCCAAACTAAGCAAAGTTTGTGATTTGGCTGGCAGAGACTGATATACTACATATACATGTATTTCAATGTATGTACTGTATTGTATACACCACCGACCATACTCCTATTTTTAGAATAATTCCAGTCCATCCAAAGGTTGCCTGGTAGAAATCGCCAAAGGCGATAAGGCCGCCATTGTACAGCATATTGTATAGTTTCTGTACTGTGTTTCTGTGTACAATAAAGATATATTTATTTATTTATTTATACATGTAGGTTGACTGGCAGATAATGCTGTTTAGCGTTAAGTCCTCCTTTTGTACAAATAGTGTGCAATAAAGTGTTAAATAAATAAATAAAAATACATTAATAACAATCAGACACAGAGCAAACACATATGAACATCACATAAATATTTGCCCTGGGAATCAAACCCACGCCTCTTTGACCCAGGAGTCAGAGTCAACCACTGAGCCACCGAGGGAGCCAATAATAATAATTGTATGAGTAACTATGTAAGAAATTTCACTTTTCTTTGCTGGAAAACATTGAGGCAACCTGTACGTACGTAGAAAAAATCAATGTCGTATGTGAATTCA
This sequence comes from Hypomecis punctinalis, assembly GCA_949316475.1. Lineage (NCBI taxonomy): Eukaryota > Metazoa > Arthropoda > Insecta > Lepidoptera > Geometridae > Hypomecis > Hypomecis punctinalis. The sequence goes on from OX438802.1 coordinate 18,383,553, forward strand.
GCAACCCATGCTTGGCCGGCGTGATGGATATGGCCCAATTACCCTTCGCTGATAGGCCTATTTTCAGTCATCCATCAGCCGCAGGACGTCCACTGCTAGTCATAGGCCTTCCCTATGGATCTCCAATAAGACCGGTTGGAAGTTACTTGAATCCAGCGCGATCCTGCGGTCTTAATGAGGTCATCCGTCCACCTTGTGGGTGGACGTCCTACGCTGCGCTTGCCGGTACATGGTCTCCACTCGAGAACTTTTCGACCCCAACGGTCATCAGCCCTCCGCGCTATGTGCCCTGCCCATTGCCATTTCAACTTGCCAATCCGTTGGGCTATGTCGGTAACTTTGGTTCTTCTACGGATCTCCTCATTAATGATTCGATCTCGCAGAGAGACTCCAAGCATAGCCCTCTCCATAGCTCGTTGGGCTACTTGGAGCTTACTAATAAGGCCCATAGTGAGAGACCACGTTTCTGTGCCATAAGTCATCACTGGCAACACACACTGGTCGAAAACTTTCGACTTGAGGCACTGAGGTATGTCGGACGAGAAGACACTACGCACTTTTCCGAACGCTGCCCATCAGAGTTGAATTCGTCGATTGGCCTCTTTGTTGAAGTCGGACCTACCTAACTGGACTACTTGTCCTAGGTAGACGTACGAGTCAACGACTTCAAGAACCGAGTTTCACAAACATGGGAATTACACATGACTTTCGTCTTGTCCATGTTCATCTTAAGACCCACCTGTTTCTATTATCCGTAGTACCTATTTTCAGTAGTGCACTATTAATTAAGGCCGGTACAGGTATTCGACATGTTTCATTAAGTCATTAGAAATTTAATTTTCCAGGCAAATGAAAAAATAGCACACAAGTCGTAATTCTAGTCAGGCATATTCTAGGATGCTATTATACTCATAATTTGATTAACTTTTACAATGGTACCAACCCCAAAAGCACGTGAATAAAATCAGCTGTTCAACACAAAAAGTTCATCGACCCGCGACAAAATGTAGGTAATTTTCGCTTGTCAGGGTTGATCCCATAGTAATATACCTATATTGATCCATATGTGCGCTAAGCTTAAGACTATTGGCTCACAAAATAAAAAAAAATCGTAAACTTTTGAGGACCCATTTTGCCCCATTTAAAGATAAACTATTATTATCATAATCCTAATTACTACATTATTTAAAAAAGCGCATTGAAGTTTTGAGACGTATCTGACCCCTAAGGATTTTTTTAAGGAAAATTTAGAAAACAGGTACAGCCATATTTTTTATTTAGTCTCAAAAGCATTTATACAAAGTTTCATGTCAATCGGTACAGGGAAGTTACATGCAAACAAAAAGGGCCCGTTTTACCCCGTAAGTTAGAGTTGGGTACGTTTTTCATCCTTAGTGCTTCATTATGTCGTACGATGTACGTATATTCCAAATTTCAAGCTCGTATCTACAGCGGTTTGGGCTGTAGCCTAAACTTATTAATTTTGCGTATCCCTAAGGAACCTTATAGATTTTCCTGGATTTTATTAGTTTCTGTATTAAAACATGCTGTGTGCTTCCTTCGTACCAATTTTCAACCATAACCGTTCAGCTGGTTCGATGTAATTGACGCTTTTTTCACCAACTTTAGGACCTTATTTGACCCCTTAGATGAAGAAAATTCGGAAAAGCAGGAAAAAACGTGACTTTTATTTTGTTTGGAAAGCATGTATACAAAGTTTCAAGTCAATCAGTACAGGGAATAAAAAGTTACATACAAACGAAAAGGGCCCATTTTACCCCCTTAGAGGTCGAAAGTTCAAAATTTTCGTCTTTAGTGCTCCATTACGTCGTTTAATGTACCTATATCCCAAATTTCAAGCTCATATCTTCAGCGGTTTGGGCTGTAGCCTAAACTTATTAATTTTGCGTATCCCTATGGAACCTTATAGATTTTCCTGGATTTTATTAGTTACTCTATTAAAACATGCTGTGTGCTTCCTTCGTACCAATTTTCAACCATAACCGTTCAGCTGGTTCGATGTAATTGACGCTTTTTTCACCAACTTTAGGACCTTATTTGACCCCTTAGATGAGGAAAATTCGGAAAAAACGTGACTTTTATTTTGTTTGGAAAGCATGTATACAAAGTTTCAACTCAATCAGTACAGGGAATAAAAAGTTACATACAAACGAAAAGGGCCCATTTTACCCCCTTAGAGGTCGGAAGTTCAAAATTTTCGTCCTTAGTGCTCCATTACGTTGTTCAATGTACCTATATCCCAAATTTCAAGCTCATATCTTCAGCGGTTTGGGCTGTAGCCTAAACTTATTAATTTTGCGTATCCCTATGGAACCTTATAGATTTTCCTGGATTTTATTAGTTCCTGTATTAAAACATGCTGAGTGCTTCCTTCATACCAATTTTCAACCATAACCGTTCAGCTGGTTTGATGTAATTAACGCTTTTTTCACCAACTTTGGGACCTTATTTGACCCCTTAGATGAGGAAAATTCGGAAAAACAGGAAAAAACGTAACTTTTATTTTGTTTGAAAAGCATGTATACAAAGTTTCAAATCAATCGGTACAGGGAATAAAAAGTTACATACAAACGAAAAGGGCCCGTTTTACCCCCTTAGAGTTCGAAAGTTCAAAATTTTCGTCCTTAGTGCTCCATTACGTCGTTCAATGTACCTATATTCCAAATTTCAAGCTCATATCTTAAGCGGTTTGGGCTGTAGGCTGTCTGTCAGTCAGTCACTCAGGGAAGCCTTTTATATAATAGATTGGCAAAATTCAAGTAAATCTCAGCTATCACTTTAATATACTAATTAAAACTTTGTCCAAATAGCAAAAAAATAAGTAAAGTATAATTTGGTGACTTTACATTTCATGATTTAAAAATTTAAAATCCATTGTTAGTTAGCAAAATTTCACGAAAAGTATCAGGTACTAAAAATCGTTATTATTGTGTCCAAAACTTCATTAAAGTAATTGTTCACAAAGTACCACTCGCGAATGATGTCTGTGAACCTGGCATATCATTGTCTAGCAGATCAAGAATAAATTAGAGTTCTATTCGCATGCAGCATAGTTCTATAGTTCCTGATACTTTTTAGAAATAGTTCTGGTGTTTTTCCTGAAAAAAAGTTAGTTGAAAATATGATCTGCTAACTTCCGGTAGCAGATCATTTTTCTGATTTTTAAAAACAAATCAATGTTCTAGTAACTTCCAAGTGTGCTCTATAGTTCCTGATACTTTTCAGGAATAGTTCAGGATTTTTTCCTGAAAAAATTGTTACTTGAAAAATATATGATCTGCCAAATATACAAGAGGATCAATTTGCATCACTACAGGAATAAATGAAAGTTTTAATCGCATGCAAGCAAGTTTGACATTTACTGATACTTTTCAGGCGTAGTTCTGGCAATTTCAGCTGAAAAATCAATGTCAGATGAAGATGAATATCTCAAATATAAAAACCAAATAATATGAACAATATTAAAATATTTTTTTCTGACTTCTAAAATTGTACTAGGGGGCCAGATTTCCTTGGTTTTAGATAAAAACAATTTTAATCTTAACTACTGATAACAATTTGGGTACAGAACTCACGCGACAATATCAGCAGATCAGGGGTCAAAGTCTGAAAAATGAATAATGCTAACAATTTTTTTTGGTATGCTGAAATTGTACAAGGTGGCTGGAACTCCTTGGTTTTAGATAGAAACAGTTCTAATCTTAACTACTGATAACAATTTGGGTACAGAACTCACGCGACAATATCAGCAGATCAGGGGTCAAAGTCTCAAAAATGAAAAATGCTAACAATTTTTTTTGGTATGCTAAAATTGTACAAGGTGGCTGGAACTCCTTGGTTTTAGATAGAAACAGTTCTAATCTTAACTACTGATAACAATTTGGGTACAGAACTCACGCGACAATATCAGCAGATCAGGGGTCAAAGTCTGAAAAATTAAAAATGCTAACAATTTTTTTTGGTATGCTGAAATTGTACAAGGAGGCTGGAACTCCTTGGTTTTAGATAGAAACAATTCTAATCTTAACTACTGATAACAATTTGGGTACAAAACTTACGCGACAATATCAGCAGATCAGGGGTCAAAGTCTGAAAAATGAAAAATGCTAACAATTTTTTTTGGTATGCTGAAATTGTACAAGGAGGCTGGAACTCCTTGGTTTTAGATAGAAACAATTCTAATCTTAACTACTGATAACAATTTGGGTACAGAACTCACGCGACAATATCAGCAGATCAGGGGTCAAAGTCTCAAAAATGAAAAATGCTAACAATTTTTTTTGGTATGCTAAAATTGTACAAGGTGGCTGGAACTCCTTGGTTTTAGATAGAAACAGTTCTAATCTTAACTACTGATAACAATTTGGGTACAGAACTCACGCGACAATATCAGCAGATCAGGGGTCAAAGTCTGAAAAATTAAAAATGCTAACAATTTTTTTTGGTATGCTGAAATTGTACAAGGAGGCTGGAACTCCTTGGTTTTAGATAGAAACAATTCTAATCTTAACTACTGATAACAATTTGGGTACAAAACTTACGCGACAATATCAGCAGATCAGGGGTCAAAGTCTGAAAAATGAAAAATGCTAACAATTTTTTTTGGTATGCTGAAATTGTACAAGGAGGCTGGAACTCCTTGGTTTTAGATAGAAACAGATCTAATCTTAACTACTGATAACAATTTGGGTACAAAACTCACGCGACAATATCAGCAGATCAGGGGTCAAAGTCTGAAAAATGAAAAATGCTAACATTTTTTTTTGGTATGCTGAAATTGTACAAGGAGGCTGGAACTCCTTGGTTTTAGATAGAAACAATTCTAATCTTAACTACTGATAACAATTTGGGTACAGAACTCACGCGACAATATCAGCAGATCAGGGGTCAAAGTCTGAAAAATGAAAAATGCTAACATATTTTTTTGGTATGCTGAAATTGTACAAGGTGGCTGGAACTCCTTGGTTTTAGATAGAAACAGTTCTAATCTTAACTACTGATAACAATTTGGGTACAGAACTCACGCGACAATATCAGCAGATCAGGGGTCAAAGTCTGAAAAATGAAAAATGCTAACAATTTTTTTTGGTATGCTGAAATTGTACAAGGAGGCTGGAACTCCTTGGTTTTAGATAGAAACAATTCTAATCTTAACTACTGATAACAATTTGGGTACAGAACTCACGCGACAATATCAGCAGATCAATCAATAGTTAAGATTAGAATTGTTTCTATCTAAAACCAAGGAGTTCCAGCCTCCTTGTACAATTTCAGCATACCAAAAAAAATTGTTAGCATTTTTCATTTTTCAAAGACCCCTGATCTGCTGATATTGTCGCGTGAGTTTTGTACCCAAATTGTTATCAGTAGTTAAGATTAGAATTGTTTCTATCTAAAACCAAGGAGTTCCAGCCTCCTTGTACAATTTCAGCATACCAAAAAAAATTGTTAGCATTTTTCATTTTTCAGACTTTGACCCCTGATCTGCTGATATTGTCGCGTGAGTTCTGTACCCAAATTGATATTAGTAGTTAAGATTAGATCTGTTTCTATCTAAAACCAAGGAGTTCCAGCCTCCTTGTACAATTTCAGCATACCAAAAAAAATTGTCAGCATTTTTCATTTTTCAGACTTTGACCCCTGATCTGCTGATATTGTCGCGTGAGTTCTGTACCCAAATTGATATTAGTAGTTAAAATTAGATCTGTTTCTATCTAAAACCAAGGAGTTCCAGCCTTCTTGTACAATTTCAGCATACCAAAAAAAATTGTTAGCATTTTTAATTTTTCAGACTTTGACCCCTGATCTGCTGATATTGTTGCGTGAGTTCTGTACCCAAATTGATATCAGTAGTTAAGATTAGAATTGTTTCTATCTAAAACCAAGGAGTTCCAGCCTCCTTGTACAATTTCAGCATACCAAAAAAAATTGTTAGCATTTTTCATTTTTCAGACTTTGACCCCTGATCTGCTGATATTGTCGCGTGAGTTCTGTACCCAAATTGTTATCAGTAGTTAAGATTAGAATTGTTTCTATCTAAAACCAAGGAGTTCCAGCCTCCTTGTACAATTTCAGCATACCAAAAAAAATTGTTAGCATTTTTAATTTTTCAGACTTTGACCCCTGATCTGCTGATATTGTCGCGTGAGTTCTGTACCCAAATTGTTATCAGTAGTTAAGATTAGAATTGTTTCTATCTAAAACCAAGGAGTTCCAGCCTCCTTGTACAATTTCAGCATACCAAAAAAAATTGTTAGCATATTTCATTTTTCAGACTTTGACCCCTGATCTGCTGATATTGTCGCGTGAGTTCTGTACCCAAATTGTTATCAGTAGTTAAGATTAGAATTGTTTCTATCTAAAACCAAGGAGTTCCAGCCTCCTTGTACAATTTCAGCATACCAAAAAAATTGTTAGCATTTTTCATTTTTCAGACTTTGACCCCTGATCTGCTGATATTGTCGCGTGAGTTCTGTACCCAAATTGATATCAGTAGTTACGATTAGAATTGTTTCTATCTAAAACCAAGGAGTTCCAGCCTCCTTGTACAATTTCAGCATACCAAAAAAAATTGTTAGCATTTTTCATTTTTCAGACTTTGACTCCTGATCTGCTGATATTGTCGCGTGAGTTCTGTACCCAAATTGTTATTAGTAGTTAAGATTAGAATTGTTTCTATCTAAAACCAAGGAGTTCCAGCCTCCTTGTACAATTTTAGCATACCAAAAAAAATTGTTAGCATTTTTAATTTTTCAGACTTTGACCCCTGATCTGCTGATATTGTCGCGTGAGTTCTGTACCCAAATTGTTATCAGTAGTTAGAATTAGAATTGTTTCTATCTAAAACCAAGGAGTTCCAGCCTCCTTGTGCAATTTCAGCATACCAAAAAAAATTGTTAGCATTTTTAATTTTCAGACTTTGACCCCTGATCTGCTGATATTGTCGCGTGAGTTCTGTACCCAAATTGATATTAGTAGTTAAGATTAGATCTGTTTCTATCTAAAACCAAGGAGTTCCAGCCTCCTTGTACAATTTCAGCATACCAAAAAAAATTGTTAGCTTTTTTTCATTTTTCAGACTTTGACCCCTGATCTGCTGATATTGTCGCGTGAGTTCTGTACCCAAATTGATATCAGTAGTTACGATTAGAATTGTTTCTATCTAAAACCAAGGAGTTCCAGCCTCCTTGTACAATTTCAGCATACCAAAAAAAATTGTTAGCATTTTTAATTTTTCAGACTTTGACCCCTGATCTGCTGATATTGTCGCGTGAGTTCTGTACCCAAATTGTTATCAGTAGTTAAGATTAGAATTGTTTCTATCTAAAACCAAGGAGTTCCAGCCTCCTTGTACAATTTCAGCATACCAAAAAAAATTGTTAGCATTTTTAATTTTTCAGACTTTGACCCCTGATCTGCTGATATTGTCGCGTGAGTTCTGTACCCAAATTGTTATCAGTAGTTAAGATTAGAATTGTTTCTATCTAAAACCAAGGAGTTCCAGCCTCCTTGTACAATTTCAGCATACCAAAAAAATTGTTAGCATTTTTCATTTTTCAGACTTTGACCCCTGATCTGCTGATATTGTCGCGTGAGTTCTGTACCCAAATTGATATCAGTAGTTACGATTAGAATTGTTTCTATCTAAAACCAAGGAGTTCCAGCCTCCTTGTACAATTTCAGCATACCAAAAAAAATTGTTAGCATTTTTCATTTTTCAGACTTTGACTCCTGATCTGCTGATATTGTCGCGTGAGTTCTGTACCCAAATTGTTATTAGTAGTTAAGATTAGAATTGTTTCTATCTAAAACCAAGGAGTTCCAGCCTCCTTGTACAATTTTAGCATACCAAAAAAAATTGTTAGCATTTTTAATATTTCAGACTTTGACCCCTGATCTGCTGATATTGTCGCGTGAGTTCTGTACCCAAATTGTTATCAGTAGTTAAGATTAGAATTGTTTCTATCTAAAACCAAGGAGTTCCAGCCTCCTTGTGCAATTTCAGCATACCAAAAAAAATTGTTAGCATTTTTAATTTTCAGACTTTGACCCCTGATCTGCTGATATTGTCGCGTGAGTTCTGTACCCAAATTGATATTAGTAGTTAAGATTAGATCTGTTTCTATCTAAAACCAAGGAGTTCCAGCCTCCTTGTACAATTTCAGCATACCAAAAAAAAATGTTAGCATTTTTCATTTTTCAGACTTTGACCCCTGATCTGCTGATATTGTCGCGTGAGTTCTGTACCCAAATTGTTATCAGTAGTTAAGATTAGAATTGTTTCTATCTAAAACCAAGGAGTTCCAGCCTCCTTGTACAATTTCAGCATACCAAAAAAAATAGTTAGCATTTTTAATTTTTCAGACTTTGACCCCTGATCTGCTGATATTGTCGCGTGAGTTCTGTACCCAAATTGTTATCAGTAGTTAAGATTAGATCTGTTTCTATCTAAAACCAAGGAGTTCCAGCCTCCTTGTACAATTTTAGCATACCAAAAAAAATTGTTAGCATTTTTCATTTTTCAGACTTTGACCCCTGATCTGCTGATATTGTCGCGTGAGTTCTGTACCCAAATTGTTATCAGTAGTTAAGATTAGAACTGTTTCTATCTAAAACCAAGGAGTTCCAGCCTCCTTGTACAATTTTAGCATACCAAAAAAAATTGTTGGCATTTTTCATTTTTCAGACTTTGACCCCTGATCTGCTGATATTGTCGCGTGAGTTCTGTACCCAAATTGATATCAGTAGTTAAGATTAGAATTGTTTCTATCTAAAACCAAGGAGTTCCAGCCTCCTTGTACAATTTCAGCATACCAAAAAAAATAGTTAGCATTTTTAATTTTTCAGACTTTGACCCCTGATCTGCTGATATTGTCGCGTGAGTTCTGTACCCAAATTGATATTAGTAGTTAAGATTAGATCTGTTTCTATCTAAAACCAAGGAGTTCCAGCCTCCTTGTACAATTTCAGCATACCAAAAAAAATTGTTAGCATTTTTCATTTTTCAGACTTTGACCCCTGATCTGCTGATATTGTCGCGTGAGTTCTGTACCCAAATTGATATTAGTAGTTAAGATTAGATCTGTTTCTATCTAAAACCAAGGAGTTCCAGCCTCCTTGTACAATTTCAGCATACCAAAAAAATTGTTAGCTTTTTTTCATTTTTCAGACTTTGACCCCTGATCTGCTGATATTGTCGCGTGAGTTCTGTACCCAAATTGATATCAGTAGTTACGATTAGAATTGTTTCTATCTAAAACCAAGGAGTTCCAGCCTCCTTGTACAATTTCAGCATACCAAAAAAAATAGTTAGCATTTTTCATTTTTCAGACTTTGACCCCTGATCTGCTGATATTGTCGCGTGAGTTCTGTACCCAAATTGTTATCAGTAGTTAAGATTAGAATTGTTTCTATCTAAAACCAAGGAGTTCCAGCCTCCTTGTACAATTTCAGCATACCAAAAAAAATTGTTAGCATTTTTAATTTTTCAGACTTTGACCCCTGATCTGCTGATATTGTCGCGTGAGTTCTGTACCCAAATTGATATTAGTAGTTAAGATTAGATCTGTTTCTATCTAAAACCAAGGAGTTCCAGCCTCCTTGTACAATTTCAGCATACCAAAAAAAATTGTTAGCATTTTTAATTTTTCAGACTTTGACCCCTGATCTGCTGATATTGTCGCGTGAGTTCTGTACCCAAATTGATAATAGTAGTTAAGATTAGATCTGTTTCTATCTAAAACCAAGGAGTTCCAGCCTCCTTGTACAATTTCAGCATACCAAAAAAAATTGTTAGCATTTTTCATTTTTCAGACTTTGACCCCTGATCTGCTGATATTGTCGCGTGAGTTCTGTACCCAAATTGTTATCAGTAGTTAAGATTAGAATTGTTTCTATCTAAAACCAAGGAGTTCCAGCCTCCTTGTACAATTTCAGCATACTAAAAAAATTGTTAGCATTTTTTTAATTTTTCAGCCTTTGACCCCTGATCTGCTGATATTGTCGCGTGAGTTCTGTACCCAAATTGTTATCAGTAGTTAAGATTAGAATTGTTTCTATCTAAAACCAAGGAGTTCCAGCCTCCTTGTACAATTTTAGCATACCAAAAAAAATTGTTGGCATTTTTCATTTTTCAGACTTTGACCCCTGATCTGCTGATATTGTCGCGTGAGTTCTGTACCCAAATTGATATCAGTAGTTAAGATTAGAATTGTTTCTATCTAAAACCAAGGAGTTCCAGCCTCCTTGTACAATTTCAGCATACCAAAAAAAATAGTTAGCATTTTTAATTTTTCAGACTTTGACCCCTGATCTGCTGATATTGTCGCGTGAGTTCTGTACCCAAATTGTTATCAGTAGTTAAGATTAGATCTGTTTCTATCTAAAACCAAGGAGTTCCAGCCTCCTTGTACAATTTTAGCATACCAAAAAAAATTGTTAGCATTTTTCATTTTTCAGACTTTGACCCCTGATCTGCTGATATTGTCGCGTGAGTTCTGTACCCAAATTGTTATCAGTAGTTAAGATTAGAACTGTTTCTATCTAAAACCAAGGAGTTCCAGCCTCCTTGTACAATTTCAGCATACCAAAAAAAATTGTTAGCATTTCTCATTTTTCAGACTTTGACCCCTGATCTGCTGATATTGTCGCGTGAGTTCTGTACCCAAATTGTTATCAGTAGTTAAGATTAGAATTGTTTCTATCTAAAACCAAGGAAATCTGGCCCCCTAGTACAATTTTAGAAGTCAGAAAAAAATATTTTAATATTGTTCATATTTTTTGGTTTTTATATTTGAGATATTCATCTTCATCTGACATTGATTTTTCAGCTGAAATTGCCAGAACTACGCCTGAAAAGTATCAGTAAATGTCAAACTTGCATGCATGCGATTAAAACTTTCATTTATTCCTGTAGTGATGCAAATTGATCCTCTCGTATATTTGGCAGATCATATATTTTTCAAGTAACAATTTTTTCAGGAAAAACTCCTGAACTATTCCTGAAAAGTATCAGGAACTATAGAGCACACTTGGAAGTTACTAGAACATTGATTTGTTTTTAAAAATCAGAAAAATGATCTGCTACCGGAAGTTAGCAGATCATTTTTTCAACTAACTTTTTTTCAGGAAAAACACCAGAACTATTTCTAAAAAGTATCAGGAACTATAGAACTATGCTGCATGCGAATAGAACTCTAATTTATTCTTGATCTGCTAGACAATGATATGCCAGGTTCACAGACATTCGCGAATGCATGTGAACGTATCCGCCTGATTCGAAAGCATGTTAGCTAACAGGCGTCAAAAATCACTAATGATCAATAACAACCGTGCAATGGTTACGAAACGAATTTAAAAGCCATCGTGGTTTTAGTCTAAAGGAAACAGTAAATTTACGGCTATGGAATTTAATCAGAACTCGGGAATGATATGCTATGAGCCTATAAGGTCTCATAACTGGCGATCCAATTTTTTACTGCCTTATAAATTGTGAGCTTTATAACTTTTTGTTTAAAAGTCAATTTGGAATGGTTCAACTGGTCTTCCAGACTCCAGAAAGGTATCGTTTACTATCAAAGGGTAATGGGGCCATAAAAACGTGTGATGAGATGCCCTCCTGCGGAGTGGGCTGAGCTTTACGACGCCCGATTCGTGGCCACACTGGGACTATATTTAATAATAACGATATATTAAACTGTTTTATAAACTGTATCATATCCGGTGCAATGTTTTAATCATAATAAATAATTGTAATTAGTACCCTTATATTATGAAATTTATGACAGAGGTCGCTATAGTATTGATTAAGCAATCTATGTAAGTACAAACGAGAAGTAGTATAACTTGAAAAGGATTAGATTCGCTTTATAACTGAACCGATTGCTTTGCTCTTAAACAGGGGCAAAGTTTCGCCAAATGAAATAAGTTTTTATTTCTATAATAAGTAAGTAGTTAAATATCCACTCGCATTCTATCAGAATGTACTAGTTAAGCATTTATTAGTATCTAGTAAATATCTTACTAGTTCGGAAACGATGAACTAGGTTCTGATCAAAACAATGGTTGTCAAAACGATTTTAAATAAATATTTTTTTATAATTATTATATTAATATACTATTAAAATGTCTACACCTACGTCACTATGTAATGGAACAAAATAACAATTTTGTTGGTGTTTATGAAGATACACTCCACATATTGATGGAATGTGTACGGAACGAGCCATTTAGAAGACTATGTTCTATACAAAATATTAAAGACGTTGGCTTTTACAACTCCATTTTGTCTTTGCCTGACTCTGAAAGTGCAAAAATGTTGTACAAACTCGTAGATATAGGTTTAAAAAGATAAGTTTAGTTTTAAGTTATGTATCTTGTACAGGGCGATGTGGTCGCTAAGCGACAAAGCCCTTTAAATATAAAAAAAAAAAAACAATTTTGTATTAAGAGTAAGTTTCATAGTAAATAACGTTTTGTTTTTCTAGTAAGTAGGTAAATATTCATTCGCATACGTACTATCACAATAAGCCCAATTATGAAGGCGCCCATCGTAGTTCTAATAGCTAATTAGATTATTTCTGTTTCTTTTTCACTTTAGGCATTCGATAGAGAGAAAACTTTTCACGTTGCTATTAAATTTACGATGGAGTCTTCATAATTGGGCCTTATGCCTACCTACATATCAATCAGTCTCAATAAGCGTTTGTTATTAAGTAGATGAATGATTACTCATTTACATGTGTGACAATAATAATCAACTTGAATAAACGATTCCGATTAACTATGTATTAATAAAACTCATCAATTTTTTGCATCCATTCATAAATTAAACTATTAAAATGCTCAAACTATATTAGGATCTTGTTAAATGAACCGGATCCTCAGATTACAAAACAATGATTGATGATGACCTACTAAATAGCTCAAAAGTCTTTGAAGAATGTGTCGTTAGATTTGAGCGAAAATGTACCATAAATTGGTATCAATAAGGCTCATAAAAAACGACAGTTATTAATTAGGGTAGATTTTTGTGAACGATTGTTTTAAACTTGAGTATTACGTAACTTCAATTTGCAATTGAAACTGTTAGATACCGATAGTGAAATTTGCTAGCAAAATGTATGGGTACTGTACCAGCCTTTTTTTTTAATAGTCCACTGCAGGACGTAGGCCTACCCACCACGCCGGCCCAGTGCGAGTTGGTGGATTCACATACGCCATCTAATTTCTTCTACGGACGCATGCAGGTTGACACACGATGTTTTCCTTCACCGAAAAGCCCGCGGTGTGAAATTGCAAGGAATTCATTGGTAAATAATATGTAAAATTTAATTGGGTAATAATATGTAAAATTTAACTGTTGTTATATAAGTAAATAAACATATTTCTACTTAGGTTACTCTGAAATCTGGGCTAGGCGTAGGCACCTGATAAGTTATCGAAATTACATATTTCTGTTATTGAAGTAGAACTTTCAATCCAAATAAAATTGTGAATTGTGAACTCTAATAAATACCACCTACTAGGTCAGAAAGAAACCTAACTCATAAATTGCTAGCTTAGAGTTTTCTGAGTAAGTATAACATTTTTTTTCATGTGCGCACATTGGGTGAATAATTCAAAAATTAATCCGTTGAGTAGTAGTAGTTATACGTTAGAAGTACAACAAATATTTATACAATTTAATTTCAAAATTTTTTAGTCTTAATTTTGCTAAAAAATAGTAAATATCGTTTAAATATAAAAGCTAATACAAAACAAAGCTAATTAGAAACTCGTAGCGTCTAGACTCAGAACTACACGCTTTTCGGTGCTAAAATGCCCACATACAAATTATACAAATACAACCGATAGTTTAGCAATAAAATTGTAATAATTCACGGAACACGGTAATTACAATAAGCATTACAATTGCAACTGTTATTGCTCGTAGGAAATTAGAGTCACCCACGCTCTACATGAGTGAGTCATAAATATGGCGGTAGGCGCCAGGGCACAAGTTTCTAGTAAAGTATAGTAGGCATATTCTGTGGGCATACGATGTGTTGTTTTTCACAAAACAGTTCAAAAGATTTAAATATCCACCTTGATCATCATTGTAAAAAACTTTTACAAAGGGGACTAATTAAAAAATAGTGAACGCAAAATAGTATGAGCCGTTCCTTACATTTAAGTAGAGTCAGTAAAGTTTTTGTATGGAATAGCTTTCTGTTTTTTTGCGTTTTTAGAATTATGGTTTTTTTAATCCCATAGTACTTAGGTTGTTTAAAATAATAAAAAAATACACCTCTGCAAGTCCCTGTATTTCCTTTGCAACGCGACATCCTACTAATATTATAAACGTGAAAGTTTGTGAGGATGGATGGATGTATGGATGTTTGTTACTCTTTCACACAAAAACTACTGAACGGATTGAGATGAAACTTTGCAATAATATAGCTTATATATCAGAATAACACATAGGCTATAAATTATAATGATATATTGCGTATACGGGCGAAGCCGCGGGTAAAAACTAGTCTTGTATAATTAAGTTATAAATATGGATTGGATGGATGGAAGAAACGTCAGGGTTCAATTTGAATTAGGGTTCAATTGACTGTTTCAGTGGCTCAGTGGTTAGTGAACCTGACTTTTGGATCAAAGAGGCGTGGGTTTGATCCCCACCCAGGGCAACTATTTATGGGATGAACATAGGTGTTTGCTCTGTGTCTGGGTGTTATTTAGGTACTACGAGTATCTATATAAATGACGATGATGGTATGTATTTAAAGTATGTAGTTAATGTAGTTATATGTAGTATATCACTCTCTGGCAGCCATATCACAAGCTTTGCTTAGTTTGGGGTCAGAGACCGTGTGAAAGATGTCTCCCAATATTTATTTATTATTATTATTATTCCAGTGCTAGTAAATTAATAAATTTTATTATTTTGCAGGTATACAGATATGACATTCACTGACTAATTACTGATAGCAATCCAAACTACTATTATTAGTGCCCGATCGGTATTTTCTATTCATAAAGTATGTAGGTATAGTTATAATTATCGCATCAGAAACCAGGAGATCTATAGACGCACCAAGCTATCTGCAGACCAGCGAATTATCACAAAGTAGCAGTAGACAAAACACATTATTTATTAGTAGAATTGATAATGGAGTTTCAAGGATTTCCAACAGAGACCACATCCTGGCAAGCATAGCATAAGACCTACAAAATAGATAGACGATCTGGTTAGGTATATCAGGATTACGCTGGATGCAAGCCTGATGACCCGTTTCATCTCTTTAAATAGAGAAATTTTGGGTGGCCTATGTCCAGCAGTGACCGTTCTACATTTTTACTCCTCTGCACAAAGCTAAATACATATCTACTTTAATTATTATGAAATAATCACGCAATAGTTATGATTTATGAAAAATAAAAGCAATATCATTAAGATTGTGTTAAAATCAAAGTCAATAATGATTGATTAAACTGGCCGGTTCTTAATAAACCATTAAATAAAATAATATCAGAACGTAATAAATGCCAACTAATGATAGGACCGTGGCGACCTCTGCCATTTAAATAGTAATCGATAATACACGTCACGGTACTTATTAGGTAGAGAGCGTTGGGAAAAATATTACTGCGTAACCAGAAGTTGGCATTCGTTGTTTAAGCGCTACTTTGAAATCGATGGATCATACAACAGATAGATTATTCAACATTATAAATGTTTTGCTGTTGTTGTTTTAGCCTACTGAGTTCCACTGTTGGGCTTCGCCCAAATTTTCTATCTATTATTTATTGATTTGTACAGAGTTGATCAAAAAAGGAGTACTAAGACGAAAGGTATTTCAAATTTGAATTATAGACATTGTTTACCAAGGAGCCAAACTAGAAATTGTCAAAAAGAAATCGACGGTTTCATGCATTTTTTCAAGTCCATGTTGTATTATTATATAGGTATGTGACAGCTGATTTATTTACTAAATATTTAAACATATAGACTAATAGTATCTAATACCCAACTATGGGTAATAATACAAGCGCAGCGCAAAAATCTAGCTTCAAGATAAATAGATAGAAATGCACTGAATAATAGCCACTGACGATACGAGTCAAAAATCAAATAAAAAGGTGTTTTTCTCCAGGAGTAGACATCCTACGGCTAAAAATATATGTAATAATTATATGAGACAAAATGCTTAAAAATTAAAAAGAAAAGTAAATTTACAAAACGTTCATGATGTCGGATCCTCTGTCATGAATCAGTAAAGTTAGGCAGGACACGTGGCCAGGGGAAGAGACAAAAGATGGAGTAGGGCAGTGACAGAGTAGTGGCAGAGGCAAGTCAAGCAAACCGTCGTCCGGCTGCAAGACTGGGAGACGAAATTGTGAAAACGTGGGTCGAACCTGGACACAATTAGCACAGGCACGAGACAAATGGCAACGTAAGAAAGAGGCCTATACCCAGCAGTGGGATAGAGAAGACTGCGGATGCTGATGATCATGAATTTACTAAACTGCAGCCTTTGATTCAACTGTAAGTAAATCGTGCACGGTGTTTCAGCCTATGATAGGATGACGTTTGGCCATAATGTGTGGCCTTCAGTGTCAGACCGATGTCAATGTTGTGATGTTTTGATTACTGATTATGCATTAGACTGTATAATTGACTCAATTTAATGGTTGACATTAATGGTCAAAACAAAAATTAATGGTAATTAAAATTGGTTTTAATCGTAATTTAGGTAATAAATTAATGCAACATTTTAATTTTATATTTCCCCTATTCCACTGTACAAATTTAAGGATATAATTATGTTTTCGTAAGCAAGCTCTGTGTTGTGTATATGATACGGGCATAGTCTTGGATATATGGGGTTCAAACCAAAATTTTAAACATCGTATATCCTAACTTTATGGCATCTACGCAAAATTATAAAAATCACTCGAAACATTTACGTTCACTACGCTCACGCTTAGTACAGCTCGAGATTTGATATCAAGAGTCTTTTTCGTATTTGAAAGAGAAAATATCAAGTTTTTTGACATATGTATAAATCAAAATACATTTTTTTAAATAATACTGTATCAACAAGTAATACTGTATCAACAAATGATTAGAACGAAATTAATTAATTTGTATGTTTTAGTTCCAGCACTAAACGAGACCTGTATTGCAGCGATTACGTACTTAATGGTTTCTTTATCATAAACTACGTAACCTACGTTTGTAATCCCCATAAATACCCATTACAAGGAAGACAATAAAACCCAGCCAGTTTCTCAAAAGTCGTGGAGGCGTACGATTGCCCAATGCAAAGAACTGATACACTTCTATTAATTCTTCTAAACTCGTGATAATTTTACGACTTTAAAAGAACACGGTCCTATATTGTGTTTTATATGATTTTTATTGGAAAACGAGGTAAGTTATGATCGGATTTTGAATTCGTTACGTTTTGTTTACATTTTCACATTATTATCGTTCACAATTTATTATGGACATATTTTAATAACCTTTTTCTAGCTTTTGTAATACCATGAAATGTTTCATTACGAAATATTGTAAAAGAGTTAATAGACTATCTAAATAACGAGTGGGCTATCAAAAAACTTGAGAGTCGATACATTTTAACAATTTTTCTGAGGAAGGTTAAATTAAGCAGCACATCCCCTTACTTAGATAAAATTTATTTAAGTTCAATAGGTAGTATAATCCTTACTCTGATATTATAAATCCGAAAGTATATTTGTAGTTTTGTTATTCTTTCACGCAGCAACAGAGCAATGGATAGGCTTTATTTTTCCGACTTCCAAAAGGAGGTACTATGTTCGTCAAATGTATTTTTTTTGTATGTTCATCTATAGTTTCGCCAATTGTACAGCGATTTAAAAAAAAAATTTTTTTTGCCGAAAGGGTATACTTTCGAAGTGGTCCTATTTTAATTTTATTGAAATCAGCTGAGCCGTTTTTGATAAATCAACAATAACGTACATGTATGTCGCATCGATTCGTGTAAACTACTCAGACCAAATAAAAAAATAAAGACAGAATTCTGTGAACAAACAAGTGAGGCCGACCAAAACTACGCCTCGCCGTGTACAGATAATTACACACACGTCCACATACAAGGAAACTACGCCTTGGCTTGTCATTAGAACTATGGCGGCGCAACAGCGACGCACTCACACATGTATAAAAAACCGGCCTCACTTGACTGTTCAACGACGTTCTCTCTTGATTTATTTTTGCTCTGGTAAACTATTAAAATTATGTCCACGGTGGAAGGCGGTGGTTGCATTTTTGCGAAAATTAACTATATGGATATAGTTCAATGATTCAGGAGTGACGTAGGGCTACTTTTATCCCGAAAAAATAATAATCCCACGCGGGCAAAGCCGCGGGCAAAAATAAAAATAATTCATCCCACAAGAATGAAAGGCTATGAAATTGATTTTCGTATAAGAATACGATAGTGCAGATAATATTATTGTTTGGAAAATAAAAAGAAAGCTCGAAAACATACTAAAATACTTATAGGTACTTAAATAAAAAAAATATTATTCTAACCACCTACCTATACCTACCCTAGAACCTACTAAGCGTTGGTTTCGCGTGTCAAACTAAGTTTTAATTGTGGTGACCTGAATACTTGGCACCAGTAACCCGTATAAAATGTACTAACTTATAAAATGTAGCTTGCGTGATTTATAAAGTAGGCTGGTGTGAGCTTCTTTGAACCTAAGCTTTTATTTTAAGTACTTAGGGTTAGTTATTACGTTGGTTCGCTTTGTTTTACGAGTATGAGTTCTATTTAGAATTTTATTCGCACCTCGTAAAATGAAGTTTAAAGGATTTGGAGCGTTTGTGATGTAATAATGCAATAGGTATTTTTGTTAATAATATCTATCAGCGCTTAGCGAGCAACATTAAGAGACAAAATTCAAAAAAGGATTTGAAGCGTTTGTGGTAAAATAATGCAATAGGTATCGTTTTTAGGGTTCCGTACCTCAAAAGGAAAAAACGGAACCCTTTTAGGATCACTTTGTTGTCCGTCTGTCCGTCTGTGTGTATGTCAAGACTCTTTATCTCGGGAACGCGTAAAGATATCAAGTTGAAATTTAAACTGTATACGTATATCTATGGTTTCTTGCAGTTGTGTAAAAGAAAAACTTCTCAGTTATCGTTTAAAAAAGTTAGAGCCGTTTATGTCGAAAAAAACCTCATATTTCGCACTCACAAAAATCAAAACCTACAGGGTAGTTCCCGTTGACATAGAACTATGAAATTTAGCTAGAAGCATTGTCTCAGAGTACACATATAGGAATAAGTCTAAAAACTGTACATTTTTATTTAAGTCACAAAAAATAGGGCCTCAAAATTCACAAAATATGGGTTCAAAATTCAAAGTGAGTAAATCGTATCATGTAAGGTATCATATGAAAGAACTTCATTAGCACGTGCTAAAACAGGTTTTTAATTATTTTAACAACATGTTTGTACGGAACCCTCGATGTGCGACCCTGACTCGCACTTGTCCGGTTTTTTATAAAGAACACATATTAAAAAATAACTGCATGTGGTAAAATAACCCAAAAAATAATTTTATTCGCTGGCCCAGCGACATAAAATTTTTGACTAATTATATAACTATGATCTACTTTTACTATGGATTTGTTGAGAAATTAATATCATGTGATGTACTAGGTGTGAGGTACTTACATTGAAAGTCTAACGTTATTTTCTAATTTGTGAAATAAAATGTACATCTAACCACGGTAATATCATAATATTATGTAGTATCTAACAGTATTCCGTCTTCATAGAAACGGTCTGAACGCGTATCATACTCGTACCTACGCGCTTCGGAGTTCGGTATACACTCGGTACATCAACAGTCGGAGATGCGCAGTATTGACCAACGAAGACGTGGGCTTGTAATCAGTAAGCGCGCGATTTATCTACCAGGCGGGCAACCCTAGCGCGAGTTGCGTACTTACTACGTGGCCACGCGGGGCTGTTAGTATTTTTTTCAACAACAGAGCCGAGTCACAATACTGTCATACCATTACCGTGACCTAACATAACTAAAATAATATTACGTAAAACAATGTGATTGATATTTCAAACAGAAAATTGACGCGTGAAAGGATGTACCTATCTGATACTCCGTATTCTATGATTTTTTTCCTCTAATATCCTAAACGTAACCAAACCTTACAAGGACCAAAATAATGAGTCTATCCATTTAAGAATTAACTTTGATCTTATCCGTGATTGACAATATGATAGGGCTTTCCGCTAATGCCCTATTATAGGACAATCTTCCTCTAGCCATACATGGCGGAAGGAGAGGTGTGAAGAAATACTACGCACCATTTGTAGGCTTTGACGGAGTTCCCAGTTTTTCTATATTGATTAATTATCGATTGGAAGCATGAAGCAACTTTGTAGTGACTAATTGATTTAGTGCACTATTATTAACATAGATACTAGCTTTTACTCGCGGCTTCACCCACTTCCTTTAATATATTCGGGATAAAAAATGTTTTATGGCACTGTCCAACATACAAATTATACCCATGAAAAAATTAAGTGGGTGCGTTACTTTATGACTGCATGAAAGAGTAACAAAGAAACATTCAGATTAATTATATTAGCATAGACTAAAAAGTACCTCAATATTAGTAAGAATATTTTTACTTTAGTTTTGTACCAAAATTGTATACCTAATATTTTAGACAACACTGTGAAAAGAAAAGAGCTAGCTTAACATACAAAGGTCTGACTCTATCAAAACGAATGAGAACTGCAGGCTAATCGCGTTAATTTTAAACAGCTGCGTTCCATCTGTAATTCAGTTAAAGTTCGGTTGCAATTGTAGTTAAGTTTCGATTCAGCTTCAAGGAATTTGGTATTGCGCTAAACATCATACACCAACCGTTCATTTGACACCGGTTACGTTCCAACTCTGATCGAGTTGCGTTTCAACTTTAGTCAAAATCATTAGTGCGATACGAAAATAGACAAAAAGTCGAAGTTCAGTTAAAGTTCAATTGTAGTTCAGCTGTAATTTTTTTGTGCGATTGGCCTGCTGAGCAGAACGTTGTAGTTCGTAATTCAATTGCAGAATTGGCATATTTGTCGACAAAGAAAGGTTTACATTCTTTGATACAATCACATTAATTTAATACGTTAATTGTATGAACATAGTTTTTACTACCTCAAGTTATTAAAACAACTTTTTGTTTAACTTAAAATTGTGACGGCTTACATTTGCCATTTAATTTGTCAGGAAAGTTTCTACTTAACTCCTAAACAACATTGGAATCTTTAAAATAAAAGTTGTTAATCTTCAATAAAAGTACTTAGATTTTTTACTGTATTAGTATTTTACATTAATCTTATTCAAAATAGACAAATCATTATGAAAAAAAAACTTCATATGACCATAGACCAAAGACCTAAAAAGGCATCATCACTACGAGGTTTTACGCAGTCACTCTATTCTAAATAAACACAAATCAGATAAGAAAGAAAGCTAACGGTGTACCAGCGACATTTAAGGAGTTTGGAGTGAGACTTTGTGGTAAGACTATAGAGCACTAACAATTAACTGTGTCTATCAGTTAAGGCTATCCGTCTTGGGGACAATGGCCAACATAGGTAAAACAGTAGGAGAATTCCACACTGTGACTTTTTCTAAATTTGCAAGAGTCGAATTTACAGTAGGTAAATAGCTACATATTAGGCTCAATTTTAGAGACGCCATCGTAAATATAACAGCAATTTAGAATAGCTATGTTTCTTTTTCACTATATGCATTTGATAGAGACAACACTATTTTATGTTGCTATCAATTTTACGATGGCGCTTTTAAAATTGGGTCTATTGTCTATATTTTATGTGATGAATATCGCTAATCCAGATGATCATGTTAATGATTACAGAGAAATACAACCACCTTTTCGGCGGAAGACTTTGTATTACGTATATGATTTTATTTATAGACAACGCTACACTAACAATGTCGACAGCAATAATGTCGTCAGCAATAATTTCCGAGACGTTTTGACCGAAATTGACTTTGGAACTTTAACATTTTGTTTTTTGATCTGTAAAAACAGCGACACAAATGTTCAAATATTTTAAAATTAGACAATTAAATAACCATAACTAGGCCAGCATTTTGGTCTTGATAAAATCGTCCTTCAAAAAATGTATATATCAACTAAGTTCTGCAGTGGACTACCCACCTAGAGATTACGAGGGTGAAACGAAAGCCAAAAGATATCAATTTTTAGACACACAGTGAGCTAACAGTCCAGTGAATATGGTTCAACCGCTCTTCGTTGGTAAACTTGTATTCTATAGCGAACTAAAAGATGATAGAACAACGACAAAAAATGAGACACTACTCCTAAAGAAAAACTATATCGCTTTGCATAGACCCTCATCTTTTCATACTGAAGTCAGTGTGTATTGTAACAAGGTGATTCGTCCTGAGTACGATAGCTCCGTCGCCATGCCAACTAAGGACCACACACGACTTACGTAGCCAAGCAATATGCAAATGAGGCCCTTCTGGGCTGTGAATATTTTACGCGTTTTGTTTTGTTTCTGAAATAATAGAATTCGCCTGGACCGCCTATTTTAGTTAGAAATTGTAAAGAAAACAGAGATATCTTGCAAATTTTGTCATATACTTAATCGCTTTTCATAAAAAAAAAATAGAAGGTAAAAACTTCGTCT
Organism: Hypomecis punctinalis; assembly: GCA_949316475.1. Classification (NCBI taxonomy): domain Eukaryota; kingdom Metazoa; phylum Arthropoda; class Insecta; order Lepidoptera; family Geometridae; genus Hypomecis; species Hypomecis punctinalis. Next base: position 18,406,324 of record OX438802.1, read on the forward strand.
TCGGTATCTGTCATTTTACTAGACCATTCGAACGAAATTGCTATAATTTTTCTTGTTTTGATGCTCAGAGCAAATAAAAAAATCAAGAGAGAACGTCGTTGAACAATCAAGTGGTGCCGGCTTTTTATACATGTGTGAGTGCGTCGCTGTTGCGCCACCATAGTTTAACTAACAAGCAAAGGCGTAGTTTCCTTGTGCATAGATGTGTGTGTAATTGTCTGTACACGGCGAGGCGTAGTTTTGGTCGGCCTCACTTGTTTGTTCACAAGATTCTGTCTTTATTTTTTTATTTGGTCTGAAGTTTTGATGTCTTTAACTAAGCGAAGATGAGCAAACCACCGAAAATAGTAGAACTTACGAGAACGACTTTGAAAATACTCGACAGTCAATGAATTTTGTAATAATTTTCAATTCCCTTTGTTTTAAATAACTCAAAGTTTTATAGATCTAAGAATAGAGTTGTCTACTGGGCTGAAAATAATGTGTGTTAACTTATTCTAAGTGTTCAGACTGATTACTCGTACTGACTTTACGAGAGCACGCAACAAGGCGACCCAACATGCGACAGTATTTACCACAGACATCGTTAGACAGGGCACGATCTAGTGTAGTCTAATGTGGTCTAGATAGCCTTTATTTTTCACAAAACTTTGCATTTGGAACCTTTATATAATAACTAAACGTAACAGCACAAGTATTACACATAGAGCACAATAAATCATGTCATAGGCTCTTATATAACACCGCAATCAGCAATGAATGTTTCGTAAACAAAAGATGCATTTGCAGGGTATGAATTTTTACCTACATATGAAGTAGAGAGAAGACGGGCGTCTAGATATCTATGGTTTTTACTCTTTACATACCCACGATCTAGCACCACAGATTAGTATTGTTACTATGCAGCCTATACTCTAACTAGTTAATTCCTGGTGCCAGTCAATTGGACAAGATGCAATCTGCTCTGCTTTGGAGCCTGAAGACGTGGGATTTGTCGTTCAGAAGAGACCGTTATTACAGTTTTCAATCTAAGGAGACAGGAATAGAATTAGGTTTATGACTGTTATACTCTGTTATCAAGAATACACGTTCTGTTACTTTAATTAGAATAGCAGTAAGAGTATGAGCGACAAAATTATTTGACTAGACACAAGTCTTGATTTTGCACGGGGGCAAATTAAGATACATGATGATGAAGAAATTTTGTGTATAAGATTAAGATTTTTAGAAATAATTGACCACCGCGTGGCTAAAGGGTTTATTTTATTATAATTTTGAACTTTAACTAAGTATATAAAATAAAAATATAAACTTATTGCACTAACCAAAAGTTTCAATCAACAATATCTGCGTGGAGCATTTTGGCTATAAAATTGATGAGTAGCGAAATTAAACAAAGTATCTATTTAAATTGTGACTTAAAAGAAAATAATTGCAATGACAAACCGCACCAAACAAAGCATGACGCTACAATACCTCAACTCTGAACCGGGCAGAAATCGACACCGAGTCACGATTGAACAGAGCCTGATTGCAGCGTCAGGTTACCAGCATTCTGACGTACAGACACGATGCAAAACAAGGAACATGGTGATTAATGGCTCCAACTTGAACTGTAGGATTTGAACTATACTGTTCCGGACAAGACAAGGGTGGAATTATGGAGATTCCATCTTGTCGTTTGGCGCGTAGCCTTGCCCGCTGTCCTAGGTGAGCAATAGCGAAGCGACAACTGACGATCACGATGACGGCGCGAAACAATGCGATCGACTTGTACTTGACTTATAGAAAAGAAAAAATGCCAAGTCGATGTATGCCCTTGATGTACGATGTAACCATTTCCACAAAGTGTTAGCTTCTTATTCCAAATACAAATGATATAAAAATTCGTATCCTACTAATATCATAAACGTGAAAGTTTGTGAGGATGGATGGATGGATGTTTGTTACTCTTTCACGCAAAAACCACTGAACGGATTGAGATGTAACTTTGCAATAATATGGCTTGTATATCAGAATAACACATAGGCTATCAATTATAATGCAAAGCCGCGGGTAAAAACTAGTCTATAATAAATTTCAGGGACGCATAGATACTGGACATATATTTCAACGTACAATTTCATGAATTTAAATGGAAAGTTCCCGTACACTAACTACCCGTGCCATGACATTTTAGACTTGAATCGCGCAAACTGAAAGGTTGGGCAATGAACAAAGGTGATTTATATTTTATATTTTTGTATAGCATCGCATTGCCGTCTTGTGCTCTTAGGACAAGGGTTTATTTTGTTCTGTTATAAATGATTGCGTTTTGTCGGACTGCAAGCTAGTAGTGTCATCAATCTACTATGTTTTCTCTGCTGGGGGTACGTGACAGGACTTGAATAAGGTGAGGTTTACAGCAATAGAAATATTTAGAGCTGGTGACATGAACATTCCCACGTGTTCAGTATTTCATTATGAAACGGTATGGTTCTATAAAATCCCTTGTGATTTCTTTTAACCAGCATTATTGTTATTTGTAAATAAAATGTGGGTGTGCTTGTAGCTTTAAGAAATAATAAAATACTAACCAAAGAACATTTTAAAAACGAATTGTGACCGTTTCAGTAACTACATTCGCCAATTGTATGCTCATAATATTATTTTTATCTCTAAATAAATTTATACAATTATTATTGGAAGGGTTTCATCATCATTTCAGTACAGAGTAAATATAAAATTAATACATTTTTGTTGAATCGTTGTTGCTTGTTTATTATAAATTTGAACTCAGAGACGTTATGCATTAGCACTCGCTATTTGGCACATTGCTAATCTCGCATAGTTGTCATAAGTGACATAATAAGAAGAATATCATTTTCGCTTTATTAATCCTCAAAGATTTTCTCCAAATATACATGATCACTTATTTTAACCGAAAAAGTGATTTGTAAATAAAAAAACGTACATCGTACGACATAATGAAGCACTAAGGATGAAAAACGTACCCAACTCTAACTTACGGGGTAAAACGGGCCCTTTTTGTTTACATGTAACTTTTTATTCCCTGTACCGATTGACGTGAAACTTTGTATAGATGCTTTTGAGACTAAATAAAAAATTACCTGTTACCTGTTAAAAACGAATTTAAAGCATAATTTTCTATGTGCGTTGAGCGCGCACGCGCGAACGAATGAGCTTACAGATGACAGGTGACTGTAGAAGAGAATGCCATTTATTATTCTTTTTTGTTCTAAACTATAACGCGGTCACATTAACTCGACGCATCGCATTAATTTTTAAGTAATTTTTACTCGATCTTAATAAACAGGTAGAAACGTGTCTGTTATAGAAGATGGTTTGGAACCTTTCGTGCGGGAGTCCGACTCGCACTCGCCCGGTTTTTTTTGCACACCGTACTTGAGCGCCAAAATAACGTCATATGCGAGTGAAATGAGCTCCGTTGCTGAATATTACATACAAGTAATAAATCTCTTTAGGAAGGCTGTATAATTAAGGATCGAACTACGCTTACAGGTAAGCTATGTTTGGTCATCCAATAATATTTGTATATACTAGTAATAATCAATTAATATTACTATAAAACGTTTATCACTAAAATTTTATCATATGTCTCGTCAAACAAGCTTACACAGTAGCAACATATGGTTCGGCGTCTTTTAGAATCACGTAATTATAGAATAATTTCTCAACACTTGTCACGTATCCAGGACTGCGCAACAAGTAGTAATAAACTGATCACTTTTTAAACCGCCGAGCTTATCCGCATTTTTAGAGTGGTTTCACTTTGCCGCAAATTCAAGTAATATAACACAGTACCTAAGTACACAGCGAGCACAATTTAGTTACCTGATTTTGCTTTGGGCTATGGTTTACTAGAATTGTTAGAATATTTTAGGAATTTGTTTAGCTATAAATATATTCGAAAGCTTTATACATTGCATTTAATTGGATAAACAATGTGCGTAGGCTCTGTGCGAGTCTCAATTGCAGTCTTTAATCAGTAAAGAATGGTACGAATCAGGCCTTTAAAATTAGCTTTTTTAGAATAGGCCTTTGTAAAAAAATGGAAAATGAAAAACTGAAGGTGAAAAGAATCAAATTCAATCAAAATGCCATGCCTTACAACATACAACACTTATAATACCATAGTTTGGTGCATTTTCATTGAATTCTGACTTTGAAAATATGTTCATTATTTAAAATACGTGAAAAACATAAATTAGATTTAAATTACTTATAAATCAACTTTAGGTAGATTGTAATTACATTAAAAAGCACTGTGACTTCATAAAAAATACTTAGCAGTCGTGGTAACAAAAAATCTAAAAAAAGTGTAAGCTCAGGTACTGCATGTATTTTCCACGGCAATACCTCATGGACCATTTAAGGAGATGTGAATGAGTTTTCTTGTTACGTGTCGTGATATCGCAATAGTCGAGGAGCCAGAGTTTAACTTGCTGACTTAATCACGAATATCATTCATGAACAAAAACTTTTGATATAAATTCTATGGGAGCAGTATTTTCTTGTGTTGAAGGGAGATTCTTGACGTTTAATGATTTCAATTGTATATTTTTGAAGGAAAATAACTGAATTAGTTTTATAAAAAACGGCCATGGAATTACAGAAAATATTGCATAGAATTATGAAGAAAACTGTTGCAAATCAATCGAAGATAAAATAATAATAATAGGTAGGTATTTATTGATGACTAGCTTAAAACCCGCGGCTTCGCCCGCGTTGTCTTAGTACATAGGTACTTACTTAAAATGAAAAGAGCCCGCGGTTTGATCTACGTTGTCCTTGTACATGCTTATAATAATATCTAATAGTCCGCGATTTGGCCCGCGTTGTCTTAATACTTGCTTAAAATTACTTGCAAGGATAATGCCCACGGTTTGGTCAAAATTGTAACTGTATTTGCCTATAATGATAATAGATCACGGTTTGGCCCGCGTATTGTTAGTACTTGCTTAAGATGGTTATTTATAGCACGCAGCATGGACTGCGATGTCTTAATACTTGCTTAAAATTATAAAATCTCGCCGTTTGGCCTGCATTGTCGTATTACTTACAATGATAATAGCCCATGGTCTGGCCCGTATTGTCTTAGTACTTGCTCAAAGTGATAAAAGCCCGCGGTTTAGCTCGCGTTGTGTTAATAATTAGGTACTTACAAAGATACGAGTAATAACCCACAGTTTGGCCCACGTTGTTTTAATACTTACTTAATTAAAATAACAGACCGCGGTTCAACCCGCGTTATCTTGGCATTTGCTTATAATAATATCTAATAGTTTGCGGTCTGGCCCGTGTTGTCTTAATAAATCCTTAAAATTATAATAGCATGCCGTTAGCCTGCGTTTTTGTATTGCTTGTAATGATAATAGCCCACGGTCTGGCCCGCGTTATTTTCGTAACTGCTTAAAATGATAAAAACCCACAGTTAGGCCCGCGTTTTCTTGGCACTGACTTAAAATAATAGTAGCTCGTGGTTAAGCCCGCATTAGGCTCGATTATGAAGGCGCCATCGTAATTATAATAGCTAATTATCATAATTATATCTGTTTCATTTTCACTTTAAGCATTCGATAGAGAGAACACTTTTTATGTTGTTATTATATTTTCTATGGCGTCTTCATAACTGAGCCTATTATTGTATTACTTGCAAAATAATGCCTACGGTTTAGCCTGAATTGTCTCAGTATTTGGTTATTTAATTTACTTGTATCTAAAGCTTATTACAGAGTACATACGTGAATTTTTGGATGATAAATTGCCGAATTTCTGAAATTAACTCAATAATAAATAAATATATAAAATAAATATTGGAGGACATCTCACACACGGTCTCTGATCCCAAACTAAGCAAAGTTTGTGATTTGGCTGGCAGAGACTGATATACTACATATACATGTATTACAATGTATGTACTGTATTGTATACACCACCGACCATACTCCTATTTTTAGAATAATTCCAGTCCATCCAAAGGTTGCCTGGTAGAAATCGCCAACGGCGATAAGGCCGCCATTGTACAGCATATTGTATAGTTTCTGTACTATGTTTCTGTGTACAATAAAGATATATTTATTTATTTATTTATACATGTAGGTTGACTGGCAGATAATGCTGTTTAGCGTTAAGTCCTCCTTTTGTACAAATAGTGTGCAATAAAGTGTTAAATAAATAAATAAAAATACATTAATAACACTCAGACACAGAGCTAACACATATGAACATCACATAAATATTTGCCCTGGGAATCATACCCACGCCTCTTTGACCCAGGAGTCAGAGTCAACCACTGAGCCACCGAGGGAGCCAATAATAATAATTGTATGAGTAACTATGTAAGAAATTTCACTTTTCTTTGCTGGAAAACATTGAGGCAACCTGTTCGTACGTAGAAAAAATCAATGTCGTATGTGAATTCAGCAACCCATGCTTGGCCGGCGTGATGGATATGGCCCAATTACCCTTCGCGGATAGGCCTATTTTCAGTCATCCATCAGCCGCAGGACGTCCACTGCTGGACATAGGCCTTCCCTATGGATCTCCAATAAGACCGGTTGGAAGCGGCTTGTATCCAGCGCAATCCTGCGGTCTTAATGAGGTCATCCGTCCACCTTGTCGGTGGATGTCCTACGCTGCGCTTGCCGGTACATGGTCTCCACTCGAGAACTTTTCGACCCCAACGGTCATCAGCCCTCCGCGCTATGTGCCCAGCCCATTGCCATTATATAATAGCCTTAGCCCAACGGATTGGCAAGTTGACCAATCCGTTGGGCTATGTCGGTAACTTTGGTTCTTCTACGGATCTCCTCATTAATGATTCGATCTCGCAGAGAGACTCCAAGCATAGCCCTCTCCATAGCTCGTTGGGCTACTTGAAGCTTACTAATAAGGCCCATAGTGAGAGACCACGTTTCTGTGCCATAAGTCATCACTGGCAACACACACTGGTCGAAAACTTTCGACTTGAGGCACTGAGGTATGTCGGACGAGAAGACACTACGCACTTTTCCGAACGCTGCCCAGCCGAGTTGAATTCGTCGATTGGCCTCTTTGTTGAAGTCGGACCTACCTAACTGGACTACTTGTCCTAGGTAGACGTACGAGTCAACGACTTTCTATACTTCAAGAACCGAGTTTCCAACAGAAATCGGGGTAGGTAAAACATGGGAATTACACATGACTTTCGTCTTGTCCATGTTCATCTTAAGACCCACCTGTTTCTATTATCCGTAGTGCTATCCGTAGTACCTATTTTCAGTAGTGCACTATTAATTAAGGCCGGTACAGGTATTCGACATGTTTCATTAAGTCATTAGAAATTTAATTTTCCAGGCAAATGAAAAAAATGGCACACAAGTCGTAATTCTAGTCAAGCATATTCTAGGATGCTATTATACTCATAATTTGATTAACTTTTACAATGGTACCAACCCCAAAAGCACGTGAATAAAATCAGCTGTTCAACACAAAAAGTTCATCGACCCGCGACAAAATGTATGGAAAATGTAGGTAATTTTCGCTTGTCAGGGTTGATCCCATAGTAAAATACCTATATTGATCCATATGTGCGCTAAGCTTAAGACTATTGGCTCACAAAATAAAAAAAAAATCGTAAACTTTTTGGGACCCATTTTGCCCCATTTAAAGATAAACTATCATTATCATAATCCTAGATACTACATTATTTAAAAAAGCGCATTGAAGTTTTGGGACGTATCTGACCCCTAAGGATTTTTTTAAGGAAAATTTAGAAAACAGGTACAGCCATATTTTTTATTTAGTCTCAAAAGCATCTATACAAAGTTTCATGTCAATCGGTACAGGGAATAAGAAGTTACATGCAAACAAAAAGGGCCCGTTTTACCCCGTAAGTTAGAGTTGGGTACGTTTTTCATCCTTAGTGCTTCATTATGTCGTACGATGTACGTATATTCCAAATTTCAAGCTCGTATCTACAGCGGTTTGGGCTGTAGCCTAAACTTATTAATTTTGCGTATCCCTAAGGAACCTTATAGATTTTCCTGGATTTTATTAGTTTCTGTATTAAAACATGCTGTGTGCTTCCTTCATACCAATTTTCATCCATAACCGTTCAGCTGGTTCGATGTAATTGACGCTTTTTTCACCAACTTTGGGACCTTATTTGACCCCTTAGATGAAGAAAATTCGGAAAAACAGGAAAAAACGTGACTTTTATTTTGTTTGGAAAGCATGTATACAAAGTTTCAAGTCAATCGGTACAGAGAACAAAAAGTTACATACAAACGAAAAGGGCCCATTTTACCCCCTTAGAGGTCGAAAGTTCAAAATTTTCGTCTTTAGTGCTCCATTACGTCGTTCAATGTACCTATATCCCAAATTTCAAGCTCATATCTTCAGCGGTTTGGGCTGTAGCCTAAACTTATTAATTTTGCGTATCCCTAAGGAACCTTATAGATTTTCCTGGATTTTATTAGTTCCTGTATTAAAACATGCTGAGTGCTTCCTTCATACCAATATTCAACCATAACCGTTCAGCTGGTTCGATGTAATTGACGCTTTTTTCACCAACTTTGGGACCTTATTTGACCCCTTAGATGAGGAAAATTCGGAAAAACAGGAAAAAACATAACTTTTATTTTGTTTGAAAAGCATGTATACAAAGTTTTAAGTCAATCGGTACAGGGAATAAAAAGTTACATACAAACGAAAAGGGCCCGTTTTACCCCTTTAAAGGTCGAAAGTTCAAAATTTTCGTCCTTAGTGCTCCATTACGTCGTTCAATGTACCTATATTCCAAATTTCAAGCTCACATCTTAAGCGGTTTGGGCTGTAGGCTGTCTGTCAGTCAGTCACTCAGGGAAGCCTTTTATATAATAGATAATAAAATTAGTAACTACTAGGAAGTATTTTTCTTAAAATGTTGTCAAATAAAGTGTTGTAAGTAATAAAAATACTAATAGTCAGAAGTAATAAAGCTGTAATTAAATAGATAAATTAAAATATCCAATAATTTTATTTTTCGCCAAAATGGCACTACCGACTTCCACCGTGTACAGAATTTGAATACTCTGTACGAATCAATGTGACATCCATGTACCTACATCATTATTGATTTATCAAAAACGGCCCAACCGATTTCGATACAATTTAAATGAGACCACCTCGAGAGTAGAAATTAGAAATAAAACATATTTTTTTGAGTGGTTAACAATTGGCGAAACTTTTGACGAACATACACAGAATAAATACATACATACAAATACAGCACCTCCTCTTTTTGGAAGTCGGTAAAAATTACAGATGTGCGAATGAGATAGGTCAGCGTCATGTATCTTATCCTAAAATACATCGATCTTTTAAGAATTACGTCGAAGATGATGTAGTGGTATGTAGAGGTATTGGATGTAATTCAACTTGTCGCGGTATTGGTAAATAGTATCTATGTATTATCTACTTTTTGTGTAGTTTAAATATATGTTACTATTATTTATCTTTTTTCAATTGTGATCTTAATTTAGTCCTATGATTGCTGAAAAATTCTCGAATGGACACCACTTAATGACAAGCGCAGCGTTCATTTATTCATGGTGGACTGACACAGGCACTGTTAAGATCGCACAACGCGTTAGATTCAAGCACCATTCAACTAATAAGATTGGTTGGAAGCGGATTGAATCCAACGCTATTGCTACCTATATTTTACAGTGAACATCACACGGCCGAAGAATTTAGTTAATAAAATTCACCATGTAGGTTAATTTCTTAAGCTACACGTTAGGCACGTGCTTGTCTGTTGATTTCCTCATCGGTCGTCAGATCTGCTTTATTTGGTGCTTTGCCACTTCATGTTATTAACCGGAGCTACGTAGGTGACAGCAAAATGGGCTTCGTTAATTAAATTAATATCAATTTCATAGGTATTTATTGAGTTAAATTGATAATAAACTTTGCGTGGCTTGACTGTATATTTTGTTAAAAGCATAGGTACCTTCAGCTAAGAGAGAGGCTTGACAAGTTGTGCCCACAAAGTGCTCTGTTCAACAAATTGTACTTAGGACACTCATAAAGTTATTGACATAATAATAACACTGGGAAACTAAAATTTAAGATTTACTAAAATACCTACCTACTATGTAATAATTAAAAATTAATACGACGAAAAATATTATTTTTATAATGTTGACGCATATCTTTTTATAAATAACCAAACATTTATTATGCGTTTTGTGAATAACTAATTATATTATTACAATGCTCTTATAAAAAAAAAAAAAAATTATGTACGTGCTAGTTTTTACCCGCGGCTTCGCCCGCATTATATTTAGATTTTTGACGCAATATCATTATAATTTATAGCCTATGTGCTATTCTGATATATAAGCTATATTATTGCAAAGTTTCATCTCAATCCGATCAGTAGTTTTTGCGTGAAAGAGTAACAAACATCCATACATCAATCCATCCATCCATCCATCCATCCTCACAAACTTTCGCGTTTATAATATTAGTAGGAAGCCTATGTGCTATTCTGATATATAAGCTATATTATTGCAAAGTTTCATCTCAATCCGATCAGTAGTTTTTGCGTGAAAGAGTAACAAACATCCATACATCAATCCATCCATCCATCCATCCATCCTCACAAACTTTCGCGTTTATAATATTAGTAGGAAGTAGGATCTGTACAATACGTTAAGTAAGAGCTAATTACACATTACAAAGCTTTTGTGCACTTTTACGTAATGTTGTCAAATCGGTAAACAGTAGTTACTTCCCTATGAAACTAAATTTCAATTTATTGATATTACCGAAACAATTCAATTTATTTGCTACTAATTGGTTCGGGCCTAAATATTGTTCTTGTTAGCCTTTCACCGCTTGTACAGCGTAGTTTAACTAGAATTTAAATAATTATCACCCTATAGAAGTGACACTCAATTTACCAAACGATTTACAGGCTGCAGGAGTCGAGATAACTAGCTGACAACGCCTTTTCGATAACTAAGCTGTCATGGGTAAGGTTTTATCATTTCACAAAATAATTATGGAATGAAGAAATTAATTGATTTGATTGACGTCTCTTTTTGACTCTGAAATAAAATAAAATTTACTCTCAATATTTGCCATGTGTTTTTTTCTTTCAGCTTTGATAGGTGCTTGTTAGTCACTTCATCGGCAAGTACTGTAGTACTGTCAAAACATGTTCTAGATAAAATTGAAATGGTTTCAGGAAAAAAAATCAGGACAGACGGAGATTTGAAACATTGTCCCAATGATCCAACTAGTTGGACCAATGAGTAGATTAGATAGTGTTACTGGTGGCGTTTCCGTAGAGTAATACTCAAAATCATCACATTACACATTAGAGAAAATATCTACGGAGCCAAAATCCCTAAGTGAAAGTAATAAAAAAAATCCGAGCGCCGTCATACATAAGTAGCTACTTAGACATAAACATTAAATAATTCACAATGACACGTTTTCTCGATACTCAACGTTATGTTACTTCATTAGTGCTTGTAACCAAACAGCATCGAGCGGCGTTGTAGTCGGCTTGCAATCACTACTAACTTAAAAGCCTGCCCACTACGTAGCTTGGGCAAGGTTTTGGTCCGGACACTTTTTTTGGACGATTGTGACTTTCTAGATTGTTGCTCGATGCATCACACGAATCATTTTCAAATCGTCACTCTGGACTTGTGTAAAAAATCTAACACTACATAACAGATTTGGTACCTAATTGAGCTAGCATCTGCGCTTATCTACCCGGCAGCTAACCAGCCGCCAGCCAATAAATTAAACATACGGAAACCCAAGCGGCGCGGCGCCGGCGTAGATTTTCAAACGCGCAGACCCCATCAATATTGCATTGCACAGAAAGAATGCAGCAATCATTACGGTCTAACATTCTGCGATTATGATGTAGCTGCAATTATTTCCTATTTTGTTCCAGTTATCGATGCCATAAATATAATAAGTGGTTTGTAAAATGAGAATGTTAGTGCAGAAACGTTAAAATATTTTGACTTTTTTGTACAGCAGTGATGCTAAAAGTTTCGAAGCGGCGGGACACTTTCAAGATTGGCAAAATATTACAAAATTTTCAACTAAGTTTCTTTTAAAATACAATGAGGCGTTTTCCAAACAAAAAAAAATAGTTTCACAAAACTTACTAGATGGCGTAATAGTCATATAAATTGATCTGTCATTATCAACTGGAATAGGGTGTGAGAGAAAAACCTATATTAAATTCTCCAATATTTTACTGAGGTATGACTTGGACTACGTTTGGACTTGACTGCGACTTTATTGGACTATGACGTGACTATTTTGATAAAATATTACTAAAAATTATTCAATCTTAATACTTGGTATTGGCAAATGCACAACATTGCGACGCCAAAACATAAAAAAAGAAGCAGGAGACATCTTGACAATGACAGTACGATTTCCATAGTCAAAGGATCGACGATTTCTAACTATTGTCGCCATCTATTGGATACTTTTATCACATTTTTTTTTTAGAAAACACCTCATTCAATTTGGTTTCAGCACATTTATTTTTAAACATAGATTATAAAGTATCAAACTATTATGAAGTGGCAACTTTTTAGCAAATTCTATGGTAAAAATTGCTGCGTGAACTGTTATAACAAGTAGTAATTTCCATCAATCGTTTAGTCTTTCAACAATCACAATAACGTATGAAAAATAGCAATAAAAATCACTAACGATAGTTTTTAGAAGAAACTTAACAGCTAATAGATTTACAACAAAAACGTACCTTTCATCACAAACTTAAAAATTATGATAGAAACGTGCGGCTTTTGGCCTCAGTGCCAGAAAAAATCCAGACATTTAACTGTAAACGGAGGTACTTAACTTCGTATTCTGGCCAGAAAGTGTCATTAGGAGTCTATTTTTGCGTATAAATGGTCACCCAGTAAAGGTTGATGGCCCCAAAGATTGGCGGAGACTTTAGACGACGCCGAAAGGTAGAATTCCAAGGAATGGAGATAACGTGCCAGGAATTTTTAGCTTTGACTCACTATCGGCAATATCGACGGTTTACACGTTCTACGTGTTTCGGGTGACATTTGATTTCTTAAGAACTGTCTTGTATGTTTACTCGTTATAGTTTTGTATACGCCATTGATAGGATACGTCGAAAAATTCCATAAATCACTAATTATTAAGTAAAGCCGCTATTTCAGTGTGGATTTCTGTATGTGTTATCTACTTATATCTTCCAAACTATAATATATAACACAGATGCTGTTTTTATAACTTTTTAGTAAATCAATGCTGCAAAAAAAGGTTTTTCAGCTATAACAATCTAACAATCGCACCTGGGCAGCAAGAAGCAGGTAGTTTTTCATAATCTTGTTTTGATTTTGAAGCTGACCAAATTTTTATTCTGGATATCAGTGATAACTCACCACGTTGCCTAGCCACAGGGATGGAATTCACATCATCTTGACAATAAAATTTACAGTTAAGATGATGTAAATGTCGTGTGGAAATTTTAGTTTTAGGTAAAAGGAAGAAAAGTTGTCTCAATCTACCTCAAGTAGAGGCTGCTAGGCCTTGGCTGCTCAAATGGATACATACTTTTGATACGAAAAGACATGCATAAATAACTTGATCAAACTAACACAATATTGTTTTTCAAATATTTTTCACAGAAAACAGAAGGTTTATTACGTCATTACGACCATTTCGCTGAAACCAAAGGTCAATTCACGGGAACTCCATTATTCATTTCTAGTGACGTAAAATCTGTGTTATTATTATACAAGGGGCGATTCAGCTTCTAATGACCCCTGGCCCTTTAGGGGCATTTCTACAATAGCTTTAGTCACCATCGCAGACCACGCGACGATCGACATTGAAACTTGTAAAACTATTATGAGGTTTTCATGTTGTTGAAATACTATTGTATATTTCGATACTGTGGAAAGTAATAAACAGAGCTTAGGAAGTCATTAATGTCAAGGTTTTGTATATAGCATTTCTTTTAATTATAGTGACTATCTGTTTAAAATTTTCTATACAATTTCTGGCAAAATATATCTAGGTACCTAATTAGTAACGTTATCATCATCACCATAAATAGCCATATATTATCACTGTTGGGTAGCTATGTCACAAGGTATTATGACACCATACAATAAATTTAGTGTTACTATACAGATATCATTGTTAATACGACGACTCTATTTAAATGTTTATACCAAATGTTTATAAGTAGAATAAAAATTTGAATATTGTATCTCTAGTTCTCAATAATTATCGATAAGTAGAGAAACAATATCCAGACGCACGCAAGATACAAGCCGTTTTCAACCGGCCTTATAAGATCGCTAATAAAGCTGGCCTCTGTGGAGTAGTTGACATTCTATGGCTGATAAATGGATGGATGGATATCAATGAAATATATCAAAATGGGTACCAGGATCCCATAATTTAGAAGTATCTGCCTGTACAATGAGGCACACAATGCAGCAAAATAGGCCATTTTCTATCGATAATACTGTTTTGTAAGCACAGAATCGTGTGAGACCCTGTTAGTCACGCACAGTTACGTTGATTACGGTAATTTTCTATTTGACCCTTAACTGGCCTCTCTTAGGCGCCTAATTATTTAGGACACGAAGGAAATCTTTATGTCCATAAAACGAAGGTTTTCTTCGTGGTCTAAGTCTAATGGACATAAAGATTTTCATCTGTGCAGATCGCGGTCTGATAAACGAAATAAGAAAAAAATTGGTAATTTTGCTCTTACTCTGTGGTAATGAGCCTCAATTACCTATCATTTTTACTTAAGAACAGCTATGGGAAACAAAATTTAAATACTCTGCAAAATTATCTTTTTAAAAAAATAACTTATTTTTTATATTTTTTTGGGCTCGTGAAATTTTATAATACCAAGTTCACATTATTATTTGGAATTGATGAAAAAAATTTGGCCAAATATACATTCGAGTGGCTCAGTGGTTAGTGACCCTAACTTCTGGATCAAAGAGGCGTGGGTTCGATTCCCACCCAGAACAAGCATTTATGTGATGAACATAGGTGTTTGCTCTGTGTCTGGGTGTTATTTAGGTACTATTTATATAAGAATGTAATATATCAGTCTCTGGCAGCCATATCACAAGCTTTGCTTAGATTGGGGTCAGAGACCGTGTGTAAGATGTCCCCCTAATATTAGTCATCATTTAAATTATATTACACTGTTTACTAGCGTCATCTACATTAAAGTTTAGCCTGCCATTAACACACAGATACACCTTTCTCTTGCGTCAGACTTTAAAAACTAGTCCAGTAAAAACACAAACACGTAAGATCCTTTTGCATTACAAACAAGCTCATTTAAAGAAGCATTTCAGGAAAATGTGCCACAGTTACCAGTATGCGATACGGAGATAGTGCGAATCGTGACAGAGGACGCGAGTCATCGCGTGACGTATGCCAGTATTGCCAGGTAGGTATTACGAAATCATTTCGGCTTTATCGCCGCCGACGCGACCGAATGGGAATATTTACACTCGAAAACTGTAATAACTTTCGCTGTTAATAGTAAGTTGTAGCGTCTGAGCGGTTTTAATGTGGCCGCCTTGAATACTTGCACGAATTTGTGGAACCAGTTTTCATGATTATTTAGATGGAATATGGAATTTAAAGGTAAAAATAATAATCATACGGTAAGTTTCATCTATGTGACGTATAGATAAGTGACAATGAAGAATATTAATTTTTAACACCGTATAATATTTAATACACATTCATTGACCGATCAGATGAGTTAAACAATTAAAATTGTGGTCTAAAATTTTTGGCAGTTCTGAAATAGCTTGAATATACGGAAAAATACATAACGAATTTTTGAAAAGAACTAGACAATCGAAAATGGTAAATTGTAACCCTCTGTACTATTGATTCTTCAAATGTCTTTGAATCGAATAACTTAGGTATAAAAAATAAAGTTGCGTAATCGCCAAAATCAAACTTTTCTATGAAGAACTACAAAAAACGTTTTCCAGCTATTTACATAGTGAATGAATGAAGTTCGTTGCCCACATGCTATCGTATAATTGCTATTACCGCAGCCACAGTAGATAACTGGAGTCACAAAGTCACAGACAAAGTTTGACAAATTGATCATACTCTGTTAAGCTTCTGATAATTGATGATGAATCGATGATAATTTGTGATAAATTAACCTAAAATTGTTCTCTTTCTTTAACTTTGCCATTGGTCAGTGCGACATAGAAGTATAAAAAGGTAAACAAAATGGCGGGATTGGATTAGGTAACATAGAGATGTCATTATATTTAGATAACATAGGAGCATATACAGATAGCAGAGTAGAGCACTTGCTCTACTACGTGGAAATGTATTTTTAATCGAAGTTTAACTATGACTATAATTTTTCCTGTAGAATGATTGTCCAGTTGTGCGTAGTACACATAAGGTCTTTGTAGTTATCGCTATCGATTCTATTCCGTGACAATTGGTGTTACATAGACACGTGACAGCTGTCAAGGACGAAGCCAACATTGAATATGGCGAACATTCCTATTTGACTACCAGTTAATGCTGAGTCACGAAAATAAAGAATTTTTCAAAAGAACTCGACCTACTTTGTCATACGTAAAATGTAGGTAATCGGTATGCTATTTCAATCTGAAGTCTGTATAAGTACAATTGAGATTCCAAAATAATTTTCTTCAACTTAGGTAATAAAAAAGAATACACATTAAGAAAGATATAAACGTACTTACTGTTGAGCATTTTAATAGAGAAGACTGGAGCGGCGGCCAATTCGGCTGAGCAGCACAAGCGGCGCAAATATGCTAACCTCGGTAGTGGTTACATATTTGAGCCATTTAGAGTTGAGACTTTGGGTCCGTGGGGGCCGGGAGCTCATCTCGTTTTCAAAAGTCTTTCTGAGCGTCTGGTGGACGCGACGCGTGACCAAAATGCTGGTGTTTATTTGGCTCAACGTATAAGCATTGCCATTCAGCGTGGCAATGCTGCCAGCATGCTGGGCACGCTGCCAACTGGCAGTGAGCTTGAGCACTTGGATTATCTTTAGACCTTCAATATGATGAG
Source organism: Hypomecis punctinalis (assembly GCA_949316475.1). Classification (NCBI taxonomy): domain Eukaryota; kingdom Metazoa; phylum Arthropoda; class Insecta; order Lepidoptera; family Geometridae; genus Hypomecis; species Hypomecis punctinalis. The sequence goes on from OX438802.1 coordinate 18,423,448, forward strand.
TGGATGATCTAATTGCTTTCTATGTAGTAGTAGTGTAGTATTGTCATTATTTAAAAAATAAATAAAAAAGCATATTAAGCACTGACAACACTATGCGTACAAAACGAGGGCAATCAATTAAAATCGCGGTTTCAGAAAACATGTTTGTCTCATTTCACATGTCTGCAGAAACTCCAGCAATGGGCAAATTTGAGTTTTAAGTAGTAATAATAATAATAATAATAAATCAGTTTATTTGCGAGAATATTGTCTAACGTAGATCTAATTACATAAATAGTATCAAATATTCTACCTTTGCAGGTGTACAAATATTGTTATTTTTTTTAAGGACACAAATATACATGCTTGTCAAATTTAATTATATTATTATACATTTGTTAATTTAAGCCGCTCTTTTAAAAATTCATCAATGTCATAATAGCACTTGCCAATAAGAAATTTAAATAATTTGGATTTAAATCTATTAAAAGTTAATTCCTTAAAACAATCAGGCAGTTTATTGTATATAGTAATAGCCATACAATACACATTGTTACTATACACACATACCCTTTGACCTGGCACAGCCAACTTATATTTACGCCGTTGTTGTCTGTCCCTTCCAATCACGTCACCATTTAATGGAAACTCAGAATGATGACGTCGAACAAATAAACACATTTCATATATGTAAAGGCAAGGCAAGGGTAAAATGTTACATTTTTTAAACAGTGGTCTACAGGGAGCTAGGAAATGTGAGCCGCACAGTGCTCTGATGCATTTTTTTTGTACTTTAAACGCATCTTCCCAGTTAACAGAGTTACCCCATATAACCAAACCATAACGTAACAGTGATGACACATAGCCATGGTAGGCGCTGAGTGCGGCTTGTGTCGAGGCTGCACGTTGCATACGATTCAAAACGTATACGTATCGGTCTAGTTTTGTACAAATTTTATGAATGTGTTCCTTCCAATTACAGTGCTTATCAATAACTAAGCCTAAAAATGTAGTTGATTCTACCTGTTCCAGAGCAATTCCGTCGTAATTAATATTAAGTTTCAAGGGGATACTATTATACGTTTGAAAATGTATAACCTTAGTTTTATGGAGATTAACACACAAATCATTATGTTTAAGCCAGGTTAAAATGGAATTAAGAGCATCATTTACGTCAAGTTCTAATTGATCTGTGTATTTTTTACTACCTTCTATAAGAAGAGTAGTGTCGTCCGCGTATAGAATACATTTATGTTTCATCATATTAGGGAGATCATTAATGTAGCCTATAAAATCCAGAGGGCCCATAATGCTACCTTGTGGAACACCTCGATTATTTGGCACATATGGTGATTGGAACGATATTTTGTCTTGTCCTAAGAACGCCGGAACTTCTACGCATTGTGTTCTATTACTGAGGTAGCTCTCATGCCATTTTAGTGCTGTTCCCCTTATTCCATACTTTTCTATCTTCTTAAGTAATAAGCTATGTCTAACAAAATCAAATGCTTTTGACATATCGAGGAAAATTGCAGCTATAGGAATCTTTTTATCTAAGCAATCGGTAATTATCTTGATGAGAGTGAAACAAGCTAAAGTAGTTGACTTATTTTTCCTAAATCCGAATTGTTCTGATCGAAGAATTTTATTATTTTCGAGAAAACACGTCATTTTAATGTATGTACATAACTTTTTCAAATACTTTTGAGATAACTGGAATGAGTGTAATAGGGCGGTAGTTGCTCATATTATTCTTTGCGTCTTTTTTATGTAGAGGTTTCACAATAGATAACTTTAAGCGCTCTGGAAACAGGCCTTGTGTGAGAGATAAATTCATGATGTGGCTCAAAGGACCGGCGATAATTCGAGAACAGGCTTTTAACATTTTTGTAGTTATACCATCGTATCCAGTTGCATTAGTGTTATTTAGAGAAATAATAATTTTATAAATGTCAAGTTCATCTACAGGAGTCAGATAAATTGTATTGGGATTATTAGGTATGTCATACGGATAATCATTACTATTAGCATATAGAGCATCGTCATTATTAGGATTTGTCACATTAATGAAAAAATTATTAAAGATATCTATTTGTCAGAAAATGTGTTTTAGTTCACCTGTGTACTATAATTGGCAACACAGTGGGATATAATAGGCAGGTCGGATAAAAAAGAGCCTTAATAAAAAAAAAAGTTGCGTTTCTAACTTTTTGTAGAGCTATTCTATAAAAACAAATATTGTGTCAACTTGCTTTTAATAGCAAAGCGCACCGTTTTTACTAGTTACAAAATAGCACTGTTTAAATACCGTAATTAAAATGGGTAAAATATCACTAATAATGGTAATTTTATGTTCTAGTAGACTATGACTTGTAAATAATTACGACGACAGTGCAAACTGGTTCACGGTTTTGTCACTAGAGAGAAAAGACAATGATAACAACGATTTCGTGGAATGCATAACTACTATAAAGCCTAACGTATAACAGATTATATTTATCATTTGAAATTGCATTGCATATTCAATAATATTATCTTCATATCGCTTCCTGTACCATCGACTGGTTTTCCGATGTTTTGTTTATTAGTTCAGATACGATCTTAAATTATATTAAAAGCTACGCCTCGCAAAAAGCTGTCCCATCAATAACAATATAAAGTTAATTGGAAATACCTAAATTCTAACCAGTAGTTATAAAATGTCTTTGTATTTTACAAGTCAGGCAGTATCGGATTGAGCAAGCGCGGGCCCTTTGACGAACATTATAGAAATGCTGAGTACTTTTTAACGTGATTGACCACCAACTTGCGTGGTGGTAAGCGACGTTGTGGTTGAAGAATTTTCTAATTCTAAAATGTAATTAACTTTCGACAAAGATCGCACTGCCGACTTCAACCGTTTACTGAACTTAAATAGTTCGCCCGAATCGCTGTGTCATTGATATAGTATTTTTTACATTACTGTTGATTTTTCAAAAACGACTAAGGCAGTTTCGATAAAATTTATAAAAAACTATTTTTAAATTATGTTCTACCAAAAAACGAAGGATCATCTAAATTGCTTTATATATGGCTGTGTGATCTCGTAATATAAATTTAAAAAAATCAGGTTTTACGAGAACCTCTTTTGTTAAATAGGTTAATAAAAATACCTAATGCATTGTAGAAGCTGGAACGCGGCACATATAAGTAAATTTAAAGCAAAGTTCATAATTTTCATTAAAAAATATTACTTACGCTCGGGTAGGGGCGCGTCTTAAAACGGGGCCCCTTGCTACATGGGGCCCTAGCATCAAATAAATTCAAAGCGAACTTCATAATTTTCATTAAAAAAATATTACTTACGCTCGGGTAGGGGCGCGTCTTAAAACGGGGCCCCTTGCTATACGAGGCCCTTAACAATTACTATTCTCGTTATATTCCTAATCCAGTACTAAAGCAAGCCGATAGTTTATCGGTACACAGAATCTCAGAGCAATCTAGTAACTGGTCGAATTTCTTTAATGAGTCACCAGTGCTAACGATTTTCCGTCAAAGAACAATCGGGCATGAATAATGGAGAACACGTACTGAGTCGACCTAGATCTAGGGTTAGGTAGGTGCTAGGTGGTTCGACCACTGGCCCTTAAAACCAGGGCAACTGACCACTATCGGAAGGAACGATCTTTATTACGTCAAATCACGGAGTTATATAGTTACTGTTGTACAATGAGCGTCACCATCTCGTGACCTTTATATTTTTTATGACGGCTCAATGAATAATTTCAGTAGTCAATAAAACCTAAAACAGGTACAAATTAACGTGGTTAATAGTTTGTTCCTCGTTTTAGGTAATAATATTTAAAGACCTAGACATCTCATACTAAACATATTTTAGTATAATTGCAGAGCATATAAATTATTGAGGGTTTTATTGTTACAAATATCACCATTTTTAACACCAAATCTGTGTTTTTAATATTGCGTCATCTCATCATTAAAGCAAAACAACACACATCGTTTTGCAATAAAGTGTTTGCAACTTTATTGATACTCAAAGATGCGAGAGATAAATCAAGTGAGTTAGTCTCGTTTACGAATACAAACTCATAATTTCTACGCTGAAAATTTCAGAAAACGTCTAAAAACGTCTAAGGGCCATCGTTCACTGACAAAAATCTACCAACGACGGTGCGAGCGCCGGTACTGATGCAGATGTAATGTACCAAGTTATCCAAAAAAATGTATCTACTAAGTTAAAATGGAGTGATTTAGGCCATCATTATAAAAAAAAAACTTTTATAACACAACATTGAAACTAAAATCTGCTTTTTTAGACACTTTCTCGATTTTGAGTTAGCAGTTTAGTGTTTACTGTTTTGTCTGAAATTTCAGGGTTGTTCTTTATGATGATGGTCTTAAATAGCCTCTTTTAGCTTAAAACAATGCAACAGATAGCCCGGTTTTGAACTAGAAAAGTGTTAATTAATTGTAACAGTATCTGTACTTTCTAACAAATTTACTCCTTAGCTTTTTGTTCTGTAAAGAGGGGAAATAACAAAATCGAATTTGGTCGTGCAAAGGTTAAGTCGAAGAAAGCATTTGTATGCTAAAATATTCATTTATTCAGTTTATTTTTGAAGCCACGTTTTTACTGCACAAAACTCATAGAACGATTGATAATAATATTAACAAGCTTGAATAATCTTTATTGGAAACAGATCCTGTGATTTGTTGAACCTGTTTTTTTCTTGAAAAATTAAAACAAAAAACATTGAATTATTTTGTTGCTGTACTAGCTGACAAGGCAAACGTTATTTTGGCAATGGAAAAAAATCTGGAAGGACCTAGAGGTATAAAAAATAGCTTGCGACCTATTCTGAAACCTACCAAATATACCAACAAACCACAAAAATCAGTCTAGCCTTTTTGGTGAAGTTTAATAATAAACATTGTGACTCGAGTTTTTACAAAGATATAAGAAGAGTAATATCCTTTAAAAATATCTACCAAGCGTCGCTGCTATTGACTACAAAGCGTTGTTTTTTATTCTTAACCGACTTCCAAGAAGGAGGAGGTTATATATTCGTCTGAGTGTAATTTTTTTGTGTACGTTCATCGATATTTTCGCCAATTGTGAACTAAATAAAAAAAAAATCTTATAAAGTCTGAAAGGATATATTCCCTTTATGCTCTCATTTAATTTTTATCCGTTTTTGAAAATGAACAATAATGTACAATTCGAGCGAACTATTTGAATTTTGTACACGATAGAAGTCGGTATTGCCATTTTTAGGATCTGAGAAACGGCCCTAATTATTTTGAGGAAATTTTGTATACAGATAAAACATTTTATACTAAGAATCTCTGTTTAATGTTATGATTTTTATTTTAAGTGCTTTCCACACTAGATTTTATCTCAAAGAGTAAACAGGTGGCGCCACCAACGCTATAAGTTGGTGTATGGTAAGCACTTCAAGAATTTGACGCTTGCGTAGGAAGCGGGCTGGCTCAGTTGGTTAGAGTGTCGGGCTAGTGATCCGAAGAGGCAGGTTCAAATCCTGCGTTCGCTTCAGATTTTTGAAATGCTTATCACAAAGGTAAATCTCTGTTTAGATGGTATTTTCAAGATAACGCGAATTTTGATTTGTATCTTAATTTATGATATGAGCGAATCTCAGTCGTCTCTCTGGAGATTTATTATTGGCTATGATTAAAAAGAATACCATAACAACATCAAGTCGCATACATTCTTAAACGTAATTAAACCAGCCAGCATCTCCCAGTCTACGTTCATCACCGTAATTGGCCATTCAAGTAGCCCATAAGTCGTCTGTAATAGCAGGATATCTGCTTTGTGTATAATTCGTGTGGGCCGCACTCTCCTCACGATTCCTTTATACCCTTATAACATTACGACAGCGATTGGAACTGGTCACTAACTTACAAAGTATAGTGTCCATAGAAGCAACATTCCTAAGAAAATACTTAAGCGCCATCTATACAAGCAAACTCCCCCAAAATCAAGTAGAGCTGGGCGGATCATTTAGTACGTGAACCTGCTGCATATCACATTTTCTTAGCATGATACAAAACACGGTCGAGAGCGTATGAGCATAGCAGTAATAATTATTTTTTGCAAAAAATAGCATGACCGACTTCACCCGTGTACAGAATCATTACATAGTATAAAACAAAGTCGCTTTCCGCTGTCTGTCCCCATGTATGCTTATATATTTAAAACTACAAAACGGATTTTGATGTAGTTTATTTTTACGGATAGAGTGATTCAAGAAAAATGTTTATATGTATACACCTGTGCGAAGCCGGGGCGCATTGCTAGAACGCAAATATTATGCACGGATCGATGTAGCATTTTTCACATTATTGTTGATTTATCAAAAATGGCTCAGCCAAATTCAATAAAATTTAAATGGGACCAATTTCAAAGTATACACTTTCCAATAATAAAAAATATTGAAAAATATAAAAAAAGTTATGCGTGGTTATACATAAAAAAAAATATACGCGTCGAATGGGATACCTCCTCCGGTGGATCGTCAGTCAAAAATACCGAACCCGTTTATTGATAAACAAAACGTAATCATGACCAGCATAGCTGTTTTTAGTTTTTCTCTAAAAATATGGGATTCATGTAGTGTACTACAAATACGTATAAATCAGACATCACCACAAAACCCCAGGATCTACAGACATAAGGGTTTCTATAATATTATAACCATAGCAATTCCCTTTCGACTACACAGCTTTAATAATTTAGTGTATTTGGTTATAAGGCCGCCACTTTATAATCATATTTTTTGTCGTATATGTGTAAATAGTGTTTATTTTTCATATGGTGGTTGTAAATAAAGAGTTTTGTCTGTCTGTCTGTCTGTTATTTGACCTATCTTTGTGTGTCTATTCATGTAGCACGCTTTTGTAGTTCGTAAACAGATATCGTTTTTAGATTTTCAAAGCAGTCGCATATCTTCCACATAAATATTCGGAGTAACAAAAAAAGGTAAAACAAATTACAATGTAAAGTAGTTTGTACGATGGCCCTATTAATAAATATCTTTGCTACAATGTTACGCGCCTGCGCTTCGTAGCTTCATACAAAAGACATCAACGCGTGCGTGTGCGCACATATTTTGTTTCTTTTGGGTTTACTCTGGATTAAATGATACGACGTTGTATATTATGTTTAACAAACTTCCAAGAGATACTAGGTACGAATGTTGATTTAATGGCTCAGATTGTAAATTGTAAAATGTTTATTATGATTATTTAAACATTACATCATTTCAATTATGTATCTATGTAAACTTCATAAAAAGCACCACTGGAATGCTTGGTTGGTAGTTATCCTATCCTATCCTACAAATATTATAAACGTGAAAGTTTGTGAGGATGGATGGATGGATGTTTGTTACTCTTTCAAGCAAAAACTACTGCACGGATTGAGATGAAACTTTGCAATAATATAGCTTATATATCAGAATAATACATAGGCTATAAATTATAATGATATATTGCGTATGCGGGTGAAGCCGCGGGTTAAAACTAGTTATAATATAATAGTATTTTCTTTCAATAGTTCATACGATCTTTTATATTAAGTGACCAATAAACAGTGAGACAACCTGACACTCTATTAAAATTATTTTTAATATTTATAAATACGTCGGTTTTATAGTATGTTACAATTTTAAATTAACATGCAGAAAATTAACCATCAAGATTTTCTTTTTTAATATTCATTTATTAAAATATTAAATTAGACCCACTTTTAAAGTCACTTACGGAGTCAATACTATACTTGTTACATACCAGGAGCGCACGCGATTTTTATATGTGTTTAAGTAATATTAAGTTTGAGTGCGCTCCTACTTTACAACTACTATAAAAAAGCTATATGACGCATGACAAAAATGTCTTATAGTTGTAACGTCTCGTGGAATTTTAACAGATATTACCTATCTTCATATTTTTTTTATTAAATTTCCAAAAAAAAAACCTTAAATCCTAATCGGTCTTAATGTGGTCATCCATCCCCCTTGTGGGTAGACATGCTGCGCTTGTTGATACGTGGTATCCACTCGAGAACATTGTGACCCCGTCGGTCACCTATCCTACCTGCTATGTGCCCTGCCCACTGTCATTTCAACCTGCCAATCAGCTGGGCTATGTCGGCAACTTTGGTTTTTCTACGGATCTTATTTTAGATTTGATCTCGCAGAGAGACTCCAATCATAATTCATCACTGGCAACATATGAGCACACTAGTCAAAAGCTTTCGACTTGAGGCACTGAGATCAGATTTGTAATCAAGGCTAAATAAGTATTGCTTTAGTTCGCTTAGGGGATAGTCGTCTCAATGTTTTTCTAGCCACAGCCTTCTCACGGTCGCAGTTATTCTTAACATTTATTCCACAAACCTATCAGGAGTAGTCTCACCAAAGAATCCCATTATAGCTTCCCCATTGTCTATGAGCCGTGTCGCGATCTAACGAGATCGACGGACATCAGTGATAAGTGTCTGAGATCTGTCGTTTAGATGGTGCTAGAGTCGCTAGAGTTGATCACGATCTCAGCATCGGTTGTAATCTGTGGCCCTGGTAGAATAATAATGTGGAGAAACGTCAGTTTGGACGTAATATTTTGAAAGTCTATTAAAAAAAAACGGAAAAGTGCGAGTCAGGCTCGCACCGAGGGTTCCGTACAAATCCAGAAAATTTCACAAAATCTCTATAAATATCTTAATCGAATCTTAAAATCTCTATACTATAATTTTTTTTTCACTTATCTCGTCATACATCGAAAATTACACATTGTTAAAATAATTAAAAACCTGTTTTAGCATGTGCTAATGAAGTTCTTTTATATGATACCTAAGATGATACGATTGACTCACTTTGAATTTTGAACCCATATTTCATGAATTTTGATGCCCTATTTTTTGTGATTTAAGTAAAAATGTACAGTTTTCAGATTTATTCCTATATGTGTACTCTAACACAATAGTTCTCGCCAAATTTTATATAACAACGGGAAGTACCCTGTAGGTTTTGATTTTTGTGAGTATCGAAATATGCTGTTCTTTCAACATAAACGGCTCTAACTTTTTTAATCGATAACTGAGATTTTTTTTACACAACTGCAAGAGACCATAGATATACGTATACAGTTTAAATTTCAACTCGGTATCTTTACGCGTTCCCGAGATAAAGAGTCTTGACATACACACAGACGGACAGACGGACAACAAAGTGATCCGATAAGGGTTCCGTTTTTTCCTTTTGAGGTACGGAACCCTAAAAAAAAAGGTAAATTTAATCATAACTAGATATTGTACGGATATGTTAAACATGCCTAAATGACAATTTTGAGAACTCTGAGAACCTTTTTAAGTGTTGTTTTAATTTTAAGATTCTTAAGAAGATTAAGAAGTCAAATTTTAGTAAAACAATGTAAAATATTATGATCATTTCTCATATTGTGCTAAGGAGACAGATGTAGTAAAAAGTTATATCTGTTGCACTGTATTAGCATAGTAAAAGTAAATAAACTTTTGTATCTAAAAGTAAGTAAACTTCTGTAACTTTCTACACCTTTGTTGAAATTTGGCAAGAGAAAACAACTAGTCTGACATATTATTAAGAATTCATTTTATTAATATTTAATTAAAATTACACATTTTTTACTATTTATTATCTATGTCCCGATAAGTTCAAATCAATAACAAGATCGACGGACATCAGTGATAAGTGTCGGAGATCTGTCGTTTAGATGGTGCTAGAGTCGCTAGAGTTGATCACGATCTCACCATCGCCTGTAAACTGTGGCCGTGGTGAAATAACAATGTGGAGATGTAAAACATTTCTTTGGTTTCGTAAATTTAAACATGTGGTAGTTTTATCCTCTGATAGTTAACCAAAGTTTAGCTTTAGCACTCATAGCGCAATCTGACAAGGTATTTGTCAGCGATCACCAAAGTTAAGCAACGTTGGGCGCGGTCATGATTCGGATGGGCGATCAACGCCACGGTAGAGCTCAATTTTTAATGCCAAATGCGTTAAATTGTCAGCTCTGATTGTACTTATCCGTTTAGCTATACCACAGGCCACCAAGTAGCTTAACACCTCTGACACCAGGGCTGGCCAGCTGGCCTATACATATTCGTAAAAGTTCAAGAATGTCTTGAACCGAGTTTTGATGTGTCAACTGACTCTCAAGTCACTAAAATGAGTTTCTATAAGTTTAAGTGGGTCTATAAGCCCGAGTACAGATGCGCCAGCGTAAATTAATTAGCAACGTAAAAAGCGTTCTCTTTATCAAATACCTAAAGTGAAAAAGAAACAGAACTATGCTATTTAGCTAATATAGTTACGCTGGCGCCTCTGTAATTAGGCTTTATATGATTCTAAAACACCATAACAACCAAACAATTGGACAATATTTCTTCAGTAAAAACAGTCGGACTTTGCCTTATGGTGGATCTTATTCTGTCAAAATATTAAAACATCTCAAAAATTCATACAATACAAGCTAACATATTTATGATATGGTCGTTTTACCTTGCTCAAAGTAGAGTCTAGTTGGTGTTCAAATGTTATCTAAAACAAGCAGCCTTAATTATAACTAGTTTTTACCCGCGGCTTCGCCCGCATGATATTTTTATTTTTGATGCAATATCATTATAATTTATAGCCTATGTGTTATTCTGATATATAAGCTATATTATTGCAAAGTTTCATCTCAATCCGTTCAGTAGTTTTTGCGTGAAAGAGTAACAAACATCCATACATCCATCCATCCTCACAAACTTTCGCGTTGATAATATAAAGTAGGAAGTAGGATATAGCATTGGTCTAATGCCTTTAAGTGTAAGCCCTTATGTTTATAAGTGTAAGTCTCTTTTCTGTACATTTTTTACTCTGTTGTAGAGCTTTTCAAGATTTAGTCGACTCATGAATTTATTTGTGTCTGGGTTTCTTAAATTAAACTTTCTAGTAAAGAGATATAGTTCAGTTTTCCTTGCGTTACGATAGGATATGTCACATGCATTAGTTACGTTGGTTACGATAATAATAAAGATGAAATATATGGTTTCGTAACCATATTTTATAACGGTAACAATTGCAAACTATGCAGTTGAGTCCATGAGTTAGAATATCACTGTGTCGAGAGACATTTATTGCATTTTAGTATCCAGAGCAGTTTTAACCGACTTCGTAGAAGATTTTTAATTTAACTATGTTTTTGGGCATTTAAAAAATGTTTTGTATTTTTACTACTTACGCAATATATTTAAGGTTGGAAATAAATGATAAATTTATGGCTACAAAATATATGAAACTAATTGCTCGTCATAAATTGCTTTAACAACTTAATTTGATAAATATTTTTTTTATCTACTTATGTATGAAAACTTCACACCATTGGCTTTTCGGTGAAGGAAAACATCGTGAGGCAACCTGCATACGTCCGTAGAAGAAATTCGATGGCGTATGTGAATCCACCAACCCGCACTGGGCCAGCGTAGTGGATATGGCCCAATCACCCTTCGTGGGTAGGCCTACGTCCTGTAGTGGACTATCAAAAAGGCTGGTACAGTACAGTACATGTATGAAAATAATCATAATCATTTTTATTGGTAATATGTCTTGAATTACACGTCATACTCGTACAATATAAAATAAATTACAAACATTTGTAATTACTGACACCACATTACTAGATAGTCTATTGCTTTCAAAAACTTGCATTGTTAGAAACATAACAAAGTTTTCGAATCAATGTATTTTACTTTATCAATGAAATCATTTTATTTCTATTCAGAAATAGATTAATATACTAGTACGAAACAACCACAAATAAAGTAAAGAAATGTTTTACCCACAACATTTTTTAAAAACGTCGCATCTCTGTTTATCATACAAAGCACGTTAATGGAACTCATTCTTCCCTAAAATCCTTAAACATATCTACAACAATTTAAAAGAAAAATGAAGCAAAACAATCCCTATCTCAATGGGCTTAAGGATATGTAATAACTCTAAAATCTAATAGCTTTTTAACCGGTTAAAAATGCGACGAGGCATGCATAGTTCGAGAGCCATAAGCTCACCAAACATTTAGATAAGAATTAAAAATCCTTTTAAACTTTCGGGATTTATCATAACTCTACTTTAATTAAAACTTAGAGGCTGTATAAGCATTCAAAAGAGATAAGATTACTAAAAGCTCCAAGTAAAACTGTTCAGGATAAAGTTTTATAACTGTAGATATAGAGCTAGGTGCTTCAAAGACATGCGCAGACAGATCCAAAACTTCAGTCACGTAACATAAACAAAAGGTTACTACAAACACATGTACGTTTATTAAAATTAAAGCTTTGTGGTTCAAAATAGTAAAGTTTTACGTAAAACAACGTCCACTACTTCATTACGTATACTGCATTCAAATAAAAGTGTAGGAACTAAAGTAATAACTTGATAAAACATAGTGTATCTTAGGATTTAAGCTACTTTGTACATTACGATACCATTCCAATTTGCGATACAGTTTCCTATTTAAATTGAACATGCTTAGAGTACATAAATTGAACTTAGCACTTAAAGTGGCAAGTAAATAATAGCGCTCAGTACTCACTGTTATCACGCAACAATTCCGAAAGCTCCAGTTTATCAGCAGTTATGTAAAGTAACTTTCGCCCTGGTTCTCCTCCCGCCAAAATCTCCACCCCTCACACACAACACTGTCCAAACACTCGGTAAGTTACACAGTTTGTTGTCAAGTCCACGGCGCGGTGCGTCCGTTGCGCGCGTTGGCTTGTACGGTACTAGAGCTATAGCCGGTCGGCAGTCGGCTACCGCGGACCGACCAGCCGGGCCGGCCGTCTTGCCTTGCCTTGCCCGCGTCCACAACACTTACATCTATCCTACACATAGCCCTATACCTGCTTGATGTTCTTATTGCACGTTTTATCGCAGCGCGAGTCTACTTTTTGTAACGGCCGGATTATGCGCCTCTAAAACCTTTAGAGTAGATATCCAATATAAAATCTGACGCACAAAAGCTTCCTTTATCGACGTCTTGAATTTATGTTGCACTGAAATTTTACACGGGTAATAGAGGTAAATAAATAGCGTCAGTGGAGTTCATCTGGAAGTTAAATAAGAAGTTGAGGAAACTTTGGCGTTTGAATGGCGAAGTTCGATGAGTGTTTGAAGACGCAATCTCGACTCGACGTCGACTGATCGCAGAAATATGGGGACTTCGAACTGTTTACGTTTTTACTTATTCTCGCAAAATGATCGCGTGACGCGTAGAGGGTGAAACCCTAGCGTAGACTTGCGACTTGCATGTAATTAACGAAAGGAAGTTAGTTTGCTTCTTTTCGGGGTCGAGCGTGACTTACACCCTTCGAAACATTAGCAGTTAGAGGCAATAAAGGAACACGTGATATCGAAATCCCTAGCAACTAACAACATTACTAATTGCTCTACATAAATCTATAATCGGCTCTAATAAATCAATATTCACTATCTGGAAATTAGACAAGAACATTTATTTTAAACGGCAGTAAAGTTAATTTTTGTCTTTACGATACAGAAGTACTTTTTATATCGTAGTAAAAAATTGTATCTGCATAATTTTATGCAAATTTATGTGGACGGAGATCATAGCAGCCGCGACTAGACAAGCGTCAGTCGCGGCGTTTTTTCTTCGAAAATAAAGACGAACAATTTGGTAAAATATCTGGTTTAGCGACATCAAAAGCCTCGCCGATGCAAGTCGACTCCACGTTCGCGTCCCGACAATGGCTAATCAAAAGGCCGTATCTCATTCCGCGGGACCTTGCCTCGCCTGGACGTTACGTTATTTCGATTTCATTTGCCTGCTCGTGCGGCTGTTTTTTACTTCTTGCTCGTCTCCCGCCTAGAGGTCAAACCACGATCCCGGGTCTTTGTTACTCCCGGAGAAATATGAGGCCAAGTCGGCAGGCACCTTCGAATAAATGGGATTCTTTCCAGCCATATTGAAATATCTTTAGGCGATGCAGAGAAACAGAGAGATTAATTCTCGAATGATGAATGGTACGCGTAAATCTTATTTGTAATTTACTGTTGGCTAGTTATCGCTTTTGTCCGTGATGCTATTATGCCTTCTATTTTAGAATATTCGTTTAATAAGATACGTTTTTGAAGGTAACGAGAAAAAGCGTATCATGGTCGATTGTTCCGGAGCCCGTTAGTCGGTTAGGTTATCTTCTTATTTTGTCGAGTAGGGGAGAGATGGAGGATTTATTTTCTTTTTGTAACAAAAAGTAATTACTAGTCACGAGCTGCGGCCGACCAGTGGTGCGGGTGTTTTTAGATTAATTGAATTCCTAGGTGTGAAGAGATGCCTTCGAGAGTGCGGGGGCGAAACTTTTTAGATATGAACAACGACAGGCTAAGTAGCTGGGAGCGGAGTCAAAGTATAACCGATAGCGATTATTGTATAATAAAGTATTAAACATTTATTTAACAGTCTTGATCAGCCACAAAATAATTTCCTTGGAAACATTTGCAATCTATATATTTTTTATATCGTGAGTATTTGTCGTAACGTTTATTGCAGTTAAAAGATCTAAAATAAAGTTATGGTCGTTTTGTGTCTTATGTCCAGTGTTTATTTTGTGCATTGATGGTGGATTGCTTTTGCCTTTTTTTTTCTTTATCCCTTACTAAGTGCATACTCTCAGAGGCGCATCTACTTACCTTGTGTATTGTGTACTTTTATAAAAAAATCTCAATTAATGCGATTTAGCAAATAATATACCTACCTAGTAATCTTGTCAGACAGAGTACACCAAAATATTCAACTTTTTAGGATTCCGTGACCAAAGGAATGTGAACAGCCAGAATGTGGAACGCTTTGCCTGGGTCTGTCTTCCCGCTAAAGTACAACGTGGGTGTCTTCAAATCCCGAGTAAATAGGTATCTTCTAGGTAAGCGTGCTACATCCTAGACCGCATATCTGCTCAACATCAGGCAGTATGTAGTCAAAAGCAAACCTACAAGGAATAAAAAAAAAGGTAAAAACAGGACCCAATTACTAAGACTCCGCTGTCCGTCCGTCTGTGCGTCTGTCTGTCACCAGGCTGTATCTCATGAACAGTGATAGCTAGAAAGCTGAAATTTTCACAGATGATGTATTTCTGTTGCTGCTATAACAGCAAATACTAAAAACAGAATAAAATAAATATTTAAGGGGACTCCCAGTCTCACATAAAACAAACAATTTTTTTTAGCCGTTTTTCTCTCGATATTGATAATGGTGGCAGGTAGATGCTTGAAATATTCACAGAATGTTTAGTTGTTTGAAAACTAAAATAATTAAATTATAGTAACATTTATTAACAGGGGGCTCCCATACAGTACGGAACCATTCGTGCGCGAGTCGCACTTGGCTGATTATATATGTACTCTTAGTTTTTTTTTTTATTTCGAATTGGTTCGCGTTTAACTACACACTGCCTGATGTTAAGCAGATGTGCGGTCTAGGGTGTAGCACTCTTACCTAGAAGATACCTATTTACTCGGGATTTGAAGACACCCACGTTGTACTTTAACGGGAAGACAGACCTAGGCAAAGCGTTAGTTAGTTTGGGAAATATTAATTTACTAATCAGGAACATCAACTTTAGTAAATAATTCAACGTGCATGCAAAATTAATTTAAAATACTCGTAGTAGGTATCCCTTATAAGTTAGACCAACTCTATCAAGCCACTACTAAATGGTCCATCATCACACTTCGCCCACGCTCGCACTCATGCAATGGGAAATTAAATGCATTTATTAACATCTATGCGGCACATACTCATGCGATACTCCAAAACATACTTATGAGTACATAGAAACATTGAACATTGAAAGTATGTACCACTTACAAATACCTACTACATAGATTCATACTTATAGACAGTTCATATCTAGGTATAAATACGTACCTACTTTTACTTACGTACAATGTTTTACTCTTAAGTACGCGGAGTAGGTATGTACTGGTTCATCGTTATTATATCGACAGCCAAGATGGCTCAGTGGTTAGTGACCCTAACTACTGGGTCAGAGAGGCGTGGGTTCACATTATTATTTTACACTACGGGACTAATCGCGCACTAAAATTACGAGATAAATAAATACCTCCTCATCCCGACGTTTCGGCCGAGTTGCATCGACCGTGGTCACGGGTAGACGGTCGATGCGAATCGCGAAAGTTTAAAAACAACAGGCGTGGGTTCTATCTTCACCCAGGGCAAGTATTTATGTAATGAACATGGGTGTTTGCTCTATGTCTGGGTGTTATTTATTTACTATACAAAGGGTTATTTCTAATCAATTAGCATCCTTTTAGTGGCTTATTCTGTACATTAAAACTAACAACTTTTGTTATGCGGCTTTTGTCAAACCTAAAAAAAATCAGCATACATTTTGTAGCGGGTGAACAATATTTTTCTATGGAACAACAAATTTTTGTTTTTGAGTTTTGTGAAAAGTTGCAGAACAAAAGTGTTAATTTTGAGGCCCAGAATAAGCCCCTAAAAGGATGCTATTTGATTTGAAATAACTTGTGTTAGTTTTAATGACAATGTGTACATATTAAAAAAATATTTATAAGCAGTTTATCAGTCTCTTGCAGCCATATCACAAGCTTTGCTAAATTTTGGGGTCAGAGACCGTGTGTAAGATGTCCCCAAATTTTTATTATTTATTTTGAAACAGATAAACTATTGCTATGTATGTGTATTTTTATTTGAGATACACATTTACTTTTGTTCACGTTCTTGTAGATTGTTACATTGATTCAATACCCCATTTTTTGGAACTGATGGAAAACCACCTTACATATCACAATATTACTTCAACTTATTTTACACACGTTGGTCCATTAGTGTATGATGATCGCATTTTATAAATGTATGTTGGTCCTAAACTTGGATTTAGATAATTTCTGTGTGTAATTTTCCATTTGTGTCTTAAGCATGTCAGTATTTAATTCAGCTCATATAAATATACTAATTTCTATTAAAATCAAGTAAACATAAGCATGAGCAAGATTGCAGGATCGCGTTGGATGTCAGCGATTTCCAACCGATCGGGAAGACCTATGTTCAGAATTTGACATCCTTCAGCTGAAGTGACGAAACAAATGAATAGTATGACTCAAATTGTTTGAATTAATTAAAAAAAGTCATTTCGTCTAATTCGAGTCACAAGCTGAGCTATTAAAACATAATGGCATATTTCACTCCAAAACTCTGGGTTTACACACCTAGACAAGACATTCCGTTGCACTGACATTTTATCTCGACGAAAAATTGTTTTAATTACTTTGTTTACACGTCTGTTAACAAGGCATTAATTACACACACGACAAATCAGAAAACTTAATTGCGTTGCTAAGTTTAATTCACCATCTAGATTTAGTTAATGTATGTGTACGGACACGGGTAGATGCATTTAAAAAGTCAGTTATAATATACCTATAATCTATCATACTATTATTATAAATCCGAAAAGTTTGTTGGTTTGTTCCTCTTTCACGCAGCAACGGATCAACGGATTGACTTGATTTTTGGCATGGATATAGTTTAAAAGATTGTAGTGACATAGGCTACTTTTTATCCCGAAAAACATCGTAATTCCCGTAGGATAGGACAAAAACTGTTTCTCAGCAACGGAGCAAGGATCGACTCGATTTTTTGCGAGAACATAGTTTAAAAGACGGAATGCGACATTAACTACTTTTTATTCCGGAAAAAAACGTAGTTCCTGTAGGATATAAGAAAAACTGTTTCTCAGCAATGGAGCAAAGGATTGATTTGATGTTTGGTATCCCTTCAACTGTCCAGTCACCAGATTCTGGTGACGAACAATTTGTCCCATTTCGCCCAGCCGCCAGAATCTGGTTAATCGCCCGTTTTTTCTTTAGCAATTGTTTGGACGTCTGCCTATTGTGCTGTCACGCTTTAACTTATACCAATTAGTAATAGGAAAAACAGAGAAGAATATAGTGTCGTGACTTTTTATTCGATTCCTACTTCGACCTCGTCTAATTTCGCCGACAAGTCGTCACACGTGCTCGGACGCGCATCGGAGTTTTCCAACCGTCTGCGTTTGTGATAAAAATGGTCAATTTGTTGGTGCGAAAGTGGCTTTGGTGCCCATTTTTCTAATTAAATGATGGAAGGGTAAGGGAAGGGTAAGTTATTTATACTTTTAATGCATTGGCAATAGATTATTGAGGTATTTTGCAAAAAATTCAAATTTTTGAGAGAGGAGAGAGGAAAACGATTTTTTTTTCAACTTCCTACTTTCCTAAAGATAACGTGAAATAAAATTTACACATTCTATAAATAGATTCTAATAGCTGAATTCAAGACAATTCCTATGATGTAAAGTTTATTGGGACTATTCATACAAAAATTACGAGAAATCGTGATTTTAGAAGGTAGCGGCGGAAATAAAAAAAAAATAAAAAAAAATCGCGCGTGGCTGGACAAGATAGCGTTTTTGCCGTAAAGCGCTGGGACAGGTGAAGGGTTAAGGGAATAGTTTAAAAGACGGAATGCGACATTAGCTACTTTTTGTTCCAGAAAAAATCGTGGTTCCTGTAGGATAGGAGAAAAACTGTTCCTCAGCAACGGAGCAACGGATTGACTCGATTTATTGCATGAATATAGTTTGAAGGACGAAAAGTAAGATAGGCTACTTTTTATCCCAAAAAAAAAAATATTTGCCATAGGATAGGGAAAAGACTAATAATAAGCCGTGTTGGTCTAGTGGTAATGACACCCGCTTTACAGTCATGAGGTCGTGGGTTCAAATCCCGATCCCGTACCAATGAATTGCTTGGAATTTATGTACGGAATTTTTACACCACGGGCTTTTCGGTGAAGGAAAACATCTTGAACATCCGTGAGGCAATCTTCATACGTCCGTAGAAGAAATTCGATGGCGTTTGTAAATTCACCAACCCGCACTAGGCCAGCGTGGTGGATATGGCCCAATCGCTCTTCGTGGGTAGGCCTACGTCCTGCAGTGGACTGTTAAAAAAAGGCTGATACAGGTAAAATACTAAGCGAGCGTGCCCCGGTAACGGCCGTCGAAGCACCAGAAACACTTATTTTATCACTCATACGAGTAATTTCATCTCTCTGACCTGTTATTTCTTCAACCAGGGAAAATCATATAATTATGGATACCACCACACCTCGAGGGTAGGTGGGTGGGTGGGAACTCTGCAGAGTGAGGCAGACTGGTCGGTATACCCACTAAAAACCCTGAGTGTCTCGCCACTGTGCCTGGTGCCAGGGCACGCTTTGTCACTCCTTCTCGAGACTCAATAGCGCTAGCCCAGAATCGGGCTCCATTACGGAGCTCGCGTTCTCACCACAATGACGATGTGTCAGAGCACAAAACACATTGTCATCTACCACTCGGAACTAACCAGCACTGACCGTCGGACAGCACCCGTATTCCATCGCCCCGGTCCCAGTGCGGGTCAACTATAATAACCTCGCGACTGCCACTTCAACTGCAGAGGGCAGGGAGAACGGCCATCGCGATACCGACACTTATCTTCTCCTGCAGCCCCACTGCGTCTGCCAACACGTTGACGGCCCGCGGAAGGTAGGGTAGGTGGCGACACACACACCACCAGTTCCATCCCGTCGCTGCTCCTAATCCTCGGCTGAAGCGTCGCAAGAGTGGCAGTGCAGCCCGCGTCAGTTGCCACACTCTTCATAAATAAATAAATAACCGGCCAGCGTCTCAGATGCTTTAGTTAAAAGCCCAGATAAGCGGCCCAACCTCGAGTACCAGCCTCTGAGCTGCCTTGGGGGAAAATACCCAAAGATGCGGAAGACTTAGAGCGCCGCTTTCTCAGTTGCCTCAGAAAAAAAAACCTGAAAAGCGGCTTCACCTCGGATTCCTACGAGGCCGCCCATAAGCTTTGGCTACTAAGTTCCCCCGCCACGGCAAGGCGGAAACCCACGAGGAGGTTGTACACTAACCTTAACTTAACCAATAGAAGTATATATCTAAGGTATTTCGATATCGGTCGGCTAAATTAGGTTTGAACAGTGACAACAATGTGCAAGGGTACTTAAATAGGTGAGGGGCGCAGCTATGTGTGGCGCGGCAGCAAGGTGAGTCGACTATCTCGACGATATCGTCAATACCTCCGGTCGAAACTGGTCACGATCTTACGACCGGCAAAGGGCCGAGGCAGATGTCACTGCAAGAGGCCTATACCCAGCAATGGGATAAAGAATGGTGCGGATAAAAACGACGTTAAAACGAATTGGTTAAGATTTATTATATTTTGAGTCCTGCGTCGTTTCGCCCCGCAAGCTTTGGGTTTAAAATTATTATTTGTTAAAATATTTGAGTATTGTTTCACATTACATTGGGCTCATATTTTGTGGCACATTTTTTATTTTTGCTAACCTCTTTTTTGAGATATTTTTTTATTAAAATTGTAGCTACCGTTATAAACATAAGCCAAAATCTAATTCTAACGCGGGCGAAGCCGCGGGTAGATATAAGTAACAGTTTATCAAATAATCGAACCTGTAAATACTCGAAAAATATTTAGATAAGTGCCTATTTCATATTTTGAAGCTCGTAAAAAAACTAGTAAACTTAAATACTATTTGAGGCGCAACTTTTTTTTAAGTAATAACAATATTAACACAAAAATATTGCACCGTATGATGTCTAAAAGGTGGGCCAATAAGCTGACGTAAATCCCAAAACGACACTGGTTGTAAGTTGTTTTCAACCGGTTCTACTGAAAATTTGTAGCGCAAGTCTACGTCCAAGAATACCTAGACATCATAAACTATGGTTAAAATGATAGTGATGCTTTTATATATTTATATAAAAAAATGTACAACAGTTGAAGTCGGTCATGCTATTTTTTGTAAAAAAAAATATTTTTTTTAAATTGTAGGATGGTTAAAATGATAGTGATGCTTATACACATATATATAATATGCTCTTTATCCCGGGAACGCGTAAAGATATCGAGTTGAAATTTAAACTATATACAAACTATATAAAATATATACGTAAATCTATAGTCTCTTGCAGTTATGTGAAAGAAAAACTACTCAAACAGGTTTTTAAACATTTTAATAATGTGTAATTTTCGAAGAATGACGAGAAAAGTGAAAAAAAAAAGAATATTTTTGTCAATAGTATAGAGATTTTAACAACTTACTTCCCAAATTTGTGAAATTTTCTGGATTTGTACGGAATTCTCGGTGTGCGAGGTGTTTTTGTTAGAGAGGTTTGCGTTTGACTAAATCAGTCAATGGTTAATAGCCACCGAACTATAAATCAATTTTAAAATTTAAAATTTTGTTTACTAATAAAGTTTAACTCAAAAAAAGTTAAAATATTTTTTTTATTGTAGCACTAAAAAAAACGTAAAAGAATCACTATCATTTAAACCATCCTAAAATTAAAACAAAAAAATTTACAAAAAAATAGCATGACCGACTTCATCTGTTGTACACAGTTAAAAATAGGTACGCAAAATATATTTCGCATGGATCGATGTAGCATTCTTCACTTATCAAAAATACCTCAGCTGATTTCGATTTATCAAAAATATCTCAGCTGATTTCGATGAAATTTAAATGGGATCAATTTCGAAGTAAACTCTTCCTAATAAAAAAAGAATGATTGAAATCGGACCACTTCATAAAAAGTTATACATAAAAAATACGCGACGAATTGAGTACATCTTCCGTCACGTCGGTCAAAAAACAAAAAAACGACACATTAGCCCATTTACTTACTACACTTTAAATAAAACCTTTTACACTGAAATCGTATCAAATTATGTAAAACCATCTCGTTTTAAAAGACATTACGTAACATACAAAAAGTTTCACGAAAACGAGTAAAGTAAAACTATCTCGAGCGAAATTGCTACACTAATCAAGCCTAGACCGTTGGAAAGGCCGAGTGGTGCATAAAATCTGGTTAAATGTAGCAGTAACGCAATTTAACTGTTTTTGTAACACACACACTAACTTTATCTATTCAGTAACAAAATAGGTGATACCATGGTAATACTGACTAAATAAGTTGTCGTGCGTATGATAGGTTTCGTAGGTGCGTAGGATAGGATAGGATGATGATATTACTAATGTTTATGATGGCATTGTATGGTTTATTACTAGAACCATTATTTTTCTAGTAATAAACCATAAGAAGTAAGAATATCTTTTTCAAATCAGTCAAAGGTTAACTACCACCGAACTGTGCATCAGTTAAAAAAAAAAAAAATTTTGTTTACTAATAAAGTATAACTAAAAATGTGATAACGTTTTAATATAATCTAAAAAAAGTCAGGAAGTTAAGATATTAATGAAGCATCAAAAAAAGAAGATTGAATTTTGGTGGGGTGTGTAGTTAATTACAATTCAAGAGCTCAATTTTTGAAGTGTTAGAAAATAACTTTTTTAGCTCTACGATAATGCTATTCCGTTTAAATTAACATAGATTTTTAATGTTTGTCTTTTTCTTACTCGATCTTATATCCATACGTCCGTCCAGGCTTCAGTTGGTCAAATAAAGCTCCAGCGTTCTTACTGCCACAATAAATATAAAGTCAGTGCCATCGGCGCATAAAATCAGTGGCTCTGTTCACACTTCATTACGGATAACGAAAGCGTGCAGCGCAGTGTCAGTGTTGTGGAGCGCATTAGAAAGACATGCGTTACGAGCCACTATTTGTGAAATCGATTCGAGCTGGCAAAGTCATCCAGTTAGTACCTACTCGAATACGGGGTAAGTTCAACCTGGGAGAAGAGCTAAGTATGCTGTACACTCTCGCCGATACATTTTTTTCTCCACATAATAAATTGGTGGTTTTGAATGCACACACGCATTTTTAACCAAAATACACATTCAAGTAAACAAACGCGTATGTCACAAGACCGATATTTGTCACATCGACCCCAAAGTACTTAGATTGAGGCAGGCGACGAGAACTCCAAATCAAAGACTGCAGAGCCAAGACAGGGATGGATCTGTGGGGCGATCGAGGGTGTTGTCAAGTTACGAAGGGGATGGGGACTCATACCCTCCTAAAATCCCAATAGCCAGTGCTCGCACAAAAAATGTCGCTTTTTCTATTAATTATAAAAAATCTTTATTATTTTAAATAACCGATTTTGCTTCCATTGTGTCTTATTTAACTTAATAAATATGACATTTGTATAAAACATTTTTTTACAAAGTCAAAGCCATTAACCAAATACAAAATTTATATTTTACGTAGTTGGAATGCTTTTAGAACGAGATATTTTTCTTCTATTTTCAAAAGTACAATAACAAGAAAAAAAAAGGATAACAGTCACGAATTCAGCGAGAGTGTAATATTGACCTTACCACAACACAAGGTTGCAAATTTATTCCAAGATAAACTCAAGTATAAAACCTAAGCTCTAATAGAAGTAGTGACGTAGGCGTAGCTTAGCGTTGTGAACTTGTGACTTTTATTAAAAATAAAATGTACGTAATGTGCTAAAAATATTACACCTGCAAGTGTTATAAAGAACCCTCCAAGACAGCAAGTCGTGTATCCAACTTTTAATACTACGATTGTGAGCTCACGTCTTTCCATAAATTAGGATATAAAAATATGAACACATAATGGTACATAAAATGAAAGTGGCGCGTGAATTTTTAATGGACATAAAACTCTTAGGTACATCACAAAGTTGGAACATTGAAAAGTTTGTAAGAGTTTCGTGTGTTAAGGTCACAAAAGCCAGTAATACTTCATCATAATATCAACTATAAATAAATATCTTACACGTGGTCTCTGACTCCAAAGTAAGCAAAGCTTGTGATACGGTTGCTAGAGATTGGTATTGGGAGGTATACTACTTTGTATTAGATTATAATACATACAGATTTGTATTAGATACTTATATTACACTTATAGATAGTAGCTAAATAACATCCAAACACAGAACAAACTCCTATGGTCATCACATAAATGCTTGCTCAGGGAATCGAATTCACGCCTCTTTGATCCAGAAGTCAGGGTCACTAACCACTGAGCT
This sequence comes from Hypomecis punctinalis, assembly GCA_949316475.1. Classification (NCBI taxonomy): domain Eukaryota; kingdom Metazoa; phylum Arthropoda; class Insecta; order Lepidoptera; family Geometridae; genus Hypomecis; species Hypomecis punctinalis. Next base: position 18,447,553 of record OX438802.1, read on the forward strand.
ACCGAGGCAGTCAAACTACAACTATGAGACCTCCATTTTTGGATTTAGGATATCTCCGTAGTTACATACTTCCTAGAAGACTAGATGTAAGCGGGTTGAATATAGCGCGTCTGTCTTTACTATATTGACATGGACATCTTACGCTGTGCAGTTTTGAAAGTACTCGGCGGTTTTGACTTTATTAGTAGATTAAAAGTATGCGTATACTACTCCACGTATGCTAAACTTATAATTAGCAGTGAACAGATGGATAAAGGCTAGCATCCAACGTATTTTTGGTATTTTTCGAAGGCACAGGTAAAATGCAGATGTTAGTTAGAATAAGTCGCCCTATTAAATTATAATAAAGAATAGGGATATGTCTAATATTCATAGCCGTGGTGGTCTAGAGATTGTCCGTCTTACAATCGTGAAGTCGTGGGTTCAAATCCCGGTCCCGTACCAATGAGTTCTTTGGAATTTATGTGCGGAATTTCACACCACTGACTTTTGAGGCAACCCGCATACGTCGTAGAAGAAATTCGATGGCATATTTGAATCCACCAATCCACACTGACCCAGCGTGGTAGCCCAATCGCCCTTCGTGGGTAGGCCTACGTCCTACAGTGGACTATTGAAAAGGCTGATACAGTACAGTACATAAATATGATCTTCGTGCTCTAGCACAATGGCTAGTCAAATTATGAATGTGACCAATCCCGCGTGAATTTTATCCATGTGTAGTTTTCCGCTCTAGCCATGACTAGCTTGTTGTCTACTGGTTGGGCTTTTCCCTTTTTCCCTTCTCTAGACCATATCCTTTAACAACACATCACATAATTTTACTCCCGACAAACTTATTTATTTATTTATCAATTGCTTGCCGCATTTACAGCGTACGCCAAGGCATGCGACAAGCTAGCTATTACTACTAAATAAATAATAAAATAAAACATACAAAACATACTTTCGGTATACACAATTTTATATCACATTTCAATTTAAAATCATAAAACTTATATTATTAGGAGATAATCAAGGAAGGTGCATTCCCATTCGATTCCCACGCTGATCCATAAAGGACTAAGGGTAAGCTTTACCGTCTTTCGAACTCCGATACCAAGCATTTATCGAGAACCTTTTGGACCATAAAAAGATGTAACATGTTTCCCAAGTCGAGTTCTAAACTGAAATTTATGTTCAGGATACTCTACGTTATTTGTGTTTACCTTAAAGGAATACGTTTTGATATTCTTATTTGTTCGGTATGAAAGAATATATTTGCGTTGAGCTTGAGTAAAATCAATGCTTGGTAACAATAATCATTCAAATTTGGATTAGCGTTGTTTCTTTTTAAGCGACGAAACTGAGGAGATTCTCAAATCAACGCGTATATTTTTTTATGTATGACCAAACTTTGTGCAGAGTAAACCGATTTCACCACCTAATTCTTTTTTTTTGTTTGGTTAATCATACTTCACACCTAGTTCCGCTTCAATTTTATCGAAATCGGCTGAGCCATTTTGTTTAATCAACAATAATGTGAAAATTACTACATCGATCCTTATGACTTCTGTGCACGGTTGAAGTTTCGGAAGGTTGCCATTTTTTGCAAAAATAATTTGTCAATTCTTTTATGCTTTTGTCAAATCTTAATTTTCCGTTGCACAAAAATATTTTATCACTATTTTCCACTTGACAATATTTACTGTAGGTACCAATTTAAAACCTACTTTTATACTTTTTTAAGACTGCAATTATGAAAAGCTAATAATTATATTGTATGCCAAAAATGGTTCAACCGACTTTAATCACTGCAATTTTCCTACAAAATTTGAATACGTCGTTCTGATCGACGTATTCAAAATATTTTGAGATTATTTTTTATTTATCATCGCATAGCCGATTGCGATGAAATTTCAAAGATCAAACAATTAGAAACATAATCATCAAAATCGATTAATAAATAATTTGCGCATAGCAAAGCATGCGCATACAAAAAAAAACAAAAAACATGCATTCAAATTGAGAACTTCTTATTATTTTGAAGTTGATAGAAAATTTAGGATTGCAGCGTTGAAATCTAGGAAATAAGAATCGGTCTAAAAATGACAGAAGTAAAAGTAAGTATAGCTGAGAACTTCTTAAGAAGTCGGCTAAAATGTGTCTAGTTTTTAGAAATGAGCATTTTATTACGCGCCAGGATTGCTTATCCTCGAGATACCGACGCCAGAGGCGAAATGGAATCCATTAAGATAGGTCAGGCGATACGTCTCGGGGCTACATTCTATAGAGCAGAGAGCTTTGTTTGAGAACTCCTTTTAGAAGTCCCTTTATAACTTTGTTGAAATGTGCATTTCTTTCGCTTGACAGAATATTTTTAACCGACTATCAAAATGGCGGAGGTTTTATGTTCGTCTGTATGTTTTTTTTTGTGTAAGTTCTCGATTAATCGATATTTTCGGCAACCGAATCAAAAAAAATCCTTTTTGTTTGACCCCATTTAAATGATACCGAAATCGGCTGAGCCGCTTATGTAAAATCAAAAATAATGGAAAAATTGTACACGTGTATTCGAGCTAACTATTCGAATTTTGTACTCAATGGAAGTCGGTTTTTCCATTTTTTGTGAAAATAATTTTTATCTTGAGACAACATCACGAGATAAAACACACATTTTTTATTCTTATAAAGGAGTTTTGAGCGCAAAACTATTTTCATTCATCCATCAGCTATAGGACGTCAACTGCTTTACATAAGCCTCCTCTAAAGATCTCCAATAAGACCAGTTGGTGGCGGCTTACATTTACCGCTATTTTGCTGTCATAATGGTTATTTTACAAATCAGGATCGATAGTAGATCCACTTCAAGACTAGCCTGGAGTCCTAACAATAAATGAATACTAATAACAATAAATCGCAAACATTTTTGAGAATTCGATTTGTACTATTCTGGGCTACAAGAAAAACCAGAACTAACATTCTTTGATTTGATTTTATTTTCAATATTATAATATAAGGTAATAAACCAAAGCGAATGAGGGAGGACGCTTTTACCTTACGAAGAACTAAATAAGCTGATGATTATAATGAAAAAGATTTGACTGAAGAGAGACTGTATTTTGAAATCAAAATAAAAAAATAATGGATCTAACTTTTGATACCAATGTTATCCGACGTCTGCTTTATTTATAAGTCGTATCTCGTGCATATGTTGCAACCGTTGTTATCAAGTAATTTCGTATTATATTGAAACATTAATTCAGTAGTTTTGTAACAGTGCCAAAACTGCTTCATGCTAAAATTTGTATAAAATATCTAAGTTTGTTTAGAAAAATATTCTATATTATACTTAGATTTGTAAAATACCCTTGTACCCTGTATCTGTACTAAATAGTTGCAACTGGTTAACAAATGTGTTAAGTCACGCAACGCAATACAACTTCGGTGGCTTTGTTACAAAGTTAAGTTCATCTGAGGCAAGAATTAATGTATACCATGTAGAAAAATATTCTATTTTACTTATTCTTTGTTATATTTCTTTCTACCGTGTTATAGTTTCGCCATATTCTGACTAAAAATCAATTCAAGGCGATTTTAATCCATAGCAATTTTATTAGGTACCTATAATAAGAAATCACTAAAATTAAAAAAATACTGTGGCTGATAAATCCGACATATGAAACAAAACTTAAGTGATCTAAAAAGAAGACAAATTTTAGAGAAAGACAATAAAACACACATTGAAAATTACTTAATGGAATAGGTATTACATTGATTGATTGTCTGAGCATTCATTAACATAAAAATTGGTTTTTGGTTTGGTTTTCATAGCAATTAGTTCCAATCCACTTAGCTATTAGGTATAAAGACTTTAGTTATAAATAAGTACACCTACGCACTGGGTGATTTAATGGAAACATGGGTAGCAGTGGCTAACCACTGGGCAAATCAAGGGTTTTACGTAACATGTAGTTAACAGACAAAATTTGATATGGCCTACAGTTAAATTAGCACTCATCAATACAACAACTATACTCATATACTACCTACTCTAACTGAGGAACTTAAGCATTTTTGCCTTAATCTTGCTTAAATCCTTAAGTTTCCATAGTCCAACTTGAATACATTAATTTATCGGTTAGCAAAGCCTAACTTAATCCGCACAGAAATAGCAAAGACGATTTACTCGGGACAGCGCCTTTTCGGTAAATTCTCTAATGAAGAATATTTATGCAACATGCATAAAAGCGGGCCTCTACGTTATAAGCCGCAGTAATGGTGTACCGATTTGCATACAATCCTTGACGAAGATGTTTATTTTTGCATCAGAGTCTTAGTAAATTCCGAATGCATAAGCATTTTTATTTTCCGTTGAAAGATACCCTGCGGAATAGTTTGGCGGTGTATAGGATAGGTCTCCCTTTTCTATGGATTTGTGGAAGTAGCGGTTGGTACTAACGTAGTTAGTGGTTGATTGTTCACCTCTAACATATTCTTCGTTTCTAAGAAAAGATTATTAAGACCGCAGGAACGCGCTGGATGCAGGCCGCTTCCGACCGGGCTTATTGTAAATCCATGGGGGAAGCTTATGTCCAGCAGTGGACGTCTTACGACTGATAATGATGATGATGATGATGAAATTGATGAAGAGAAGATTAAGGCATTCTGCAGACAGCTACAGCCTGCGGCTACGGCTCGGTCACAAACAATAAAAGGTCTTCATTTATACAATTTGGGCTCTGTGATTGAATGAACACTACGAGTAGATCACAGGCGCACAAGACGGGACTCTTAGCATTGTGGTCATATATTTTGACACATTAAAATCAATATAAATTTAAGAACACGGGGCGGCTCGTCTAATCAAAAATAAAACTCAACTAATGTAAAACTTTTCGTGTGGTTTCAAATATCACTTGATAGTTTTTTTTAGAGTGAAATTAAAAACGGAGTAATTCCATATTTGACAATTAAGCCACAGTCAGTTGACGATTGCTCGGATACTTTACTGTTGCTTGGCTGTTCCAAGTTTGACGCTTTATATTAAGTTGGTAACCGTATAGAGCAGAATCGCCGCCGTAAGAAATACGTTGTGCATACTTACGACTTAATATGATTTACTGTACGTCGGCAGTAGTGCTAAGTTATTTAAACCACATCTTGTTTGATAGGAACCTCAACAAACGCTATCCAATCATAAAAGTTAAATAAGTTGTCAAGTGCGTGTCGAGACACGCGTATGATAGGCTTCCGTAGATGGTGACGATAAAAATGATGATGATAATAACCGATGATTATGATGATGATAATAATTCCTATTTTATAATGTCGTAAGATGGTTGAGTGCTAGGAAAACTTTTCTTTTTAACTCAGAAAGTTATTATCCCCTAGTGTTCAAAACAATTTTGAGATAAAGTTTGTGTATGGTATATAAGCTCAAAAAGTTCAATCTCGTATACTTTAGAAACCAGGGGGGAGGCATGTTTTTTTCAAATTTGGCAACCTAATCTCACGAATTACGAAAAATGGTTCAAGAAACCTTACATTCATTTTAGAAACCCTATTCAACGATAGCCCACGCGCGAGAGTTGGGTTGAACAAGGGTTGACAAGTGCGAGTCAGGCTCGCACACCGAGGGTTCCGTACAAATCCAGAAAACCAAAAAGTTTTTTTTTCACTTTTGTCGTCATACACATTGTTAAAATACTTAAAAACCTGTTTTAGCATGTGCTAATGAAGTTCTTTTACATGATACCTTACATGATACGATTTACTCACTTTGAACCCATGTTTTGTGAATATTGAGGTCCTATTTTTTGCGATTTATATAAAAATGTACAGTTTTCAGATTTATTCCCTTATTTGTACTCTGAGACAATGCCAAATTTCATAGTTCTATGTCGACGGAAAGTACCCTGTAGGTTTTGATTTTGTGAGTGTCGAAATTATGTGGCTTTTTACGACATAAACGGCTCTAACTTTTTTAAACGATAACTGAGAAGTTGAAGTTTTTTTACACAACTGCAAGAAATCATAGATATACGTACACAGTTTAAATTTCAACTCGACATCTTTACGCGTTCCTGAGGTAAAGGGTCTTGACATACACACAGACGGACAGACGGACAACAAAGTGATCCTATAAGGGTTCCGTTTTTTTACTTTTGAGGTACGAAACCCTAAAAATATCATCCCCACTTTACATGTATGGGAGCTACCCCCTAAATAAACGATTTTGAAATTTGTAAGTACTAGGAATTGATATCTTTACTAAAACTATTATACTAACTAATTTCATGCAATATTGTTCAAAAATGTGGAAGTTATAAGGCTTTGCAGTTCGAGGACGGACGGACACAACGAAGTTATAAGGGTTCCTCGTTTTACTACGGGACCCTAATAAAATAGAAATACGAAGTAGGTACGGAGCATAACGAGATTTCTCGCAAAACTAAAAATTTATTGTAACAGATAGGTTCTCAATTATTTTGCAAAAACTTGTCTTACTGATTTATTTCTTACTTTAGGGCCATGCCTTCAGGTTACCCGATTGCTGGTAAAAACCAAGCGCAAACATCAAGTACAAACAAACCAGCCGATATTGAAATCGATCTCGGCGTAGGTCAGACAGGCGATTTTGGCTTATATTGGTGGACAAGGAAATGAATTGGAGCGTTGTTACTTGACACTTTATTGTTTAAGATTTTCCTTAAAGGTATTAAGAGGACAATTATTTCGTCATTTTACTTAGAGCTAAATTTATCATTATCCTACTAATATTATAAACGCAAAAGTTTGTGAGGATGGATGGATGGATGGATGGATGGATAGATGGATGGATGGATGGATGGATGTATGGATGTTTGTTACTCTTTCACGCAAAAACTACTGAACGAATTGAGATGAAACTTTGCAATAATATAGCTTATATATCAGAATAACACATAGGCTATAAATTATAATGATAATGATATATTGCGTATGCGGGCGAAGCCGCGGGCAAAAACTAGTAAAAAATAATTTGGAGCTGATTCAATTTTACATATTAATTTATTAAAAACTGAAATGTGATACTAATAACAATTTTAATTTCGGGCTACATATTATAGTCTAAAATTTTTTGATCTCAAAATGGCGATATTTATTTATTTATTATTTTCCACAATACAACTATCTTGACAGGTTCTATCACCGAGGATATTTAGATTTCCGAAGGAGTTAGACAAACAAATAGAATACTAAACAACATGAAATAACACAATATATGGATATTTATGGGCAGGATTCAATTTTTGGATTTACTTTTACTTTTAATTTAATATGCACAAAACGCTTTCAATATTTTATTTGCCTACTCACAGTCGTCAGCGAAAATTGTAAAAGCTTTTCCATTACGATTGCGTACAAAGACGTACTCGAAAGTGTTTGACCTAAATACGAGGCACAGGAATCAAGGGCTCTATAATTGAATCAATAGATCAGCTAAACGTATGCGTATTTAATCACGTGAACGAGTAAGAGCAGAAGCGAGTATTGAAAATCTACGCGCGAAAGAACGAGAACGGGAAGCATGAGTTCCACTCGAAATTATTCTAATGATTCAAAAATTGGGCTCCAGGTTTATAAGCAAAGCGGGATGGGGTCTTATCGCTGTGTAAGTGGTACTTTAGATTTTCAAAGAACTCGCAAATATTTTAGATGACTTTACTCGGATCAAAAGCTAGGTGGCGTGCGAACGTGTTTTTCTGTTGTTTTGCTGTATTTTCGTTTCTTTTTTGGTTATTTTAATTGGAAGTCCTTTGTAATGTGATACCTCACAGGTATCTCTGTGTGTCACCAGCCGGGCTAGGATGCGCACCACGAAATATTTCTTTCGATGTGTCAGAACGAGACAGTGTTATGGCAAAGTATAACTGTTACGTTTTCACACGTCGAAAAGAGTTCTTTTCGTGGCTTTTTGTGGCCGTATACTGAACTAGCTGGATAATACCGCGCAGCACAAACTCTAAGCGCTTACCTACACCTAAAAACATTTTAGTATAATATGGTAATGTAATATTTTTTCATTAATTACAAAAAAAAAGGTTGGGCCATAATTCTCAACTATAAATAAATGGAAATTTTCTGACTCCACATAATGTATGAAAAAGACTCAGCCATACACGTTCTCTTACCACCACCAATATTCTGAGTGTAAGTTTTGTCGTAAACATGACGCACTCTTTGGCGAGCGCGTAAGCATGTAATTTGTATGAACTTGTTGTGTTTCAAAAACGCGCCGCTAGTGGCGCTGTACATTTCTTCATACAAATTACATGCTTACGCGCTCGCCGAAGAGCGCGTCATGTTTACGACAAAACTCACACTCAGCATACAGAATTCATTCTTCTTTACGTTTTACTTTACCTGTATGCTGAGTGTGAGTTTTGTCGTAAGCATGACGCGCTCTTCGTCGGGCGCGTAAGCATGTAATTTGTATGAAGAAATGTATAGTGCCACTAGCGGCGCGTTTGTGAAACACTTTGCGCGAGTGCAAGTTCATACAAAATACATGCTTACGCGCTCGCCGAAGAGCGCGTCATGTTTACGACAATACTCACACTCAACATACTGCAATAAATAAATACAAACTTATTTTCTAAAAGACAGAGTTGGGATTCGAATCCATAATTTCTTGACCAATATTTTTTATGATATGCGAGTTACACTGCTGTCCTGTAACTTTTTTAAAATTATATTTCGTTTGTCGTCATTATTCTTGATGGAACATAAAAGTCCTGCTTATGATGTACATATAGCAAGCGTTTGGTTCTACAGGGTTACCTGCTTGCCCTGTACCAAAGAAGATATAATAATACTACGCTGTATTAAGCCAAAAAGGGGTGCTGAAGATCGTCATTATGAACAACGTTTACTATGAAAACCGACCTGGAATTTGAAAAAAAATCAAGTGTTTCATACATTATTACAACTTGGAATCAACAAATTGTATGAAACAGCTCATTTTTTCCCAAAATCCAGGCTGGCCTCTTGCTAAAAACTGTTCATTCTGAAGGTCTAATCACCCCCTTTTGCCTTAGTACCTACATCAGTTATGCATAACCCTGTAGGAATATGTCATCGATGTCATCTCTCGCTAGATGGTTGGGTCAAGGGTCAGATACAGAAGGCGGTCGTTCTGGACACGGCGCGCATTGTCAGAAGGTTCCTCTCTCTGTAGGCCCAACCACTGGTAGCTTGAGCCCCGCCCCGCTGCCGGCGGCACTCTAGGTTTAGGTTTTTTTATAGTATTTTGTTCTTTTATATAAATATTGTAAAAAAACTTAGATTTAAGAAAATAAATGAATATGTTGATAATAATAATAATAATTAATATCAGTTTCTTTGCGAGAATATTGTCTAACGTACGTCTAATTACATACTCGTAGATAGTATCAAATATTCTACCTTTGCAGGTGTACAAATATTGTTTTTTTATTCAAGGACAAATATACATGCTTGTCAAATTTATTGATAATACATTATATTATATTACAATATCTGAATAGATAGGTACAGGTTAAGGATGCACTTAGGTATGCATTTATGGTAAGGATATCAATACAGTGTATGTGTACGTTACTCCCCCGCACATTACACGCTTGCTAGCGGCAAACATGCGGCATGCATGCACCGATGCATACCAGACATATGTGCATGAACTATCAAACAGAACAGCGTCAAACTCTGGGGCATATTGTACAAGTTTCATATTCAGTTATTTGAATCCTAGTTAGAAACCTACTTGTAGTCTTCAGCTTTTAGGAATTAAGTTGCTAAGCTATTTAATAATGTTTATTAGATACCTATTTACTAGTTAATGTAGGTCATATTCATATTCATATTCTTCATATTCATATTTATATTCTTTATTTGCTACTAAGTGTTTTACAATTAGGTCTTATAATTATTTTAAAGCTCTTAAGACTTAGTTGCCCTTGTCGGGCATTGCAAATACAGGGCGCTCACTGTAGTACAACATAGATAATTTTATAAAAATAATCTTATATAATTTAAAGTAGACATCTCTTAAAATAACCTTAATAATACTAGCTTAAAATAAACTTACTTATGACTAAACACTTTATTGGTAAGTTAGCTATAGTTAGTAAAAAATAAAATAAACGAAAATATTTATGTATTGAGAACAGGTACATACGTACATACGTATTTTTATAATATACATTACTATCAACTAAATATATATATATATTTTTTTTTATTTATATAGGTAGGTAATATTTTTTGTAACTGGTAGCTTCTATGTATTCATTTAGAGAATAAAAGCAATTTACCGACAAGAATTTTCTTAATTTTGTGTTTTAACACAAAGCAAATTTAGGTTCGTTTTTAATATTTGTTGGTAATTTATTAAATACTTTTATTGCCATATAGTAAGGGCTTTCATTTAACATTTTAATTCTTGAGTATGGTAGTCTCAGGTTATCTTTATACCGGGTGTTCACATTATGTCATTTTTCGGACAAGCGGGTATACTGACTACTATACTGGTAAAGACCTGCGAAAACCGTTTCCTATTAAATGGATGAAGAAGGTACAAGATAACGCCAGTAGGAAAGGCCTACCTGCAGCAGTAGATAGATCCGTATTGATCATGAGGGCATTCAAATTATTATTTGTTTGTACCTATTTAGTTTAGAGGTAATGACACCCGCTTTACAATCGTGAGGTCGTGGGTTCAAATCCCGGTCCGTATCAATGACTTCTTTGGAATGTAGGTAGGTATGTACATAATATCAGACTATTGGCTTTTTGGTGAAGGAAAACATCGTGAGGCAACCTGCACACGTCCATAGAATAAATTCGATAGCGTATGTGAATCCACCAACCCGCACAGGGCCAGCGTGCTGGATATGGCCAAATCACCCTTCGTGGGTATGCCTGCGTCCTGCAGTGGACTATAAAACAGCTACAATACAGTACTGTACAGCACAGTACCTATTTATAAGTAGGTATACGATCTACCTACATTTTTTTTCAAAACATCTTGTCCCGCTTGAATAGTACTCGTACATCTAATATTAACAATTTTGCATTTTTTACTAATCCAATACTTATGAATATTAATACTGAGCCGGAAATATTCCGAAGTACAAAATGAGCTGTAAATTAATTAATCAGCGTTTAGAGTTGTGTTGTAAGTCTTAAAGTCTTTTAAATAAGGCTTAATCTTTTTAAAGTATCTTGTTTACTTGATTTACGGCCGATAAGGTCCAGTTAAGGCCAAAATGCATTACGACTATTGAAAAAAAACATTTATTACAATTCCTAGATATACGAAATAAAATTATGCAACAATAGGTAAATTAGAATCGTAGATTACGGGTATGACAGAGTCAAGTAGCAAAAGAAAACGACGAGCTGTGCCAATCCCACAAAACAAGAAAACGAATATTTGTATCCAGTTGTGATATTCCTACTAAAGCTTTTACTCATAGCATTATAATAGAATTAGTCATATTCAATAGCTTCATATATGTCATTACTCATCATATGTCATTTGTCGGTTCATGAAGTCGTTGACTCGTACGTCAACCTAGGACAAGTAGTCCAGTTAGCTAGGTCCGACTTCAACAAAGAGACCAATTGCCGAATCCAACTCGGGTGGGCAGCGTTCGGAAAATTGCGTAGCGTCTTCTCGTCCGACATTCCTCAGTGCCTCAAGTCGAAAGTTTTCGATCAGTGTGTGTTGCCAGTGATGACTTATGGCACAGAAGCGTGGTCTCTCACTATGGGCCTAATTAGTAAGCTCCAAGTAGCCCAACGAGCTATGGAGAGGGCTATGCTCGGAGTCTCTCTACGGGATCGAATCAGGAATGAGGAGATCCGTAGAAGAACCAAAGTTACCGACATAGCCCAACGGATTAGCAAGTTGAAATAGCAATGTGCAGGGTGCATAGCGCGGAGGACTGATGACCGGTGGAGTCGAAAAGTTCTCGAATAGAGACCACGTACCGGCAAGCGCAGCGTAGGACGTCCACCCTCAAGATGGATGGATGACCTCATTAAGACCGCAGGATCGCGCTGGATGCAAGCCGCTTCGGCTTTGGCTGATGGATGGATGGATATTGAACAGCTTCATAATTTATTTGTTAAATTCAAACAAAGCATTACAAAATAAGAACACTTGATTGGTATGAGTATACATAAATACTTTAACCTTCCTATACTCGCGCGTTGGTCTGTGAGACCGACGAAATATTATTTCGCATTTATTTTATATTCAAACAATGCACCGTCTTTGAGCTTTTTGCTAGCTGCCTCATTTGTTGATAGCTTTACTTCAGCTGTACGCTGAGCGAGTTTGTGCAAGTACGGCGTGTGGGTGTATTTGGCGCCAATCGGTCCGTGAGACCGACGCGAGTATAAGTGCAACAAAAAATGTGTATGAAATGTTTGTATTGATTATACATTAATTGGCATTTTATGGTCTAAAATCTTGATAGCTACATCTCGAGTCTCAACTAATAAGGTACTAAGATGATTTTTACTGAGTACAGATTTTAGTCAGTTTTTTCTACACTTGAACAAAAGTTTGATATTTTTGAAGGCTGTCACGCGAAGTCTGATAGACATTACAATAATAAATTAATAGTACGATTAACTAAGTTTATTTTGTAGTTAAATTATATGGCTACAGGAAAAAAATATACCTATGTAGCTTATACTGCTAATAATAAAAAAAAATGGGACCCAAAGTTACGGTCTGTGACACCGTGCGCGAGTATAGGTGTTACAAAAATTGGCGCGAGTATAGGAAGGTTAACGGAAATTGCAATAGTTTTGGTGTGGCTCCAAAATTAGTAAAAATGTAAGAGTCCACATAAATGATAAATACATACGAGTAAGTAGTTTTCATGTATTAGGCAAATTCAAACTCAGTTTCCATTTCAACGCTTCACCCCAAACCGCGTTTCAACTTGTACCGCATCAAACTACTTGGCATCTGTGAAGTAAGCTACAAGCTATGAAAATCCCTTTCCTTGCGCCAGTAACATATTTTCAGGGTTCCGTACCCAAAGGGTAAAAACGGGGCCCTATTACTAGCTGTCCGTCTATCTGTCGCCGGGCTGTATCTTATGAACCGTATTAGCTAAAACGTTGAAATTTTCACAGATGTAGTAGTAGATGATTAAAATATTCATAGATTATTAGTTAGTTAATATTCACTTTAACAATACGTAATGAAATGAAAATTAAATAAATATTTAAGGGGTGGCTTCTCCATAAGAAATTTGATTTTTTGCTCGATATTAATAGCGACAACAGAAAGATGCTTAAAATGTTGTATAATGTAAATCCTACTATAATATTAAAAACGCGAAGGTTTGTGAGGATGGATGGATGGATGGATGGATGGATGTATGTATGGATGGATGGATGGATTTATGGATGTTTGTTACTCTTTCATTGAGATGAAACTTTGCAATAATTTAGCTTATATATCAGAATAACACATAGGCTAAAAATTATAATGATATATTGCGTATGCGGGCGAAGCCGCGGGTAAAAACTAGTACATTGTAATATTGTTATAATTCCCTTCAAAAATAAAATATATTAAAGAGGGGCTTCCATACGGTACGGAACCCTTTGTGCTTGAGTCCGACTCTCACTTGACCGATTTTTTTATGAATATAATATTGCTACTGCGCAACCACTCGCCTCATATTCACAGACGCCAAGAAGTTTGATTCGGCCTGTATATAAATATATTTACAATTATTAGCAAAAACCGGCTGCATTATGAGATCTATCATACTAATATATTAATAGGTACTAATAATAATCATACCAATATTATAAATCCAAAAAGTTTGTTCCTCTTTCACTACCAACGGAGCAACGGATTGGCCTGATTTTTGGCATGGATATAGTTCAAGGACCGGAAAGTGACATAGGCTACTTTTTATCCCGAAAAAGTAAAAAGTTTCTGTGGGATAGCACAAAGTCAAAATACCACGCGGGCGGAGCCGCGGGCAAAAGATAGTTCCTAAATATGACCAAATTCTTGAATTTGTAGGTTTCGAACTTGACATAAACAAATTGACGTGTTTTACAACACGGTTGTAAAAGAATGAGGAAATCCAAATCATAGCATGCTAACACGGTTAATCCTAAAATAGAGTTTTATGGTATTTATCGATTCATAAAACGTAAATAAATATTCAATTCGCTAATTAATCTTCTTTAATATTCTAAGTGTTAATATTTAAATTTATAAAATTCGTGTTTACCAAATTATAAAACCAAATGTAACTTTTATAATTCGGGTCATAAATGATGACGACATACAGACACTTACCATGAATTAGATGAAAGTAGGTACTAATTCAAACTTATAATGAGTGTGCAAAACAAATGGTTGTCTGTAAAGTCGAATTACTGATGATAATTTTACGTAATAACCTCATAAGAAAACTTTGTTGAATCAACAACTGAAACACATAGGCCGATCGTGCCTCTTTAATATTGCTTATTCCGTGTTCTCGCTTGCACACTCGGCTCAGGCGGAACGTGATACTTTTTTGTGCTTGCAGCCGGCGTTCACCGCTTTATAAAACGTTATTGTACTGTACTGTACCAGCCTTTTAATAGTCCACTGCAAGACGTAGGCCTACCCACGAAGGGTGATTGGGCCATATCCACCACGCTGGCCCAGTGCGGGTTGGTAGATTCACATACGCCATCGAATTTCTTCTAGGGACGCACGCAGGTTGCCTCACGTCACGATGTTTTCCTTCACCGAAAAGCCAGTGATGTGACATTCCGTACATAAATTCCAAATAACTCATTGGTACGGGACCGGGGATTTGAACCCACGACCTCACGACTGTAAGGCGAGTGTCACTACCTCTAGACCACTACGGCTTCCAGACGTTATTATGTCAAAAAAAATAAAAAGTTTTATTTGATTGATCGCAATGTATAAAAATACTTGATTTTTTCATTGAAATCTAACAAAGCAAAGGTGTATCTAGCTTTTTAACAACAAAGGTGACGTCCACAAGTGGTATATTATTCAGAGAAAAATCGAACCAAGATGATATATAAATCATTTGAAAGCTTGATTTATAGGCTTCTCAAAATATTTAATTTTGTTTTTTTTTTCACTCCAATTTTTTTCAATGTGAAAAATAAATTGTATGAAAAATAATAATACAGCTTTGTATTTTTTCTAGTTTAGCAATAATAAAGTGCTTCTATAGTTATTTTACTTGCATTCGTAGCTGATTCTTCCACATTCATATCTTAATTTGCTAAAATTAAAAATTATAACCTACCAGTGTGACCAGGTAGTAGGTACAATGTGACAAAAAAACACTTAAAAACTGTGTCTAATTGGTAAAAATGCTTCTATTTAACAATAATGGAGGTCACTTAACCAGGGTTGCTAGAGATAAATTACCTATCGAACCAAATATATTTATTTATCCTAATAGATTCAAAATTAATTTAAAAAAATAATGAAGCTCTGTTTTGTTTTTAAGTGATGTAATAGACTCAAAAAATATGAATTTTCTCGAAATGTAACTAGTATTGTGGTGAGAATTTTTTATTATTATTATACCAGCCTCCCTACATTTTGTGGACATCTCCTTTGAACATATGCAAGTTGGACTATAATCTCTATGATAAACATACAACATTATAGAATAGAATAAATAAAATACCTATGCTATAAGCATTGCGAAAGCGCTATGAGAGTGAGGACTCAAAACTACAAACAACAATGGACGCCAAACTAAACATATCTATAGATCCATTATCTACCAGTTTCCCATCTATCTCTTTACTATTTCTTCAAAAATTTCACCGATCATATTACACTGGACCCTAAATAGCCTACTTTGGAAGAAAGGTGAGACCCAAGAGCCCATCTCATACCATTTTCGGTCCAAAGTAATAGCAATCTAATTCTATTGAACAAGTGATAGTATCTCCAGACTTTAACGACGCTAAGGCGATACCGTGTCGATAGGGCAATAACGCTGAATATAATCATTAGAGCTACTGAGGGTTGGAGACTTACAATGTTGCCAGTGAGGAAAGGTTGTTTAGTGTTGCAATCCTTTTGATATTTTTCGTGGAAACTACCCGGCTAAATTCTGGGCTACATTCTGTCTTATTCCTGTTAACTTCATTCATTCTCCGTCATTTGCACAATAATTATTATTCGGAAAAAATGGCAATACCGACTTCCATCGTGAACAAAATTCGAAAAGTTCGCTCGAGTAGGTTGTATACAATTCTTACATTATTATTGATTTTTCAAAAACAGCTCAGCCGATTTCGATAAAATTTAAATGGGACCATACTCATACCCGAACCTATCATACCCTTTTGAACTATTTTGTTTTTGATTCGGTTCAGAATTGGCGATAAACATTCAATATAGAATGTATATACACAGAGGAACATAGAACCTCCTCCTTTTTGGAAGTTGTTTAAAAATGTCAAACCGACTACCGACTCGAGCTGCGAACCAGTTTTGCAGGTTCGAATCCTACGGTTACGACAAATTTTTGAATTGATTAATGTGTTAGATTCATACTTTTTGTCCAAAATCAGTAAGTATAGTTTTTGTTTTAAAAAATAATACAAACTGTTTGTATTATTTTTCGCGATTTTGTAGTTGATCCCATCATAATAGTCTGTCATATCATAATTAAAGAGGGCGTACAAACAATCTATCTATATTAATAATTTCGTCAAGGGGTACGGTAGACTCGATTGAAACTTTATCTGAATGATAAAACATAAAAAAATAATGATTTCGAGTCGACAACATATATCCGGAAAATTCGGATTATCGAGTATTTTAATAAATTATAACGGTGCTGACAAACAAAAACACGGTGTCCATATCATCCTTCCTCAGTGGTCCATATTGACACCGGATGACGGATGACATAAATTGAGAAGTATTGCCAACACCACAAATAAAGAATCTGCTAAAATGGTGTTAAAATTGTGACAAAATAATGCTATATAAACATGCTAAAAATTGTGATAACATTTTTCAATATGAAATGAAACGTAACATAATTATAAAATTATTATTAATTAAAAAATATGTGTTTTAATCGACTATGACCTATTATTATGTTATCAAATAAAATGTAAGTATCTTGGTCTTGGATCTTGCCTACAGAGCGTAGTGCGTTCTCTGGAACTGCGTAAGACTAACAGCATTTCCTTGCCCTTTTTAAGTCGAATCTTATAAGTATAAAAAATAGCATTTAAAGTTTTTACCGACAAACAATTGCGTAGCATAATTTTTAATACTGAATGTATTAAAACTAAAAGAAACCCGTTCAATTTCGTCATTTGAAAGTGGTAGCGTTAAAAACGATATTGCTGACATAAATCTGCAATTCTGCATGTAATTTTAATGGTAAAAAACTTATTGTACATTGTACATTTACATGCTAAAAATATGACGTATGCTAAATTGCAAATAAATATGCTAAACAAGATGAAAATATGCTAAATTTAGCATAAAAATGCTAAATTGGCATCACTGATCTTGAGCAGTCAAGTTTTTTATGTTTTGGCGTCGCATTTTGGTGCATTTGCCAGTATCAAGTATTAAGTTTTAATAATTTTTGATAATATTGTATCAAAATAGTCACTGTCGTTGTCACGTCAAGGTCCAACCTTTAGTTAGTACCACAGATATCTAATATACTAGGTTAGTACCTTACCGAAGGTTAGGTACCTACTTAATGTTTTCAATGATCCGAAACATAAAATAGGACAGGAGTGTAGGCTATTAATTTTGTGAATTTAGTAATCAGACTCCACTGGAGAAGCAAAGGATACAGGCTACATAAAGTACATCATAATATATCACCAACCGGCCTTTTTGGAAATCTATGAGCCTTATGTCCAGCTGTGGACGTCCTACGGCTGATAGATAGATAGATAATCATAGAAAATATAATACTTGCCATACCTAATCTTTAAAGTTGACGTTGCCTTTCTTTTCGTTTTATCAGAATGTATAGATACATTTTCAGTACTTATTCATTTAGTTTTGAGCAATTACTTTGGGATATTGTTTACACCCATCATTCCGAAATTACCTATTTTTTAATATATGTCTTTCATAATTGTTTTGCTTGACCTTCATCATTTTGTTATCAGCCTAATCTCCTTGCCATAGATGAAGGATAAGTTTTCGCTCAGAGCAAAGCGATCCTTCCTTCATCTATGCTCCTTGCATTTGGTAATCATTGTCATGATTGTAAAAAATTGATGCAGCGAAGAGCTCTTCGTAAAGATGGTGATCAAGTAAAATTATGATGAGTGTGTGTGTATTATAAGTCATATTTCACCCGAGCGAAGCCGGGTTGTCATCTAGTTGTAGAATATATCCGTCGTTAAATATAACAAATACCTACCTATACAGTATACGTGTTAATCTTAGCTGTAAACTTACAACAATCTTTTTTTTACGTGATAAAAACCGGAGATTTAAAGTTAGAGCTGCAAAGTTGGCTACACCGAAGCCTCACGAAGGAGCTATTTTCGTTCGGACCCGAAACGATTTCCTTATTGAAGAATACGTACCCTAAGATTGGTCTCGGCTATTTTCAACTCATTGTTGCGTTCACGCAATCCTCCAGGAGCACCATTATTGAAACGATAGAAATGAATTTTAAAATCGCATGCGCATTATACGGATTTTTTTTTATCAGTAGTCCGATCAAGTGGGTAATGAACTGGGCATACTCCTACTTTTAGTCGTTTAATAAATAATAATAAATAATTAATAATAATTTATTTCAATAATCATTATTATTACATTTAACCTTACTGCTAAACAAAAAACATACAAAAAAAACAAGAATTTAACTTATATAGACAATTAAATAAGTAGGTGTCTTAATAATTCTGAAAAATTGAGTTATGAGTCAGATGGGAGATCACACTGGGACAGTTAGTTATAACAGCAACAAGGTTTAACTGGTTGAATTGCGGGTCCTGCACTAGGTAAAAACCTGTGTCGCAGGCCCAATAACAGTTGTGCTTGCTATAGATGAATTTATGGTGCGGCTCATTGTATCAGTAGAAGTGATTGTTTATAAGTCAAGTTTACGAGTGAGAGCAGGAGCAAACATTAAAAATCTATGTTTGTGCGAATGGGATAGCGCAACATGCGATTCGAAAAGTTATTTCTATCGTTTCAAAAATTGAGCTCCTGGATGTACAATTACAGGAACTCTGTACTTGAATGTTGTTAGAATAGTGCTCGCGGGATAAGTGGGCATTTACGCGAATGATTTGAAAAAAGGAACACGTTTTCTGTTTTTCTAAGCTATTGAAAATACACTTTCAAACTCACGTGTAGGTATACCTACAAGTTAGACGCAACTCAGAACTTTGACATTTTTTTCAGCAAAAAAAATATTTTTGGAATGAATGGAAAACTTTTCACTTTAATGTTGAATCTATTTGAATATTAAATAGGTTGTAAACGTATTTGTGCACGTATAATGAATGGGCTTCAGATTCAACATATTTTCTGATTTATTTTTGCTTATATAATTTGACCATTCCAAAATACTGTAATCAATCTTATTAGTAAATTAACACGCCAACATCTAAATGATAATAACGTTACAATACAAATAAGCTTCTCTATACACAATACAAGAAACATAATTTCAAAGAATTCAGAAAATGCTAGTTTTCATCGCTGTTATGTTGTCAGTTTTGTTTCAAATAGTAGATGAGTACCTATTTAGAATAATAAGCCCGCCCGGAGACGTACATCTAGCGCTTCATGTAGTCTGTGATGTAGCGTAGCTCAGGTAGCTGGTTTCAAGCCCGTTAATCTCAACCACAGTGATATTTACTCGTTTGCTTGTAGAATAACTGGCAAGGGCGGGGCACTTCTCCGGGCGGCTTTTCAAAAGATCCCTACGACTTGTAGGAAGCTTGCAAGCAACAACTACAGCGTAAGTAAACCTACAACTGCTCCAACAAGTGGTGTTAGTGTCGTTTGTCAACTGTCATAATTATGTGGACCCATCCAAGTGTTAAGATTGCGTACAAGATGACCGCTCGATCTTCTCGGTGTTCACGAATGAAATTATTTTAGCCCATGAAGCAATGCTGTGAAATAAAATGAATGGTTTCTATAAGATTAAGATTATGTAAGCTTAATTGGTTTTGTGTACTAATAAATAATACTCATACCTAAGTATAAAACGATGATAGTCTAGTGTTAGAACGCTTGCCTTAGAGTCATTTGGAAATAATGCATGGAATAACACACCACTGGCTCTTGATCAAAAGAAAACGAACATCGTAAGGATGCCACAGAAGGAATTCGATGGTGTATTTGAATCCACCACACACTGGGCCAGCGTAGTGGATACCTATACTATACCTATAGGCCAATCGCTCTTCGTGGTTAGGTCTATGTTCAACAGTGAACTATTAAAAGTCCGGTACATAACAATATAAAACGAAAAGATTGTGTAATAAAGATTGAAGGTGAAAATTGAGTAGAGCAGTAACGTACTTTGGCGTCTTTTATGGTTCGATCGAGTTTATTTTTGTAATTTCCGTTTTCTGCTTTATCGTTACGATGTTTCGATTGTGTTTGACATAAATAAAATGTTCCACAATAAAGTCTGGTCATTGTTGAACTGTGTCTCTGTGGATTATTACTCCGGTATAAGTATAAAATTATTTACACTATTACACAATTAAATTAATTAATTCCTTACAAACTTCGAACTAATATCTAATCGAAAAAGTTGGTAGCATCATCATAATTTCGACCCACACCGTTCCACTGCTGGAATGCACAACTTATGGCGATCTGCCGGCTATTCTGTTGGAGCGAAACTGCGATCAGAAATGAGTCTATTGCAGAAATGTCATATATTATTTACTTAGCCGGGGCTTGACTGCGAAATGAGCGAGGTCTTTCATGAGCTCTTTTAACTCGCAATGATACTTTTCAAAGTTAGCTAGCGGAGCGTGTCTCGAAGCCCCGGCTCAGTCATTTTAACCAATTCTCGCTTCGCCAAAATTTGCCCATTTCAGCTTTGCCCACTTATTTTGTGGTCGAGCTCCGGCTCAAAGTGCTGCCTAAATGTCTGATGCTGTCCGGAATGTCTTCGACATCAGAAAACACTGTTAATCTCGGTCTAACGCTGTCTCCTCCAGACTTGTCCCGATCACACATGTTTCATTAATACGAACTAAATACAGTCGTGACAGGGGTGGAACTGTGTAGAGCAGCGCTATGTTTTGGTGAAATGCTTTGTTGGTGGAGTCTAGGCCAGGCAACGTTTCCATCAGAGATGTGCAAAAAAATCCTCAGTACTGAGTTGTATAAATCACTTTTATCCCTTAGGCTCGCTCCGCTGATCCGTTTCCACAGGAGCTAAGCTGAGCGAGCGGGGATGGTTCTTATAAACACATCTCTCGCTACGGAACGGGAAACGCAGCCTTAAAACTACTAAGATTATGTTACTTAATTTAACATCAAAAATAAAAAAAATGATAAACATTACTTGTCTCCTTGACTTAATGCTTGAAGGATCTATCCTTCAAGTTTGAGTCAAGTTGAGTTTCAAAAGGGGTATTAATATGTTCTAACATATTACCTCTTTTGAAACTCGTGTCATAATCGTTTACTTCTACGAAAACTAATTAAATGATCATCATAATGCACCGTTCATCAACACGTTTCTAGATCGTTTTGACCTCAACTAATTTCAGAGTAAAAAATAATCTTGACGAGTGCTAAGTCCGTTTATTGCCGGCAATTTCGAGCTGTCACAACGGAGATTAGTCTGAGTGAATGAAATGGGTTAGACACAGGCAACGGGTTCGAGGAAGCTTTTTAATGGGAAATGTTGAATTGTGCATCAAAAATACGTAACGGACATCATTATTATTGTAGTTTGAGTAATTAATAAATAAAACTTGACGCTATTTTTTTTTATTGTGAATAGGTTCGCGTTTGACTACACACTGCATGATTTTAAGCAGATGTGCGGTCTAGGGTGTAGCACGCTTACCTAGAAGATATCTATTTACTCGGGATTTGAAGACACCAACGCTAATGGCACAGGGTTTGTAATTCAGGGTGAAAAAAAATGCATTATTTTATTGATTTATCTATCTTCAAATTGTGTTTTTCTTATAATTTTACATAAAAAGTTATAGACCTAACTTTTTAGCCTTTACTTAATACTAAAAAAAATATTTTCATGATAATTTACTTAAAATTATTGTTCCAGTCAAATTTTACAACAATTGTTGAACAATTTTACAACAGATCAAAATTGTACACATCCGTTTAAGCTAACGTCGTTTGTGGCTACTTACAAGTTAATATTGTGCATTATAGTTATATCTGAAGTATATCGATAAAATAATTAATATGTGTAAATTCAATTTCGGAAAAAAAACATTTTTAATTTATTAAATGTGCGTTATTAAATGTGCGATGAGGACTCGCCTTAATGAAACCTACTTCTAGTCCTTTCTTTCTCTCCCTAATCCTTGCTCTTAGACGAAAACTAAAATATTTTTGATGATCGATTAAATATCACTCCTTGTTAATTTACATGGGAGGGCGTCCGCTCCTTCGTTTCTAGATTGTCCACACCATTCGTATTCGACGGCCATGACCGATCTCCATTGTAACCCGAATGCAACTCGAATCGGTCGCAATAGCGTCAATGTCAAAAAACTCGACAAAAACTGTGAGAGTCGGGCTTCACTGTTAGGGTGACAACACTCCGATTTGATCAAGTGTGCAATGGATTTGTCTTAGTATACAGCGAAAATTATTTTTTGAGACTAGTAACTACTACTATAGGTTGAAAAAAACTCAATGGCATCTGGAAAGCTAGCTACATGCTGCTCAAAACCTCACTCCTCACTCCAGCTAACAAAAGATGAATTCATTGCTGCGTTACGACTCGCTGATGTTTGCCTTCAACTAATGCTTAGCTACTTACTGGATATTACATTTGTGATAACTTCAAGGTTTGAGGTAACTAAAATAATACATTGATTACTTTACGACTGCCATAATTGACCTTTTACTAAAACAATTTACAAAAATATTGCGTAATACTTATGTATCATTTCTTATTTATTACGATGTATACATACCTATATAATAAAATCCCCTAACGTGAGAACCTGAAACTTGAGATTATGTTGAAAAAAAATATAAATAGTCTCTCTCTCTCGCTCTCTCTGCCTCTTTTTACAAACCTTTTTCCAATGGAATAAATGAGAAGAGAAGCCTACGTTTGGAAATTACAGTATCGGTATTAAAGGATCAACAGCTATCAGTCGCGCTATAAAATAGTTCCACGTAGGCACCATTTCGGTCAGGTAGCACACAGAAACCCGTCCACCATTCTAGGAAAAAATCGACCTCTAAAATAGCCCAAACCAATCTCACGTATTCTGAACATTTGACTGATGAATAGATTACTTTATATTTTTGCGAATTGCATAAAAAGTTCCCCGCAAAAAGTATCTCACAAGCTAATATAAGAAATTGCAGAAACCAGCAATCTGAGTAGCGCTGTTGAAACCTGAAAAAGAGCCTGCTCAAGCCAAACTCCCAAGGCTCCCATTTCTCAGAGACAGTGGGACGAGCGGCTTTGTGAGTTGGAACTATATAACCTAACTCAAACATCCAGTTGCACTGAAGGGCGTGCTCGCTTGCTTGCTGTTTCGAGATGGGAGTCAGGGCTTTGGTTACATACCCTACATTCCAGCAACGTAGGTAACCTTCTAGATGATAACTCCTTCCGGATAGGCGTATCTCTACGTTGAGGTGCCGCATGCCTTGTCCCGCACCGCTGCCAATGTGGCGAAATGGTCGACCGATTCGGCTACCACTCTTTATCTAGCACAAAAAGTGCAGGACGCTTTTTGCGGCACGCCAGCCTGAATGATGTTATCCGCCGGGCCTTTGTCAGTGCCGGCGTCCCGTCAGCCTTAGAGCCTAACGGAATGTCGCGGGACGACGGC
This sequence comes from Hypomecis punctinalis, assembly GCA_949316475.1. Lineage (NCBI taxonomy): Eukaryota > Metazoa > Arthropoda > Insecta > Lepidoptera > Geometridae > Hypomecis > Hypomecis punctinalis. The sequence continues at coordinate 18,471,625 of OX438802.1, forward strand.
AAGAGGCCCGACGGAATGACATTGGTGCCATTGAAGATGGGACGACTTTTATTGTGGGACGCGACATGTGTTGACACACTGGCGTTGTCCCATCTTTCTTGCACAACAGAGAAAGCTGGCGCTGCTGCAGCTAAAGCTGAAAACCTCAAACGGCACAAATATGAGTCGTTGGACAGAACGTACCATTTGTGCCGTTTGGGGTTGAGATTCCAGGTCCGTGGGGGCCGGACGCTCACCTTTTGTAAATAGATCTGGCTAGACGACTGGTAGAGGTGACACGTGACCAGAATGCTGGCATCTACTTAGGCCAAAAAATTAGTATAGCAGTTCAGCGAGACAACGCCGTCAGCATTCTGGCCACGTTACCCTCTGCCCCGGGTCTTTTAGATTAGTTTTATTTTTATTTTAGTAATATAAGAAATTATCATCACCATGCTAAAGGACATTCACAGTTGGACATAGGCCACCTTAATACAATAATACCGCTTGAAAATGGTTTGCCTTTAAGGTGATCTTCAAGTTTTAATGAGGTTATCTATCCACTTCGTGGGTGAACGTCCTACGCTACGCTTGTCGGAACGTGGTCTCCATGCAAACAGCACAAAAATAGCATAGTAATCTAAAAGTGCCGTTCAAGTAATAGTAAATCTCTCTCCATAATCCAAATAATTATTTGAAAGGAAATTGGCTCAAATTAAACCGCGAATTGTTACTGTAAAAGCTGCATTACGTCGTCATAAAACACTTTTAAGTATTATTGCCTTTTAATTTACAACTCAATGCATCAATCTATCATTATCTATCAGTACACGCGAACGGCGTTAAGTTTTATTGATACTTCGCAATTAGGGATCGATCTTATGGCGGAGTCGTGATCATCGGGCTTTCACTCTCGTTGCACGCACGCGGCACGCCCCCTTGCGGTTACTGGCTGTACGCACAGGGTCTAAAAGTTGCCGCAACTAGAAAAAAGAAAAAAATATAAAGGAACCCTAACGCAATAAGGTCTCCATAGTAGGGAAGAAAAGAGCTGAACATTGAAAAGGCTGAACCGATTTTTAAGGAATACATCTAAGAAAACATTCCCGACCAATTCCCCATTCAAATAAAAAAATAAAAAGTCGGTTCATCCGTTTGAGAGCTACGACGCCAAAGACAGACACACACACACACACACAAACACGTCAACACTCCGTCGTTTTTGCGTCTAAGGTAGTATATTCGATTCTGTAAAAGATCCAAAAATGAAGAACAGGATTGCATGCAGTTCATTTCGAATCCATCTAATGCTGGATGTATTCTCCTCCTCCATTCTATCTCATCATTCTTTACAGGATAGTCAATATTATTAAGTAGAGAAGCAGAGAAAAAATAATGTTATCTTTTTTTTCCCTGTTGATTAGAAGACATCATTTATTATTGAGATACTAGTTGTGCTACCGCGGCTTCGCTCGCATACACAATATATCATTATAATTTATAGCCTGTGTGTTATTCTGATATATAAGCTATATTATTGCAAAGTTTCATCTCAATCCGTTCAGTATCATCCATCCACTTTTGCGTTAATAATATTAGTAGGATTTATCGTCTTGGCATTGTTTCTGTTTTAGATATTGATGAGATATTTCGATAACCGAAATCTATTTAATCTATTTTATCAATTTATTTGGTTGTTTATCCCAATGTTATACCCGTATATAATCAGAATTTAATGCACCAGTGATTTTGCAAAACGACGATCGTGCGTGGTCAATTAATCTGCCCGCAACACGTTGTTGCAATTCGAATCATTTTCCGATAATTTAATTATTAACACTGTATTTCAGAAATCCAGTAACCAGATTCATTTACAGCTCACCTATAAATGGTGCTTTTGGAATTGGATACTACTTAATAAATACCTACATGACCCCTATTTCAAACTTTAAACTGTAAAAGTTAAATGTCTTAAAATGTCGCTCTAACAAAAATGTGAGTTCTTATCAAATAATATTAGTAGGCAGATTTGCTTCCAAAGCTCCGAAAAAGTTAAAGAAATTTTAAAAAAAGTCATTTCGAAGATGTAATATCTCTGAATTGAATAAGTAAGTAAGTTCGTATAGGCCGGGTGGCTAGCCCTTGTGTCAGAGTTTTTAGGCCGCCTGAAGGCCTCTGACATGGCTAAACGGTTAAAACAACCGGGACCTACAATTTAACGTGTCATCCGAGCCACGATAGCGCTCAGTTGGAAAATGCCACCCGCGGTCACTCATCCAAATACTGACTGTGCGGAACGTTGCTTAATTTCGGTGATCGCTGACAAACACCTAGTCAAACTACGCTACGAGCGCTACTTCTGAATTGAATCATTGAATATTTCTCAATTTCAGAAACTGACATAAATATAAAAATAAATGTAGCAAAAAAATATCTCGTTTTTTTTTATTTTTTTAAATGCAGGTCTCCGATTTCGTAGGCTTATTCTAGTAGCATAAATAAATAATAATTAATTCTAATTTAATTCTAACATTTTACTAAAATTATTGTATGAGAAAAGTTACAAATATTTAGTAAGTAATTATTAAAATGGAGTTTGTTTCCAAAATTCAAACCTATAAGGTCTCAATGGTGTCTGGTGGACTACCACGTCAGTAAGATTGAAAACTGGTCCACGTCAGTCGTAGAAGGTTAATTATATTATGTCGACATTAATTGGTCATTCTGATAGTCAGACTCACTTATCATATACACATATATATATATACTCGCTCATCACTTAAAGTACATTTTGATCAAATTTCATAATGACAAACAAGTCGGGAGCAATTCCAACGAATTAGCGCTACAAACATCGCTGTTGCCGGCAACTGGTCCACTCGTGCGTAACAGCTCCATTTCTATTACGCAAACTTTGTCTTGACATATTGGGTCTTGTTCGAAAGCTGTATTCTATTTGTTATGTGCCTTACTGAGTCGCTACACCATATAAACCATTTATCGCGTAGTTTGACCGAAATCTTTCTTCTGACGCCTCCGGGTGAGCATGAGCACATATGTCCACATTTCATATTATTTTATTAGCTGTCTTTCAATGCTTCATTTATAGTGTCGTGATTAAATTGACTGTCACTGGTTTGCGCCAATTCATAAATCATAGTTTAACAGGAGTGAGCATAGGTCACAGCACCCGTTTTACCGTGCAGTTGTTGCACAATTCTATTTTATGTAGGAGTTACTTTACGGTTTGTCTATTTAGTTGTGGCTGTTTTATTTAGGTAATGATGGTATATTATAGGATTAACAGATCTAGAATAAGCGATTATGACAATGTTACAGATTTTACTAGCGACCCACTCCGACTTCACACAGGTATACACCTGTGTACCACCTATACATACAAACCTTCCTCTTAAATCATTAAAACATAAAAACCGCATCAAAATCCGTTACGTAGTTTAAAAGATATAAGCATACAAATGGGAAAGACAGCGGGAAGCGACTTTGTTCTATACTATGTAGTGATAATAAACAAGATAATTTTTTGCAAAAATTAGCATGACCGACTTCCGATACAGCTTCATTACATAGTATAAAACAAAGTCGCTTTCCGCTGTCTGTCCCCATGTATGCTTTTATCTTTAAAACTACGCAACGGATTTTGATGCAGTTTGTTTTAATAGATAGAGTAATTCAAGAGAAATGTTTATATGTATAACACACCTGTGCAAAGCCGGGGCGCATCGCTAGAACGCAAATATTATGCACGGATCAATCTAACATTTTTCACATTATTGTTAATTTATCAAAAATGGCTCAGCCAATTTTGATAAACTTTACATGGAACCAATTTTGAAGTATATTCTTTTTAATAAAAAATGAATTATTGAAATCGGACTACTATGAAAAAAGTTATGCGTGGTTATACATATTAAAAAAAATATATACGCGTCGAATTGTATACCTCCTCCGGTGGTTCGTCGGTCAACAAAATAATAGAATAGGTTGTCAAATCTGTATAATACAGATTACCTAGAACAAGGACTGTGTTTTGGGTAAAATTTACCAATTCTATATAATTTGGCTAAGCCGTGGTGAAAATTCATAAATTTGGAAAATAGAACATTCAATATTGTTTTCTTCAGCTTGCTAGGTAGGTACGCGAAAACGTTACAAGGAAACCTACTATAAACCGTAAAAGAAATTTGATACCACCAATCATATGTCCATTTATCCGTACTGGGCCAGCGTGGTGGGTATGGCCCAAACGCCCTTCGTGCTTAGGCCTATACTATTTAAAAGACCCGTATATAACCTGCAGGTACAATCATTTAAATTACAATAAATTAATAATTATTTAAACTTCATAAACATGAATGATAAATAATAAGAGAATGAAAACCTGCAATCATTACGTTTCTCTTGTTGGTATTCTTTACGATAATTTTGTCAATTCTCCAAGTTAAACATAAATAGTCTTAATGAAGACACATGTAACGCACCGACTTGTATCTATTTCCTAATCATCGTTGGTTTATTTGGCATCTACACACTAATTACTTAATAAACTACATGTGTGAGACTCGCTACCGCATTTCACCTCCAAATACCTCGTTTAGAAGAAAATTCTTTAAACACCGTTAAACAGAATGTGCTTGTTAATCAAGTAGTTTCATGACATTTATTAGAGTTCATCAAGTGATCTTTGTAGAGATAATTTTGAACCGGACTTATTAAATGTCCTCTCTTGGGAAATTACGCGGCAAAATGTCTAAGTTCTGGAAAAAATAATTTACAACCAAATGAAGTTTGTTATTTGTTGGTTAGTTTTAATATTATCATTTATTCTAACATGAAAATCTACTTAACAATTTTCACAAGTTTTGAAGCTTTGTTGATTGACTGCGCTTTAACCTTTTTCTATATTATATTACTAACTGATCCAGCAACGTTTCTCTGCCATAAAAAACAGTCTGTAGATGATTTTTGTTCTGAATAAATACTATTTAGTTTATTTTCGCTATGTTGTTGTAGGCAAACCTATACAAATTTAAAAAAAATGGAGTGTAGTGGAAATAAGAGTGAAATATATTATTACTTTATCTATGTATTTTGTAAAATTATATTATTAGATGTAAAATTATTGTTATATTATACATTGTCAGGTTTTTTATTTTAATTAGATAGTCCCCTTAAATTTATTTGCCTACAACAAAATAGCGGAATTAAACTACGTATTTGTACAAAACAATGATTTGAAGATGAATATCCGCAAGGTAGGTAACGCCTGATTCGGCTGTGGTGACCTAGAGGTAGTGACACCCGCCTTACAATCATGAGGTCGTGGGTTCAAATCCCGGTCCCGTACTAATGAGTTCTTTGAAATTCATGTACGGAATTTAACACCACTGGCTTTTCGGTGAAGGAAAACATCGTGAGGCAACCTGCATGCGTCCGTAGAAGAAATTCGATGGCGTATGTGAATCCATCAACCCGCACCTGGGTCAGCATGTTGGATATGGGCCAATCACCCTTCGTGGGTAGGCCTACGTCCTGCAGTGGACTATCAAAAAGGCTGGTACAGTACAGTAACGCCTGATTCAATCAACTAGTCTGTAGATGGTCACTTTTGGCCACCCATATCAGCTATGGAAATAAAAAATAGCTTAGTATCAATTTTAAACCGACCAAACATACAAAAACATATCATAAGAACCCGTCAAGCTGCTCCAGAGGAGAGCTTGATACTATATCACGAGATTTTTATCAAATAAATTTTGCACCAAAGCTTAACTCAAAATAAATAACACTATCTTAGCTAGTCTCTCAAGAAATCTGATCCAAAACTGTTGACTTTATCCATTTTTGATTCATTACGTGATTCGTACTAAGAAATTAATATAAGCAGAGAAAAACGAGAGATTAAAATAGTTTGGGAGCTGGCTTTTGAATAAACGAGGATGTTTGATGATAATTCTGGTAACCTTGATCTTTAAGATGAATCTAACAAAAATTGTAATTGAAAGGAAAATCGAAGGATCGTACAGGAAAAAGGGCGTGAAGATCATTCATAGATCAGTGGCTAATAAAAATGCATATTACGAGGGCGGGTCAAAAAGTTCGCGGAATGGAGAGGTTAGAGAGGGGTTAGTTACGTTTACCTGTCGGTACTTGATGACCCAATACAATTTAATACAAATTAATACAATACTAAGTTTCGGCCCAATCGGTTCATTAACTTTTGAGATATCGCTGGATAAACAAGTCAATCGGGAAGAAAATATCAATTAAGGAGAAAATTGAGTATCGTTCGTGATTAAGTTCCTCACTAAGCAGAGATGACAGGAGTATCACCTACGACCATTTTGAATATTCTCCATGACCATCTTGGCATGTCAAGATGGGTACCGAGAATGCTCACAGAGCTTCAAAAACAGCAGCCCGTCGAGTGCTCGCGCGAGTATTTGGAGCTGTGTAGTTGAAAACAGGGATGAATTTCTGAACCGAATTATGACTGGAGATAAAATTTGGGTTCATCACTATGAACCTGAGTTGAAGTTGACGGAGTCAATGCAGTAGTGCAGAAAAGGCGCAGCACCGCCTAAGAAGCTTAAGGTGTCACAATCGGCCGAAAAAATAATGGCTACAGTTTTTTGGGATACCGAGGGAATTTATTTATTGATTTATTATAGATAAAGGTGTCAATATCACGGGGAAATACTACGCTACCTACATTATTGGAAAAATTAAAAGAAGCAATTAAAGAAAAGAGAAGGGGAAAATGGTCTCGAGGTATGCTCCTTTTGCACGACAACGCACCCGTTCACAAGAGTCATGTAGCGATGGCTGCCTTACACAAGTGCGGCTTCGAAACTTTAAATCATAGTATATCCTTATAGTCCAGATTTGGCCCTCTGTGATCATTATTTGTTCCCAAACATGAAAAAAGAGCTTCGTGGAAATAAGTTTACGGATGACGAAGAAGTGAAAAAGTGAAAGAGTCAGCAATTTCTGCTTATTTTGAAAGCCTTGACAAATCATTTTTTGTTGAAGGTATAAACAAATTATTTGAAAGGTCTGAAAAGTGTATTAGGGTTAATGGAGAATATATTGAAAAGGAAAAATAATTTCGTGTTTAAATTAATCCCCCTTCCGTTTCATTCCGCGAACTTTTTGATCTCCCATCGTACGTGATGTCCTACGGGGAGGTGAATAGCAGAAAACCGCGAACACGAAGTTGCTCCGCAGACAAATGAGCATAGTTCTCATAGATTTGTATTGCTGTAATTCTTATAAATAAAATCTTTGTATCGCTTTAATTTTAAAGTACTGGACCAATAATAAAATAATTCAAAAGAGAGCAATAGTGATACCTAGGTAATTATTTTTTGCAAAAAATGGCAAATCTGACTTTCATCGTGTACAAAATTTGAATAGTTCACTCGAATTGATGTATACAATTTTACCTTTATCATTGATTTGTTAAAAACAGCTCAACTGATTTCGATAAAATTTAAATGGAACCATTTTGGAAGTATACTAGTATATTTCGAACTAAAAATATTTTTCGACTGTCGAAATCATCATCAATTGGCGAAAATATCGATGAACATACACAAAAAAACATACAGACGAACATGGAACGTCTTCTTCTTTGTAAGTCGTTTAAAATTGAAGTTAAAAGCCGCAAACGTTTTAAAAACTGGTTTGCATAATTGGAACCTTGCTCTACGTAACCCCAGCATCGCTGACTACATGGATAGCCGGATAAAAACGCGTAATGATCAGGATGCCAGCGGATGTCTCACATCAGTTGGGTAATGTCAGTAATTAATGTCAACCACTGACTTTTAGGGCCGTCCCGTGATTTAATGCTGGTTTTAAATGTTGGCTCACCGCTGCGCTTTCAATACGTTTTTGCTGTATTACTTTTTACTGCAAATGACTGTGTTAGTGCTATAAACTATAACTCTAAACGCTTAGAGGACTTTATGATATTAATAACGTTTAATGATCATTGTACTGTGGTGGCGTATTGGGTAAACGTTGAGTTTAAAATCTTAAGATCTTGGATTCAACTCTCGGTCCCGCCATATCGAGTTGAAATTTAAACTGTATACGTATATGTATAGTCTCTTGCAGCTGTATAAAAGAAAAACTTCTCAGTTATCGTTTAAAAAAGTTAAGAGCCGTTTATGTCGTGAAAAACCGCATATTTCGACACTCACAAAAATCATAACCTACAGGGTACTTTCCGTTGACATAGAACTATGAAATTTGGTGAGAAGCATTGTCTCAGAGTACACATATAGGAATAAATCGTAAAACTGTACATTTTTATTTAAATCACAAAAAATAGGGCCTCAAATTTCAGAAAATATGGGCACAAAATTGAAAGTCATTAAATCGTATCATGTAAGGTATAATATAAAAGAACTTCATTAGCACATGCTAAAACAGGTTTTTAATTATTTTAACAATGTGTAATATTTGATGTATAACGAGAAAAGTGAAAAAACTTTTTTGTCGATGTATAAAGTATATAGATTTTAACAACTTACTTCCCAATTAAATTTAAATTTCCCTTCTCCGGTTTTTTGTATGGGAATTCACTCGAACTGGTCCAGCGTGCTGGACATAGCCCAATCGTCCCTTCTAGAAATGGCATTTGGTCCAACAAAGGACAATCAAAAGACTAGATATCATTGATTTAATCAAAATAGCGGAAGATAGGTGACTCGCCTCTAGCGCGTGGACCGCTTAAATTAGGTCCCCGTCGCCTAATTGCTCTCAAGAACACGACTCGATCCAAAGTATTCCGGTGACGGTCGACAGTTGTCTCGCTCGCCCTACTGTCGAAACAAATCGGTTTGTCTCTGTCGTTCAGTAGTGTTCAACGTAGAATGGGATTACAGCTGTGTGAGTGTTCGTGCATGTGGTTGTGCATCATGCCTATAATTTAGTTGACGAATAAAAGGACGTGCCCTATCTTCCGCTATTTTGATTAAATCAATGCTAGATATATAATATTTAAAAGTAACGAATCATCATTGTTTACTTTAAATAACGGGAGATTTCCCGTTATTTCCCTACTCTATGCTCTTTACTATGCTCTACAATGTAAAAATTTTGCAAAAACCACGTTAGTTTCCATCATAATCATCTTTTATCATACCTAATAATTATATCTTCTTCATCCTGTAGCTGATATGATTTTCTCAGTCGTAGGTAGGACGTTCACCGTTGTACTAATTTAGTTACAGTTTTATGCTGATAAATACAAATGTTTATATTAGGGTAACTTTAGATAAATATAATAACATTTAAAGCCAGATTGGCGTTGACAGCATACATTTACTTAAGTTTATTAATAAACAATAATAGTAAAATTATTCAGTGTTTCAGAATTTGCTGTAGCCTATTCATTAGACATTTCTAAATTTAAGTTATTTCTAGTTTGTAGGTAAACTAATTTCGAAATAGTGAGTGTCGCGATAGACTTTGAAATAAGTAGGTAAGTAGGTACATAAATTCCCCAAAAAACTAACCTGTCCCTGCGCCGCTTGTGGGCCGGCCTGCTTCTCGACGACAAACGTTGAGTTAGGTTGATTTGGTCACCAATTCTAATGTCCATGGATAGTTCACAACACATTTAAGTATTTCACATAAGTTTTGCTTATTATTTTAAGAATTTACTAATTATTACCATTTTTCACAATTTGTATGCACACCATTTTCAAATGCGAAAACGAACGAACAGCAGTTCCTTTTCTTGTCACCGCGGTGACATCGGCGGAGCGCGGCGGCGCTTGCGTCGCAGGCGTGCGCGCGCAGGTCGGTGCCATTGGAGAGCACAATTGGCGGGAGATTTTAAAAACGAAACCCTACAGTGAGTCTACATATTACTCCCCACTATAAAAGGAATTTTATTTATTTTTATATTATTACGATTGAGGAATATAATGATTACCCATTGAATTACACTATTCTTACTAGGCATGATGTTTAAGATATTTTGCTTATTAGAAATTCTCTCATTGCATAATAAAAAGAATAACATTTCATAGTGTTATTTTTGTGATAAACATTTCAAAAAAAACCGGACAAGTGCGAGTCAGGCTCGCACATCGAGGGTCCCGTACAAACATATTGTTAAAATAATTTAAAACCTGTTTTTAGCATGTGCTAATGAAGTTATTTTATATGATACCTTACATGATACGATTTACTCACTTTGAATTTTGAACCCATATTTTGTGAATTTTGAGGCCCTATTTTTATGTGATTTAAATAAAAATGTACATTTTTCAGATTTATTCCTATATGTGTACTCTGAGACAATGCTCTTTGCAAAAATTTTATAGTTCTATGTCAACGGGAAGTACCTGGTAGGTTTGATTTTTGTGTGCGTTGAAATATGCGTTTTTTACACCATAAACGGCTCTAACTTTTTTATACGGTAACTGAGAAGCTTTTCTTTTACACAACTGCAAGAATTTATAGGTTTACGTATACATTTTAAATTTCAACTCGATATCTTTACGCGTTCCTGAGATAAAGAGTCTTGACATACACACAGACGGACAGACGGACAACAAAGTGATTCTATAAGGGTTCCGTTTTTTCCTTTTGAGGTACGGAACCCTAAAAATTGTAGCGAATGCAGAACTCGAATTTTGCGTCATTCCAACGCTATAAGTTGGTTAAAATGATATACACTTCACAAATTCGACGCAAAGTCAGTAGTGCGAATTAGCTGAGTTGGCAGAGCGTCGGGCTAGTGTCGGAAGACGCAAGGTTGGAGTCCTACATTTCCGACGAATTTTTGAAATGTTTATTACAAAAATAACTCTTTGAGATAAACCTAGTGTGGGATGCACCATAAAATTAAAAGCATTTCAAACATTTCGTAATTTCATTTTTGTATGAGTGGTATTATACATTTGAGCTTAAGGAAATAAATTGAGAAACGCCAAGAGTATGAATCTTAATTTTATATATTATATCACTGATATGCTCGTATTTTAATCAATCTTTTGCGCTATATTTGCGAACGTTATGTTATACTAGCTTTTACCCGCGGCATCACCCGCGTAATATTTTGATTTTTGACGCAAAATCATTATAATTTATAGCCTATGTGTTATTCTGATATATAAGCTATATTACTGCAAAGTTTCATCTCAATCCGTTCAGTAGATTTTGCGTGAAAGAGTAACAATCATCCATACATCCATCCATCCATCCTCACAAACTTTCGCGTTTATAACATTAGTAGGATAATAATAGTCACTAAATCTAACACAAACGTAAATTACGCCCCAGCGGCCTTTCTTTACCTTAGAACAATTTTTACAAGATTCTTTGTTTCTAAACGCAAAATCTTCTTGAGTTCTGTTAACAGGTACTTCGTCTTATTATCGCGCTGTCAAAACTACATTACCTTGGAGTGCGCCTGATGAATATAGCACCCTCTTCAACCCTTACAGATTAGCTAGCAGCTACTACAACACGTGTGGTGCCCACGCATTTCGTGATTAATTTCGTTATGTCGGAATACTGATGAGCTCTTGAAACTTGGAGGAAGCATTATTTGGTTATCTACGTGTTACAGGTTTTTTATCTGACTATCCAATATTCTGAAAGGTACCTATGTATGTAGGTATATAAATCAAAAATTAATTTATTTCAAAACTTTGTATAAACATGGATAGTGCAGCCATATCCAAGCAAGCTAGGTGAGTTCACACCTGTGTTTTGATGGATAGCCTTCCTAAGAGTGAAGCTTATTATTGTATGTACAGATGATGATGTATACAAGAGATATTACAACTATTCAAAATTATGTTTTAGTTTTACATTTTTGCAAATTTATAAATGTTAACACTTAAAATTTATTCATAAAATTATCTAAGAGTCCAAATTCTAATCATTATAATTTTAGTGAAAAAGAAATAATACATATTTTATTGTTTCATTCGTAAAAAGGTATTTGAGTTTATGAGTGAATTAAGTATTTGACTTGTTTAATTAATTATTCATTACAAATAAAGAATATATCTATGTTAAGTCCATTTTTAAAATAATATATTTGTTGTGTATGTATTATGCAGCGTGTGTGTGTGTGTGTGTCAAAGTTTTGCTGCTCAATGGGTCTCAGAAGAGCTTCAGATATGTAAGTGTGGCAGCGACATCCGGCGCGATTCTGCGGTATTAATGAGGTCATAAGTCAAATTTGTCCAAGTCCAATTTGTTTGTGACTATCCAATCGAAAACTAACTGACTCCATTAGTCTTTAATGCTATATATGTATATGCCCTATATTCATAGGTATAATATATAAAGCTAATCAAACTGTGAATGTGGTAGTTTGAAATCTCCAATAAAATACACAAATGTTTTTATTTTTTATTGGAGATTTCAAACTACCACATTTCTAGCCGTGACCACGGTCGATGTAACTCGGCCGAAACGTCGGGATGATGAGGTATTTATTTATCTCGTAATTTTAGTGCGCGATTAGTCCCATAGTATGTAATAATAATAAAATACACAAAGAAGCAAATATTCTGTCATATAAACAGAAAAAATGACAAGTCGATGGTCATAATGTATTATTTGTTGCATCAAGCCGGAAAAATATTATCGGACGCGGCTTACGGACGCGACTTAGCAATGTGCACAGTCTTCAAACTTCCGGTGTGCCAGATCGCTCTCGGACGTCCGAACGCTCAAGGTTGTCCGAAGGTGACGTCCGCGACTTATGTCCGATAGTGTGCACGGCTCAGTGTACTGTCATAGTCTAGGTCGCGGCTGTTAGTCGCGCCCGTAAGCCGCGTCCGATAGTATGTTTCGAGCTTAATACATACATGGTTTACATCTATGAAGCGTTGTTAACAGATAGGTGTCATTGCCAGTAAACTGGATTTGCGTGGTAAAAATGGCGAATTCAACTCTCCCAGGTCTCCCCTACTACCGTTGATTTATAACTAACTCGACACTACTAACCATAACAAACGCATAACAACAATGTCACTCCGGACCCATAGTTTTGGTCATAGCTTCTATGAATTCAACCCCTAGTATGTTAATTTGAGAGTCAAAGCATACCTCGCCAACAATTCCTCTGAACTCTCTCTCTTACATAACAAGTCGGGAACTATTCCGGCTAAGTGAAAAGTTTCAAAGTATCCTGCAGTATGAAAATTCCTGAATCCGCGAATTATTCAGGGCAAATGACACGTACCTAGCCGTGTTGTTGGTACGTGTCCGCTTTAGAGAGATTATTAAAAAAGTTTGTATTGTAGAGTAGCGTGGTGCTGGTTTTATTTTTCACTAGTTTTTACCCGCGGCTTCGCCCGCATGATAATTTGATTTTTATGCTATCCCATGGGGACCCTTTATTTATCCGGGATAAAAAGTAGACTATGTCACTTTCCGTCTTTCACTTTATTTATCCGGGATAAAAAGTAGACTATGTCACTTTCCGTCTTTAAAACCCGAGACCCTACCTTACCAACCTTAATAAAGGAGGTGGAAAAAAAAATACGATTTATTGTTTTTTTTTTTGACATTTCTTCTTGCTCGCAGATAGCAGAATATTTCCTACTTACTTAACACTTATCGTTATATTATGGAACATTAACGCAATATCATTATAATTTTTAACCTATGTGTTATTCCGATATATAAGCTATATTATTGCAAAGTTTTATCTCAATCCGTTCAGTAGTTTTTGCGTGAAAGAGTAACAAACATCCATCTATCCATCCTCACAAACTCACAAACTTTCGCATTTATAATATTAGTAGGAAGGATAATTGTATAAGTTCAATAAGTAAAAAGTGTATTCGATGTTGGACGGTGATGACAGTCTGAAATGTACGCTTGAAATATATATTTCGTATTGTGATATAAAGTAATCCAACTGGAAAAATAAGAAAAATGTAGACCGAAGAAAATGATTAAAAATATTGTTTTTTTTTTAATTCATTTATAAAATATGGTAACACTATCCATTTCACATTCATTGCTTCAAGATTAGCTCATAGTGTAAAGCTGGAAACATACTATCGGAAGCGGCTTACGGACGCGACTGAGAGCCGCGACTGATAGGTATCTAGATAATGAATGTACACTGAGCCGTGCACACTATCGGACATCAGTCGCGGACGTCACCTTGGGCTGACCTTGAGCGTTCGGACGTCCGACAGCGATCTGGCGCGCCGGATGTTTTCGACTGTGCACACTGCTAAGTCACGGCTGTCAGTCGCGTCCGTCAGCCGCGGCCGATAGTATGTTTCCAGCTTAAAAAAAAATGTGAATCCAAATTTTTTGACTTTACAAAAATACATAGATAAAGAAATTCAAATATCATTAAATTTCTGTCTAATTACTTATCAAAATATCAAGTTGCAAAGTGATGTATATTTTTTTATATAGACACGCGCATAACTTACATACGTAAGTATTGAAGCTGCAGTAACATTGTCAGCTTATTGCATTTTTCATAGGTTTTGTTTCGAATATTAGTTTTAACGTTTATAATATTGTCATCAAACAGTTGAAAATTTAATATCGTGCACAGTACCAAGTAGGCGGAGAATTTCATATGAGTAGGTACATAAAGTGTACCTATTTAAAAACCAAGAATATTTTAAATGAAAATTTCTACTGTTAGTTGTCTGGTAGGTATAGGTATGCAACATATATTGTCTAGTACAGTTAGTTAGATATTAGCGAGGAAAATACTAGCTATGAAGGCACTTGCCCTATAAAACAAAGAAAACTATTTAGTATAACAGAATGTCACGAAAAAAGTTTATTGTATTATTTAATTAGAATCGTTTTATTTACATTTCTGAACTCTCTTATAAATTATATCTTAACTAGCGACCCGCCCCGGCTTCGCACAGGTGAATTATACATATTATTATAAACATTTCTCTTGAATCACTCTATCTATTTAAAAAAAACGCATCAAAATCCGTTGCGTAGTTTTAAAGATATAAGCATACATAGGGACAGACAGACCGGGAAGCGTCTTTGTTTTATTACCTACTATAACTGTCGTCATATTTTAATATTTTTAATGTAGTGCATTTAATAGATTTATTTTGACAAAACTAAAAAAAACATCTTATAAACTATAACTATTAAAATTAACCTACTTAAAATAAAACTAATACTAATACTAAATACTAAAAGTTCTATTACTAAAATAAAAATAAAACTATGTAGTAAGGAAAGTATGTAGTGCATTTATAGTTTAATTCTTGAATTGTTGATATGGATCGTATGCATTTCTAGATTTTCTGGACATAGATAGAATCATAAATATCTAGACGTATTATATTAAGTTTTGAAATCATTATTGTTTTTTGATATTAGTTTTTTATGTTTATCATTATAAACTTTTACTAAATGTGTACGATATTTTACGGCTATTTAAGGCATCACATCTACGAAGGGTCAACTTACAATTGCATTTCACATTACTCAAGTGTCAAACTACACAAATATCTACTGATATCATCTAGCTAATTCGCTTAGCTATTCAATTAATTATTATTAAAAACTACATCTAGGTACTACAACTTTATAATACTTCTCTAATACCATACCATTTTGTTCGACAATCTTACGAAATAAAAGCTACGCCAATAAAAATAGCTTCGAATAATCATATTTTCTATTCAAAAAGTCGTTTATGTTCCCAAACTGGATTCTAATACTCTATTACCGAAGGGCCTCAGTGAGGGGTCATAGAAACATCGAACATGGAAGAAACTAGAAGGAATGTGTAGCTGCATTTCAAATAAATAAAATATTGTAAGAGGTAAATTCCGAACGTAAAGTAAAAAATCGTAAGACGTAAGAACAGCAAGGTACTACCAAAATGCAACATTGATCTGTTACAATATAGCGGAGAAACGTAAAGCAGTCCTAGACGGAGCTTTGATTTTCAACTCATTAAAATAGTAATAAAGCCATTTCATTACTTCACTCTATAGACTCGCTTCACTCATTAGAAAAATTACAAGTAATAGAAGTACTTATTGCTAAATTTTACTCAAATAAAAACTACGTTACAGCTGTCTTATTCATATCTGGTTATACAGCATACGCGAGAGCACTGTACTGTAATGTATCAGCCTTTTTTAATAGTCCACTGCAGGACTTAGGCCTACCCACGAAGGGTGATTGGGCCATATCCACCACGCTGGCCCAATGCGGGTTGGTAGATTCGCATACGCTATCGAATTTCTTCTACGGACGATCAAGACGACAAGACGCGAGAGTGAGTGGAACAAAAAAACGCATACGTCAAAATCACCAGTTGAAATGTCAAAATGGTTAAAATTTGGTTAGATTAGGTCATTTGTCTTTTTCGGAAATTTGAACCCTCTAGTTCTAGCAGGAAGGTTCAAATCTCTAATCATTTTACCTTCCTTCTTTTTACCTTTTTGAATTTGGACTCCCGAGATAGCTCTATGCTAGTTTGTGAAACCCTTCGAAATTACGTAAGTTCGGGTGTATCTTTATCTGTAGTCCACTATATCAGCCTTTTTAATAGTCCACTGCAGGAGGTAGGTCTACCCACGAAGCGTGATGACATCTTTATCTAACACCTTTTAAATTTCATATTTAAAATGAGACAAAGTGATGTATTCTCTTGCTATTTCAGTACTGTTTCTATTACTTGTAATTTTTCTAAGCTTCACTCTATAGAATATTCATGAATGCACATTGGTAAAAATTGACATAGACAACATTCTACACTTCACTTAGAAAGACAGAGCAAAACCGATGACCGAACCAAGATGCACAAACTACTTTTTAAAAAAATATTATTGCTGCTTCTCTATTCGAACTTAAAAGTCTTTCTATTTTTTTCCGTGCTCGTAACATATAATAGGCCGTTTCTATTGATTTGTAGAATGACATAATCCAGAAAGCTTATTGTTTACATTACAATTATTTAACCATTTTTATTGGTATGAAGTGAGTTTTGGACATTCAAGAAATAACGCTATTTCATTCACGCGATGTTTTACAAAAATATTTATAGTAAAGTAAAGCAGATAATATAATAGTATGTTGGGATCTTTACTTCTTCCACAGCGTTTTGTAAAGCTTATTTATTAGGCGGATACGGTTTCATTTGGGGTTTTAGAAAATATGCTTGTAATTTGTAGTAAATTGTGATGTTATTTGTAAATATTTTGGGTATTAAGGTAGTTACGGAATAGTCTTCTTATAATGGGCTACTAGCAACGTATGTACATTGTACAATTTGTTTACAGCAAAAGTAAAACAAACTTTACAACTTTTGCTATGGAATTATATATAAAATATGAAAAGACATCAACCCCATACAATAACATTTCAAAACAAATAAATTCAGGCAATTTTTAGTCCTAGAGAGTAAAAGTTTATCTTATCATTTTTTTATTATTATTTTTTTACTTGCATCTTATCTTGATGGACTAAAATAGCTCCCATTTATACGTTTTCTACGCAAAGTACCCGTAAGTAGCCTTTCAACTTCCAATAAAATATTCTCCTGCTTAGTTTGCCGTGTAAACATTTTAAAATAATTCACAAACCCTATCCGCCTTATCAAAAACCTAGAGTTACTTATAGTTAATATGCGCTTTGTTTTCTTTTCTTTATTTGAAAATTTTAATTCACGTGTACGAGACAAAACACATAGTAGGTGACTGAAACAAAATAACTCAACGGTTATTAATAAGGCAGTAAGGTAAAAAGTGTCGTCCAACCCTTCGGAAAAATACGAGTAAACATTCTAATAAAATTGTCGGACCTTCCATTTATATTGTACTCTTATTTGATTGGTTTACGTACTCTCAATTTTCTGTCATTTTATGGGTTGCAATCATCGACTTGTATTGGCACTTTTTCTGTTTGATGGTTGCAATATTCATTATAGCCTTTTTATTGAACAAATATTAAGTAATGATTTGAAAACATTCACAATAAAGGCCTATCCGCACACAACAGTGCCGGCATGTGCCGATCAGTAACGTATCCATCAGTGTCAGTGAAAAATAATATTGTAGCATACATTTTGTATGACGCTATCCGTACTCGTCAGTGACAGTGATGTTCAGTGATGTCAGTGCTGCGCCGACGCTCACCGTGATCCGACGTGAATTTCTAGCGGACAATATTTTGCCTGACACGGTCGCAGTATTTCAAAATGGACAACGAAAAGTTAATTGAATTGGTTCGTGTATTTAAATTGAAACAATGTTTTGACATCCTGAAACACTCAAAAAACTTTGATTCATCATCTATCAGATGTTTATATAAAGTGGCGAACTCTCCTTCCTCCTCTATCTTCCACGCACTATGAACCCATTGCCTTCTCACATAAATTTCTTCGTCTTCATCTAATATTAAAGCAATCGCTGCTAATTGCGATCTTGAATATCGAGGCATTTTTACGTGAAACTGCTGGAAATTCACTGTACGGGTACTGACATGTATGAATAGCACTTAATGGAACTGTACGGTACGGAACTGTCGGTCACGTGCCGGCACTGTTGTGTGCGGATCGGCCTTAAACGTTCGACGTAATATACAAAGGACTACGACAATCATTTCGCAAATTAATACAACCCAGAGAAAATTACACATTTAAAACTCATTAGGACCTCTACGTTCAGGCATCTCTTAACAAAATGAGGTCCATAAAAGAAGACGAAACACTTTTTTTTCATTCGACCTTAACCTTTTTTGAATATTGCCCGACGGTAAAATTATTGCCGATGTAAAAAGAAATTACCTAGACTTAAATAAATGGGTTCTAGAGGTGAAACAGGTAGATTTGAAGGTGGAATTTGAAGGTTATGAAGAGGAAATGCGTGAGTCAGTTACAGGGTTAAAAATATATTCTGACGTTATTGTATACGTTGCAAAGAAAGAAAAAAGCTACCTATATTATTATACATATTATGTAGTGCACTAGTTCATGATTATCATTGTTAATATTGTACCATTTGTACCAATGCAATGTATCTTTGATTTTCTATTTCGAAAAGTTGATAGTCTTTGATAGTCATTAGAGTTTATGCGAATATATTGTACATCTTGCAAAGCAATGTACTTAAAGATTTCAATGAAAAAGCCGCGCAATTTTTTTTGAAGTAAGTAATATTATTTCACCGGGTTACCAAGAAACAGGCAGCGCCGTTTATGGGCCCACTGGCACTGGGCAACATCGACAAATGTTCATACTCATATTCAGTACCTATTTGTTTTTACATATTTGTTTTATATTTAGATTACAAACAGTAGAATTGGGTGTTTCTGAACTTTAAAACTTCTTTATTTCGAAATAGGAAATAGAGAAGGTATGTTGGTACCTACGAGTATGAAGTCTTTATTTAGGTAGAACACAACCATTAAATCATCTTCTGAACATTGCTTGGCACAGTTTATTGCCTGTAATCGAATTCCCTAAAAAACTAATGTATTTGATGAAGCGGCTCGTTTTCAGAGGTTCTTTCTTATATAGTCATCTGCCAACGCCAATCTGCCAATAAGCAAAGACCATTTATAGGAGGGTAGTAGGTACGTTTGTGAGTCTTTACTGACATAACGAGTGCTTCCACTCTGCCCCACCAAAGCGCCCTAATTTAATTCTAATTTTTTCTGATTCAACTGGTCTAAATTTTTTTTAAACTTTTTTTTTAATTTTTTTTTTTTAATTCAGATAATTGTGCTTTTAGCTTACATTTATCTTCTTAATATTTTGGATTCAATGTCGTCACTTATCTGTTCATTTGGCGGGGCGTTATAATGATTAAAATTTTAAAGTCAAATTTCGCACTTCATGGCACTAATAATTTAATTTAAAATCATGCGACACCCCTGGTGGGGCAGATTCCACTGGTCTAAAAAGTGAGTGGAATCTGCCCCACCAAGATGGGATGAGTGGGGCAGATTCCACTCCAAAAAATGAAAGAGTGGAATATGCCCCACCAGTGGGGCGCTTTGGTGGGGCAGAGTGGAAGCACTCGACATAACAATATACTCTCACGCATCTTATATTTGCAGACGCTACCTATTGGGCGAAATAGCATTAAATTGTATACACTAGATTCATCAACATGAAAAAGAAGAAAAAAACTGTGTATAATATTGCAAAATACATAGTTGAATGAAATTACCGTCATGTTTGAATGGAGTAGTCGTTGCACTTTCAAGTGTTGAATTATTGAAATCTGCTATTTTTATACGGCAGGCTTTCATAAGCGTTTTCTGTCAAAAGACAGATAAATCATTACTCAACAACAAAGGGCATTGAATAAAACATGATAACTTGATCCGACGACATCACAGTGTACTAGAGAAGAAATATAAATAGGTACGAGATGTAGGGTAACGATCTGTTTATATAATTACATTTATTATTATTATTATACTACTGGAATAATCTAATTAATTTCCTATTTGTTTTATAGTTTCTGTAAGTATAAAACTCATGAATTATTTAATAATTATACTTGCGACGCCCTTACAGGGTTGAATATGTAACTAGTGCTAAGTGAGCAAATTTTTACATATTCATAAATTTAATGCAAGGTTTGAAATAAATAAATACATAAAATACCGAGGCACACCATAAGTGTAGCGCTCGTAGCGTAGTTTGACTAGGTGTTCGTAAGCGATCATCGAAGTTAAGCAACGATCCGCACGGTTTGTTTATGGATGGGTGACTGTGCGCTACCATGACTCGGATAACAGGTTAAATTGTAAGTCCCGGTTGTTTTAACCGTTTAGCCATGTCAGAGGCCTTCAGGCGGCCTAAAAACTCTGTCACTAGGACTAGCCACCCTATACGAAATTACTAATACCATAGGTTTGTAGTAGGGTACACGTACCAACGATCAAAAATATAGGTGACGCACAGTGTGACTTTGAAATTTCGCAATTCTTGTGTTATATATTAGATAAAATGTGCAAAAACGACTTCAGTTTTCATTTTTTAGGGTTCCGTACCCAAAGGGTAAAAAGGTCTGTCATCAGGCTGTATCACACGAACCGTGATAGCTAGACCGTTGATATTTTTACAGATGATGTATTTTTGTTGTCGCTATAACAACAAATACTAAAAACAAAAAAAATAGAGAAGAATCTTAAAACAAACCTGAATTTTTAAACATTTTTCGCTTGAAATCAATAACAGTGACAGGCATGAAATATTCATAGAATATTAAGTTATTTTCCTTTCAAAAATAAATAATTAAATTAAAATAAAGTACCTACAGCCTTGGCCAAAAGTATTAGGCACCATTAAAAAATCAAAATGCATGTTTACTACTTAACCAATAACTGAGTACTCGTACTTATCTTAAATGACTTACCGGGGTCATAAATAACTTCTTAGAATATCAAGCGGCTCTTTGTTAAGGTCATAAAACACCTGGTGACCGAAAACAAAGGATTCGGTTTTCTTTCGGTCTTATCAGTCAATGTTTGGTCATTTGTGTTCTGGACTCTAACAAGTAAACAAGCTTTCATTTCGGTAGATGTGATTAAATTGACACCAAATTTTGTTAAAAATGCCAAAAAGGAGAGAAATTAGTTAGACCAGAGTAAAAATACAGGGTGCATAATACATTTGGCCAAGGCTGTATATTAAGGGGGGCTTTTATACGGCACGAAACCCTTCGTGCACGAGTCTGACTCGCACTTGGCCGATTGTTTTTCAAATGCTTACTGTTTTGAAGTGAAATCTGATTTCCTGTCTTGAACTTGTAAGTCGACGCCGGGGGCCTATTGCTTAATACTTCGCGTGGCGCTTGGTCTCAAATAAATGATATTTATGATGGTTTGTGTTACATCTATGGCAAGTAAGATGTGTTATCTATCATAATCCTACGCAATTCTAAAATTAGCCACAGTTAGAGGGGATCAAATGGCACTAGTTATAAGTAATGCATTTATGAAGTACTAGTTTTTACCCACGGCTTCGCCAGCATGATATTTTGATTTTTGACGCAATATCATTATAATTTATAGCCTATGTGTTATTATGATATATAAGCTATATTATTGCTAAGTTTCATCTCACTCCGTTCAGAAGTTTTTGCGTGAAAAAGTAACAAACATCCATCCATCCATCCATCCTCACAAATTTTCGCGTTTATAATATTATACTAGTTTTTACCCGCGGCTTCGCCCGCATGATATTTTGATTTTTGACGCAATATCATTATAATTTATAGCCTATGTGTTATTCTGATATATAAGCTATGTTGTTACAGCACATAAGATGTTAACGGGTAGACTTAAATAACCAGTTGAATTGTAATGTGCTACTGCAATTTCATATTTTAAGTGATTATAAAAACAATCGGCATGAAAAAAATGCACAAAATACTTAAAAAACACATATTTTGAATTGTATCGTAGTATATGTGTAGACATTAGGCCAAATTATGACTACGCCATCGTAAATTTAATAGCAACGTAGAAAGTGTTCTCTCCATCGAATGCCTGAAGTGAAAAAGAAACAGAAATATTCTAAATTGCTAATATAACTACGATGGCGCCGTCATGCCTTTGCCTATATTGTCTCTGGATTAAATAGTTAATTAATAATTATATTATCTCGTAAACGTCTTAGAACGAATTATTTTCTTTAATTCGTATTTAACTAAGATTTTGTTTATTTAGTGTCTATACTTAACAACAAAAATTTGAAAAGTTAACTGAAATATATTTTGTTTAAATCTCGAATCTCATCAGAGTTGAGTCCATATAACGCGTTTTAATTAACTTAATATCAAAGGAATTACAAGCCGTACAAGTCCTGAAATATGATTGTGTACTGATTAATTTCCAGTGGTAGTAAGTAATTAGGTAAGTACCTAAGTAAGGTGTCCCGTAAACGACTCACCGTCTTACCACAAAAGATTTATACACGCTTTAATCACTGTTTAAGAGTGCAATTTGTTACGTTATTTAAAGCGTGCTTAAAATGTTTGTGGTAAGATCGTCAAAGTTTTGAGTTACAGCGCTTGCTGATCCGATATTTCCAACAAAAATAAAGACGATAACATTGATATCTAAAATACAACTAATTAAATTTAACTCATAAGGTACTTAAGTATTTTACATCTACACACCATATAAAAAAAATAACAGGTAAATTGAAAAGGATTTAAAAGTAGTAAACCAATAGACGGTCTTGTTACTTATAAAGCTATTACTTCTAGGCTACGTTAGAATACTATGAGTAGGTAATGTGAAATGCAGTAAATATTTATTCTACCTAAGATAAGATGGAAAGTAAAACGCAATGAAAGAGAGAACTCTACCCACGATGAATATAACGATGATTCAGCCATTTACAACAGCTATTATTAAATAAATTCCATAACCGTGCAACGTGAAAATGTGATTGCAAGACCGGTTTATGCATGCAAGAATCAATCACAGGCTATGCACCATGAAGAGAACTTATATTGTGAATTATGAAGTGCTATGACGCTTTTATAATACGAAATGCATGGAAGAATATAAAGGCACTGAATAACGCATTGTGAGGATACAATCCGCTTATTACAAATAATTTATCACGAGAGGGATTAATCGTCTTTACCTCATTTAGTTGCGCAATGTCTTAGAGTTACCGCAAATGTAAGGGATTAATTTGCCTAATCAAGTCATTTCACTTCCGTTTCAGTTCATGACACAATGCTTGTACAGAGCGGTTAAATAATTTAGGCTATCACGTCGCATCGTTTGAACGTCGTTTGATGCAACTCAGTGATATTATATGTAGTAAGTTGACGTGTTGCTCGCCCCTTAGTCTGGTCGTTGGTTCATTCAAATCCCGATTGTTTCAATAAGATTTTTTGTGCTTGTTTGCTTATTATCAGACCAAAGATGAAAGAAAACATTTAAAGGAAATTCGCGTGTGGCAATAAAATAAAAGTTGATCACTCGCCTATGTAATAGGCTTTTTGGAAATCATTTTAAATTATTCTTTAGTACATAATAAGCAATACATTTATATTTCCGAGAAATCTTATGTATAAACAATGAAAATCAAAAGTTTAAGGATAGATATTTAAGATCCCGCCAAAACGACATTCTGTAATGGCGCTGGTCTGTTACGTCACACACTAGTAAATAACATTAGATTATACTAGTAAATACGCTAGTTCACATCTAAAAATTGACTAAAAATACTTTAAAAGTAACTTACAGATCCAATAATATTACTCCAAAAATACAAAACACAAATTACACAAACAACAGTCAATCGAGAAATTCTTGTTTACTAGCATGTAACGTCACCAGAGTTGCCGCCCTTCTTAGAGCGTTCACGACACAGATAAAATATTAGACATATTTTAGTTTAAATAAAGTGAACTATGTAATTTTTCAGGCTATTCTATGTATGGATTACCACAGTCAATAGTATAATTTCAATGTTGTCTAATAGCCTATTGTCCAACCCTAAAATAAGCTAATGTTTTTAATATGAACTTATTGCTTTTCAAGTCAAGTTTTCATACAAATTAACCTGAAAACCCTACATGCAAAATGAGTTTTAAAGTCCTGACAAGGTTATTCTGGACTTATTATACCTACCACAACAAGCAAGTTGTACAGAACAGACACTCATATCGGTACAACCTCAAATCAAATAAAAAATAAAGACAGAATGGTGTGAACAAAACAAGTAAGGCCGACAAAACTACGCCTCGCCTAGTACAAACACAATTAGACACACATACCCGTACAACGAAACTACGCCTTCGATGGTCAGTCGAACTATGGCGGCGCAACACTGACGTACTCACCACATGTTTAATAAACCGGTTTCATTTGTCTCTTCACGACGTTGTCTTGATTTTTTTATTTGGTTTGAGGGTACAACACGTTACACTCGTCATCATCATCATCATTTCATGGCAATGGCTAAAAAAGAAAGTTTTAAATATTTTTTTTGTCAAACTAAAACTATTTTCGTGTTGTGGATTTAATACGAACTTACCAACTGATATTGAAGCGATCTCATTTAAGCAGAGTATAATAAATAATAGCCCATATCTCGAGCATAAGTCTAAGTATGTGGATACAATGTAGGTAAGTAAGTGCTTGGCTAAAACATCACAACTCCCCACATCAGTGACCGTTATTAGATTCTCATCGGCTGACAATCCTACTAATATTATAAACGCGAAAGTTTGTGAGGATGGATGGATGGATGGATGGATGGATGGATGGATGGATGTATGGATGTTTGTTACTCTTTCACGCAAAAACTACTGAACAGATTGAGATGAAACTTTGCAATAATATAGCTTATATATCAGAATAACACATAGGCTATAAATTTTAATGATATTGCGTCAAAAATCAAAATACCATGCGGGCGAAACCGCGGGTAAAATCTAGTAAACAATATGACGTTCCGCAGCAACACCAGCATTATCGGCATGCGAAGACCTCCGCCACGACACGGTGGCTCCACTATCATCCGTATACAGAGTGATCGGTTATGAACACTACTGAAATATTGCTTAATTATGATTTTTATTATGTGTTGTATAACAAGTGAAAGTGATTTTCTTAAGAAATTATACTACGAGAGTACGCGATTCTAGTAATCGCGTACTCGCGATTAGTCCCGTAGTATATAATTATAATGTGTTCAAATTGCGAAACTTTAAAAACAACACTACGAGAGTTGCTCATAGGTTATTTTTTTTCTATGCCATTTCAGAGTTCTATTTAATTAGGAGGGCATGGTGGTACAAATTTGTGTGTACCACATTTAGAAAGGTATTTTACCTGGTACATTTTGCGAAACCTAGTTTTTTTTTTGTGGCTGCACCACCATGGTATCATAGCGTAGGGAGATAAGGCTTGGTTTCTTTTGGTTGTTGTTTGGTTTCCTTGGTTTCTTCTCCATGATTTTATATCTTCGCCGCAGTAGGATTTTCCAAAGCGTATCTAATTTAGTTAGTCCATGTTGTTAGTTGTCTATAGGCGCAAGTTGCCAAAGCATTTGTACATCTTTAAACCAGCAGTATTTTTTTTGAAACATGTTAGATCAGCGATACTCAAAGTGTGTTTCGCGGAACCCTAGGGTTCCGTGATACCCCTGTAAGGGTTCCGCAAAAATTTAGAAAAAAAAATCAAAGCTCCTCTCTCTGGTCGACCATTCTGACGAGGCGTATCATTTTACTAAGCCGCCACCGTCGATACCTACTTGTGAGCGCGCAGTCCCTTTGATAAAAGCCGCCTCTGATTATTTGCGTTGGAAAGTAATAAATAGAAAGCTTTAAGTCAGTGAGTTTGTTAGCGATAACTACTCAAAAATGTTTCAAAATGACGTTTTTGAAGAATTGTTCCAATATCTCACTTCGTTGTGCGCTTCTTTTGAGAAGTATTTTGCCGAAGAACAGAATACAAAAATGAAACTGAATTCATGGATTCATAATCCTTTTTTACCCAACTTACTTTTTTAACAACTTATGTCAGACGACGCCGCTCAACGATTTTGGTGCAGAATCCGTGGTGAATTTTCAATACTTGCGAAAATGGCTCTGAATATTCTTCTCCCGTTCCCAACAACATATTTGTGCAAAACCTGTTTTTTTTTATTATATAGGTAGTGTTCCATCAAGTATATCACTTTCCAAAAGGGTTCCGTCACCAAAAAAGATTGAGAAACGCTGTGTTAGATTATCTTGTAATAGAAATAAACAGTTAGTGTTTTCTTAAAATAAGAACACTTATCATGATGGCAGCCCTGTGACTTTTACAGCTAAACATTTGCTTCTAAAAGAATCTGTTAAAATAAGCATTTAACCTACCTGTCAGGTCATCTTATGGCTTGTTGGGGCCGCGGAGGAGTGCGGAAGCGTACCCGTAGCCCCGACAAATGGTGCAGTGGCGGAAATACCCCAGGTTTTTAGTGGGTATGCCACCGACTAGCGTTGAAGACTCCTACATAACCACCGGCCTCCCCAGGCCTCGTATCCATAAAGGATTTTCCTGGGTCTGAAAAAAAGGTCATCTTGTAGATGGACTCCACAAGAGTATCAACATTGGTATCCTGGAATTAAACATGTTCAATCTAACCTGCCACCCAGTATATTGGCTCCGTACGATTTTGACGAGAGCCTCCATTATTTCCCCGTCAAAGTGATTAAATAAATAGTCCCGGTACTGAGTTATTTCGTAATTACGTGGCTTTATTGCCTATACAGAGCCCTGGAATGTTTTGCGAGAACACGGGGCTTGCGGGACCGACACCGGGTAACCCAGGGTTAATATTCTCTGTTCTCGTGGCGCAGTTAGACAATTAGGCTCATAGTTCAAAAAGTACTGAACTTTGGGCACTATACTTGCTTATAATGGGATCTGGATGTGTATTTATTTATTTATGCAAGATATACATACAATAGGTATAGGTTGTATAACACTGCCTCGGTGGCTCAGTGGTTAGTGACCATAACTTCTGGATCAAAGAGGCGTGGGTTCGATCCCCACCCAGGGCAAATATTTATGTCAGAATCAGAATCAGAATATCGTTTATTGCTATAAAACTGGTACATATGTTGTTAAAAAATTATAAGAGAAGTATCACAGTTTTACCCTTTTCGGACGTGCAATATTTTACTGAATACATACTTAATTGCCTATTTTTATAGGTCTAGGTAGGTATTATATCTTATAGCTACTATAATACACACACAAACAAAAAATGTGTAGGGTAACATAACATCTAGTATTTACAACTTCTAAATTATATTTTTATAACAATTTAAATGTAGGTAACATCATTTTAGGTACATTGGTAAAAGGTGCTACCTAGTCATTAAAAAATTCATTTAGTGAGTAGAATGTTTTTGCTATTAACCAAGATTTTAAGTTACTTTTGAAGAATGTTAATCTGAGGGACTTTAATTCTATTGGTAAATGATTATAAACTTTGATTGCACTATTATATTTTTGCTTTGACCGCAAGATGGCAGCACGGCTTGAGCTGTTTGCAAGAAAGTAGTGTTCGTAATTTTTTACAAATAAACAGATTTCTAGAATATAAATGCCAGTTAACGTCAAAAAGCTGTTCTCTCTAAATATACTCCGCAATGAATCTGTATCTTTTAAATTGTAAATGACACGTATACATCGTTTTTGCAAAACAAAAGTTGATTGCACATTAACGGAATTTCCCCAAAAAATCACCCCGTAACTTAAGTGAGGATAAACATTTCCGTAGTAAGCATTTGTTGCAATGGTTTTACTAGTGGCATTCTTGATTACAGATAAGGTATAACAGTATTGAAACAGTTTATTATTTACTTGCAGAACATGTTCTTTCCAATTTAGGTTGCAGTCTATCTTAACTCCCAAAAAGTTAGTACTGTTTACAAAATCTACTTTATTGTTATTGTTTTTAATATTTAGCTGTAATTGTTTTTGTCGATAGGATCTAAAATAAATTAGTTTGGTTTTTTCTATATTCACTTTTAAATTTAGCTTTTGAAGCCATGTAATAACATGGTTTAATTTATTATTTATTTCCGTTTCAAAAAGTTTGTCGGATGTTTTTTTCGGTATGTAAATAGTGGCGTCATCGGCAAACATTACACACATATCATTAGTTAACCTTGGTAAATCGTTTATATAGAGCAA
This sequence comes from Hypomecis punctinalis, assembly GCA_949316475.1. NCBI lineage: Eukaryota > Metazoa > Arthropoda > Insecta > Lepidoptera > Geometridae > Hypomecis > Hypomecis punctinalis. The sequence goes on from OX438802.1 coordinate 18,500,302, forward strand.
AAAATCACAAACAGTGTCTGGGTATTATTTAGTTACTATCTATATAAGTATGTATTTAAAAATAAGTATATTATGTAGTATATCAGTCTCTGGCAGCCATATCACAAACTTTGCTTAGTTTGGGTCAGAGGCCGTGTGTAAGATGTCCCAAAATATTAAAATACTTAAAAAAAAAGAATTAATTATAGATATTAGCCGTGGCAGATTATTGACGTATGACCTATTTGCCGCCAGCATGCTATTGAATTTTTGCCCTCTAAAAATCTATGTGAGTAGGTAGGTACCTAAACCAAAAACTCTATTTTCATAATAAATTGATACACGAATATTGCAAAGAAAGCACAAATGTATTAAGTATATGGCAACTTATCTTATGTACCTAACAAACCTATGAATAATTATAATAATGAACATAACAAATTGTATGTATCTGTAATTCTATGTATCTTCTAAAGCTAACGTAACCTATTTTTATAAATAGATAGGCACGAGACTATTACTGCGAATGCCTCCTCATTTTAATAATTCACGGTCTATATTTATACCTTGTTTGCTGAAACGTAAAATAAAGCGATAAAATGTAAATTTGCCACATCTGTTGCTACAATTTCATGAAACCACCTTTATTATTATACCAATAAAATGAGCGCCTACGCTTAAGTTCATAGCAATTGAGCAGGTGAGTCGTTGCTTCGTTTTATTATAAGGCTTTAACCTAACTTGATTATTTGATGAAACTTACTCAAAATGAACATGGCGTTGACCTTTTTGTGTGATCTGCTACTTTTAAAAAGTATAAAATTTAAAACTAAAGGAGTGTTGTCCCGTGAATTTGCTCGATAAGGAGATCTTTCATAGTTATGACTTACTTAATTTTTTAACCGACTTCCAAAAAAGAGGAATTTCTATCTAACAGCTGTATGTATTTTTATTGTGTATGTTAATCGATATTTTTACCAATTATGAACTGAATCAAAAAATCTTTTAGATTTGAAAGGACTCCCGAGGTCGCGTTTAAAAATTAGGATTAAGTAGAGCGAAATTGTGAACCGATGTGGTGAAATGTTTCTATTGTAGAAGTATATTTTTCTTCAGATACCTCAGATATTTAGATATTATTCCATTGATACCGAAGACTGCGACGAGATAATGAGCAATTCTTGTACATTTATTTGAACAAAATGCTTATTTCAGAAATTTTGTAGGGTAAATATTTAGACAGAGTTTTTTTTTTCTGAATCCTCTATGCAGGGTTATTTCCAATCAATTAGCTTCCTTTTAGGGGCTTATTCTGTACATCATAACTAACAACTTTTGTCAAAACTAAAAAAAAATCAGCTGTTCCATACATTTTGTCGCGGGTGAACGACATTTTTCTATGGGACAACAATTTTTTTATTTTAGTTTTGACAAAATTTGTTAGTTTTGATGTACTGAATAAGCCCCTAAGAGGATGCTAATTGATTAGAAATAACCCTGTATAATCTACTATTTGATCAATTTATTTTCTTGGCTATCCCATATCTGATCGTGTAGATCAAAAAATGCAAACAAAGCCACACTATACACAAAATAATATACGAAAAATTGCACGTTTAATGGTGTAAGATAATGAACGCAAGCTAAACGCAGGCAAAGCGGTAAAGCGGAGCTTTTTTCGTACAATGGTAAAAACACCGGCGTGTCAGCTCGGGGCAAAATGCGACCTTTGAAGAAACCACTCGTTGATTGAAGCGCTATTATTGGTACGTACGCCACTAGATTGAGGAAACGTGTATTTGAAGACTTTATTTATACCCTTCGTATTTACGTCCAGACTTCGCTTTACTTACTTACTTTATTACCGACTCCCAAAAAGCAGGAGGTATTATGTTCGTCTGTATGTATTTTTTGTGTATATTCATCGATAGGCAATAATATACTCTATTCCCTAGGTTGTCCCATTTAAATTTTATCGAAATGGCTGAGCCGATTTTAATAAATCAATATTGATTAACATAGATGTCACATCGATTCGTGTGTCTCTGTACACGGTGGAAGTCAGTGTTGCGTTTTTTTGCAAAAAATAATTATTTTGTGTACTCTTTACATACTCGGTAGCGCTCATAGCGTTGTTTGACTAGGTATTTGTCAGCGATCACCAAAGTTATGCAACGTTCGGCTTGTTCAGTCTTAGTTTCATGGGTGACTGCAGATGGCATTTACAACTTAGCGCTACCGTGGCTCAGATGGGGATATGTTAAATTGTAGATATTGGTTGTTGTAACCGTTAGGCCAAGTCAGAGGCCTTCGGGTGGCTTAAAAACTCTTACTCCAGGGCGGGTTACCCGGCCTCTCCGAGGTTACTTTACTTAGGCACTTTACTAATTTTTTTTTCAGACATAGGATGTTTACTGTTGAATATAACAGGGTTATTTCTAATCAATTAGCATCTTTCTAAGGGCTTATTCTGTACATCAAAACTAACAACTATTATTCTACGACTTTCGTCAAAACTCAAAAAAAATCAGCTGTTCCATACATTTTGTCGCGGGTGAACTATATTTTTCTATGGAACAACAATTTTTTTTTTGAGTTTTGACAAAAGTTGTAGAACAAAAGTTGTTAGTTTTGATGCACATAATAAGCCCCCAAAAGGATGCTAATTGATTATAAATAACCCTGTATATATCAAGATAGGCTCCCTTTTAGATCTCGAATAATTCTGGTTCGAGGCGGTTTGAATTTAACACAATTCTGCCTAAGGTCATCTTTCTGCCCACCTTGTTGGTGGACTCTCTTACTGGAGAACTTTTCGACCTCAGCGATCATCAGTCATTCGTGGCATGTGCCTTGCTAACTGCTAAGTCGACTTGGCAATCTGCTGGACTTTTTGCCGATATTTTTGGTTCTGCTGATGCTGACCTAATGAGATCTCACAATCGGGACTTTATTCATTGAATTTTTTCTAGCACTATTTTTACATAGGTTTTTACGTACCTACGATATAAAATGGTCATAAAAAGTTCTCACGATATGAAAGTCCTTGTAGGTCAGGTCACACGTTGAAAGAAGTATTCTCTGAACTGTGAAGGAATGTTTCATTATCTAACATATTTTCGCGACCTGCGCGAGGTAAGCTCATAAGTTTCGCTGAATTTATAGGTGTTGATTAAAAAAACTTATTTCTATTAAATCTTAGTCTTTTGTTACTTTTTGGTGAAAACATCGTCATTTTCATTTCATCTATTTATAAGCTGGAGGCTTTATACAGAGTGACTGGTTGATCACTCAAAAACTCACAATACTCTAAAATGTAGTTTTGCTCGTCATTATGACTAACTCTCTATGGAGCCAACCTTCAAAACATGAAATGAAAAACAGTAGTTCCATAAAGTCATGTCACGTCGTCGTAGTCTATTTTAATAGTATAAGTTCTATACCATATTTCAGTAATCGGCCTCAGTTTCCCGCGATACAGAGTGGGACTATTGTCAATCTGGTATATATACATATTTTAAGGCAAATTAATATTTTTGTATTTTGTAATAGATTTTGACGAAGTTTGACATTTTTTTATATGGAACACCTGTTGTTTTGGTGATTTCAAGGTTGGTTCATGGCATAATTATTTTACGCCCTAGAGTATTGTGAGTGATCAACCAGCCACCCTGTAGATCGCCAATAAAAGATTTTAATTTTGTACCTACTTATAACATTAAAAACATCTAGGTTATAAAAACGATTGTAGTACCTTTTAAGCAGCTTCTTAAGAATGTAGGCAGATTTATTTTGGAATTACTAAAAATAGTCCCATCAAGACATCGTGAGGTGTATTACATCTGCCCCTACTACAAATACTACGTGATAATCATTACCGCTCTATCAAGAGCGTAACGACTAAGGAATAAGTAAACATAAGCTATAAATAAAAAATAACTCTTGTTTCACGACAAGAACAAAAATTAACGATCCTACCAAACATCGGTACAGCAAACCAAACTAATATACGAACTGAAATAAAAATTCCCCTATCCCAGTTTTCCCGTCATTGCGCTGACGAAAAACTCAGCATCGATTTATCGTAAGCTGTTTTATAATGGCACCTATAGGACGAGGGCCGACCCAATTTCTGAACCCCGCTGAAAGCACGTCCTAAGGGAAAGCTGTATGAACGCAGTATTTAAGATTGATTAAGAAGCCAGCTTGATTTAGTAACTTTAATTTTGTTTATTTATTGTTGACACATTTAGTCACTTACCAGCTGGAAAAAGAAGGCTGTGGATAATGACAATGAATGAATGGCTCAACGTAGAAGCATTGCTATTCAGCGTGGCAATGCTGACAGCATGCTGGGCAGTACTGGGCACGCTGCCAACTGGCAGTAGGCTAGGGCATTTGGATTATTTTTAGACCTTCAAGGGTCTATGGATGATCCAATTGCTTGTTATGTAGTAGTAATTTTATGTAGTTTTAGATTATGTAAATCTTGTATTTAGTGATTTAGTGGTAGTTAATAAAGGCACTTGCCCTAGTAAAAAAAATTACAATGATCATTAGTTTAATACCTATCGTGACAAATTATATTTTCGTCATTTTTGGTCTTTACTATTCGAGATTTTGGATTTGCCGCTATTTCTATGTGTCTGTCGTCCAGTTTGTGTGTCCGCGTATATTTTCTAATCTATTCAACATATTCGAATGCAGTTTTCACTATCTTTTAGAGTGTTTTGACGCGAAGGTTTGCAGCTATAACAATCGTACCTGGGCAAAGCCGGGACGGGTAGCTAGTTATAGATATTATTCTTAATTTGTAATATTTTTAGAAATTTAATGTTACAAAACAAACGAAAACAATAATCGGCCGTTCGAGCCGGAATTGTGCACGAAAGGTTACGTACTGTATGGAAGCCCTGTTAATTTATTTTAATTTAATTATTTGTTTTTCAAGTCAATAAACAACTAAATATTCTGTAAAAATTTCAAGCGTGTACCTGTTATTATCGAGAAAAAAAGACTTTTTTTTGTATGGGTAATTATTTATTTTTGAAGTGAATTTTTAACATTATGTTTTGGATGTACCTGTACCTATCACCATTATTAATATCAGACGAAAATCGACTAAAAATTCAGCTTAGATGTATGGGAGCTCCTCTCAAATATTTTATTGAATTTCAATGTTCTAGCTACCACGATTCATGAGATACAGCCTATTGACAGACGGACAGACGGGCAGCGGAGTCTTAGTAATAGGTAGCGTCCCGTTTTTACCCTTTGGGTACGGAACTCTAAAAACGCATTGAAATCGATACATTTCCTTAGGATGTCACATACAAACACATTTATGTTCAGAGGCACACGCGTTAAACCTATGAGGTACGCCATTACACAGCTTATATTGTCTAAAACCAAAAATTGACACCACTAGCCCCCATCAACTTGGCATATTTTCTTTCTAACTAGCCCCTAGCGTAGTGAGAACAGTAAAACAACTAGGACTTACTAATTAACCATTCAAACTGTGACTGTTCAACTTACAGGCTACCAACATCGCAATCAAGTTGGACTCAAGTTAAACCGCAGCAGCTGTGTGAAAACTAAGCGAGCTAAGACTAAGTTTAGTGAAGATAAACATGAAGTCATTTATTGTAGACATCATGTTTAAATCACTGAGAAGGAAGGATGTACAGTCCGAAATTCAAAATTATAATTAATTTTATAATCACAAATTCAAATTATACGTAAAATTCAGCATCGGGACAAATAAAGTTAACAAAGTGCAAGAAATTACGGAAGTAGTATTTGTACTCATTATTAGATATAAACAAATTGTACTATTAAGTGACCAACCCTAAAATCCCAAACAAGTAAATGAAGTGAAAATACTCTTACTACATACATTTTATTAAAAGTCATGAACTCTTTGTAAGCTGTACCAGCCTTTTTAGTAGTCCACTGCAGGACGTAGGCCTACCCACGAATGGTGATTGGGCCATATCCACCACGCGGGCCCAGTGCGGGTTGGTGGATACACATACGCCATCGAATTTCTTCTACGGACGTATGCAGGTTTCCTCACTATGTTTTCCTTCACCGAAAAGCCTGTGGTGTGAAATTCCGTACATAAATTCCAAAGAACTCATTGGTACGGGACCGGGGATTCGAACCCACGACCTCGCGATTGTAAGGCGGGTGTCACTACCTCTTGACCACCACGGCTTTCAAAGCTTTTTGTAAGCTATTCTAGCTGATTTCTTTGGAATTTTAAGGCAAGGTTACAGTAAAAGACAGTACTGTATATTTAATTTATGAAGACAATGCTCTGTCTTACATTACCTCCCATGGGAAAAATGGCCATTTATTTTCACAATAAGCAAATTGTTTCCGATGCTACGTGATATTACGGCCATAAGGATAAAAAGCACGTTTTTCTTCCTTGGGGAAGTCATAATTTAAATTATGTAAGTAATATTGCTACCCAATTTTAGCGGATAGCCAGGTAGCGCCTAAGGTGAGGTATACAGTAGGATGGAGCGAAAAACACTTTTGATTTTTTTTATAAAACTTTTGTATTTTCCACCATTGACATTTATGTTTAGGAGCATCTGTGCAAAGTTTAAGCTTTCTTAAGCCCGAAACATACTATCGGACGCGACTGACAGCCGCGACCTAGACTACGAAAGTACACTGAGCCGTGCACACTATCGGACATAAGTCGCGGACGTCACCTTCGTACGACCTTAAGCGTTCGGACGTCCGAGAGCGATCTGGTACATCGGATGTCTTAAGACTGTGCACATTGCTAAGTCGCGGCTGTCAGTCGCGTCCGATGGCATGTTTCCGGCTTTAGTTAATATCCGAAGGTAGCACATTGAACTTGAAGGTTGAAAAAATGTTAGTTTTTGACACTTTTCCAGAACCTAATTACTGGTAACATTATTACATAATTCACATTATATACTCATAAACAAAGACCTGAATATGTCTAGACGGCGCAATAGCTAAGGAAAACGGCCCAAAATTTAGGAGCCATATATGGTCCATAAGTTATGTAGTTTGCTACTTTAGTGTCACTTGATTCACTACGCGATAATGGGCTCATGAAAATATTTTAACTATGCCAGTTCGTGCACCGATATTGTGCCACAATCGTGCTGGAAATAAGTATATTATGATAAAGATTATTTTCCATCAGTAATTAGTCAATCTTATTATCAAATTTCTTTATCAGAACTAAATTTCGTTTCAATATTTTATAGCTTATTTCAGTTGGACAAAGTTGTCAGTCGAGTCCTTAGGAGTTTTTCCCAACTTTTAGGGAAATGTTGGCTTTAAGTGAATATGAGTAAATACATAATATCACAATACTGACTTGTAAATTTTATCTTTTATCGATAAGTTATATATACCTGTATTGTAGCGCTCACAGCGCAGTTTGACTAGGTGTATGTTAGCGATCACCAAACTTAAGCAACGTTCGGCGCGATCAGTCTCCGGATAGGTGACCGATTTCAAAAATGACAGACGTCAAAGTGACAACTCTTATATTCTAGAATTTATACTAGAGTTATCAGCAGTAAACTTAAAAGTGGTTAATCTCAGAAGCTGCCGATTCTACTGTTAATGTGTTCACAAAAGTGAGGGAGCTCAACGAGATTTGCTTATTATGAGATGTGTAAAACTCAACAGTAATTTATTTCCATAACTGTCAATTTTAGGCCATTTCTACCTTCACAATAAAGAACTCATCAAAATTGGTAAACTTTGGATGTAATCTAAAGCCTCTGATCGATGTACAAAAGATTTCGTTTTTAAAACTCGGTTTTAAAAACACGCTAAAGTTGAAATCTTTAAAGCCCCAGTTGTTAATGTTAAAGTTGCGCTGGACTGATTACTGTCATAGTAGATTTTCGATGTACATTTGGTAGTGCGATAGATTTACAGTAATTTTTTTTAAATCAGTTGATTTTAGTAGTATCCATACCTAATATATGCGATTTTTGTTCTCGCAGTGCATTGCGAGACGGCTCCGCGTGCTAGCACTCGCCAACTTGAGAAAGGTCGCCGAATGCGACCGAAACTATAGTCGTTACGACTATCCCAACAAGTGAGTTCAGTCCCGTTATATACTTATAGTATAAAACTTCTGAATATGTTTATTTTTTCCAAATACTAAAATTTTATCAAACTTCGATTCAACACGCCACCAGGGTATTAACTGAGAAAGCTAAAATTTTGCACAAATACTTCTAAACATATAGGTCAATGGTTAACATATAAGTCAATGGTTGGTAATAGGAGTGTTAAAATTAAAAAAAAAATCTTTCGCTCCTCCCTACTAATGGTTGTATTTAATTCACATAAAGCCAATTCTGCGTCATCATGTACAACTTTTATTCTACATCGTTTGCGAATATTTATTAATTCTTCTGAAAACCCCTGCATTTTGCTTATCAACACTCTGTCTAAAGTATCTAATCTATACTCGTAAGTCTATAATCACAACATGTCGTACACACCAAAAGACATTTTATATTCCTCCTTCGTATTTTCATAGAAAAACTATTTGCGAACTTTGGGGCCATAAAATCCCACTCAGTAACATGAATAGTTACAAACTACTTCAATCGACGTGTTGTTTTCATACCAAAAATCTATTTTACTCCCTAGACATGTGTTCCGTGTAGATTTACTAAGATTACATGCTCAACTAATAAACCACTTTCGTATTTTGTCACTATAAAGATGACATTTTCTTTTCAAAATGTCCCCTTATCCTTTTCATAGAAAACGGGGTATTTGTTGTTGTGAAAAGGTCCTAACGAGTCAGCGTATTTGCAGTAGACTACTAAAGAAAATCTTTTTTATTCGTGCTTCGCTTATCACGATGAATGACTAACTTCCGTAGAATAGTGTTCCTTTTGCGTGACTCTATAAAGAAAATTGCTATGGGACTTGTGGTTGCGTCATCTACAGTAGAGTAATAGCGAATGAAGAGTGGACATTGGCCTTTGAAAAGAGATAATCAAATGTGACGTTTGTAACCAGTGACTTTGTCGATATTTTGTCTAGAACTACATAGTTCGTGAGGCTAAAATATCGCTCTACCGAAACGAAATTACGCGATCATTTCTTTCTAAGGCTGAGTTTTTATTCAATATCAATATATTAGGCATTGGCATAGAGAAAAAAAGTCGAAACTTTGAAGGACATGGTTACATCAATATAGCGTCTAAAACGCATAGAACCCTGTAATTAATTATAAAACTTGATACAAGTGACACCTTGAACTACTGATCAACTATCACATTGGTGTCTCAGCAATATGGCGAACAAGCTTCAAAGCCATTCAAGGCGGGGCTTATTTTTGTAATTACTAAGCGCTGTAATTTGTAATTACTTTCTATTATAGTCTATACTTATTCTTTGTAAGAACAAGTGTCTTACTATTGACGTTTGTTACTTGCATGTATAAGGTCAGATGTGAAGACGTTTGTCACTGATTTGTACAGAGCAAACCCGCGTTTTTACAGCACAAATTGATTCGGACGGTTTCGGCCGCGTACGCAACCAATGTTCGCAACTGGATGCGTACGAGGAGTTTTCCTCTTCGTAGGCAACTAAGAAGGCCGTGGATGAATATTTTTTCCGCTTACGCAACCAACGACTTTTTTACATTACTACACTACGTGCGATAGACCTAAAATCGGTGGTTGGTTAATCCTTCATAGCACTACTGAGTTTATGAATACGAAATGACAATTTATATTTTTTTTGTAAATAACATTTGTCAAAGTAACAGCTGTCATATTCTAGAATATATGACAGGTGTCAGAGGGACAAATGCCAACTTGAAAGTAGTTTCTTTACGTAATTTTAGACTATTACTCTATTCACAAAAATGAGAGAGCTCAACTAGATCTACATTTCCGATGACAGCTGTCAAACTCAAAAGAAAAATATCTCCATAACTGTTTATTCTAGATCATTACAGTTTACATTTCGGAAAACAGAAGTGTTATCCGAAATGTAGATCTAGTTGAGCTCTCCCACTTATGTGAAGACTGTAATGATCTATAATCAACAGTTATGGAGATTTTCTACTTTTGAGTTTGACAGCTGTCATCGGAAATGTAGACCTAAGCTCTCTCATTTTTGTGAAGACAGTAATGGTCTTGAATTAAGGAGACAAACCATTTCCGAGTTTGATAGCTGTCACTCTGACACCTGTCAAACATTGAAGAATATGACAGCCGTCACTATGTCATCTGTCATTTTTTAAAATAAAAAAATATGTATTTTTACAAATTGTTATTTCGTGTTCATAAATTCAGTAGTGCCATGAGGGATTAACGAACTACCAATTTTAGTCTATCGTACGCATTGTAGAATCTAAATAAAGTCGTTGGTTGCGTATGCGAAAAAAAATATTCTTTCATGGTGACTAGTTACCTACTAAGAGAAAAAAACTTCTTGTACGCAACCAGTTGCGAACATTGGTTGCGTACGCGGCCGAAACCACTCGGACCGAGTGCAATCCGAATTCACTCGGCACATCGGCACTCACACATACCGACTACATGATCGCTTACATAATACGAGTAGGTAGCGTCAGCCATCTGAATGCACTCAGTCCGAGCCAACTCATACTGTGAAAACTTGGCTTTAGAGATGCGCTTATACGAAATAGCGCTTAACGAAAATGGACCAGCCGATAACCTCTTGGCCAATGTCCATTATTTATTCGCGCGTCATGTAGGAAAGCCCGTATTTATAGACTTTCCGGTGGAGTTATTTTCAGTACTGTAATAGGTCATTCAGGTATCTAAGCAACTAAGCCTGCATAAACTAACCTAATATTTGTAGCTTACTCCGAAATGAATCTTGTGACCTTTATAACAACAAGTAACATTTTGCCCTTGTGTGATTTTTTTTTTCACTTTAACTACTTAACTAACTTTAATTAAGCTTATAGGGGGTTTTATCAAAGCCTGAAAATTAATGAATATTTTTTTACGCGTTCCATTTAATAATTAGCCTGTTATTTGAAGCAGTCATATAAGTACCTACTACCTAATACAACAATACAAGTTTGTTCATAAACATGTTACCATGTGCTTTTTTATTCTATTCCTATTGAATTAAAAAATAACTTATCAACGCTACTCATAGTATGATCCAAAAAAAAACTTACTATGTTTGCAAGATCAGAGTAGTAAGAGTAAGATTTTTCTTGATGTTTGTAAGTTGTTGTTTTTACAGTGTGATACATACCTACTAGGCACACAGAACAGTAGCTTTCCTTCTTTCTCTTCTCCGAGGCAAATGCGATAGGTTGCTTGCATAATACCCAAAAATTCTGAAATCAAACTCAAGAAAAAAGAAAGTTGTCACACAACTTGTAAAAAGGAAAAAAGTTCTAGAGACTTAAGTTGTCCGTGTCTACATTGTCATTACAGCTTCAAATATAATCAAAACATTTCGTCAGTACTTAAATATAAAAACAGCGAACATCGAGAAGCGCCCTTTTGGCGCTTTAATCCTAAGTAAACTGCCGAATAACTACATTCAAAGGATTAGAGGAGACACTTTCTGTAGATAAACGAAATTAACTACCATACTGTCTTTGAACAAATTGGGAATTTTCTCGTCGTCTGTTTAGTGAGGGTCAGCCCTAGTAAAATATAATAGTTTAGAGCCCGGATGGGGTTCGACGAAATAAAGCTGACGTAACAGCTTGACACAGTCATTTTATACCATAGAATTAGAACTTAAGTAATAGAAACCGTAACTAGGACCGTAGGATTTCCTAAACTACTCGTAGCATTGAGTAGGTATCTCGGCTGTCCAAATTCAAAAACGTATAAAGTAGGAAGGTAAAATGATCAGTGATTTGAACTTGATTTTGAGATTTGAATTTGATTTTATTACTGGAACTAGAGGGTTCAAATATCGCAAAAGCCAAGTGGAACCAAATTTTAACCATTATGACATTCCAACTTGTGATTTTGACGTTTGCCAACAATGCGTTTTTTTTGTTTCACTCACTCTTGCTAATGCTGTATAACCAGATATGAAAAAGACAGCTGTAACATAGTTTTTATTTAAGCAAAATTTAGTAAGTATTCTATCTATTACTTTAGTTGTAATTAATATACGTTTTATACACATGCTTCTCCTACGCGCTTCCACATAAATGATTCGTTTTTGTAAAGTTATTGGGGTCGATGCTTAATGCTTTACGTAGTTTTTTTTTTTTCTAAGATTAGTGCTTTATCTACATCAAAATACAAAACTAAATTTTTAAGCGAAAACTAATAGCAGATAAACATTGATTACATTATCCAAAGACTTTATCCATTTGCCTCACTTAGTTGGCATTACGTACACTTTTTGACCGATGAACCACCGGAGGAGGTATACAATTCGACGCGTATATATTTTTTTATGTATAACCACGCATAACTTTTTTCATAGTAGTCCGATTTCAATAATTATTTTTTTATTGGAAAGAGTATACTTTGAAATTGGTAATTTACCAAATTGGCTATTAACATTTCTCTTGAATTACTCTATCTATTAAAACAAACTGTATCAAAATCCGTTGCGTAGTTTTAAAGATATAAGCATACATGGGGACAGACAACAGAAAGCGACTTTGTTTTATACTATGTAATGATTCTGTACACGGGTGAAGTCGGTCATGCTATTTTTTGCAAAAAATTATATCTAGTGCTTGCTTTAGAAAATTGAGGCGTAAGTCGACTCGGTGCCGTACTAATGATTTCTTTGAAATCGATCTGCATATTAACACAACTAGCATTTTGATGAAGGAAAACATCGCGAGGCAGTATGGGCGAGATCTATGGGCGTATGTAAATCCACCAATCCGCATTGAGACAGCGCGGTGCAATCAAATGGATATAGGTATCACAATCGCCCCTTGTTGGTTGGTCTATGTTCAACAGAAGGCCAGTGCAAAAACATTTCTCTTCCTAATAAGACACTAATGATGAGAAATATCTGAATATGACCAGCGACATTTTAAATAATTTTACATCTGCCAAATACTGCTTTCGAATTTGAGCTTTTCAGCGTTATTAAGTATGTTTTTATTGTGTATAATTATCATAAAATAACTCGCATAGTAAATATAAAAATGCCAGACTTTTTATGAGCCCTTGCAAAAGAGCTATAAGTACTTATTTTATTTGCCAGCTGGTTGCAGACGTGCAAATAGTGTCATCCAAACTTTAAAACTTATAATTAACTGCTTATTTATTCTTTAAAAACTATAAACAAAGCCTCAACGGGATTGTGTCGTAGCCAGATGTAATATTTCGCAGTGCATAACTTCTATTAACATTCTGAATACAGCATTTTGGCTCTGTGCCAGACGGCGTACAAAAAATTAACCATTTACTGAGATAAATTTCTTGCAACCTTTTACTATGGGCCTTATAAGTAAGAATGAATTGCCCAATGACCTATGAAGAGAAAACGCTCAAAGTCTCACTGAGAGATTAATAAATAAATAATAATAATAAATACATTTTAGGGGACATCTTACACACCGTCTCTGACCCCAAACTAAGCAAAGCTTTTGATATGGCTGCCAGAGACTGATATATACTACATATACATATTTTTAAATACATACTTATATAGATAGTACCTAAATAACACCCAGACACAGAGCAAACATGTTCATCACATAAATGCTTGCCTTGAGTGGGGATCGAACCCACGCCTCTTTGATCCAGAAGTCAGGGTCACTAACCACTGAGCCACCGAGGCAGTCAGATCATTGGAGTCAGCGTCAGACATTGGATCAGGAATATGAAGCACCGCAGACGAACCAATTTCAAAAGTAGATCAGCGGATCAGTTTGAACCGAGGAGAGAAAATTGCACGTAAAATTGATTACCAGGGGACCGTTTTTTGAACTTCGAACGCCTAGGGACGTATACGTAACTTTGACAGATTGTATAGAGAATATCTATGTTGTCTATGGAAGTTGCGAGTGCTCCATACAAGATCCGTATACGAACAAACCGTGCAAAGTTAAAAAAACGCTCCCCAGCGAGGACACAAACATAATTCTCAAATAGAAGACATGTACCAAAGTACCAACAAGCACAACATACTATGACCACAAAGTTACACTAATGATCTGAAAAAAATTGATCCTGTGGTGGGCTCAAGTTGGATGCAAGCTGCTTCCAACTGGTTTTACTAAATATTCTTAGATGAGACGTAAGTTAGGAGTAGGTAGATGTCTAAGTAAAACCATTATTATGGTGTTGATGGTTTAGGTTGACTTTATTATTCTAGTTCTATTACAAAGTTTGTAACCTTGTAGTCTGAGTTTGTGAGACTGTACATAGTCAGCAAAGAAAGGACCTTTTTGAACTTCTTTTTGTCAAGCTAAATAAAATACGTCCTTTGGCAAACGTCTTCATTCTGTTAAGACGTAATGGTCGTCTTCGCAAATAATGACCCAAAAGCTTACCTCGGAATGAGGAGGGTCAACCTGCGACCCACATTGTAATACTCTAGGACTTTTCTATGACTTCACGTAGACTTTCTTGATAAAGTTTTTTTCTGGGAGAGAAATAGGCATTTTAGATAAACAGTAAGCTTATTTATTAACACTTTAGCACTATTGATATTATTATTTAAGCAATTATTAGAATTTAATTTCAAGTCTATACCTGCAAATTAAGGAATGGGTGCTTTGATGCCGCAGCGGACTGGCGTGGCGTGGAGCCCAATTTTTAAAAAGTTATATTTTTGCAAAAAATCGCAACACCGACTTAACCCTTGAACAGAATCCGAATATTTTGCACGAATCGATGTGTCATCCGTTCTTGTGATCTAATTATAGAGCCCCTACAGCGTATTATGTTGCTGTATGAAGACCGTTTGCCCTGATACACAATGCTGTATAAGTGTATACCTATCATAGTAGCCACTCTAGAAATGTCCATGTTGCTATTGTGGCATTTAAAACAACTAGTCAATCTAAAACAGATTCACAAACAAAACGTAAAAAAATATAATTTAATATTCGTACCTATCACACTATTATTATTAAGCTTATTAAGCCGTGAGGTCAAGAGGTAGTGACACCCGCCTTACAACCGTGAGGTCGTGGGTTCGAATCCCCGGTCCCGTACCAATGAGTTCTTTGGAATTTATGTACGGAATTTCACACCACAGGATTTTCGGTGAAGGAAAACATCGTGAGGCAACCTGCATATGTCCGTAAAAGAAATTCGATGGCGTATGTGAATCCACCAAACCGCACTGGGCCAGCGTGGTGGATATGGCGCAATCACCCTTCGTGGGTAGGCCTACGTCCTGCAGTGGACTGTTAAAAAGGCTGGTACAGTACAGTACTTATCACACGACAACACTACTAGCATATCTACACATTCTATCGCCAAGTATTTTATGAACAAAACATGATTAAATTTCATATTTATGCTCTTGATTAAATTCAGTGCAGTGCAGTTAGTGCATCAATATGGAATGTAAGAAAAAATGCCAGGTCGATGGTTTAGTGCAACAATTACTCTGTGAACAAAAGAAAATAGGTGTATTTAAAGTATTTTTGGATTTTGTATAAACTATGGTCTAACTTTTATGGAGTGAGAAAAAACTCGGGCCCGAAAGAAAAACTGAAACAGAATAGAAAAATATAAAATCAAAGCAGCCTTATTTTTTAACTCGATCACAAGTTTAAGTATTTTTAGCCCACAAGAGACATCCGAGTGTCCTTTGAAAGTCACAACATTACGTAAATGTGCTTCACCTCAGCCAGGCTCAATAAATTTCTCTCGCACAAAACATGTCACACGAAACAATCTGAAAACAACAATACACGGGTGAGAACAATCATTAGAGAGACAAGTCCCTTTTTCATTTAAATGTCAGTCATGTGTCTATTTTTGGGACAACAATGACCCTCGGATAACAAACGTTTTCCTTGCTGCCCCCGTCACGTTGGTGGGTACGAATACGTTTGTTGCACGCGGATACTGAAGCCTTTTGAAGTGATTTTGCGATACAACTTTGTTGAAATCGTATCACGAGGTGAGACATTAGTACATACTTCGAAAAATAAAGTGCTATTTAAATACGTAGTCCTCTAGTCGAAGTTATAATTTTACACATCTCCATGAACAGCTTTTGTCATGAGGCCAATCGTGATACTTATTGCGATTATACTCGTAAAGCAACTGATACATACAGGAACTTCGTTAAATTTTGACAAAATTATACTCTATAAAATTTAACTTGATCTCTGCGACAGTAGAAGATTGACATTTTTAGAGTTGGGATAGTGGTGGAAAAAATCGATTTTCAAACAATGTTGTAATGAAATCGAATGAGTAGTTCTTTGAAGGTGAGAAATTGGATTTCATTTACTTTCTATTATTTAAGATCAAGTATGTACACATGTAAATAATGTTATGATATTAATTAAATACTCATAATAATGTAATGATAGTATTTATCGACGTTTTTCACTATTATCGATGCTAATGTAACATATAATTGGGTTTAGTTTAATTACACATGCAAAAAATCAAGTTTTATTTAAAATATCGCCAGTATAAACTAACGATATTTTAATTAAATCTCTGTGGTCACAATCATTCGTCGCCCATCACTAATCAGCATGCCCACAAAGTATGACATTGACAGGTACTGTCTGTACTATTAAGAAATTCAGGACTTCATGGGCGTGATTTTTCTGACAGCTGTCGCAGAGATCAAGTTAAATTTTATAGTGTATAGTGCCACAGCGCTAATTTTAAAAAATATATAATCCAATACTTAAGTGTAAAAAATATTTGGTAGTTTACCTTTTTTCTCAGAGCACCTATCTACATTGCAGCAACAATTACAGTCTAATATTTATTAGACTTTAACTAGAAAAAAAACTGTGCTCAATATTTAATAGTAGAGTTTTTGTCGAGAACAGAAAGAGAACCAGTAAGTAAATTAAGAATATGTAGGTAGTTAATAAATAAATAAAATATTCGGGACATCTTACTACGCATGTCTGACCCCAAACAAAAGAAAACTTGTGATATGGCTGCCAGAGACTGATATGCATTCTTATATATTTTTAAATACAAACTTACATAGATAATAAACATCCAGACACAGAGTAAACACCTATGTTCGTCAAAAAAATGCTTGCCTTAGAGGGGAATCGAACCCTCTTTGAATATTTATCTGCCAGTATCTACACGTGATTTAAAAAACCTGTAGGTACTCGATAATAGTTGAGTTTACGTCTTGAACAAAAATAGAACCAGTAAATGTAAGTACCTATAAGCAGGTAACTGTAGGTATTCCTTATTTCAAAACTTTCCCAAATCGCAAAGACATAACCGAACATTTTATGGCATCTTCAATGCGGAACGCAGGTCAAAGTTTCTACCACATTCCACCCGGTTTTTCCCAAAAAATATACTTCCACTAAAATAAAATACAAGAAATAGGGAGGGAAACAGCTCAACAAGTGTCAACAAAGGGGATTCGGGGAGTTTTTCTCCAAGTTTATTAATGTTCCTATTCCCTCAGATTTTCTTACGTTTCACGGGTCTTTTCGGGCAACAAATATACAAATATTATGTGTTTTTCCGTCATTAGTATTTTATATTTGCCCCAGTTAATGAGAACAAAACGATAATGTTTGCACATTTTTCTTTCTGCCAAATGAATTTTGACTGATATTTTTTTCGGGCTGCGTTCTCTATCTCGCATTTATCTAGGCGTGCTTTCTGGGCTATTTCTTTGGCATATATTTGCTTATTAAGGTCCCGTCGGACAATAAACAATCTACTCTTATAAAATTTATATCTGTTTTATCCATGTGTTTGGATGTACGACCTCATCAAAACCGCAATATTGCCTTGGATGCAAGCCTGTTCCAACCAGTCTTATTAGAGATTTAATTATAGGGGTGGCTTACTTTTAACAGTGGACTGCAACCACGAACAACGACAACTATGTGTTTTTCAGTCTATTCTTCTTTTGAAATCTTTCATAACTAACATTTAATCTATACCTACCTATGTTCCTACTATAAATGAGCTCTCGACCACATCCACAAAATCGAATAATAACACCGTTAACGCCTGAAGCGACAACCTAAAATCCTAAAACCAAACCTTTAGCTAAAACTTATTGAATTTATTAAATTCGAGTTAAGGTATGGCGTTAGAACAACGTTTAGTTTATAACATAGGTATATTGTACTCATGATAACCCACCATTGTTATTATTACATATCATTTTTAAAACTCGAGCCTCTGTATTACATTTTGATTAACTTAATAAACCACTTTAAAACAATCTGCTCAAAAATAAAACGCTTTCTCTGTATTTTCTCACATTTTTACACAAGTTGCTGAAAAGCTTACGAATTAGCCGTGCCTGTGAGCGATTCTCGGCCTACAGTTATGAAATTCATGAAGAAGCCGTATTTTTTTCTTTCTGTATATAGTACTTTTACAAATTTTTTGTCGCTCTATTCTATTTATTCATAGGTCTGCCGTTCTAGGTTTTAATAGACGTGAACTGAATTAATATGATACGGTTTGGTTTTCTTTAGAAGCAAATATTATTCGCAACGCACGTCAAAACATTAGTGGTGAAATACGTTCATACGTATGTATGCGGGATATCAGTAAAGGATTATATATAAATTTGCGGTGATTTGGAGGACTTTTAAACTGATGTTCTTGGTTTGTTTAGGCATATAAATAACCATGATGGAAGCCTTCGAGCCGCTTCAAAATCACCACACCAGAACTATAGTATAGTTAAAATCTCGCTGCAGACTCGGCCATAAATCATAATCGTAGAATCGTGGAGTAGGGATGTGCGCTTGTTGCGCGCGCGCAAGGCTATTATCGATTACGGAATTATTATTTCATATATTGAAAATTGGCAAAAATATATGGAACATGCAGAATTGCTGCAAGATGAAGACTTAAGAAAAGCACATTTATGCGAAGAGTTCATCATTCATGTGGATGATGATGACGATGACTCAAGAAGAAGAATTTTAATTTTCTATACGTAGTTTTATATATACGTTACTTTGTTTATATATTTAATATGCTTTGTTGTAAATTTGGTAATAAACTTAAAAAAAATAATGTTTTTTCATATCTATCACCCATTTATAAAATATATAAAACTATCGATATCACTCATCGACTGCAGTAATACACAGGACTACGTGTGGGCGTGGCCTGCCCATAAGGCACATGAGTGGGAAAGAGAGCGAAACACTCGAATGATTCATGACCGAGTCTGCAGCGAGATTTTAACTATACTATAGCTAATCTGCTCACAAGAACTTACTGTACCTAATAAAGAGCTTCTTAGCTATATTTTAATGCCCATTTTTTTTTACAGGCTTTTAATTAGTTTCACCTATCCGATGTCTGTCATCAAATCTTGCAAATTAAAAATCCACTTCCCGGTTACCGATTGAGCTGCATACATATGTAAATCGCGTGGCAATGCCATAATTATGATGACACGGTGTTGATCTAATGATGGAGCTGGAAGGTGGATATAAGAACTCTGTAATGAAACGACGCAACCCCACCGAGTTTTGGCTCGTTTGATTAGTCGTTTTTCAGTATAATTCCTGATTTTTTTTTTGCGATTAAGTCTGCGTTTTACTACAAACTCGCCAGGTAAACTAGTAAGGTAAGCAACGTCGTAATCGGACATACTGAGATGATACCTATTAACTCTATCTTTGAAAAGCTTTAATTATATGTTTCCTTATTTAAGAAAGCCGGTATTTCCAATTATTTTAACTAAAGTGTATTTCATATAATTTATGCAACATCAAAGATTTTTCCCTATCGTTCGCGCACGTTGTAACGCAATGTTTACAGTTACGCGATCAAAAGCTCTCAGTTGGTCTAGTTGGCGCAAACAGATCGTTCGATCGAAGTGGAGTTTACACTGCACCCGAGACCGCACAAACGCAAATAAAATGGAAACTTGTAGAACTTACCAGAACAACCAGAATAGTGTTTGTCTACACGACAGATGGATTTTGTGCCGTGGTGACCAAGCCGTGGTGGTCTACTGTGGTGGTCTAGTAGTAGAGACACTTGCCTTACAATCGTGAGTCGAGGTTTCAAATCCCGTTTCCGTACCCATGAGTTATACGGAATTTCACACCACTGGCTTTTCGGTGAAGGAAACCATCGTGAGGCAACTTAAATACGTCCGTAGAAGAAATTCGATGGCGTATGTGAATCCACCAGCCCGCCAGTGCGGGTTGGGCGCTGGCCCAGCGGCCAGCGTGGCGGATGTTGTCCTAATCACCTTCTTGGACAGGCCTACGTCCTGCAGTGTAGGATTGTTAAGAAAGCTGGTACAGACGAATTTTGTTCGACAAGTAAGTCGACCCTAATTAGTACTAGACTCAAATTAAAAGTACCTACATCAGGTATCCAAAAATGTTTGGATAGTGTCAACACAAAAGTCTGCTGTTCTGTGAAAATATCAGTTACTTTTTTTAAATTTCATTTTGGTTTCTATATAGGTATAACTTGAGAATATTGCCAGAATAGTATTTTACCACTACGTGAGCTAATATAACATCGCTTACTACCTTGATGATAAATTAAACGATCGAATCTTCAGTATAGTGGTATATTCTAATGGAATTGTTACTATTAATTACGTGGTAAATTACATGCGCTAATCGTGCGCTTTCCGTACTATGTCTATGCCTGTCTTACATGTATGCCTGGCGGGTGATGACTGGAGCGGCGCACTCGGGCTATGCATTGCATCCCGCTAGATCAGCAGAATGTAATGCCTGCTATAATGTGTTGCTACAGTACTTATCTACATTTTCAGTCAATTAACCTTGAGACAGCTGTTTTCGGCCTGATTTCTAGATTTGGACAAATTTCTAGAGACTTTCAAATGTTAAATATTATGAAAGGTGAAGTAGATCTGTAAATGTGTATCATGATTTTTAAACATTAGTTATACACATACCACACGGGTGTTAATATCAATGAAAACGTTTAAAATCTTCCTATTGGTGGTATCAAAAGTGTAAGTAGGTATAAAAATTTCGTGTCACAATTTTAATTGTCGAACTGCTCCAAACGGATTGATATTTTTTGTGTAATTTACTAGATCAAGTTATTTTTTTACTGTAGTCTAGGTTGACCCTCTCCAGATTTTTAACCCACGAAAAAGCCGATGAGGTTCTCAAGTCAACGCGTACTTTTAAATGTATTGTTTATATTACGATGATAATACATTTCATTTATTTTAAATTGGAACCTATAATAAAGCTCAGGAATACGGAAGAAGGATTATTAAATTACAGCGTAAAAAAACAATAAATTAATCCATCTTCAATAAACAAAAAGCTTAAGCTTCCGTTTTTTTTTTAATCATGCCTATCGTAAATTATTATAATAAAAACAAAACATCACGCATTTCTATAATAGTAAGATTTTGACGATTCTCTTTTATTGAAAAGGATAAACCTCAAAGTTGGTCGGTCTCATATAAATTTTATAGAAAATTCGTAGTTTGGTTTATATGAAATAAACAGTAATCTAAAAAAATTGGCATATCAAACATCGAGAGAACTTATCGAATTTTGTACGTAGATTTAGATTGCAATAACACTTGTACTAGGTACTTTTGGTGTAAAATATTTATCTTCTCTTTACTATATGGTAAAACGTTTACCAGATCAGCAAGTTTAAAAATAAACCCTTGCTATCTTATTCAAACAAACCCTTGCAAAACTATTAAAAACTTCGATCACTTTTGCGTTGAACACGAGGAAAATCAACGATCACAGCAGCCATTTCAAAATGTTCCATGCATTTAAATTAGCTTTTCTATACTTTACGTCGGTAAACAAACGATGAAGAGATTGCTTGGATGAAGAATGAGATAAAACAGCTTGAAAAGAGCTTTGTAGCTTTCTTTTTAATTAGAATAGACGTATACTGGAGACGGCTTTTTAGCTGACAATAAGGCTTGTGTAGTCGGAAACAGACTTTGCAGTTAGTCGTATCATTGTAGGAGGAAAAAAATAGTTAAAATATTATCTGTTTTTGGTAATCTGACATGTTTTCGTTGTGTATATTTTAATACAGAGCCTTTGGGCAGTTTACTTAAACTATCGCGTTTGCGTGTGACTCCATACATTTTGATTAGTTCTTCCTCGTTTCCGCCAGGGGCGCTGTACAAAAATGTATAGAGCCATATGGAAACAATTATATTTACAATTTACTTGTAAACCTGGACTAACCCCTCAAGTGTATCTTACGTAAGACTTTATTGTCAGGAAATAAACCCTGTGCTCATAATAAATGTCCTGTAACTTTATAAAATAAAAATGTTTTTTTTTTATACCGTACAGGTTTGCGTTTGACTACATACTGCCTGTATTGAGCAGATATGCGGTCTAGGGTGTAGCACGCTTACCTAGAAGAGACCTATTTACTCGGGGGAAGACCCACATTGCACTTAAGCGGGAAGACAGACCCAGGCAAAGCGTTCCACATTCTGGCTGTTCGTATGAGGAATGAGGATTCGAAACGCTTAGTTCTAACGCGCGGAATGTCCACCATAAAAAGGTGGCGCTTTGGTCGCGTCTGTCTAGCCGTACGATAGAAGAAAGGTTACGAATTTGCATTATTTGCCTTGTAGGTACTTGTAATAACTTGTAATTGTCAGTAGAGAACTAGAACACTTTTGTCAAACCTAAGCTAGGTTTAATAGTGTTTTAAGATTTATAACCTCATGTAAATTTTATTAAAATAAATTAAAAAAAAAAACTTATATTTATTCAATTAGCTTTTATTATTAACTTGGACAACCTTAAAAAAGCCTGCTGCAGCTAAAATAATATGGAAAGTTCCAGCAAAATTAATGATAAACAAAACTGTAACTATAATAGTAATTAATAACATCGTACTACATTTGAATGATAAATAAATTATATTCGACTCATCAGCGTGATTTCAAATAGGTACGCATAGTTCATCAGCAGGTATGAGTTTAAAGTAGGTTAACACGGAACAAATAGTCACGAAATCAATTTCCTATAGGCAAACCAAAATTAATAACATCAAATCATCCATAGATGGTAAATATTGGTAATCGAAATCATTTTCGAAGAGGCTGCAACCATATCACGCGTACAAAATGTTATTTACACAAAAATATACCATTAAAGATATTTTTACATCAATACGCACGCATAAAAATCTATGACAAAAGCAAATTGGCTTTACATAAAAAAGCTGTTGCCTATTCACTTTCCGTATGTAAACATGCCTATAATAAAATCAACGACATTTTAATGTACGTTAAATAAACCTGACACGCGTTTATTTCCAATATCCCTTACTGCATATTACACAACCTCACCCATCCATCCAGCACCAGGCTGTCTAATATCGAATACTGCATGACACAGTCGCATAAGTGTTTGTAAATGAAAACAGCGAGGGCGGGCGGATACGGCGGGCGCGGGGCCGCACGGTCTAGTCACCCGCCCGACGCCGGCCGGCGCGACCGTGCGATCCGCCTTATCTCAATAAAAATGGAATTGTGACTTTACGTACGTTTCACACCCACGTGACGATATAAGGTAAAATTACAAAAATACTACACTATTTTTAAATATTTTTTTGACAAATTTTAATCAGTTTTCAAGTTGTTTATAACTGTATTGAAAGGAAAGTGAATTTTTCAAGGATCTAATTTCGAATCGATCAAACCGGCGCGCTCAATTAGCCATCGTATGGTGACAGGGTTTAGTGATTTATTTTCGCGGCTATTTTTGGCTCTGAAATAGGATTTTACGCTGGGATTTCGGTTTTATCCCCTCTGTATCTAAGTGAAAGTTGACAACGTAACTTAGAGAAATGTTGGCGAGTGAGAGAATTTGCGGTCCAGATTTTCGATAAAATCGTGTACTTTACTTAGCTCTCTTTCGTAATTGCGATAAGCGATTTGAATAATTTACGTTCCATCCGTACCTATCTGTATGTTCAGGTACTTATTCAAGTGGGATTCAAAATTCTACGAAGTCGTGGTAGAGTTCTGATTCGAATTAAATTTAACTGAATAAACATAAATTGAATAGGATCTCTCAAACCTCCGTTTCCTTCAAATTGAATATTAATGATTCGAATTAAAATCACTCACTGTACCTCTCTACGAAATTTTACTACACAATATTAACTTAATTACTGAATGAAATTTTAGGTCAGTCAGTGTTCGTGACAAAAATACTTGTTTAATTCATAAAATCGCTTTAATGGTACAGATTAAATGAGTATATAGTTATAGTCAGTAGTAAAATTAAATTAACATAACTGTGTTTTATATCTGGGGCATAGGGTTATAATTTAAATAACTTGAATTATTTTAATTTTGCAGATTTAATATTTTGATATGTAGGTCAGTAACTTGAACTTGAGTACGGCAATTTTAATACGTCTAATTAATTACAAATGGCTCAGCCCTTCGCTGATTAACTTCAAAGTCGGAATTCTTTGTGCTAAAAATTAGAAGACTTTTACGAGAAAACATAATCAGGGGTAAATTTAACGAGATCACAAGCTTTTGTTATTTTAGAGATCCGTAAATTAGGCAGGCTTTAGTCGCTTAGTTCCATTCCAACCTTTTTGCAACTTTCATAACATTAGAGTGGTCTTTTTTTCAACAACATAAATGTACAGGTTCCAGAAATATTACTTTGCCATGCCATTTACACGTGTGTGCTGCCAAGTCTCAAACGAAACGTGAAATAGTAGGCTAGGATTTTATCTCTTTCATGATAGTACACGTTGTTCCAACCTTTGAACTAGTAGGAGTTTAATTATTCTCAAATTAAGGTGTAAAAGTGTACTGAGCAGGCAGGCGTGAGTGACCTAAAAATGGTTTGTACAATTGACTACTAAAAATTTTTCGTATACCAAACGTGTGGGAAGTCTGACATTTAGCTCTCATTTAGGAGATGGAAATGGAATGCATAAATGATTTTTATAAGCTAAATAACTGCGAATCCTCGTCACCTCGTGGGCGAAGCAAATAATTGGACCCTAAAACAAATAGGTCCGAGGATTACCGGAATGCCCAATTAAATACACCAATTATTATTAAACAAGGATATTATATTCGAAGGGGAAAATGCCCATATTTTGTTATAAAATAATGATGAGAAAGATGTTTCTGATTCAGTTTATTTTCTTGGCTATCTAGCGGGGTAATGTTGTCAGTCCGATGGGAACTTTTGAAAAACGGACTTCGCAATGAATTCTGTGTTTGGGCTCAGTTTTGTTATAAATCATAGCTTATATTGTATTATTTGTGTAAATAACTAAAAAAAGAATACATGTAATACATGTAATGTGATAAATAAAAAATATTTAAAACACAACTTTTGCTTTGCAAAGTCCAAAAACTTTCACACATATATTTTCTTATTATAATGTATAAGTTTTAGAACAGAGCCAACTCCAAAGGACTTGACAAAAGAAATCAGCTGTTCCAAATATCAAAAGTTGGTGTAAATTTTGTTTGCATCAGCATTTTTTTTCGACTTCGGGGTTAACATAGTAAAATTTATTCATAATGATGACTACATCTCTTAATTCCCCTTCACTTTGAAAAGCAACAAATTGTTTCTATAAGAAAAAATGCTTTAATATTTCTAATTGTTAAAAAGTATCTGTACAGTTAAAAATACGTATAGTGAGTGCAACGAGCAGTCAATTAACAGTCCTGGTAACAAGCTAACTTTGGCTAACTAAATGAAAACGACTAAGCTAAACTCGTGCGGGGGTAAATGTAACATAGTCGAAGTTGCTCTTGCATTTTGTGCATTACGAATATGTATAGTTACGTTTAGATACTAGGTACACAACTACTATAGGTACACGACTTACTCGTACCTGCATTACATAATATACGCTATAATTTTGAACCCCCTGATGCAAAAGCGGCGGAGTGTTATGAGTGTGTGTGTGTATGTGTGTGTTTGTGGCATCTTAGCTCTTGAGCGGATGAACATATATTATTTTTTAATGTTTTAATGATATTCACCATAATCGGTAATCGGGAGTGTTCTTAGACTATATTTCATAAGATGTTCAGCCGTTTTATAGTTAGCTATGTGGTAGAAATTTTATAGCGTTAGGTTTTGTAAACTGACGTGTAATGCGCTACTTAACTGCGGCGATCGATGAGAAACACCAAACAAACTATGCTCTGTGAACCGTACGTAGTTTTCGTGAAAAAAATTAATTAATTTGAACCTTCAGAGCTAACTCGCGACTGCCTCGGTGGCTCAGTGGTTAGTGACCCTAACTTCTGGGTCAAAGAGGCGTGGGTTCGATCCCCACCCAGGGCAAATATTTATGTGATAAGTAAGTAAGTAAGTTCGTATAGGCCGGGTGGCTAGCCCTGGTGTCAGAGTTTTTAGGCCGCCTGAAGGCCTCTGACATGGCTAAACGGTTAAAACAACCGGGACCTACAATTTTACGTGTCATCCGAGCCACGGTAGCGCTCAGTTGGAAAATGCCACCCGCGGTCACCCATCCAAATACTGACCGTGCGGAACGTGATGAACGTATTTATGTGATGAACATAAGTTACTATATATATATATATATATATAAGTATGTATTTAAAAATAAATATATGTAGTATATCAGTCTCTGGCAGCCATATCACAAGCTTTGCTTAATTTGGGGTCTGAGACCGTGTGTAAGATGTCCCCAAATATTTATTCATTTATTTAATTACAAAATTACACAACGGTTTTTATATTTCTTTAAAGACTTTGAGTCAAATTTATACGTACGTATAACCTATTACACAGGTACACAACCTTTTAATATCGACAATTTTATAACCATTGGAAAACTCGCTAGCAATATTCTGAATATATTTTGTTAAGTACCTACTTGACATTCTTGACAATTTCATCTTTAGAAAATCATTTTATTCAAAATACCGTGACCTATCAAAATCATAAGGCCGTTTAGATGAAAATTATAAGTTATAACGGTCATAATCAATACAACATTAAGTATCGAGCGTCAGTATCATAACTGTTGAGCTCATATAATGGAGGTTTTTTCACGAGCCAGGGTTTTTTGTGAAAACCGTGTAAAAAGGAAAAGTCCGAATTAAACTTGCTTATCGGGAGTTCTGTACAAAATAAAATAAATATTTTCTGTGATATATATGTAGGTACAAAGAAAAATTTGCTATTTTTGTCATTTTTGATCGACGAAACGGAGGAGGTACTCAATTCGACGCATATATTTTTTTATGTATAACCACGCATAACTTTTTACATAGTAGTCCGATTTCAATAATTCTTTTTTTATTGAAAAGAATATGCTTTAAAATTGGTTTCTTTTAAATTTTTGTAAAACTGTTAAATAGTTTTTGTAAAAATGTAGAATTTTTCACATAAATCAACATTTATGTGAAAAATTCTACATCGATCCGTGCGAAATATTCGCGAATTCTGTACACACCTTCTCGTCAATTTCTTATTTTATTTACTTCTTTCTAAATTCGTAAATTATCTGATCAAAATTGAGAAAATATTTGCCTTTAATTAAGGTTCATTTTATAAATATAGAGGATTCAAAATAAAATATTTCTTATTTTCATTCTTAGTTGTGTAGGTAATCTTTTTATATTTTTTAAATTATTCATATGACACGTCTTCTCAGCTACAAATACAAGTACGGAACCCCAATAAACGGTACGAATACTTACCGTCAATATGATGGGCACAATATGACGTAATTAGAATAATCGTCAAGCGGGCCATTATCCTGATTTGTGCCGAGATGAGTTGGATCACCTACACTTTGAGCCCTAACATTATGACTGCTATAAAAGTTGCGAAGCATAACTATAATACCTCAGTGTATGTTTTTATTAGGATTATCTTGATATAAGATCCAGTGTAATACAGAGAAAGAGTCGAGGATTGTGAAGTGAATGTGTTTTAATATTTTTGGTATCACTGCGTTAAATAAATAATAAATAATTATCAGAGGACGTCTTACGCACGATCTCTGACCACAAAATAAGCAGTTTGTGATATGGCTGCCAGAGACTGATATACTACATATACATATTTTAAATACATATTTATATAGATAGTATCTAAATAACACCCAGACACAGAGCAACCACCTATATTCATCACATAAATATTTGTCCTGGGTGGGGATCGAACCCACGCTTCTTTGATCCAGAAGTCAGGGTCATTAACCACTGAGCCACCGAGGTAGTGGAATTATTATTATTCACCATATATATTATTATTCACCATAGTCATCGTTGTCAAAGCCGTGGTGGTCTAGAGGTAGTGACATCTGCCTTACAATCGTGAGCAGGGGTTTAAATCCCGGTTCGTACCAATGAGATCTTTGGAATTTATGTACGGAATTTCACATCATTGGCTTTTCGGTGAAGGAAACATCGTGAGGCAACCTGCATAATTGTATATGTCCGAAGAAGAAATTCGACAGCGTTTGTGAATCCACCAACCCGCACTAGGACAGCGTGGTGGATATGGCGGATACCACCCTTCGTGGGTAGGCCTTCGTCCTGCAGCGGACTATTAAAAAGGCTGGTACAGTACAGTAGGTACAGTATAGTCATCGTCATATCAACTGTAGAACCTCCGTAGCTGCATGAACATACATAAAGCCCGATTACAGAGGCGCCATCGTAATTATATTAGCTAAATAGCAAAGTTCTGTTTCTTTTTCACTTTAGGCATTCGATAGAGAGAACGCTTTTTACGTTGCTATTAAATTTACGCTGGCGCTTCTATAATCGGGCTTATTATAATCTTACTATTCCTACTAATATACCCGAAACTATAAACGCGAAAGTTTGTAGTTATGGATGTTTGTTACTCTTTCACGCAAAAAACTACTGAACGGATTGAGATGAAACTTTGCAACAGTAATGTTATTATACATTAAAATAACACAGGCTATAATTTATAAAGATATTGCGTGATATTGTAACAAAACGGCCATGTCACATAGTTTGACTAAAGTGTAGAGTTTGTGAAGTTAGGGCTTGAAGAGTTAGGGCGTGTAGTTAGAGTTAGAAGCTTGGCTCTACATAATCTAATCACTTTTTGGTTGTGCAAGACAAAGTCTTGTCTTAGCAGCATTTTACATGAAAATGTTTTAGTTGGGGTAAGCATCTAATATTAGTAGGATTTACCAATTTCTTTATCATTGAAAAAATAAAAATGTGTTTTATAAGTGCAAACTTATATCCTTATTGACTTTCGTAAGTTACGTTCTAGTTTGAGATAGGCTTCTGCCCAAATCTCTAGTACTGGAGTCCAGCTCTAATCCTTAGATTAGCCTGGGCGTAGAAATAACTTTTATTACGTCAAATAACTTTTATGGTACTTATGAAGTTATAAATAAAGTCATAACTTTAGCAAGATCGACTTATTTATTTGTTTGTTTGCTTACATAGAACTAAATATTTAGAGGAGGCGACCCAATTGTTCATTATCATAATTTATCACTCGATTATCGATTTTTTTACTTCTCACGTCCTTATTTTAACAGTTAGCTATTACGAAAACTGGTATAGATAGATCACAACGTTAATGTAACGCGATGAAAGTTTAGAAATAGAGCTGCTCTGACATATATGCTGTATAAATAAGTAATGATTTATTTATACAGCATAAACGTCATCTATCATAATATATATGTATCTACTTTATAAATATATACGGTCTAAGCGTGAGATAATATTGTAACAAACTGTGCATGCAAAAGGTGACGTCCACAAGTGGTATATTATTCAGAGAAAAATCGAACCAAGATGATATATACATGCTTCCATCGTTATTTTACTTGCATTCGTAGCTGATTCTTCCACATTCATCTCGTAATTTGCTAAAATTAATAATTATAACCTACCAGTGTGACCAGTTAGTAAGTACAATGTGACAAATAAACACTTAAAAACTGTGTATAATTGGTAAAAATGCTTCTATTTAACAATTTGGAGGTTACTTAATCAGAGTTGGTAGAGATAAACTGCCTTTTGAGTCAAATATATTTATTTATAATAATAAACATCATTTACAAATTTTGCACGTGTTGTTTTTAAACTTTCGCGATTTGAACACATTATTATTATATACTACGGGGCTAATCGCGTACTAAAATTACGAGATAAATAAATACCTCCTCATCCCGACGTTTCAGCCGAGTTGCATCGAGTAGACTCAACACCGACCACGGTCGATGCAACTCGGCCGAAACGTCGGGATGAGGAAGTATTTATTTATCTCGTAATTTTAGTGCGCGATTAGCCCCGTAGTATATAATAATAATGTGTTCAAATCGCGAAAGTTTAAAAACAACACGTGCAAAATTTGTAAATGATGTTTGATATTTACAATGGATTTAATATACTGTCTACTCCCATTGTCTATTGAATATTATTGATTTGGTACTGGGAAAAAGCTCATTTGACTTGTCCATCTAAAGTTTCATAATAAGTCTACGTATTCTAAATATAACTTTTAACAAAACTCCCTCGAAATATCTAAGCGCAAAACTATTCATATAATTCAAAAGGTTTTCATTTATTTATTTCACATAAGTACCATAATGAAATTTGTATTATATCATATTACCCTCATTTTACTACGGCTCGTTTCCCCAAAAAATTCCCTTCAAATTGCGATTTTCGCATTCACCATTTACGTATTATTAGGTTATTCGATACGGAACGAAGTCAAGAGACATCGACCCACCGGTAGGGTTACCAGAAGAAAATTTAAAAGTCCGGAAAAAAAATTGTACCAGTTTTCGCTAACACTTTTGAGATTTTTTGCAATTTCGTCATCATTTTCATTATCAGCCGTAGGACGTCCTTTATTGAACATGGGCCTGTGTATTTTAAATAAGTTCCAACAAATTGTGAATAGTTAAAAAATCAAAGTCACCTCTTCCGTACGTCGACAAAAGTAGGTAGGTAGTTATAAAATTTTCGAACGGAGTTTTATTTTTACGCATTTTTGAGATTATCTTCATAGTTGAATTGCTATGAATAATGATGAATAATGTTGAGTGCAACATTGTCTATTAGAGAAACATCCCGTTTGAAGAGAAGGGGATGATGATCCAAGGAGAGTCTGGATAATGTCAAAGTAGTCTAGAGCTACAGAGCGAGATCAAAATAGCCTAAATTGCAACTAGACACGAATTCTAAAAAAATCCTGAAACTTAAAACTTTCGCAGTTGTACCAAAATCTCGAAAATAGTATAAAAAACTAGGTTTCAATACAAATCCTGTTAATAGGCCTCAAAAATATGATCAGGTCTAGAAACACTGAATTTTTTTCAAACTTTTAAACTTTGATAAAAAAATCTGGAAATTCAGGACACTAGGTCCTGAAAAATATTGATAAAAAGCTTAGAAATCCTTAGATCTCAGGACAAATCTTGTGACAATATGGTATCCCTAGCCGGAGCCCGTTCACTTTGTTATACGTACTCAAACTCTCATTTCCGAACTTGTATGCCCTGTGTATTGTTGGGGGAATAAACTGGAACTTTTCCACGTACTCGTAGATACCTTCTTACTAACTTGTGATAAATAGTTGATCCCACTGTGGGAACTGAAGTATCCATACTAATCGAAGTTAACATTTAGGTTGGCTCATATTAGAAAACTTATGATATGATATAATCCTACTAATATTATAAACGCAAAAGTTTGTATGTATTGATGTTTGTTCCTCTTCCACGCAAAAAATACTAAACGAATTGAGATGGAACTTCGCAATAGCAATGCTTACACATCAGAATAACACACAGGCTATAATTTATAAAAATATTGCGTGAAAGGAAGTTTGCCGGGTCAGCTAGTATTACATATTTATATTCCAATATTCGATTACTGTTTTATTAAGTTCTACGTACTGGCAAGCGCAGCGTAGTACGTTCACCAGTGATGACCTATGTATACATATAGGCCAGAAGGATGCAGGTCGTGTCCAACTAGTCTTATTGGTAATCTATAGCGGAGGCATATGTTCAATAGTGGATGTCCTATGGCTGAGAAGAAAATATTCCAATGTAGAAAGTTTCTCTAGGGTCTACAGGACGCATATATTCTACATCTTTGTTTCAATTTGGACTAAATTCGACAACGGTAGGTATATCGGTGTACAAAAAATATGGAACAGTTTTTAATGCTATCGGGGCTAATCTCTTAACAAAAAATGGTTGACCTTTTATAAAAAGCTCATCATATGTGTACAATGATATTCTAGATTTAGATACAACACGTAATTCAATACTCCGTAGTAACTATGAACTAGTCCGTACTTATAATTCTGTGTACATTAGGTATAATTTTTGGAATAATAATTGAAGCTGTGATCTCAGACCAAATAAAAAAATAAAGACAGAATGTTGTGAACAAACAAGTGAGGCCGACCAGAACTACACCTTGCCATGTACTGGCAATTACCCACACATCCAGATAACTATGAAACTACTCCTTAGCTTGTCAGTCAAACTATGGCGGCGCAACAGCGACGCACTCACACATGTATAAAATACCGGCCTCAATTGACTACGACGTTCTCTCTGGATTTTTTATGATATTTTCATTTGCTCTGAGGTTGTGATTTATAAGGCAGTTACTAATATTCCCAGTGAGCACCATCAAATCTCATTGAATGGTTTGATCGATCCAAAAAGCCATTTTGAAGGCTATCCGACTCCCTTTAGCTCACAATGATAGCAGTCAATCATCTTATTTGAAAATTACTTATCTATTGACCATCCACTAAAAGCATGAAAACTGATTTTTACGATCTTAGGTCGTTGTGCTCACAACGCGATTTTACATCTGTTAGATTTATTTACATTTAATGGACAATATTGATTTTATAATTTTTATAAAACGTGGACAAAGTTCGTTTTGCACACAACGTATTTTATAAATAGAAGGGGCGGATTTTGCCCCTAAAAGTCCAAATCAAAAAGTTCGAGAGCACGTTGTTTATCGTATCAAAAGCCACATTGGCTAAGGGTCGACACAGATCTAATAAGGCCCAGGGGAATAGTAACCGCCGCCCTTTTCCCCTTAACCGTGCGGGAATTTAGGCTATGGGCATACTCATTTTAAACAGATTTCTATAAAGAAGGAACATAGAACCTTGTTCGTCTGTATGAATTTTTTTTTGTGTATGTTCATCGATATTTTTGCCAATAGACTATTTGACAACATTGAAAATATTCTATTAATTTTGGTAATACATACAGATAATAGCTTGAAAAAGACATATTTCAGTTTATTTAAACTAAAATATGTCTAATTTTCGCAAATCGAACGAAATAAAATACGATATTTTTTTAACATTTTATCTGTGACGTAAACGCTTTAAAGGCGGCAACTCTGGTGACGTCACGTGCTGGTAAACGAGAATTTCTCGATTGACTGTTGTTTGTGTTACTTGTGTTTTGTGATTTCGGAGTAATATTATCGGATCTGTAAGTTACTTTTAAAGTATTTTTTGTTAATTTTTAGATGTGAACTAGCGTATTTACCAGTATTAACTAACGTTATTTACTAGTGAGTGTCGTCAAAGACCAGCGCCATTACAGAATGTCGTTTTTGATGGGATCTTGAATATCTATTATTTAACACTGATTTTTATTGTTAATACAGTAGATCTCTCGGAAATATAAATGTAGTGTGCTTAGTATGTACTAACGAATAATTTATAACGATTTTCAAAAACTAGTCAAATACCCTATTGTGAACCGAATATATTTTCTTTTATTTCAATAAATTATGTACCTACTCTTGAGATTTCAAAAATCAACAATACCTAATGTAAAAATTGTATACATCAGTTCGAGCGAACTGTTCATATTTTGTATTCGATGGAAGTCGGTATTGCCATTTTTTCGTATAATAATTATGTCTATTATGGTTTAGAT
Organism: Hypomecis punctinalis; assembly: GCA_949316475.1. NCBI lineage: Eukaryota > Metazoa > Arthropoda > Insecta > Lepidoptera > Geometridae > Hypomecis > Hypomecis punctinalis. The sequence continues at coordinate 18,534,372 of OX438802.1, forward strand.
TTACGAATTATTTTGCGCAAACTAATTAAAACAACATTGTTTTAAGAATCTTACATTTGTTTTTGAGCATTTACGTCACAATGCTGTGAAAATGCTAACTCGATTCATTTACATTGAGCTGATGTTATCATTAAAGAAATAATCGTTACTGTAACTTCTTAAACTGTGAACTTTACAAACAGCGTTTGCACGTGTAAGTGCCGCACAGGCACTGACTGCACCGCAAATTGGTCGTTTCACAAGTTATAAGCATTGTGAGATTACAAAATTAAATAACGAGTATATCATCACAGGGGTGTAAAGTGGAAGTATATGTAATGTGTAATTTAGAGTTATTCATCAGTCCTTACACTAATTAAAATAAGTTTTTTGTGATGTATGATAATATTATTTAGTATGAAGATGACTTCACACTAAATAATACTATCATACATTATTGGCCGTAATTTGGCCGTGTTGTAAATTGACCGTAATGTCACCATTACGGCCAATTTTCAACGCGAGAATAACCTTGAAATCGTAAAGCAACAACTAAGTATAAGTAAGTAAGTTCGTATAGGCTGGGTGGCTAGCCCTGGTGTCAGAGTTTTTAAGTCGCCTGAAAGCTTCTGACATGACTAAACGGTTAAAACAACCGGGACCTACAATTTAACGTGTCATGCGAGCCACGGTAGCGCTCAGTTGTAAATGCCACTCGTGGTAACCAATCCAAAGACCGACCGTGCCGAATGTTGCTTAATTTCCGTGATCGCTGACAAAAACCTAGTCAAACTTCGCTAAGAGTGCTACGTATTCCATGGTCCATAAATTTTGTTTAAAGTCAATGAACTTACCTATTGTAAAACAGCTGTTTTATATTGTACTAGTTTTTACCCGCGGCTTCGCCCGCATGCTATTTTGATTTTTGACGCAATATCATTATAATTTATAGACTATGTGTTATTCTGATATATAAGCTATATTATTGCAAAGTTTCATCTCAATCCGTTCAGTAGTTTTTGCGTGAAAAAGTAACAAACATCCATCCATCCATCCATCCAACCTCACAAACTTTAGAGTTTATAATATTAGTAGGATGACCTCAGAGTGGTCAAATATAATGAAAAGCACCGAATATTACTAAAACTATCATCTTCCTGACCAACACCCGATATTATCCTGGTATTATTATCACAAATCGTGGTAATAAAGTTGCGAAATATTACAAAATGTATCTTTACAAGTGCGCCCACTATACTGCCTGAACGCTCTGTAGAACATCATAATTAAAGCCAAATTAATATCTTGATAGATCTCAATTCATCAATAATTCAAACACTTATCTTATAATTACTATACGTGCGTCGTGATACCAGCGATCTCTCAAGTATGATATTGAATGGGGATCTATTAACTAGGCAGAGGTACACGTTATGGAATTTATACATATTTATGTATTGTAAGGTTCTAATATACGCGTAATATTGATCTTCGTGTGAAGGGTTTTGTTTTGTCTGGAGTGGGAAATGTTTTCTCTACTTCAATTTGTTTGCTGTATTCTCGGGGATTATCATAATTTCAAGGAATCGACAGACAGATCTTTTTATCCTCAGTGAACTTACTTTTTTTGTACGTATATATACTAGTTTTGTCTTGCAAAGTGCAGAGATTCAATAAAGAGTATAATATACTCATCATTGTTTATCAAAAACTTTCACTGTAGGATCAGCTCAAAAATCCAATTTCAAAGAAAAAATACGCATTGTCCCCTACCCCGCTACCTTGTGTACCTATTTCCGTTAGTAAATTGGTGACGCAGTATGACGTGACAAGAAATATCCGTAACCTTTGATGTTTAGAAGTGTCAATACCTATTTGTGCCTAATATTATACAGCTAAAAGTGTGAAAAAAATATAATTGCTTATAAGTCTTAAGCTTTAATATACTCTCCATTACATTAACAATAAATTTGTCAAATAAGTGGTCAGCTAACTGCAATGTAGAACTGTTTTTTTTTTCATTTTAATGGTAGACTATATCTGCCAATTGGAAGAAAATTTGGAGAAAAAATTATGTAAAAAAAAATGTCAAACCCAATTTTCTAGACACAAACTACTCTAACAATCCTACCCAGCTAGCTACCTTGTACACTTCCGTTAATGAATTGGGGACACAGAATGACGTGCTAAAAGCTTAAAATACTACCTTGCCTTAAAGTTTTAAAATTAAAGTAGTTTCTGTATTTCAGTAGTTTTGGCATCTACAATCTAAAAGCTGTCTCCAAAGCCAATTTCCAAGACAAAAACCAAGCTATTAACCCTACCCGGCTACCTTGTACACTTCCGTTAGCAAATTGGGGACACCGTATGACGTGATAGGAAAATATCCGCAATCAGGCCGTGACTTCCCCGCCTGGTACCGGCGGTTCGCAAATTTACTACTACTCTTAAAAGCCCGCCCGCCGGCACGTTTATAAGCGCTATAAACTTTATATGTGTAATTTACTTTGCATAGCCCTATTTTTATTTAGAAAGCGTGTTTGTAATTGGAGTATTTTTCGATCGGTTGAGTGCGAGTATGTTTATTTCAAAGGAAGGATTTCGTAGTCAACGACATGCAGCAACAACTAGATAATTTTTTGCAAAAATTTGCATGACCGACTTCACCCGTGTACAGAATTCGCGGATATTTCGCACGGATCGATGTAGCATTTTTCACATTATTGTTGATTTATCAAAAATGGCTCAGCCGATTTCGACAAAATTTTAATGGGACCAAATTCAAAGTACAATCTTTCTAATAAAAAAAAAGTTATTGAAATCGGATCACCATGAAAAAAGCCATGCGTGATTACATAAAACATACTCGTCGAACTGTATATCTCCTCCGGTGGTTCGTCGGTTAAAAAGTCTGAAAAGGTCTGAGTCAGCGTGCTTCATCTTTGACCACAACGTTACTTACCATCAGGCGAGTTGGTGATCACTATAATAATATCGCCGTAAATACTAGATACACTCTAGTTATTGATCTCTAAAAACTCTACTAAAAATAGTGTGCTCTACTGTAGAGCACACTATTTTTGAACAATTGGATTATCTCTAAACCTTCAAGGGTCTGCGGATGAGCCAATTGCTTTTTATGTAGTAGTAGTTTAAGTATGTAGTTTTAGCTTAATAAGAAACAGTACTGTATTTTGTTGTAGTTAATAAAAGCACTTGCCTTATTAAAATGTAGAGCACATAATTAAGACATTCTGTAGCTCAGAATAGAATAGCTATTGTTTCAGTGTGGTGAAAAAAGTTATGCTAAAAATGTGAATTGACGTCTACACAGTGTTTTTGATATTACAATATCGAAGTTTATGAAACGTATTGAAAACAAAATACTTCGTTGAATAAATTAGGCTAAAATTTGAAGCCACAGGCAAACCTTTGTTGGTGTCGTGTTTACCTTTATGAAACAATGGAAAAAATATACTATCTTACAAGTAAAACTTTTTGAACTACCAAGCCTGAGCCACGATTAGCCCGACAGCCCTCACCCACGATCCATCAAATCCATTATAAATACAGGAGTGCTTACCAATATTCATAACGATTTCGCCGAGTCACCAAACTGCGCATGTTCCTGTATTGTGATAAATTACCCTTCAGTCGTACGATCGGATTAGTCATTAGCTACAATTTGTATAAAGTTTCCATACCCTAGATTATGATATTAGCAGTAAGGGTTTAAGCGCCTTTGTAGCATTGCTCATTTACTCGTACCTACTGTTTGGACAGTAGGCTAGCGTTCGCAATAACCTGGTATCAATTAGCAACATCACCATATTAGCATTATTTCTTTTTGTTCTCGTCAAGACGAATCAGTTGAGCCCAAACTCGAATTACGTCTACTAGAGTTATGTCTTGTTATCGTCATATAGGGGACCTTTTTCCATTAGTAGATTTACTAAGACTGGAATGATGATTATGTAACCCGCTGTATATACGGGGGTTACAGATTACGTCCCTTTTTTTTTTATTGGGAAATTACAAACCACAGACTCCAGGGTCTGTGCCTTTTGTTTACTAAAATATTCAATTATTCGATTTTACTGTACAAAAAGAGTTAGTACCTACAATAGAGATGGGTTAGTTTAAATTTTAGCCTAAGTTAGTAGTTTCGGTGCATTGCGTGAATGCCACAAGCAGACCGGCGACCCGCATGCAGCACCCGATCACGAGTGTGACGCATGTGCCAGCCATCGCTCTCCTCGACCATATTTTAGGGAAGAGAACGACCCGACACACGACGCCGCCGCAAGAAGGAGCCATCGATGGCGAGAATGAATGCTCAAGGCATGCACGCAATGCTAAACTCTAGATATTACACACTTGCTATGATTTATTTTGTGAAAGCGATCATTCGCAGAGTCCGAGGCTACGACTCTGTGTTACTCGGTGGTTTCAATTCTGCTTGTGATCACTCCCATGTCCTTCTATAACAACTCTGTTGCCTCCTCCCGGCCCAGAGCCTCCATTACCGCCTCGTTCCGATCTCTGATGGCCATCTGCAGGTTGTACTCTTTGATGGCCCTCAATGACGCGGAGGATGCTCGCCGCACGAATCGGCTTATGGCATCATCTTCGATGTCGTCGGCGTAGTAAATGAAAGTTCCAGTGCGCCGTGATAATGCAACGACAGCGTGTGACACGCTCTCGTGTAGCTTCATTCCAGGCTTAGTTTTGATGGCGATTACCGACTCGTACGTTAGTCCCTGAGCTTCGTGGATGGTAAGGGTACGTGATCCTGCGCCCTCTCCATAACCCTGGCTGGTGAGGATCTCCTTTTCTTCCTGTGTATGCACTAAGAAAAGGGTGTTGGAGAGGGTTTTGGATATTTGAGCCCCCTTGAACCTTTTCTGCTCAAGAGACCTAATACGGGGAGCTGAGGAATATATACCTGAGTATATTTCCCTCAACGCATACGCGACATCCATTGGGTTCCTATGTGTGCAGAGCAACTCCTGGGTAATGTTTGCAACCAGGGTCGGGCGATGGTACCTCATCTCGAAGAGATTATCTCTGTCGATATAAGGCAGCTGATTGACATCTCCAATGAGGACAAGATCGCTAGCACCAGACAGCCTTGCAGCCATTATTATGGCTCCGAAGTGGTTCATTAGAGCTTCATCCACCAAAAGGCGGCTGAAGCTCTCTTTTCCAAAACCATTGACGAGGGATGAAGCCATGGTTCGCACTCCCTTTTTATTTATATATAGAGCTGCAAATAATGAGACGTTTGGTTACCGACACACTTACCTACCTATGTATATAATGCATTTGAATGACCGAAACTATATTTCATTACCCATTATATATATAGGTATATCTATAGAACTAATTTCTGCTTACTTTCCTGCTAAGTCACACCTGCCAGACATGTTTGCTACCATGCCTTTTACAATTTCTTAATTATCTAGACGCGCGGAAGCGCCATTTGAGCCATATATTCAAAGAAAACTGGCGACCGACGCAGCGGCCGTATGTAGGTAATATCACACGAACCCCTATGTAGATCTTAATTCTTTTGTTAGAAAGTTGGCAACGACGCTTATTATGATTCTGATATTGAACGCAAGGCTTATATTTCACATTTATGTTTTTGATAAGATCTAAACTACACTTTTACTACTTTTTTTTACGAGTGGGAAATTTTCCAAATATGCCCGACCGCTTTGGGGTGCAATCGGGTTATGTAGGATTGTACCCACTAAAACCCCCTCGGTGGCCAGCCTGTGTGCCTTCTTGAGAGCTCCGGGATCTCCAAAAGGAGCGCACCGGTGCTCCCGGCACTTCGTGTGTCTACTCGCCTGGTAGTAGACCAGGCTTGTACGGTCCTGTACGACAGCGTTGCCACACACGCTGCCGTCCTTCTCGGGCCCGCTTGAGTGGATGGCCAGAGCTCTCACCAACTTTGACCACCCAGGAGCCCAGGGGCCCCTTTTAGTAGGCTCTTACTACAGGTAGGGGATACTGATGCCGTATACTAGTGCCCCGACACAGGGCTAAAACTACAGTATACACCTACCTGGTTAAATCAGTGCTTTTCTTTTTGTTTATTTAAAACAAATACCATTTTTATTAAATAAAGTTTGATAACAAACAGTAAGCCGCAACTTTCAAGGTTTATCTCTACTTATTTGATGTTAGGTTAGAAATAGTTATTAAGTATCTGTTTACGTTACATCGAAGTATGAAAAAATTCAAAGTTAGCTTGACCCGTCTGTTAGTCAAATAATATAATAGAAAATAATATGGCGTAGCTTCATAGGTCAAAGAAGTGAAGTTACTTTACTGTGTATAGTGTAGTAACCCAGGCAAAGCTAAGCGGTTTTCGACGTCGGCGCACAAAGCCGGGTTTCAATTTAACATAACTTTCGGGTGCAATAGACGTTTATTAAAATATAGTTGCGGTCATAATCCGGATTTGAGGGCGGTCTCACGTAGACGGTAACCCGCCCGAAGTCCGGACTTGCGTATATTAATCTTGCCACCGGTGACGTGGGTTGCCCAACTTTTTGAATAAAGCATCTTAGGATAGATAAACTATTTTTGTAATCTTATAAAGACCCTTACTGGTTTTACCTGAGGTTTTATAGTGGAGGTTAGTGACTGTCCACGACGATATAATAGGTACCTACTTCGGAACTCGTGGCAACGTAAAATGCATGTTTGGTCTAAGCTTACAGGGTTATTAATAATCAATTAGCACCCTTTTAGGGGCTTATTCTGTACATCAATACTAAAAACTTTTGTTCAGCGACTTTTGACAAAACTCAAAAAAAATGTTGTTCCATAGAAAAATATTCGTTCAGCCGCGACAAAATGTATGGAAAAGCTGTTTTTTTGACAAAAATCGCACAACAAAAGTTGTTAGTTCTGATGTACAGAATAAGCCCCTAAGAGGGTGCTAATTGATTAGGAATAACCATGTATATCATATGGAGAGTATAAAAGCACACATCTATAAATACTAGAAGATATCGAATAAAGTTATGCCTTTTAGAAAACCCTGCATAAGCTGCATCCATACATGCTTTTCATCACGAAAGCTGTAATATTTTTCTTTTTTATTATTTCTTCAAAGCCTGTTGACTTCTTCATTTCAAAAGAGACGACTCTTATAAGGGAAGCGACTTCAGTCGACTAACTTGTTTAATATTCCAAAGCATTGCCGTAGTTCCGCCAAACGAAACTAGATGGCGTTAGTAAACGAGCGCCCATTCCTAGATCGCGGTGGTAAGATTCTCCGTACAATGGTGGCACTTGCCTCGACCCGTTTTGTTTTGTGTGTTCTGATACAGCTGTAATTTATTGCATAAATATAAATATATGCATACAAAGTCTACGGTAGTATTATTTTTGGGATCCAAGGGCGACATTGGTCCTAACGAGTCGGATATACGGCACAGGACTGCAGTGACGTCAGTGAATCCATTCAGACTCATCGCAAGGAGCTCGGACGTGGACCGGGCTTGGAAGAAGACGAAACTGGACCGGACCGGACTGGCCTGAACTGGAACACCTGGACTCGCAATTGGAAGGAGCAACGTCACTATAGTAAGCGGAAACAGTGATATATTGAAGTGACATCAGAACTGTGAGTACTTTGAACCTTATTGACTTGTGCACATTGTGATAGAAAAATTAAAGGCAGGAACTTGTAAAATTTAAAAGTATTGCATCATTCAAATTTAGTCAGAGTGTTTTGGACTTAGAATAATTCGCGAAAAAACGCTACTACGGGGAACCTATGCCCAATTTTTCAAAAGTGTTAACAAATCCAAACACATAGAAAAATTTTGAAGAAAAAGTCCAACACTTAGAAAAATTTTGAGAAAAGTTCTGAGACTTAGAATACTTTCAAGAATAAACTAAGACATAGAAATATCACAACTCAAGACCGAGACTTAGGAAAAATGCAGTCGAAAGTTAACATACAGGAAGACTTATATCAATGCATTTCGAAAGCACGAACTAACTTTAAAAAATCGCCTCAAGAACGACTTTCATCCGAAGCTTATTTAGCAGTCAGACTTAAATCACTGGAGGATTTATGGCAACAATTCGCCGAAACTCACATCGAAATAGTTAGAGATACAGCCAGCGATGTTTATAAAGCGAGCAAATATGTAACGAGTGATCAGTACGACAACACTCAAGAGCTATTCACCATATACAAGTTTGAAATCATGGAGAATCTAGAGAAACTCAAGGAGCAAAGACGTCTTAGCAACTACGGTCAACCAGCGCTAACATCTAAAAATCAGTGCCTCAAACTGCCAAAGATATCTATACCTACCTTTTCAGGAAAGTATACTGAATGGACAAGTTTTCGAGACCTATTTCAATCGTTGGTTCACAAAAACGAGACTCTGGATGATGTACAAAAGTTGCACTACTTAAAAGCACAGCTGCGCGATGAAGCAGAGCAACTGTTAAGACACATTCCCATCACCAGTGAAAATTATGAGTTGTGCTGGAAGCTGCTTGAAGATCGCTACGATAATAAAAGATATCTCGCTAACTGCATCTTGAAGAAGTTCATGGGTCAACGAAGTCTGACGTCAGAGTCTGCTAGTGCTTTAAGAGAACTACTTGATTGTACTAACGAATGTCTGTTTGCTCTCAAAAATCTAGGCATCGATGTTAATTCATGGGATACGATTGTTATTTACATTCTTAGTTTGAAGTTAGACAGTGAAACCAGAAAACACTGGGAGCTTAAAATTAGCGAATCGTCCAATGAATTACCATTGCTGGAACAGTTTAACGAATTTCTTGAAATAAGATCTCGCGCTTTAGAATTTATCGACCCTAAATTGTTAAACAAATCTCGATCTCGCGTAAATCAAGTGCATTACTCAACCAATGATGCAATCGCATGCATTTATTGTAAAGAAAGTCACCGATTATGTCATTGTAAGAAATTTTCCAACGACGATATCGACACACGACGTAAATTCGTTCAGTCCAACAATTTATGCTTTAACTGCTTAGAGGCCAATCACTCCGTCTATTCTTGTCGTCACATCTCTAGGTGCCGTTTATGCAAAAAGAAACATCACACCCTTTTACATCCCAAGAACACCACCTCTTCAACCGACGCTTCCCGGTCATCGAAGCAAGATATTGCTCCTGCAATATCAGAATCTCAAGGTACTGCCTCCAGTACTCCATCGCATGTTACAGCTTGCTTCTCGAGTGCCAGTAGCCAAGTCTTACTTGCTACAGCACTGGTCAACGCCCAATCAAAGTCTGGATCTCTTGTAACTCTTAGATGCTTAGTCGACCAAGGATCACAAGCTTCTTTTGTAACCGAATCAGCGGTTCAATTACTCGGGCTGAGAAAAACTCCGCACAACAGCTCCATCGTGGGAATAGGAAGTGATTCGAATACTTCTCTTGCCTCTAAATCGAGGGTTTCAATTCAAATTCGAGCACTTCATGACCCAGATGTCAGGTTAACCATTCAAGCTATTGTGCTGAACAAGCTTACATCAGTGCTTCCTTCGAAGCATATTGTGGTTGAGTTATGGCCACAACTCTCAGGCCTAACTCTAGCAGATCCATCATTTGGAACACCTAACAAAATAGACCTTCTTCTCGGAGCAGACGTCTATGGCCGGATACTTCTAGAAGGTATAATCAAGGGTCCACCCGGGTCACCAATAGCGCAAAAAACTACGCTGGGTTGGATTCTATCCGGGCCCATAAGAGTTCCCGAATCTGAAGGTGACCCCAAAATGTTGTGCAATCATGTACACGTCAATCCGGAAAATGATCTTTTAAAGAAATTTTGGGAACAAGAATCGGACGCAGTAGTCATCCAGTCACACCTCACCGAAGACGAAGAAAGGTGCGAACAGATCTTTGCATCGACTACACAAAGAGACGCCTCGGGACGATACATCGTCAACTTACCGTTTAGAGACGAAGATCCAGGGTGCCAGTATGGTAATTCAAGAGAAATTGCAACGAAACGTTTCTCTCAACAAGAACGACGATTACTCAAGGATCCAAACCTGAAACAAACATATACCGACGTCATTAAAGAATACTTGTACCTAGGACACATGGAAGTGGTGCCAAAGGCACAGCTAGATAACCCGAAAGCAATGTACTTACCTCATCACGCCGTCGTGAGAGAGAACAAAGATACTACAAAAGTTCGCGTCGTTTTCAATGCTTCGGAGCCTGGTACTAATGGTGTCTCGCTAAACGACGATTTATTGGTTGGTCCCACGCTACAAGATGATCTTCGCCATATCCTGCTGAGATGGCGAAGCCACCCGATATGTTTAGTCTCAGACATTGTTAAGATGTATCGACAAATCAAGGTCCGTGAAAAGGATACAGATTTTCAACGACTGTTGTGGCGTGATAACCCAGACGAAGACCTGCAACATTTACGTATATTACGAGTTACGTTTGGAACTGCCTCAGCGCCTTACCTTGCGGTACGATGTTTGCAACAGCTATCTCGTGATGATGGTGGAGAATATCCGTCGACATCTGAAAAAATAAGAAAGGATTTTTACATGGATGACCTAATGACAGGTTGTGAAAGAATAGAAGAAGGAAAACAGATCTATCAGGAGATGACTAAACTACTATCAGGAGGAGGATTTGAACTTCAGAAATGGAGTAGTAATAGCGAAGAACTGTTAAAGGAAATAGACAAGGATCAAGGAGAGACAGATATGAACAGAAAAATAAAAATCGATACTTACATGAAAATCCTGGGACTTACCTGGAACCGGAATGATGACAACTTTGAGTACGCAGTGCAGCTCCCGCCGGTCACGATTCCTGTAACAAAAAGAAAAGTAATATCGGACATTTCCCGTTTATTCGACCCATTGGGATGGTTGGCGCCAGTAATTATCACAGCCAAAATATTTATCCAAAAATTGTGGCTCTCAGGAATTGAGTGGGACGATGAGCTTCCCTCTCAATTACTGAAGGACTGGCTAACCTACCGTAATGATTTACAGCAACTTACCAAGTTTAGACTTCCACGATGGCACAATACACGATCAGACGACCTCCTTCGTGAGCTTCAAGGTTTCTGTGACGCATCAAATGACGCCTTTGCGGCTGTGGTCTACTTACGTGTCATAGATAGTCAAGGGAATGTACACATAAGCTTAGTCACATCAAAAACGAAGGTAGCACCCATTAAGCAAATTTCGATCCCAAGACTAGAGCTTTGCGGAGCAGTTCTTCTGACTAAACTGTTAGTTGAAATAGCTTCCGTATTAGGCATCCACAAAACACAAATCCATGCATGGACCGACTCCTCTATAGTACTTGCCTGGCTTAACAGTAGACCTAACCGATGGAAAACCTACGTAGCGAACCGCGTGACGGAAATAATCACGGCTGTAGAACCTCAACAGTGGTCGCACGTCTCATCGAAGGACAATCCGGCAGATAGCGCATCGCGTGGCACGAAGAGTCTGGAACACGAAGAGCTTTGGCAAGAAGGTCCGATGTGGCTGAAAGAAAAAACCATAAATTACAAAAACATCGATAGACAGGATACAAATTTAGAAGAGAATACAAAACGCATATGTGCAGTAAATACTCACCAAAATCCAAAGGAAGACTCAACAAAGGAGATATTATTGCGATTTTCCTCTCTAACTAAACTCATTCGCGTGGTTGCTCTCATAAAGCGATGGATGCCAGGAAGCAAGAAGCAATCACCCTCTAAATGGATAACTACAAAGGGAATACAAGACAGTCTAAAGACCTGTACAAAGACTTGTCAAGCAATGGAGTTTTTAGAAGAGACTACAAAATTGAAGGAAGAAATGGCCCTTTATCCCACCTCATGCTCCAAACTTCGGAGGATTGTGGGAGGCAGGCGTACGGGTTACAAAACACCACATGAAACGCATCATCGGATGCTCCACCTTGACATTCGAAGAAATGTCCACTCTTCTCTCGCAAATTGAGGCCTGCCTCAATTCGCGCCCAATTTCCAAGATGAGTACTCATCCTCAAGATTCAGCTCCACTGACACCCGGTCATTTCCTCATTGGTGAACCGTTAATTACAGCACCGGATATAAGTTACGAAAGTGCTAATATAGGAAACCTGCGACGATGGCAACTCATCCAGCGAATGACGCAGAATTTTTGGCGACGATGGTCCAGGGAATATTTGACACAATTTCATCATCGCTACAAGTGGACTCATCACAATACGGAGCCAAACGTTGGAGAAGTGGTGTTGGTGATGGAAGACGATCTTCCTCCAGCTCGATGGTTATACGGTATCATCGAACAAAAGCATACTGGACTGGACGGAATTACTCGAGTTGTCAGCTTGAGATGTAAAGACACTATAATCAAACGTCCTGTTTCAAAATTATGTTTGCTACCTGTGTCAAATTAGGTTGTTAGTAGATGGATAGGTTTATCAACAATTGTTAATAGAAGATTGGTTCCCTAACAATACGTTACAATTTGAATTTTTATGTTATATAGTTTTATGTTATATGTCTTTAGCTAGTTGCATTTCAAAATTTTTATATCATATTCTTACTTTTTGTTATACTACACGTCATGGTGGGCGGTAGCCATTGTAAGGAAAATTTTGTCAATTTCTCCTTGGTGGGCGGTATGTTTAATATTCCAAAGCATTGCCGTAGTTCCGCCAAACGAAACTAGATGGCGTTAGTAAACGAGCGCCCATTCCTAGATCGCGGTGGTAAGATTCTCCGTACAATGGTGGCACTTGCCTCGACCCGTTTTGTTTTGTGTGTTCTGATACAGCTGTAATTTATTGCATAAATATAAATATATGCATACAAAGTCTACGGTAGTATTATTTTTGGGATCCAAGGGCGACAAACTTATTAAATACTTCAAACGCTTTAACTTTTATGCATCCTATTACCATGCATAATGGAATAGGCACATTCTATGACAGATTCTTAGTAATTTTATTATTTAATTCAGAAAGTAATGAACAATACTCGCTTTTAGCAACAGAAGGTATCGATAAGTAATTATTTCCTCGTAAATTATGGCAGCGCATTGACTTGACGTGATATTAGCTCACGATAAAGAATATAAAACATACGAGTGCCGGTAATTTGCAGACAACGTGAAAGTGAAAGATTAGATACAAACTATTTCGATTATAGTTTTAAAAGACCGCGAGGTTGCGCTGGATACAAGCTGCTACCAACCGGTCTTATTGGAGATCTTTAGGGGAGGCCTATGACCAGCAGTGGACGTCATAAGGCTGATGGAAGGATGAATTTAATTCTAATTCTGATCTTAATGCTCAATAAAAACATATATCTAAGGGTCACAAAGCGACTTGAGTGCCTACTAGCAAAAGTGTACCTACTTGCTTACTCCAACTGTTATGTACGAGTATGTCAAAATTACTTTTTCATCACATCGATTCGAAAAGGACTACTTGGTTCGCCTTTAAGTGCGCCCAAAGTTGGTGTTTTCTATAAGGAACTTTATAAGTGCGCCGGAATTAACTTTGCCGCGCACTTTTTGAATTTGGAACAAATAAGTGCGACGGAATGAACTTTCCCGCGCACTTATTGAATTTGGAACAAATAAATGCGACAGAATGATCTTTGAATTTGGAAGTATTCGTAATACTTAAATTTTTATTTGTTATCATTTAATTTCAATTTAGTTGTTACTCTACGTTTTCTTAAATAATAATAATAAAATATAGGCGCCAATTATTTTCTCATAGAGATGAAGAAAAGTAGAGTGTACCACTCGGGCGCAAAATATATTTTTGGCTCGGGCGACGTACTTTGAATCCACTCGCTACGTTCAGGATTCTACTAAAGAATCCCTCGCTACGTAAAAATATTATTTTGCTCCCTTATGATGAAATCTACTATTCTACTTATTTCTTTTATTTACTGTCTTACTACTCATGCAGAGAGAGATCTCGATAAAACCAAAACAATGTGGATAAAATTGCCATGAAAATTGTACCATAGTACCATAGTTACTTTAGAGACTTGAAATTTCATTTTACGGAGCGCGAATTTTTCGATTTCTCTTTTGGTATCACTGCGACACATTCATATGTTTTCCTAGAAACGATTTACACATCAATGGCTTTTAGTAATTTAGCTAACAGTTACACGTTGTTGTGTTGATTTTTTATTTTGCTACAAACGCGTCATCCGTTAACTTGCCATTTTTCTGTGTTTTAGCCTATCGCGGTTGAACAAATACCTACAGCTCTCTAGATATTGTACAGATAATACAAACTTGAGTAGTTATCCTTATATCTCCTATTTTTTCGTTATAAAACTTGTCCCATTGCTGATCATGATCACTGGATTTTTCTTCTTACACAAAGGTTTATTTTAACATAAACTTAAGACTCACAATAACATTTTTACTGAATCTCGATTGAAAGATACCTTGTACAGGTTTCTTTACAATATTTTTCTTCACCATGTGAAATAAACAGCAAGCAATGAAATTAAATTACAAAAACATAGTAATCATTATAATTATTATCCATAGAACGTCCCCTGCAAAATTTATACATCTCTTAAATTTCCAATAAAAGTGATTGGAAGTGAATTACGGAATCTTTAAAAGCTTTAGTTTTAAGAATGTTTGTAAAAAATACATAATCTAATTTGGATAATAAAAAATATCTAGGTGAAAAATATCATACGAGTAGGTGGGCGACTATCAAGTGTGTGACTATTCGTCGGGTTTTAGCTGGACTTTATGAGCAGCGTTTTATGAGCTGTGGTATAATATTGTTGCATACGGTTTCCTGAATTTTCGAGGAAAATTGTTGAGCCGATTTTTGTATGACGTTTCATTTGGTAGAATTATTGTTAAAGATTAATGACAAAAAACGCTTGGAACATTTATCATTTGTCAAATCTTCCATTAGGGCAAACAACTATTAGACGAATATTGTTTCGTCGAATATCGTCACATTAAAGATTAGGTGTGAAACAAAAAATAAACTGTGTTAGGTTAGAACATGACAAACAACGCACGAGCCGAGCGAGCGCAGAGAGCGTACCTCGGCAGCGGCCGGCGAAGTGCCAGAAGCAAATCGCTTATGTAGATTAGGTGTGAAACAAAAAGTAATCATCATTATTATCAGCGGTAGGACCGATTGGAAGCGGCTCGCATCCAAAGTGACCCTGCAGTTACAATGAGACAACTGGAACACTTCTCAAATATTTAGTGTTTAGTTTCTTCTATCTCAAAGATTTAGTGTTTAGTCGCTGATTGAGGCATTTATTTTCCCTCGTTTTTTTCGTCCATTCAGTTATTCCGTATGCTATTAATTCAAATCAATTTTTGCGTTGTTCAAATTAATAGACTCTCAATTAAATACTACCCATTCAATTTTACATCGTAAAAAAACATGTATACATAATGAAGATAGCTTCATGAATCTGAAATTATCAGAGCACTTACAAGAATAAAGTTAAAGCAATCTGCTCACACCAAGCGTTATTTTACCCACAAATTTTCGTCAAACTCACAGCTATTTATCTCCTCACCCACTAACATAAACTCACGGTTGTTTACCCAAAGTAATTAAGTACACGTTATATAATAAATTGTATAACAATAAATCTGATTATGATCCACAGCTACCGCTATTATCTACCGCTTTGTGCGATAAGTGTGTGTATAGGGAGCTTGTTCTTGTAATGTGTTTACTTTTTGTAATACGTTTGATTTGAATCTGCTCATGTTATACTCGGTTGTTATTACTTAACTGAGAACTAAAAATAAAGAAATGGTTGTGCAATGTAAAGGTCGCGTCCACAAGTGGTATATTATTCAGAGAAAAATCGAACCAAGATGATATATAGGTACATAATTTGAAAGCTTGATTTATGGGCTTCTCAAAAATATTTAATTTAGTTTTTTTTATCCCTCCATTGTTTTATGTGTGAAAAATAAATTGTATGAAAAACAATAATACAGCTATATTTTTTTTTCTAGTTTAGCAATAATAAAGTGCTTGTATCGTTATTTTACTTGCATCCGTAGCTGATTCTTCCACATTCGTCTCTTAATTTGCTAAAATTAAAAATTATAACCGACCAGTGTAACCAGTTAGTAGGTACAATGTGACAAATAAACACTTAAAAACTGTGTCTAATTGGTAAAAATGCTTCAATTCAACAATTTGGAGGTTACTTAATCAGTGTTGCTAGAGATAAACTACCTATTGAGCCAAATATATTTATTTATCCTAATACATTTAAAATTAATTTAAAAAAAACGAAGGGCTCTTTTTTGGTTACTGATGTAAAAGACGCAGAAAAATTTGAACTTTCTCGAAATGTAACGAGTGTTGTGGATAGAAGTTTTGATAAATACATTTTGTGGACACTTCTGAAACTTCAATACACAGAACTTCAATAAACTCAGAAAATAAACAATAGGTACTTGTATGTTTCCCCTTCATATTCTACCAAATACCTACGAAGCGTTATCTAGATATCAGTATCTGAACTGGTAGGTACCTGGCTAAAGTTTTGCCTACTATAATATCTCCCCAGTCATTTTGTTTTTTGGAGACTATGGAATAATATTCTGATAGGTAAAAGTACGCAGTAACGTCGTAACTATAATGAGTAATGTTTTTGATAACATTTATTACAATCTAATCTAATGCATAGTACCTATACTAGATTTTTTTTCTGAACGGTTGAAGAAACCGACAACGTTTCAAATGTACCAGAAAAAAAATAGCCAAGAGAATGTTTTTCAATTGTTTCATTTCTTCTTTACCATGTCATGTGAATTGCAATAAAATTTCTCAGCCTCTTCTAATCTCGATAAGCAGGCATTTGCGTGTTTTCCGTCGCTAACATAGCGCGGGGCGTGACACATTCCACTTCTTTCGCTTTTGTCGGATCCAAATTGTAATCCAACGTTATGTTTTCTTGGTTGTGTCGTGTACTCGTTCACTTATTTCGTATGTACGCTTTCTTGCCGTTTTATTGCTTAAATGTTTTAGGGCCACATTTTGTGTTTAAGCATTTATACTTTTGGGATATTTTTCTTCTGTACAGACTGTGATCCTTATTTATTGACTGCCTCAAACATTATTTGAGATTCCTGATGTCCATTACTTTTTATAGCAGTATATATTAATCAAACTTTATGTTTTCTTGGTTGTGTCATGTACTCGTTTACTTATTTCTTATGTACGTTTTTCGTACATTTTGTGTTATTGTATACATACTTTTGGGTTTTTTTCAGTTACAGTTTGTGATATTAATTACCGTTTTTTGTATATCACTGTGTAGTTAGCGAAATAATGCCTTTCATTCACTATTGTCGGATCCAAATTGTAATGAACCTTTATGTTTTCTTGATTGTGACAACTTATTCACTTATTTCGTATGTACGCTTTTCTTGCCGCTTTATCGGTTAAATGTTTTAGGGTCTCATTTTGTGTTTAGACATTTATACTTTTGGGATAATTTTACTTCTAAATAAAGCCCGATTACAGAGGCGCCATCGTAATTATATTAGCTAAATAGCATAGTTCTCTTTCTTTTTCACTAAAGGCATTCGATAGAGAGAACGCTTTTTACGTTGCTATTAAATTTACGCTGGCGCCTCTGTCATCGGACTTATGGTGTATGAATATGACATGATAGTATTGCTTTTAATAGTATATATAATAAGCTGAAAATTCTGCTTTTTCACTTTGATCGATCCAAATTGTAATCCAGCGTTATGTTTTCTTGGGTGTATACACGTGCGCTTATTTCATTCTTATTTGTTTCATGGTCACATTTTGTGTTCAAGCATTTACACTTTTGGGGATAGATACATTATCAAAGCTTCCGGGTTAATTTTTTTCTGTGTGATTTTTGATATTTGTATTTTAGCGTTGTTTATGTCTTCGGCCAAATGAGGTGTTAGTGTTGTTGTATTTTTATTTTATTATATTAACTTCTTAGATACCTACGAATTTTACTATTATAAAACAAATACATACTTATCATTCGTTTTCTTCGACACAAAATATATATTTTTATATTTCGTTTCAGTTCCATTCCTACAAAAGACGATGCAAATGGAATGACAAAGGAAAATAACAGTTTACTAAATCCATTCCCTCTCAAACTGAAAATAGAATATCAGAGATAACAATATAAACAATTCACCGTCTGACCCAAAACAGCCGTTTATAAAAATAACCATTTTGACCGTCTCTCAAATTGGTTTTGATTGGGTCTTAACTTTCTGATCTCCTTCAGTATTGCTAGATTTACACCCTATATAGAGTTAGTTTTCGCTAGTTTAGTTAGCTAGCTAGTTTAGTTTTAACTAGGTATAGTGATTTTAGTGCCACTAAGTTACTGCTGCATATATCAAGTGCTATCAAAATAAAAACGAAAGGTACAGTCCGCAGATTTTGATAAATGATATTATAATAATTATAATTGGTAGATATACGAGTCAAACTGAAAGTTCTTAGAACTGGCCACTTATAAACAATATAATAAAAAAATAATTCTATAATTTGAAAATAGAACTCTTTGCCAATATTACTGAGTATATACTTCATTCATTTGTCATTTGTTTTACGATTTGGCGGCAAATTGAAAATTGTCTGTGTCACGTCAACATGAATTTAACACGAGAAAATTTTCGTGCAATGATTTTTTATGACTTTCGATGTCATTTAAGTCAACAAGAAAGTTATGATAGACTACGATTGGCCTTTCACGATGAAGCCCCATCTCGTGCGACTGTTTACAACTGGTTTAATGAGTTTAAACGTGGTCGCACTAATCTCACTGATGATTTACGTGAGGGACGGCCTTCTACGGCGACGACTGAAGATAACATCTGTGTTGTGCGGCGTATGATAGAGACTGACAAAAGAGTGACCTATCAGCAGATTCGGACAAGCTTAGGCATCGGTATGAGTCAAGTGCACAAAATCCTACACGAACATTTAGCGGTCAGGAAGCTTTGCGCCCGGTGGATACCTCATAATTTGACTGAGGCTCAAAAACTCCATCGTGTGGATTGGTGCCGTAAAATGATTGAAAGATTTAACGGAGGTGACTCAAATGCTGTGTTCGACATACTAACAGGTGACGAAAGCTGGATTTACTGTTATGATCCTGAAACCAAAAGACAATCTGCTCAGTGGGTGTTTCCTTTCGAGGAGTTGCCAACTAAAGTGAAGAGAGATCGAAGTGCGGGGAAAAAAATGGTGGCCTCGTTCTTTGGAAGGATAGGTCATTTCGCGACAATTGTGTTAGAGGATCAAAAAACAGTTTCTGCAAAATGGTACACTACCAATTGTTTGCCACTTGTCTTGGAAAAAGTTCGAGAGAAACGACCTCGCAGTAGGATCCTCCTTCACCACGACAACGCCTCATCGCACACCGCCAAGCGAACGATCGACTATTTGGCGACATCAAACGTTGAATTACTGGGTCACCCGCCGTATAGCCCCGACCTCGCGCCTTGTGATTTTTATTTATTTTCAAAAATTAAAGAAAAACTTAAAGGAAAGCGGTTTATGAATGCTGAAGAAGCGGTGGCTGCGTATCGCGATGCCATTGAAGAGACCCCTAAGGACGAGTGGGCAAAGTGCTTTTCCCAGTGGTTCCATCGCATGCAGCGGTGTATTGACGTGAATGGACAATATTTTGAAAAGATATAATAAAACTAATAACTGGCTAATGTAATCAGTTTTTGATTTTCTAAGAACTTTCAGTTTGACCCTCGTATGTACCAATGTATAGTTGTAATGCGTAGATAGATAATTTAAGCTGCGAGGCTTAACCTTTCCACAGACTTCTCCAAAATCCTAAACGCTTATAATAAAGTAAAAGCACATTAAACTTATATAATACTTGATAAGCTTTGATAGAGTAATTGATACAGAATACAAACTTAGTAGAAAACGTAAATACCATCTTACCGCTAACTTAATTCATATAAACTGCACAAAACTTGAAAGAACCATGTCTTAGATTACTTTTTTACTAAATCTACCCTGTTTCAAATTTTATCATCCATCTGATGAGTAAGAAATTAATATTTACATAAGTTTTTATTTAGCTTTGTATCTATAGATATAGTTTAGTAAACAATGTAAAATTAATCTTTTTCTAGATTCTTAGTCGTACAAATTAAATTGCGAGAACAAAATCCAAAATAGCTATATTAAGTTTACAATACTAGTAGTTACTTTATCCGACCTTGTTCAATGTTTTCCCTCCATCTTTGACTAGGTTTAATTAAGTCAAGGAATCCCGACCCTGAACGATAATGCTTAATCTGTACTTTCACAGCTTACAACACAGAATTAGTAAAAGTATCTAGGTTCCCAATATAATCGTTATTATTAATGACATAGTTTTGAGCTCTTATGTTCACATTTTCGAGGCTAAGCTCTACCTTTTTGTAGTGGACACATAACTTTTAAATACCCACTAAAATATCTCTAAGCTCTGGCTTGAAGAGCACTCTGTAACCATCGAAATAAAAATTCATGTCCAGGCCAGGAAATTGAGATCGTTTTATTCTTTATGAAGACTGTAGAATGTTAAGGAACCGCGAGTTGGTTCAATTTTAAGTAAATTGCAAAGAGGTTAAAGCTTCATTATTCCGGCTTTGAATGTAGAAAATAAAACTCCGCCATTTGGTTTTAGAGCTATTGTTTTAACGAAACTGCTCTGCGGATACTTGCAACTTGGGACTTACAAACTTGGTAGTTACTTTTCTGTGAGTTTGTTTCCTTATTGTGTTTGAATTGGGGTCGGAAGTGACACTTTTTAACAAAATATGATTGGTTCAAAAATATGAGAAATCTCAGTTATTATTATTTATTTTATAATCATAGTCATATATCTTTATTGCGTATATGGGTAATACAAGATGATATCTTGATATGCTAATAATAATTAACAGCCATATTCTACCTGTTTGTAATTTGTCTCTCGCTTTTGTAGGTTCTTTACCTGTATTGCTTTAGTCTTACGAGGGTAGGGCTATGTTCACATAAGACTTAAAAGGTACACTAAAATTATTGCGGTAGAAATCCTTTTCGCTTGGATAGTTTTAGCTATGTAGTCGTAAGAGTCAAAGACAAACACTTACGTAAGGAGCGCATTCGTATAATTTGTAGTTTGCCATTGCCAAATTGAGAAAAAATTTTGTTACTGCCAATGTTGTACTTCAGTATTATTCTGTGAATAAAGTATCTACGTGGTAGAACCATCGACTTGTCATTTTTTTGGTATTAAATTGATGTACCAATCAATATAAAATTTAATTTAACCAGAACCAAAACTTGTTTAATACTTTGGCTCTACCACGATTACTATCACGATTTCAAGTCAAAGCTGAAACTAATATAGCGATAAATATTTAACACCGACAGTTATATTCCTGGTGTCTAACTTTTGGAAGGCTTGGGTGTCACTCTATTATATTACAACTTCACGATCCAAAATTTGGCAACTCTTTCAACTTGGTAGCGCCTTTTCTTTAAAATTTGGTGTAAAATTCAGAACTTCAGTTTTCAATTTCAAGAAGTTATAAAATGAACAACTTCAGTTTTTCAGTTCAGTTTTAACTAAGCAGATTAAAACGTCTTCAATTTATTTTATCGTGAAATGCTTACAAGCTTTTAGTGCAATTTATAACAGAAAAAAATTACGTAAGCAGGCATATAAATGTACATAAAACACATAAAATGTGTATAAATACTCCATTTAATTTCAGAATTAAGTTATTTGATTTTTTGCATGTACTTTTACTGTTTAGGCCTTTTAATAGTGTCACGAGATGGGTTCTTGGATAATCAGTTAAAACGCCGATAATTCACTCTGCACTTTATAGCACACAATCACTTCACAAAAACACACGACACAACTGATTCGCACAATCACTTCACACTGACATTGATATTCACACGCACTAGTCACTGAACACGAGATGCTTTCACTTCGACGGTATACGAATAACTTCGTCGGACGGAACCTCATCGCCCTATTTATATCTGAATTAATGTTGACTATAATTATCTGGAATTATCGGTGCCATTGTGTTTGACAAAGTAAACAAGATGAAAGTTCGAGACTTCCCTATTATTCTCAAATACAAAAGCACTAAAAAATCACACAATCATAAATCTCGCACTTAGGTGTAAACAACTTGCTGTAATTACCGCGTGGCCTACTGCGTTACTATAGTATATTGCTGAACATAACCCTCAAAGGGTGACTGGGACAATATACGACGCTGACGTCAAGCGAGTTGGTAAATTCACATACACCATCGAATTACATTACGGACATTAAACACATTTACTCATGAAGTTTTCCTTCTTCATAATTTTTAGGGAAACATTTTTAAGACATATTATATTTGTATAATAATTATTATCACATCAAACATCCAAATAATCTCAAACATTGTTACGAGTCAAAAACCTACGCCCCAACAAAGTTTGTTTCGAATGGAACTTTCCAGACCCACATTAATAACTTTTAAAGACAAAATGTTTGCCTTTTATGAAGTTATACATGTTGATATTATATTTATTTATATGCACGTAAAGCCAATTTAACTTCTTCGAAGGCTTCTGAAGACTTTCTTAGGTACAGTTTGCTTGTATGCTGTACATACACACCCACGTAAAAAGTCAAAGATATTCTACTTCTTTTGATGTTATCTAAATAAAAATAATTAACCTCTGACAAAAATATTTTTTCTTTTATCTGTGCCTCTAAATATAACTCTACTTAGGTAGGTAGTTAAGCGTCGGAAAAAACAAAAGGGTAGACAGTACTTTATAATGGGCATTTACTATTTATTCTGCTCAGACATTTATAACCAGCAAAACTACTCTTTTTTTCAATAGTGAAACTTACCTTTTTAAAAGTCAAAGATTCAGTGTTTTTGAATGCAATATTATTTTTTATATGATAAATCGGGATCCGGATCAGGATGGCTAAAATTTTTTGAGAAATATTTTTTTGCCTTTTAACAAGCATTTTAGCTGAAGAGTTGAATTTTGAAATATAATAGCTGTTTATAATATTTTGGCTGACTTCTATTTATTGACTAAATAAGTTGTAGTAAAAATATATAATATCAGAAAATTATATGTATAAGTAAGTATAATAGTAAAATGTTTTAAAAAAAATTTTTTTTTTTTTTTAGTATAGATACCATTAAAATAACGCTAGCTATCTCAATATATTTCAAGTGGTAAATATTCCCAGATACTGTCAAACGAAGGGGTCGGAATATAAATTGCTAACTTATGGGTTCTACGCGAACAAAGGTATGGAACCGTGCTCATCGTCCGATTTACAGAATCGCTAACATGCAAATGCGGGAGCAGGAAGAATATTAATATTTATTCTTCATTTTGCTACTTACGGACCTTAATCGGAGACCCTTATGTATTTTGAATTATATTCAGCTAACGTAAGCTACGCGTACTAGCCAAATGCGAGTTGAGCTTGGACACAAAAGGTTTTGAACCGCGGAACAATATTAATTTATGTAATATTGTATGGTATTTTACGGTATGTCAATAACCACGTGGCTAAACGATTCTCATCCATTGTAATTAATTGTACGGACATTCATATTTAATTCATCTGCAACAAATCCATAGTTCATTGGAAATCTCGATAATTCAATGAATAGCGCAGAGCGGCAGTTTTAGACTCGCATAGGTTTGACTAAAACCCCAAATAACGTTGTCCAAAATACGCGTGACGTGTTAAACGAGTTAGGTTTTTCCAAACCGATTAAAATTGTCGACGTCAAAAACAATGTTCGACCAAAGGCATCCCTTTGAGCGCGTACAAACAATAAAGCCCGTTCTTTGTTGCAGATATCGATCGACTATGCTGTGAAAACTGAAGTCACGGACGAATTGCGGTGATGAGAACATGAGAGGTGCAGAATGCGAGGGGCGGGCTTGTGAATAGCGTGATGCAACTTGTAATGCTAAACTTCCTGATCATGTTCGACGTGGTCTTTATATTCTTTCTGTTCCTGATCGCGGTGACGTGTGTGATGAACTATATGCCGGGGAAGAGCAAGCGGCAAGAGGTGACGGAGGAAGAGGTGGACGATGATGTCATACCTCCGCCGCCGCTGTTTGCCGGTGATGATGAGGAGCAGCCTTCGAGGGATACGTACGTCGTCATATCACCGCCGCTTGAGAGTGCGAGAGCGAAAGATGGCTGTCCTGTTCACGTTGTTTAGTATAAGCACTGATATAATGATGTAAGTATACTTATTTTATTTAATCTAATAGAGACCGTCAGACTGGAATAATTCGTCTGAAACATACCAAGAAAATATCTAGGTACCTTTATTTATCTTTGCAAAGAGTTCTTTCAAAAGTATACATTCCTATTATTATGAACTAACTATACTATGGAACTAACTAAAATATTAGTGTTTATTAATTGTGAACTTTTACTATTAGTTGTGACAACCTCAAATTTGCGAAATGAAAATTAGTTATAGATTATGCCGGTTGTCAATTAACATTTTCTATTGAATGTTTTTTTTTTCGCCATTTGGAGTGTTTTGGGGTGGTTTTTCGTACTAAAGTTGTTCTTACGAGGTTGTGTGTCTAATGTGTCTAATTTGGCTATTACTTTGTATACTTTTGAAAGTTCTTGAACTTCAACTCACCGCAACAGCTGGTCTAGACTATAACAATTATGTCTTTTTTTTTTCATTTTATCAGCATTTATACACAATTTCAATTTTTAACAAACAACCTTACATTCTCGTCACTACTGATAAAAAATCATAAATTTGACGTAAACCTTAGGTAAATTTTTGTTCATTCGTTCGGTTCAGTCTAAGAATGTTCACTACTAAAGATAGGCCTCCTTTGTATCTAATAAAATGCATTGCACAAAACAGTAGGAATATAAATTATTTATTGATACGCATTATATATTTATGTTTTTTTCTTCAAACAACAAAATCTGCAGCCAACTGAAGGTACTAATCCGTGATACGACGCTCTAAAGTATCTACGTCATGAGAACTCGTAACATTCCTATAAAAGGAAATGTCAAAGCTTTTATGTGCTCTTGATAGTGGCATTAAACGCAGTGGAGACAGTAAGAACAAAGTTAGCATTGCATTTTATTTTTAGAACAAACCTTTTATCTTCTTAAAAAGCAATACCTAATCCAAACAAGTTTTTAAACGACTTTGATTATATTGTAGGTGTACAACTCACATTAATTTATCAGTTTATTCACTAGAGCTGTGAATTTTGTTTTTTTTTCGCTCTAATAAACAGCGTGAGTATAATATTTTCTATAACTTTTCTTTGTTTCATGGCTCTTTCAAATGAAATTGTATAAAAAACTAAATATTTTGAATACTTATTTATTGTCATAAATAAGCATTAATACAAATTAATGCTTATTTTTGACACTAAAACTACATATTTATAGTCCGCAAGAATATCCCGTAAATAACGTACACGGTTTTAACCATTTTTTTACGTTATTATAGGAATAAGAGAATATATTTAAACAGGGTTGCCTTGCGAAATGTGGCCGCAAGTATTTGAAATGTAATAATATTTATAAAAATTAAAATTTAAAAGTAATCTACTATAGAAAAGGCTTCCCTGAGTGACTGACTGACAGACAGCCTACAGCCCAAACCGCTTGAGATATAAACTTGGAATTTGGAATAAAGGTACATTGTAAAACGTAATGGAGCACTAAGGAAGAAAAGTTTGAAAAATCGACCTCTAAAGGGGTAAACCGGGCCCTTTTCGGTATCAATTTCTTAAAAAATACTAATGACTGTTCGAAAATCAAAGCAATTTTGTTTTAGTATAGCCCACCATTTTAACTGATAAATGACTATTGACGTTCTGGGAAAAGTTCCTAGACCAATCGTAACCCTGAATAAGCGTAAAAAATAACTTGATGCGCTTTTTTTAAATAATGCAGTGAAGTATCTAGAATAGAATTAAGATAATGATTCATCCTTGAATGGGGCAAAACAAGTCCCTAATAGTTTACGTTTTTTTTTTTTTTTTTGAGCCAATAGTCTTAAACTTAGGGTACAAACGGTTCAATATACGTACTTTACTATGGAAAGTTAGTCAAATGATGAGTATAATAGGATCCTAACACATTCCTGTCGTCTAGATATACACTATGTCTTTTGACTGGATGAACGGTTTTGGGCGAGATGTCATATTTCTCGGGAGAAATGCGCTTAGAATAATCGAAATTAAATTTCTAACGACTTAATAAAACATATCGAATACCTGTGCCGGCCGTAGTTAATAGTACACTAACTGAATGTAGGCCTATCCGCGAAAGGTGATTGGGCCGTATCAATCAAGCCGCCCGAGTGCGGGTTGCTGAATCCACATACGACATTGTTTTTTTTTCTACAGACGTACCTATACAGGTTCCCTCAATGTTTTCCATCAATGAAAAGCCAGTAGTGTGAAATTCTTTACATAGGTACTCATACCATTATTATTATTATTGAATTAACTTCAAGTATTTAGCAATTTATCATCCGATAATGCACGTACTCCGTAATAAATTTTAGATACAAGTAAATTAAATAAGCAAATATTGAGACAATTCAGGCTAAACCGTAGGCATTATCCTTGCAAGTGATACGACAATTGGCTCAATTATGAAGGCGCCCCGTCGTCAATTTAATAGCAACCTAAAAAGTGTTATCTCTATCGAATGTCTAAAGTGAAAAAGAAACAGGAATAATTATGCTAACTAGCTATTGTAATTACGATGGCGCCTTCATAATTAGGCCTAATGCGGGCTTAACCACGAGTTATTATTATTTTAAGAAATTGCCAAGACAACGCGGGCCAAACTAAGGGTTATTATCATTTTAAGCAATTACGAAAACAACGCGGGCTAGACCATGGGCTATTAGCATTGCAATTAATACAACACAGGCTAATGGCAGGCTAATATAATTTAAGGAAGTATTATGATTATTTGTTACTCCTTCGCACAGCAGTTGAGTCGGGTTGATTTGTGGATAGGTACATATTACATACTTTAAAGATTGTATAGTGTCATCATAGGTTACTTTTATACTGTGAAAATATTTCTGTAGGATGGCACAAAGTTCAAAAACTCACACGGGCGTAGCCGCGGGTAAAAGCCGGTAAAAGTAATATCAACAATTACTTGACAACGTTGCGTATGACAAAATCAATGTTATAAATTGAAATTGAAATATATTTACTGTACCAGCCTTTTTTATAATTCACTGCGGGACGTAGGTCCTAGCCACGAAGGGTTGATTGGGCCATATTCACCACGCTGGCCCAGTGCGGGTTGGTAGATTCACATTACGCCATCGAATTTCTTCTACGGACACATGCAGGTTGCCTCACGATGTTTTCCTTCACCGAAAAGCCAGTGGTGTTAAAATCCGTACATAAATTCCAAAGAACTCATTGGTACGGGACCAGGATTTAGACCCACGACCCCACGATGCAAGGCGAATGTCAATACCTCAAGGCCACCACGGCTTCTTGAAATATATTTATTTGACAAAAATTGTTACATAGCTTTTGGATGATATGCCATGAGGGAAATTACAAAACAAGACTTTCCAAACTCGGCTAGGCCTGTTTTTGTTAACCCAAGTGAAGATTGAGAATTACCGAAGTATACAGTATGCGAGCTCTTGTTGATGCCATATATGTAATTAATGCCTTTCAATATTTTGTTTCAGATCAACGTAGGAGTTTATTACGAAGAAGCCTTATGAGACCGTAGATGTCGAAATTGAATGTAGACATTTTTTACCGAATAGTCAAGTTTTAAATTAATTCTTGTTGAAGACTATGACATGTGGAATTTTGGGACTCAAGTGACGTTGGCGTGACGATTGCAATGTATTTGGTTATAACTATACTTATTATATTATCTACATGACATTCTTAAATATCAAGTAGGAAAATTTTGTGAGAACTTTATAGAATCAGCTAAAAGTAGTTAGAACTAATAATGAACACAAGCCTTAAAACTGATTTCACAGAAAAATTGGGTACTTAGGAAAGATTATGTAAGTATAGAGTTTGTTATCGCTATAACTGTATTACGTCACAGTTGCTTATAAGCTGCTCGTATGAATTAATATTTCTCATATTCTCGTATCAAAGCAAACAAAATAAGTAATCAACATGCGTACGAGATTCTAGCGGATTTATTTGAGAATGCGTAAACATTGATATTTATAGAAACTGTCTCAAAATAATATCAACGTGAAAGTTTAGGGCCTAGCGTACACCAAAGAATGTCTTAAGGGTTTTGTAGCACGCTACAAAATTAGTTTTTGTTTAAATGCACCCTATGCACAGTCAATATTTTAAGGACAATTTTTCCTAGGTCTGTTTGCTTGGTAAGTTGCTATTACAGCAAAATTGAGTTTCAAATTATTATGGAAAAGTTACTAATTTAAGGATTTAGTTATAGTCGCTAAACTCGCTAATATGAGTAAAATGCAGTAAAAAGAAAAGCGCCCTCCCTGAAACGACTTTTTTAGCATGATATAATAATATATGCTTACATATATTTTGTAAAAAAAGTACTGTTAAATAGTCTAGAATGTCTTAATTATTTTTTAACGTTGTTTGTTAGGAATACGGTGTAGCTTACTATATCACTACTCAATTTTTCTTTGGTGTAACTCCAGCCCAACTGTCGTGTCGATTTGGTTTGAGACAGTATGTCTTTGCTACGTAAAGTGTTCAATTCTCGCGTCAAATATTTGCAAGTGCTTGTATAATATATGAATGTGACTGAATATAGATAAAATAGATAATGATATTAGCAAATAAATTAGTTATATTTATCTGCGTTTTGCTAAATTTGTTCAATATTTGGTAGTTGGCTATTTTCGTAACGAGGAAATTCAACACTTGGTCTATGTATACGTGGCTATTATTTCAGTACATTCACACATATTTTACTAAACGATGTTTAATCTATCGCTGTCTTTCGCTCCCAAAATATAATTAATAAACCAATAATGTTAGTACAATAAAAAAAACAGCTAAGTTTTTTTCTGTTTATAAGTGCGGAGCGCATGTTAACTTAGTTATTTTTTAGTTTCTCTTTGTCAGCGTTTTAATTTGGTAAATTAGTTTTATGGTACCTACTAAACTGAATGCCATGTTTTTGATGGTTCAACGAGGATTAGTAAATAAAACAGCGATAGACATATTTCGTTACACACTTGCGTTTTGAGTAGAAGCCGTTCTGAATACAATCCTACTTCCTACTAATATTATAAATGCAAAAGTTTGTGAGGATGGATGGATGTATGGATGGATGGATGGATGTTTGTTACTCTTTCACGCAAAAACTACTTTACAGATTGAGATGAAACTTGGCACTAATATAGCTTATATATCAGAATAACACATAGACTATAAATTATAATGATATTATTATAAAAATCAAAATATCATGCGGGCGAAGCCGCGGGTAAAAACTAGCTACTAATATTTTTATGATTAAGTTATTATGATTGATTGTTATGATAATTTTGTTAATAAAGTTTTAGTTACGTTTTAAAAATTACCTCATACTTTATTTTTATGTTGCTAGGTACTACTTACTTACTTACATGCTAATTTTTCTGCAATATTAAAATATACTTTCACGTACTTCGCAAGTCGCAACATACTCGTGCTCACTGATACCAAGTGTTGAGTTTTGTTATGTCTGTAATCTATGGCCTACAAATTTTCAGCTACAAAAATAAAATATAGTTCCTTTGCAAATACACTATTGTATTGTGCAGTTTTTTTTTCTTTAAAGTGATCAGTAAATGTACGTTTAATTTTTGACAAAGGATGGGACGCGTTACTTAAGTCTGAATAACCTCAACATTCCCCAAATCATAAATAGATAAATACCCACCTAAATAGAGATAAATGGAATTTTAAATCTTCAAACTTGTAATTATCCGTACATTTACAATCTTTAAGGTCGATCGTCTCGGTCAGAGGCGAAATTCATTTTTTTTTGTTTTTTTTTTCATTTTGCAGATAAACTACTCATTTTAAATTTACGAATACAGATTTTAGCGGCCAGAATAGGTAACATTTACTTGCTACATACATATATTTAAAAACCAAAGTAGTGGTCAATTTATGCACGAAAGTGCGTTAACTGAATTTCAATTTTTCACCTTAGTTTTCAGTTAGTGGATTCATGTTTATTTTTAATACCTACTTTGCAATTTAAACACATTATTCTTATATTCTACGGGACTAATCACACACTAAAATCATGAGATAAATAAATACCTCATTATCCTGACGTTTCGACCGAGTTGCATCAATCGTGGTCACGGGTAAACTTTAAACCCCTAGTAATGAGTGTATTTATTTACCTGTGATTTTAATGCGCGATTAGTCCTGTAGTGTTGGTATAAAAATTGTGGATTTTTGTCCCTAAGGTGGCCATTATTTTGGTTTCTAGGTATATGTACCTCGTCGACACTACTTATTCATGGCCCTTATATGAGTTTTTGTATACTTACAATGAGCAGATAAGCTGTAAATGCCAAAAAATCAAAAAAAAATAGTTATCCCGCGCTGACCTAGTGAATTCACCTTAAGAGCTTTCTTCTTTAACATTTGTTCCGCTCTTAATTAGGATGCTGCAGTTTATATTAAAATATCTTCCACGAAATAATTATTATTATAAGTTTTCGTAATCAACAATTATTATTTAACCTAAGATTTCAAATGTAATCTCGAATCACTTATTCCTTATTAAATTTATGAAATTTAATTAAGCTAACAACCAATATAACCAATAGTTAAATAGCAATATTGTACCAAAGACATTAGTATTGTAATACAATTATATTATTATTACGTATATTGCATAGATCTTAAGGAGTAAATTAATGAAGAAGACAATACGATCTATTACGAAATAAATTTTCATATCATTCAGTTTTAAGCAAATTGGTACTAAATACCTTTATGGTGGCTTATGTGTTAAAAAATAAAGTGACTCTTTAAGCGATGAAAAATAAAATACTCATTTTCACATACATTAAAGTCTAAAAGTACAGTTATTAAGAAAAAGAAAAAATGTATTAAAATTTTTATCTGTTAAAGATCTTATACACATTGCGAATTATTTAATAACAGAAGAAAGAAATAAACATGACAAAAATAATAATATGATAATAATTTTTGAATTAACATCTTCTTACTGTTTACTATCGTTTGATCTAAAGATTAAAAAAAAACAAATAATGTCAGTTTGGGTGTTTAAGAGATTGAAAACTGGTATGCGAAAATTATGTATACGCTTTGTTATTTTATTTATTCTTGTATTAAGAATTTTGTCGAGGGCCTATTTAATGAATAAAATTTATGTTAAAAACATCAAAAGCGCTGCATCACAAGTTTACGTAAAAATACTAAGTTAGTGCCTATAAAATACATTTCAAGTTATGTACACAATGCTTATCTAACTTTGTATATAACATGTATTTTTATGTTAATTGTATAACATAATTATGTTAAATAATCTGTCGTGTAGAAATTAGGTACCTGAAGAAAAAGAGAATTAAATGCGATTTATTGAAAAATATAGATAAAAGTATCCATTATTATTTTAATAGAATGAAACTTAAATCAAAATTGCATACACTATGTGATAATTAATATACACATTTTTTAAACGTAGATCTAGTAAATTAAAGATTGTTTTCAAAATATTGTTAAATGAGTGTCATCTGACGTGTATGAAATATAAATGTGTGAAATTAATAAATAACACTAAAGCAGTGTCATACAAAGTGGTGAAGTTTTATTATTAATCTAATTTTATTAAATTTTATTTATTTTTATCATCATTAACAGTACATACAGATATTGACAGTATTTACTCACATTTTGTTAAAGAAAATTGTACTATATGGAATATTATGTCCTTCTCAAGTACTAACTTATGCTCTATACGTATGTTTTGGAAGAAAAGTCCTGTTTAATGTTTTTCTCCTAATATATTGCGAAACAAAAGCTAGGAGTACTAAATAACAGACAGTGTGGCACAGTTGGTAAATACCAATTGTACACCCTTTTGTAGATACTAATTTATATTAATATTTGTTTGTTGGTAGGTAAGTGAGTCAGCTCATACCTAATTTTATGACTATGTTTAAGAATCGAACAGAAATTATGAGGTATTTTTATTAAATTTTACCTGTGCTATCCTATTTTGCTGGAAAAAGGTGTCTGAGGTGTTGTGGGGCATAATTCCAGCCTTTGTTCTCATCGTCATCATCGTTTCAGTCGTTAAGCGTTCACAGACACGTTTCCCTTTAGAATTTCCAATAAGACCGATAATTGCGTGATGCAGCCAATTCCGCCCTAGTGTTCGACCAATAACAGAGTCCAGAATGTTTAAATAAAGATCTGTAATTGGTTGAAGATCAGTCCAAAGCCACACAGCCACGGAGACCACAGCTGTCTGTAGAACGTGTAAAATTGACTTGCATGGAGCGTGTTTCTGGGTCGTTTGTCTACCTTGTCTATCTTAAGAGGCGTGTCCTGTATGCAATTAAATGGTAAATTTAACTCACTGCATTTGACTGTACGTAGTCATATGGAGTTTTGTTTTTTAAATTCTGCCTTCAGTCTTTCGAGAAAGGTCTAAGACGATCAGTTAAAAACAGTTGTCTAGCATCTCACGATTTTAAAGACCTTTGCACTAGTGAAATGTGTATTTATTGCAATCAGGAGGAGGCCTATACTCAGTATGTCTCAAAATCTTGATAATAATGATAACAAGATAGTAACTTAACAAAAGTTACACATAAGTCATATATAGCTTGCTGGATATAAAACAAATAAAAAGTGTTATTCTCGTCCCAATTTTTGCTTTGCTTGAAAGAAAATTTCCCGTTCACCGAATCCAAAAATATTTTTAATTCCAAATTTGAACCGACACTGCAGTACCAGCATTTATTCAGAACTACAAATATTTAGACGAGGAAATACTCCAAAGTTGACATCAAACACCCCAAAAATTGTATTGGCTCTGGAAATCCCGGAATGCGAACAATAATTCGGATGTCACGTCGATACTGAATAGGGTTGTCACCTGTTTTATAGATGTTTTAGCTTTTTTATTTTTACCTAATACAAGAAAATTTTAGAATTAATAAATTAATGTACCTTTTTACTGAAGAATAAACGAAAACCTTCAAAATCGTCACAAATGTATAATCGACAAAATAAAGTGTCCGTACAGACTTACGTAAATAGCGACTTCATTGAAACAGAGTTATGGAGCCATCGTGGAGCAACTTAAACTGTGCTGTCATACAGGGTTATAGTTGATTGAATCAGGCGTTAATTTGCAGAAATTCATCTTCAAATCTATGTTTTAAATATATATTTAGTGTATTTCTGCTATCTTATTGTAGGCAAATAAGTTTAAGGGCATTAAGGACATTTATATATTCTTTTTTTATATATATACAACGTGTAACGGAAAGGCTGTATACATAAAAAGTGGGTTGATACTATACCTTATATAGATGCTGTATTCGAAATTACAAGCCAAAATAACAACATTCACTTTTAAAAAAAAATTAATATGACTGACTAGAAAAATCTTTTGCACGTAAACAAACATGTCACAACAAGGAGGTGTGGTCTGATTTTGATGGGCAAGGTCGTGTTATTGACCTCACAGCTGTTTAGTGTGATAGTGCTGTGCAAATGTGAATTAGTCATAAAAATGACTAGTTTTTCAAAAAAGATTAAAAATCAGCAAACGAACTCACACGGCTAAACATGCCCCATCTAGTTTGTTACCGTTATCTGATTTGGTCATTGAAGGATTTGGTACTTTCAGTATGTATACAGTCTTTCCGTTACACGTTGTAAATGTCCTTAATCCCGTTAAACTTATTTTTTTACAATAAGATAGTGGAAATACACTAAATATTTATTCAAAACATAGATACAGGGTTATTTCTAATCAATCAGCATCCTCTTAGGGGCTTATTCTGTACATCAAAACTAACAACTTTTGTTCTGCGACTTTAATAAATCTAAAAAAAAAAGTTTTTCCATAGAAAAGTATCGTTTACCTGTGACAAAATGTATGGAACAGCTGATTTTTTTTTGAGTTTTGACGAAAGTTGTAGAACAAAAGATGTTAATTTTGAAGTAGGTACAGAAAAACCCCTAAAATGGTGCTAATTGATTAGAAATAACCCTGTATATTATTTCATCTGCATATATGTAAATTTAGTAGGTATAGGCCGGGTGGAGGCTTCTTAATAACAACCTGTGTCTTCTGAGCCACGGTAGCTAGTTGCTAGCCGCGGTCACTCATCCGAAGCCTATGAAGGTCCCGAAAGTTGTCTAAGAAAAACCCAGTCTAACTGCGATGTATGTAAGTCACATACCTATTTTATTTTAAACCACGTATAGCAACCCTAAGACAGAGCGATCTGAGGTTGGCGTAGCTCTTTACCCCGTCGTTTTCTGAATAAATTTTCAGCGCAATAGCTACGCAGCTGATATGTTTTAATTAAACAATCGATGCTGGCGCCAATAAAATGTCAAGATAGTATTAGGTGCTGTTCCAAACACCTGAGGTCGAAGTTTGAGGCGAAATCAATATTATAAATACTGGCAGCCTACTTTCGGAATAGGCTGCAAGTTGACTGCTTTGGCAGTAAAACCTTACACTACACTACTACTTATGCATTATACGCGGTATCAATAAACCACCGTGTGGTAGGAGGACGTCCAAACACTCTATTGGACGTTTCATCACAGATAAACATATTTATTGGTAATTTGGTTTTATACATTACATGTCATTCAAATCTTAGTTAAGTAAATCATTTAGGCCATTCATTTGTTAAGTAGATTCAATACAAAAGTATTGAACAAAATAAAAAATAATTCAATACGTAACAATTAAAGTTACAAAATTCATTTGATTTGGAATAAAAAAATAATATTATTTTTTTATTCCAAATATATCGGGATGAGGAGGTATTTATTTATCTCGTTATTTTAGTGCGCGATTAGTCCCGTAGTATATAACAATAATGTGTTCAAATCGCGAAAGTTTAAAAACAACAATAAAATAATTAAAAATTATACAAAATTAA
Source organism: Hypomecis punctinalis (assembly GCA_949316475.1). Lineage (NCBI taxonomy): Eukaryota > Metazoa > Arthropoda > Insecta > Lepidoptera > Geometridae > Hypomecis > Hypomecis punctinalis. The sequence goes on from OX438802.1 coordinate 18,569,615, forward strand.
AATAATAATAAAATTCAATCGCATTAAGTTCAATAGTTATGACTAAGTCACAAAATCTCTGCCTTTACTATTTAAATAACATTTTCGTTCCGCTTTGAAGAATTCATCAATATAATGTCTTCGAGACGAACCAGTTTTTTAATTCAGTTTAAGACTATAGCATTACGCTGGATACGAGCCGCTTCCAATAGGAGTTATTGAAAATCCGTAGAAGACGCCTATGTCCAACGGCAGATGTCCTATGGCTGATAGATGGATGAATCATTCAGAACCCTGGTATAGCTGGTATAGTAAGGGCCCTGTAGTAAAAACCCTATCTATAGTAAAAGCCCTCTAGAAAGGGCCCTGTAAATAAGTAATTCATAATTAATTTAACTTAAAATTTAAATTAAATATTTAGTTATGAGCCGAATCATACAAGTTGACGGATGTAAAGTTACCGACAAGCTGCGCAATATCCAATCCTGAAGCTCGCAAAAAGATACGCGTTGATTGGGTTTCGACATTAAGTACCTAACCACCTTTTGGTTAGTCGACACGCCTAAGCACCGAAGTCTGCCAAGTCAGTAGAGGGTGAAGAAATGCACACAAACCAAAATATGAGCAAGTTTACCCGCACACAAATGTAACTAGCTAACACTAGCTGAAAATTAACGCAACACAAGCGAAACCAGACCGATATATTTATATAAAGCGCAAATCGCGTACTTTTGGCAGAGGGGTACGCTTTGCAGTGTCGACTCCTTTTGGTTAGGTATTAATGGGTTTCGCGCACCTTGTAGCTAACTTTACATCCGCTGACTTATACGATTCGGCCCATACGTACACTGCTTACTTTAACTTGAAGTCACAGGACATGCAATTGTAAAAAGTGGAAAAGCATCTTTAGACATGTAATATGTAACATTTTTATATTTTATACATACAACGTAACATACTCGTAATTATCCGAGAAATTTCATCTTCAGGATAGCTTATTTCATGCCTATGCTTTATATCAATACTTGTTTTACCTGCGGCTTCGCCCGCATACGCAATTTAGCATAATAATTTATAGCCTATGTGTTATTCTGATATATAAGCTATATTATTGCAAAGTTTCATCTCAATTCGTTCAGTAGTTTTTGCGTGAAAGAGTATCAAACATCCATCCATTCATCCATCCAACCTCACAAACTTTTGCGTTTATAATATTAGTAGGATAATATAAGATTGTTCTTCAAGCAAGTATTTTCCTAGAATTGGAATATAAACGCTTTTTGCAAACATTTTATGAGTTTAGCTGGTAACGAAAATGTCAAAGGGTAAACTGATTATTTTTGCCCTGATTGACCCTTTGACAAAAGCTGTTCGTAATGAGTATAATGAGCTTTTTGCAGCTTAGTATCACCTTTCCGTTTAACCCTTCGTAACAATGTTTAACTATACTTTTAAGCTGAAGCGATCGCTCTGATTTTGCCGTAAAAAGACCATTAAAGTTATGGTATTCTTTGGATAGGCGTCAATAACACTAAACTCACAGTTCATTTAGCAGTTAGTACCTGCTAGAGATACTTTGAATACTGTTTATGCCGGATAGAGCCGAGTAATTAAATGTCCATGAACATAATTTCACAAAGCACTTGGCATTGACCAAATTTACTAAAACTACTTCGTAACTTAGGCTTAGACAAAATTACCCTCTCCATAGTCAAATCATTTACAATTATAGTCGTGTTTTATGTATTATTATTATGTACTACGGGACTAATCGCGCACTAAAATTACGAGATAAATAAATACTTCATCATCCTGTGACCACAACCAATGCAACTCGGTCGAAACGTCGGGATGACGAGGTATTTATTTATCTCGTAATTTAAGTGCGCGATTAGTCCCGTATTACATAATAATAATGTAATAATTCGACGTCTTCGCACACAAGCGTTAATAGCTTAATTTGGACAAAGCATCTGGGCCGGAATCCCAGAAGGATGCAGGTTCAAATCCTGCGAACGCGTCAATTTTTGTAATGTCTACATAAAGAAGAAAGTTTCTAAACACCTAGTGTGTGAAGCACGATAAAAATAATTTTCATTAATAATAATGGGTTCAAATCGCGAAAGTGTTTTATGTCTTCTAAAACTTCGTTTAACAAAGTGCTTTGACGTTGGCATGTGTGATGCACCCAATGAGCACCATGGAAATGTAAAAAAGAGGTTAACTTCACAGTTTTCTACTAGGATATTCATCAATGTTTGCTATGATGATCTGTGGTATGAAGTTTAAATATCTCAATTTCTTTTGCGGTTAAAAGTTTCTGTACTGAATAAAGAGGATCTTCCAAAGTGTGACCAGACTATGTACAGTAGCTCAAAAATCCATTAAATATGATAAATAAATGCGCAGAGTAAAACAACCACATTGAATGCTTAATTTGGATAGAATTTCATATTTTCTAATTTGATTCTTGTTCAAGGCTGCCATCACGGCGCCATATTTTACAAGAATACTGTACAAGGTCATGAACTAAGCTCGATGTATTTTTGCAATATCTCTTTTTATCCAATTATTAAGTACAACATTTTGTCCGGTAGGCAGAATGTGGACTTCTCTACCAAGTCTGTAGACTTGTAAAGCGATTACGGCCAGCATTAATGTATGGCGTTACGACAGAGATTGTAAATCTACCCTCATAAACTGCGTGCGATGTTACACTTCAGACGGCGCTTGCGTTATTCATTTTATTTACTTACGTGGTTCTGTGCCCCCAGGAAGATTTTGAAAAGGAAATGTAAATAATATTATTTGTATAGAAATAAAATTGTAGTTTACGTTAACTCTACTGAGTATACGTAGGTATACAATGTGTTTGTCTACTGGTGTCGGAGCCTTAAGCGGTGACATATTATGGCAAATTTTGAACAACTTTTACTGCGGGATCAACTCTGAAAACGCAAAAAAAAAACAGTTATTCCATACTTTTTGTCGAAAGTCTTATAAAAATCGTATGGAGCAGCAGTTTTTTTTACGTTTTCAGAGTTGGTCTCATAGTAAAAGTTGTTAAAATTTGCCATAGATCTCACCGCTTAAGGCTCCGACACTGGTAGACAAACACATTGTATATACAAGTCGTAAAAACTGTTACTAAAAGATGTATCCTAATTAGTCAGTAGAACCATTTCAACCGGGACCCATAAAATATTCAGTAGTTGACACGTGCATAATATATATTCTGTATTTTTGTCTGTTGTATTAAAATTATCTCTCAATCAATTAGGCCTGTTTTGATACGGTGTTGTTTAAGTTTATTTATAAAGGAATTTTATATACTTTGTTTTAAAAATATGTATAATCGGAACATAAAACAATATTTACCTAACGAAAACTATGACATCTTTTAGAAAAAATAATACAAGTCTTTTATATAGGTACTGTACTGTATCATCCTTTAAATAGTCCACTGCAGAACGTAGGCCTACCCACGAAGAGTGATTGGGGCATATCCACCACGCTGGCCCAGTGCGGGTTGGTGGATTCGCATACGCCATCGAATTTCTTCCACGGAAGTATGCAGGTTGCCTCACGATGTTTTTCTTCACCGAAAAGCCAGTGGTGCGAAATTCCGTACATAAATTCCAAAGAACTCATTGGTACGGGACCGAGATTTGAATCCACGATCTCACGATTGCAAGGCGGGTGTCACTACCTCTAGGCCACCACAGCTTATATAGGTACTTAAATTTAAATATCCAGGACTAGCTTATTGTTTGATGTAGAGTGGACGATGTTTTGCTGAAAAATTGTTATTACATTTTCCGTTACGTAATTCGGACAATTTAAGATTATGTTTAATGCCTGTTGAAGTTATAGCTCTTTGTGAAAGCGATTGCTATAATTTCCCTCGTAAAAAACACATTTTAATAGGTATTTTCGCAAATTTGTTTGGATTAAATATGGCCTTTGGGAGTTGTTAACTGTTCGCGAATTAAGTTGGGAGCCAGCGGCTGAATAAAACACAACAACTTACTTAAATACAATTTTAAAGTTGACTTTTCTGGCAAACAAGATGAATTAAATTTTCTAACAGTTTAGGACCAGAAACCTGTGTATGATGAGTTGCTAAATAAATTATAATTTTAATATGACTTGTTTTAATACGCCGTAGTTGGTGGTGTCAGTATCCAAAACTATGGATCTAGGATGCGATTCCCAGCCGGGGCAAATGTTCGGAATGAAAAACATCTTAGCTGGACTAGTCTACAACTGTGTACTTATTTATATGTAGACATTCTACACTTTGTCTTGCTATGTAAAATAAAAACTACAATAAATAGATAATAATAGTCCCTGAGCGTGCAATGAAAATTAGATAAAGTACCGAGAATGTCGCTAGTTCTTTTTTGTTATATGTATAAACTTTTCAAACTGACCCAAATCGATCGGACGTGAAAATTTTATATTTCATTATTTTCTTAATTAACGTTATGTATTCTGTATAATGCCTATAAAAATTTACACAATACCTAGGCATATTGCATAGCAAGATTTTTTTATCACAGTCTTCCACATTACAACGTCCATTTATTATCCGACTTAAAATGCCTAGTAGTCATCAAGGTGGAAGGAGTCGATGCTAGGAGTTTAGGTATTAGGTATATACAGTACCTACATGAGCACACTTTTTGACCGACGAACCACCGGAGGAGGTATACAATTCAACGTGTATATTTTTTTTTATAACGCATAACTTTTTTCGTAGTTGTCCGATTTCAATAATTCTTTTTTTTATTGAAAAGAGTATACTTCGAAATTGGAAATTTAAATTTTATAGAAATCGGCTCAGCCATTTTTGATAAATCAACAATAATGTCAAAAATGCTACATCGATCCGTGCGAAATATTTGCGAATCTGGTCATGGTCATGCTAATTTTTGCGAAAAATAATCGTGTTCGGTATATTCTGAACGGTTTGAATTTTTTTTTCTAAATGGCGCAACAAAAATACATCGTTCTTTAGCTACATTCATTTCCACGCAAACGGCACCTGCACTCAACAGGCGAAACGTGGCCAGACTGGAAACATTCAACTTGCGAATATTTTTCGGCTAAAAACGTAAAGTTTTCGAAAAATTCGCATTTCAATTTTATTCTAAGCACTCAGGAAATAAGTAATTTGTATAATTGTCTAATTATTGTCGATGTATAAGCTCGAAACGAATAAATAAACTTGAAATGAATAACTTTAGTCAAAATTGTTTCAAATGGAACTAATTCAACTAATGGCTCGTTTTTTGTTATTCCTAGGTAAAAACAATATTTCAGTCACAACGTTTGTTTAATAATTGTAAAGCACGTGCTAAAAACTTGTCTAAAATATACCGTGACGTACTTTTGTCAAATCAACCAAAAACCGTTTTCAAATTACTTAAAAAAAAACATGATCGTAGTCATATCTTTTTATTAATTACTAAGTTTAAATCAAAAACGATCATCATATCAGTATTACGTAGGCACATTGTAATGTAAGAACAAAAAGTATTCTAAAAGAGTTTATAAGCGTTACAAACTACAAACTACGGTCATCAATTTGAAATTCCGGCTAAAAACGAGGAGAAACTTCTGGTGCAATAATAAATCTCAGCTGAAACGCAAAGATAAGAGAGTGCATTCGTAATACTGGAAGCCGGGGGCAGAATGTGAGGCTTTTGTGAAAATACGCGCAGAAAAGAAAAAAATATGCGGTGCACTTGCATTATCTTGGGGATAGAAAATTCTTTCGCGAGACTTATGCGTCCACTGTAAATATTTCAATCCAATATCTTATAGTACTAAAATACATTCTATAGTTTTATACTCTTGCGATACCTACAAGTCAAATAAATTACAATTCTGTTCTGACCATTACAACGGAACCAACCTTGATAACGCCGCAAAAAAACAGCTACGTGCCACATACAAAAAAAAAATACTTTTGATAAATCAAAAAGATGCAGTCAGTATGATGATGCTCAGATTACACACGAGAAACAATACAGTTACGAACAAGTTTCTGGGTCTCATAAAATGTAAAATCTAATGTTAATATTGTGACTAAAATGCCTTAAAGTATCTTATTTGGATTAAAATATTACAAAGAATAATAGGAATTGAGATATAAAGTTAAACACTCGTGAATAGTGATACATTAGGTAAAGCTATTTGAAAAACGGCAATGGCTCCTTTAAAAACTAACAATGATTACGTTAGTACTACTATAACTTTAGGTATTCATGTAACTTAAATTTTAAGTTTCAGTATGACCGACGAAGCATAGAAATGGTAAATTTTACGGAAGAAACTTTTTTTTTTTAATTTAACACAATATCATATTCTTATTCTCAATATTATATTTCGTGACGTCAAAACAGGAATGCCGATAATAGGTAAGGACTTCGATGGCAAGGACCATTATGAAACCCATAAAATATGCTATCGGGGCACGTAATAAAAGTAAAACGTTTACTACGCGATGAAAGTTCATTCACAGTATTGCTCTACTTCTGGGCCTGGGTACAAAAAATGCCAAAGGTGTACATGTTTATTTTAAATTTTCAATAAGTAATCACATTTTCTTTTCACTAATAGATTTTCAATGGGAAATCTCAGGAATATTTTTTTACTATTAATTTCTGGTAACATTTCCCATTGAAAATCTATTAGTGAAAAGAAAGATTCAGGATATTCTGCTTATTTATAACTTTGGTTTAAATATGATGTACTAGCTGTCCATCCCATCTTCGCCCGGATATGAATCAATTTTAGCTAGAAACTTTCCGGAAGAAATGTTCTAAGCGATAGTGAAAACAGCATTGATATCTGTTGTGTAGTTTGGAAGATATACAGCCTTGGCCAAAAGTATTAGGCATCCTGTATTTTCCCTCTATCTTCTAAACTAATTTCACTCCTTTTTGTCATTTTTAACAAAACTAGGTGTCAATTTAATCACATCAACAGAAATGAAAGCTTGTTTACTTGTTAGAGTCCAGAACACAAGTGACCAAACATTGACTGATAAGACCGAAAGAAAACCGAATGCTTTGTTTTCGGTCACCAGGTGTTTTATGACTTTAACAAAGAACCGCTTGATATTCTAAGAAGTTATTTATGACCCCGGTAATTCATTTAAGATAATAAGCACTCAGTTATTGGTTAAGTAGTAAACATGCATTTTGATTTTTTAAAGGTACCTAATACTTTTGGCCAAGGTTGTATGTATTGATTTGGAAGTATATCTATGTCATGATTAAAAACTGATTTTAAATTGCGGTGGTATATTTTCAAAAAAATTAATGATATCAAAGAGTCAATGAAAGAGATGAAAGTATCAGATAAGTTACATATGCGTAAAAAAATATACAAATGCAGTAAAAAATAAAGGATTGACTATCAACACACCCTATAGACAGGTTAGCTATCAGGATTATATCTTTGAAGCTTTAATATTTATCTCGACCTCAATTGCAGCTGTTAAATCATCAGATATTGTAACCACAAACTGGTGGTTTGATTCTAAATCTTTTGCTATGACATTGGCCTCGTCCTGGGCAAGAACAATGGTGCCCAGGCGGGCGTTATGCCAAATTGCTCCAAGCACAAATTTACAAACTGGGCATGCAACCGGGCGGTTCCGCAGAACAATACCGGTGAAAACTCATGCATTATGTGAGCGACAATGGCAAATATGACAATAAAATACCTCTGGTGCTGTCAGCGCACGAGCGAACGTTTTGAAGAGCGGTTTTTCAATTAAAATATTAGCTTCAACGTTCTCTCTTTATCTCGACGAATTCTTATTTTTGTCGACTTCTTTCTTATGATATTTTTATGGGTTTTGTTAGAATTAAAATAGCGGTATAACGAGATTGTTTTATGGATTTCAATATGCCCCGTGACCCTTCAAGTAAAGTAAGTGACCCGCGTTTGGAGAGGAATTTAATATCGCCACGTCTTACGGGTTGTGAGCTTGCGGGCACATTTTTGCGGTTTGGTTTTCCCGCATTTGTTCTTTTCACCATTTTTTTGGAGCGTTTAACTTAATAGTGGTGAAGGCAATACGATTTCGAAGGCAGTTTTGTGACTAATGCTCCGTATCAACGTCCAAAACATATTTTTTTTTTTTGCAAAAAATAGCATGACCGACTTCACCCGTGTACAGAATCATTACATAGTATAAAACAAAGTCGCTTTCCGCTGTCTGTCCCCATGTATGTTTATATATTTAAAACTACGCAACGGATTTTGATGCAATTTAGTAATTTAAGAGAAATGTTTATATGCATAATACATCTATGCGAAGCCGAGGCGCATCGCTAGAACGCAAATATTATGCACGAATCGATGTAACATTTTTCACATTATTGTTCATTAATCAAAAATGGCTCAGCCAATTTCGATAAAGTTTAAATGGGACCAATTCTGAAATATATTATTTTCAATAAAAAATTATTTAAATCAGACTACTATGAAAAAAGTTATGCGTGGTTATACATAAATATATATTAAGTATGTACGCGTCGAATTGTATACCTTCTCCGGTGGTTCGTCGGTCAATTAAATAAAAAAGGCCTGTAAGTCACTTAAGTTTTTAAACAACCAAGTAAAATATTGTTGACCTAAGATATTGTGGCTTAAACGAAAAATAAGCGAAAGTAAAGCCTAAAAGCTTCCAATAAAATTGTATAGAGAGTAAACAGTGTAGAATGACGAGCGGTGGCGCGTGGAATGAGCGTTGGTGGTTAAGCTTAAGATAACACCAATAATAAGTGTATCTAAAATAGAACAGGTATAGCCATAAATTGACATTTACTTAGTAATGAGTACGTCCGCTGACGAACTAAAGTTACAGCAGATAAGCAAGTAAAAATGGCAGTGGGCAGGACACTTAGTTCGAAGAACGGATGCCGTTGGGTCATCAAGTTCTCAAATAATTGAGAGCAAACGCGGCGTAGTACTTCACCGACTATGTGTATTCACGATATAATTAAATCGTAGGAACGGGCTGGATGCAGTCCGCTTCCAACCGAACTAATTTAAAAAAAACATTTGGGGACATCTTACGCACGGTCTCTGACTCCAAACCAAGCAAAGCTTGTGGTATGGCTGCCAGAGACTGATATACTACATAAACATATTTTTAAATACAATAATATACTTATAATAACTAAATAACACCCAGACACAGAGCAAACACCTATGTTCAGTGCCCTCGATGGGGATCGAACCCCACTCAGGGCACCTATTTGTAATTGGAAATCAGGAAACCTATGCCAAGCAGTGGACTTCTTATGGCTAGTGAATGGATGGGTGGATAAGTAAGTACAATTTTTTTTTCAACGTAGTACCTAATTCACCTCAACTTTATTACTGAGCTCACATTTTTTACCTCGAAATATATGTAGGTGCAAACATAATATGCATTTCTGTGGTTAACTATTTACATTATTACAAGCTAATTGAATATTGATCACTTTTTCTGTTACATCGTACTTATCAATTTCTATACTTTTAAAATTTTAGCTACATACTCATATTATAATGTTGTTTATTTTTATCTGCATAATTAATTTGGACATAGTCACAACAACATCACATCGTCATCGCCATGAACATCGTAATGGGAAGTCCAGCCAAATTAAAAAGCGATTTATCATTCTCTGAGGGCATTTGGTGAAACGTCATTATTCATTCGATTCTTGAAAAGCGTAAAAGCCTTTATTGTGTCGGTTTTTATCGCAAACACTCTTAACCTAAATACGTTTTGGAACGGAAACTGTTTATTCGTTTTGCTAAACGGTGGCTAGGGGTTGTGTGTCATCAATCTGGACTAGGCTTTGTGTTTGAATTGCTTTTGAGAAATAGATTGTGTATTTTGATAGAGGGCCTAGATGTTTTTGTTCCATAATTGATAGAAATGCCATAGCTTCATAAAAGTGGAATTATCAGTAAAAGAACCATAAGAATATTTGGTTACATTCCATGATTACTCTAAGGATATTGAAGATATAATCCGAATATGCCTATTGCCAAACAAACTACATACCATTTTGTTATGACTGTATCACATCTACCAGACACTAACCTCGTAAAAATAGACGTTTTTTGGTCTACTTTGCACTAAATTTCAGATTCAATTTTTATAAGGTTTTGAATACAAAACGTTTTTTCAAGATGGCGCTTGAAGGACCACCTGGATCTGTCGGCATTTTGTGATTTTATGCGCAGATATTGATCCTAAACCTTATCAAAAATTTAATCGGAAATTTAGGGCAATGATGAATTCAATTTTCGCTGACCTAAATGTAGGTACACTTTTTCAAATTAATTGAGTAGGTATTTGGCGTTACATTATAAAACATAATAAAAAGGTTCATAATGCATTCATTTTTGTTTAGTTTTAAAGCCAGTGCGTCATGTTAGTAAACAGTAGCGGCGTTGTTGAAACTTTAATAATGAAAAAGACTAAAGAGGTAAGACTTGATCACAGCAAAATGGCGCTGAAAACGCTATGTTCTCAACGATGTAAATTGACATAAGAGACACATGAACTACTGATCAAATGCCATATTGGCGACTCAGTAATACGATGGACAAACTTGCATTGCGGAGTTAATATTTTCAATCTTATATCCATACTTGATGGTTTAACATTGATCCCCTGGGAGCGTAAAAGAGCGCTGGTTTGGGATGCAACATGCGTCGATACCTTGGCTCCTTCTCGCCTCAGTGGGACAATTCAAAGAGCCGGAGCCGCGGCGGAAGCCGCAGAAGACGCTAAGCGGCGCAATTATGCATTACTCGTATGTAAGTGAATATGTGTTTTTGCCGCTTGGCGTCAAACGTTTGGTCCGTGGGGTCTATCCCTAAAAAAATCCTTTAACATAGTTTCGCCAAAATTTGTCGACGCTGCTGGTGACAAGAAGGCTGGCTCTTGGGAATTTCTTTAGCAGTTCAGCGCGGGAATGTAGCCAGCGTTCTTGGCACCTATCCACAAGGACACAGCCTTTATTTCGATTCTTAGCCTCTGTTTTGGTATATGTTTAGGTAGGTGTTTTTTTATTTTGTGTAGTATTTAGGTAGTTTAGAATGATAACTCAGTAATTTATAAGTTATTTAAATAAACTATCATTAAATCCATACCAATATCGATATCTCACTTCGAATACCCGTTTCACTATAGAGATATTCATGAGTTTAACACTAAATCATGTTTACTTGGGATATGAGTAATCAGCGCGCAGCATCCGCGTTGATGACTCGCAATCGATGTGTGATTAGGCACAAGCAATATCATGGTTTGATAGGCTAATCAAACATTGATTGCTAAACTTGCACAATTGATGATCTTCGGTTAGACTAAGATAGTTTGTTTGAAGTTAAAACTCGTATTCATCTACTCAATCATTCAACTGATTCATCATCATTATCTTTTTACACGTAAAATATTAATAAAGTATGTACCAAAAGTAAGCTTTTCTTATAGAGGATATCATTTAAATGTTTTCAACAAAACCGGTTGAAAATTCGCGGATGAACGTCCTTATCAGCATTTACCGATGTGCGTTCTCAGTTTGAAAAGTTTGGAAAATATAAATGATTTTTTTAGTACAAATATGAGTGGAGATACAATTAATATTAAGTACTCAAAATAAGGGCTCCGCCCTACTTAACAATCATTAAAACAAAATCATTGTAGGTAATTTCCAAAATGTAAATAAAGAATCACGTTCCGTGGGTAGACCTACGTCCTGCAATGGAATTAAAAAAGCCTGGTAAAGTAAATAAATAAAAACAGAAAACAACGTCTTCATTAAAACTCGCGTGAGAAATCATTATACTAAATAAAACATCGGTTTTGACTTACGTATGATATCGCGGCCGGGCCGCTGGGAACCCGACCGGTTTCGGAGTAAGCGGCTGTCCCCGTCGACTGGCGCACGCGTACTACGCATGCGCCAGTCGACGGGAGCGCGCGTATTCCCTGATGAAGGAGTACTGATTACTCCGAAACTGGTCGGTTTCCCAGCGGCCCGGCCGCGATATCATACGTGAGTAAAAACCGGTGTTTTATTTAATAGAAAACACCGTCAAGTCACGTGTAGGGATAGTCGTTACGACTATCCCTACACGTGATCCCAGTTCAGTCCCGTTATATATAGTATAAGAAATTATAGGTTGAATTAAGCTACTGTAGTAGACTAAAACTATGTACCTATCTACATACTTTATTTAGATATATGATAAACTATATGTATGATAAACTGTAAGTTATACGTGTTGTTATAATCTTAAATAAGGATATTTTTTTTATTCAAAGAGTATTTAGAGCAATTCAGATGACTAAAATTATTTAGATGAAGAACGAGTAAAAGTCGACTTAGCTGTTTTGAGGCTTCATCCCATTTTTCTTTTTGTTTTTCCAAGGAAAGAACGTAACACTAATTACAAAGAATTTATTACAAAAAATACTTTCCCGTTTCAGTTTTCACTAAGTAAACTTCGTTGCCGAAAAGGGTAGGTAAATAATTCGTGGCCATTTGTCAAGAGGGAAAGTTTCCGAGGTGGATGTTTACAGTTTTCATTAGTTTGCTAAAGGTAGTTTTCACTGTTTCGACGCGTCTGAGTTTAATGTTGAAACCAACGTCGTATTTAGTCTGGTTCTGGCCGTCAGTTTCAGTCAGACTGTCAGTGATAATGACGTTTGTTGACGCTATTACTATCACTTCGAAATAGCGGACATCGCGTAATTCTAAATCAATGCTTACATTGCAGCATAGAGCTATTACAAACAGAGGTACACATATAATGTGGTCGATCGAGAAAATCCGAAGATGCATTGATTTAATGTGGCATGAGTTAGAAAGAGACATGACAAATATCTCGATTCGGTGGTTGTTGTCGGATTTTTAGACAAGGAACGTCATATCCCAATACTTATTCGACAGTTTTGACAGCAGCTTAGAAATTTTTCCATGCATTTTTGTGGTTGAAAATGGCCTTAAGCGACAACAGCGCTATCTGTCTAATTCGTAGTAACTCTGTCCATTGCAGCGTAGCATTTCGTAGCTATACTCGTAGCTACGTCGACCTATGCTAGTGGCGACCGTCGGAACGAGACTAAATTTTGCCTGACAAAGGGCATTTGGTGACATTATCAGAAACTCATCAAAAAGAAAAATCCTTTACGTTCTAAATTTGTTGTTATAAATGTAGATAATAACTGTGAAAATCACGTGAATGCCGACTGTTGTAAGGTTCATTTCTTTTCTAATACAGTTCTTAGTTGCGCCTCTTTTTCGTGACTCACAGAAAGCTACCCAAAGTTTAAAATTAAAATATCGAGTTGTTGTTCACGTGTAGGGATAGTCGTTACGACTATCCCTACACGTGAGTTTAGTCCCGTTATATATAGTATAAAATGTGTGAAAACCACGTAAATTTTCATAGTAAAAAACTATAATTTCTTAATATGGCTTTATTTAATTTGCCCCACACCACTAACTTTTCTGTATATACAAACAAAACTATACTAATTTAAGTTATCCATATCGTTACTACAGCAGCAATATCTTGGCTTGAGATTTTATCAACATTGTGAAACTTACATACCTATGCGTAGATTGCGCCAGTATTGCTCAACGCTAGCATTTCCTACAGCGTGCTATAAGATGCTGTTATTACGTGCAATCGGCTAAATGTATTTAATTTTGTACTTCTAGTTTTTTTTTGGGATCCTAACTTGCTATCCATATCATTTGTATTAGTCACGCACTCTGAGCCATTCAAAAAAGTAATATATATGTTCCATGGAACAATATCGTTCACCCGCGACAAAATGTATGGAACAGTTGATTTTTTTTTGAGTTTTGACAACGTCGTAGAACAAAAGTTGTTAGTTTTGATGTACAAAATAAGCCCCTAGAAGGATGTTCCATCAAACAATATCGTTCACCAGCGACAAAATGTATGGAACAGTTGATTTTTTTTGAGTTTTGACAAACGTCGCAGAACAAAAGTTATTAGTTTTGATGTACAAAATAAGCCCCTAGAAGGATGCTAATTGATTAGGAATAACCCTGTATACTTAGATATAGAGAACCGGATGATCAAGAATACCAAATTTCAAATAAGTAGGTAGGTAGGTACTTTTTTAATCCTGAGAGATTTTACACGAATAACCGGTTCAATCAAAATTGATTGATTGATTTTCCAAGTAGGATGGATTGCTCGGCAGTAAAATTGATTAAAAACGTAATACAATCAATTTCACTATCTAGTTTTCCCTCAGGAATGTATTTTTTCTCCCGACGCTTTTTCCACTTTTCAACGGCGACTTTCACAAGACAGTGTGTATTTTCTATTACATTGAAGGACTAAAAAAATCTACATTGACATTCTTAGAGCACCATATAGTTAGATTAAAAGTGTTTCTGTGTCAGACCTTTTTACTTGGGTAGGGTGAGCAATTCAGATATGTTTTACTTGGGTCACAGTATTTATTATTAACTCGTGTTTGGACCAGTGAAGAAAAACTGTAGCCACTTTTCTTTATATAACACCTACACCTATCAAGATGAAAGAAACTAAGCACATTATTATTTAATTAAAAAAGTAGCGTGCAAGAGCAAAATGTATATAAATAAAAGTCTTTTTCATCCGCTCCATCTCGGAAAGACTATTTTTGCTCTTCTGTTTCTAATAAAAATTCGGTCTTGCTAATTGAATAAAATTACTTCACTCGTGTACAGAATTCGCGAATATTTTGCACGGATCAATGTAGCATTTTTCACATTATTGTTGACTAGTTTTTACCCGCGGCTTCCCCCGCATACGCAATATATCATTATAATTTATAGCCTATGCGTTATTCTGATATATAATCTATATTATTGCAAAGTTTCATCTCAATCCGTTCAGTAGTTTTTGCGTAAAAGAGTAACAAAGATCCACACATCCATCCATCCATCCTCACAAACTTTCACGTTTATAATATTAAGTAGGATATATAAAAATGGCTCAGCCGATTTCGATAAAATTTAAAAGGGGCCATCTCGGAAGTATATTTTTTCCGATTACTATAGCACAAGCATTGACCCCTCTGCACTATGATGATATTAATATTATGAATACATATTTGGTATTTATATGTTAAAATATCTCAATAAAATAAGTTGTTCAAGTATCTGTGAAAATAGAATGCGAAACTGATTCCGTAATCCATCCAAATATATGTGTCGAAAATAGACCGTTCACGGCAATCCATAAATATTAGATTGATATCGCTTTGGGATCCGCGCCGAACATTTTGATAAGTATAGCCGCAGAATAGACGATAGTACGAACTGTGGGTATGAACATAAATAGTACCTAAAAGCTTCTAGTATTAAAAAAATTGTGTGATGATATTTTTCGACAACATAAATTGGGTAGGTTATAATATATTTTTCATACCACCTGCTCGAAAATGACTCATTATATGTCGTACAATATCTACGTAAAACAAGTCATCATAATCTTAACACAATCGCGAGGGCTACGGTTGGGCAATAATAATGTTGTATAACAAAGTGAGATAATGTTGCAAAGTGATTTAAATTTGGAATGTCTAATTCGTATGAAAATTGCTTGTAAGGTCATCGTAATGAGGTTTTATTTTGAAAAATCGAATAAAACCTCCTTACTCTGTACGGCAACGGGCAGGGAGGTTTTATTCGATTTTATAGAATAAAACCTCTTTGCAATACTCGTGTTAGGCCGTGATAATCGAGCTGGTCATGTTCTTATGTTTTTCACGTAGTATTTACATTATCTGTTTTGTTACGGATTTGTGTGCTTTTCTATGAAAATTCGTATGTACAATTATCAATAATATCAAGTTTTATTGTATTGTGAACAATATCGAATTGCTTAGTGTTCATACAATTCATACAAGTGACGCCTTTTTGGAATCTACAGAAACTTACGAAACAAAAGTCAATTTTTCACTTCATTGTCCTTAAAAGTGACGTAAAAGGGACATACAAATAAATCTATATTTAACTCAAGTTGTTTAATTATGCCATCTCACACAAAGTCGATATTACTTTAAGCTAAGGTAGAAAACATAAATGAAAGCTCGCACGTCGAGACGAGTTGATGAAAAAGTATCGAGTGCGGGGGAGGTATTATGCCTCCTGAAACTCTCGGAGCGACGTAGGTAAGAAGTACATAAAAGCAGCTTTCTTAGCCGGCACGTAGCGAAGTGTGATAGGGTTACCAACAAGCAGGGTTGCCTACTTCACTACATTTGGCTACTAAAATAAGGTTGTAATTTGTTTATATTTAGCTAGAGGTCAATTCTGACGCTGACTGGTCGGAGTAATACAACTGAAACTCTCAATTGTATTGTAGGTACTATAAATATACATGGTTTATACATAGGAATATTTCTTTCGAATTGTTTTGTAAATTGACGAGAACTGTTTTATTTTTATTTTTGTGTCGTTTAAAATCATAGGGGCGGTGTTTGAATTGACATGGCATTATTACTATGAACTAAGGGTTCAAAATAAAGCTCAGCCTAAGAGACGTTTGAAGTTTGTCTACCATTATTGTGAAACTGATTTTGACATTTGATCACTAGTTCAAGTGTCATTTGTGTCAGTTTTTTATTTATTACATAGCAGTTCCCTACTGTTTTTCATTATTCTAAGTTTAAAATATCTAAGCGTAGGTACAGATGGCGGGAAGTTACTTTGTTTTATACTAGGTATGTGGAGATATCTTCGTTTTAATTTTTTTGTAGTCTTAAAACAATCTAGTTGTGTAAGCACCCGAACAAATTTACATTCAACATTTAATTATAATGTAATGCTGACAATAGATTTAGTTAATTGATAAAAAAATGGCTAATGAAAGATTAAAATAAATTCAGACAGCTGTAAGTTAAAATTATGGCTGACTGAAAAAATTATGACGAAAAAAACAATTCCTGCGTTTTGTAATAACAGACGAACAGCATTTTTTAAGGAGCCGTAAGTTTTTCAAATAAACGTATTAAGTACCATCAATAAAATAAATAATGTAGGTATAATTTATGCGCCGAATTCAAAGCGTAATATTCGTCATTTAAAAAAATAAACTTATTTCAAATAAAGCTTATTTCAAACCTTCACATAAAATTTGCGTTTTAGCACATCTCACAATAATAGTTTTTAACCTGAAATAATTCTAAAATAGCTTCTAAATCCTGAATTTATAGCGCTGCCAAATATTAAATTTCATTAGTGGATAGTAACGCTAGACCTAGCCGAAATTGCCATGTTGGCAACACTGGCAACAAGGCGAGCTCATGAACGCTCGATGTTCACTTTAATTAAAAAGATTATGTGGACAGAGAGGTGGTGGATATGTCAGTCTGATTTTGTAAAAGGCAAATGTGAAGCTATTTTTATTACGTGAAATATTCTACATTCTTTTTAGTATAAACTTAACAGGTATACCTACTTACACCATATTTTTGTTTTGTTTTATCCCGTTGCTTTGTTTTCTTTTTACATTGTATTCTTTTATATTACGGAACTAATCACGCACTGAAAAAATGAGATAATACCTCACCTCACTATCCGGACGTTTCGACCGAGTTGTACGTTTATAAATCGTTGTCACTGTTTTGAATATTTTCTGGGATATAAATACACATCTACACTTTTTAAACAAAAGTATAGATGTGTATTTATAACAGCTCTGAAATCACACTAAATTAATTAGCTTCCAAACAAAAATGCCACATCGACATATATTATTTCTGTGATTTTAGAATTTACGAGTATTTCATAGTAAAAAGTTTTGATGTTTCATTCAAGTTTTCAAAAATTAGCATGACCGACTTCACCCATGTACAGAATTCGCGAATATTTCGCACAGATCTATGTAGCATTTTTAACATTATTGTTGATTTATCAAAAATAGCTCAATCGATTTCAATAAAATTTAAATGGGACCAATTTCGAAGTACATTATTTCCAATAAAAAAAGAATTATTGAAATCGGACCACTATGAAAAAAGTTATGCGTGGTTATACATAAAATATATACAACGTGTAACGGAAAGGCTGTATACATAAAAAATGGGTTGATACTATACCTTATACAGATGCTGTATTCGAAATTCCGAGCAAAAACAACAACATTCACTTTTAAAAAAAAATTAAATATGACTGACTAGAAAAAAAAAGGACATCAGTTCAAGGAGGTGTGGTCTGATTTTGATGGACAAGGTCGTGTTATTGACCTCACAGCTGTTTTGTGTGATAGTGCTGTGCAAATGTGAACTAGTCATAAAATGACTAGTTTTTCAAAAAAAGATTAAAAATCAGCAAACTAACTTACACGGTCATCTAGTTTGTTACCATTATCTGATTTGGTACTTTCAGTATGTATACAGTCTTTCCGTTACACGTTGTGTATATATATATATAGAGACGTCGAAGCGCCTCCTCCGGTGGTTCGTCGGTCAAAAAGCTGTACCAAGTACACAATACAACAGTACTTCAAGACTAATAATTTTATCCAAAATTTAACGCCATCCATCATCCATCAGCCATAAGAAGTCCACTGCTGGACATAGGCCACCCCTATGGATCTCCAATAAGACCGGTTGGAAGCGGCTTGCATCCAGCGCGATCCTGCGGTCTTAATGAGGTCATCCGTCCACCTTGTGGGTGGACGTCCTACGCTGCGCTTGCCGGTACGTGGTCTCCACTCGAGAACTTTTCAAGTCATCAGTCCTCCGCGCTATGTACCCTGCCCATTGCCTTTTCAACTTGCGAATCCATTGGGATATGTCGGTAACTTTGGTTCCTCGAAAAATATAACACCACCCTCGGCGCATTTCCGCCCTCAGATATGTGTTATTTACCAATCTCACCAATGTAATTTCCCAGCGTCATTTTCCGGGTAAACTATCAAAATCCTTTTTGCAATTTAATACAGAACGTATCTGGTACGTGGAACCCAATCTCTTTGCGGAAATGATCGTCGAGGTCTGCCGAATGAAAATACTGCGAAATTAGTCGGGCCGGCCGCCCTTATCGTGAAATTATGGGGCAGAAAACTTATTCAAGCCAGGAAATTTGTAAACATTTGAACATGTTGGGTGGAAGTGGGAACGGTTAATGAAACTGTATGGTTGCTGAAAATTATACATACTCAGTTGGAGTTTTTAAGATGATTTGTCTAAAAAAAGCCATGTTATAAGTATATACCACCTATAAGTACTACGACTTAGGTATATTGAAAATTCAAAATTTAAAAAAACATATTCGAGTGTTAATTAAGGTTACTAGGGGTTATCAAAACTGCACGCAAGTGGTTGTGGCACTTACAACATTTTAAAAAACTAGTCTTTACATTGTAATTTTAGCGATTATTTTTAAACATGGCAGGTTTTATGAAATGATTCTATTTGAAAGTATACATATTATCATTTTTACCTACATTAATACTATTTTACTAGTATTAATGCTATAAATATAATTAAAGATTCATTTTTAATCAATTAGTACTATACAGGGATATTTCTAATCAATTAGCATCCTCTCAGGGGCTTATTCTATACATCAAAACTAACAAGTTTTGTTCTGCGACTTTTGTCAAAACTCAAAAAAAAATTGTTGTGCCATAGAAAAATATCGCTTACCCGCTTTTTTTTTAGTTTTGACAAAAGTTGTTAGTTTTGATGTACAGAATATGCCACTAAAAGGATGCTAATTGATTAGAAATAACCTTGATAGTTTTATAGGTATATCACAAGTTCGAATTAAGTGATTTGCCTCCTTCTTCATCATACGAACCGCCAGGGACTGGAATGCTCTACCCCCGTCATTGTTTCCTAACAATTACAATTTGGATGTCTTCAAGGCTAAGGTAAAGTTGAGGCTTAGGTACTTGATATTCGACCGAAACATCGGTTTCCGTCTGGCAACCCAGTGCTTAAACATTATCCTATTGTGTAAAAAAAAAATTTAAGAAAAAATTTTGAATTTTCGAATCATCTTTTAACAACATCTTCGTCTACTTAATATTTGGATGTTTGTGCTATCCCTTGGGAAATTTTTATTTTTTCAGGTACGAGGGTCAAACTGAAAGTTCTTAGAAAATCAAAAACTGATTACATTAGCCAGTTATTAGTTTTATTATATCTTTTCAAAATATTGTCCATTCACGTCAATACACCGCTGCATGCGATGGAACCACTGGGAAAAGCACTTTGCCCACTCGTCCTTAGGGGTCTCTTCAATGGCATCGCGATACGCAGCCACCGCTTCTTCAGCATTCATAAACCGCTTTCCTTTAAGTTTTTCTTTAATTTTTGAAAATAAATAAAAATCACAAGGCGCGAGGTCGGGGCTATACGGCGGGTGACCCAGTAATTCAACGTTTGATGTCGCCAAATAGTCGATCGTTCGCTTGGCGGTGTGCGATGAGGCGTTGTCGTGGTGAAGGAGGATCCTACTGCGAGGTCGTTTCTCTCGAACTTTTTCCAAGACAAGTGGCAAACAATTGGTAGTGTACCATTCTGCAGAAACTGTTTTTTGATCCTCTAACACAATTGTCGCGAAATGACCTATCCTTCCAAAGAACGAGGCCACCATTTTTTTCCCCGCACTTCGATCTCTCTTCACTTTAGTTGGCAACTCCTCGAAAGGAAACACCCACTGAGCAGATTGTCTTTTGGTTTCAGGATCATAACAGTAAATCCAGCTTTCGTCACCTGTTAGTATGTCGAACACAGCATTTGAGTCACCTCCGTTAAATCTTTCAATCATTTTACGGCACCAATCCACACGATGGAGTTTTTGAGCCTCAGTCAAATTATGAGGTATCCACCGGGCGCAAAGCTTCCTGACCGCTAAATGTTCGTGTAGGATTTTGTGCACTTGACTCATACCGATGCCTAAGCTTGTCCGAATCTGCTGATAGGTCACTCTTTTGTCAGTCTCTATCATACGCCGCACAACACAGATGTTATCTTCAGTCGTCGCCGTAGAAGGCCGTCCCTCACGTAAATCATCAGTGAGATTAGTGCGACCACGTTTAAACTCATTAAACCAGTTGTAAACAGTCGCACGAGATGGGGCTTCATCGTGAAAGGCCAATCGTAGTCTATCATAACTTTCTTGTTGACTTAAATGACATCGAAAGTCATAAAAAATCATTGCACGAAAATTTTCTCGTGTTAAATTCATGTTGACGTGACACAGACAATTTTCAATTTGCCGCCAAATCGTAAAACAAATGACAAATGAATGAAGTATATACTCAGTAATATTGGCAAAGAGTTCTATTTTCAAATTATAGAATTATTTTTTTATTATATTGTTTATAAGTGGCCAGTTCTAAGAACTTTCAGTTTGACCCTCGTATAAGTAGCCCTTGTCAGTCTCCAACCATTGCACTATATTTATGCTAAAAATCAAGTGTATGCATTTTTATAATGCTGCGTGAGAAGGTAACTCTTTCGGATTAACAATATTTTTAAAAATTTTAAATAAAAAGATTAAAATATTATATTCTTAGTGCGCGTTGTCCTTAATATATGAAACTTGCATGAGATTCTAAATAGCTTAAAAATAACCCTGCACAGTTACCAGTATCGCAACAGCCATATCTCAGCCTAATTAATTAACCACTTAATACGAAAGTGCTTTAAGAAACTCCTTAGCTTCGTAAAACATCATAAAAGAAAGCGTAAAACGAGTAAAACAAAACCCACGCAGTTAACTCTACCATTTCCGTGAGTTGCGTAACTTTATTGCCGCAAATGTAGCTTAGAACAGATCCTAATAAAGAAAAATTGCACTAAGTAATTAACGTGGACAATTTGGAGCTTTAAAAACTGTATTTATTGCGGCTGTGGTTTGGCTTTGCTTGGATGCGGAGAGCTAGCGAGCCAATTTTTTTGCATGTTTTTGACTGCCAACATAACATTGACCGAAGAACGAAGTGAGAGAGGTCTCCGTTTTAAGACGATTTTACTTTTATCTGTTCGGATGTTGATTTTTCGCAACAGGTCACATTTCTCAACAAATCTCTACGAAACATGTCAGACAGGTTTTTTAATATACTAATGGTTTTTTTTTTGTCGTCAGTGATTTTTGATTTGGGGCATTTTCCTCGAAAAGGAAGTAAATTGCTATTTATCAGCCGATACTATAATATTTGGCAAGATTATTAAGTATCTAAACCTTAACAAGATGTGTCTTAAGAAGTGTAGCGTGCTACACCCTAGACCGCACATCTGCTTAACACCAGGCAGTGTGTAGTCAAACGCGAACCTATTCGAAATAAAATTAAAAAAAAAAAATTGCGAGTATGGACCAAATCGGTCAAGAGCAATTCGAGATTTAGCTTTATGAAGAGATCGAGATCTACGCTGTTCGGAAAACTGCTAGTATTTTTCTAAAAAATTACATTTCAGTGAAACCGGTAGCCAGCTCTCCACGGTGCTCTATTTGTCTTTGTCTACGTCTCGGTGACACAGAGCTATTGTCCAGCCGCGTTCACCGCAATATCGGTTTATTTTGTCCACTGCCAATGCTATTAATAGCCCTGAAAAATGCCGTTTCAGAAACAGATTTGTACGGATTGAATGATGGTGTCGATGTAAATACACTGCTATTGATTTGTGGGATTCAGAGGCATAGCAGAGTGATATACAGGAAATGTCTGCTCAGTTTTGTATTTGTGTTCCATTTTCACGGCAATATTGAGTATTTTTCTGTGAGATACCAACTATTTAAGTTTTCTTTTTTGTGATACAAATATTTTATGTTTGTGACACGATTTGCTGTTTCAATTTTGTTTTGCTTTTGAAGCATCAATATACAGGAACTGTCTGCTCAGTTATGTATATGTATTCCATTTTCACGACAATATTGAGTATTTTTTGTGAGTTACGAACTATTTAAGTTTTCTTTTCTGTGATACAATTATTTTATGTTTGTGATATGATTTGCTATTTCAATTTTGTTTTGCTTATGAAGCATCATTTTTACTGGAATTTTAGCATAAAAAAGCTTTTGCTTCTCTGAATCGGTGGTTAAATATTTCATTGTTTTAGACTTCTCTCTCTCAGACGGCGACTATATTCTAGATTATCATTGTAATTATTCATATGTATGGAACAGCATTTTTTTGGGGTATCAGGGTTGGCTTATACTATAAGTTGATGAATAAAATTATGAGTAGGTATAGGCAAAGATATCCTAGGATATGTCCGTCGTCTACAGAAAAAAACAGGGTCTTCTCCATCCATCCATCAGCCCTAGGTAATCCACTGCTAGACATAGGCCTTCTCAACTGACCTCCAATAAGACCGGTAGGAAGCGGTCTGCACCCAGCTTGAACCTGCGGTCTTGATGTGATCGTCCGTCTACCTTATGGGTGGGCTCTTACGCTGAGCCTGCCGGTACATGGTCTTCACTCGAGGACTTTTTGACCTCATCGATCATCAGTCTCCTACTTTTTCAACCCTATATCAGTTTCTCTCATGCCATAAAGTAGGTATTTATGGTAACCACCAATTCAGTGGGCATAGAATGGCATTGAAACGAAAGAGCTCAAATATTTCAAACCCTATTTCATTGAATAGGGACATAATATAAATGGTACTACAGAGTCGACTGTCGAGTTATCAACAGAGAACGCCAAATATCTTACTCGATAGACTCGAGATCGAAGCTGTCGCACTAAGATTGCAAACCATCTCAAGTGGAAAGTTATTGATAGAAGGAACCATCGGAAAATGCAATTCGACTGGCACCATATATTAAACTGAAGCTCATTTTAATGAAACTACGATAATAGTGTTGTAGGTAATTATTGTTTTTTTTTAAATATTCGGGGACATCTTACACACGGTCTCAGACCCTAAACTAAGCATAGCTTGTGATATGGCTGCCAGAGAGTGATATACTACATATACATATTTTTAAATACATACTTAAATAGATATTACCTAAACAACAGCTCTGTGTCCCAGACACAGAGCAAACACCAATGTTCATCACACAAATGTTTGGCCTGGGTGGGGATCGAACCCACGCCTCTTTGATCCAGAAGTCAAGTTCACTAACCACTGAGCCACCGAGGCAGTCAAATCATTAGGTAGGTAGTTAGTACCGAAGCATAATGGAAACGTGCATATCGTGAACTTTTCGGGAATATAATTATCCTAATTTCACTAATTAACCAAATTATCACAGCACGCTACGAGTTTTGGTCAACCATGGAACGTGCGTTCACACAAATTAACAAATACATATCGGGCATATTTAGATCAACAAAACCATCAATATCATTCGCAGTATGTAAACAAACAGGTACCTAGCTGAACAAAATTGCATCTAATTACCCTATACCAAAATGTGTTAGCTAACAACTAAATGGGTCGGCTAAAGTTCTACCTAATTTTATACTACACTAGCGGACCCGGCGAACTTCGTTTCGCCTAGAAGTCGAATGTCAAATCATCGTCAATAGTCACAAAACCGACCAAGAGAGAGTCTATTAGTATATTTTTCAATCTTTCTGAGAGATTTTCTTAATATTTGTTTCCGTAAGAACCATGTACAGAGTATTAGAAAACTACAAAAAAAAATAAGCCAAATCGGTCAAGCCGTTTTCATGTTATGTCGTGACAACGGAAAACGGGTTTCATTTTTATATATATACTAGCGGACCCGGCGAACTTCGTTTCGCTTTCCGTAAGAACCTTGTACAGAGTATTAGAAAACTACAAAAAAAAAGTAAGCCAAATCGGTCAAGCCGTTTTCATGTTATGTCGTGACAACGGAAAACGGGTTTCATTTTTACATATATAGATAGATAATTATTATTTAAAATCTTATTTCTTTATCGCAAAATATATTTAAATATATTGTTAAATGTGTTATAAACCGATTTAAAAAAATTTTTTTTTTTTTATAGGTACATGTTTCGTGCATGTTTCATAATGAACTGTCATGTGTCAGTAGTTAGTAGTAGTAGTGGTAACAGTAAGCAATAACCCATCCCAAAGCATCACTGTTCAATAACAAACCGATTGATACTGTCTAAATAAATAAATACTGGGGCGTCAGAAATAAACAGTGAAGCAGCAGAAGCGGGAAATTGACGAGGGTAGCGCCGATCTGATAGTGCACTCCTATCGCCCAAGTTGCGTACAAAACGGTTCCTTCCCAGTGAGGTTGTATAAAATAGACGCGGTATTTAACAACGCGAAAAGCGTCAAAAAATTAAAAAAATATTTAATACAAAATGGAGGTACATTTGTCTTCCAATTCGCTTGATGGAAAACGATATAGCAGCTAAAAATAGCACGTGTAGGTCTTGGTGATATCCAGATAGTAGTTGTTAGAAAACAATGCAGGAGGTAGAGCATTCCAGTACTTAGCGATTTGTATTACAAAGAAGCAGGTAGGTAAAACGCATTGAACATATATTATGACTCCTACTTTAACTATATTATGTTTATAACCAATCTTACCCATGAAAATCCTTACTTCATTACTGATATTATATTATATCTAAAAGTGTTTTCGTTGGTTTGCTCCCATGTGATAGCACGACAATCAAAATATTACGCAAGCCGAACCGCGAGCATGAGCTAGTGAGCGCATAAGATATATTTTTATAATTTGTGCTCGAAAATAATTTTGTTTACTTACTCGTAAGGAATGGTCGGAGACGTTTTGCTGCAGCTGAACATGAATCATGAGCGATTGAACTCCAGGTATTTGCCTTGCTTTCTTGTTGCCAGTATTAGAGCAGACATAACGTATCTAAGGGTGTAGTAAAATGTCATTGACTCCTATCGCACAAGTTTCCTACAAAACGCTTCCTTCCACCGATTATATTTACTGTTTTCTATTCGATTAAGACGACTTCAATCGAATTCTTTTAATACTTGAGCAGCAGTTCTCTCCTATCTAAAATGTTGTTTGTTTTTAATTTTCAGAGTGATTAGTCAGACAGTTATTAATGTTCATTTTCTAGTAAAAAAGTAAGTAAGTCCGTATAGGCCGGGTGGCTAGACCTGGTGTCAGAGTTTTGAAGCCGCCTGACAGCCTCTGACATGGCTAAGCGGTTAAAACAACCGGGACCTACAATTTAACGTGTCATCCGAGCCACGGTAGCGCTCAGTTGGAAAATGCCACCCGCGGTCACCCATCCAAATACGTAAGGGGTTCTTTTAAGGAGTCGTGGTATGATGTGTGTTACGCTTTTTTATTTAGATAGGACATTTTAATTTGCTTGATAAGCGAACATATAGGTACCTTTTTTTCGTCTGGCGAATTAATAAATAAAAGTTACTTAACAAATTCAGCAATTTTATTGTATCAGCTAATAAACTATTAATTTTATTTTGTTAAAAAAAACGTTTTTTTCTTTGTCTGCAAAGAGATATTTTTTTCGTTAAAAAGTGTCACATTAGAGACAATACCTTCCACGTCAAGAATAGTTCACAAATGGAGACTTAGTTAAAATTTAATAGATAATTACACGCATACTAAATACAGACAAGCACAACGATACACACATTTACACAGCATTTGTTCCCAACGAGTAACACTCTCAACTGTCACACTGTTACTTGATGGGAAATCACAGCAACACACACATCTCGAAACATCATATTACATTTTGAGTAATCCTAAAACTATTAATCTAATAACAACTTCATATCCCAACACTAATATTCAATTAAAATTAACATCATAGAGTATCATACAAACCTCTCTACCTCTATTAATTTGTTCTATATAACACATTTGAAACATTTCCTGTAACTTCTGTAAGTAAACTTTGGAATGGGGAGATCGATGAACGAGTTACGAATCCGGCCCGAACTCAAGCTTGTTCACAAATTCAATAAGCCCGCACATCCAATCTAACTTATAATAAGCGTAAAAAACTTAGTCGATCACATCTGATACCTTCTCCGTAAAGCTCTAAGGCAAACAAGCAGCTGGTTATCTTATTTTCTGTGCAAATTTTAGATTTTGCCGGAAATAATAGAGGTTAATGAAATACATAATTATTTTTTGCAAAAAATAGCATGACCGACTTCACCCGTGTACAAAATTCGCGAATATTTTGCACAGATCGATGTAGCATTTTTCACATTATTGTTGATTAATCAAAAACCGATTTCAATAAAATTTAAATGGGACCAATATCGAAATATATTCTTTCCAATAAAAAAAGAATTATTGAAATCGGACTACTACAAAAAAAGTTATGCGTGGTTATACATAAAAAAATACATATACGCGTCGAATTGTATACCTCTTCCAGTGGTTCGTCAGTCAAAAAATATTGTGGCTCTAGCTAGCAAATATTGTTCTACCTATTATTATTGAGATGTAATTAAACATTTCTTCTAGATAGTTTAGGATATTTATCAAATCCTCATTATGTACTTCTCACCGGCGCTGACATAATTCTGGCTAAAAATAATAACTAGTATGCGATAATACATAAAACAAAAAACAATATTTGTGTGTGGCTTCATACATTCTTATTAGTTATTCTTCGTTACCGTTGGGGCAATTTACTAAGACCCCAATTCTGTAAAAAGCTGTTCTATAAAATAATTAACAAAGTAACACAAAATCGGTAAAAACCTGAATAGACCACTTCCTCTCACATTTTTTCTTTTCACATGAGTAATTTCAAAACTGGAGAAGCTTGTTACCCAGCAGCCATCTATCTATTCTCACTTGATTTCACAGAGAAGGTAACAGTTAGATAAGAAGCCAGCAGATAAGTAACCGAGTTCTTAATAAACGGCTCGTTTCCTCACTTGTTCCCAGTGTTGCCAATTTAGCGAACTTATCACTAGAAATGGCGACTATTTTGATATCTTAGCCCAAATAAGGGTTATTATCTTTGTAAATATTTCTATAGGTAGGCATGATAATAAACATTTTAAGCTGGGTGCTCCAAGTGGTATTAAAAATAGGCGAAAGCTATACACTTCACACAAAGGACAACGGAGCATGCTATTAGGTATCAGTCTAAAATGACCAGTTCATAATCCTCGTGGTCGTTCGTAAGGACGAAAGTCACAGATATTGCAAAACTGTACTACTAGACTCCAGTAGCACTGGGCAGGACACGTGGTTAGGCTTGGTGACGGTAGGTAGAGCAAGCCCTTGACTGAGTGGCCCCAAATAGCAGATAAGTGTTCTGTAGGCAGGCCACCAGCCTGATGGGTCGACGACATCAAACCCACCGCAGGTGGAAATAGAGAGCAATGGCACAAAAAACTGAAAGCATATTGGCAGGCTGATGATGATGACACTTCCACTGCCGTGGAACTGGGACCTGCAATTTAACGTTTCTTCCGATGTATACTATAGTAGCGCCGAATGAGTCGCTTATAGTGATTTATCTGACGACTTCAGGAGCACAACAACAGCTATAGAGACATTATAAGATTCTAAAACTTTTCATCCGTCTAGGTGATCGTCCTATTTACTTTCTTTTACATACAAATCAGCAAGCCTCTGCTAGAAAATTACTTCTTCTCATCTAACATTAGTTTTTACTACTTTCTGGGGATTTTCTTAAGCTTAGCAGGTTTTTCATATGCTCACGAGCTGGCAACACTCGTTCCGGTTAATCAAGCCCGTGCCAGCGCTTTGCGGGTAATACAATCGGAAAACCATCAGCGGATGCGCCCCCTCAGATTAAAGGTTGTTCTAACCGAGTTATTGCCGATTCATGCTAACAGTTAAGAACAAACGGTCGCTTTTCTGAGGACAATCTTCATCTAAACTAATCTTGAGATCGTGGAAGTTTGATAAATGAAAAAGGTTGATATAATGAAAAGAGTATAAAGGAACAGCGGTTGTATGTTGCGGTTAGCCACTTTTTAGAATTAGGCTTGTTCTAGCTGGTTATGGCTCTATGAATTGTTTTAACCAAGTTATTGCCGGTAATTTATTCCCTAACCATTACAAATTATTCAAAAATGCAAAACGTTAATGATCATGTTAACAATTCTACCGGCACTCCCGGAGCGCAAGCCATTTTTTTCTAATATATGAATATACTGCTTACGTACCACGTGGATTGATAAGTTTCCGGCCTGACCAAGAGATGGCGCCACTAGGCCTACCTTGAGGTGGCGTTCTATAGTACCATCCTTAGATAGCTTGTAGCTATAGTTTCAGTCCGATCACCATGTTAGTTTAGGTTTGAGAGCTCTGTGCTTTTCGTGAAAATGGAAAAGCTGGAAATTCGTGCTGTCATCAAATACTTTTATTTGAAGGGGTTAACGCCGAAAGAAATTAAAGAAGAGATGGACTCAACACTGGGGACATCCTCCCCATCATATTCAACCGTTAAGCAGTGGATTCCCGAGTTTAAAAAGGGTCGTGTGAGCACCTCTGATGAGCCTCGCTCAGGACGCCCCATTGAGGTCACAACTCCAGATATGATCGAAAAAATCCATCAAATAGTGCTGAAAGACCGCAGATTAAAAGTGCGTGAGATAGCTGAGACCTGTAAGATGTCATATGAACGTGTACAAAATATTTTGCACCAACATTTGTATATGGAAAAGCTCTGTGCAAGATGGGTGCCGCGTTTGCTAACAGTCGACCAAAAATTGATTCGAAAGAACATTTCTACCGCCAATTTGGCGTTGTATAAGCGTAATCCAAGCGAATTTTTGCGTCGATTCGTAACCGTTGACGAAACTTGGGTCCACCACTACACTCCTGAAACCAAAGAACAGTCTAAACAGTGGATTGGACCAGGGGAACCAACTCCAAAGAAGGCAAAAACAATTTTTTCGGCGAACAAGGTTATGGCTACTGTTTTTTGGGATGCAAGAGGTATTATATACATTGATTACCTTGAAAAGGGTAAAACTATCACTGGTCAATACTACGCAGACTTATTGCAACGTTTGAGCCACGAAGTGAAAATTAAACGACCTCATCTGGCGAAGAAAAAAATCTTGTTTCATCACGATAACGCACCAGCGCACACGTCAATCGTTGCGATGGCTAAAATCAACGATCTGAAGTTTGAATTGATGCCGCACCCTCCCTACTCTCCAGACCTAGCCCCGAGTGACTATTATCTGTTTCCTAACCGCAAAAAATGGCTTGGCGGTAAGAGATTTGCGGACAATGAAGAAGTAATCGAAGCTGTAAATGGGTATTTTGAGGAGCTTGACGAATCAGTCTGTAGAGATGGCATTACTAGACTAGAACACCGCTATGAGAAATGTATCAGCCTTGGAGGAGATTATGTTGAGAAATAAAAATAAAAAAATCTTAAAAACGTTGTTTTTCTTGGTCAGGCCGGAAACTTATCAATCCACCCTCGTAATAAGCTGATATTTCTGAATTTCAGTTACTATTTTCCTGTATTTATTTCTTACTAGTTTTTACCCGCGGCTTCGCCCGCATGATATTTTGATTTTTGACGCAATATCATTATAATTTATAGCTTATGTGTTATTCTGATATATAAGCTATATTATTGCAAAGTTTCATCTCAATCCGTTCAGTAGTTTTTGCGTGAAAGAGTAACAAACATCCATACATCCATCCATCCATCCATCCTTACAAACTTTCACGTTTATAGTAGGATTATAATATTAGTAGGAAGTAGGATTTAACATGGTAACCCTGCAGCTCCTTGAAAGAAGAAGTCAATAAAACTTTAATTCAGCGACTGTTGTTATGAACCGTAAACCGACTCGTTCAAACAAATTGGCGAAATATGTTCGAGATAAATATAACTTGGGAAGGAATTAATTAGTTCGCCTGTTAGGTTCAAACTTCACCAAAGCGGGGAGGGGTGTGCGGAGCTGGCTAAGGCATTGTAATCCGGAAGCCCATTGCTGACATCTAAGCATATTTGCTTGTACTGTACCAGCCTTTTTAGTAGTCCACTGCAGGACGTAGGCCTACCCAAGAAGGGTGATTGGGCCATATCCACCACGCGGGCCCAGTGCGGGTTGGTGGATTCACATACGCCATCGAATTTCTTCTACGGACGTACTCGTATGCAAGTTGCCTCACCATGTTTTCCTCCACCGAAAAGCCAGTGGCGTTAAATTCCGTACATAAATTCCAAAGAACTCATTGGTACGGGACCGGGGATTCGAACCCACGACCTCACGATTGTAAGGCGGGTGTTACTACTTACCTCTTGACCACCACGGCTTCTAAGTAAACATATTTGCTTAGAGGGACGCAAAGCACAACGTCTAGACTGAGTTTGTATCAGAGATGTTCGAGTATGCGTACCGAGGGAAGGAGATATGGCGGTTAAAAACCATTAGAATCGTTTCATTTGCCTAGCATCACTCCTATAACCCGTTTGCACAGGACCTACACGAAGCTAGATAAATGAAATGATTGTAAATTAGTTCAAATATATCACTCGAAACAAGGAAAAGTAGCGCTAATGGGAGCGAAACCGTGTTTTTATGATAGAAACTATCTGGTTTGCACAGTTTCATTAGAATAGATGTAACAAACACAAGTCAAACGCGGTCGAAATTAAGTATAGTAGACTTGCTGTCTTCCATAAAAATTACGCACAGGTACTCAAAACTGTTTTACATTTTAACTAAATTAGGTATATTACCCTGTTTTTTTTTCTTCGCTAAGCTAATACGATATATATTTAGCGGACGTACGTTGGTTGTTATGGTCCGTTTTAGTGTAGTCCTGGACGTTAATGATGGAGAGATTTCTGATTTTCGGAAACGGAGTTTCAAAGTTAAGGGAATCAGGGTTAATTGGTTGCAGGTGCTGTTTTGATTTCGAATACCTGATTAATTAATCAGTTTCATAAGCTACTGCTCCGTAGTCGAGCCCTACTCAATAAGAAATATTTTTTAAGTTTGATGTGTGTCTGAGTGTATCTCAGCGTCATAATTCCCAAACGGATGAACCAATTCTCATACGTTTTTTTTTTTGTTTGAAATGTCATCATTATCAAAGAACACAAATCAAACAGCTTCTAATAACTCACTATGGTCACAGAGTACTGAGAGTAGTTACTTTCTTCTTGTATCTGTATATATTGTAAGTATAGACTTAATTTTTTACAGAAACATTGTTTGAAGATAATATGGGCAACCAGAAATACTAAGTAAACATAAAAAATACTATAGATGAATCGATGGATGATTTAGTTTAAGGTAATCAAACACGATCCTAAAGTATTATTGACGCTAAAGCGTTCGCTAAACTAACGAAAAGTCGTCATTTCTCATGACGAAGTCGCAATCTTGTAACATCTAATGTATGTCATCCATTTGGCGTGATGGTCAGTGGGGCCTATAATTCTAATGATAATCATTATCATCAATTCTTCTTGTAAGCTAAAGCTTCAATTCAGAGGGTCTTGCGTTTTTATTTACATTTCAACAAAGTCTATTGTCGGGGGCTTTATCATTTTTAACTGTACCCTTCTTATTTATCGTCTTGTCAACACTTGTTCCAATTTACATCTTGTTCAAAAATAACAATTGACGGAATCCAAATGACTATTCAAATATAGCACTAAATATTCATGAACGTGCAAATTCTGTCACCATCGCACAATAACATTGGTTATTTAGACAAGGATTTGACTAGTCCACAATTTCTCCTTTTCCAATATGCACCAATAATTAATAAGCGACTTAAACTTGATTTTGTGCACCAAACAAAGCAAGATATTATACTTACAGTTTATAACACTAAATATATTTTGTTTCTTTGAATTGATTTACATGACTCTGACATCTTCCTGGATAACGTTAATTAGCTAATCGTTTTAATAAGCGTCAAGAGCTATAAAAGAAAAGATTTGATACTGGTGTTGATGGTAAGATAATTTCAAAATTATCTAGTCTAATGCGATTAAAATACATATTTGTGATAAAGATTAAAGTAGAGTTTGTGCCAAGATCTGTTACATAACATATATTAGTTTGTATTAAGATCCGATAAAGAAAGCATCCGTTTACCGTAATTGTAAGGCGTAATAAGGTAACCTTATTGATATCCAGTAAGGAACTATATTAGTATAAGCATGTTTGATTTGTAATAATACAACATTATCTATCCTCATCAAAAAGTAAACATTTTCTCAAACAACAGTTGGTACTAATACTTAAAGTGTCTCTGCCTATATAAATAATCAAAGCCAAACGTTGCAAGTAGTGTACACCGGTCCAAGTTGGAGGTATTACCAACTGTCACCAGCACTAGGCTCTCATAACTCAAAGCTTTTGTGCACCGGATCACGAATGTGAACATATTGTTGTATAAATCATTGATTTATGCATAACTTTGTAAGGACTGGGTATATGCTCAAAACTAGGCCAATTTTATAACATGAGTGGATTTCATTTGACAATAAATAATTATTTTATTCATACTGTGGTTTTTGCGGTTTTGTGTGTAGCATTCGAGAATAAAAAAAATCTAGAAAAAAAATGTTTCATCGTACTATGAAAAATAATTATTATGTTCGGTTTTTCGGGTTTGCTCGGGAAACGGAGCCGATAGAAGCAGTTCAAATCAGTGAAAACGTTTTATCAATGGTCATTAATTAGGCACTACAATAGTAATATAATATCATCCGTGTTGTAAGAATTACTATGAATGGAACTTAAAAGGACATTTGTTTTATTTGCATGAAAACAGTTAGCCCGACTACAGAGGCGCCAGCGTAAATTTAATAGCAACGTAAAAAGCGTTCTCTCTATCGAAAGCCTTAAGTGAAAAAGAAACAGAACTATGCTATTTAGCTAATATAAATACGATGGCGCCTCTGTAATCGGGCTTAGTATGCAACTACTCCATTTAAGTTCTCTTATTTTTAACAGATACCTAAAAAACAAAACATTTAGATACGATGTTCCGCTTACCATCTCTATAGGACTATTTATATCGATGGCATAAATTCACTTATTGGCACGCCTCACCACAAAACCCTGCATAAAGTTTACCCTGGTTATATTTCACCCTGTCATTTGAAGTGAACTTACGTAAAAAGGTAAGTATAAGTAGGTTTACTTAACCTAAAAATACTTACCTTTTTACGTAAGTATAACTATAAATATATATCTGTTTTGTCGGAGAATATAGGTTATCGTTATCTATTTATTTATATATACAATGAATGTTTGTCTGTATGTCCTATAAAGAATCGTAAACTATGCATTTGATCATGTGATCTTTAGCAAAGTTGTTGTGCACGAGCCAAAGGTTCCTAAGTTGGTGAAACAAAGTTCGAATATTTTAAAATATGAGAGTTGAGATTTGGTAAACAGATGATAGGAACTTAAAATAAACTATGATTTGGCACTACAGCAAAGGATGTGCTCTAGCATACAGACTCTATACCTACTGTACTGTACTGTACTGTACTGTACTGTACTGTACTGTACTGTACTGTACTGTACTGTACTGTACCAGCCTTTTTAATAGTCCACCCACGAAGGGTGATTGGGCCATATCCACCACGCTGGCCCAGTGCGGGTTGGTAAATTCACATACGCCATCGAATTTCTTCTACGGAGGTATGCAGGTTGCCTCATGATGTTTTCCTTCACCGAAAAGCCAATGATGTGAAATTCCGTACATAAGTTCCAAAGAAACTCATTGGTACGGGATCGGGATTTCAACCCACGACCTCACGATTGCAGGTCGGTTGTTACTACCACTAGACTACCACGGCTTTTTATACCTACTAATACTAATAAATTAAATGATCATGCTGTAAATTAAATGAACATGATGTAAGAGATGTGTCAACATAAACTAGCTCACCCCTGAAAAAATGAAAAAAATCGCCAGATGTGACTGACACTACATAATACGAGGTACCTATAGTCAAACAACATCCGATTCAAAAACCAAGTGTGAGTGCGATCTTTCACTTAACAAAAAAATGTATGAAAAAATACCCGCTATATTAAAATGCTGTTGAATAATATGCTCTGATATTTCGTCACATTATTAATAAAATCGTGAAAAAGCTAAAATCCTACGAGACAAATTAACTCGACCTAACCAAGTAAAGTATATTACTAACATATCACTTAATAAGGATGGATTACAGACATAATACACCGACAAGCCATCAATCTTCCCGCTGCTGGAGTGACATGACGCAAAAAGACTTTAATTATACCAAATTATGTGTACTTAGGAACTTCTCCAAAAAAGTAAGCATTTGGCTAGACCAGGGCTTCTCAAATTTATAGCTAGTGAGTAGTTTTTTCAAAAAAAATTTCGACAATGACGTGTTTGCCTCTGCACTGTATCGCTACTGTCATAATATCATATTATCTACTTTATCACTCACTCTATTTACTGACTCATACTACGCCTTGGCGTAGACTTTTAATGTGATAAGTGACGCTAACATTAGCTTGGCATTTTTTTTTCTTACATTGTATATTGATGGACGCTAAGAAAGAATTAAAATTTAAGCTCTCAATAGTAACATCCGTAACGTATGTACATATCCGGTAGTAGAAGCCGTGGTGGTCTAGTAGTAGTAACACCCCACCTGCAATTGTGAGGTCGTGGGTTCAAATCCCGATCCCGTACCAATGAGTTTCTTTGGAACTTATGTACGGAATTTCACATCATTGGCTTTTCGGTGAAGGAAAACATCGTGAGGCAACCTGCATACGTCCGTAGAAGAAATTCGATGGCGTATGTGAATCCACCAACCCGCATATGAGAGTTGAGATTTGGTAAACAGATGATAGGAACTTAAAATAAACTATGATTTGGCACTACAGCAAAGGATGTGCTCTAGCATACAGACTCTATACCTACTGTACTGTACTGTACTGTACTGTACTGTACTGTACTGTACTGTACTGTACTGTACTGTACTGTACCAGCCTTTTTAATAGTCCACCCACGAAGGGTGATTGGGCCATATCCACCACGCTGGCCCAGTGCGGGTTGGTAAATTCACATACGCCATCGAATTTCTTCTACGGAGGTATGCAGGTTGCCTCATGATGTTTTCCTTCACCGAAAAGCCAATGATGTGAAATTCCGTACATAAGTTCCAAAGAAACTCATTGGTACGGGATCGGGATTTCAACCCACGACCTCACGATTGCAGGTCGGTTGTTACTACCACTAGACCACCACGGCTTTTTATACCTACTAATACTAATAAATTAAATGATCAACCTGTAAATTAAATGAACATGATGTAAGAGATGTATCTACATAAACTAGCTCACCCCTGAAAAAATGAAAAAAATCGCCAGATGTGACTGACACTACATAATAAGTACCTATAGTCGAACAACATCCGATACAAAAACGTGTGAGTGCGATCTATCACTTAACAAAAAAATGTATGAAAAAATACCCGCTATATTAAAATGCTGTTGAATAATATGCTATGATATTTCGTCACATTATTAATAAAATCGTGAAAAAGCTAAAATCCTACGAGACAAATTAACTCGACCTAATCAAGTAAAGTATATTACTAACATATCACTTAATAAGGATGGATTACAGACATAATACACCGACAAGCCATCAATCTTCCCGCTGCTGGAGTGACATGACGCAAAAAGACTTTAATTATACCAAATTATGTGTACTTAGGAACTTCTCCAAAAAAGTAGGCATTTGGCTAGACCAGGCCTTCTCAAATTTATAGCTAGTGAGTAGTTTTTTCAAAAAAAATTCGACAATGACGTGTTAGCCTCGGCACTGTATCGCTACTGTCATAATATCATATTATCTACTTTATCACTCACTCTATTTACTGACTCATACTACGCCTTGGCGTAGCTTTTAATGTGATAAGTGACGCTAACATTAACTTGTAATTTTTTGTTTCTTACATTGTATATTGATGGACGCTAAGAAAGAATTAAAATTTAAGCTCTCAATAGTAACATCCGTAACGTATGTACATATCCGGTAGTAGAAACCGTGGTGGTCTAGTGGTAGTAACACCCGACCTGCAATCGTGAGGTCGTGGGTTCAAATCCCGATCCCGTACCAATGAGTTTCTTTGGAACTTATGTACGGAATTTCACATCATTGGCTTTCCGGTGTAGGAAAACATCGTGAGGCAACCTGCATACGTCCGTAGAAGAAATTCGATGGCGTATGTGAATCCACCAACCCGCACTGGGCCAGCGTGGTGGTTATGACCCAATCACCCTTCGTGGGTAGGCCTACGTCCTGCAGTGGACTATTAAAAAAGGCTGGTACAGTACAGTACAGTACAATAGTAACATTGACCATACGTGGGAACAACATTATCTGCGTCCTGCTCTATCATGACTACGTATGAAATCCTACAATTTTATTTGTGCCGTACGTATGTATACGCTTGAGGCGTTTGAGATGTGGTGTTGGAGAAGAATGGAAAAAAACAGCTGGACCGAAAAGAAAACGAACCAAGAGGTGCTCGACATGGAGAAAGAGAAAAGCAAAAATCTGACAACAATAGAAAATAGAAGGGGAATGATGTTTTGCCACCTTGTACGACATGACACGAAATTAGAAGGAAAGAGAGAAAGGTAAGGAATTGGAGGGAGTTTTTAGATCAGATCAAAAAAAAGGTAGATGTCATGTCGTACATGATGTAGTACAAGGTGAAGACACTGGCGGAAGACGGCGAGATACGGAAGTTGTTCCACCGACAAGAGCCGTGCTCTTAAATCCTTAACGTATGTATATATCAACCATTTAATCTAACCATTACAACGTGAATATTCTTGCAAACCCTCTTAATTCAAATGGAGAAACCCTGGCCTAGAGTAGTGAGAATTAGGAAAGGCAAATAACGAAGGACACAAAGGTCGGATAATTTGCTAAGAAATCTAGCAATTCTTGCCGGGTCGAAGTTAATTCATCTTATTTCGCTCTATTTTCCTAAAGAACGGTGTCCCACAAGGCTTAGAAAATTAATGACTTGTGTGCCCACTGCGTAGCCTTTACTATAAATCAGTGAGTACAGAGTTAATTTTAAACACAACCTAATATAATTCACAGCAAAATAAGACGAAAGTATTTTGTGTGGTTGAAAGAGTTATGTTTAGGTGTAAGACACAGAGTTCGATCAGAATACAGTACCTAATTCAAGTCTTTGTTAAGATAAAAAAAAACATTAAGTAGTAAGTATACTGTCAGGAAATCACATACATTTTAATTCATGATAAATAAGTAGATATTTTATTCGGCCTACGCGTATTTTTCTACTGAACAGACCTAGACAGATATTGGTAAAATCTGAACAAAAATCAATTCAGTTTTTCTTGGCTTTCCCTAATGACATTATTAATATCGGAAAAATCTCAACAATAACCAAATTAAGCTTTTTCCCTGCACAATTGGCATATTTTTCCTATTTCCAGCAGGAAAATTGTATCATTGTCGATAGCTAACCACACTTTTACCGAACTGTTTTCGTAAAAGCGAGTGTCCATCAACCGTCTCCCAAATTGCTCACTTATAGCCTCCATCCCTGTTCCCCCTGACGAATTAGAGTGAGACAGCTACATAGCATCCTGAGTTTGATTGTCATGGTCTTATATCGGTTTATATCGACAACCCAACGGAGCGACCATTTTATGGGATGAGTTGGCGAAATAAGAGAACTGAAATGTTGTATGCTTATTCTTAGGATTTTTTGTAGGAAAATACAACAGTAGCGCTTTTGTTTATTTCTACTAATTTAGTTGGTAGCTCTGAACTGTAAAATGGACCAGTAAAAGGAAACAAGAGAGTGATTTCGTGCAGAATACACAGATGTGACGTGTGATAAGAAAAGTAAATAAAACTTTGTTTACATTTGAGCGTTTTGTTTTATTTCTATATCTGCGTGCATTGTGCACAATATCTAAATTATTTGTCGCAGTTATCCTACCTATAGTTAATTATGTTGAAAATTGTTGGACAGACTAACCTAACCTAACAGTATTGATGTATCGGGTATATAATATTATACTGTTGAATATGTGAAGTAACATTTACTTCTTAGCAGTTTAGTTAATTGTGGTGTATACCTTTATACATAGGAGTCGTCTCAAAACTCTTCAATCCTTAATTTAATGGAAGCTTAATTTAAAAATTACGAAAAATATTTCGATAACAGCTAAGTCCTTCATTACGAATATCATGCCACTCTTACTACACCTATTTTTTTTTTCTCCCAGGGAAAATCCTTTATAGATACCACCCTACCCCGGGGGAGGCAAGGTGGTTATGTGGGAGTCCCGCCGCTGGTCGGTGTACCCACTAAAAACCCTGGGGTGTTTCTGCCTGACGCCCATGTGCTGGAGCTACGGGGACGCTTTCGCACTCGTCCGCGGCTCCAGCGGCGCTGATCCCTAAGACCCGACCCTGATTAGTGGTGAAGCTTCTCCACCCTACTTTCCTTGAGAGGCGCGCGGAAACACCGCGCGCGCAATATCGGGGGCTGCGCTACTCTTACTAGGTACACCTACAGCAAGACAGTCTGAAAAACTAAACAAAAATTCACAATGCACGTGTCAATACTTGGGTAGGTAGGTACATGAAGTACTGTACTGTACTGTACTGTACCAGCCTTTTAATAGTCCACTGCAGGACGTAGGCCTACCCACGAAGGGTGATTGGGCCATATCCACCACGCTGGCCCAGTGCGAGTTGGTGGATTCACATACGCCATCGAATTTCTTCTACGGACGCATGCAGGTTGCCTCACGATGTTTTCCTTCACCGAAAAGCCAGTGGTGTGGGATTCCGTACATAAATTCCAAAGAACTCATTGGTACGGGACCGGGGATTTGAACCCACGACATCACGATTGTAAGGCGGGTGTCACTACCTCTAGACCACCACGGCTTCACGGTACATGAAGTGCGGGCTCATAAAGCTGACATTATTTCATCATTTTTCAGTTGCGCTACATGCGGCCTACGACAATTTAATTTACTTTGTACCTACTGGTGTTGGATTTATTGATTTTATGATTTAGGCTTATCACACCCTTATATCACTCTTTTTGGGTAGGTCTACGTCTTACAGTGGAATATTAAAAAGGTACTGTATTGCACCAGAGTAGTCATCAATATGAAATTTGCAATAAAGTGATGTTAATTCGAGGAGTACACGACAGTACAATAAAAATTTGTTGGCTAAATATCACCTTAAAACTGCGAAACCTGTCTATTTCAGAATAATTTTAAACTATTGTAATAATGACAACGACTTAAAAGTTAGTGTACAATTAGTTTGGTGTGAACTGCTGAATTTGCTGATCGGCAGAGTGAAAGCTCCCTTAATGAGACATTCACCGCCGCTGCTCCACCCTCGTCCGGGAATTCGATTAAAACACAACCAGTTTAACTTTTAAAACCTTTCCGACGTTTCACACCCACCACGGGCTTGGCCGCTGGGCTCGTAGAGCGCAGTTACAGAGAGTTCCATATTAAGGTGACGCATAAATACGACGATAAACTATTGTTTCAAAAATCGAGTACCGCGCCCCTTCACTCGGACAAAGGATATGTCCATAAAATGTATGGAGGCTGGTATAATAATAATCAAAAATTCTAACCACAACACTTGTTACGTTTCGAGAAAGTTCATATTTTTCTGAGTCTATTACATCAGTTAAAACCAAAAAAGAGCCCTACAGTTTTTTTTTAAATTAATCTTTAATCTATTGCGATAAATAAATATATTTGGCTCAATAGGTAATTTATCTCTAGTAACCCTGATTAAGTCACCTCCAAATTGTTAAACACAAGCGTTTTAACCAATTAGATACAGTTTTCAAGTGTTCATTTGTCACATTGTACCTACTAACTGGTCACACTGGTAGGTTATAATTTTTAATTTTAGCAAATTAAGACATGAATGTGGAAGAATCAGCTACGAATGTAAGTAAAATAACGATAGAAACACTTTATTATTGCTTAACTAGAAAAAATATTTTTAAAAAAATGGAGGGATAAAAAATCTAAATTAAATATTTTTAAGAAGCCTATGAATCAAGCTTTCAAATTATTTATATATCATCTTGGTTCGATTTTTCTCTGAATAATATACCACTTGTGGACGTCACCTTGCACGCGCTCGCGCTCGACAGAATCGCGCCAGAGCGGCGGGCGGCAGTGAGTTTTTAATTAATCACTCATAATGTACACATTAAAAAAAATACTTCGCGGTCTGTAAAATAGAAAAGTGATCAGGCTATTTTATTCGTAGAAAATAATGGGGTGTTGTCGCTGATAATTCTTAGGATTCGAGTTATTGAACTTTTTGGTGGGAAATTTAAAGTTTTTTTTTTTTTTTTTAATAAAGCCGATTACTTTTCAAAATTTTGGCCTGTTCATATTTTTTTTCAATGTTTGTTTAATGTTTTATCCATCTCGCATTCGTTTAATTGCATCTTGATATGCAATTAAACGAATGCGAGATCTACTTATTGGGTTTTGTTCAAAAATTGCATATTCATAATGTGTGGTTTTTGGACGAAAACTACAGTTCGAAGGCGGTAGTCAATCACAGACTTTTTAAAAAAGTAAATGCAGCAAGAAACTGGCCATGGCTGTGGTTGGCTAATTCTAGAGGAAGTGTGCGGTTTTTTTTATAACATCGTGGTCAGAGACTGGTACGGTTTTTGGAGACCATTCTGGTCGAGCCGTCGGAGCGAAGAACAAGTCTAATTAATTATTTTTAGAGTTTAGAGAATACTGTGATGGAAGAAATAAATCTGCAAAGTTTAATTATAATAATATTGGTGTTTCTACTGCATCGAGTCCTCGGTTTTCCTAACATACTGTTAGGAGAAGTACTATTTTGTACAGTAGCGCACAGTTATAGAGATACACATAACTACTGACCAAGCGAACGAAGTGAAAGAGAGTCTCAGTTTTGACTCGAAAATTTTGCTTTCGCCTGTTCATATGTTGATTCTCCTCTACCTTTAGCAAGATCGTTTAATATCTTTGTAAAACTATTGCATGTGGTGCTTCCTTAAAAAGATGACGCATTTAGTCTAAGCTATACTCTATAAAATTTAACTTGATCTCTGCGACAGCTGTCAGAAAAATCACGCCTATGAAGTCCTGAATGTCTTAATAGTACAGACAGTACCTGTCAATGTCATACTTTATGGGCATGCCGATTAGAGATGGACGACGAATGATCGTGACCACAGAGCTTTAGATAGAGTATTATTTAAAATATCGATAGTTTATACTAACGATATTTTAAATAAAACTTAATTTATCATTAATTTTATTGTATATTTTAATATCATAACATTTTTTACATGTGTAAATAAATTAAACCCAATTATATGTTACATTAGCATCGATAATAGTGAAAATCGTCGATAAATACTGTCGTAACATTATTATGAGTATTTAATTAATATCATAACATTATTTACATGTGTACATACTTGATCTTAAATAATAGTAAGTAAATAAAATCCAATTTCTCACCTACAACTACTCATTCGATTTCATTACAACATTGTTTGAAAATCGATATTATCCACCACTATCTCAACTCTAAAAAAGTCAATCTTCTAAGTCAATGTCACTGTCGCAGAGATCAAGTTAAATTTTATAGAGTATAGTATATAAGTAATTGATGTTTGTTTTGATGTAGTTGTCAATGTGAAGCCTAATAAATAAAATAAATATCTAAATCCTAACATGATTTGAGAGTATGAACAAAATTGGTCAAGAGCGAATCGAGATATATAGGCTTATGAAGTTAGTCGAAGATTCAGGCCCACTGTTCTCGTAACTACTAGTTTATATTATATCCTGAAAAGTTTTAACCTTTAAGAAAAAACTGTTAATCTTAAAAACTGACACAGGGCTAAGCACCCAGCATGGAATTCATTCATTAATTCTATCATAAGAAATCCTGTTAAGAAAACATATCCTTTTTAACCGACTTCAAAAAGTAGGTTCTCAATTATTCGACTGTAGGTTTTTTTAACGTAATGCGATTTCTCCGGAAATTATGAACCGATTTTGATAAGTATTTTTTATGTATTACATCTTACGTCAAAAATCTCATTTAAATTTTATAGCTGATATCTATAAAATATAATGGGACTAAGTTGAAGTATGACATAATACATAAAAAAATACTACTACTATAAATAAAATACTAAGTTGTTTTTAAAAAATCAACATAACGATAAAAATACTACATCGATGATATGATGGTACATTGATTCGTGCAAATTCTAGTTAGGTATTCCAATTCTGTACACGGTTGAAGTTGGTTTTACAATTTTTGGCGAAAAATAATTATTTTAGTTATATTAAAACTGCTACTGTTATATTCATCAATATTATCTTTTTGGAAGAGACAAAAACATCGCAATCAGAATTAACTCTTTTGTTAAAGTTTATTAATTCACTTTTATAATTCTTCATTTCTCCCCCTGCGTAAATAGAATTGTAAGATTGTCTCCGTGAAAGCAGACTTGAATAGAATTCACAATTAGATGGTATAAATTAAATTAGCACAAGGTTGTCTTCAAAAAACTGTCTAGACATTCTCTAGACTAGATACCTACACTAGAGTACTTGCCAAAAACCATACAATTAACTATTGAAATCGACTCAGTAGTGTTACTTTTCTTATGTTCTATGAGACATTTTAACTGATTGAATACCTATAGTAGGTATTATAAAAGTGTTAAAAGTCGTAATAGATTTATTTTGTAAGTTTAACGTAGATATAATTTATGATTCATCTCCACGTAGCCCTACGAGCTATCAAGAAAACTATGCTTGGCGTCTCTCTGCGAAATCGAATCAGTAATGAGAAGGTCCGTAGAAGAACCAAAGTTACCGACATATCCCCGCGGATAACTAAGTTACAATGTCAGTGGGCAGGGTACATAGCACGGGGGACTAGTAACCGATGGGCTCGAAAAGTTACAGAGTGGTGATCTCGTAGCGGCAAGCGCAGCGTAAGACGTTCACTCATGTGTTGGATATATGATCTTATCAAAATCGCGGGATTGTGCTGGATGCAAGCCGCTTCCAGGCGGAAGCGCAACCAGCACAATCTTGTTTCAACGGATGTGATCATGGTAAATTCTATCCATCCATCCATCAGCCACTGACCACCGTCGGACATAGACCTCTCCAATGATCTCTAACAAGATTGGTCAGAAGCAGCTTCCTTTCTACCTTTGAATGTCAAGGTGTTATAGGTTTGACGTGTCTGTGTGTGTCTGTGGCGTCGTAGCTCTTAAACGGATAGATCTATTTTGATTTGTTTTTATTTTGTTTTTGTGCTTGATACGAGTAGGTGAATAATATAGTTGAGAGTTATTAATTCTGTTTGATGAATGTTGGTTCACCCAGTTCAGCCATTTCTTTTGTTAGCTGCGGTAGAAATGTTAGACTCATGCTTGATCGCGTTGCGAGCAGTGTGACCACAACTATTATAACAATACATATAACAACAATATTTTAATACTTTTCCGTATATTTTATTGAGTTTCTCGGATATCACCATCTTTGTAGGTATATTGGCGGAGGTTGAAATTTTTGAGTATATTCTGGATAAAATGTTTATAAAAACGTTATTTTGGTGTAAGTATATTGAGATAAATTATTTGTAGAACGGTATTTTTTGAGTATTTCGTT
Source organism: Hypomecis punctinalis (assembly GCA_949316475.1). Lineage (NCBI taxonomy): Eukaryota > Metazoa > Arthropoda > Insecta > Lepidoptera > Geometridae > Hypomecis > Hypomecis punctinalis. The sequence continues at coordinate 18,614,322 of OX438802.1, forward strand.
AAACTTGGCTAGAACCGCGCTAGCAACTCAAGGTTTGCGATTTTAGCAAGGAGCTATGTGAATATAGTGAAATATACCGATTAGTATGTTTTAAGGTACTTCGGCATTTTTATAAAATTTAATCTTATCGAACTGGTAGTTTTGTAATTTCTTCCTTTAGTCTTGTTAATAGGATCGATTGTGATAGAGTCAATTCTCTGGCATATCGTATATGTACAGCCGTTCCCCGTAAATGTAATGGAAAATCAACGGCACAATAAACGGCCTGGCCAGGCTTCGTGCCTTTTCATGCATCCAATAAACACGATGTGGAATCACTGGAACTTGTAATTTGAGTCCCGATTTATGGAATATGTGCATTGTTTTTCTTTATGGCTTAGATGACCTTTATTATTGAAAGATGTATAACTAGTTTTTTCCCACAGCTTTGCCCGCGTGATATTTTGTTTTTTGTGCCTTTTCTTTCCTTTTTGTGCCCTCAGATCAAATAAAAAATAAAGACAGAATGTTGTGAACAAACAAGTGAGGCCGACCAAAACTACGCCTCGCCGTGTACAGACAATCACACACACATCCATCGTACAATGAAACTCCGCCTTGGCTTGTCATTCCAACTATGGCGGCGCAATTCCGTCGCACTCACACATGTATTAAAAACCGGCCTCACTTGATTGTTCAACGAAGTTTTCTCTTGATTTTTTTATTTACTCTGAGGCTGATTTTTTATACCATAGGATTCTTTTATTTTTTCGAGATAAAAGTAGTCTATGCTTCTTCTTCTTCTTGTCTTCTTACAAACTACATATGCCCATGCCAAAAATCAAGTCAATTCCTTATTCTGTTGCTGCGTGAAAGAGGAACAAACCAAAAAAAAACACTTTCGGAATTATAATATTAAAAGTAAAGATTGAATAACTCGCGTTTATTTATTTGCATCGGAACAAATGAGCCATTCTGAAGAAGCCAATGAAAGTTAGATACGTTTTGTTAATTAGCTGAGTTTGCATTCAACATAATACAATCATCGTAGCAATAGACTTTCAATCGTTTACTCGGAATAAAGGTAGTAATTTGTTACGCAAAAATATTCTCATATATTTTTCGAACAATGTCAAATTTACCCAATGTCGTTTCATGCAATTCGCAAATGAAGGGAGTTATGAAGCTTCATGACATACTCGTAGAACGGACAAAGGGACACAACAATCTTATAAGAGTTCCTTGTTTTAGTACGGAACCCTAAAAAGGGAGATATTTTTAAGTAAGAATTAAAACAGCCAGTCAAAAAAATAACAGAAAGTTCTACAGCTAAATGCAACCTTTACCTTACTTCAAACCTTTCGCGCCTTGTTAAGATAAAAACTTCAATTGTTAGACCGCGAGAATGCTGGGAGAGCCTTTTGTTCAGCAACTGCTGTAACTTTACACCAAGTTTAAAAATTGAGTCGCTTCGCTAGAAAGCTTGAAACGGTCTTTAGCGAAACTGAATATCTGTATTAAGGCACGTCTTGCAAACAATTCTGACATGCAATTGCAAATACACTAAGGACTACTTATAAATAATTTGGTAAATAGTGAAAAACTATACTATATTTCAATTAGGATTATAACCTACAAGTGTTTTTTTCACTTGTCTTATTGTATTGATCCTTTTTGTCTATATGTATAGTAGGCATGATAAAAATACAATTAGTCCGTCAGATAGACTATAAAAACAGGATTTTTTTCTTTTGTCAACTAAACAAAAATTGATGAAGATTTAGTCTGTAAAAGTTCCGCGTGACGTCTCAAGTTTCATACAAATGTATAGACTTCTGTGAATGAGGTGACGTCACGAACCCCCACTCCCAAACTTTTACAAGGTTTATCTTTGTCATTTGTGGTTTCATGGACAAAAGAAAAAATACGCGTCCACTATTTTTAGATAATCTAACTGACGGACTAATCATAATAATAAGTTTCTTTATCATGCCAATTTTAGTACCTATGCGTCTAAGGAATTTAGTATCAATGATTTTTACGTGATATTCTAGTATAAATAATACTAAATAAGTACTTGTATTCTAAGGGCTCAAAACAATCAAATATTTTTCAAACTTGGACACTTTGTAAGACGTTGTTTAGTATACTTTCCATCCTATCGTAAAACTTCAAAAGTCTGCTTAGTAAGTAGGAACTTCCCTTTTAAGCATGTCCTATTTTCTTAATTATTTTTATCTAACTTTTTACGGTGACCCGTGCGAAGTTAGTTGAAACGTTAAGTTTGATATCAAAGTTTTATACAAGACTACCTAAAGGCTCCTGACATTGATTAAAAACTGACATTGAAAACTAGGATCCATAATGTAATATTACCGCTGTTATTGGAAGTCAATTAAATAATTAACAGTAGTAGCGCTCGTAGCCTAGTTTGACTAGTTGTTTGTCAGCGATCACCGAAATTAAGCAACGTTCCGCACGGTCAGTATTTGGATGGGTGACCGCGGGTGGCATTTTCCAACTGAGCGCTACCGTGGCTCGGATGACACGTTAAATTGTAGGTCCCGGTTGTTTTAACCGTTTAGCTATATGAGAGGCTTTCAGGCGGTTCTAAAACTCTGATACCAGGGCTAGCCATCCGCCCTATACGAACTTACTTAGGTACTTTATTGTTTAACCAAACGTAGCGGCGGTTTTAAAGGTAGAGTACCTACGTCGTTGCTGTTAAGGTTACCGTTTAGTCATGACAGAGGCCTTCAGGCGGCATAAAAACTCTGACACCATGTCTAGCCAGCCTATACGAACTTAATTACTTAACGGTAAACTCCCTACGGCTGTTAAGGTGATGATGAGAACTTAACAGTTTAATTCAACAAGAATGACTCGCTGTTTATTATTGGCATCTGCGGTCACCCATCCGAGAAGTGACCGCACCAACTGTTTGGTAGTAGGTACCTCAAGTCGAATTCTACATAGTAATGTTATAAGTAGGTATACCGTAATTAAGTTGATACACAAAACGTTACGCATTCCTCGTAAAGACGTAACCCTTACAGCAAACTGAACATTTATTTTAATTAAATCAACACGTGAATATGAAATGAAGTCGTGTTGGATTTAACGAACCATTGTTAAAAGGACAATGCCTAGTATCCTCAGGAAATGGGAATAACATAAATCTGTCTTGTTATTCGACTCTTGGGGAAAATTGAAATTCTAAATTAACGTCTGTCTATAGTTACTGTTGGAGTCTTAACTGCGGCCAAATGTAATAAAGAGATGAATTCATTCATCACAACTTTACCTTGTCTCATAGATTTTAATCATTAATACTGTGCGATATAATATCTGCTTTCATCAGGTGTAAAAATAGTTGAAAAAACAAGTCTAAATGCTCAAATAGGAATCTCTAAAATCTGATCCGACCAGTAAGATCACTTTGAAATGTTTTAAAAAATAATAATTAGAAACAACTTTAAATAACAAGAATTTCATATTTCAATTTAAATTAGAAACTAGCTTCGCTTTTTCCCGCGACTTTGCCCGTGTGATATTGTGCTACTCTACAGGAACCTTTTATCTTTCCGGGATAAAAAGTAGCCTATGCTACTCTCCAACCTTTGGATTATATCCACCAAAAATGAACATTATCCGTTGCTGTGATAAAAGTTTACAATGTAGCAAACACTCTTTCGAATTTACTACATTATTATATTATACTACACTATAATATACTAGTAAACATATTGGTGTACCTATTGATTCTAGTTGCATTTTTATGGCAATTTTAACAACAAGCCACGACGCCATGTTTCGATGTTCGAAATTTTTTTACGATCCGGCTATTGGTGTGCAATTGAGCAAAATGCAAATCAATCCAAAATCGTCTTTATTGTATTCATATTCATTTATTTGCCACTACACTTAGTGGTCGCCCTTTCCGGGCATTGCAAATGTTTTATGGCGCTTCTTATCAATATGTAAGGTACTTAGATAAAATTAAATGTGTTACTAAACTAACTTAATACTATGGATAATAAAGGTGTCGTAATCTAATATTAGAGGGGAGCGTCTCGATGAAATAAACAATAATCGTTTGCGTAGTTTGCATCGAAATTGATATTTTCTCATTAGATAATACGGAAAGCTTGAAGATCCGAATTTAAACCAAATGAAATTTAAATTGTTTTTTGTTCATTACAGAATCTCTGTATTAAAATACATTTTGTATCGTCAGTGCAATGCAAACTTATGAAATAAATGTCGGATACTCAAAATAGCTAAACAAGCGACTCAACTTGGATTTTTGTTTAGATCTAAGGAATTGAATGTATAAATAATACAAGCTAAACTTTGTTTTGAGAATGATAAATTTTGCAACACTCGAAACGACCATTAATTTAAAGAACGTGAGGAACATAAAATATACTCGTATTATTAAGTGTAACTATAAACCATATCTATATCTATGAAAGATTTATTTGACCGAACGAACAAAGTGAGCGAAATGTCTAGTTTTGACTTGACGATTTTGCTTTCGTATGTTAATTAATCATTTTCTCTGCATTGTTTAACAAATCTTGACGAAATATAATGGATTTTTGTCGTCGGCTATTTTCGATTGGGGGGTGGGTGATATTTCCCACAAAAAGAGGTGAAATCTGCTCTCGCCCTATTTAACAGCCGGTTTCAAATATTCAGTTAACTTTTGAGTGAAACAGATATGAACTATACTGTTCAGAAAACTACTGGTGTAAAAATATAACTACGCGCAGACGAATTTTTTTTCAGTCTATTCAGAACGACGTCTATTGTTTCCGACCACATAATATATAGGTTTATCAGTGAAACAAGGTTTTTAGAGTGCATGACAATTGCGAATATGTTTGCTATGCTTACCTACAGTAATTTTCTGTTGTGGGCGTATCTGTCTTTCAACGGGGTTTCTAAACTGCAAGAAATCTCTCTAATTTCCCTGATCTGTGCATCCGACGTATGTTTTGAAAATCTCAATGGAAGGCCGTTCGTGGGACGTCTGAGACTACCCAGACACCTAGATACCTACAATACGCTGACGAGTACGTTAAATACAGCAATTTATTATATTATTCGCTTTAAAATCAAGCCAACGTCCAATTTATCCATTCAGGTGGTCTTTCAATGAACCGAATTAAGCGGCAATTAATCAATTACTTTGGAAACGTTGAAGAATCTATTTTGCGAGGGCTTTTGAATAATATTCACCGTTGAAATAAATCAAGTAAATCCGTTGACAAATTGGTATTGTGATTCGATTATACTCAGTTTGGCAAAATAAGCATTAGAAACTTTTTTTGGAGGCTTGCGATTCAAGACCACGTATACCTACAATACGCTGACGAGTACGTTAAATACAGCAATTTATTATATTATTCGCTTTAAAATCAAGCCAACGTCCAATTTATCCATTCAGGTGGTCTTTCAATGAACCGAATTAAGCGGCAATTAATCAATTACTTTGGAAACGTTGAAGAATCTATTTTGCGAGGGCTTTTGAATAATATTCACCGTTGAAATAAATCAAGTAAATCCGTTGACAAATTGGTATTGTGATTCGATTATACTCAGTTTGGCAAAATAAGCATTAGAAACTTTTTTTGGAGGCTTGCGATTCAAGACCACGTGCCGTCAAGTGCAGCGTAAGACGTCCCGTGCCTATAAGGTAGACAGATGTCCTATCATTAAGACCGCAGCCTCGTGCTGCATACAAGCCAACCAACCGGGATTTGTAGACGAAAAGCATAATAATATGTTTAACGGTGGACATCTGAGGGCTGAAATAATATAAATATAGTTTAAAAAAACTAAAAATCACGCTTAGGAGGCATCATTTTTTTTCATTCATTGTCATCGGTCTTATGTTGGTGTGCAAAGTTTAATGAAAAGGTGACGTCCACAAGTGGTATATTATTCAGAGAAAAATCGAAACAAGATGGTATATAACATCAATTGAAAGCTTGTTTTATGGGCTTCCCAAAAATATTTAATTTAAATTTTTTCGCCCCTCCAATTTTTTTTTAAATGTGAAGAATAAATTGTATGAAAAATAACAATACAGCTTATTATTTTTTCTAATTTAGCAATAATAAAGTGCTCCCATCGTTATTTTACTTGCATTCGTAGCTGATTCTTCCACATTCATATCTGCTAAAATTAAAAATTATAACCTACCAATGTGACCAGTTAGTAGGTACAATGTGACAAAAAACACATAAAAAGTGTGTCTAATGGAATGAAAATACTTTTATTTAACTATTTGGAGGTTACTTAATCAGGGTTGATAGAGATAAACTACCTATTGGGCCATATATTTATTTATCCTAATAAATTCAAAATTAATTTTAAAAAATTGGAGGGCTCTTTTATGTTTTTAACAGTTGTAATAGACTCAGAAAAATATGAACTTTCTCGAAATGTAACGAGTGTTGTGGTTAGAATTTTTGATTATTATTATACCAACCTCGATACATTTTGTGGACATGTCCTTTGATCTCTCAAAGTAGGTCAAAATCGAGCTCAAAGGGGTTAGTTACAAGCAAGCAAACATACAGGTGAAATTAATAAAAGCGTGATAAAAACGACGACCACAAACTAAAATCACAAACCTGAATGGCACGTCATTTGATTCCATTAGACGTAGCGCTATCATTACGAGGCACGTTACCCCCCTATAATGACGGAAGAGGGTCAGCTACAGCGGCAGCCAATTTTGTAAATGCACAACGACTCCGCTAAGTGGATGGATCATCAATATTGGTGGCCTGTCCAAAAACTGGGTTAACTTTTTTATACAGGGTTATTCGGATATGGCGTACTAAGCCGAAAGGGCCATCAGATTTTTTAATAATAATTCAGACCATAATTATGAACAACTTATAGAGCCAATCCCGAATTTAAAAAAAATGCAGCCAAACAAAATTGTAACTAGAAATCGCCAAAATGTAAAAAAAAATTTTTTGATAAAATGAATAATAAGTACCTGTATTATTCTAGAATATTGGTGTTTATGTATTAATGAATTATTATTACCATTTTATTTTTACTATCTGACGAAATTCAATCGGAAAAAACATTAGCATAAAAATCAGCTATTCCTTGGCTATTCCATACATTTTGTATAAAATTAAGAATCAATCGAGCTTACCTGTTAAGAGAAGATTGATGATAATTATCCGAAATCACCGAAAAAGAGACTGCATAGCTCCTTATTCACCTATTTGGAATACCGTGAGGAAACAATACGCGCGCCGGGGACGCTACGCAACTGAGTAAAATAAATAGGTGAATAAGGAGCTATGCAGTCTCTTTGAAGGTGATTGTAGGATAATAGGTAGATGAGTTTTTTCACGATACGCGATAATATCGCGATATATTCTAGAATAATCAGCTGTCTAAGAATTCACCCCGTAAATACGAATTTCCGTAAGTACCCATCTAAAATATTAGTACAATGGCGTGATTGAAATTTACGGTTGTTCGACTTTATTTCAGCTCGTAAACTTGTAACCGCGCTTTACATAATCCGCGCATTCTATGTCCGACTGACCCAAACCCACGTAAAGAGAGTTCCATGGGACTCTATAACTTAATCATTAGAACGGCTGAACGTACGCGTAAATGTTCCCGGGACCGAGTGGGAGCAGGAGCAAGCGTTCAAAATCTATGCTTATTCGAGCAGGAGAGCATAGCATGCGATCCCCTGCAAACATTAGAAATGACTCTAACGTTTCAAAAATTGTGCTACTGGACAAAGCCATGGCAACGTTCTCCAAACATTCCACGTAACTGGGTCGTTCTCCCGTCCGTTCCTCCGTCCGCTTGAGTATTCGCAAAATTTGAAATCGGTAGAGTTGCCCTCAGAATCCGTAGGTATTTGCTCATTCTCCCTTGCTAGGATTGGTCCGCTAATCATTATCAAACCGCAAAAAGGGTCCGTGTACTACACGTTAAGAACCTACGCCTCGGAATAGATATAAATAATTTATAGGGGTGTTGTTCGTAACTCTATATAATGTTAAGCAATCGTTACTCTTAGATGAAATGAAATATGAAATGAAATGAATTATTTGACAAAAATTGCTACATAGCTGTTGGATGACATGCCATAAGGGAAATTACAAACAAGAGTTTTTGGACTTATCTGCGGGTTCCAAACTCGGCTCGGCCTGTTTTTTGGTAACCCAAGTGAAGTTAAGAATTGCCGAAGTATACAGTGTGCGCGCTCTTGTTTACAGTAGATAGATAATTATATAGTATAATTATAGTAAAACATTTTGGATACAGTAATAATATAAATTAGATAAAATAACATTATTATAATATGATACGAGGTTAGACAACTATAAAAGGTTTCCTTCATCAATTGAAAACCTTATACTTACTAAGTTATAATTCTTCAAACCATACAATAGTTAGAATACAGTTGTCAGTGTCAAGTCAGACATGAGAATCAATTCAACTACTTAAATTTTGTGAGATTATTGCCAAGAATATAATAACTAAAGTTTGGAATAGGTATGCAGATAAAGAAAAACATATATATCTATATAAACATAGATAAAAGTGCGCGTAAAACTGACATTGTGTAAACCAAAAAGTACATACTCGTACCAATTTAATGAAAATTAGTCAAGATATTGATTGATAGAGTTTTTAAAACAGTTTAGACAGTTATATGGCTAGAGAAATGTTCAAATGAATAGTAAATCATTCCATAAATCTCGTCAGAGGCATCAAATCGGTGGAAATACCAGACCAATAGCGTCATCTGCTCGGGTATTCGCAAAATTCTACTGTCCGAGTCCTAATGGCTACCGATGTAATTGTTGCCAGATAGCATCCGTATCGATTTCGGATTTTTCAATTTGGGACGACGACTGACAATTAGAGGTAGCAATTAGTTTCACTGGGTCAGAAAGGGAGGAACTTTATCCGATGCCGGAACCCTTGGGTACAGCAAAGATACCTACGTCTTTTTTGTAGGAAATATTTTATAATATCTTTGGGCTCGTGGTTGGTTTGAGGTGGGTTTAACCAATCACTCAAACGGGTTCACAAAAGATGACGACGTTGAATGGCAATATTGTAAAATAGTGTGGCAATGATATTTCAGGATAGCATAACATAAAGGAATTAGTTGTTAGAGTTGGTCAATCCCAATCCCTACCAGAACAAGATAACATCTCAATCTCAAACATGCAATTCACAGCAAAAACCAATATGAATCTAACTGAGAAAAAACTTGGGATGCGAGCACCCGGACAAACCCACGGTCTCCGAGTAACTTTACACAGAGCTTGACAGTTTTATGTCTGTAAATTTATTGTCGCTTGGAAACGTAAATATAATTAAACTAATAAATCCATAACCATAACAAAATCCTAAAGTACTAAGTACTAATATTATAAATCCGAAAGTGTGTTCGTTGGTTCGTATTTGTTGATTTTTCACGCAGAACCATATCAACTTGACTTTGGGCATGGTTAAAAAATTAGGGGAGCGGAAAGTGACTTAGGCTACTTTTTTATCCTGGAAAATAAAAGGTTCTTATGGGACACCACAAAAATCAAAGAATCACGTGGGCCACGGGAAAAAGCTAGTATGAAATAAAATAAAATATTTAGGCACAGTTAAAAGACATGAAAATAATATCACAATGAATAAACGGACTAGAAAATTGAACATAAGAAGTACTAAGATTTAATTTAAATCTGTAGGTTAGGCGGTTCAGAATTAATGACCTGAGGAACAATTTAATTTGTATTGTTTTAGCTTTGTGTAATTGAATTGAGATTGGTATGCAAACGGGTTTAGCGAATGGAATCTCATTTTGCAAGAGTACTTTTCGTTTTAATTGCTAAGCTAAAATTTTATTCAGGAATCGTAACATGCATAAAGTCGAGTAAAAATTGGCAGGATTAATTCGAATGATGAGTGATTTTTTTTTATTCTTTAACTAGCGAAAAAAAAAAATTAATGTATTTTGTATAGGTAAGCGTAAACGTGTGTGGTAAATTTTTATTTACCTAACTGATAGTAAGAGCCACGCTAACCGTGTGGTCGCGAAATTCTTGAATAGAAACCACATAGGTACCGGTAAATGCAGCGTAGGACGTCCACTCCCAAAATGGACAGGTTGCCTGATTTGTTAATCACATTCTTCGGTAGAACTGCGTCGAATACAATCCACTCAGGATCGGTCCTGTTGGGAATGTAATAAATGAAGCCTACGTCTGGCAGTGGGTAGGTTCTAGGTAAAATGGTGATAATCGACACTTATACCCACCAAAGTGCAGCATTACTGAGAATATTGGATAGTCTTACAACCATAAAAAATGCGTTGTATATACCAATAATGCAGTGTATTAATCACACAAACTAGAACGAGTAATAAAAATTTCATACTCTTAAACCCAAAAATAAATCCGCCAAAACTGGAAAAATTGAGGGGAGGTCTTCGCACAGCAGTGGGGCACGACAGGCTAATACAACTACAACAACAATACTCAATCATTTTTCCTGTGCCTAGAGTTTCCTCGAATCCTCTATTTGGCATTCATCGGCGAAAAAATTCCTGTGAAATTTGGATGCCTAACAAAACGATCTTTGGGTCGAGGAATATTTTTGGCTAGATTATGAATCCTAAATAAAGAATGAGTGGAATGGACCCAAATCACCTTTAAGCCGAAATATGGGCAAAGATAAGTGAGAAAAAATGTCTATGTATAGGTATTTTATATGAGGACCTGGGAAATTTAATATCAGATCTGTTGAACTAAAAATATTGAATAGAATGACTGAAATAAGAACTTTTAGGTAGATACTAATTTAGTTATAGCTTTAAGTACTTAGTAAGTTTAGCTTTACCGGAAATTTTAATTTATATATTTGTGATTGTACGTTGATTAAAAGCCTGATTTTGAAATTGACCTAAGGAACAATTTAATTAAAAAAACTACTCGTAAATACTATACGGGCAAAGTCGCGGGCAAAAAAATCTGGATTATAAGTGGTCTGTCTGACACTCTCCGACTTTTAATTTAAAAATCAAGTTGATTATTTCAACTGTTGCTGCAAGAAAGGGTAACAAATAAACCAACAAACACACTTTCGAATTTATAGGTCATATTAGTACCTGGGTATAGGTATATATTATCATACTTGCGTAATAAATGTCATCGAGATGATAGGACTGCGTGGGGTTGTCGGGGTTGCAATGTAACTGGCAGCTAATATTATCTTGCTTAGTACGCTGACGTTGATACAACTACACTATATATAATAATTCGTATTTGTAGTAGAGCCTGGAACACACTATTCTACGTTTGTGGAACTACGAATAAAGAACAGCAATGTGTCTATACTCTATAAAATATAGCTTGATCTCTACGACAGCTATCAGAAAAATCACGCCTATGAAGTCTGAATTTCTTAATAGTACAGACAGTACCTGTCAATGTCATACTTTATGGCCATGCCGATTAGTGATGGGCAACCAATGATCGTGACCACAGAGTTTTAGATAGAGTTTTATTTAAAATATCTATAGTTTATACTAACGATATTTTAAATAAAACTTAATTTATCATTAATTTTACTGTATATTTTAATATCATAACATTATTTACATGTGTATATACTCGATCTCAAATAATAGTGAGTAAATTGAATCCAAATTCTCATCTACTCATGTAACATTTGCTTCAAAGGCCGTGTTACCAGGCCATAAACTAAAAAAAGGCACGCCGCCATCTTGTTTGATACGAACCTCCATTCTCCTCAGTACGAGTGCCGACGCCAAAAGTAAATAAAATCCAATTTCTCACCTACAACTACTCATTCGATTTCATTACAACATTGTTTGATAATCGATTTTTTCCACCACTATCCCAACTCTAAAAATGTTAATCTTCTATGTCAGTGTCACTGTCGCAGAGATCAAGCTATCTTTTATGCAGTATAGTGATTGAGAGAAGTGAAATGCTTCATCCTCAGAGCAAATAAAAAATCAAGAGAGAATATTGTGAACAAACAAGTGAGGCCGACCAAAACTACGCCTCGCCGTGTAAAAACAATTACACACACATCAACGTACAAGGAAACTACGCCTTGGCTTGTCAGTCGAACTATGGCGGCGCAGCAGTGACGCACTCACACATGTATAAAAAACCGGCTTCACTTGACTGTTCAACGACGTTCCCTCTTGATTTTTTTATTTGCTCTGAGGCTTCATCAAAGTCTGTTTTTATTAGGCTAATATCAAATTGCTATTATTATTGTGATAATAACCTAAATGCCCTTTGAAGATAAGCTTATATTCAAGAGGTAACCATTGAACGATATTCGAAAATAAACATATCAAGGTTTTGGGATTCGAGGTCAAATTCTCCCGATTCGAAATTCGACAGTCTCCGAGCAAATTAAGTCTAAATAGGGGATTTAATAAATAATAATCACAGCACTTTCATCAATATCAATCAGCATTGGAAAAGCTATCCACTCACTCAGCGTAATAATTCACACTTTAAAATGCTTAATTCTATTGAAACAGTTAAATCAAACGTGATCAAGTGGAATGCTAAACGGGTCAATAGCAAAGTCCATATGGGAGCGGCTACAGCAAATACCCATCATCAATATCAGTCCAGAAACTCCATACAAAAGTTACTGATCGCTTTGATAGTATGAAATGTGTTTTTATCACGATACAATTTTTTTTTTAACTTTCGCGGATATTACAATGGAAACCAATGGGGTTTTTGCACGTTTTATTTTATAGATTACATAGGTATCTACAGAAACTTAAACCTCTCTTCGCAGATCGGTTAACTTTTTTTTATATTTTTTTTATTTAATACTTACGGGAAATCTCATCAGTACTTATACAAATGTATAATAGAGCTATACTTTATAAATAGGCTGGAAACTACGCTGAAAGTTTTAATTTCCCTGCGACTTTAGAATAAAGATAAATGGAGAAAAGGAAATGTACATTCCTTGATAATTCCACATGTATAGCAGGCAAACAACCTAATCTAAAATATTATGATGTATAATTTTTTTCAGCACAAAATACTTCTTATATAAATACCACAAAATGTAGATAAATTGAGTGAAAATCAAAAATGATGTGTATCATGAAATGTGACCTTGTGATAAAAAATATTTTTGCTCTGAACTAAACAGATTATATAATAAAATAGAAAGGCAAAATAAAGACGAACATACAACAAACACCTTAACCCATAAATCTTTCAAGATAATGAAAATGACTGCTCTATCAAGAAGTAATATTCATCAAACTACCAAGACTTCATAAATCTTCAGGAGATTTGATTCTATTACGTGGAAATGTTCAGTGAATTCCCTCGTCGGCGGTTGTTATCTAATTCTGCCGGCATGCCTTCCTCGGGGGCAATTTCTGTCAACAGAATGGTAGTATAATAGTGCGTTCATTCCGCAAAAATCGAGTGGTATTGCTCCTTACAAAAGAATGTCTCGCTAGTAGAGCGTATTTTATTTCTGTGGCCGCGTTAGTATTTTGATGGATTTATGAAGTAACTGAGGTATTATTTATTATTATTATTTTATTATTTATTTTGGGATCGAGCTGCCTTCGTCCGTGGGTAGGAACCCTTCTAATTTTTTGTCCCCCACACGTGGTCCTGGGTGGTGCTAACCAGGCAGCAACCATACTGGTGGTAGGCTATAGCCGCGGCGAGAGACCACCCACCAGACTAAGCCGCGCCGCCAAGCGACTCTCTCGAGCTCGTGTTCCGGCGCGTGGTCTAGTGACGCCATTCTGGGAGTCGGGTCGGAACAGTAGCGTCCTCTGGGGGTTCGAATACGGTGCACACTTTGATTTCCGCATCGGCCGACTAGTCGAGGAGGGCAGCGGGATCCGAGGCACGGTTTGTCGCTGGCCGACCGCAGATAGTAGGGGGCCCAAGTAGTGAGCTAGCCACTCACGAAAGGCTGCCCCGCCATCTGTCGAAAAATCCCAGGGATGCGCCATCGTGCCGGTTGGCGACCGGACGAGAGGGCCCGATGGACATCCTTGGGGGGGCTCGGGCGTCCCCGCGGTCTCCAGGCTAGTCTACCGTGGATGTGTGTGGTTTTTGTGTTGTACCACTGAATCTGCAGAGTGACGTCTCGTTCCACTTCCGACTTTCTACCTACTTTACTCCGCCATTATTAACCATGAGAAACACTAGAAGAAAAAGAACGTGTACACAGCGGCAGCACTCCCTCTCACTTAAAGTGCACCTGTGCAATATTCGGGGCCTGCACTCCAATCTCACGCCTGTCCATCATCATCTCGAGACAGATCGTCCCCACCTATTGTTTCTCACGGAGACGCAGATTGCTGGTCCATCCGACGTGTCGTATCTTTCCTACCCAGGGTACTCCCTGGAGCACCGTTTCAAACCACGTGCGGGTGTATGCGTGTACGCCCGGGATGACATTTGCTTTCTGCGCCTTCGTAGGTTTGAAGACCCTTCATTTTCTGTGCTCTGGGCTTTGGCGGACACTGGCGTAGAGAAAATTATCTACGCCTGTGTATACCGATCACATAGCGGAGACCAGGAGACGACCAGACTCACCGAATACCTTAGTGAGGCGGCGGATGCTGCTCAGCTCAGCTACCCTTCGGCCCAATTAGTGATCCTGGGGGATTTTAATGGCCACCATAAAGAGTGGCTTCACCCATACCTGGACACAAACCATGCTGGGCTTGAGACGCGCAAGCTTGCCTTGACACTTGATCTCACCCAGCTGGTTCAAGGCGCCACACGGGTACCTGATGTTGACTCGCACACGGCCTACTGCTTGGACCTTCTGCTGACTACCGATCCAGACCGTTATTCAGTGGCGATCTCCCCACCGTTAGGTACATCTGACCACTGTCTGGTGAAATCTGTATCCGTCTACTCCCCATCAGACCCCAGTCCCAAAGGGTCACGGCGCGTGTGGCGGTACAAGTCAGCAGATTGGGATGAGATGCGGTGTTTTTTTGCTTCTTATCCTTGGCAGCCTGTTTGTTTTTCTTCCGATGATCCTTCTGCGTGCGCGGATGCCGTGACAGATGTGCTTCGTACCGCCATGGAATACTTCATCCCATTTTCGGACGTGCCTCTGTCTAGCAAGGCTCGGCCCTGGTTTGGGCCTGAATGTGGACGCGCCGAAGCGCAAAAGCATCAGGCATACCTGGCTTGGGTCGATGCTCGAAACCGTAAGTTGAGGGACGTTCGTCTGAGGAAGAAGGCATACAATAGGGCTGCTAAGTCCTGCAAAAAGGTTATGCGGAGGGCTCGCTTTGACCACATTAGTCGAATAGGAAACAGGCTTGCTTCTTACCCTGCGGGTAGTAAGGCATTCTGGTCCCTAGCTAAATCGGTTGAAGCGAACTTCTGCCGCCCCTCATTGCCTCCATTGCTGAAACCCAATGGTTCACTGGCCCATACCGCGGTGCAGAAAGCAAATTTATTTGCATCTCAATTTGCTGAGTCTTCGCGTCTGGACCCCGGTAGTGCGAGACCTCCAACTTTGCCAAACTGTGACACTGTAATGAGTGAAATACACATCCGGCAAAAGGAGGTCCTCAAAGTTCTCCGCAGTCTAGATGTGAACAAAGCCAGTGGCCCTGATGGTATTCCGGCCATTGTATTGAGGACTTGTGCGCCTGAGCTGTCGCCTGTGCTGACTCGCCTCTTTCGCCTATCTCTGAAGACAGGTCAAGTGCCCAAATCTTGGAAGCTTGCTAACGTGCAACCTGTACCCAAGAAGGGCAGCCGTGCCGACCCTGCCAACTACAGACCAATTTCGATCACGTCTATACTCTGTAAGAGTATGGAACGCGTTCTTAATAACAGACTCCTGGCCTACCTGGAAGCGAATGACTTACTCAGTGACCGCCAGTACGGCTTTCGCCGAAACCGGTCTACTGGGGACCTTCTAGCGTACGCCACACACATCTGGAGTGAGGTCATGGAGAAGCACGGGGAGGCGTTGGCTGTCTCTTTGGACATTTCCAAGGCTTTTGATAGGGTCTGGCACGAGAGCCTTATTGGCAAGCTTCCATCTTACGGCCTGCCTGCTGATTTCTGCACATGGATATCAGATTTCTTGAGGAATCGGTCGATACGAGTTGTCGTTGATGGCTGCTCGTCAGACCAAATGGCTATCAATGCCGGTGTTCCTCAGGGGTCTGTGCTCTCTGCGACACTCTTCCTACTGCATATCAACGATCTGCTTAAGCCCGGGATCTTTGGGTACGCAGATGACAGTACAGTCGTGGAGAGCTACACATCCGATGCAAGAACCAGCGGGCCACAGATCGAGTTATACAGAGAGGCTATGGTTGAACGGCTCAACTTGAGTCTGCAGGCGGTATCCGACTGGGGTGATGCTAACCTGGTCAAGTTTAATGCCACAAAGACTCAGGGCTGTCTGTTTTCGGCCAAAAAGAGACCCTTTCAATTGTCTCCCGCTTTCCGTGATGTCTCTGTTCCGGTAACTGACAGCTTGGAACTATTAGGCGTTTCACTCTCATCTTCTCTTAACTTTGGCTCTTACATAGAGTCCAAAGCCCAATTAGCCTCCAAAAAACTTGGTGTTCTCTCTAAGGTGAGACGGTATTTCACACCTGAGCAACTGCTTTGTCTTTATAAAGCACAAGTCAGGTCTTGCATGGAATACTGCTCTCACCTTTGGGATGGCTCTGCCAAATATCAACTGGAGGCTCTGGAGTCGATTGAGAGGCGAGCCAAGAGGCTGATTGACAACGACACCTTGACTAAGACCCAGCTGCAAAGTCTTGAGCATCGTCGCAAGGTAGCGTGTTTGTCGGTCTTTTACCGGATACACTTCGGAGAGTGCGCCCAGGAGTTGCACAATCTGGTCCCCCCTGCCCCTTTTTTCTATCGTACGGCTAGACGGACGCGACCAAAGCGCCACCCTTTTATGGTGGACATTCCGCGCGTTAGAACCAAGCGTTTCGAATCCTCATTCCTCATACGAACAGCCGGAATGTGGAATGCTTTGCCTGGGTCTGTCTTTCCGTTAAAGTACAACGTGAGTGTCTTCAAATCCCGAGTAAATAGGTATCTTCTAGGTAAGCGTGCTACACCCTAGACCGCACATCTGCTTAACATCAGGCAGTGTGTAGTCAAACGCAAACCTATTCGAAAAAAAAAAAAAAAAAAAAAAAATATTATTATTTTAGCCGTTATTGTCCCACTGCAGGGCAAAGGCCTCCCTTCCCTCTTTCCATATTTCTCGATCGAGAGCTTTGATGTTCCATCCACTGCAGTGGGAATCAAGCTCGTCTCGCCATCTTTTTTTGGGCCTACCGAGGGGTCTCTTGATGATGGGTGTCCACATTGTACAGGTTTTGGCCCACAGATCTCCGTGCATGCGGCAGATGTGTCCGGCCAAATTCCATTTCAGACTTCCAGCCTTCTCTCCGACATCTAGGATCTTGGTTTTGGAGCGCAGTTCTGAGTTTCTGATACGGTCAACCAACTTCACTCCAAGAATGCTGCGCTCCATAGCTCTTTGACATACCCCGAGCTTGGACCTTTCATGTTTAGTCAGAGACCAAGACTGTGCGCCGTAGGTGAGTATGGGGAGAATGCGTATGTCCATAAGCTTTTTCTTTAGTGATAGTGGTAGGTTACCTTTCATGAGGTCTTTCATCGACCAATAACTCTTCCAAGCGCTATCAGTGCGCCGCGCAACTTCCATTTCCTGACGCGCTTGGAAAGAGACTATTTGGCCGAGATAAAGGTAGCTTTGGACATACTCAATCTCGATCCCCTCTACAACTGAGGTAATTCATTATAATGAAAAAAGTGTTTGGCATAAGCCAATTTTTTGTAGCAGGTACCTAATCATATTCATGATGTGAGGAAAACCGAGGACTCGATGCAGAAGAAACACCAATATTACAACTTTTGAATTTATTGCGGAGTTTACAGTGTTTTTTAATTTAAAAATAACTCTTTGCCTTAGTCTAGACTTGTTCATCGCTCGGAAGGCTCGACCAGGATGGTCTTAAAAACCCATGCGAGTTTCTGACCATGACTTTTTTTTAAATTAACTTTTTATGTCGAACGACTTTTTCTGTAATAGCCAACCACAGCTCATTTCCTGCTGCATTTATTTTCTGCAAAGTCTTTGGTTGACTATCGCCTTCGAACTGTCGTGTCCGTTCAAAAACCACACATTATTTAAAACTAGATGACAACCCGGCGTCGCTCGGGTGAAATGTGACTCATAATACACACACTGATAATAATTTTGCTGTTACTCGATCACCATCTTAACGAAGAGCCCTTCGCTGCATCCATTTTCCACAATTATGAGAATGTTTACCAAATGCAAAGAGATTTAGCTGTTAACTAAATGATGTAGGTATCATCAAGCAAAACAATGATGAAAGATCAATGAAAGACATTCATTTTAAGAAATAGGTACTCACGGTTTTTTATGTTTGTGTAATACAATATCCCAAAGTAAAATGTTTTGCTCAAAATTAAAATTACTCAAAAATAAATGATTAAGTAGGTCCCTACTACCGAAAATGTACAGTCTTATATTACGTAAAGAAAGTCAACTTCAACTGTAAAGATTTTAACCAGTATTTTGTTATTTTAGGTTGATTTGGTGTTTTTCTTACTGATCACTGAAATTAACAACATTATATTCGGTCAGTGTTCAGAAAGGAGATTGCGGGTGGCATTTACTGTGAGCGCTATTATGACTCAGATAACACGGCTGATCTCATAAATAAACCAATCAACTGTAAAGCTATGGTAGAATAATTTTATTTATAGTTTGTTCAAACTGTCTTACCAGACCACCAGGTCTGGTAAGACAGTCAGTGGTTATTTACCGCCCAAAGGACTCTGATAAAACCAAAAGCTGACAACTACAAACGGTTAACAAATTTGTTTCGCGAGCTACGGCAGTGTTCAGTTATAAGCACTCCCAGCAATCACCCTGAAGATTGTACATAATAACTGTTGTTTAGTTTTTTTTTACAATGAGGTGGTAGTAACACTAGACAACCACCCCACCCCGATACAACGCATCGTTTTCCTAGTTGTATCAAGTGAGATTTTCTACCCGTGGTACAACCGAAAAGCGGTGAGTAAGAACCACTTTTAGTGGTTCGGAAGCGAGCCTCACTTATCTTGAATTTGCCACGCCATAAATTTTTACTCGGTACTTTTAATCTCTGTTGATGTGAACCTTTCACGGGTAATGACTGTTCATTTTTTAAATAAAATAAGTTGCTCATTATACTGGAAAATGTGCAGTTGCCATTTATAATTACAAAAAAGAAACTAGGTATATTAGTAAGTGGGTTTTTAGTATCATGAAGCAACATTATAGGTATAGGTGTAGTTAAAGAATAAATAATATTTGTACTCCTAAGTGACTAGATAAGAATGTTACCAATGTCTGTGTGTATTATTATGTGTCCTTCATAATTAATTAATTAATCGCATGGTTTTTTTTTCAAAGATTTCATCCTTACCTGCAAAGACCTGGGACATATCCAGGTCTTTGCTTACCTGATTGAATTATATTCGATCACCTACGTACTAGTATGTAGGTACTTACTGGGCATAAGAGATCCAATATTAATCACAGTTAGTTAGGTTTGCTAACAGTAAATACAATAAGCTTGCGCAGTTGAACCGTACAAATAAGTATAAATAACATTGCAAGATTTGTCTGCGCTAGCCATCGATTTGGCATTTTTTCTTTCCTAGCTAAACCACTAGACGCGCTAAGCAAATGTAACTCAAAAATAAATTGGCGTTCCATAGTAAAATATCGTTCACCCGCGACCAAATGTAATATGGAACAGCTGATTTTTTTCTTTTGAGTTTTGTTTTGACAAAGTCGCAGAACAAAAGTTGTTAGTTTTAATGTATAGAATAAGCCCCTAAAAGGATGCTAATTGGTTAGAAATAACCCTGTACAGGTACTTTAAAACTTGCGTAAACTATCCTGAAAAAGCTATAACTCTTTTCAACCTTTATCAAATACTTGTAATATAGTTACAGGTGATAAATTATCACGCTCGGTTTGTCTTTTCAGGCAACGATCGGGACAAAGCTTCCTGTTTGGACCGGCGCCAGCATTTGGCCGAAACTTTGTGTGAACGAAATGTCAGAACCAGTAACTCTTGATGATATTTTAGTGAGCGTTTATGCGGTTTTAAGCTTTTAGTACGCAGAAAAGTGGCGCTAAACTGGCTTGACGGTGCGACAGGCGGAATGTGAAGGGTTGAAATAATTTTCACTTGAGTAGTGGCATAGGCATGCTTAGAAAAGATTTTTGAAGATTTCTGAGCTCATTGAATCCAATTGTCGAATGTCACGCGTGCCTTTCTCTAAGAAAATAAATCTATTGATTATCGCTCGAGATACCTAGATAGTAATATTGTTTTTTAATCTTGAGCTTAGTACTTGACTGTTGGCTGTAACATAACCAGCAAAATTGTGGCATTTCTTCAAGCACAAACTCTGCATTGTATTCATATCACTACAACAATACTAAATAATTATTTTTTGCAAAAAAATGGCAACACCGACTTCCGCCGTGCGCGGATCGATGTAACATCCATGTACATCGTTCTTGATTTATCAAAATCGCCTCAGCTGATTTCGATAAAATTTAAATGGACCACCTCGGGAGTATACTTTTTGAACTAAAAAAGATTTTTTTTAATCGGTTCACAATTGGCGAAAATATCGACGAACATACACAAAACAAATACATACCCAGACGAACATAGTACCTCCTCTTTTTTGGAAGTCGGTAAATAGTCTAGTTAGATCATAGTTTGATATCGCTCTTTAAAATCGGAAAGTAATCTTTGTAGAGAATTGAAACTGGAATATTTAACCAAGCAATGATCTTATTTCAAGCGCTTCCAAAATATGCCAATCGCCACCTACGAGTACTCTCGCAGACTCGTGTCCCGAGGCAAAGTTATGTAAAACTCCCGAACGTGATTGACAAGCAAATTGAAGTGGATAAAGTGCGAGTCAGCGCTGAAAAGCGCATTTTTCATCGAGCAAATAAAAACCACATATGTACCTATATATATTTTTTGAATTCATGAAGTAATTACTCTTTATAGGAGTACAAAACTACGAGTATATTGGAGAGAAGACGAGTACATTTACAGATTTTTTTAAATATAAATGTTCGATGGTGATCCAAGGTCATTTCAAGAAGTAGGTAGTAAGTCAGAAAAATGTTAGCTTGCAAACAAAACGATCTAATAGGGCTAGAACACTGAACTCGTTACTTTCGAACTATTAGAAATAACAAACTATTTTTATCAGTTGAAGTACCTAAGTAAAATAAGTACTATTGCTAAGATAATTATCTTTTTACTCGAAATAACTTTACTTACGCATGAATAATCTGTATATTTCGAGCATGTTGTTCCCGTTTTTGTAAGGTAGCGAATAAGTAAGTAGCCCTGGTGTCAGTTTTTAGACCGCCTGAAGGCCTCTGACACGGCTAAACGATTAAAACAACCGGAACCTACAATTTAACGAGTCATTCGAGTCACGGCAGCGCTCAGTCGGAAAATGCTACCCGCGGTCACCCATCCAAATACTGACCGTGCGGAACGTTTCTTGATAGGTAGTGAATATAATACTGTTATACTAGACGACGCTACTTCTGCCTCTGTGATCACGCCGTTTACAGTTTTTACCCCGTAACACTTGCAATAAATCCGATTTCCAGGTCGTTGAAAAAGACTGGAGGTGGCCAAGATTGAACAGACTAAAAAAAATTATGAGCGATCATTGCTCAGCATTGTGATCATTTATTTTTGTAAAGTAGCTCTAGCTTTAGTGCACTGAGTTGTTGTGAGACTGTACAAAGAAATACATCTCAATAAAGTCCCGGGTCCGAGAACATTACGCACATCACGCGTTCCAGCGAAAACAGAATAAAGTTCCGACTACTGAGGCCAATCAAGTCAGAATTCCCTGGTCGAAAGCTATTTCACGCTCGAACGCTTGCCTCCATCCATAAACAACGCTAAGACTGATGAATGACGGCAATAAAACGGGCGCCATCTTTCATTTACCACCCCATTGTACGCCGCAGGTGAGGAATGAAATTAAAAAGGACCATTAAGAAAATTGAGGTAAGAATTCGGGACGTTTCGAGCTGTTTTTGAAAAGAATCTGCCAAGTTACGACCGCTATTATGCTGACGATTCTAAAATTTTGTGATTGGAAATAAACGACTTAAATAAATAATGTTAGGGACAATATTGTTGATGTGTTGTAACAATGTTGATTGAATAGTTCTTAATATCATAACACTCGTAAGAAGTAACGATTATGGTCAAGATTTCCTCTCATATTGGTTTTAAGCGCCCTCTGTATGTGTTTTGTTGCTGTTTGGAAAAATGAAATGACTTATTTAACCCTAGGTCGGTCGCATGGGGTCTTTGAAAGCACGGGGTTCAGAACAACTACCATATCTTTTTTATAGTAAAGTTACAAACTTCTGTTTTGTGGTAGCTTCCTAAATAATACATAGTTTCAAAATAATACAGTTGGCGATTTGCACTTGCGCAAAATAAGCATTTGTTTTCCGCGCGGGCTTTCAAAAACCCCATGATGCGACTAAAGCGCCACCCTTTTATGGTGGACATCCCACGCGTTAGAACCAAGCGTTTTGAGTCCACATTCCTCATACGAACTGCCAGAATGTGGAACGCTTTGCCTGAGTCTGTCTTTCCGTCAAAGTATAATGTAGGTGTCTTCAAGTCTCGAGTAAATAGGTATCTTCTAGGTAAGCGTGCTACATCCTAGACCGCATATCTGGTTAACATCAGGCAGTGTGTAGTCAAACGCAAATCTATTTGAAATCAAAAAAAAAAAATGTGACCGATCGTGTAACCTTTTTTTTGTCGGAGGCGATCACTTATCTAAGGAATATATAGCAGAAAATGGATCTTTCTAAAGAATAAAAGCTCTTTGAGATGATTTGGATGATTTGGTCGATGAAAGTGATAGTGAAAACTTCGATTATGGACCCGATATGCTTGAAAAAAGCCCGCATGAGACCGATTCTGATGAAGACGGCATATCGGATCTTTAACTGTCCCAAAAGCTAGATTCAGACTATGATGACGACGAAAAATGTTCCGCTCGCACATATAAGAACATCAATGAACTATTATGTTGTTCCTTGAAAAATACGCAATGGTAATACTAAAACCATAAATAGCTAGAAAAAAAAAACGGACCCCAATCCCAATGCTTCAGTTAAAACACAACAGCATACTATTATATCGCATTTGACGGGTCCACGAAATATAGCTCGTGATATCAACACTCCTTTTGAGGGTAAGAGTAAATATTTCCTCATAGAATCTACAAATGCAAAAAATCGCACTTTGCAGAACAAACATGAAAGGTGAAACACGATATGGACAGTGGACACCCGACAAACATACAAAAGAAGCGAGCTCTACTGCAGTCATTATACCTAATTGGTACAAAGAAGTCTTGCCATTTAAAAATTGATTACTGTTTACAAAAAAATATTCAGCAGTTTAATTTTCATGTCAGCAAAATTTCCCTCGCTATACAGCGTTAGTTTCACATACGCTGTTCGGAACAGCAACATGGTGTGAAAAATTTCAGCCTCATTTTGATAATTGTATGTTTTTTGTGATCTGATTAGAATAAGTATTAGTTGATTTAGCTAATGTTAATTTCAGAAAAAAAAAACACTATTATTATTGGTTTTATTTCAATTTGAACTAAAGTTACCAAAACTGAGCTGAAAACTGAAAAAATGTTATATTTTAATGTAATTATGACTGATTAAAAATGATAAAGATTGAAAAGATTATTACACATTCATTTTAAATTACACCTTATTACCTGCTTATTCAATAAATAAAAATTTAAAATATATAAAGAAATCTATAAAAATAATTAAAACTAAACAGGGCTTTCAAAGACCCCATACGACCGACACAGTTACAATAATTAACGTGACCGACCTAGGGTTAAAGAGGTAAGCAAGTATATGTATTTACTTATAATCATAAACAATTTTTATTTTGTAACCAATCCCAAAATCGAGATAATAAATGTAATCAGCTGTTTCATACGAAAAATGCTTTGATTCTACAATTCTCGCTATTTTATGGGTTTCCCATAAGTAATATAATTTATAGAATTTTCTTTAAGTCCATGCACTTTGGAAAGCAATACAACGTATTACCTTATTGAAAGATATTGTACTTATTCAATGGCTAATAGGTACTTTTTAGAACCTCTCCAATGTTGTCGTTTACAGTAAAAGCTTTGGTAAACTTTCGAGAACTGGACACTTCCTGTTTCTAAACTAGTTCACATTGCATTTACACAGTGGCTGTCTATTTAGATCTCCGTTCATTTCCTAAGCTCGGAAACCGCGTGAGTCTCAGGAAACTTTAAGGCGTTTCTACCCGCTTATTGCTATTTCACTTGTACAATTTTAAATTATACTTGAATTTCCAAAATCGAACTAAGCATTTCACTGTCTTTGGATTATGCATGTGTAATACCGAATTTCGGTTTTCCTTTCAATTTGCCGAGAATTATAAAATACATAATTATAAATGTTTCCTATTGCTTTCCGTGGTGAGTATGACAACGCTTCCTCACAAGCGGGTTGTATGAATTCAAACCCAAACCCGTTATATGTGTTCTATAGGATTTATGTACGGATATAAATACCACTGACTTTTTAGTGAAGGAAAACATCATCAGGCAACCTGCATAAATGTCCGTAAAGAAATTCAATCAATACATACGGCCAGCTAGCATCGTAGATAGGTATAGCCCAATCGCCTTTATTATATAGGTTTATTTTCTGCGGTGGACTATCAAAAGGCCAATACAGTACTTTTGGTCTGATCATTCGTCGGTCAATTTCTGTGACCCTGAGACAACTAATAAGCTAGAATGTCTGTTTTTGTTTATTTTTTGATCTTCAGCTTTTCTTTTTACCGACTTCCAAGTAGGAGGAGATATTATGTTCGTCTGTATGTATGTTTGTATATGTTCATCGATTGGGCAGAGTTTTGGCTCGGACACTTTTTTGCACGATTGTAACTCTATAGATATATGCTCGAAACATAAGGCAGATCTAACTAAACAATTAGTAAACTTAATACTAAGTAAAGATAGCGAGAACTAGTATCTCCTATTAATTGCTGCTTGAATACATGTTAATTTGCATGGTACTTACTTGCCTCGCTTTTGACACCAAGTTAGTCTTGGTCCGCAGTTTGAACATCGCTTAGTTAACACTTTGAGTTGAAGTTCGGATGAGATTGATTGGAAGGGCTTGGGAAGTTGAGACAGCAAAAACTCTGACTCTACCGTCGTCTTCTACTTACTAAACTACAGTGACATTTTATTTGTTCTGAAAATATATTTTATACCATAACTTAATAATTACCCCGTTTTACTGAATAGAATAAAGTAAGTAAGTAAAGGTACTTAAATGGTAAACTTCCAGTCCAGAGCTAGTTTTGAATGATTTGACTTTACAACAAAGTGTCTTTTATGCCCTTGGTAAAACTTCTGGACTATTTTTATACTTATAATAATTTTGTCGGGTGACTAGACTGTCAGAGGTTTTAACCTGACTGGATACTTCCGTCGTCACAATGCAATCACCCATCTTGGGGAAGCAGGCCTTTATTAAATAGGCGGGCACAGTACTGTACAGAATGCTTCTGACATAGCTCAACAACAACCGGGACCTGCAACTTAACATGTCATCTAAACTACGGTAGCGCTTTTGGAAAAGCCAACCTCAGTTGCCAGTACGAAAATTGATCGTTCCAATGTGAGGTTGATAGGTAATACAATTAGACTAGAAGTTATGAGTGACGTTTAGGTAATAATCGAGGAAAGTGAGGATACTGGAATTTCATAGTAGAACCACAAGGCACTCTGTATTTGGGGCATGCATCTAATATGACGTTGTGGTAGATGACTCTGTTGCGGAAATTCTCAGGAATTCCAATGCGGGTATGAATTAGTGCAATATTGCAGTTCTAGATGTACGCTTAACGCGTTATTAAATATGGCTTTAGTTGTGTAGTTCATGATTCCATCCCTTATTGATCTAAGTACCTACTGCTGGAGATAGACCTGTCCTAAAACATTGTTCTTTCCGATCCTGTTTCTTATTAATCCTGTTGCCCTCTACCCTAAATATGTTTTCCTTCCATTTATAGATAGTTTTCTGTCAGCTATTTATTCTGGTCGTAGTAACTGTAATCTAATTTGTGGTTTTGTCTTTCCTTTGGATCACCATTTTGCACCGGCTTAGTCTACCAACTATGCAGCGTTATTGGTAACTTATGCTGAACCTCTAGTGTAAAACATATTTCTGAATAAAGCCAACCACAAAATAAGCAAAACAATGTTTTTTTTGCAATTTTGCAGTTTGTGTCATAGTAAAAGTTTCTCATAGTAATGATCATATTATACGATACAGTGCATGAACACGAGCGCGGCAACGTCTATGATTGGCTAATTTAAGCGTGTGTGTCAATGTGCTCGCGTGTGTGCACGGCGCGGTCGGTCAACGTGACGTAAAAGTAATTCGATTTGATTTGCAAAACTCCCACTTGACACTCAGTAACTTTTACTGTGGCACTACATTGCGAATACGTTTTACTACATTGCGAAGTAACACGTACTCTTATATGTAGATACGTACTACGTATTTCAGGGTCTGAAGGTGTGAAGGTGTGGAATTTTATAGATGGAACCGCAAGACTCACTCTGTATTTGAAGCATCCATCCAATATGACGAGGAGGATGCAAGGTAGATAATGCTATAACGTGAATTTTCCGGAATGCGATGCGGGTACGAGTTAGTGCAATATTGCAGAGCTGCATGCTGTTGCGAATAAATTGTTTACTGTGATACAGTTCAATGCATTTTATTCTACGAAAAAGAGTTCTCATGTTATTTCTATGTATCTGTTTTAGGACTAGTGACACCATTCTTATAAACTCTATGAAATAATTTTGTTCATCTACGATCTATTCTCTACCTTCAATATGATAACTTAATAGGCCCAATTTTAAAGGCGCCATTGTAAATTTAATATCGACGTAATAATACATATAGTGAAAAAGAAACAGGGCTACTCTAATTTGCTGTTATAATTAAGAGGCGCCTCTAAAACAGGGCCTATTGTCCATTCCGTATCTATGTGGGGATCTTCTACAAGAGTTTGCGTTTATCTAATACCTAAATCTCATATTAAGCGAAGATATCTATAACTAGATCTAGCTATAGTCTAAATATAGTCGTTACGACTATCCCCACACGTGAGTTCAGTCCCGTTATATATAGTATAAAATGTGTGAAAACCACGTTAATTTCCATAGTAAAATAGATCTAGCTATATTGTAATATTCTTGTCCGGGTATAGTACCTATACTCTAAACTTAAAGACACTTGTACAATGTGAAACAATCAAACAAAAATGTTTTATTGACATAAAAAAGTACAACGACAAGTATATGAAGCCTTCTAGATCTAGATCTTCTAGCCTCTTCCCTTACTAGCCAGATGCTGTGCTACAGAAACCACCGTCTCCTCCTATGTCCTACCCCCTATTCACGCCATGACATATTTTTTGTTATACTTTAAAATATTTTATTATTTTACACCATAATTACAATCCTTAGATTTCAACGACAGCTTGATATTATTGCACACATACGTATAGAAAATTGTAAAAAAACACATGTATAGGTATTTCTGTTTCACGAGATCAGACTGTCACCAGAGTATTCCTGCTCCATGATATAATACTTTACGGGAAATTTAATAAAAATCCAACTCACATTTCGCCTAACAGTCGATTAACGTAGCTTAAGTTACTCCTTATTACATCAGCTACCTGCCAATAAAAGTCCCGTCAAAATCAGTCCAGCCATTTCAGAGATTAGCCGGAACAAACAGACAGACAAAAATTGTTAAAAATGTTATTTTGGTGTATACATGTACCATATATAATTATATTCATACGCATGGTGTGGTAAAAAATGGTTATTTCAATATTACAAACAGACACTCCAATTTTATTTACTCGTATTTGTATAGATAATTCTCGCTATACTGTTGCAAAAGCTCCTGAATCAAAGTAGGTATCGATAAAGTCTTGAATAGTCCTACAATTCCTAGTCCTAGATAGACTCTCAGCCGTTCGTGAGTGAAATCGAATACTCCAAAGAACAATCACTTTAGGCAAATAAACATACATAGTAACCCGCGTTCTAGTCCTAAACAAATATGACACGATCTGCCTAATGGCGTGGACGAAATCAGGTCGAGTCTCATTCATGTTTAGATCTCATAAGTACGAAATAGTACGTCTGGTTGGAGTGGTTTACTCACAGCGTGCGATACGACAGTAAAAACATTATTGTTATAGGTTTACTACGGGACTAATCGAGCACTAACATCAACAACATATATAAATACCTCATTATGCCGACGTTTCGACCGAGTTGCATCGAATTTGGTCAAGGGTAGACTACCCGGTGGGCGGTGAGGACTCCGGGAAAATAACCACCGACCTCCCCAGGCCTGGTAGTATCTAATAATTCATAAAGGATTTCCTTGGGTTGAAAAAAAAACGTTTAAGACAATAGGTAATTGACATAATTCATCATTATAAACGAATTTACTTTTTGTCCGATGATCCGGACCGGAGGAGGTACTGAATTCGACGCGTATATTTGTTTTTTTTATTTGTAACCACGCATAACTTGTTATGATTTTTGTTATGATTTTATTTTGAGTGTTTTTCACACTAGATTTTTATCTCAAAGAGCTATCTTTGTGATAAGCATTTCAAAAATCTGAAGCGAACGCAGGATTTGAACCTGCCCCTTCGGATCACTAGCCCGACGCTCTAACCGCTCCTGTCTAATACGGGTATCACAGGTGGCGCCTCCAACGCTATAAGTTGGGTAATGTAAGCACTTCAGAAATTTGACGCTTGCGTAGGAGGCGGTCTGGCTCAGTTGGTTAGAGGATCGGGCTAGTGATCCGAAGGGGCAGGATCAAATCCTGCGTTCGCTTCAAATTTTTGAAATGCTTATCACAAAGATAACACGCATAACTTTTTACATAGTAATCCGATTTCGATAATTCTTTTTTAATTAGAAGGAATATACATCGAAGTTGGTCCCATTTAAATTTTATCGAAACCGGTTGAGCCATTTTTGATAAATCAACATAAATGTGAAAATTGCTACATCGATCCGTGCGAAATATTCGCGAATTCTGTACACGGTTGAAGTAGGTCATGCCATTTTTTGCAAAAAATAATTATGTCATGCTTTTATTCATTTGTTTAATTCATTTTTTCAATAACTAACTTAATTTTATTGTAACTGTTATTACTTATATTTATCTAAATTTGCGAGATTTTAAATTTATTTCGAGTTATACTATTGATTTTATTTTTCTTTTGCATGTAATCGGCGTAGGGTCTTGGTATCCTATAGGTCAATCCTAGTTTGGGAACCACGGTCACCTTAACTGAAACTGTAACGAATGATTTACGTTTTATTGTTTTTAAGTGATATGCAGAAGTATGTACAGTACTGTACCAGCCTTTTAATAGTCCACTGCAGGACGTAGGCCTACCCACGAATGGTGATTGGGCCATATCCACCACGCTGGCCCAGTGCGGGTTGGTGGATTCACATACGACATCGAATGTCTTCTAAGGACGTACGCAGGTTGCCTCACGATGTTTTCCTTCACCGTAAAAGCCAGTGATGTGAAATTCCGTACATAAATTCCAAAGAACTCATTGGTACGGGACCGGGGATTCGAACCCACGACCTCACGATTGTAAGGCGGGTGTCACTACCTCTTGACCACCACGGCTTTCATTCTATGATGAAACTAAATAAATTATTTATTAACTTAATCTAAAAAAATTGTTAATCCGCTGGGCTACGTCAGCAAGCACAGCATAGGACGTCTACGGACCAGGCGGACTGACGATATGATAAAGGTCGCAGGAA
Organism: Hypomecis punctinalis; assembly: GCA_949316475.1. Lineage (NCBI taxonomy): Eukaryota > Metazoa > Arthropoda > Insecta > Lepidoptera > Geometridae > Hypomecis > Hypomecis punctinalis. The sequence goes on from OX438802.1 coordinate 18,644,471, forward strand.
CGCGCTGTATCGCAGTCCGCTTCCACCTGACCTTATTGGAAATCCTTGGGGGAGGCCTACGTCCAGCAGTGGACATCCTACGGCTAATGGATGATGGATGGAAAATCGTAGATCCTAATCGTAGCTAGTGAATGCAGTAGTAGCGCCATCTGTAGAGGCCACTAACGATTATTGCCTCTAGCAATGAGCCAAGCCGAGGCTGTAAGCATAATCATTAATAACGGCCCGATTCGGACACCTGGATTGTGAGGGTTAACCAATAATATTATTAATCGAGGGTATAAGGCGAGACCAAACATAATTTGTAAGAGGTTAACAGACTTAGTTGTGATTGGTTTACAAAACGATACGTTTTTATGTTTTACTTAAGCCTTAGTTTTGATATCGAATTAAATGTTCAAAAAAAAGCATTTACAGGCATGCCACAGAAAGTGTGAAACTCTCTGAGTGTGTGTGTGTACACAATGATCTGATCTGAGCACACACACAGCAATTTCTCGACCTCACATATTTTCTGGAATATCACGGTAGTTCTTACCATTACGACCAATTTTATTATGAAACCAACTCTGAGATTTTTTGTGAGGTTTGCGCGCAAAAAAGAATCTGCTGTTTTTATTATTTTTTTCAAACATTTGACGCTATTGCAGGGTTAGTCCTTAATAAAGGTAGATAATAATGAATAAAAGTGAAACATAATGATAAGTAGGTACAATAATATCTCAGAGGGTACTAGACCAGCCTTTTTAAAAATCAACTGCTTTTTTTGACTGCCTCGGTGGCTCAGTGGTTACTGATCTTAAAGAGGCGTGGGTTCTATTCCCACCCAGAGCAAATATTTGTGTGACGAACATAGGTGTTTGCTCTCTTTCTGGGTTTTATTTAGGTATTATCTATTTAAGAATGTATATAAAATATGTATATGTAGTATATCAGTCTCTGGCAGCCATATCACAAGCTTTGCTTAGTTTGGGGTCAAAGACCGTGTATAAGATGTCCCTTAATATTTATTTATTTACTGCAGGACGTAGGCTTACCTACGAAGGTTATTGGGTTATATTCACGCTACATAATAACTCAGACTATAATAACAATTTTCGTCTGCCGTCTAGAGACACTCTCGTACACTTCAACTTAAAACTTAGAATAACCTTATTTTTTGTCAGAATCATAAAGTGATGTATTATACTATTCGACTAAGTAGCAAATATTTTAGCACATTAATAAAAATTGTTTATAAGAGTGGTCTATATCCAGCAACGTGCATTCCTCGCGGATTACGTGTTCCCACAATAAAAAATCGGTATTAATAGAGATTGAGAAAATTTTCTTGGTCTCAATATTGGGGAAACATTCGTGTTCAAAGTCACCTATCTACAAATAGCTTGTTTATATTAGAATCGTACTTTGTTTAAGGTGTAAATTAATTGAGATAACTAGATATGTTCATATAATAATCTTAAGTCATTTATAAATAAAAATACCTGCTAATTAAAGTTTTACTATGACTATTCGTGAATACGAAGTAAAATATAACTAAAAAAAGATACACAGTATCACATTTTTTCCGTGTTTTTTCTTATCCCTTCAACGATATAACTATACTTCTTGTATCTATTCTATTGAGTATGGTGCAAATCAAAGTCAAAAATCATTTTTGACCGACGAACCACCGGAAGAAGTATACAATTCGACGCGTATATATATTTATTACTAGCTTTTACCCGCGGCTTCGCCCGCGATATAATTTAATTTATCTTGTCAAAAAAATATGGTAACTAAAACAGTAAGTGCGCCACAAAATATTAGCCCCATTCAATGTGAAACGGTATACAAATATTGTAGCAAATAATCATTTCAAACCCAAAAAACAGCCAATCTCAACTAATTTGTTTCGTCATCGTTATCATCCGCAGCTTTCTTTGACCCACTGTTGAGTATAGGCCTCTCTCTTGCAGTGCCATCTGCCTCGGCTCTTTGCCGGTCGTGACCAGGCTCGACCGGCGGTATTGATGATATCGTCGAGATAGTCGACCCACCTTGTTGCCGCGCCGCACATAGCTGAGCGCTCTCACCTATTCAAGTACCCTAGTTGACCAGCTTGGTCACCACCGTCTTTGTTGGTTAAGAAGCTCTGGTTGAATTGGTTGCCACGCCATTGTGAACGATGTCCTACGCAGGGCTTTTGCGACCGCCAATATCGCAGCCGTACTCGAACCGAATGGGTTTGCGCGTGGTGATGGCCAAAGGCCTGACTGTATGAAGCTGGTCCCATGAAAGTGTAGACGGCCCTTAGTATGGGACGCGACTTGCGTCGATACTTTGGCGCCGTCCGCGTCAGCGGAGCAGCACAAACGGCGCAAATATGCTAACCTCGGCAGTGGTTACATATTTGAGCCGTTTGAAATTGAGACATTGTGCGCTGGTTGGCCGGGAGCTCATCTTGTTTTCAAAAGTCTTTCTGAGCGTCTGGTGTACCCGCCGCGTGACCAAAATGCTGGTGTTTATTTGACTCAACGTATAAGCAGCATTGCCAAGCTGATTGGCAATGAGCCAGCATGTTGGGCACGCTGCTAACTGGCAGTGGGCTTGAGCATTTAGAATATCTTTAGACCTTCAAGGGTCTGATCCAATTGCTTGTTATGTAGTAGTAGTTTATGAAGTTTTACATTATAAGTCTGTATTTAGTGGTAGTTAATAAAGTCACAGGCTCTATAAAAAATCAAGTACCTTACACCTTGTTGTCACTGTTCAAACCTAACCCGATATCAAAATAACTTATACTTATAAGTGCTTCTGTTGATTAAGATAAGGTTAAAGTGTACCCGCCCATAGGTTCCCGCCTTGTCGTGGCAGGAGAACTTAGTAGCCGAGGCTTATGGGCGGCGCGGGAATCCTAGGTAGAGCCGCTTCTCTGAGTTTTTTCTGAGACAGCTGCGAAGGCGGCGCTCGAGGTCTCCCGATTCTTTTTGGTCTTTTCCCCCTAGGCAGTTTAGAAGTTTGCACTCGAGGTTGGGCCGCTTTTCTGGGGCTTTTAAATATAGCAGCTGAGAGGCTGGCCGGCAAGTTGCGTGCTTCATGAGGAGTGCCGCAACTGAGCCGGGCTGCACTTTTATCACTGTTCAATCCTAACCAAACCAACAGAAATGTATGTTCGTGTCAAGGTCCCAACTCAGAATCAAGGTTATATAATAACCTTAGTGTCAAGATATTCATACTCATGCCATACTACTTTTAAAAATCAAGTCGATCCGTTTCTTCGTATATTAGCATGGATTCTGTACCATAAAGGTAGAATAAAGAAATATGTTTAACCTCTAATGCTAGTATATTTAAAAATATTTTTAATGTCAGACGAAATGACAGCCCAGTATTAAAAGTCATTGTAATATGTAGCATGGCAAAGGGAAAACTATTTTGTCCAATTTTAATGTCAGTTGTCATTGTCAATTCATACTTTATTTCCTCTTCGAGGAGCTATAATGGTGGAAAGACAATTTGTCTCTTTGCTATGCTAAGCGAGACATTTATAAAAGTCTGCAGTCAATGTATGTCACCTGTCATCTAATTACGTTTTGTGAATCCATGTTAGGCCCAATCAACCCAATTATGAACGCGCCATCGTAAATTTAATAGCAACGTAAAAAGTGTTCTCTCTATCGAATGCCGAAAGTGAAATAGTCTAATTAACTGTTATAATTACGATGGTGTCTTCAAAATTGGGCCTTTTAGCGTCGTTGTGATAGGCGACAGTTTCGCTAACGCAAGATTTTGTCCTATCCTACGGGAATTATGCAATTTTCGGGATAAAATTTAGCCTATGCCCTTTCTCAGGCTCTAGACTATCTTTGTACCAAATTTCCTTGAGTTCGGTTCATTAGTTTTAGCGTGAAAGCGCTACAGACAGACAGACAGACAGAGTTACTTTCGCATTTATAATATTAGTAAGAATAATATATTTTCAGTATATTGATATCCAAGGACTGCTCATCGATTGATTTGACAGATATTCGATCGACAGTTGTTTATTTTGACATTCTTGCAGCGCACGCTAGAGTAGCTCGCAGATGGCAGAATTTCCCTACTTACTCAACATTTATCGTTATATTTTGGACAATTCACAAAATATCTTTATAAATTGTAGCCTATGTGTTATTCTGATGTATAAACTATATTATTGCAAAGTTTCATCTCAATCCGTTTGGTAGTTTTTGCGTGAAAGAGTAACAAACATCCATACATCCATCCATCCATCCATCCATCCATCCTCACAAACTTTCGCGTTTATAATATTAGTAGGATTTTATTATTCGTTATTTTATTTATCGTTATTTTTTTATCGTTATTTTTTTTATTTATTTATCGTTATTTTTTATGTATAACCACGCATGACTTTTTTCGTAGTTTTTCAATAGTTATTTTTTTCGTTCGATTTCAATAATTATTTTTTTATTGGAAAAAATATGCTTCAAAATTGGTCCCATTTAAATTTTATCGATATCAGCTAAGCCATTTTTGATAAATCAACAATAATGTGAAAAATGCTACATCGATCCATACGAAATATTCGCGAATTCTGTACACGAGTGAAGTCGGTCATTCTAATTTTTGCAAAAAATAATCTTGTTGGACACTAAAATTGGTGTTTAAATAAAAATTATATAAAAATTCAATTTTATATAATACAATTCAAGAAGCAATGCTAGGAAAAACCAACTGGTGACTCCTTCTCATAGGCTGGCAAAATCGGAAAATTATGTAGGTATATATTGGTGGGGCCGCTATATACAACCGAATACCAGTAGAAGTTCGGGATGCACCTTCCGCTGGTTCCGAATTTATGATGTAAAAGACTTTTTAAAATTGCCTGAATTGTATTAAGATTTTATGACTAATTTGTTAATTGTCAAGTTCTTATTACGGCTCATTACCCAGAAATGCTTGCGTCTTTTGTACATCCTAACATTCATGCTATCTTAGTTTCTGAGACGTGGTTAAAACCGGTTCTCCCTTCTTCTACAGTAGCGTTGCCAGGCTTTCGACTCATAAGAAATGATCGGATTGGCAAGGGTGGTGGTGGTGTTGCTATATATCTTCGAACCCACATTCCTTTCACTGTAATTAGTATATCTGCGCAGCCGCCGCCATCCGATGCCGGAGAACATCTTCTTATTGAAGTCGTGCTACAACATACTAAAATACTTTTAGGAGTTTATTACCCTCATTCTCGGAATGTTAATTACTTCTCCTCGTTTGAAACTCTTCTAGAAAGTTATTCTACTTCTTACGATCACACCATAGTAATGGGCGATTTTAACACATGTCTATTGAAGCAGGCTCATAGATCTCGTAAATTTGAATTATTAGCTAAGGCTCTCAACTTCACTATCCTTCCTCTTAAAGCTACTCATAATCCACCCGATTATAACCCTTCTCTTCTCGATCTTATGCTTGTGACCTCTCCAAATCATGTTGTTAAGCATGATCAGTGTGCGGCGGATGACTTTTCTCACCATGATTTGATCTTTTTGTCTTTTAAAGTCCGCCCACCTAAAGGCAAGCCCAAAATTCTTCTGCAACGTAGTTTTGGTAGTATGAACATTGAAAACCTATGCAAAGATGCCCAGGAATTAGACTGGTCTAGTGTAATTAACGCAGCTGATATAAATGACAAACTGTTTGAGTTTAACCGCATTTTAACAGAATTGTACGATGTTCATGCACCTATTCGAGCTGTCAAAATGAAACATGTACCAGCCCCATGGTTGAATGATGAAATACGTGCTCTCATGCACAAAAAATTAACAGCTAAGAGCAAGTTCAAAAAATGCCAATCTGACGCAACCAAGGAGAAGTACACAAACATTCGCAATGTCTGCAACAGAGCGTGTAGGGACGCACAACGCCGTAGAAAATGGTGATCCAGCTAAAGTCTGGAAGTTTCTCAGGTCAATGGGAGTAGGCAAAACTCCTCAAGATAGTATTTCTAATAACTTAAACATTGATTTGCTAAATCAACATTTTTCCTCGTCTTCAAATTTTGATGGACCAGCGAAAGCTGCCACCTTGAAACGTCTTTCATCCGTCAATCCTCCCGACCAGGAAGCATTTACTTTCGACCAATTTTCCGCTTGTGACGTTAAGAAGAGTATCCAGTCCATTTCATCCAATGCTGTCGGTAGTGATAGTATAAGTCGCAAAATGATCATGCCAATACTTGATGAGATCACTCCTGTCATCCAATACCTCCTCAATTTCTCCATTTCTTCGGGTACCTTTCCATCAATGTGGAAAGAAGCTCAAATTACACCTCTTCCAAAAAAACCTAATCCTAATTCTTTTTCAGACTACCGCCCAATTTCTATCCTTCCTTTCTTGTCTAAAGTGTTGGAGCGGCTTGTTCACCAACAACTTATCCTTCTTAGTCAAAAACAATCTTCTCAACCCGTTTCAATCCGGATTCCGTCCTGGACACAGTACTGTGACAGCCCTAACTAAAATTACTGACGACATACGAGATGGCATTGGTCATTGTCAGCTAACGGTGCTATCACTACTTGATTTCAGCAACGCTTTTAATAATGTGGATTTTGATATTCTGTTGGAAATTCTACGCTCTCTTAACGTATCTCCAACGGCAATTGATTGGTTTCGTAGTTACCTGTTTGGACGCCGGCAGCGGGTTCGCATTGATGAGTCGTACTCATCCTGGTGTGATATCACTGCTGGTGTTCCCCAGGGCGGCGTTCTATCTCCACTTCTTTTTGCAATTTTTATAAATTCTATCTCTCAACATTTATCTTCTTCCTATCACCTCTATGCAGACGATTTGCAGATATATAACCAAGCTCCTATAGGGCAGTTGCATGAGGCCATTGAGACCACAAACGCTGATCTCAGACGTATAGGGGACTGGAGTAGATAATATGGCTTGACAATTAATCCAACCAAAACTCAGACAATAATTATCGGAAGCTCCCGTATGATCTCTAAAATTGATTGGTTCCGTCTCCCGCAGGTAGTTTTCGAGGGAATCCCAACACCATTTAGCGAAACTGTAAAAAACCTAGGAATCATCATGGACCGCCAGTTTTCTTGGAATCCCCAAATATCTGAGGTTAGTCGGAAAATTTTTGGTTCTGCAGCATCACTTAAACGGTTGCGTAACTTCCTTCCGATTGCTACCAAAACTGCGCTTGTAAAATCTCTCCTATTCCCAATATTAGACTATGCTGACGCTTGCTATCTGGATTTAACCGAAGAGCAACTTGACAAGCTTGAACGTCTTCAAAATTTCTGCATTCGATTCATATTTGGCTTACGAAAATATGATCATATTTCCGAATTTCGTCAAAAGCTCAAATGGTTACCCATTCGTCTTCGCCGTAATACCCACATTCTCTCCTTCCTTTATAAAATTCTTTTCAATCCTACCATTCCTCTATATCTTAAGGAACGATTCGAATTCATAATTGGTCATTCCGGTTCCTTACGACCCTCACGAGCTCTTAAGCTTAGAATCCACACCTCTTCCCACGTCAATCTGTCCTACACTAAATCGTTCACTATACAAGCTGTCTGTCTCTGGAATGAGCTGCCTGTTGCCATCAGGCAGGCCAAGTCACTGCCTATTTTTAAAAATCTTATTTATAATCACTATCTATCTTTATGTTAATTATTTAGGTACTTATGTATTTGTGTATGTATATATTAAGTCTATGTATGTATTTAGTATATGTGTTATTATTACCATGTGTATATAAGTATTATGTTTTATAATATTTATTATTATTAATGCACCACCGACTATTCTGCCAATCCTTGTGGTTTTATTTTTTCTCTCCACGGGTTACCTGGAAGAAATCGCTATGAGCGATAAGGTCGCCCTTGTGCCCTGTAAATTTACTTAGTCCTAAGAATGTTTGTATTTGTTTTTGTTTGGTGTACAATAAAGTATATTATTATTATTATTATTCTTCTATTTCTATTTTTATTTCGTGCTACATATATTGTATAGTGCCTTAATGAAATGTTTACTTCTTAACTTGTAACAAATGGTGTTATGAATAAATTACTAATATGTAACTATATCATCTAAAGCGCTACTAGGTACCAAAAATTGGTACCTACACTCGAGAGCCTGTATATCTAGGCCTTACCGTCATATTCTATGTACCCATACTATATTTATTTCAATAATGATTACAATTTCATAATTAGTTGGTATATACCATAAACCCTTAATAATTATTAGATTTTATACGGTACTAGCTTATACCCGCAGCTTCGCCCGCGTTGTCTTAGTACATAGATACTTGCTTAAAATGAAAATAACTCGCGGTTTGACCTCGTTGTTTTTGTACTTGCTCATAATAATATCTAATAGTCCGCGGTTTGACCTGTGTTGTCTCAATACTTGCTTAAAATTATAACAGTCTGTCATTTGGCCCACGTTGTCGTATTTTTTGCAAGGATAATGCTCACGGTTTGGCCAGAATTGTCTTAGTATTTGCCTAAAATAATAATAGGTCACGGTTTGGCCTGCGTATTCTTTGTACTTAAGATGGTAATTTATAGCACGCAATTTGGCCCGCGTTGTCTTAATACTTGCTTAACAATATAAAAGCTTGCCGTTTGGCCTGCATTGTTGTATTACTTGCAATGATAAAAACCCGTGGTTTGGCCCGCGTTGTGTTAATACTTGGTTACTTTAAATGATAATAACCAACAGGTTGGCCCGCATTGTTGTTGTATTTATTTACTTAAAATAATAGCCCGCGGTTCGACCCGCGTTATCTTGGCACTTGCTTATAATAATATCTAATAGTCCGCGGTCTAGTCCGCGTTGTCTTAATACTTTCTTAAAATTATAACAACGCAGGCTGTTGTTGTATTACTTGCAATGTTTAAATGATAATAGACCACGGACTGGCTCGCATTTTTCGTAATTGCTAAAACTGACAATAACCCACAGTTTGGCCCGCGTTGTCTTGACACTTACTTGAAATAATTATAGCTCGTGGTTAAGCCCGCATTAAGCCCAATTATGAAGGCGCCATCGTAATTATATTAGTGGATATGGCCCAATCATCCTTCGTGGGTAGGCCTACGTCCTGCAGTGGACTATTCAAAGGCTGATACAGTACATGCTAATTAGCACAATTATTTCTGTTTTTTTTTTCTTTAGGCATTCTATAGAGAGAGCACTTTTAGCGTTGCTATTCAATTTACGATGGCGCCTAATTAGTAATTAATTAATATTAATAATTGAGCCTATTGTCATATTACTTGCAAGGATAATGCCTACGGTTTAGCCTGAATTGTCTCAGTATTTGCCTAAAATGTTAATAGCCCACGGATTGGCCTGCATTGTCTCAGTATTTGTAATATAGTAATTTAATTTAAAATAGTAATTTACTTGTATCTAAAGTTTATTACGGTACCAACGTGAATTTTTGATGATAAATTGGTGAATATTTGAAATTAATTCAATAATAATAATAATTGTGTGAGTAGCTATGTAAGGAATTTCGCACTACTGGCTTTTTATTTATGGAAAAAATTGACAATTGAGGCAATTTGTATAAATAAATATATATTTGGGGACATCTTACACACGGCCTCTGACCTCAAACTAAGCAAAGCTTGTGATATGGCTGCCAGAGACTGATATACTACATTCATATACATATTTTTAAGCAACGTTCCGCACGGTCAGTATTTGGATGGGTGACCGCGGGTGGCATTTTCCAACTGAGCGCTACCGTGGCTCGGATGACACGTTAAATTGTAGGTCCCGGTTGTTTTAACCGTTTAGCCATGTCAGAGGCCTTCAGGCGGCCTAAAAACTCTGACACCAGGGCTAGCCACCCGGCCTATACGAACTTACTTACTTTTACATATTTTTAAATATATACTTATATAGTTAGAAACTAAATAACACCCAGACACACCATAAATACTTGCCCTGGGTGGGAATCGAACTCACGCCTCTTTGACTCAGAAGTTAGGGCCACTAACCACTGAGCCACCGAGGCAGTCATATATCATGTATAGGTACGTCCGTAGAAAAAAATCAATGTCGTATGTGGATTCAGCAACCCGCGCTCGGCCGGCGTGATAGATATGGCCCAATCCCCCTTCGCGGGTAGGCCTACATTCAGAAGTGCACTATTAATTAAGGCAGGTACCGGTATTCGACATTTTTCATTACATTAGAAATTAATTTCAATTAAGTATTCTGAACTCATTTTTGTCTCGTTCACCCAGTCAAAAGTGATCGAGACACTAACTGTAGGACTTTCAGACGTTGTCTAACCCCAGGCAGATAAAAAAATGTAACACAAGTAGGTATAATTATTTTATTTGAGATACACATAGTGTACCTATATCTAGACGACTGGCATATTTTAGGATGCTAATATACTCATCATTTGGCTAACTTTTACTATGATACCAACTCCGAAATCACGTAAATAAAATCAGCTGTTAAACACAAAAAGTTCATCGACACACGACAAAATGTATGGAATATGTAGGTAATTATCGCTTTTCAGGATTATCCCATAGTAAAGTAAGTAAGTAAGGGTCAAATATTGACCCGTATGTACGAGTACATTAAGTTTAATACTATTGGCTCACAAAATAGAAAAAAATGCAAACTATTTGGGACCCATTTTGCCTCATTTAAGTATGAATCATTATTTTAATCGTGTTCTATTTACTTTACTACCATTATTAAAAAAACAGCGAATTCAAGTTTTGTTTACGCTTATTCAGAGTGACGATTGATCTAGCATACAAGAAATCCGGGACTTTTCCCAAGATGTCAATAGTCATCTATTAGTTAAAATGGTGGGCTATTTTGAAACGTAATTGCATGCTATTTTGAAACAAAATTGCATTGATTTTCGAACAGTCTTTACAATTTTTTAAAAAACATTAATTTGGACATTAAACAAACCAAACTTTCCGGGATAGCAGTATCCTAAGTGGTAATTTGTGTTATTGCCTAGGTTCGTACCAAATTTCGTTAGAATTCATTTACCCGTTTTATCTTAGCTTTATATTATAACTGATTAATTTTGGCTATCCCTAACAAACCCTGTAGATTTTCCGGAATAGAAATAGTTCCAATATTGAAACATGTTGTGTGCTTCCTACATACCCGTTTTCATCCGTAACCGTTCAGCACGTTGGCTGTAATCGATGCTTTTTTACCAACTTTGGGAATCTGACCCCTAAGGAAAATATTTGAGGAAAACTCGGAAAAACAGGAACAACGATATTTTTATTTAGTCTCAAAAGCATATATACAAAGTTTCATGTCAATTGGTACAGGGGATAAAAAAATACATGCAAACGAAAAGGGCCCGTTTTACCCCGTAAGAGGTCGATTTTTGAAAATTTTCATCCTTAGTGCTTCATTATGTTGTACGATGTACGTATATTCCAAATTTCAAGTTTATATCTTCAGTGATTTGAGCTGTAGCCAAAACTGATTAAATTTGGCTATCCCTAAGGAACCCTTTAAATTTTCCTAAATATTATTAGTTCCTGTATTGAAAAATGCTGTGTCCTTCCTTAATACCAAATTTCAACTGTGACTGTTCAACTGGTTGGATGTAATTGACGCTTTTTTCGCCAACTTTGGGACCTTATTTGACCCCTTAGATGAAGAAAATTCGGAAAAACAGGAATAAACGTAACTTTTATTTTGTTTGAAAAGCATGTATACAAAGTTTCAAGTCAATCGGTACAGGGAATAAAAAGTTACATATAAACGAAAAGAGCCCGTTTTACCCCGTTAGAGGTCGATTTTTCAAAATTTTCGTCCTTAGTGCTCCATTACGTCCTACAATGTACCTATATTCCAAAGGAGATATTGCAATAATATATAGAAATTGGGCCACCACAGGGTACAGTATATCATAAATTGCTTTGTTTCTTCCACAAAAAGATTTTCCCGTTATTTTTTTCAATAACAGTGTCCATTAAAAGTACTTTTTTGTATTCGGATTAAAAATAACATTGACAGTGTTTGAAAATAAGGCAGCCATACTCTTCTTCTTTTATATTTCGGTGTCACATGGTTTATGCATTTGCTAGTGTTAAGTATAAGTAATGAACCTTCTTTGGTATTATATCAAAATAGTTACAGTCTAAGTCACGTCATAGTCCAAAAAGTCGCGGTCAAGTTAGTTCTCAGTAATACGAGTATCACTGATAGAAACATGTTTCACAAAATAATAAAATGCAGCGACATGATTTTTCCAGAACGCCCCTTATTTCCAAGGAAGTTTCAAAAATAAATATTCAAGCCTGAAACATTGAAGTAGCATACATAAACTTCATTGGACCTGAAAAAATACGCCAAAATGAAACAAAAGAAACGTATAAAGTCGTCATCGAAGTATAAAGTACCTATAAACGTGTCAATGTGATTAACATTAACGTTTGAAAAGTTAAAATTAAAAGAAAACCAGTAACAAAAACTCTTTAGTGCATTTTTTTGCATGTAGGCTAATAATTCTATGTAGGTTATATCAAAAAGGTTACATGTGACCATAATGGCAGTAATTCAATGACTGAACAAAAATTAGATTGGAAAATGTGAAAGTACTCATAAATTAAGCATTTAATGCGGTTGTTTTACTCTGCGCATTTATTTATCGTAGTTTATCGGATTTTTTGGGCTACTGTACCTAGTCTGATCCCATTTCGCAATATCTCCTTTCAGCATTTTATCTTTAGCGGTTTGGGCTGTAGGCTGTCTGTCAGTCAGTCACTCAGGAAAGCCTTTTATATAATAGATAAAATAATTTTGTACAACATAACAATATTCCATTCATCCTTCGATCATAGGCCTCCCCTATGGATTTTCAATAAGACCGGTGGAAATCGGCTTGTATCCAGCGCGATCTTGATAAGGTCATCAGTCCATCTCGCGGGTGGACGTTCTACGCTGCGCTTGCTGGTACGTTGTCTCCACTCGAAAAGTTTTCGACCCCAATAATAAAAATATATTTTCTTTTCGTAAAAGCTGAAAATCTGGTATTCCATTAGGCAGCTGAATCCAATCACGATAAATGCCGTATGATTTAACTGCCGCCTCTATTTATCGGATATTGCTTTCATAAACGAAAATAGATTTGCATCTGCTTCCAAATTATTTTTGGATAAAATATTCTGCATTTAAACTAAGTATACTTACGTAAATATACGTAGAAATAAGAATACGTCTAAATAAAATACCTACGTCTAAATAAAAAAGAATACGTATAATTAAAAAAACCGAATATTTTTTTTACGTTGAACCGAATGGCGTTTAAGTAATTAGAATGGTGGATTTAAGTTTGTAATCAGTAGGTATGGTTTATTTTGACTCGAGATTTAATTATTTTTTTTTAAGTCTAAAAAATTATTTCTTAATTTGCACAACGGTATTTTCTGAGAAAAAAGTTGTTGTTAATCAGAAACGTATAGACATAAGTTTGGGAAAAAGATTTTAACGTTTTATCACGACTAAATTAATATGGATTGGATAGAAACTTAAAGTAATAATTTAAAGTTAAGATATTAGATACGTATAAAGCTGTATTATTGTAGAACTTAAAATAAACGCACTTATAGAAAACTATCTAAAACACATGAGTAATAACAACTTGCAATTACAACAGGTGAATCCATTTCAATAAAAACCTCGTAACATGTTACATAAATGACCATCTGCGAATCTATTAGTCACGAATGCACATGGTCGCGGCGCTTGGTCAAATAGGAAACTGTGTCAGTATGAACAGTTGCTGCATTAGCGTCACCGATTACGTCGTTTGCAACAAACAACTAGGTTCAAGGGGAGCCGGCAATCGCCGTCTCGTTCGGTCTCTATTTATAGTTCCGCGCGTCTATTCAGCTGTTTGCTCTCAGTGCAGAAAATGTCCGGTCTCGCGAACGACGAAAACTCCACATCTGGTCGGAAAACCTCCGAGTGGATCGGGCCCGATCCGCTAATACACGCGAAAATCGCTCCCATCTAGCGGTCGGTGAAAATTAAAGGCATCCACGTCAATCTCATTAGACAGTGCAATCCACACGATCGGCACACACGCGAACTTATGCAATCGTTTCAACACGACGGGCCTCGTTACTGAGTGATGTTCAGTTGTTACCTTACGCTGTGTCAGTGTCCAGTGCAGTGATTTAATTCTTATGCGAATTCGCTCACGTGTCCGCGTTGAAAAACAAAATTGACATTGGTGCTATTTCGGAGCGAATGCCAGAAAATAGTTTTGTTTGGCAAAATGCCAATAGGAACAGCTGACTGTAAACAAACAAATTAACGTTCGATGACAGTTTCACGTGTTCCAAATACTTGTCTGTTAATGAATAAGGGCTCAAGGTAACGGTAATGATGACTATGGCGGAAAAATGTGACTCTAGTGATAGTGATGGGCCAATAATAGACGACAACATAATTCGTATTCAGTTGAGAAAACCGTCTCAAAGGAAATGGGAATTGAGAACTCGAAATCTCTCTCCGAGTATTAGATTTCCAACAATACAACTTTTCGATTGCGATGGAAATCTCCTCGTGGAAACAAACGATGAAAACATATCGATAAAAAGTTCTGACTTTGACGAGTCGTCACTCAGAGCCAGTCAGTCGTTAAGAGAGAAAGACTTCAGACATGTCATTAATAGGAAACCTGTTCGGAAACATAATACGATATCGGGAGGAAAAGTTTATACTAGGGTATACAGGACTCCACTCGCAGTTACCAAAAACGTGAGTAGAAACGTTGTGATAAAAGACAGTAGTAGCATCACCAACATTCCAAATAGATTAACTGTAGATAGTTTTAAAAGTTCACGCAAAAGTAGTTTAGAAACTGTTTCGTTGAAATCGGGAGGTTTCAGTGACGCCAGCAGTTTCAAAAGCTCAGATAATGAAACTTGTGAAGATATAAACCGTATAGTAAACTGTACCAAAGAGAACTTAGGCAAACACGTTGGCAGCTTGGATTTACTCAGCAGTATTAATTGTTCCGTATCATCGCTAAGCGAAAATAATGCTAGCTCATCCAATAAAGAAAATGAACCGAGCCTACATAAATCTCAGTCATTGAATGATGCCGCAATAAGAAGGTACGCCGAGAGCTGCGAAAGTGATACTCTCCCGCGTTCAAAATCCGGGGTAATCTACAACCCTCCTAACAATAAGGTATCGTTCCTGAACACTTACTTAAAAAGCTTACCCGTACGAGCGAGCTTTAATACCGAATGGTTTGCATTACACCGGCGCCAAACAGCTGAGCCGTCTCAACATTCGCGAGCCAAACGGCGGGCTAAAATCTGTTCGGAAAACCGTGAAATCAGAGATAGCGCATCAGACAACGAATTCATTAATATTCCGTCGGACTACACCGTGAATTGTGAAATGAAAAAGCGTCTAAAAATGTATAGACGTGGCCTATCTGAGATCACGCCTCGCAGTCGTTCCGGGAGTGTGTTTACAAAAAAGAGAAGACATTCTGTGGGTGGTTCTGTGATCTTCCTCACTCACACCTCCTCATCCGAGAGCGTAGATGAAGCCGACTTGGTACTTAACCGCCTGAAGAGGAGGATACTCAGGAATAAGTTAAGAGAGAAAAGACGGAGCCTCGGCGCGAAGTTTCAATTCAGTAAGTATGCACTTATGTTTAACAGTCTCTCGCATTTTCCCTAACGCAGGTGCTAAGCTCGGCACGTTCTAATTACAGGCTTAACTTTATGGTGTAGATTTATGATGTACGTGAAATTGTTTAGCGTATTTGTCTCATTCAGAGTTGTTAGGGCCATTTACGGCGCATTGAAGGTTGTTGTAGCAACATGACATTGTGTAGGTTGGGAAGGTAGGCTAGCTACGATCTATTTTTGTGTCGAGACAGAAATCTGAGTACCTAATCTGAGTACCTCTTATACCCGTCTATTTTTGCATTAATATTCCGAAAGGTGTTTACCCATTTATCACAAATGGGTTGGAGGATGGCTGTCAGTTGTAGCCCGTATTCCTTAAGGCACAGGTATCGGATTGCTGGTGAAGTAGGAGTAAAGTTATGGTAATGCAACGTTACCTACACTCCATTATCTTGTGATTTATTGTGAGCTATTCGTTTATCATGAAGTACTTGATTTAGTTTATTTGATGCATAAATAAACCGCGACTCGCTAATTGCAGGTGTTATCATGAGTCGGGACTGCAATGGAAATGTTTTGACGTAGTTTTTGCAAATATTATGCTGTTTTAAGGGGAAGATACAAAAATGTCTGCGTGTAAGAGTACAGAACAAATTATTTGAAAATGAAATAAATCATCTCAATAAAAATTATTTAAAAATAATGTTGTACGGGAACAATTATTTTTAAATCGCTTTTTTTAACTTTCTATGTCTTAGTTTTCAAAATTATCTAAGGGTACGCCCCAGTACTCAGTTTTGGAATTAAAAGTGACTGATATTGTTTGTAGCCTTTAATATTAATATCAAAGTGTTTTTATTCATAAAATTGATAACAATGTTACGCAACCGTGATTTTTTCATAAAATTATTGTTTAAATCTACATTTTTGTGTGGATATTCACACATATTTTATTTTGCTTATCTACAGCACCAGAGCGGAATAATTAAGGGAGATTTAAATTATAATGACGTTTGCATAAACAATAAAATAACATTATTTTTCATTTTCGTTAATAACTCATTTAGCTTTTATTTTTATCATCTGAATGATCTTTAAGCACGCCACTATATAAGATTTAATGATACCTTGATACCTTTTTTGTGGAAAATGTGTCTCGTATGTTTACTTTTTTTATTCATAGCTATATCTATAGGTAGTATATAACGTGTAACCGGAAAGGCTGTATACATAAAAAGTGGGTTGATACTATACCTTATATAGATGCCTGTATTCGAAATTCCGAGCCAAAATAACAACATTCACTTTTAAAAAAAAAATATGACTGACTAGAAAAATCTTTTGCCACCCGCCCACCCGGTCACCCATCCGATAACTAACGAATCGCTAAGGAACACTTAAGCTAAAAACATACTATCGGATGCGGCTGACGGACGCGACTGACAGCCGCGACTGATAGATATCTAGATAATGGTCCACGGAGCCGTGCAAACTATCGGACATCAGTCCGCGGACGTCACCTTGAGCGAGACTGTGCACACAGTCGCGTCCGATAGTATGTTTCCAGCTTTAGTCAAACTACGCTATAAGTGCTACATTTAATTATATAATATGATAGTAAATTTAATATAAAAGGCCAATAGGCATGATGACTTACAAATTTGTTGTTTTATTGACACAAGATTATTTTTTTTCAAAAATTAGCATGACCGACTTCACCCGTGTACAGAATTCGCGAATATTTCGCTCGGATCGATGTAGCATTTTCACATTATTGTCTATTTATCAAAAATGGCTCAGCCGATTTCTATAAAATTTAAACGAACAATTTCAAAGTATACTCTTTCAAATAAAAAAAGAATTATTAAAATCGATTACTATGAAAAAAGTTATGCGTGGTTATACATAATAAAAAAAATATACGCGTATACATATATACCTCCTCCGGTGGTTCGTCGGTCAAAAAGAAAAATACGCCGCCAATAATTTTTGTTAACTAACTCACGGACTAATTATAATAATCATTTTTTAACCCACTTGTTACTAGCGTTTGATATACGGATCAATGAACAACAAAAAATATTAAACAAAACGTGGATAGTTTCGAATTTCTTTGTTTATTGTTTGTGATAGCTGGATGACCCCTTTGTCGAATAGACGTGGTTTGTTCTAGTTTGAGTTGCACGTGTAAATTCATAAGTGTTGATAAATCGTGTTATTTGTCATGAGTGTTTCGAGGGTAATTAGATAATATTAATTATATTTATATTGGGTAATTGTTGTAAAAAATATTAATATTGATAGTATTATCTTTAATATAAGTTTATATGTTTTTTGGTTCTCTAAACAATTTATGTCACTTATTTGTCCATAAATTTGATGTTCCGTATATCAAACGATAGTAATATGTACTGCTATATAGCAGTTGTACCGTAAATATTTAAAACAATATATTTTATAAGTTTAATAAGTAACAAAATACAAATTACTCTATAAATAAATAAAATATTTATTTTATTTTTTTAGGAACACCACTTTACGTAGGTAGGTATGTAGTAAGTACTCAAAATAATTTACTAAGCATGTGTGTGATAGGTTTCAAAACAAACTTTGGGGTGTAAAGAGACTTTACATTTTACCACAAAAAAAAACAGCATTTTTATGGCACACAAAACATCGCAACTGTTCCGTTCTGTACTTCATTTTATGTGACCATCGCAACTGTTCCGTTCTGTACTTCATTTCATACCGTGAAGTTTCTTGAAAAATTTTTGATGTCCTCCTGGCATGCCTGGCTTTCAAGCTATACCTGTACCGTAAGATTCTAATGAAGATGTAGCGATGCTTCTTCGGAATCCGAGGTTGTCATACTCCGAGGTTGATCAATTTGTATGTATCTCTTTTGCTGTTGGGAAAGTTTTCTAGTTTTTATTAGTCTTACCTACATAAGAGGCGTAAATAGATCTGACCAAAACATTGGCTTATATCATTCTTCCATTCGTAGCAAGAAATGGTACTTTTCCCGGATTTCCCATTGCTAATCAAGTGTAGTACGGAATAGTTGCAATGTGCTGTGTGCAATAAAAATGATATATATATATGATAATGATATATTGTAAAATGATATGCCTCGTTACACCTAAAAGTTGGCTTGGAAACCTATAACACACATGCTGGGTAAATTATTTTCAGGTACTTAATAATTACCTACCTACGTAATTGGTGTTCCTAAAAAAAAATAAACAATCATTTTTTTTATTTATAGAGTAATTTGTATTTTATTACCTACCTAAACAGGTAAAATATATATTTTTAATGTTTACGGTACATCTGCTTTATAGCAGTACATATTACTAGCGTTCCGTATATCAAACACCATTTTCCAGCTTTTCCGTAACACCTACAATTTTTTATTTATTTTTCCTCATATAGTAAGCCTATAATTAGACCGAATACAAAAAATCAGAACGATCCTCCGAAAAAAGGGATATCCGTAACAACTGGGTTAATCCATCATGCCTTTTGTGCGAACCCATTATTTACCATCTGTGTTCAGCCGCTTTGAAACTGATGTTATTACAGATTTGTGAGGGCTATGCTTAGCAGAGTACGTCCTATAACTGAGACGAAGATCCTTAGCATCCACAAGTTATTCATTAATGAAGTCTGTAAAACAGGCATCTTTTCAACCTTCTCATTAAAAAGGGAATATCTAATGCGAGCTCGGCGCGGTATAATGTGACATGATGTGATTATAATTAGGCCAGTAATTACTTGCAGGTCACGTCCTATAGAAATGGACTGTCGTTAGCTATTCAAAGGTTTTGTCAAATGTCTCTTTGGGTCATGGATGAAAAGGATAGTGCCATTTTCACGTTTATATTTTCATTATAGGACTTGTACTGTAACTCAGTCCACCAAATGCTGATTTCTTGCTAATAAGCGCTAGTAGTTCTCAGCCAGCAAACTAGTTAGACTTTAAAATACCATACATATTGGGCAAGTTGCCTTCAAAACGTACATAAGCTTCCTGACATCCTAATATCTCTTCCCAATTTTCTTAAGATACTAAAATTAAGAAACTTATTACTAATTTGATCTATTCCAGCCTGGATTCGGCGTAGGAAAGGAAGGTTCCACCGTTTCTCGTACTCGTTTAAATAAGACGCTAAGCGCGTGTCGAGACACGCGTATGATAGGCTTCCGTAGAGGGTGACGATGATAAAAACCAATTTTGATTACGTCATTAGATTAATGACTGCAATAAAAACATAATTGGCTAAGATATAAGTTTGTGAGGTTAATGAGCTATGTGCAAGTTTAGAAAAATCGATTTTTCTTTATAACTCGAAAATGTAACGTATCATTCCACGGTGCTCAAAATAATTTTAAAAGAAAGTTTTTATTTTGGTCTATGAACTCAGAATTTTTGAAGATTCTATGTTGTATACTTTAGAAATTAAGGGAACCCTATTTTTTCAACTTTGGTTACCTATATCTCCTTTCAAGGTTCATAATATGACAAAAAAATGCTCAATGAAACTTAACATACATTTTAAAAACCCTATTCAACAATAGCCAAGAGGCAAAGGTGGGGTTAGAAAAAAATGTCATCCTCACTTTACATGTATGGGCGCTTGAAAAGGCACTATTTTTAAAGTTTAGTTATTATAAATTGAGATCTATACTAAAATTATCATCCCAAATTTCATACAGTTTGGTTCATAAATGTGGTAGCTTTGTCATATTAGGACGGACAGACGGACGGACACAACGAAGTTATAAGGGTTCCTCATTTTACTACGGAACCCTAAAAAGGGTGTTTTAAAATTTTCAATGTCAGAAGCCTTTGGGAGGCTTTAAAAATTTGACACTAGCTACTAAGCCAATACAAACTTCCTTTATACATTATGACAAGTGTTTCTGTGTGTGTAAGAGTATAACTGTGGTATCATATCTCTCATACCATTAAATGCCAATTGAATAACATATCTATAAAACAAGGATATTTTCTTCTCTCTCAACAAAAAGGGAATAAAGGTTTTGTCAAATGTCTCTTCGGGTCACGGATGAAAAGGATAGTGCTATTTTCACGTTTAAAAAGAAGGTTGTTATCAAGTTAGAGCAGTTGTCCACGTCCGAGGGCTTTGGGTGGCTTGAGAACTCTACGAACTTACTTCATAAACTTTGACGTGAGTTTTATCAATGAGCATAGTATGCACCACTTACGTTACTTTCCTATTTCATGATATACTCGTACGAATGGATCGCCTTTGATGCGATTTTGTTTGAAAGGCTCTAACATCACAATCTTATTAAAAAATAATTTAGTAGGCTTATGTCCAGTAGTAGTTTATCGCCTAAGCCGTCAGCCGTAGGACATTCACAGCTAAATACATGTTTTTAGGGTTCGTCGCCACTAGTACCATTAACAGTTCCATGATGGAACCACTGTTCATAATTTTCAACACTAGTTCCATTCAGAATGGATTTTGAAATAATGGAACTAGAGTTAATTTAAGTTTACACTAGTACCATTCACAGTTCCGTGATGGAACTACTGATAATGATTTTTAACACCAGTACCTACCATCCTTATTCCACTAAAATATACAATGTGTTTGTCTACCGGTGTCGGAGGCTTAAGCGGTGACATCTATGGCAAATATTTAACAACTTTTACTATGGGACCAACTGTGAAAACTTAAAAAAACTGTCGTTCCATACGATTTTTTATAGACTTTCGACAAAAAGTATCGAAAAGCTGTTTTTTATTGCGTTTTCAGAGTTGATCCCACAGTAAAAGTTATTCAAAATTTGCCCTATATGTCACCGCTTAAGGCTCTACATACACCGGTAGACAAACACATTGTATATATATCATAAACTATAAGGATGGCACTGGTGTTAAAAATCATTATTAGTACCTAGTTCCATCGTGAAACTGAATGGTACTAGTGGAAACTCAAAATTATCCTAGTTCCATTATTTCTAGTTCCATTTTAAATGCAACTAGTGTTGTAAAATATTAACAGTAGTTCCATCATGGAACTGATAATGGTACTAGTGGCGACGAACCGTTTTTAGTAAGGCCAATTGTAAGCGGGTTGCTTTCAAATCAAATTGCCAATAGGCTATGTCGGTAACTTTGATACGTCTGCGATTCACCTGTTTTTAATTCGGTTTTGCTCGTCGAGTTTAGTTATCTCGACAGCTCATTAATGCTACTTAAACATTACTAAAAATATTCATACTTAGTAGTCAAAATACTTTAGAAAAATATTTATTTCTGAAACCGACAGCCAGTGTTGTTTTCATTCAAAGAACAAGCAAATTACAATGTACGCCGTCCGCATATTAATTTCATGAGACGTAATTAGAATACCACTAATTATTGTGCAGGGCAGCTCGCCATTAACATCTGTCTTCTGAAATAAACCGTTTTCTATTTCTGAAGTACATTTATTTAAATATTTCTCCTTATTTGCACAGACAAATACTTACAGAATAATTATTGATAAATAGTTGATGGGGTTGCAACGCGACGATTGATTGGAAACTGTACGAACGCAAAGACTACGATCCAAACCGTCCATAAAGAAATTCAAGAAATGTGACATGTGAATGAAAGTAACATGAACAACATTTACCTACTATGGCACCATCATCATCATCATCATCCACAGCCTTCTTTATCCCACTACTGGGTATAGGCCTCTCTCTTACTGTGCCATCTGCCTCGGTCCTGTGCCAATCGTGTCCAGGTTCGACCCGCGATTTCGACTATATCGTCAACCCATCTTGCAGCCGGATATATATGGCACCATATATATATTAAATTATAAAATATTTTAGGAAAGAAAAAATGCCAAGGCGATAAAATGGAACCAATATAAGAATAAAAAAAATAGTAGTAATTTTTACTTTTGACTTCATTTTTATAAAAAAAAATTGTATGGTAAAAATTGTATAGTAGTAATTATTTGTCGCATAAAATGGTCGATCGTCTTCAACCGTGTACAGAATTCGCGAATATTTCGCGCGAATATACCATTTTTTACATTATTGTTGATTTATCAAAAATGGCTTAACCAATATCAATAAAATTTAAATGGAACTCATTTTGAAGTATACTCTTATCAATAAAAAAAGAAAAATTGAAATCAGAGTACTATGTAAAAAGTTATGCAAGGATAAACATAAAAAATATACGAGTTGAATTGAGTACCTCTTTCGTTTTGTCGGTCAAAAATTGTTCATAAATAGAATAAAAACAAGAATAACTTCGTACAGATACCTACAATGTAGAATTATTTGTCATCAAGGTGTCACGTTTATTCAGATACGAGTAAATATTAATGACAAAACTTACATAAGTAAGTATTTAAAATGTTGTTATTATTTAATTATGTAACAACCTATGTAGCTTAACCTACCTACAAATCCTATCTAAAGAACCTTCTTATTTCAACATCATCCATGCTTGAACTTCAAAGGTCATCTAAAACCAGATGTGTGGGTAGTTCCCGCAAACACCATATAATATTATATGATCCAATAAATAGCCTTTAGGAAAAATGCGTGAATATAAAAATGATACTTATAGGTACCTATTTAATTTTTAAATATTTTTTTACAAAAATTTCATGGACAACTGGAATTTTCCGTAAGTAAAACTATATAGTCGCACGGAATATACGGAATACGGAAAAAAATATTTTCCGTCGAAAAAAGAACATGCAAAATTGCGCTGAAAAAATTAAACCTATTTTTGAAAACTTTGTTGTACCTACTGCGGGTGAAACAACTTTTTGAAGATAAGTTCATCAGAGTTATTAATTTTATAATTACACATATGTAGTAGCCCTCATGGAGTAGTTTGACTAGGTGTTAGTTAGTGATCTTCGGAGTTAAGCAACGTTCAGCACGGTGAGTCTTCGGATATGTGACTGCGGATGGCATTTACAACTGAGAGCTCCCGTGTCTCGGATGACACATTAAATTGTAAGTCCCGGTTGTTTTTACCGTTTGGCCATGTCGGAGGCCTTCAGGCGGCTCAAAGACTATGACACCAGGGCTAGCCACCCGGCCTACACATACTTACCTTATAATTACACATTTCGATAGATAATTTTCTGATAACGCCATCTATAGAAAACGGTTAAAGGCTTTTACTTTAGCAGCCTACAACGTAGTTCGCGGTTTTACCGCTTTATAAGGCTGCGAGCTGCCCTCTGGCGAGTGGTTAAAGAACTACATTGTTAACTTGCTTTCAAGAAAAGAAGAAGCCCCATCTCTTTGTGGAATTTCGAATTGAAAAGAGACGAAAGCCTACTCAAGTATACATTGCTGTTATTTATTTGATATTTACACAGGTTTATATTTTATCAGCGTCGCGCGTCCACTAGGTACCTACTGTAGAACGTAGCCCTTCTCTGTAGAGCTGGATCTAAGTAGCTACATAAGTCTTAATTAAATAAATAGGTAAAGGATAGATTTAAAGAAGACGGGTGATCTCATCAAGACCGCAAGATCGCGGTGGAAATAAGGCGCTTCCAGCCAGTTTTATTGGTAATCTTTAGGGGATATTGTTTTTAAACTTTCGTGATTTGAACACATTATTATTATATATATATACTACAGGACTAACCGCGCACTTACGAGATGAATAAATAAATATTCGTCATCCCGACGTTTCGGCCAAGTTGCATCGATTATGGTCACAGGTAGACAATCTATAGGGGAAACGTCTGTCCAGCAGTGAACTTCCTCTGGCTGAAATCAAAATGCGGAGAGTAAAGTATCATTAAATAAATAATAAAATAGTTTTGTTGAATGTGGCAACGTCAGTCATCGTCGGCAGTTTAATTCAAGCAATTGTAAGAAACATTCTCGATTGTCTTCTCTTCTCCAATCTAGGTACTTATAGGTATGTAACTAACAATCCACTTATAATCTGAGTGTTTTGTATAAGTAGTACATTCGTTGCTTACATCACACAAACAAATAATTACTAACTCACAATTTATCAATTACGTCAACCTACATCAACAATGTTGCCAAAAGTCCAACATCTCCACATGTTTACAAACCAAAATAACTCGGAACCTAAATTACACGCCTCAGTTTCACATTCTTTATCTCAGAACCGCGTAGATATCAAAGGCAGGTTGAATCAAATTGGTCGAATTGTCGGAAAAATTGTTTTCTGAGCTCGAGAAAGACCCACAGCTACATCGACTTTTCTTTTGATACCATAAATCTAAGTAATTACTTCCTTTCTTTTCGAAGAAAACCGACGAAAAAGTGACTTTCGCACGAAAAGGGAATGTTGGCTGGCTGCCAGGATTCGGCTATGTCTGCATTATGCTGGGTTATCACATCGCTATTCGATGTTCGTGTGCTTTTTCGATGTAGTTTGGACATATTCGTGTAGTTCATACGAATAACACGAACACACCGTCCACAAAAACCGGTGGTGGATAAGAGGATTCGTGTATTTACGTTTTCCTTTCGTTTGTCCGAACAAGGAAATTGTACAGGATAATTTGCATACTGAATATAATAAACCAAAAAGGAGTTTAGATCATTTTTCGTTGTCGATGCGTATATTTTTTTTTGCATTTTGATGTATAACTAGGCATAACTTTTTACAGTGCTAGGATTTTGAATTTTTTTTATTGGAAAGGTTTGACGTTGGTTACATTTTAATTTTATCGAAATCGGCTAAGTCATTTTTGATAAATCACCATTAATGAGAAATTTGCTACATCGATCCGTGCCATTTATTTCCGAATTCTGAACACGGATGAAGTCATGCCATTTTTTGCCTAAAATAATTATTATGAACTATAGGGCCAACCCGGAATTTGAAGAAATAGGTAAATCAGCTGTTTCAAACATATTGTCGGGTATGTATTGAGATCTTGTATGGGACACGAACAAGACGGTGAACAAAAATAACAATGTGAAGACCCAGCATTACAAAGCTAGCGTCTTCTGAAATGTGAGTGAACAACTTTAAATTAGATTATTTGTATTTGTATTGCATTCTCCGTCTGTCAAAAGACCGCCGCTCAGTCTTGCTTAGTTCTAGTCTAAACAAAACTGGAGCAGGAAAAACAACTATAAAGTGGTTAGTTAAGGGTAACACAGTTGCTCGAAAAACTAAAAAAAACAACCATCGAACATTTTGCACGGTTTTGAACAAATAATAAAATTAAGAAATGATCGAATCTGTACAAAGAAAAAATCGTGCTGAGAATTTTTTTTGTAAAAAATAATACAGAAGAGACAAAACTGTGTGGATTTTAATTTCTAAAAGTATTGGATAAATTAAAAGACGTGTGGTATAACATCTGCAGTCTCATAATAAACTTAAAAGTTTAAGACATGTATTTTAAATGTTCCTTTCCTTCCATAGTTATTCTTATTCTTATATTCCATAGTTATACTCTTAAACATGAATCACTTCAAAGATGTAACGTAGTCAGAGACCTAGGAGTTACTCACGATTCGAAATTACTGTTTGATCAACATGTTGATGCTATTATCTCTAAAGCTTCCAGATCACTTGGTTTTATCATGAGAACCTCAGTTAGCTTCACTAGAGCCAAAACTTTTAAAGTTCTTTATTGTACATTTGTACGAAGCATTCTTGAATACGCATCTCAGGTATGGAACCCTCGATATAATATTTACATCGATAGGATTGAAAGAATTCAGGTCAAATTTATGAAATATCTCTGTTTTCGTCTTAAGATCCCATATAAATCCTTTAATTATGATCAACTTTGCAAGAAATTTCACTTTCTCCCTCTTTCGGCGAGACGTGAAATTGCTGATTTAATTTTTCTGTTGAAGATAACTTCAAATCAAATTGACTGTCCTGAGCTACTTAGTAAAATATCCCTTAGAGCCCCCAGTAAGATCATTCGTTATAACCCAATAATTCACACTTTTTCTGTTAGCACAAACTACAGGCAAAACTCGTTCTTATTGCGAGCTAGCGATCGTTTCAATAATTTGTGTAGGCACATTGATCTGGATTTGTTCTGCACAAGTATTCATTCGGCTAGGTGGCGCTTGAGCAGAGAGTTTTTTCAAAACTAATTAGATACAACTTCTCATGTTCAAAATTATATGGCATATCACTTTGTGTTTTAAAGGCTTATTATACGTATGATTTGTAATTATATTTATAGTTCGTGAGTTTATTCTATGTTTTGTAAGTTTATTTTTAGCTATATTTTCATACTCTGTAAGTCTATTCACGTTTCGTAAGTTTTATTTTATATTTTGTTGTGCGATTTATGTTCTTAAGTTTATTTTCCCACATTGTCACTATATTAGTTCTATACGTGAGGATCTATAATTAGCGCTCTGTATTTGTTACATGTATGTATTTTGTTATTGATGCTGTTGATCCTCCTATTAAATAAATAAATAAATAAATAAATAAATAGTGGTTGAAATAATATTACCTACATTATTTGAAACAACTTCTTAAGCGACTTTGCCTAATAACTTGGATGACAGTTTGTGCGTGATTCACGGCAAGTAGTAGCCAACGAAATATCATAAATTTTATTTCTGAATATCGCGTGACTATTGTAGGACAAAATAAATTTATAATGTTACGATATCGTGATGTTAGCTAGGTATTTGGAATACTATTTTACTTGATTAGGTACTTACCCAAGAAACAAGATGCCCATTTTTTTGTTAGATCTATAGCATACATATGCCTGTTAAAATATATAGTTAGACCTCTTTCGGAATATCCTTATATTCGTCGTTCCAAGTATCCGAAGTATCGTCTACTGCGGTCAAAATTATTTATTTATGTAAAATATATTTATTTCTAAAACATTAGGTCAGTTTTATACGTTGCCGAATCATCAACGCGTCTATATTTTTGTAGAAGATAAAAAATAGCACCTGATAATGCATTATGAACTTTAAACACGACTAAGAAAGTTCTCATTTGTGGTCACTCTACTCGCTAATTGCTACGTCCGCCGGAGGTCAAGGTCATACGCGTTAGCTGTAACCTTAACACCCAGTGCATCGACCCGGTCTAAAACTGGACTTAAATGTGTCTTCCGATTAGCGTCTAGTGAGTTAACTAATGTTTGCGAGTGGTTATTGGCGACATTTTTCTTCTAGTGTTAGGTTAAAAACAGAAACACATGATTTGGTACATGCGCACTGGCGTCGCCGCAAGTCAATATCCTCCCACCCTAGCGCCGACGCGCCGCCATGACGTGTCGCATGCCAAGAGGCAGTGACGTCTATTTCCATTTTTAAGCTTATTCAGTTTAATACCATATTTGGTAAACTTTTAGATTTTTTATCAAAATAAACCAGCATCTTATTATTATTAAAATCACGAGAATGGCACATTAACAATGTTTCTCGTGACTATTATAAGCGTGATGACTGGGCAAAAGTATTGTTAAAATAATCAGTCCGTCAGATAATAAAAAAATATTAAGCACTATTTTTTATTTAACCCATTAATTAATAAATTACAAAAAAATATCATCAAAATTCTGTTGAAAAAAACTGATGACGTGACTTCACGCGGCGCGTCAACGGACATCTTTGTATTTTTTTACTAAAAAAATAATACGTGACGAATATTGTTTGTAAGTCTAAGTAACGAATAATATACGGTTCTACTGTGTTTTTTAAATTTATTTCTATTGTTTATCCTGACTTAGAAGATTTTATTAAACTAAAATTGGCAGCAACTCAAAAACCCAATAAATTGCACTAAGCTGTCAAAAGGTTTACCAATTATTTAGTTTATCACAAAATATCACGCGCAGACGTCACAAAGCTAAAACGCGTTTGTTTCACTTGGTTGCCTTTTCTCGGAGGCTTCATTTAGTTGTGAGTGCGTCCGCTAGAGTGGCGGCGCGGCGATCTCGCACCAGCTGGTCGGTTTGACAGTACCCGGCTCGCGGCGACCGGTCCGCCCGTCCCAGCCTGCCGGCCGGCGCATTCCTCGCTCACGTGTGCAATGCACTCTTTAACCTCCTTCAAAAACAACAACTTCAACCACCAAGTTTCCTTCCCGACAGTGAACTATGACCTCAACTGAAACTTTACAACTTTGTGATCAAGATCCGTTTTTGTTTCTCGTGTGAAAAGCAATAGTCGTATTGTGCGTGCGTGAACCGTTTTGTGGTATTTTTGTTACGTCTGCGTTTTTTGATTTGGACCACTGTGCAAAGGATTTCATTTGCTGGGAAGAAGAGAAAATCTACTTAGTAAGTTGATTTTTCGTTTTCGATTACTCACGTCATTTCAAATGCGTACCTAAATATTACATTTTATAACATATCTCAGAGGTTACACTAGATGTACACAGGTAGTAGGTACAACGAAACACCAAGATGTGAAGACAAAGTCTTTTATAAAAGAGTCAACGAAGATGAAATTGTTGGTTACCTACCTAACCTTGACCGGTAGATCCATAGTTTTTTGCTCGTGTTGTAGGTAGCTGCGGCCCTCTGCGGGTTAAATCCGCTTCTAAAATTCCTTTTCCACACCCACACATGCATACTTAGGACGTTGTCAATGTAGAATCATCTTGGACACTAGACGGAACTTGTCAGATTCTTCACATTCTCGGGGTGCTTACTTTTTGTGCCAAACATGACATTTTTAATTCTAATTGTTCATTACTTAAATTAGGCTATTTTATGATTTATTAGCTTTGCCTGAGCTTCTGCCCGCGTATAAATTTTGTTTTTTTGTGCTGTCCCATTGCATTATTTTTCAAAGTAGCTTGAAGCATTGAACTTTAGTTATAGGTACCCAAAATTGTTATTCTGTTGCTGCATAAAAGAGTAACAAACCAACAGACACACTTTCAGATTTACAGTATCAGTAAGGATTGCGTAGAGATTAACAATCAATATACACTTTTTTTTTTCAAAATTCAAAATAATTATTTGAGCACAAAAAAGTGCAACTTTTGTATAGCCAAAGATTTTCGAACATTGATTTATTTTGAGAAATTGGTATACTACCTACCTATACTTTTTGTGCTCATTGTAAGTGTAGTAGTTGTAGGTATATTGGCTGAACAAACTATAGGAACAAAATTCTCAAAATATTTCGTCATTGCAGTCTAGACTATAATCGGCTAAGACTTTTGATACTATTGAAAAGTACTTAATAATTAAACTACTTCTTTAAATTTTACATTGTATATTTAGTGACATTCTTGCCTGACACGGTTGAAATTTGTCGAAATCGTCATTATACGCATTTGTTGCACATGTTATCATTTTTACCTTTTGTTATTTACTTCCTTTAATTTTTAGCTAATTATGATTTAAAAAAATAGCTGTACCTGCAAAATAAAAGTACTTTCAGTGTCTCTTTCAAAATTTAAATTTACAATAAATTCATAATTTGTATTTTTGTTAGAAATGGCATACAATTATAAATTATTCATGCTTATCTCAAAGAACAATATAAGATTGCAAAGTATGCAGATTTATGAAAATAACTGTGACTGTTTCTTAGAAGCAAAATTGTAATTTTTTGTCCGAGAAAAAGTGCAGAACAAAATTAGTTACCGCCCTATTGTCGGGGCGTGAAGTGTAAAATTGCAATGTCTCGGTTTGATTCCTCTAAATTTCAATGTCAAGAGCGCACTGATTTTCACAGGCTTAGTTGCTACGTAGGTATTTGAGTACAAAAATACCATGAACGCAGAAATAAACAACCTTGAACTTGTATTTTGATGAATCAATATACCGCGAGTTTTCTAGATGTCGGATATACTATTCCTACCTTATACTCTCAGTGGCAGATTTTCCAAAAAAATAGACTGAGCAGCCAGAGCGGTAAATTTTGAACGATTCCGTTTTTGTCAAAAATTAAAAATTGTGCCTGAATATTATTAGGTCTACTGAAAAAAATAACATGTGATACGTTTTTCCGAATGAAATGAAATGAAATATTCATTACTACCGTTTGCATAGTCGCATATTGGAGCAGCAGATTTTATGGGACAAAAATACAACAGCATACATACCTACTAGCGGCAAACACGTAAACCCGCCATTGCCTACTATAGGATATCAATCAACTAGTGAGATCAACCCGAAATCGTAAATATTTCAGCTGCATGTAAAAGATCGTTGGCTTTGAACAAATGTACCTATTGGAACACGCGAATTCTCTCGATTTAAAAGGGACCTTATCAAAAAGCTCCAAGTTACCCAGCTATGTTCGGAGTCTCAGTTGCGAGATCGAATCAGAAATAAAGAGATCCGAAGAAGAACCAAAATTACCGACATAGCTACTAACCCACCGGATTGGTAAGTTGAAGTAGCAAATAATATACACTCGCATTGGGCAGGGCACAAATCACGGAGGATTGATGACCGATGGGGTCTAAAAGTTCTCGAGTGGAAACTACGTACCGGAAAACGCTACATATGACCACCGTATAAGATAGACAGACAGAGCTCAGTCCTGGTTTCGCGTAGTTTACCTTCGCGTGTGGCTTTGTACATGTTGGTTGGTTCTTACTTGTTTCCGCCAGGGGCGCTGTACAAATATGCATAGAGCCATACGGAAGCAACTGTAGTTTCAATTTACGTGTAAGCACCTAAACCTAGACTATCTCCTCAGACTATCCCTTTAAGACCGCAAGATTACTGTAGAAGCGAGCCGCTTTCAACCAGTCTTATTGGAGATCTATAGGGGATGTCCAAAAATTGATGTCTTTTATGGCTAGAACAACAATAACGATTGACGAAATATTTATCCAGAAAAGAACAACAAAAAAACTGAGGCTAATATCATTCCTGCTTCACTCGGGTGCGCTAAAATTTCATTTTCCCTCGCTCCATATTCTAGTACGTATATTTACGAGCGTATTGCGTTATTTCCATTCCTCCAAATCCTAAAAAGCGAGTATGCCCATAGCAGCTATCAATTCGGAGGTTCTTCCTCAACTCGAATAAATTTCGCCCTGACAGCGCCCGGAATGATCGTTTCCCGACCCAATAGATTTCCGGGAAAACTAAAAATATTGCTCGATTTCGATCCCAAACGGATCAATGAAATTTGACGGCGCATAAGTATTGCTACTAAATACGCACATCCTGATCAGTGGGTATGGAATCATGACGGGAACTTTTCTTATAGTAAGTGCAATACGCAACGGTATTTTTGTGAAAAATATAGGATCGTGTACCTACTCTGACTTACTTAAATCCTGTTAGCTATTAAATTTCTTAATAAATCTTAATGCTCCTAATATTATAATAGGTACCTAACTGGCTTGTCTCGTCTAGAAAAATCAACAAATGCATTTTCTAGTCTCAGCTAGAATTATAATCAGATTTTATGATCGTAGCCATATTGTATGATTTTATTTAAGAAAGGGTCATGAAACATTGGACTGTATGACTGTATCTTTTTTCCTTTTCTGTAAAATAAAGTAAAGGTAAATTCCAGACTACTTATATGCTACATAAGTAGTCTAGAAATACATAAATGACCTGTTTAGTGAGCAAACAGGTAATTTCTGTATTTTTAGACTACTTGAATACGAGCCTGTCTGTTCAATAAAAAGAGCATTATCTTCAGGTCAGAGCTAGGCTAAATATTTTACACATATAGGCGTCTTAATTTATGTTAGGTATCATATTAGAGCTAGAAGTATGATCAGAATATTATTAACTTTTATGATCGATATCGTAAAAGTTAAGAAAGTTAAAATTGATTCTATTCAGACTATTCTAAGGGGTCAGACGACATTGGTCAATATTTTTCACATTTCTAGAGCTCGGAGCAATCAAACCTTATTATATCTCTATAGATTGGACAAAGTACTATCTGAGCCATATCGTAAAAGTTAAGAATGTTAAACGTGCTTCTATTAAGACTATCTTAAGGGGTCAGGCGGCGATGGCCGTGTCCTCTGACCTGCTAAATCCTGTTATATATCGGTGTCGTTTAGCAGCCTGCCCGCTCGACCGTGGCCGCGCACAAAGAGTTTTAAAACTACAGCGATACCCTCCGCTAACTTTCAGAATTTATTGGTAAGTGAGATAAAAGTGCAGGAACACGTGATGCGTGGTATGCTGTACTTTTCAATCGACTTCTGAGAAGAGAAGGGTCTCAATTTGATGCTTTGTTTTTAGGTATCGTACTTTTGATAGGCTGCACTGAGCATAGCCTATACGAGTAGGTATGTATAGGCTAATCACGATGGGCAATTTGACCAGTTTATATTATATGTCACTAATTATTACCGCGGCTTGAAAGAAAGAAAGAAAGATGATGAGTATAAGTACTGTGGTTGATAAGTATACCAACCACAGAAATAATTATTTTTCCGGGATATAAATCAGCTTATAGAACTCTGCTACTCAAATAAAATTTCTATGCGAAAAATTTAGTCGATAACTTCGCTCCAAAGAGAAACTAACAAACCAACAAATACTTTCGGATTTAATACGAAAATTAGCAAAGATTTTGTATGCGTTTTATTTCATTACATATCTTTGCCGTTCGCGAATCAATTTTCTCTACAGTGAGAACTCTTAACATAGGTGGTAAACTTAATACAGAGGTATATTTTATTTTTGTACGATACTTAATTTTATTGAATCTACCGGGCAGTTTGACCACAAATGATCACATTTGTGGTCAAACTGGATCGCCTATTGCGTTTTGGAGTCGTGGGTGCATACGCTATGAAACATAGGCCCAACTCAGTGTGCGACTAACTTATCTTGAAAATTAAATGGGAGAGAGCCACTATCGCTTTTTGTGAACAAATGTGACAGACAGCAGTAGAAAAGATATAGTTCTTATAAATTACCAACTGTGGGGGACTATGTTGGTTATTTCGTAGTACTGGTTTAACGGAGGCGTTGATAGTTAAAGTGTTTTGATAGGCAACTTGTTTTAAATACCGGGGGCGATGTTATATTGTCGAAGGAAATGGTTGAAGATGTAGCCATATATATAATTATTTAAAACTCTCTGTTAAAAGTACTCCAGTATTGTTTTAGTCATCATAATTATCTAATAGGCATGATGACAAAAAATATATAATTAGTCTGTCAGGTAGATTATTTTATCAAAAAATATTAGAGAATTATTTTTAATTTTTGTCAATTTAACAAAAATTGATGAATATTTCGTTTCACGTGACGTCACGAGTCACATAAAAATGTATCTTACTGTACTGTACTGTACCAGCCTTTTTTTAATAGTCCACTGCAGGACGTAGGCCTACCCACGAAGGGTGTTTGGGCCATATCCACCACGCTGGCCCAGTGCGGGTTGGTGGATTCACATACGCCATCGAATTTCTTCTACGGACGTATGCAGGTTGCCTCACGATGTTTCCCTTCACCGAAAAGCCAGTGGTGTGAAATTCCGTAGATAAATTCCAAAGAACTCATTGGTACGGGACCGGGGATTTGAACCCACGACCTCACGATTGTAAGGCGGGTGTCACTACCTCTAGACCACCACGGCTTTATTTTTTTCTCAAAATGTATCTTAAACGTACAATTTTGTCAGATAAGTGACGTCACGACCTCCACTCCCGAACTTTGACAATGTTTATCATTTTGTTGTTCATTGACAAAAAAAATGTGTCCAAATTTTTTCACGAATAGTTAATCTAACTCACGGACTAATAAAGTTATTTTAATGATTTTTTAAGCAGTCATCATGCCAATCAATTTCCTCAATGTTATACACGTCTAAGCTACTGCTTAATATAAATATAAAACAAAGGCTTCTAAGTTTTTGTTTTTCATAAATATTTAATTAAATGAATTTTTAGTTATTATTATTAAAGCTACTAGTAAATCAACTTATAAATTTATTAACATGTAACGTATTGATATATTAAATAAGTAGGTATGAGTTTGTTACATAATTTATATTTTATAAATCAAGCAAGGCTAGACCGATTTTTATGATCATTGATTTGTTGGTTTTATCTCTTTTTCGAATACACAACGTCCATGCTAAATTTCATGGAGATCGGTTGAGCGGTACTTGAGTTATCGTCGAACAAATATACATACAAACATACACCCAAATGCCGCTCGTCCCAGTAGACTCTGAGACCTCACTTACGCTCGGTCAATTATGCACTATCACAGTTTATGAAAAATAATTGTGCTGAGGCTGGACTAAATTTTTCGGAACAGCAATAAGTATCTACTAGATAGATAAGAACATAAAAACGGGTTGGACAATATTTATAATACATACCTAAATGTTGTTGGTGGTTTTAACCGTTCAGCCGTGGCAGAAGCCTTCAGGCGGCCTAAAAACTTTGACATCAGGGCTAACTACCCGGCCTGTACGAACTACATAAAACATAAATACCTACGAGATAATACCTCATTATTAAACGCGCTGAAAACCAGATAAATGAATACCAAAGTAGTCTTACTATCCCAACTATCTTCCCGTGACCACAAGTCACAACCGATGCAATGCAGTCGGATGACGTCGAAAGCGTTGAGATAATCAAGTATTTGTAAGTATGTACCAGCCCCTTTAATAGTCCACAGCACGATTTAGGCCTACTCACGAAGGGTGAAGTAATATTAATGTAGTTATATATTTGTCTAGTATTTACTAGTGCTCGATTAATCCCATAATAAAGGATTAACATCGGATAATCTTCTTCTAATCTTCTTTCTACACATAGGTACGCGTAACTGAAAAATGTTGAAAACTTCAAACTTTAAGTAGAACAGAGTTCAAAGCTTCAGCGGTTGTGCAAAGCCGATGAAAGTCAGATGTAGGGCTCTGATTGTTTTCCACTTAGACACTGAGTTTCTTTACGGTCACTGCTTTTCTCATACTGAAAATTTTTATTTTAATTTTGCGTTAGTTGTGGAAAATTGTTGAAAAAAACAATCGGAAAAATAATTTACTTACTGGATTACTATACAAGATTTTTAAAAACTTGTACTAAGCCGGAAACGTGTGACTAAAACAACATACGACCAAGTGAGTAGCCCTAGCTGTGCTGTTTTTGTAGATTTTCTTCTTAAAATAGCAAAGCTACAAAAACATCAATTCTTCATTCTCATTCAAAATCTATTTAGAACCTCCGTTCAAAATAACTTATTCCAGAAGTTCGTTTTACCAAGAACTTGAAAAGAACTGGAAAAATGGTCTTCGATTTCCTTTTGAGCTGCGTTTGTGCTGGAAGTTATTGAA
Source organism: Hypomecis punctinalis (assembly GCA_949316475.1). NCBI lineage: Eukaryota > Metazoa > Arthropoda > Insecta > Lepidoptera > Geometridae > Hypomecis > Hypomecis punctinalis. Next base: position 18,680,390 of record OX438802.1, read on the forward strand.
ACATTAATTCTAAGAGCATAAGTCACGGACGTTCTATTGGGCTACATTTCAATAAAGGACTGTCCTAGGAATTAATATCACCAAGTCGTATATTATAGCTTGCTTGAAAGCTATTGAGGTCATGTAATGTTCACCAAGACTTTGTCTTTGATACTGATAAACGAACTAGGTACTAAATAAAGTAACACAATAGTAAATCAGGACTAAATTATTGTAACATCTCGATTTATTTCAATGTGATAAGAATATTGTATTCTAAGGAGAATAATTTAGAGCTCTCGAAATAATTATTTTTAAACGCCGGTATAGGTACAAAACCTTAAATTAAATTAATTAAAACATTTATTCGCATGGATGACCTCGGTTGATATTTACTACTGAGTGCTGACGTGGCTCGGATGACACGTTATTGTGGGTCCCAGTTTATTTAATCATATAGGTAAATATGTCAGAGGCCTTCAGGCGGCCTTACAACTTTGACACCAAGGCTCCGGCCTAAACGAACTTACATTTTAAAATCTTCACATAGTTACATAATAAGGTACACAGCATAGTAATTTGATATCATTAGATAATAGGAGACTATAAAGTAACCCGATAGTCGCAAACAACTTGCAAGTCTTCATAAGCTGCAACCCTGGTACCACACAAGCAAAACTGTAGGACACAAATTCGCATAATATTATAATAATGCCTTGTGGTGATGTTTTGCAAAGTGCATATAGGTGTTTTCAGATTTGCTCATCATTATGAGCCAATTGTACTATCGGATCAACTGAGAAATTGCGAGATATTATTGTAGGTGCTCATTACACTGGTCTACAGCAAAAAGGTGATTGTATGTTTTCAACTGATTTCTATGTATTAAAATGTCCAGAAAACTAAAAAAAATACTGAAAAAAGTTGTGTCCGGTTTTTTGCTCAAAAAAAGCATTTAATTTTTGCAAATTTATTCTATTTTGAAGTCATATTTAATATAATATGAACAATAACAAATTTAGGGGATATGTATGAGTGCAGAATAAGGTGAACAATATCACAAAGGTATGGCAGGTGGAAACAAAATACCAGGAACGATGGACTATCTGAAATCTCAATGATGGCAGACAACTATTGGGCGTTTCAGAGAGCCCTTCCATCTGGAATATTTCTTTTGGTACATGTTCGCTTCCCATAAGCGAAAAAAGGAGTCTCACTGGGGAAATAAAATGTGTTTAGAACTTACTAATGAATTTATTTAAAATAAAAAATTAGTGCTACAGAATTGAAAATTTACATATATGTACCTAGTCCAGGTTTTTTAAAATAGATAAATAAACGTGATATATCTATTGACATACTCGTAAACGTGTCAAAACACCGATAACATAAGAAACTCCTAATAAAACCAAAACACCTTTTAAAATACTTTTTTTTTTGTAGACTTGTGTCAATATTACCTACTAACTTTTACCAACCATGAAATCGCAAAAAAACAGCTGATACGAATAAAAAGTTTCATCGAAGCTCGAGATAACGTACGAAAAATGATCACAATTTCGAGATTGGCCACATAGTAAATGTTGCTCATAATGATGCGTTTATTCTCCAATGAAAGTGCCAGCATTTGTAAAGCAACAGCATATACCTAGACGAGGTGTTCATTTACAAAATTTACAACTTACTTTGCTGTGCTATAAAATAATTAATGACTAAGTCGATGATGAGTAGGTATCTACCTATAAAAGTATACTCCTGTACGTTTTAGCTTTTTGCAAAGAAACAAGTCGTATTACGTGTATTTTATGCTCACTAAGCGTAAGCAATTACATTGCTCGAATGCAGGCGGCTTGTTAATGTAAGTCTTTGATCATTTTATAATTGTTATCGAATCGTGTTGCGTTGTGTTGCAATTCCAGATTATTTAAGTAGTGCAAGGAAAAAATGCACAAGTGTTCGATGCGAGAAAAAAATGCTTGGTAGGTATTTCACTAGAATAAGAAGCTAATACCGAAACATAACATCGTTTTTAGCGAGTGTTTTTAGTCTGATCGCTGCACGTCCATTACATGTCTATTATACTTCCTTCATGCCAAGTTGGAAACATTAGACTGAAGAAAATGCAATAACAGCTTACTTTGTTATTTGTATGCCGCTAGTAAGGCATTTTTTCACTGCACGAAAAAAAATAGCTATTTTTGTGTGTATTTTTATGTACTTATTTTGGTATTATACGATTGATGCATACCGTTTTACCTAAGATTACTCGAATAAGGTGTATTATGTGAAAAGAAACAAAATTGCATGAAAATGCATGTTATGCATGAAAAGATTTTTCATGCATTGGTTGATATCAAGATCTTCAGAAACCGTTTATCAAAATAAGAATCAGATTTTTTTTCAGAATCAGAGTCAAGACTCTTTATCTCGGGAACGCGTTAAGGTGACGCATTGATAAACTATAGTTTCAAAATCGAGTACCGCGCCCCTTCACTCGGACAAAATTTTACGCGGTCTCACTTGACAGGATCACGCCAGAGCGGCGGGCGGCAACGCTGGGCTAGCGTACGTGGCGCTGCTAACGGCGCGGCGGCGGCACGCGTCAACTCAATTTGCCTAGAGCATAGATAATCATGGAGTCGCCTTGTCCTTAATCAACAATTTAAAAAAAAGGCAAAAATTATTTTGATCTTTTTAATGTTTTTTTTTTTCATACAATACAGGGTTATTTCAACTGCTGTTTTTAAACTTTCGCGATTTGAACACATTATTATTATATACTACGGGACTTATCGCGCTCTGAAATTACGAGATAAATAAATAACTCATCATCCCGACGTTTCGTCCGAGTTGCATCAACCGTGGTCAAGGGTAGACACTCCGTAGAATAGTGAGTCTACCCGTGACCCGCAACAAAATGTATGGAACAGCTTTTTTTTTTTAATTTTGAGAAATGTTGCAGAACAAAAGTTGTTAGTTTTGAGAAATGTTGCAGAACAAAAGTTGTTAGTTTTGATGTACATATACAGAATAAACCTCTAAAAGGATGCTAATTGATTAGAAATAACCCTGTATACAAATTAATGTTGATTATGTACAGGTATCATAATCAATGAACTTATTTTTATCGTGCTTCACACACTTAGAAAAGGGTTTGGATGCCAGAAATAAAATATTTAGTTAATCGGTTTAAAATATAAATCATTTATTTACCGATATTTGGTAGGATAGGTGCGAGTGCGGTCTAGCACAGCTCTATAAGAACAGTGGTGAGGAATTCATAATAAGCATTAAAGTTGTAGAACAAAGGGGTATTTTACTATAATGTAAACGTCGTGAAGGAAAGAGAAACACTCACATACATTACATGTTAGAGTGAGATAGATTAGTTTTTGTATCATATTCCAACACGCCCCCTCAAAAATTAATCTATTTAAAAATCAATTCCTATTTTGATAACGAAATTTTATACAATTAAAATAACACAACACACCTTCCTACCTTGTCTGGGGATACATTCAAATTGGTTCAACATTTGTTGCGCAGGATTGGGGAAAACCCAGAAAAACCCAATCAAACCAATTATTCATCTTAAATATACTGTTTCAGTAACTCTACAATTTAAATATCAAAATGTTATTTATTTATGCATACAGTGAGTTACATAGGCTTCAGTAATTGAAACTACCTTTTCAATAAGGTATAGTATTGTACTCTGATTCATATTGTTCAAAGAATTCAAACAAATAGTGTGCTTTGATGATTGTTCTAATACACTACCACTATAAATATCATAACAACATTACTTCTCGTGACATAAATATTTGGCTCAGTTCTCAAATGTCCTTTTTAAATTAAATCTGTGGTCCCTTTCAACTCTTTCAAGTATCGTACGAGTAGGTCCCTTTTTAAAATGTATCAAATGATTGTTATTGTTATCAAATCTGCTGGATGTTTACAACATTATGTCGGTTGATTCTACAACGGGCTTTTGTATTATCGTTAGAACTTCTATACTATCTATTCTACTATCGTTATCGCTAGATCGTAACGATCTACCAGATAAGAGCTAATTGTCTCTCATCTATTTCCTGGTTCTATAGAGTTCACTCTATTGACCACTGGCTTTATAAACCTTTCGTTTACCACATCTCACACCTTGTATTAATTCGGTTCATACTAATTTAGTGAACTTACTTACAATATCTCTTGACTTCAATAAATTAATAAAAATAAATTCATTAAACTTAATAAATTAGTAATTTAAACAAAAAAAAATAGTCTTCAATAGAATAGAAGTCAAGATTAAAGTACATTATTTTATGATTACATTTTTTTTTTTGTGTATACCTGGTTACATATACCAATAAAGTCATTGTATCATTGCACCACTAATAAAATTAGCATCAACAATAACAACAACGAAATCGATACCAATAAACCATAGAATAACACCAATAAAGTCTATGTACCATTGCACCACTAATAAAATTAGCATCAACAGTAACGACAATATTGTTAACAATAAATCAAAGTAATCGGCCAAGATAACTTTCACTGATTTTTCATCAAACTTGGTTCCATCGTTAAAATTTTAATTTTGAACCGAATAATACTGCCGCCAGATGCGACTAAATTTATAATTTATTGGTGTGTTAGCGACGCACAAAATGCGTTATTCAGTGCTTTGTAGGGCTCAACATCTTAGGTTTCAGAAGCAGTTGTCACTGACTTCACCTAGATTATTTTCCGAGACCTTACTTCTGAACGTTTCATACAATACGTTCTTTATTCTCCGTACGTAATACGTACTATTTATCATACCATTTATTTGTCAATATGATGCACTGTTTAGTGGTAGCCAAATACCCGCTATAATATTGCAAACAGAACTCATTATCATTATCAATTATTCTAAATTCTATAATAATTATTATTAAAAAAGTTAAAGCTAACACAATTATTTAGGTGATAGAACATCACCTAATAAATATCATTATTTTAGATAGGTTTCTAAAATATCAAGAGACGACTCCATAGCTTTTTGTTCTGATATTTGTTTCCTACAGTATGGTTAGTTTGTACAGACAAATCTTAGTAGGTACACACTTGAAAATAAAGAATAGACGGAGTATTATTACTAGATACTTTAAATTGATTGCTGACATGATAGATAGGTACTTGGCATGGACTCACTCTCTATCTACTGGCCCTGTTGAGGATGTGGATTGACAATCGTCAGGTTGCAGTTTCCGTTTTTTTGACCTAAAAAAATTGTAAATATAGGTAAATGCAGAAAAATTGAAGTACCTAGGTAGTAAGAATGTGATAATCCATAATCTGTAGACGAATGTGTATTTGCCAAATATAGACTTTATTATTAGGGCATTAGAGTGCAACTATTTATTGCAAGTTTATTATATATGTAATTCGACTTACCCAAACATTCCGTCATTTTTTTTAGGTTTTCTTTTTCGTTTTTGTAAAAACAATTCTTTCCGCTTATTTTTCCTCCCCATTTTCTATGCACACTTGTTCACTACTATTTACACACTACCAAATAAAAATACTAAGTACCTAACTTACTACCTACTATAATAATGTTCTAAAGCTACAATATAATATAGTACACTAAAGTCTAACTTATAATTTTGAAAATAATTCTGAAGTAAATTACTCGGTTGTCGTCGCACAGAGTACCTAGAAGACAATAACCAAAAACAAACAGCAGGCATCTCGCGCCGTCCGTACTTTGCGGCGTTGCCAGCCCGACGCTGAGCGAATCATGCGCTCGTCGGAGTCGCAACGTCGCACCGGTACGGCGGCGGCGGCCCAGATAGTGCCGGATCAAATATTCTGAGCAAACACTGTAGAGTAAAAGCTAAACTAGAGTAGGCGCGAAGAGATTTGATTGAGTTTTTAATTAATTACTCATAATATACAATTTAAAAAAAAAAAATTCTCGGTTTATAATAAAGAAAAGGGATCTGGCTATTTTATTCGTAAAAAATAATGGGGTGTTGTCGCTGATAATTCTGAGCATTCGAATTACTAAAATTTTTTTGGTGAGCAATTTGTTTTATTTTTTTTTTAATAAAGCCGGTTACTTTTCAAAATTTTGTCCGGTTCATTCAATTTATTAAGATTTTCCCTTATCTATGACATTTTTTAAATTTGAATCGATATCATTCATCCTCTCACATCGCGCATTCAAAAGTACTCGTTTTTGCCGTTTTCGTGTTTCTCGGCCCGGTGCCTCGTCTTAAGATATTGAATTGAAATTCAAACCATATACGTATATCAATAGTTTTTTACAGTTGAGCAAAAGAAAAACTTCTCAGTTATCGTATAAAAAAGTTAGAGCCGTTTATGTCGTAAAAAACCCGCATATTTTGACACTCACAAAAATCAAAATCTACAGGGTACTTTCCGTTGACATAGAACTATGAAATTGGACAAAAAGCATTGTCTTAGAATACACGTATAGGAATAAATCTGAAAACTGTAATTTTTTATTTAAATAAAAAAAAATAGGGCAAAATATGGGATATGAATTTTCAATTCAAAGTGAGTAAATCGTATCATCTTAGAATATCATTAAAGGTATCATCTTATAAAAGAGCTTCATTAGCACATGCTAATACGGGTTTTTAATTATTTTAACAGTGCGCAATTTTCGATGAATGACGAGAAAATTAAACAAAAACTTTTTTGTCGTTGATTATAGCTTGGTATAGAGATTTTAACAACTTACTTCCCAATTTTGTGAAATTTTCTGGATTTGTACGGAACCCTCGGTGTGCGAGCCTAACTCGCACTTGTCCGGCTTTTTTGAAATACTTCCGATTATATGATAATACATTTTAGGTCAGTTAGAATGTCTTTTCAGTGACTACTTCAGTGCTAAGGCAATTTAGCTCTTACTATATTTAAAATAACAGTACCTAATATCTTCCGACTTCGCCGATGTCTTCGGCAAACCGCAAACATTCGTTAGTATTCGAGTTGGACTATCCATAATAACATTATTCGAGTTTGCACAAGCGGTCTCATAACGATTGTTTAAATTACTTATTGGGCCGCAGATTCCGGAATATTTTGCATAACGTTTGTGAATAACTGTTCAATAAGCGGTTTCTTAGAAACAAATAGATTCAGGAAGGAATTACCATAATTGTTTTATTGATCGTGATAATATTTGAATTGGAAGTACACGATTCATCTGGTGACGTCAGTTTTAAAGAATTTGATAGAGCAGGTTGTTACTTTCTAGCGTTTTCCCGCAGCTTCGCCCGCATGATATTTTATCCCATGCGAACCTTTTATTTTCCGGGATAAAATGTATTTTCAATCGGAATTTTTAACTCCATAAATACGCGTAACATTTGTCATCATCTGTGTTGTCTTGAGCTGATTGAAAAAATATTGCCACATTTTTATTTTTTATTTTAAATAAATCAATAGATAGATTGTCCAAAGTAATAAAACATCAAACGATTGACTAATTTTATATTAATTGGTTCGTTAAAATACGCCGAGCATCTGCACCTACAATAGCTAATTTCAGTAATAATGTCAAGAGTTTCATTAAACTATTTTTATCATTCTTTCTTGTCACTATCTCACTAGATATATCAAGGAAACTACAGACCCCTTTTTGACACGCTTTTATTAGTTTCACCTGTATGTTTGCTTGCTTGTAACCAACCCCTTTGAGCTCGATTTTGACCTACTTTGAGTGATCAGATTTTCTTTAAACCTTGCACACCTATCAAAGGCCGATGACAATGCATTTATTAAAAAAATATATTGGTCCTAAGCGTGTTTTTTAAATAATATTTATATTATTTCACTCGTAACTAATTCCTTAGATAATTTCAACTTTATGCCGTAGTCAAATGCTAACAACATTCAGATCCAGCTCCGAAAGGACCGAAAGGTATCCTTTCAAATTACAGGCCGACTCAAAAGTCGCGATACAACGAAGTTTATTTCTCTTTGAACATGTTTGCGAGGGGATATTTCGTTGGAAATTTCATAAGTTCTCCACTCCTCCAGACAGTTCTTTGACTGGCGAATTGTGAACGACATAGAGATCTCGAGCAAAGACTTTGTCTTTACCCGGCACGCGGCCCGCAAGAAACGTATATGTAACAAAAAAGCATACACCGCAAAATGTCCAAGCATACATTACAGAACGCACTGTCGTCTACTACTTACTATGGTTGCAAATGAATGAAGCCGTGGGGTGCCGGCAGAGTAGAATAGCACCCCCCTCTAGTACCAGGTGTCGTAAGAGCCGACTGAGGTACAGCGGAACCGACTAATGGCGGTATAACCATTCAAATAAAAACGTAGCTAAAATGGCACAGGGCAGGGATGGGGAGCAGCATCTCTGTCGCGAAGCTACGTTTTTCTGCGATCGCCACCACGCTTGCCCAGCGCGGCGATTATGGGCAAATACCCCCAATATATGGCAAAAACAGATAGACCAGGCCCCCAGTCCCCAGCAGCTCCGCTAGCCCGGGGCTACGGTAGCGGCCCCGGTAACGGCGGAGAAGGGGGTGCTAAGAATCCCTGGCAGACGCCCGGCTACCACTCCCGCAAACGACGACTGGCCCTGGTAACACACAACGTGCGCACAATGAGGACTGACGAGAGGATTGCTGAGCTGGAAGAAGAGTTGAGTAGGTTGCGTTGGGATATTGTGGGGTTGTCTGAAGTCCGTAGAGAGGGAGAGGACACGATAACTCTGAAATCCGGCAACCTGCTCTACTACCGGGAAGGTGACCAGCGGTCCCAAGGTGGTGTCGGTTTTCTCGTTCATAGGTCCCTCGTTAACAACATTATCACCATCGAAAGTGTGTCGAGCAGGGTTGTATATCTAATACTCAGAATATCCAAGAGGTATTCGCTGAAGGTCATTCAGGTATACGCACCGACCTCGTCACACCCAGATGACGAAGTGGAGACTATGTATGAAGACGTAAGTCAGGCCATACATACGTCTAAGACCCACTTTACTGTTGTTATGGGGGACTTCAACGCAAAGTTGGGCAAAAGAAGCGATGATGAGCTGAGAGTGGGGCAATTTGGATATGGACAACGGAACCCCAGGGGCCAGAGGCTGGCTGACTTTCTGGAGAGAGAGGAACTCTTCATGATGAACTCTTTCTTCCAGAAGCCGCCTCACAGGAAGTGGACCTGGATGAGCCCCGATGGTTCCACCAAAAATGAGATAGACTTCATCATGACCACTGAGAAACGGATATTTAATGATGTCTCCGTGATCCACAGAGTGAAAACCGGTAGTGATCACAGAATCGTAAGAGGCACATTGGATATTAACGTTAAACTCGAAAGGTCACGCCTGATGAAGTCTACGCTCCGGCCTACTCGTGCCCATATCCAGAACCCCGAGAGCTTTCAGCTCGAGCTCTCAAATCGCTTTGCTTGCCTGGAGAACTTTGCGTCGGTGAACGAGATTAACAACGGGCTCGTAGAAACTGTCCAGGCGGTGGGTGCTAAATTCTTTAGACCCCGTCGTACAAATAGGCCTCAAAAATTTTTCGATCAAACTCTAAATCTTATGGCCGAACGACGCTTACAGAGACTGCAGTCTTCCGATGATGCAAAGTCATATAGGCAGCTCAATAGACAAATTTCAAAATCCGTGCGGCGCGACATTCGTCTCTTTAATACTAAACGTATTAAAGAGACAATAGAGCAGAACAAAGGCTCCAAAGTGTTCGCGAGGAATTCGTCTATTGGGCAAAGCCAGTTGACAAAGCTGAAGAGAGAAGATGGCAGTGTAGCGTCGACCAAGGCAGAGGTATTAGAGGAGATCGAAAGGTTCTATGGACAGCTATACGCTTCGGTCGCTAAGCCTGTTAGCAGCGCGGCCAAAGATCCAAGAGCCAAGCTGACCCGACACTTCACCGAAGATATCCCGGACATCAGCCTGTACGAGATTAGAATGGCCCTGAATCAGCTTAAAAACAACAAGGCGCCGGGTGACGACGGTATCACATCAGAGCTGCTGAGAGCGGGTGGAACACCGGTACTAAAAGTCCTCCAGAAGCTTTTCAACACCGTCGTCCTCGAGGGCATCACGCCAGAAGCATGGAACAGAAGCGTGGTGGTGCTGTTTTTCAAGAAAGGTGACAGCACCTTATTGAAGAACTACAGACCCATCTCGCTTCTGAGCCATGTTTATAAGCTGTTTTCAAGGGTCATTACGAACCGTCTCGAGCGCAGGCTTGATGACTTTCAGCCTTGCGAACAAGCCGGTTTCCGAAAAGGCTTTAGCACCATGGACCACATTCATACGCTGCGGCAGGTTATACAGAAGACCGAAGAGTATAATCTGCCACTTTGCTTAGCGTTTGTAGACTATGAAAAAGCCTTTGATTCGGTCGAGACATGGGCTGTGCTTGAATCTCTCCAACGATGCCGTATTGACTATCGGTACATCGAAGTGTTGAAGTGCTTGTATAATAACGCCACTATGTCAGTCCGAGTACAGGAAGAGAGCTCCAAGGCGATCCCTTTAAAAAGAGGCGTAAGACAGGGAGACGTAATTTCTCCGAAACTGTTTACGACTACTTTGGAGAACGCCTTCAAGCTCCTGGAATGGAAAGGATTCGGCATCAATATCAATGGCGAATACCTCACTCACCTTCGGTTTGCCGACGATATAGTAGTTATGGCAAAATCGATGGAAGAGCTCAGCACGATGCTCGAAGGCCTCAATCGGGTTTCTCAACAGGTGGGTCTTAAGATGAACATGGACAAGACGAAAGTCATGTCTAATTCCCATGTTTTACCCACCCCGATTTCTGTTGGAAACTCGGTTCTTGAAGTCGTTGACTCGTACGTCTACCTAGGACAAGTAGTCCAGTTAGGTAGGTCCGACTTCAACAAAGAGGCCAATCGCCGAATCCAACTCGGCTGGGCAGCGTTCGGAAAATTGCGTAGTGTCTTCTCGTCCGACATACCTCAGTGCCTCAAGTCGAAAGTTTTCGACCAGTGTGTGTTGCCAGTGATGACTTATGGCACAGAAACGTGGTCTCTCACTATGGGCCTTATTAGTAAGCTCCAAGTAGCCCAACGAGCTATGGAGAGGGCTATGCTCGGAGTCTCTCTGCGTGATCGAATCAGAAATGAGGAGATCCGTAGAAGAACCAAAGTTACCGACATAGCCCAACGGATTAGCAGGTTGAAATGGCAATGGGCAGGGCACATAGCGCGGAGGACTGATGACCGGTGGGGTCGAAAAGTTCTCGAGTGGAGACCACGTACCGGCAAGCGCAGCGTAGGACGTCCACCCACAAGGTGGACAGATGACCTCATTAAGGCCGCAGGATCGCGCTGGATGCAAGCCGCTATCAATCGGTCTTATTGGAGATCCATAGGGGAGGCCTATGTCCAGCAGTGGACATCTTTTGGCTGATGGATGGATGGATGGAAATGAATGAAGCATCCCGCAGATAGCTTGATGACCGACAATCTACGACTGCGGCTTGTTACTTGTTTGCTTGCCAGTGTTCAACCAATCAAAGTGGCAACTGTCTACGCTTATTTTTTTTTTGTATGTTCGTCAGGATTTTCTCTCTTTTCTCTGCCTTTATGATAACAAACATAATTGCAGCACTCTTTCAATTTAATACAATTTTACTATAAGTAAATATTTTGAAGACTTTATACACAGATTCACTCGTCATATTTAGTGGATTAAAGGAAAACTAGAGATGAAGCCAGGTTTCGCGGTGTGTTTTTTTTTTCAGGTACTCTGTGAGTAATAATTATTTATTGGTGTTACACGAAGTAGTAGTCACTAAACATAATGTTTTAGGCAAAATTAGATCCCTGTTAGGTCTATACGGTATTTCACCACAGATCTCGGAGATGGGTTTATATGCTCCATCTCCGAGATCTGTGGTAAATGCCTACTTTGTACCAGGGTGTGCCAGCCAGCCTGTGGCCGTGCCAGCCGCTCGCAGCACGGATTCAATAAGTTTTTGTATCGAACTTTGATACGTTCAGTTCGACCTATTTCACTTGAAATAATGGCGTAGAGAAGCTATTCATTGCAAACAGTTTCTTTTTGTCGATGATTGCCTTGAAAAGAGTTAATTTATTTGTTTCATGAACATAGGTATAGGAAGGTACGTATAGTGTGAATCCAATTAGGAATTAGAATAAAATAATGACAGTGTGATGTCTCAAAATAGAAATATTAATTAAAATACTAATATTGGTAGGTAAGTAGTTATTTATCTTGTGTGGCTATATTACTAAAGATTATGTAGATCGGGTGTGTTCCCTAAGTTGTCTGGGCTACGAGTGCTACGACCCATATAATACAAGTACAGAAACCCTGAGCTCTCTTAGAAAATGTAACCATTACTAATATGAATAAAATAGGTAATTTTCAAATAAGTATGTAAGTCACTACAAGAAAAAAAAAGTTATTTTAATGGGTGATTTTTTTCCTATGTTTTCCCATTACAGTTTTGAGAGTTGATGTCAACTCGTGTTACTTTTACCTATAATTGCAGTAAGTTTGATAAGTCTAATTTTTTTCGATATTAGTTTTAATATCGAAGATCCACCAGACCCGACCGACGCCGTAAAAGCCGCTACATTTCCAATAACTCCCGTTAGGGGAGGCCTATGTCTAGCAGTAGACGTGCTCGGCTAATAATGATGATGGCAGAACTAATAACAGCATAGATCTATCATCGTTATCAACATTATCACAGACACCTCAAACTTTGGCATTACTTCACTTTCGGCTGTCGATACTTCGCCAAGAGGTGTAACTTGTGAAAGTAATTCTAACTTGTCTGTTAGGTATTGACACATACTGTAACATTCAGTGTTTCAATACCTCTTGTGTAATAATACGTCTTCAATTCATCTGTCATAAGTTTCATTTTTCACTAAACAGAACTAAATATAAAACACCACAAAAAGATACGTTGCAAAAATGTAAGGGGTGCCGAACGTTGCTCAACTTCGGTGATTGTAAAAAAACATCTAGTCAAGCGCCCTATATAGATATTTATATCATCACCATGGATGTATTACCATACTCAAACACTGTCAAGAATGCGACAGTCCATTTGCCTGTCACCAAGTCAAACAAATAAGGAACCAATTATACACGTTCTGCCCCCCGACCGCCTAAGCAATAGCAATCGTAATAGCAAACGTTTATGACTTCATTTTAGTCATTTGGCACCGCCTATGTGACGTTAGCCATCAATTGCTTTGCGCGGATTGCGAAAGTCATCGTTGAATGAGCAACTTTGATGGCTAACGTCACATAGGCGGTGCCAAATGACTAATATGAAGTCGTAAACGATTGCTATTACGATTGCTATTGCTTAGGCGGTCGGGGGGCTGGAGCCCAATTTTTGAAACGTTAGAATCATTTCTAACGTTCGTAGAAGATCGCATGCTATGCTCTCCCGATCACACAAGCATAGATTTTCAATGCTTGCTTCTGCTCTTTCTTGATCCCGTGATCATTTACGCATACGTTCAGCCGTACTAATGATTAAAATATTATAGAGCCCCTAGCGTCTTGATTAGTCGCCGTCCCAAACATATTATCAAGTTTTGAACAAAACTCGGAGTTTATGAACCGCTGAGGAGTTTCAACAATGTCTCTTGAGTTACGCATGACTTGGATATCTTCGGAAGTAAAAGTTATGTTAGCTTTAGAATTAGTTACCTACCTTTTATAGCTGCCGTCTATAATGAATTTTCGTTTATTATTATTATTTTACTACCTATTATTTTAATCATCCATCAGCCAAACGACGTCCACTGCTGGACATGGGCCTCCCCTATGGATCTCCAATAAGACCGGTTGGAAGCGGCTTGCATCCAACGCGATCCTGCGGTCTTAATGAGGTCATCCGTCCAACTTGTGGGTGGACGTCCTACGCTGCGCTTGCCGGTACGTGGTCTCCACTCGAGAACTTTTCGACTCCACCGGTCATCAGTCCTCCGCGCTATGTGCCCTGCCCATTGCCATTTCAACTTGCTAATCCGATGGGCTATGTCGGTAACTTTGGTTCTTCTAAAGAAAGAAAGAAAGAAAGAAAGAAAGAAATTTATTTGCAACAAAAAACGAATACTATACTTCTACGGATGTTTATACTTCTTCTATGTTTCTATACTTCTACGGATCTCCTCATTCCTGATTCGATCCTGCAGAGAGACTCCGAGCATAGCCCTCTCCATACCTCGTTGGGCTACTTGGAGCTTACTAATAAGGCCCATAGTGAGACCATAGTGATTATTTTAATACTTTGAGTAAAATTACTTAAAACTTTTTTATAATCATAAACAGGGTTATCTATATGTCTTGCCCTGTACTAAGTCGAAACAGGGTAATTAAGACCATCATTATGCTGAGCAGTTTTTGATTAATCAACAATAATGTAAGTAAATGGATGTCACATAGATATATACAAACTATTAGAATTCTGTACACGGTGAAAGTCAGTAGTGGCATTTTTTGCGAAAAATAAGTATTTTTATATGGACCCGTACTTACAGTACTCTACAAATACTAATTCTTTTCATACCTACTCAAAATCTATAGTTATCTCAGCACGAAAGAAAAGCGGGAAGGAACTAGTTTACTCAGCTACCGTGCACCTCACCTATAGAGATAAGGAGTATAATTAGAACAAAGAACGATAACTTTAACCGAGGGAGCTCGAGCTGCACAAAAGACGACCAAAGAAATCTCCAACGCGCATGCAGCACTCTTTAGTTCGTTAGGTTAGTATTGTTAGTAAAAAGATCAAGAAATGACATCTTTAGTGAACCTTTATTTTTCGTCTATCTCCCGTGGCTCTACTGCTTGGCTCAACCAGTATTGCCAAAGGAAATTTCTCTCTCCCGTGGCACTATTAATTTTCTATGACTGCTTTCTGCTTAGTTTATACAATCTGATTACCCGTGAGCTTGGTCATTACCCGTGGCACTACTGAATTTAGAAATCGTATTTCTATAATAACTATTTGTATCTTAGGTGAATATCTACTAAGGTGAATGTTAAAATAAAATATATGAAAAATAAGTATTAAAGTTATTTTTTAATTTGAAAAATGACAGATGTCAAAATTACATCTGTCACATGCAAGAATTCATACGAAATTTGCATGACAGGTGTCAAAGTGACAGTTACATGTTCTCAATTACGGTCCAGAAAAAAAACCGGACAAGTGCGAGTCAGGCTCGCACATCGAGGGTTCCGAACAAACACATTGTAAAATAATTAAAAACCTGTTTTAGCATGTGCTAATGAAGTTATTTTATATGACACCTTACATGATACGATTTACTCACTTTGAATTTTGAACCCATATTTCGTGAATTTTAAGGTCCTATTTTTTGTGATGTAAATAAATAATTATGAACAGTTTTCAGATTTATTCTTATATGTGTACTCTAAGACAATGCTTCTCGTCAAATTTCATAGTTCTATGTCAACGGGAAGTACCCTGTAGGTTTTGATTTTTGTGAGTGTCGAAATATGCGGTTTTTTACGACATAAATGAGTCTAACTTTTTTAAACGACAACTGAGAAGTTTTTCTTTTACACAACAGCATGAGTTCATCGACATGCGTATACAGTTTAAATTTCAACTCGATATCTTTACGCGTTCTCGAGATAAAGAGTCTTGACATACACACAGACGGACAGACGGACAACAAAGTGATCCTATAAGGGTTCCGTTTTTTCCTTTTGAGGTACGGAACCCTAAAAATCCAAAATTAAACATGTTTTTTTTAACCATAGGATTTCCACTGGTAGACATAGGCATCTTTATATATCTCCATATTTGAAAGCGAATTGCATCCAGCACTATCTTATGGTCTTGATGATGTCATCTTTTGGGTTGGCTTCCGACTCTGCGCTTGCATACGTGGTTTCCACACGAGAACTTTTCAACCCCATTAGCCTTCAGTCCTCCGTGCTATGCGCCCTACCCACTACTTTTTCAACTAGCTAATCCGCTGGGCTATATGTATTAGTATCTTAAATTCTAGAACCTTCAATAGGAATCCATTTGTGCACTCGTATATCAAAACAAACTTCGAAAACTTTCTAACTCCATCGAGATCGAAACAGAATCGATTTACTCTCGATCCCGAATGTATTGAACTTGAGAGTGGTTTTGTTATATTGTTCGCTGTACACAAATGTATTGATTTCTTTTGCTTTGTCGGTAAACATCACTATACATATATTACTATTTATAATTACTATATACAATGAAAATCTTACCTTTCATAGGAATACCAAGCAAAACAAATTGTGTAGACGAAGAAACACTATGCAATGATTGACATAAATGTAAGTTTTGTTATTGAAGCAATGCTCAGATTTATATTGAATGCTTATTATTTTGTTTATACAATTTCATATTTGATAACTTATTTGACTTTGTTATGTTCTTTTAATTTCAAGTAATTCTAATCTTAAGATAAGTGTGCTTTGCTATAGCAAAGCTAAAATATTAAGGATTGATATCATTATAACAATAATTGTAATTGACTTGTATCTTGTATTTTGATACCAATAAAATAATATATATTATAAGTATATTCTTATTTGAACACTCGTACATCAAAACAAATAATTTAATTGCTTGGTTCTTGAAAAAATTAATAAAATTCGTAATTTCATAGTGTAGTACAACAAAAAATATCGATATTATAAATATAAAATATGTTAAACAAATGGTTGTACAATCGTATACCAAATCAAATAATTTCTCTAGGTACGTGTTTCTCCTCAGAATTATTATAATGTATAGTGCATTTAGCAATAAAATATCAATTGAGTCGTAACAAAAACTACACATTTCTCTTTGTGCATTTGTACCTATATCAAAACCAACTTCGAAAACTTTGTAACTCCATCGAGATCGAAACAGAATCGGTTTACTCTCGATCCTGAATGTATTGAACTTGACAGTGGTTTTGTTATATTATTGCTCGCTGGCTCGACAGGCAACGGCGACGTGCATTCCACTCGCATGGCGGCGCTATTAATACCTGAACTAGGGATGTACTAGATATTCCGGAAAAGTGCTACAGTTACTTTATGTACATTCAAAATATCGATATTTTTTAACATGTTAGACTTTACTATAATAATATGTAAAAAATAATCTTATTATATCAAGTTTGATAGGAAAACCAAGCAAAGAAGTTATGTGAAGACTTTATTGTGTATTGATTAAAATCAAGTTCAAATTTTAGATTAAAATAATTAATCTAAGCTGTTGACGAGATTACTTTGCGACTTTGGTAGTGAGACATTTTTTAATTATTGTTTTATAGAAGAGAGAAAATCTTCAAACTATCATTGTTATGGTGTTTTTGTGTCTTTCGTGATGCTTAGGTACTAGTTGTTCCTGACTTGTGCGTACAAAACGATGGCCTGATTTTTCTTTGGGCCTGAAATCAGAAGAAAAATGCTTCGCAGCTGAAAGATGTCTAACTCCATGTCCCATTAACATCTTTTTGGAATTAAATACGACGTTTACCTTTTATCGACATCCCCATAATCCGATTTCCCATCACTAAGTATGTGATCCGAACCAATTCGCGCCGCCCACTCCCTCTACATTCGTCTACCAAACATAAAAATAGCTAAATGTGTATTCTATCTTTACACGTTCAATTTTGATATCGACACGTTTTCATTTCGTGTGACACTCTCTCGCCGAGTTACAAATTGACGCTAACAAGGGGAGTTTTCGGGAAATTTGTTTTTGCTCGTTGGGTTATTTCTGAGAATTTTTATGGAAAACAGGACTTTTTTATTTGTATAGGTCTGAGTGTAACGTGTTTATAGTAACTGAGACGTTTTCTATTCTCTTAATTGACTACTAGTTGGTGTTTTTCATAGTTGAAGGCAGTCACCAAAAGGGCGATGTGCCAGATTTCATACATTTCTTGCGGTAGTCGGTAATACCCATGTATTCGATATCTAGTTGATTTTATACAAACTACAACAGATAGTGACTACAGATACAGAAATCGTTTGTTTTAATGTGTTCTATCTTAGACTGTGTTCTATATACGCGGAACTAGCGCTATAACCATTTAAAACAGAAAAAATGCCAAGTCTAATCAACTAAGTGTTAACTTAATTAACTTTTACAATAATTATTTATTCTAATCCTAACCAATGAAGTTTTATTTATAAACAAATTAATTAGAAACAACATTGTCTTGTTTTTAAACTAAACTGGTCAACTTACTATAGTAAAAAATAGATGGTAATATTAGACAAAAAAATTAAAAACTTAAATCTCCAAATTTATAATACTAGTACATATAAAAATTTGAATAAAATTGTTAATTTAAGTACAGGATTCAGATAATTTAATTTTTCATGAACTCACAGTTAATTCAAAAATATTGGGCAAATTCTCATAATATATCGTTTAAAACTAAAGTAACTCTTTGTAGAGCATAATATATCATATTAGTAAACATTAAAGTGACGTTAATTGCATTATTGCCGGTGTTATCTAGCTTGTGCAGGTGGCGATAAGTGCTCTAATCGGTCTCTGTACATTAGGGACACATGCGTCTAACGATGATATCTTTAACGGCCCTTCAACCAGCTACAGCTATTGCACTCAATATCACACATTTGCAAGTTGAGGATGTTCTCTGCTCGACATAGGCCTCCCTTATATATAAATTCAGGAATTAGCATTGCACTTTTAATGTATAAACAAAAGTCTTCTAATTTAACAGAAGACATCGAAAATCTTTTAATTCGTATTTCTGACTACGGCGAAGCAAAGTTATGATTTTGACAGGTATATGTGTATGTAACTATATATGTAGGTACGTATACATATTTATCTGTAGATATACATAACTTCTGATCTACTCATCACAATCTGGCAAACGACTTAAAATCTTTTGTCCGCTGGTTGCAGGACATGTGACGTCACATTAAATTAAATATGGCATCTTCAAGGAAGCATGAAACCAATTTTTTTATGTTTAATAATAGTAGTTCTCCGAATTGTAGACCTCGCATCTGTTAGACGGAATCTTCATAAACCTATATCTACTAGCTCTTGACCGATTTCGATTATACTCACAAATCTTGCTAGAACTTAAAATTTAAATACAAAGCAATATTGCAAAATATATCAAAATCGGTTGATTCGCGCTACAGCAAATTTCCTCCTTTTTTGAGGGAAATTCCAATCAAAAATTTACAACAAAAAAATTCATAGAACCTGTGTACCGAATTTAGCCAAGATTCGTTGAAAAATGTAACCTGTAAAAATGACATTTCATTCGCTCGGTCTATCACTGAACATGGATTTTAAAATAAAATTTATAAGTTTTGATTCATTATATTTTTGAACACCATGGCGAGTGCGATATATTATATTCCTTCAGCGTCGAGCAAATATGTGTAGTCACAATCGTGAAAATAAAAAGTGTTCAAGCCAAAACTCTGCCCAAGCTACGTATTGGGCAGGCTTTTTAATTAATCGTAAGGCGATTTCAAGCCGACTATAACGCCGCGCGATCATAACGTCTAGATTCGAAAAAATGGGTCATTGTACATTATTTAATGTAAATATCTAAGTCGGTATGTATGACGGCACTCGGACATTTTTTTACTACTTTCACTTATGTACTGAGGCTCTGTAGATATTTGCTAGAAGCCCATCTGTCATGAAAAATCTAGCTGGTGCAGGTGGCGATAAGAGCTCTAATCTCTCTCGGTACATTAGGGACACATGCGCCTAACGATAGTATCTTAAAGCTGATGTTTAGAAGTCATTAGGAACAAGAAAGTCTTCGTTCTTTTTAGCTTGATCACTATTCAGAGGTTTTTTTATTTAGATTTTCAATGAGACTAGTCGTAAGCGAAAATCGAAGAAACTGTAATATCTTATAAAAAGAAAACTAATATATAAATAAACTATATATAAAAGGTATTTGGTGCATTTATTTTGAACTAGTTTTTACCCGCGGCTTCGCCCGCATTATATTTTGATTTTAGACGCAATATCATTATAATTTATAGCCTATGTATTATATAGCCTGATATATAAGCTATATTATTGAAAAGTTTCATCTCAATCCGTTCAGTAGTTTTTGCGTGAAAGAGTAACAAACATCCATCCATCCATCCTCACAAACTTTCGCGTTTATAATATTAGTAGGATATACCACATCAGGGAGACAAAAATATTACCCACGTAATTAGTACCTCTGTTTTATTCAAAATAAAAATAACCAAGTATATATATTATTCTAAACCTAAATAAACTAAACAGCAAGAAAACTAATTAAAAGCTAAGATTTTCAAAAGCAATAAACTTCTGCTTTCGTGTTTCTTGTCAGAACTTTGAACGTGAATTTTTACAAGCGGCGGAATTCGAAACTCGATCAGCGTTTCGGAAAATTCTGAGAATTTTTAAGGAAGCGTCCATTAAAATGCGAATTAGGTACGGGCTCCATCGAAACGGAGAGGAACGGAGATAGTCAGACCGGTGCATTCCGTGAGTTCACTGTGTGAAATAAAATATGTCATTATTATTTAGATGTATTATTAATTAAAGCTTTGAGTGATATGTAACCTATGATAAATAGACGTGGGTTCTTTTTTGTATTCTAGGTCCTTTTCCTCCTTTCCCTTATCACTGGGTGTGGACGCCCTGGCACACTACCCATCAGGGGCCGATTCTCAGGGTTGGCTTGTAACTCACTCTCTCTAAACCAAAACGGTTTTTCATAAGTCATTTATTCGTAAAATGGCAATTTACACGTCAAATTATATGTATACATAGTAAACATTCAATACTAATAATTTCAATATTAATTTCAATACTAATTTCAGCCGTCTTAGCATGGGTGGCAGGCGTGAGTTCGATTCCTACTCTTGGGCAGTTATATTATAAACTTTACTTTGTTTAAATAAATATATTAGGGACATTCTACACACGATATTTCACTCGTGTGTAGAATGTCCCTAATATATTTATTTATACCTAACAGTCGTGAGTGGACCTGAGTTTTTGTTTTGTTTTATGAATAGGGCAATTTTCAAATAAATTTACCGCTTGCTACTACAAAGTTTTCTCCATCTCCGCACTTATTCGCTTCCTTCTGCTTTGAGCTACGCGTATGCTGGAATCGAAAGCAATCAGAAGATAAGTAGTAGCAAACAGCTCTATTTTTCTGAAAAAAAAAAAATTCCGATCCTGTTCACGCAGTCGCATAGAAATCCATCCACCCGTCAAGCCTAGGACATCCACTACTGGCCATAGGTCTACCCTTATAAATTTCCAAAGGGGCCGATTCCGGTTCGTCGGATATAATCAATAAAACCGTCCGCTCCGTACGCTCCGATTCTCCGACGCTTAAACGCGTTGCAAATCAAAAGATAAGCTGAGTTAGTTTGGGTAGCCCTGCATAGTTGACGCAGTTTTCCATAGATCTGCACGTAAGTCGCAGTCTGCACAGATCTATAGACAACTACATCAGCTATATAGCTAACTCAAGCTAACTTGGCTCTTGGTCTGCAACGATTGCAACTCGCATTAGCTTTAGTGGAGCCTGGGCCTGCAAATGCGAATTAGTGACAAATAAAATGGATGGGAATCCCGCTGGGAATAGCTCTACGGGAATTCCGAGAACTAACAGTCGACTGTAGTCGTAATTGAGAGCTTTGTATGCGCAAAAGGAATAAGAGATAAAAACCTGAGTCGGAGCCAAAGATCGAGATTGCAAAGTTGCTTAATCTTTGATGGATCGGTTAGCTAGCATGAGTCGTCTATAAGTTTTTGTTTAAACGAATATGCTATAATAGTTGCAGTGTGGTTTGATTTTATCAAAAGCGTTTCATCAGATTTACTTAATAGTTTTTTGAGCTTAAGACATAATTGTAGATTTTAAAGGTTTTTTATAAGTTTTGTACTAAAATAATCCTTTAATAAAATTACTAACATTAGCGGAGCGGTAACGTGGCTTGGATGACTCGTTAAATTGTTGATTCCGGTTGTTTGAACTATTTAGCCATGTCAGAGACTTTCGAGAGCTTAAAAAATCTCTTACGCCAGGGCTAGCCTGCCCATACGATCTCACTTACAATAATCATCAGTTAAACGTCTGGTGTGGAACCACAGATCAGTTGTTCTCTGATCTGTATGTAGAACATAGGCTTAGTACATGATCCTGGGAGGACGTCCACCGACGATTTGGTCAGGTTTGTAGGAAATAATCTTTCGGCCGAATACGTAACCGTGTTTTAATAAACCTAACCTTCAACCTTTATCTACGTCCCTTTAAACGGTCTTATATATATAAAAGTCATAGGGGAGGTCTGTATAAACGTTATATCCTTAATATCATAAATTGGAAGTATATCTTTTTGTAAATAATCTTAAAGAAGGTATAATTTAATTAACTTAGCGAGAGTTTTTCAGTTATTCAAAAAATCCCTAATACGTGCCAATCTTGTTTTCCGTCGCCTGTGAAAAAAGTCAATTTCAATCAATGAATTCTGCGAGTGCTCTCGCTAAAGCCGAAAAGCTGTATTAGAATCTTATAACGCTTCATAGTCGATTTGAAAGTCTAATCCGATTCGTTCATCTTAATGTACTGGAGAGAGACGTGTCTCAAATTGGAACAACTGTCTAGCCAATACGCGGCCATTTTGTTGGGAAATTCATTTCAATTTGCAAGAAACTTGTGATGTGAATTTGTTATTTTTCTGAAACTACTAGCTGCCCACCCCGGCTTCGCCCCGGTACGGACAGATTTTAAAAGTATAATAAAGAAATAAGATTATAAATTAAGATATAAACTAACCTATCTCTCAAGTTTATATCAAACTGCACATAGTGTGCAAAATTTGGTTAAAATCTGTTAAGTAGTTTAGAAGTACATCGCGGACAAACAACGTGACGCGTATTGTATACCTATTAAAATTTGGTATGTTGTTAGAGTTTTTAAGCCGCCTGAAGGCCTCTGACATGGCTAAGCGGTTACAACACCGGGGCCTACAATTTAACGTGTAATTCGAGCCGCGGTAGCGCTCAGTTGTAAAATGCTATGCGCATTTACCCACGTTGCTTAACTTCGACGATCGCTAACGACCACCTAGTCAAACTACGCTTGTGTGTGATGAAGTGTTTACTAAATAACATCATACTAAACTGGTCTTACAGTTTGTTTCTTTTACGCACGTATCAGCAAGATGTACAAAGGTCTTCGAATTTCTCAGGCTATACACTAGAAAGGAAAGTTTAAATAAAAACTTAAAGAAACTCAACCTTAGTACATACGTCTTTAAAGACTTGATAACGCATACATTATGTAATTGTCGCTCTCTTCCCATAAAAAATATAACTATTGTCGAATATTGGAGATTTTAGGTGTATAGTTCTCTTAGGTATTGTGCATTCATTTCAGTATGATTGACAGATTTGATTTTGCAATGAAGCCAAATAAGATTATAGAAACAATGGTCATAGTCATAAGACCGCAAAGTCGCGATAGATACAAGCTATTTACAATTCTAACCGGTCTTACTTGAGATTCATAAAAGAGACCTATACGGCTATACCCAACAATGGGCTTGGGAATCCTATGGATGAAACAATGACGGCGACGAGAGGTGATTTGTACATATTACATTCATCACTAATTGACCATTCACCAATAATGTAATAACGTGTCAAAAAACAGGATTTGCATTATCTTCCGGACATTTCGAGCGACATAAAACCTCTGCAGCTTAAATATTTCACAATTTTTTTTGGCGAAAAAAGGGGAAAAGAAATAAAGGCTCAAAACACTTTGTAATAAAAGCGGGACTGCCAAATTGCAAGGCGAGCTTTTAACCCTTACTCCTTAATGCTATAAACTTTACGCGTTCTTAATTGAACTCGAAAAACTTTGGTTGGTGTAATCGCCTGAGAGTTTTGAATAATGGAGGAGAATTATTATTTGGTGTTGGAGTTCTACTTCCAGATTAAACTCGCCGTGCACGCTTGATACTTTTGCCTGCTTGAACTTAGCAGGTAAGAAAATTATTGACCAATTATAATGTACTTAAAGCGCTTAAATTCCGTTTCGGTCTCTATACATATTTTTTTTATGGTGAATCAAACACATTTATTTTGTGACGTGAAAACTTCTTTAGCGATGTTGTGCATTTTTTGGGATGGATAAAAAAAATTATACTCGCGTCAGGACACTAGACTTAATCTAAAATTCGTAAGACGTCGCAGGGCGCTTGCGCGAGTGTGCGTGTGTAATATTCTATTTTACCACATACCTATTATAGTAATATATATTATGTTCAAGTTTTCACTTCAGCCGGCACTCTCGAAGTGCAACCGTTGTTTTGTTTTTTTTTTAGGGTTCCGTACCTCAAGCGGAGAAAACGGAACCCTTATAGGATCACTTTGTTGTCCGTCTGTCCGTCTGTCCGTCTGTGTGTACTCGTATGTCAAGACTCTTTATCTCGGGAACGCGTAAAGATATCGAGTTGAAATTTAAACTATATACGTAAACCTATGAATTCTTGCAGTTGTGTAAAAGAAAAGCTTCTCAGTTACCGTATAAAAAAGTTAGAGCCGTTTATGACGTAAAAAACCGCATATTTTGCACTCACAAAAATCAAAACCTACAGGGTACTTCCCGTTGACATAGAACTATGAAATTTGGCGAGAAGCAATGTCTCAGAGTAGGCATATAAGGAATAAATCTGAAAACTGTACATTTTTTATTTTTTACATCATAAAATATGGGGCCTCAAAATTCACAAAAAATTGGTTCAAAATTCTGTCTAAACTTAAAATAAGTTCAAATATAAATTTATAAGTAAATGTATAATTGTAAAAATATAAAACATCAAACTTAATAGCAATCAAATCTAATAAGTCATATCAAAACTAGATGGCGTTGGCGTCAAGGTAGCCCGCGGCATTAACTTTCTCCGTCGATGTACGAGGTATCTATACGTTCGAGAGATGTTGTTTTAATGCATTCCCTGACTCGATCAAATTCAAAGTGACGTATCATTTTAAAGAACTTCATTTGCAATGCTAAAACAAGTTTATAATTGTGTTTGTACGGAACCCTCGATGTGCGAGCCTGACTCGCACTTGTCCGGTTTTTTACTAAATATACAGAGTGTATTTTAAGACGACTAACATATAGGATGTCATTATATTTCTCACTAAGTAACAACTATGTATATTTTTATTATGAAATCAATCCGGAAATCGTAAAAAAATCAAAGATTCTGTATACCTACATCATACATTTTATCGAAAGTTCTCTTAAGCATATTGCTCTATTTTATTTAATTTTACGTAAGTGCTTTTAAGTGAGTAAGTAAATTCATATAGACTGGGTGGCTAGCCCTGGTGTCAGAATACTTAGTGCTTATGAACATATTTATTTTCTTTTTAGGGTTCCGTACCTCAAAAAGAAAAAACGGAAAACCCTTATAGGATCACTTTGTTGTCAGTCTGTCCGTCTGTGTGTAAGTCAAGACTCTTAATCTCGAGAACGCGTAAAGATATCGAGTTGAAATTTAAACTGTATACATAGGTATATCGATGAACTCTTGCTGTTGTGGAAAAGAAAAGCTTCTCAGTTGTCGTTTAAAAAAGTTAGAGTCGTTTATGTCGTAAAAAACCGCATATTTCGACACTCACAAAAATCAAAACCTACAGGGTACTTCCCGTTGACAACTATGAAATTTAGCGAGAAGCATTGTCTTAGAGTACACATATAGGAATAAATCTGAAAACTGTACATTTTTATTTACATTACAAAAAAATAGGGCCTCAAAATTCAAAGTAAGTAAATCGTATCATGTAAGCTTTCATATAAAAGAACTTCATTAGCACATGCTAAAACAGGTTTTTAATTATTTTAACAATGTGTTTGTACGGAACCCTCGATGTGCGAGCCTGACTCACACTTGTCCGGTTTTTTTTATTTTCCTCGCAAATAAAATGAAAATTAGCATTTCTGACAAATGTTGCATGTGATAGAGAATACACTAGCACAACGGTTTGACTGCTGACAGAAGCGAACACGTATGGGATTCACATGGATGGCTTATTTCGCCAGACGTGACAGCTACGTTTGACACTTTGAACCAAGCTTTGAACCCGTAAGCCGGGGCTTTGATGCTTGGCACAAACAGTCGACGTTCACCCCTAGATTATTGGAGATTCGGGATATTACTGAGATATTGACAAAGACAGCGGAAATCTGGAGCTGACAAGCTATTTTAAACTTTCAATTTTGTTGCTACCGATATTTTTTTCATGTCTATATAATTAATTTATCTTACGGTGCGTATACATTACATAACATACTGAAACATGTTATGAAACATTGTAAACATGTTATAAAACAAAGTTATATTGTTATATATTTTATATAACTTTGTTTTATAACATGTTTACAATGTTTCATAACATGTAGGGTATGTTGTGTAAGAATGTACGCGCCGTAAGATTAATTAATGAATTATATAGAAATAAAACAAAAATGTAGATGAAACATGAACATGAAAGAAACATGTTATAAAACAAAGTTATATTGTTATATATTTTATATAACTTTGTTTTATAACATGTTGTTGTTTTATAAAACAAAGTTATATTGTTACTTATTCTGTTCATACGTACCGCCTCTTAGAGATAAATTAAAAGAGCGATTCAAATAGGAGTAACAGCCGCCAAAAACGCTAACAAAGCTAATAAGAACCGACACAATATAATACCTATCATGTCTTCAATTTTTAACGGTTCTTATTTGCGTTGAAGATGCTGTTAGTGTTATTCGGGCTGTAAATGTATCGAGTACGAGAATTAAGTTCCGGCTCTCAGTTGGGGAGCGAAGCTATTTGTCTTAATACGTCCTGTTACTTAAAACACCAGGGAATGCGAGCCAGCTTTATCTCAAGCAGTGGGAGTTCGGAATAGTAAATAATGGAATGAGGATCAAAGGTGGCGCCAGTGAGTCGGCTCTTGCTTTTCTAGATAACCATGTTAATATAACATTAAGGAGATGTTAACGACTAAATTGTCCGTATTAATAGTTTCGATTAATCTTTATGGTACTTTATGGAGTGGATATTGAAATTACTGAAGCGCTATTTATATTTGTGAATATCTAACGATGCAAAACTTAGATGATTTAGTTGAACACAATTTGTGTAATGTGAACTAGAAACATTTATGAAATCCATGCCTAAAATAATTTTGAATTTCAAGAGAAATGACTGAACTATTTAATAGGTATTTCACAGGTATATTATTTTAGGATTCAGGTATTTTTTAGATTATCCAAAATAGTCAACATTAAATGAGAATTTTGTTTCATGCATGTCAAAGTCAAAGTTATTTATTTTCTTGAACATAAGTAGTATGCACAGGTCTTCAATAATAAAATGTTTCACTACATTCAGTCCGTGTTGAACATGTAATTATATGTACATATTTATATAGTCAAAATTTAATAATAGCTGTTGAAATGAATTATTTACATTTATGAATTAATGCTGTATAACAAAGTACTCTGTGAACCTGTGAACCACGTCCACAAAAATACCAAAACACACTACATGAATAACTGCATGAAAGATTACATGTCATAGTATACATCATAGCATGCATGCGGTAATTTCTTATGAGAAACATCACTTCCCATTGGTGATATTATATATTATTGACTCATTTCCATATCTCCAAAAAACATATGCGTTATCCAAAGCCGCGCCCAAATTCTGGGCTTAAATATACATACCTACCTATTTAGTCCCATTCTGTGTTACATAATACCAAACCATGAAGTTTTACACGATTATCAAGGTAAACGCAGATGTGAATCACCCATTATTTCTCAGGAATTCCCAAAAAACGAGCGCAATTCAAGGAAATAGCGTGAAAACTGCTCAACTGCCTTCCTGCTCTTCCTAGAAAAGTGTCTACTGCCTTGACTCATATCGTAAACTCCCATTTCTGTCAGCACATAATTGTCTCAGTGAGATTTTAGGTTTAGGAGCAGAATGCCCTATTCTCAAAATGTCAAAATCTAATGATGCCTAAATGAAAGTGGTAAAATCTTAAAAAACATACATTTTGTAGGTTTACTGGACTATATATTTATTCTGAATCGGTTGAAATTCAAAACAGACCTAATTCTAGTGTAAATATTTCTAATTCCTGCTAGTTTGCCTTAAAATGTGCCATATTATCTAATGATACTATGTAATGTCGTCGTGTGCTTAGGTACATTATCGTGTAAAATACCTTAGTATTTACACGTGTATTAGACAAGCTACTTGCTCCAAACAACTTCTTAAACTTTACGACTTTATTTTGCTATTTTTTGTATACAAATAAGCATATTAAAATTAGCTGTTTTAAGAATCTGACAATACATCTAGTATTTTCCATTTGCAGAAACTCATATGCCATTTTGAGAATTTACCATTCTGCGCCGAAATCAGATTTCATTGCGCGCCGAATCCAGCCCGCGTTCCGGACGATTCCAGAGGTTCCGGACTCTGCCTAATAAATCTTAGAACGTACTCGCACTTCCCTTTCCTTTCAAAGCTTTTGAATGTTGGATATTATGTAAAGGTACGAGTAAGTCAAGCTTCATGCTAAAATAAGCCTTCCTTATTATGTGTTACGTGATACAATTTTATTTTATTGATGACCAACCCGCTCCCGCTTCGATTCGCGCAAGAGTTATTTTACTAAGATTGTTCATTATCCTTTTCAATTATGAACATTCTAAAACCCACTGACCATCTCAAATGTTCACTACTGAGAATAGCTTTTCCAATAAGACGGTTGAAGCAACTCGTATCGTTGTTATAAAGTTATTATATCTGCATTTTTCGTGAAAAACTTTTCTTCTTATACGTTCGCCTTTATTTCACTACTCTACGACACCATTTGCTATCAAAGTTTTGTCTATCACCACTAAGTACCTATTTATTTCAGATGTACATGAAAACTAACAACTTTTGTTCTACAACTTTCGTCAAAACTAAAAAAAAAACAGCTTTTCCATACATTTTGTCGCGGGTGAACTATGTTTTTCTATAGAAAAACATTTTTTTTTTTGACGAAAGTCGTAGAACAAAAGTTGTTAGTTTTGATGTACAGAATAAGCCCCTAGTAGGATGCTAATTGATTAGAAATAACCCTGTATAGGTATACATATAGGTAACATTCATATTTCGATAAATTGTCTCAGTTGTTCCGGATGCAAAAAAAAAACAAGCCAAAAAAGTCTACTATAATACTTATCTACTCAAAATTACATAAGCTAAAACACTCCAGCATTTGTTGTACAACTAACTATACAACCGAACAGAAACACTCGCATAGATAACATTGAATAACTTGACAATAAAATCTATTCAATACAGATGCACAATGCCACGAACACATCACTGCAAAACAAATGATTTTAGAAAATAATAGAGTTGCTGCAGACAAAAAGGTCACTGTTACGCATCATTACTCAATAACCAGGGTCCCTCGTGCTCAGCAAAATGGAACAAAGTGTAGTCGAAACAAAAACACTTTGAATATTAAACGGTTAATCTTGCCGTGACGGGATGGGAAGGGGATTTTTTAAAGATTTATCAATGTCTGAGACGCAGGAAGGGTCGAAGGTGCTTGCTAAGAATATACGGATAACGGATATTATTGCTCTTACACAGATTGTGGAAGATGCTACTGTAACTGGCAGAGATATTGTATCTCAATACATTTCTACAATCAAGTTATTATTAAATCAAAGATAAAATGTAAAGGAACTGACAAGCCTTCTGATGGCAAGAGGTCACTTTTCGGTTACGAAGACAGTTTCAATTGGAGCAGTAATCGTTTTTTTTACGTAAGTGCGCTGTCTATGCTATTATGGCTAAAAGATATTTAGCACATTACTATCCGTAAATATTAAATCTTTATTTTCATATGTCATCGTTGATATTTTAGTATAAGCAATTTATTTATTTGTGAAAATTTTCACCGAAAATGTGGTCTTTTAATATATTATATTACTAGCTTTTGCCCGCAGCTCCGCCCGCGTGGTATTTTGACTTTTGTGCTATCCCACAGGAACCTTTTATTTTTCCGGGATAAAAAGCCTATATCACTTTCCGGCCTTTGAACTATATCCAAGCCAAAATTCAAGTTAATCCGTTGCTCCGTTACGGCGTGAAAGAGGAACAAACCAACAAACTTTTCGGATTTATAATATTATAGTATGATAGTATAATTATAAAGTTTGATATAGATAGGTACTCATATGTAAATAACTATAGCATCTATCTCATCTAAATAATAAGTAACATCAATCGACTTAACTTTTTTGTTCGAAGTGTCCATATAAATAAACAATTCAATAAATAATGCAACAAAATCCCTCACAATACCACTTCCGGAAAAGATTTCTTATTCAAGAGCAAAACAAACCAACCTCGGTACACACGGGAGCCCATTGTTGAGGCAAACAAAGGTGCAATGAATAAAAAAGTTAATTTTAAAACTAAACTAAAAACATTTGTATCGTTTTTCTCACGTTTTTGCTTGACATATTCAATTACACGGTCTAAACTAGAGGTGTTTTTATATTTTAATGATATTGAGATATCAAATGGTTTTTATTATTTTCTAGCAATTTTAAAAAAGGTGTTAGGTTATCAATTCGTTTGAATTTTTTTAACTAGTTACACATAAAAATTTCGGCTTCATCCGAGGGCCAAGGCTTCATCCGAGGGCATAAGGTCATAAATAATGTAGCTTTCTACTCCTTCTCTACTCTAAAAGACTTTTTATTATTTACCTACTACCTACATGCGGTTTTTGTAAACCAGGCAGCAACTGCAGTCACAAACATTTTCTGAAAATGCTTAAAAATTACTGTTACATTATTAGAACCATCTCGTGTCATCGTTCTGTAGATTAAAAACAAATACCGGAGAAACATCGCAAAAAAAAACATAATATTAGAGGCAAATTGAGAACCTCAATTTTGGAAGTCGTGTGGCGAACCAGGAACCTTCGCGCTCGCCTGGGCTACCGGACTCCTTGTCGCGCGACGGGTCCGACCTCAATGGACCACGCGCGCGATCTTTTTAAAATAAAGAATAAAACTTTGCGTTCGAGCTCGATTCTCCTTTTGTTTTTTAACGATGGATTTTTTTCTTGCTGGGAATTGTTATTTTTTTTTTTAGTTTTATTTGTAAGTATTTTTTTTATAAATAAACTCTTGGTTATTCATTTCGACTTAGCTACCCTCCTTCCTTCACCGAAAATCCAGTGGTGTGAAATTCCGTACATAAATTCCAAAGAACTCGTTGGTACGGGACCGGGGATTCGAACCCACGACCTCACGATTGTAAGGCGGGTGTTACTACCTCTTTACCACCGCGGCTGTAAGTTATAAAAAACTGCGATTTTCAATTAAATAGATTACCACTAAAATACACTAAAGAACAAAAGTGCTGCGTCATTAGAAGAACAATAACTGACCTAAATTCATTACATTGAAGACTTAACGAGTGGAGGTATCATTGTCGCTCTAATTGACGGCGCAATCGAAGCGTCCATCGCTCTTCCATGAAGATTGATTGATCTTTAACTAGGATATTAAGTAGGCGATTAATCACCGTTGTGTTTTGTCAGCTATTGTAAACATCTAATTATCCGTAATCATACATTTCATTGTAGAATTACAGACATTGTAGACGCTATTCTGCCTAATGAAGTGTACTTGATTGATACAAGTAGAGCGGTAGTATTTGAATCACTGACCAAATCACAGAATGTATCTACTGTTAATAAATCAGGTTCTTATGAGATAATTTTACTATTTAGTTTAGTTTTACACAGAGCTTGGAGTTTTTTTGTGAAATCGAATCAGTAATGAGGAGATCTACCGATGAACAAAATTACTGACATCAGCCCAGCGGATTACCAAAGTGAAATAGAAGTAAGTAAGACACATAATTTGCAAAACGAGTAGAAGATGGTAGAAGATGATCTTGAAGGTCACAGGAACACACTGGATGCAAGCCACTTCCAACTGGTCTTATTGGGAATATTTCTATATGGGAAGCTATTCTCCAGCAATGGACTAATATACGGGTGGATGATTTGTTTTTAACTATGTACTTTCTACCTATCCATCCATCCATCACCCACATGACGTCCACTGCTGGACATAGGTCTCCCTAGGATTTCTTTTTAACTAAATATATTCTACCTATTATACCTATTAATAGTATGAGCTCTTTTCAGTACTATTTCGTAAGCTAAGCTAAACAGCTTAAATAAGCTGTTGCTGTTGTGCAGAGTAACATCTTGTTCAAACTTGCAATCATACGTTTATTAGTTGTGAAAGTTCGAGAATATTACCAGGAGATATTATTATAAGCCCTATTACAGAGGCGCCAGCGTAAATTAAATAGCAGCGTAAATAGCTTTCTCTCTATCGAATGCTTAAAGTGAAAAAGAAACAGAACTATGCTAGTTAGCTAATATAGTTACGCTGGCGCCTCTGTAATCGGACTTACTGTCTTAGGACTCCTAGGTTACAGTTGTCAGAGCTCCTTACAATATTTCTCGAATTTATGGTACCTACCTAAGGTACCAGTCAGAATATGAAGGCTGTTTTCATATTTTAAACCTAAACTAATTTTATACTACGTACCTAAGTAGGTACATCGCTTAAATCGCTTCTATTTATGATTAACGTTTTCAATTTTTTTCACAATCCACTACCGTTTTAATATGATTTACGTTTATCGACAGAAAAACTGCCGAAGCTGATAAATTAAGCTGAACCAATTTATATCTCGGCCAAATGTTGATAAATTGCGCCATTTTTCTTCACTACAAGCCCTGGCAAAAGATCAGTAGTTTGTCCTAGAAACGACCCTGCCCGCCATTGCCAAACTTTGTAAAAATTAAACGTTTTGGATGGACTTCAAATTGGTCTTGAGACGACATGATATGTGATTATCTCATTACAATGCCATAATTAGTATTCTTTGAATTGTTTTCTTGTAGCCAATTGGTGCTAGTGAACGATAACGCTGTCTGATTCGGTGCCAAAAATGTGTGAAAGTATTTGGTTGGATCCTCGAACAAATATCTACAGAGCCACAGTTTCTAAGTGAAAGTAGTAAAAAAATGTCCGAGCGCCGTCATACATACCTGACTTAGATATTTACAATTAAATTATTTACAATGACCTGTTTCCTCGAATCTCGATGTTATGTCACCCTATTAATTAGTGCTTGTAACCGAGCACTTTGGCATCCCGCGGCGTTGTAATCGGCTTGCAGTCGCCTTATAACTAACTAAAAAGTCTGCCCAGTACGTAGCTTGGGTAAGGTTTTGGCTCGGACAATTTCTTTGCACGATTGTGACTCCATAGATATTTGCTCGAAGGGTTGGATATTATTAGAATCGTGTCGCATCAATTAAATTGGATTGATAAGGATTTTTCTAAAGCACACCGCTCAATCCAATTACTTATTGCGCTTCCAATCTATATTACGTACATGCAAATTGTTCATTAAAAATATTGTAATTTTTTTTATATTGAAACAATACTTCCCATCGAAATGTGCATTAGAAGTAGGTAATTGTGACTGTCCTCCTCCTCCTCGCGTCGATTTCCTCATGTCTGAGGGTCGTGACCTCCGCCTCCCAGAAGCTTCTCCTTCACTATGTTCTTCCATCGTCCTCTATCTTCAGCAACACGCAGCGCCTCATAGACGGATGAATCGAGAGTGGTGCGAATCTGATCGGACCAACGTATCGGACTACGACCTCGTGAGCGCTTGCCGTCGATTTTCCCTGTGACCATCAGTTTCTCGAGATTATCGTCTTTTCTCCTTGCAATGTGGCCAAAGTAGTCAAGGACACGTTTAAGACAGATGGTAGAGAGTCTAGTCGTGACCTTGAGCTGTTTAAGTATCGAAACGTTGGTCCGGCGAGCTGTCCATGGAATCCTGAGCATCCTTCTCCAACACCACATCTCGAAGGCATCGATGCGTCCACGATCTGCCGCTTTCAGAGTCCAAGTCTCGGCAGCATACAGAAAGATGGAGAATACTAGAGTGCGGACTAATCTTATTTTTGTTTTTAGTCTTATCCCCCTGTTCCTCCATATCTTATCAAGCTGAGACATGGCCCCCTTCGCCATACCTATACGTCTTCGCACGTCACCTTCACAGGAGCCATTATTACAGATGCTGGAGCCGAGATAAACAAAATTGTCAACTACGTCCAAGTTTAACATCCCATTGATGTTCAATGATTTAGCTCTATCAACCACCATGAGTTTGGTTTTCAATCTGTTGATAGAGAGCCCAAGACTGCAACTAATACGCTCCATCCTATCCAGCAGCTCAGTCATTTCAGCTTCGTTTGCAGCAACAAGTGTCGTGTCATCAGCATACCGGAGGTTTGTGACTTTAACACCGCCGATGCTTACGCCTCCATTCCAGTTGTCGCAAGCTTGTCGCATTATATATTCTCCATACGCGTTGAACAAAATGGGGGATGCAATACAGCCTTGGCGAACACCTTTTCCAAAACAGAATGGCTGGGACAGCATTTCGCCAATCCTGACTACCCCTTTATTGCTGTGGTAAAGAGATTGAAGCAGTGCGGTGAGGTGTTTTGGCACGCCTAATAAAGTGAGGACTCGCCACAAAGAATTCCAGTCAACGCAGTCAAAAGCCTTACTGTAATCAACAAAACACAAAAGGACCGGCACACTATACTCATAAGCCTTCTCAATTAACTGTCTTACATTGAGGATTTGTTCCCGCGTGCCTCTACCCTTAACAAAACCGGCTTGTTCTTGTGGAATCTGCTGATCCAAGTAATGGCGAATACGGTTATTTAGGATATGGAGCAGAATTTTACTTGCGTGGGATATAAGAGCTAGGGTACGGAAGTTGTCGCACTGTTTTGTTGAGCCTTTCTTATGGAGCGGTAAAATTATAGATTCCGTCCAGTCTTCCGGCCACACGCCGCTGACCCACACCTTATTGCAAATGGCGTGCATTGTGTCGACACCCTTATCGCCCAGCGCTTTTAGGATCTCTGCTGTTATTCTATCGGGACCCGGTGCTTTCCTGATCTTTAGAGCCTTTAATGCTGCAATAACCTCGGAACGCAGAATGTCAGGTTCCATGTCTAGGTCCTTATTGAAAACAAAGACATTCCGTGCGTTCCGTGACTGGTCTTCATATAACTCTTCACAGTAAGTCCTCCATCTTTCCACGATTTCGTCTAGCTGGTGTAAGAGTTGCCCGTTGGTATCTTCAATTACCCATGACTTAGGCTTGAATTTTTTGGTAAGAAGTCGAACTTTCTTAAAAAGATCTGCAGTCTGGTATTTGAGAGAATGATCTTCAATGTCTTGACAGATTCCATCGATGTAATTATTTTTGTCCTCTCTGCAATGTCCATCAATGATTTTACAAAGAACATTGTATTTTCTTCTCACTTCAGGGTCCTGCAGCCCCTTAACCTTCAGGTCCTTTCTTTCTTGAGTAAGTACCCAAGTACGATCCGAGATCCAAGACGATTTCTTTGGGTCAGGTTTTTGAACTTTACGTAGCTCAATCAGTGTATCATTAACAAGTTCTTTAAAATGACGCCACTGAGAGTCCGCCGTTACATACTGATCGGAGTTTTCCTTATTTAGCTTATCCTCAATAGACTGTTGGAAAAAATCTCTTTCTGCGAGCGTAAGTTGTGTGAAGTTCATTTGACGACGCTTAGTTGGTGCCTTAAGGCGAAGCGCAAAATTTGCGACTAATAAATTGTGGTCTGAGTAGCAATCAGCCCCGGGGTATGTCCTCACGTTAGTGACTGATGATCTCCAGCGGGTATTTATAAGTATATAGTCAATTTGATTCCTGTGCCTGTCGCCTGGAGATCTCCACGTGTACAGACGTCTAGGATGGTGCTGGAAACAGGTGTTGAGAATGGTTAAATTCCTGTTAATGCTAAAGTCTATTAACCTCTCACCGCGCTCGTTCCTGATGCCTAGCCCATATCTTCCTATGGCATTCCGCATGTGAACATCGGCTTCAGTATTTCCGACTTTTGCATTCCAGTCGCCCATTACAATGGTCATCTCGCGATTTGGAATAACATTCAATGTTCTTTCCAGCTGGTCATATAGATGTTCCACCTCTTCCTCCGAGGTTGCTGCAGTGCTCGTTGGGGCGTAAACCTGGATGACGTTCAATATACAAGGCCTGGTGTTTAATTTCATGGTAATAATGCGCTCCGAAATCGGATTATATCCGAGAACAAACGAATTCAGCTTAGGTGGTACTATGATACCGACTCCACGGAGACTGGAATTTGCGCAGCCGGAGTAGTACATAAAATTGCCAGTCGACGTTCTAAAGTGTCCATTTCCACGCATATGAGTTTCACATAGGCCCAGTATACTGAGATTATAGCGCTCCATTTCTCTCTCCACGATGCTAAGTTTCCCCGGTTTCAGCAACCCTCTTACATTCCACGTGGCAATACGATGAAGAGCTCGCTCAGTTGTTTTCTTTGTGATGGTCAGCTTAAGGCTTCCCTTTAAGTTGTTAGTTCCTCCCTTAGGAGCTTCGGTAGCCAATTGTGACTGTGCTTTACTATAATTTGCTGAAATGATACAATTTGTATCTACTCATAATAACGTGTTATTAATAAAGAAAACTCTTATATATATTCCAGAAGTACAAAAATCTGTGTCTGTTCAAACGATTGCCTAAATCTTGACCTTCAATCGATTTATGGTAATAATGCCATCCTGCTTTGTTTAGAGATTTAAACTGAAAAATGGCATTGGCGGTGGCATTTTCGAACTGAGCGCTACCGTGGCTCGGATGACACGTTAAATTGTAGGTCCCGGTTGTTTTAACCGTTTAGCCATGTCAGAGGCCTTCAGGCGGCCTAAAAACTCTGACACCAGGGCTAGCCACCCGGCCTATACGAACTTACTTACTTAACTGAAAAAAAAACGTAGCTTTTCTGGTGAAGTTTTTAAGAAAACATATCGGTATTTTAGCATAAAATACAATGTGGCTTCCTCATTCAACTTGAAACCTAAGTAAGCCACACTATTTATAAATCGCCACGACAAAGTAAGGCTGTATTGATTTCTCACGCGTGTTAACTTACCTTCAACCTTTGCTACCCTATTGTATGTCAGCCGAGCTAAACGGCGACTGCTTATCTATAAGTACCATACTAATAATATTATGTAAGATTATAATATTATCCTTCTTTGGTCACACCTACATGACCAGTGAAGTGTCATATATCCTTACTGCAATATTTAATTGTCTACGATATAATATATAATTGTAATGTAAAAGATTTAATTATATTTTTCACTTTTTTGAGTATGTACCTATGGTATAATACAAAAGTTGTCTTAAGATCGCTCTTAGCGATAAGACCGCATTTTGTGCCTTTGACTAACTTGACTTCCTTCTCTTACTTTTGTTCTTCTTTAGTTTTTTTTTATCAATAAAGTGTTGTTGTTCTATTGTTAGAAAATGATTTTAGATTAAGTATGTATGAAGCCCGCATTGACTTATGGATTTTTTTTTTATAATGAGGCGTTTTCTAAAAATAAATTTAGTGATAAAAGTATCCAATAGATGGCAACAATAGTTTGATATCGTCGAACCAAGGACTTTGTATACTATCTGGACTGCGCACAGACGAAATTTGGCTCAAAGTTAGTTTAGGAAAATTCAACCTTAATGCGTTGTAACAAAACATATATTCCTTTGAAATGGTATAAGAGAGACGCTGTGCCGAGTGAGACTTCCCAAAGTGATGAAGTTGTCCCGCTCGCACTATTGCCATTTCGAAACGACACTTATAAATGGTAGAATTATTACCTGTAAAGCCGCGACTGTCTTAACCATTTCTTAGTTTTTTTAACAATGTAGTTTGATAAGATTTTAGTTAAAATTGCGAATAGATGCCAATAAAACAGAGGTTTGATATTTATTTTGTATGAATATACCTACGTCTTTATGATTAATGGTTATTTTTTATTTTTGACTAGAGTATCACCGTCGATTGCAAATGGCGTACTATGGTGTATACAAAGAAGTGTAGTAGGGTGACTATGCTGGACATATTTCTTAAACATGCTGGGTGTACAATTGGTGTATAGTCGTGGTTGTCATTTTTAATTTTTTTAGGTTGTAGATTTCAAAATTGGCATCCGTATTGGAATTAAAAACGGCAGACGTCACTTTTTTGAAAAAAATTATGGGTGTAGTTTTCGAGGTTTTTTGTGGTGTAGATTTCAAAATTGGCATCCATTTTGGAATTAAAAACGACAGACGTCACTTTTTGCTAAAAGTCGCGATGGGTGTCGCTTTTGAGGTTTTTGGGGGTGTAGATTTCAGAAATGGCATCCATTTTGAAATTAAAGATGGCGGACGTCACTATTTTGAAAAAGTCGTCATGGGTGTCGTTTAATAGGTTTTTGGGGTGTAGATTTCAAAAATGGCATCCGTTTTGAAATTAAAGATGGCGGACGTCACTATTTTGAAAAAGTCGTCATGGGTGTCGTTTAATAGGTTTTTGGGGGTGTAGATTTCAAAAATGGCATCCATTTTGAAATTAAAGATGGCGGACGTCACTATTTTGAAAAAGTCGTCATGGGTGTCGTTTAATAGGTTTTTGGGGGTGTAGATTTCAAAAATGGCATCCATTTTGAAATTAAAGATGGTGGACGTCACTATTTTTAAAAAGTCGTCATGGGTGTCGTTTAATAGGTTTTTGGGGGTGTAGATTTCAAAACTAGCGTCCATTTTGGAATTAAAGATGGTGGACGTCACTTTTTTGAAAAAATCGTCATGGGTGTAGTTTTCGAGGTTTTTGGGGGTGTAGATTTCAAAAATGACATCTATTTTGGAATTAGAGATAGCAGATGTTGCTTTTTTGAAAAAGTCGTCATAAGTGTTATTTTTTGAGAATTCGGGGGTTTATATTTCAAAATTGGCATTAATTTTGGAATTGAAGATGGTGAACATTACTTCAAAATGGATACCAATTTTGAAATATACACCACCAAAAACCTCTAAAATTACACCCATGACGACTTTTTCAAAAAGTGAGTCCGCTATTTTTTATTTCAAAATGGATGCCTTGTTTACTACGGAAGCCTTAAAATTCTGTTAACTACGGAAGATTTTTCGTGATAAGGTCTATTTGTGACAAAGTTTTCCGTGAAAAAGTTTTTGTGAAAACATTTTTCGTGGTTAAGTACTGACACGGGTTGCCTTATATGTGTCAAGATTACATCTATGAGATTTAAACGTTGTTCCACACCGTAAATATGGATTCCAGACCATTACTGTCGTCACAAATGTGAAGGAACTCATCGAGATATAGGTACATTTCCGATGACAGCTGTCAAACTTAAAAGTGGTTTATCTCCGTCATTATCAATTCTAGACCATTGCTGTCTTAACAAAGGTGAAAGAACTCTTCAAGATCTACATTTCCGATAACAGCTGTCAAACTTGAAACTGAATTATCTCCGTGTATATTAATTCTAGACCATTGTTTTTATGGGGATTGGTTTTATAGAGATCTTCAAGGAAGGCCTATGCCCAGCAGTAGGCGTCTTATTGCTAAAGCGACGACGATGACGAAGGACGACGAGTTAGGGGTAAGATAACTGCGATTCCTGCGTGCAGTAACATTCCAAAGAAAAATTATATCCCAAGATGATCGAGATGTTTTGGTCATCCTACTTGGAAAAGAGACACAATCATCTGATGTGGTATCCTTGTCGGCACGTTTTTCTTTGCCAGTACTCAATCCTGTTTATATGATAAATCCATGCGTCGAACCTTTGACTAAGGAAATCGTACTGTCATTGTCAAGATGTCTTTTTCTTCTTTTTATGTTTTGGCGTCGCATTTTTGTGCATTTGCCAATATCAAGTATTAAGATTGAATAATTTTTAGTAATATTTTATCAAAATAGTCACGTTATAGTCCAATAAAGCCGCGGTAAAGTCCAAACGTAGTCCAAGTCATACTTCACTAAAGTATTGGAGACTTTAATATAGGTTTCTCTCTCACACCCTATTCCAGTTGATAATGACAGATTAATTTATATGACTATTACGCCATCTAGGAAGTTTTGTGAAACTTTTTTTTTGGAAAACGCCTCATTAATATTGCACCACTTTGATATGTGTATAATATGTATTTTGATTCAAATTTTTACTACACACAGTTCTGATTTAATAACCACATGAAAAATGTGCTAAATGTGAATTTTCCACATTTTCAACGACTTTTCATTGGAGCGTAGGCAAACTGCACATTTTCAGTCACATCCCGGCACTCACTAGACGAAATTCACCCGAAAATTATCCGGCGTATTTAATGAGAGGCGGTGCCATGACGTGCTTCCGAAGATTTAATGAATCTTCCACCCGTTGCGAGTTCATTAACGGCCTAGACCGCAAATGCCAGGCTTACGCACACTCCACCAAAGTGAAGCAGAGCAGAGTCAAGCGAAACTGCGTAGTCTATCCCATAATCGCTGAAAACTAGGGTTGCGACGACCTTTGACGAACATAATTACCTAATAGGTTTGCTTTAAAAATATCACTCTTTTCTGGTAAAAGATAATAATAATGCTGAAAATAGGTATTAGTTATGTTTGCGACTTGTGCTTCTTCAATAGGTTTCAACTGGTCCAATCTCTGCGGTTACGGAACGGATTATAGAGTGTTGTATTATGTACTAGTTCAGATAAGTGAAACGTATTGTACCTTTCAATGCGATTTTGCTGCAAGCATAAACATACAGTGCGCAGAACTGCGTATGCGTTTCCGCCAGTACCCCGCCGCGAAGATCGCATTAACATGTTTTTTGTGTTCTGTGTAATACCACAGATTACCTGGAAGAAATCGCTTAAAGCGATAAGGCCGCCAATTAGATACATATTGTTTTGTTTTGTCCTTGTAATCTGTTTTTTATGTAATGTAGTTGTCTAATAAAGTGTTTTTGTTTGTTTGTTTGGTTAGGAATACAGCTTATTTAAGTTTACTATTAATACCTAACCTCACCACACTCCTAAATATCTACTTATCAGCCCAAGTTATCTAGGTATTATTAGGAAATGTCTGATATGGGAGGCCTATGTCCAGCAGTGGACGTCCTACGTCGATGGACGAATGGATGGAAATCCATCGATACCAACTACCACGTTGCTAATAATTTCCTAATAATAACCCTATGACTACCCTACAATACTTTTAAGTAAAGGAATAAGCCCAAGAAAGAATAGTAGAAAGCTAATAATAATTAGTTATGAAATGCGTAGAAGCAGCTACTGAGACAGGGCGTACCTCGCCACGTGGTGACTACAGGTTTTCTAATCAAGCAATAAACATAACTTATACACAAAACAAAACATGAATACGATAAGGCTAAGCTAACATGAACAGCAAATGTTATACATAACCTCAAATGCCACCTGGTCAGGTAGTCGCTGCAGTGGAGTCCTAATTAAATAAAAGCTAATAATTACAATGTCAATCGATATTATTATTTTCACTATAATTTTTTTACAACAGTAGGATATGAAGTTACTAAATCCAAATTTTTACCATTTAGGTACAACAATCGAATTCAGATACTAACAGGAAACCGTAACGTTGATCTAGCAATTTTTGGGGACACAGAGCCTAACCCTTTAAACGTATTACGAAAGATACTTAGCTTTGGAATCAGGCACCAAACCTCAATAATTTAACACTAAGGAACGTCTTTGCTAAGTATGCCAATCTGGCTGAATTTTTGCTTGAATTTGCTTCACTGATGCACCTCCGTACGCCAGCGCCGCGCGCCGACTCGAGGAGAAGAAGGACTCGTCTCCCTGCCACGAGGAGGCCCGCTGCTTCCCACCACTTTTTCTGTCCACGCCCCTTTGTGACTTTCAATATCCGCTATTTATTATTTTCTCCAGTTATTTAATATAAGAAGGTACTCGCGGAAGTGTGTCGTAGCTTGGCAAGTTTGCAAACTAGCGCCATCTGGATGGCGTTTCAATCTAACTAATTTCCATAATTTACAATTTATTTTGTCATTAATTAGTTATGTCATTTAAGATTATAATTTAAGTATTTATATCTAAATTTGAGTCGTTTTATGTATTTATCATTTTAAATCACACGCCTTCGTTGTCGCGCTGGGCCGCGCGACGATCCACTATTTCACACTTGTAAAATATTTTTATAAAAACTTTCATGATGTGTACCTATTCTTCAAAATTTCGCGACCCTTTTTATGCCTCTACTAAACAGAGCGCTTTATAAAGCCTAAGGTAGAAATTTGTCAAGTTCCGCTCGATCACGATTGCACATTGCTTCTCAATAAACAAATATGATTTTTATACATGTCAGAGCCCTTTAGGCGCCTTGAGAACTAAACAAGCTTATTTTAGACTTGCGGCCTACGATACTGCCCAATACCCATTTCAGCTCATCTCCACTCTCTTTTGGTAGAGTTTGGACCTTATGTGACGTAGTACAGGTGCCGGAGAGTAATCGCGAAATATAGGGAAAATTCGTGTTCGGCATATCTGGCAAACGTGCCAGCCAAGATTTATTGCAGAGACCTTTACGAAGGACCGTGGAGCTTGATTCTAAGAACGATCTTTGTTGTTAACGAGAAGTCTCGATCAATGAAATACCATGCTGAACTGTTTGAGCTATTAATGGTTTACTGTTCAACATAGGCTGCCCTCAAAGGGCGATTGAACTATTGACCTGTATTATCCGCCTCGCTGACCCGATGTAAGGAAAACATCGGGTCAATTCTGAAAGTTCATGGTAGTATGTGTATTTTTTTAAATTACTTAATTTCAACTTTCAAGCTATCAGTTACTCATACTACTGAATATTTCTAGTAGTTTTA
This sequence comes from Hypomecis punctinalis, assembly GCA_949316475.1. Lineage (NCBI taxonomy): Eukaryota > Metazoa > Arthropoda > Insecta > Lepidoptera > Geometridae > Hypomecis > Hypomecis punctinalis. Next base: position 18,723,453 of record OX438802.1, read on the forward strand.
TCTTGGATCAGTAAAATGAGGTTACCAATGTGATGTATTAAATGAGGTTTTTTTCACGTACAATAATTAAAGACAAATCATTTCTTTTATAAAGAAGCGCTTTAAAATCTACAAATAAGTACACATTTAAAAAAAACGTGAAAATACCGAGACTGTTATTTCTAGTTATTTAAATAACGTCTCATTTCCAGATTACTATAATGTATATCCACTCGGACTCCGAATTTCATACGTCTATGTATTATATTATAACTATAGATAGTCGTATGTTTGCCATCGAACTATGTTCAGAATTTGTAGTCAACATTCTATCACCACATAATGTATCGCTGAGCACATGACTGCTACATTATTTAGCGCAGCATTACAGCCACAGCTTCTATATTAATGACGGCCGATTAGTTTCGCGATGATTAATCATGTTGTTCCTAAGCCAATAGTTGTGAGGCAACTGTGATGAATTTATACACAGACAGAGGTATTGAGAAGTAGTTTGACTATAAATATGCTTTGGCCATAAGAAACGTCTACAGTCAAATGATTTGAAGATACTTCTGATCTTCCCAAAAACTTTTTACAGATAGAAAACTTAACACTTTCTTTAGTGAACTATGAACCTAGAGCGTTGAGGAACATTCATCGCGGAAAACATGTTCATTTTATTCTATCTAAGTACCTATACTATTTACAATGCTCCGGCAAATTATGCGAAACGTCTAAAACTATTTCGAAAAATTATTGGCAAAAAAATTTGTACTAAGTCCTAAGATTTTCAAGGTTTACTAAAGCATATTTACCACGTCATTTAATTTTACTACCTAGGTAGAAAATATTGTGCTGTCTCCAAGATGTTAATTATTATTGTACATGACCAAATTTAACAGTCGTTTATTTTGTTCCAGATCAAACCTTCAGTTCCAACCAAATCGCCTGCCAAGGTCCTTCAGAAAGCTGGCACGATGCGGGCGGCGGGGCCCCCCTGAGGTCCCGCCCAGAGATGGGCTCGAACATCAGCCAGCACTCCTCCAAGGGGCTTAAAGGCCGCCGAGCTAGATCTAGCGGAGATCTCTGCAATGGAGACACCAAAAGCCAAACCGAGTCTTCAGTATGCGGCTCAGTCGTCGGAGACGTCATGGGCTGGAACAGGTCCCTTCCAAATCACCTGGACGGGAACCGACATCTAGCTGATTACAGTCGAGTGAACAACAACTATGCAGAGTTTGGAACGTACAATAGATGTCATCCGAAAGGCGGAAGAGGCCTGCGCTATCGTGTGAGCAAATCTGGTGAGTTTTTAAACAAAAGCTTTTTTGTTAACTGTTTACTTAATAACTGGTATAGGAAAAGATTGCTTAGCGTGATGTGCTCATAGTTGCTCTAGTTTCATGAGAATGAAAGCTACTTTTAGTATAACAACGGTCGACATTATCAATTAGGTAGACATTTGGGTAGTTTATTAATTACGTTTTGTTTTCGCTTACCCGCAAAATCCAGGAAAATTAACGAGGTGAATAAAATAGCGAAACTTAAAGCGTTAACATAATTTTAATTAAAGTAAAGCATGTCAAGCAATAATTTCTAAAGTTCACCGCGTTGATTTTATAGCTTTTAGCGACAAAAAGGGTCAGGCAGTCGGCTAGAAATTGCGACGAGAAATTAATGGCGCTAGTTACCGCCTTAATTGGTATATCTCAAGGAAAAAGATTAACGTCGTATGCTAGGGACTGCGTAAGATGTTTAAGCAGATTAATTAATTAAAAAAAGTTTAGGATGATAGAGGCAGGGTAGATCTGGCGAAGTAACTTTAGGCGGTTGTGGGTGTAAGTCTATGTAAAAAGGGCCCATATGGATTCAGAAAATGAACCAAGTATTATACATAAATATACATATACATAAATTTAAACTAAATTACTGGATTGTCCTAAATATTACGTACATACTTGTTATGAAAAATCCTACTTCAAACTTCCGTCCATAAGTACATCACAAAAACAATTCAAAATGCACGAGCACTCACATTTCCAGCACGATTTACAATGTACAACAGATATCTTGAAACGATTGAAGCTGAAAAATATCCGTAGCATGCTCATTTGAAAACCGCCACTTGAATTGTAGATGGGCTCGATCTGGCGATACGGCCCGGGCAGAGGCAGATAAAAAATATGAAAAAAATCCTAATGGCCGCGAGGGCCATCGATCATCACTGGCGCAGAATAGGAAAAACAGATAGAAAACTCAAAATGTGGAGAATCACATGTAAAAATTTTGAATGCCAGTGCAGCTGGGCGCTTTCATTTTTGATATCTCTGACAATGCGACTTACGTCTGGTGTAGGTACCCATCGACTTGGCATTTTTTTTTGGTGTACCGGAAATCACATACACTGTAAAAGATTAATAAACACAAATTGTAAATTCGGAAAAGAATATATTAAGGCTATAAGCCTTAGGTTTATTATAGGTTATAGGTTTGTTTTTTTTAAATTGTATTTTACATCAAAAAATAATTTCTGTTATATTTTTCATTTCGTTTTATTTTATTCGTATGCATATTTAGCTCCATATGCACATTTGGCGTGTAGTTTGTAGGAATGAAACAAATTATTCATGTATGTATAATACTCAAATTAAAAAATTAATTATATAAAGTTACTAATTATGTCGAAATGAGTTTTCTCTCTGTTGAATTCTGAGTTTTCAACCCACCTCAGAATTGTTTTGTGAGTAGAAATGGGCCATCACCGTGAGACCACATTATTGTAATAGAATCTTCCGAGGGCCTTATGGGATGCTGCATGAGTATTTTTCTTTTCATCTCTGTTCTCTTTTTACCACTAGTCAAATGATTTTGTCATTAGATACTCGTATCATGTAAATTTTCCGGCCTAACAGGTTAAGAGTAATGTGAATGAGATTTTAATGACACGTTTGAGACAAAGTGATCAGTTTAACGACTTGAAGTATTGTACGTAGTATTTTATGTTCTGGTATCATGTACCGCATTAAGATTACATGTTTTGTAATCTATATCTACCTTATTTTCTACGAGAAGGTATTTAATAAGAAAACTGAAGACAACCCCAAAAAAAATATTTAAAACCAATCATATTAATACTTTAGTCTTTTTAGTTGTCTGCTCTGTTCAGTTACTGCTGAAGCATAAACCAATCCACGAAAGATGATTGGGCCAAACTCACCACACTACGCTGGCCCAATGGGGGACGCTGCATACAAGTCAAGTACGTCAATTGTATTTCGATCCTAAGAGTGTGTGTGAATCAACCAACACGCACTAGTCTTCCATGTGTTACTCTTGTAATACTAATAAATTTTGTCCAAAGTCTAAATAATTATCCAGTCTAGAACAAAAGAATTACAAATAGAAAAAACTAACAACTGGGGGATACGAAAAAGTGCTGTGTACTCATACCTATATACTCATATACTTTTTATTCATAACAGATAAGTGTTACATGTCAACTTAATTAATTTTACAGTATAGTTCATAACTGTTCTTAAGTACTTTAATTTAAAGTAGGTATTCCTGACATTCTTTGTACTTAATATTTTTAGGGTTCCGTACCTCAAACGGAAAAAACGGAACCCTTATAGGATCACTTTGTTGTCCGTCTGTCCGTCTGTGTGTATGTCAAGACTCTTTCTCTCGGGAACGCGTATTTAGAGTTGAAATTTAAACTGTATACGTATATCTATAGTTTCTTGCAGTTGTGTAAAAGAAAAACTTCTCAGTTATCGTATAAAAAAGTTAGAGCCGTTTATGTCGTAAAAAACCGCATATTTTGACACTCACAAAAATCAAAACCTACAGGGTACTTCCCGTTGACATAGAACTATGAAATTTGGCGAGAAGCATTGTCTTAGAGTACACATACAGGAATAAATCTGGAAACTGTACATTTTTATTTACATCACAAAAAATAGGGCCTCAAAATTCACAAAATATGGGTTCAAATTCTAAATGAGTAATCGTATCATGTAAGGTGTCACATAAAAGAACTTCATTGGCACGTGCTAAAACAGGTTTTTAATTATTTTAACAATATGTTTGTACGGAACCCTCAATGTGCGAGCCTGACTCGCACTTGTCCGGTTTTCTTTATCAATAAAAGTGTATTTTACAAACTTTTATTTAACTTGCAATGGATATACCTATGTAAGATCGGATGGAGTCTTGCAAGTTAAATTTGACCAACTTCCCGGTTTCCCATTGAACTGAAATAGTGCATGCACATGTATATCGCGTGACAATGCAATAATATGGTACCATGGAGCTGATCTGATGATGGAGTCGGAAGGTGACCATAGGAACTCCTATACTAAACAATATAGACCCGTCGTGTTTGGGCTCGTTTTACTTGTCTTGGCTAACACTCTGCTACATGCTATCGAGGATATCAAAAACTAAGCTTGTGTTTAAAAACTTTATAATTTATTATACGCCTTGGTGATAAGGGTGGACCTTTCTCGATTATTATATACAGCAAAACGATGTTAGCTGGGCTAGCTAGTAACCAAAAACTTTGCTCTAGAGTTGACTAGTCTAATCGAATGTACTAATATCTCGCCCGACTCAACGTACACGTACACTATTATCTACTTATGTTAGTAACCTAGTTCGAACATAACAGTTTAGCAGGACCTCACGCAGTCGCAGTGACATGTTTTGGCTACCAGCGCTATGACGTCACTGCGTCGTGCCGGGTCAAGGGCAGACCGGGGGTCCGAGGGAGGGTAAAGGTGCGTACAGGTATGCACAAATGGCGTGCAATACAACATTAACTGTAACGGTGCACTTATATTTAATTTCATACTAAAAAGCAGCGAAAAAAATTCGCGCTCGTTAGGCTCCCGTAAATTGCTGTAAATTTCGTTTGCGTACTTTTTGCCTTCTTCCTTTCATAGGAAAAACATGAATAAGTATAGATTATGGGTTGTAAAGGGAGTAACAATATTTATTTCGTACTAAAGGACTCTAAATCTGGGAAGGAGAAACACTGTCGCAGACTATGCGATTTAAAGAGATCTGTACGCTCCTTAACATGGTATATAGAAGAGATATTTTTCTAGTATTCCATTTTAGTCCATTTCTAGCTATGGGTAAAAGAGGTCAGGCTCAGTGGTTCAGTGTTAGATTTAGAGCTCTTGCTCATGTTGCTTGATTCATATCAGTGTTAGTTGTACTGTTATTGTTTCTTAAATTCATGACCATTTTAGTTTGTTTTATTTTTAATTTTTACTTACAATGCAACATGTTTCTGCAATGCTACTGCTTTTGTAGTTATTTTTAATTTTCATTAGCAGTACTAAAATTATTGTTCGTTTAATATAATTATATCGAATATCCAGTTCACTTAGCTAATGATGTCTGGCAATATTTTTTTACTTCCAATATTATAGATACGTAATCAACGTCTGTTTAAATAATTACTCAATAATGACAAACAAATAACTCTTTATTATACACACAAAATAAATCTTACATCAGTGAAATTCTTAAGATAGTGCAACACTTAGCGGCCTTATCGCTGGAAGCGATCTCTTCCAGGTATTTCCTGGTATTTAGTTAGGTATGCAGACAATACAGATATTACCTACTCATGAACTGCTAAATCAAGTTGGACTAAATTTGGCCAACGAACTATTTATCCTATTTACGATAATACAATATTAATTACATCGATAATCTGCTAAATGCATTCATACTATTACATTAGATAAATTAAATGATATGATGTTATGGATGGTCTAGTTTTTTTTTTGTAAGATCGTATACAAAGTCACGAAAAAAGGCGTGATTGTCTATTCATGCTGGTGGTTTTATTCAATGAACTTCATTGCGTACAACTTATAATTTTTGGTTACGTTATAATAAGGACACATCGGGAATAGGGTAAGTCCCGGATAGATGCCGCACTGGGATAGACGCCGCGTTTTCAAAAACTCCAACATGCGTAATTATCTATCACTTCTAATGCAAGTCATAACCTTGTTCTTACCCCGCCCCCCACCGGTCAGGCGTTTGGCAGCGTGTGCGACGACCGTGTGCAACTCTGTGTGACTCGAAAAAAAATTACACGCGGAAATATCCTTCATATTTATAAAGACGTGTTTTCAAAAGGTAAGTATTTTTTTTCTGGTCAATATTTTGTGTTAATTTTTTATAAATGATAAAGTAAGACGTTTATATTGGCTTTTAATGTGCATTTTATAATTTTTGCTGTAAGTATTTTTAAAAGGCATCTATCCTTCCCTAATCGGATAGATGCCTCGTTTTTAGTTGGGATAGATGCCTTTAGAGGCGTATAACCTTCCACCAAGGCATCTATCCTTTACTTGTAAACAGAACAGTACGCACATGAAAATTAATTTGTTGCGGTGTATAAATGCCCAGAAAATATATACAAAACCAGGAGTCAAGCAGCGTGCAAGAAAATGGAATAAAAATTATTTAGAAGCTGCTTTAGCAGCTTTTCATTATACTTTTTAAAGAATTTCCTGAGAGTAAATTTAAATTATTAAAAAAATATATTAAGCTGTTTAATTTTGGTACCTACTCTAATAATAAAAATATGTTTTACTGTCGCTATCTCATTCATTTTTATGTAGTTTTAGATCATTTATAAAGGGCATCTATCCTTTGATTTTATGACATAATATGGTTTTCCAACAAACCCCATAAAGGATAGATGCCCCAACACAAACGTTTAAATATACTTGGATAATAATAAAAAAGTTATGTAATGGCATTGAGAATAAAAGTATTGAGCTATGCTTTTGCGAGACATGAGTATTTACAACGAATATTAGTTGGAATGTGTTTTTTTGGTTGGAGCGTCTATCCTTAACCTTGATACATAGTACGAGTAAGTGCACCTTTCACAATTTATCTATTTACTTTAGCTATATCACAAATATATTATAGATCATTTATACGCATAACTAACTTTTATTATAAATGTATTTCTCAAAGTGGCATCTATCCTCCGGTCTAATTTATCAGGCCAGGCGACTATCCGGGGTGGGGCATGTATCCGTGAAATTTTAGAGGTCTACAAAATTTGTTTTAGTTCCTATTATTCATAGCTTGACTGCTGATTTTTTATACTGAACTGTAGTCTAAAGACCGTACTTTACGAACGCATAACCAGTTTTTAAATCTTGTGGTTATTTATGAAGCTGTGAGCCTTTTTCAAAAAGTGCGGCATCTATCCGGAACTTACCCTAATCAAAGATTCCCGATGCGTTTTTGTTATACTGGGTTTAAAGGGAATGCCCCTGAAACTGGAAGAGATCTTTTGTACCCATAATTATTAACGACTTTAACTATAGAACTATCCCCAAAATTTCGCAAATATACATCAACAGCTTCATACAAAAAGTTCAGTGACTCTCGACAAAATGTATGGAACATTTACACAACTTTAGCACCATTGTTTCACAATGGTAACTACATCATAACAACATGAGTTAACAATAATATTATTGAAACCGAATGTAAGCAGTAACAGTTAAAACTGTCATGTATTGTAATTATATTACACAATGTGCAGAGCTCGACATTACAAACAGAATATTAGGGCATCTGCCAAGAATGAATCAGTTCCTACTTCTTACATATAATCGTACATGTAAAACTGTATGAGGTCACAGTCAAGGGCCTTGTAGCCACCAAATTTCATATTGTTCGCGCAATTTCATGCCAAATCTTAAGAATCACTAAATGTGGAGTTCCATAAAAGTAGAGCATGTGTTTTTTATTACTTTACCGTTATTTTTACCCTTAGAGCGAGGAGTTTTAGATCCGTTTGTACCTATGTTTGTTCACCTGGTTTATATGTATATCTAAACTAAACAACTAATACTAAAGAAATGTCTTTGGAAACGATTTGATTGTACACTGCTTGTAGAAAATATGACGTCACATCAAATAGCATAAAAGATTCCATCTAGAGTACATAAAGTAAAGAATATGATAACCAGTAATATGTTGCTCACTAACATACTAATGAGCAACATATTGCTGGTTATCAAATAAAAAGGCTTGATTAGCGCATTTCAAAAATATTTTCAATGATTCATGACATCACAATTACTTTGATGGATTCAATTGCTTTTGTTAAAGTTAAGTTGGTTTTTTTTTGGGGTATTTAGTGCCTATTTACTCAAAGTTTAAAACTTGTAAATGTGCGAATGAGATAGCTGTGACGCGACTAAAATACCGTTAAGTATATCCTGTTTAATTATTGCATAATTTTGGCACGATTCTCTTTCAGTGCGTTGTAAATTCAACACCATTGTTTCGAGGAAACACATTTGTGAATTTTACGTGAGTGTACTTTGTACTGTTATTAAATTCCCGTTTTACGTTTTACCTATCTGTATTTTATTTTGCAAAGGAATTTCATATTGCTATGTTCTTATTATTCATGTATTTGCTATAAAATGTAATTAATCAATGTGCACTTCGATTAGTAATCAAACGAGGGAAAAACCGGACAAGTGCGAGTCAGGCTCGCACATCGAGGGTTCCGTACAAATCCAGAAAATTTTACAAAATTGGGAAGTAAGTTGTTAAAATTTCTATAGGTACTATAACCATCGACAAAAAGTTTTTTTTTTCGCTTTTCTCGTCATACATCGAAAACTACACATTGTTTAAATAATTGTTTTAGCATGTGCTAATGAAATTCTTTTATATGATACCTTACATGATACGATTTACTTATATTGAATTTTGAACCCATATTTTGTGAATTTGAGGCACTATTTTTTGTGATTTAAATATAAATGGACTGTTTTCAGATTTATTCCTATGTGTGTACTCTGAGACAATGCTTCTCGCCAAATTACATAGTTCTATGTCAACGGTAAGTACCCTGTAGGTTTTGATTTTTGTGAGTGTCGAAATATGAGTTTTTTTACGACATAAACGGCTCTTACTTCTTTAAACGATAACTGAGAAGTTTTTCTTTTACACAACTGCAAGAGTTCATAGATATCAGTATACCATTTAAATTTCAACTCGATATCTTTACGCGTTCCCGAGATAAAGAGTCTTGACATACACACAGACGGACAACAAAGTGATCCTATAAGGGTTCCGTTTTTTCCGTTTGAGGTACGGAACCCTAAAAAGTAAATAAAATGGATCGATATCATTATACCTACCTATTACGACTATTACGTAAAAAGACAAGGCCACACTTGCACATTTTCAAATTCTGTATTAGGGATACATATTTCGAATACTTTTATAATTAGGTTATTTGACATACTCAACTAATTTTAAGAATTTTTAACTATTGTACCCTTGTCATGACCAAGGTACGAAGTTCAAATTATTGTTAGCAAAATTCTATAAGTGCAAACATTATCTTATCATGAACTATGTTGAACGTTTTTGCTAGAGCATAAAATATGAGTATTACTTTTGTATACCATTTCAGCACCTACCTATTTTATTGACCGACGAACCACCGGAGGAGGTAACGATTAACAATTCGACGTGTATATATTTTTTATTATCGGACCACTATGTAAAAAGTTGGTGGTTATAACCACGCATAACTTTTTACATAGTGGTCCGATTTCAATAATTCTTTTTTTATTGGGAAGAGTATACTTCGAAATTGGTCTTATTAAAATTTTATTAAAATCGGCTGAGCTGTTTTTGATAAATCAACAATAATATGAAAAATGCTACATCGATCTGTGCGAAATATTCGTGAATTCTGTACACGGGTGAAGTCGGTCATGCTAATTTTTGCAAAAAATAATCTTGTATATATTGCATTCAGTATATATCTATTACTCCAGCAGCACAGGTACACATTCCCGGATGTCTACCAGTTTGTAATCAGTTTACTATAAAAAACACAAGAAAGCTTTACGAAAAGATTAATGTCCTTACATCGATCATTCGTAGATCCCGTGAACCTTCCTAATTAAAACCAGTTGTGATTATCGCGTAGGTTGTAAAAGAAAAGAAACTAAGCTTCCCCAATCAGTCAGGAACAGAAAAACAACTCTAGATTATTCCTCGCTCTCGTCCCCGATTTGTCTTGCCACCTTGTAATCAGTAAAGAAAATGTACGAGCGCTCTTTCTTATAGACGTCACGTGAGGGAGTCAGGGTGTCAGACAGGGCGGAAGCAAGATAGAAACACCTACATCATGGAAGCCCTTCATTATAAATAGAGCGAGTCTATCGGGTTCAAGCAGACAGATTTTGAGATGTACTCTTCAATCATTTAATTAGCAAGAAACCAAAGAGAATCATATAACCAGAAGCCTGTACCCAGCTGTGCGTCATCAAAACCTAATAATTTTATCAATCTGCTGGACATAGACGTTAAGGACACTAACAAGAGGAAAATGTCCCGCAGTGGGCATACCATAGACTTCCAATAGGATTGATCATAAGCAGCCTTTATTTCAGTCTAACTTTGCGGTTAAAGGCTTTGATGATGAAACATTTTTGATTTAACTATTTTTCAAATATCACACAATCCTAAAATAAAGTTCATCGACAAATGGCGTAGGAAACCATTTTTAGGGCTCCAATCGAATTAAAACTGATTTTTCTATTGCCAAAGTAAAAGCCAGATGTCTACACGAATTTGCTACAAGCTCCTACAGTATCAATGCGTAGACGAATTCCAGATGATATCTCAACCGTATTACCTCTGTTAGCTAAAGTATTCAAATAAAATGTTCCAAAGTCCGAACCCCAAAACCACTACCCCTAGCCACGTCCCAAGACCTTTATTAATCCCAATTTGGCGTGACGCCGGATCTCTTCGACGACGTTGATGTATGGCTAATGCGATTAGGCATTGTTAAGGTATTTTAGTGCCCTTATATGTTTTGTGGGTAAACGGTTCCTTCGCTAAATGATGGCTAAAATGTCCTAAATGGCACGTTAGGGCTTTAATTTGCATCTTAGTCACTATTATCGGTATTCCCATTTGAAATAATAAACGAAGTGCTATTTCAAACGACGGACACTTTCTAGGATATCATTGTACCTCCTCTTGTGACCTAATTTTACTATAGACCAACCCTTGAGGCTCGAAATAGAACAGCTAGATGTCTAGCCGCCTTATGGTAGAGTAACTTTGAAGTATCGTGTTGCTCGTCTTTAGTTTTTTACATGCGAATTAAAATTGTCAAAGAAGTAAAAAGACAAAGACAACGGAAACGGACTAACTACTTCAAAGTTACTCTTCGTTTATTAATAAAGCAGTAGTCGTCTGTCTACTATATTGTGTACAAATACATCCCTGACCGTGAAAAAGGTCTCATTTTATTTGTCATTTTCTTTACAATATAGTAAAGAGTAGGGACTTAGTAACGCCGTAGGATAGTGAGTATCAGAGTTTTTAGCCACTTTGAAGCTTTATTTTAATTAATTGAGCCCGTCAATACTGTAAACTGAAACTTCGTAGACTATGATCCACCTACACTAATATAAAATTACTCTGCAAACTCCTATCTAAATGCCATACTTTTAATTAATCTTCTAAAACATCTTAATCACATTGTTTACCAACTCTTAGTAATTCTACACCTTTAAAAGTTATGAAATTTCGTTACATCAAAATAAATTATTTTCTACAAAATGAACACGGGTAAACTCTGTGACGGATAAGCAGTATCATGTGTCAGAATTTCCTACGTTTCAAAGCGTTCTGACACTTCCAATTCATCCAACGATCTCTATTTAATTACTCTGCCTTAGAACTCGTAGATCTCAAAGTTCGCTCCATTATATAGCTGGGAGCACTTACGGAAACATTAAGTTAATACCATCGGATCCGACTTAACGTAGCACTTCGATATAATCTCGTCGCGAAGATGACTACAGCGTTGTCAAAGAGTAAGGGTGCTCCAGCGATGTAACTGAAAGTAATTGGAGCTTATGCGGTAGACTTGCGATTGGGAGTGCGATTTTGTACAAAAAAATACTAGTAAATTTGGAATTAAAAAAAATAACAATATGGTTATGTGGTGTTAGAGTTTTCAGAAACTTTCTGGCTTATTTTCTGTTCTACTCATATTCTCTGCTGAATCAGTAAAAATGATTTCCAAACCCTAATTTTCACGTAAATAATTATAGATCTGAGTATAACTTATAAATCCTTGAATAGTTGTCGCAAAGTTGTTTTTTATTTTGCACTTATCATCTAAAATACATATAATCATCTAAATATAATATAATAAATATACCATTATGTAATTATAATATATTATAATTATAAGTATAATATATTATACATAATACTGTGATAATATCAATTATCACATATAATCATCTAAAATATTTAACATATAATCGTTAGTTAGCTTAACGTTACGTCATCACAAAACAATTAAAAAATAAACAAAACATATCGAACAAACGCACTTTAAGATTGACAGACACTCACTCTGTCAATCTTAGGTCTTCTAGCAATCTTCTTCTATCAACTCCATCTCACAATACTGTCTTTTACGATTCTTCTTTCTGTGTCCGGGCTGTGGCTCTTTGGAATGACCTTCCAGTGACCATCAGGCGTGCGCAGAACGTTGAATCTTTCAAGACTCAAGTCAAGGAACACTATCTTGCTAAGCAGTTTTAAAAACTGATATTACTTATCGCTTACGTTTTTAACTATCTGTATTTATTTATGTATGTAAGTAGGTTTATTTTTATTGTATGTATTATAAGAAGTATTTGTGTATGCCTATTATTATGTAGTGTATTTTATTGTTTTTGGATATTTATAGCTTTACATTATTCATTTATGTTTACACCACCGTCCACGTCAATTACATGTTTCCACACAGTAGAGGTTGTCTGGAAGAAATCGCTTTTAGCGATAAGACCGCCTTTTGTACCATTCTTCTGTCGTTATTTCTTTTTCTGTTATTTTTTTTACTACTTGTGGTGTCAATAAAGTGTTTTTGTATTGTATTGTATTTAGAAAAATTGGACTATAATTTGCAATAGTAATAATCCTTACTGTTCATTCACCATACAGTAGCGTAGGAAAATAGTTATCGCGTTCCCCATAGTGTGAAATTGCAAGTTTCCCGACGGGCGGTGTCGGAACAGGGTTGCTTTTTATTTGCCTTTCCGACGATGTTTCTTAGATCAAGTTCTTGTTCGGTTCAACTAGAGCTTCACAAAGCGGGATGCTGAACTGTTTTAATTAATTTTGTTTCGTTAACTGCTTTTATAAGGCGTAAGGTACTTTATTTTCTAGTTAAAACTCTGAGTTGATATTCTACTTGACCGTAATTTTGCCTGAGTGGTCACGTTTTTAGTCTTTTGTGTTAATATGTGTAAACATTCATTTTTATTTTAATATACGGACTCTACGAACATGAGTGGAACTGCGTAATATATTCGTTGCAGGTAACAATAATGTTTAATTTTCATTTGAACGGCAACGGTTTTAATTATGATGTTATCGTAGTTGATATTTTTTGTTTTGTATTATTTTACGTGATTGTATTTTTAACCGACATCCAAAAAAGAGGAGGTTCTATGTTCTATGTGTTATTTTTTTGTGTATATTTATCGATAATTTTAGAAATTGTTAACCGAATCGAATTTTTTTTTTTTAATCGAAATGGTATACTCAAACAAACAAACAAACAAACAATATCTTTATTGTACACCATATAACAGATACATTAATTTAGATTTTTTCAGATGTTGTACAATGGCGGCCTTATCGCCTTTGGCGATTTCTACCAGGCAACCTTTGGATGGACTGGAGAAAAATTAAATAATAGGAATACGGTCGGCGGTGTATACATACTGTGACAAATATTATACTTATATATCTTATAAATATACTAATAACGTGTAAAAATACATATAAAATACATAAATACATACATATATATAAATACATAATTTATACCAATTATAACTAGCACAAGGAGAGATAATATTGATAAACTAGATTTTTAAATATAGGGAGGGATTTAGCCTGTCTGATAGCAACAGGCAGTTCGTTCCACAGCAGGACAGCTCGCAAAGTAAAGGATTTGGTGTAGGATAGGTTGGAGTGGGAGGATTGGAATTTTAGTTTCAGCGCACGGGCGGACCTCAAAGAATTGGAGTGACCCTGAATGAATTCAAAGCGTTCTTTGAGGTACACAGGAGTAGAAGGAATGAATAGGATTTTATATAGAAGAAAAAGGATATGACTATTACGGCGAAATCGAATGGGTAACCATTTGAGCTTTTGGCGAAATTCGGAGATGTGGTCATATTTGCGCAGGCCAAATATGAACCGTATGCAAAAGTTCTGTAAACGCTCGAGCTTGTCGAGTTGCTCTTCGGTTAAATCAAGATAGCAGACGTCAGCGTAATCCAATATTGGGAACAGGAGCGATTTCACAAGCGCAGTTTTAGTAGTAATCGGGAGGAAGTTTCGCAGACGTCTAAGTGACGCTGCAGAGCCAAAAAATTTGCGACTTACTTCTGCCAGTTGAGGATGCCAAGATAACTGTCTGTCAATAAGTATGCCTAAATTTTTTACAGTTTGGCTTATAGGTATAACAACTCCGTCGAACATTACTTGCGGGAGATGGAACCAGTCGATTTTGGAAATCATACGGGAGCTTCCGATGATTATAGTCTGGGTTTTTGCCGGATTAACTGTAAGGCCGTATGACTTGCTCCAGTCCCTTATGCGCGCAAGATCACTGTTGGTGACTGCAATCGCCTGATGCAGCTGCCCTAAAGGAGCCTGTGTATAGATTTGCAAGTCATCTGCATAGAGGTGATAGGAAGATGTAAGCTGTTTTGAGATTGAATTAATGAAAATTGCAAAGAGAAGTGGAGATAAAACGCCGCCCTGTGGTACACCGGCAGATATATTACACCAAGAAGAATAGGAGTCATCTATACGTATGCGCTGCCGGCGCCCAAACAGGTAACTACGAAACCAGTCAATTGCCGTTGGAGATACGTTAAGAGAGCGAAGGATTACCAGCAAAATATCAAAATCCACATTATTGAACGCGTTACTAAAATCGAGTAGCGACAATACTGTCAAATTACAATGACCAATGCCATCCCTTATGTCGTCAGTTATTTTCGTAAGAGCAGTCGTAGTGCTATGTCCAGCACGGAAACCGGATTGAAGAGGGTTCAGGAGATTGTTTTTGATAAGGAAGGATGAAAGTTGTTGGTGGACAAGCCGTTCCAATACTTTGGACAAAAAGGAAAGGATGGAGATTGGACGGAAATCTGAGAAAGAATCAGGATTAGACTTTTTGGGAAGTGGTGTGATTTGGGCTTCTTTCCATATAGCTGGAAAAGTGCCCGAGGATATGGAAAAATTAAGGAGGTGCTGGATGACTGGGATGACTTCATCGAGAATGGGCATGATCATCTTCCGACTTATACAATCGGTACCTACAGCGTTAGAAGAAATTGACTGTATGCTCTTCTTAACGTCACAAGCGGAAAATTGATTAAACGTAAAGGATTCATGATCAGGAGGTTGGTGAGATGAAAGATTTTTTATAGTAGCAGCTTTTACTGCTCCCTCAAAATTGGAGGATGCCGAGAAATGCTGGTTCAACAAGTTAATATCTAACTTTTTAGGAATACTATCATCGCGAGATTTACCAACTCCTAAAGATCTGAGAAACTTCCAGACTTTTGCTGGATCACCATTTTCAACGGAGCTATGAATGTGTCGACGTTGTGCGTCCCTACACGCCCTATTGCAGATGTTGCGTAGATTTGTATATTTTTCTTTGCTGACGTCAGTTAGATGGTATTTGAACTTACTCTTGGCTACTAGCTTTTTGTGCATAAGTGTTCGTATTTCGTCAGTTAGCCAAGGAGACGGTGCATGCTTCATTTTGACTTTGCGCAGAGGTGCATGAATATCATATAAACTAGTCAGTATCCGATTGAACTCACTGGTTTTATCGTCCATACTCGTAGCATTTAAGACACCAGACCAATTGAGCTTCTGCGCATCATGACGTAGGTCATCAAGGTTAATACTACCAAAACTGCGCTGCAAAAGAATTTTAGGTTTGACTTTAGGTGGGCGGATTTTGTATGATAGAAAAATAAGGTCATGATGAGAGATATCATCCGCCGCACACTGATCATGTTTAACAACATGATCAGGTGAAGATACGAGCATTATATCAAGAAGAGAAGGAATGCAATTTGGAGGATTGTGAGTAGCACGAAGGGGAAGTATGGTGAGATTAAGAGATGTAGCTAATAGCTCTAATTTTCTTGATCTATGATCTTGCTTAAGTAAGCAAGTATTAAAGTCACCCATGAGTATGGTGTGCTCGTAAGAAGTAGAGCTATTTTCTAATATTTTTTCGAGAGAAGAGAAATAATTGACATCTCGAGAATGTGGATAGTAAACACCTAGGAGTAACTTAGTGTGATGCAGGACGACTTCAATGAGGAGATGTTCACCGGCATCGGAGGGAGGCGGCTGTGCAGACATGCTGACAATGGAGAAAGGAATATGTGTACGGAGATAAATAGCAACACCACCTCCACCCTTACCTGTACGATCATTCCTTATAAGTCGAAAACCTGGCAACGCCACAGAAGATGAAGGGAGAACTGGTTTTAACCATGTCTCGGAAATTAAAATAGCATGAATATTAGGATGTACGAATGACGCGAGTATTTCTGGAAAATGAGCCGTAATACTCTGGGCATTTATGTGAAAGACATTGAAGTTTTTAGGAACGTCACAGACAAGTGACTCAACGGAGTCGGACAAGGAAGGCAAGCTACGGAAGCTATCTGCGCTGTCGCTGTTAGATGTGGAAGATGAACATGTTTGGTATTCATAATCACTATCAGATAACATAAATTATAACTGGTATTAATACAAATATATAATAAATAACTAGATACAATAAATTATTCAATAAATAAATTTTTATAAATAGCAAGCAAACTGTTAGACTATCAAATCGTCCACCTGCCAGTTGTGTTTAGCTGGATAGAAAAAAAAAGATTTAATTTGATACAACTGTAACACTGTGAGGGAAATGAAACAATATGATTATATTATTTACACATGCAGAAATTATGAACGCGATCACTAAAACTTTGTAATAATAGAGGTAGGCAAGCAAAGTTACAAAGAAAACATTTTGCAATCCCTAGAAAATACAAATATTTTGGCAAATGCACACGGCACGAGGTGTCGTAAACGTTGGGAGAAATAAAAAAGTTGTTTTGACTTTTGCTACGTGACAGCAGTGACATGACATTTACAACAATAAACAAATATTACCAAATTATTATGACTACGAGCTCAAGTGTTAATTAAAAATTATTGAAATTTTGCAGAAAAAAAAGGATATATAGCTAAATAAAAATAATACAAACTAATATAGTGGGTACGAGAGAAAAATGCAAACTACCTCATACTTTAAGCAACGCGTTCTAAACAAGAATGTAAACTCAAAGTGAAGAACGGACTGGCCATCATTTCTTCGAACCAGTTTTGTCTCTTCTGGGTCTTGTGCTCACGGAATCCTTTGCGTCGGTAGCTGCTGGTCGGCTGACTGCAGTCTGCGGCTTAGCGGTTGCGGCTGCGCCCACTTTCTTTTGTAAAGCCGCAAGGTCCTCCGAACAATTTATTCTATGCCGAGCACCGTCAGAGCCTATCACGAATATATTGCCCTCCTGGGTCCAACACTTCGTGACTCCTAACTTCTGGCGGGCCTCCAGGAAAATGTCATGTCGGTACTTGGTGAGGAACTCCGACAAAGTGAAGCCGGAACCCTTAAGATTGGTTTTCGATCGCCAGATCTTGTCACGCAGAGCCACATCACGGATCTTGAACAGAATGGGCCGAGGCTTGCTTCCTGAGGCTCGTCCCATTCGCTGACAACGACTTATGTGATCACAAGAAAAACTAGCTAACTTCAACTGCTCCGACATAGTTTTCACAATGACCTTTGCTGTGTCCTCCTTTTGTTCTTCAGGAACCCCATGCAGCAGCAAGATCTTACGGCGTGAATGCATCTCTTGTATGTCAACTTGCTGCGTTAGCATACTAATTTGGGTATGCACAGCCTGGAAGCTTCTTATTACCAAAGCCTTGAGTGCTGCAAGTTCAGCCGCTACACCAGTCAAACTCTCCTCAGGCTGCAGCTGCCCTTGAATAGAGTCAAAGCGCTTGTTAAAAGCTTTGTTCATCTCGCTGAGTGATTGTTGGATGGCGTCCATTGTGATTTAATGAAGAGCAGTCAAAAACTAAAATACTTAATAACTCTGTGCACAGTGTAATATGTCAGAAGAAAACACTTAGTGGCAGGCAGGATACGCTATTACTTGCATTTAAGCATTAATTAGTCACGTAAGTACAGTTTTACTATTTTATATTATTAAATAAACTAGAGCTGTTTTGAAAAACTGTTGTTGTTCTCACACCTACCCACCAAAAAAAAGTGATATACTCCCGAGGTGATCCCATATAAATTTTACAGAAATCGGCTGAGCCGTTTTGACAAATCAACAATAATGTAAACAATTCGAGCGAAATATTTGAATTTGGTACACGAGTGCAATTTTGTCATTGTAGCGAAAAATAATTATGTACAAAATATGGTCCAATCGATTACTACAAAATGAAAATGTTTTAAAATTAAGAAAAACTACATTCAGCTATTCCAGTTTAAGTATTTTAAAGATGTCGTAGTTTTATTTGCTAATAAAAAGTAATGGATTAAAACAGACAAGTATAGAAAAAGTTCCACGTCTTATGAAGTCAAAGAGGTTAAATACGTTGCTAGTACCTTGATGGTACTAGCGAAGTATACATACGTCAGTAGTACCATCAATGGAACTAATCAATGGTACTACTGACAGAAAACCAAAATTACCTATAGTTATTGGCTCAATCTTATTTACGATGTAAGTATATCTTTAGTTTTTTTTCGACCCATTCCGCCACTATGTGTTGAGTCTCGAGCCTCGAGTAAGTCAAAGTAAGTCTCCTTCCCTTATCCGTCTTTTTTGTATAGTATCCAGCCATCGCCCGCATTCATTTCTGCATAAGCTCGTTCCCCTTTTTGGCTGAATACTGAAAATGTGCGACATTTCACGGAATATTCCATAGCTTTAGAATCTTTTCGTGCCTGCATCCATATTCGGAAGGAATACATTATCCCATTGGGATCCAGGAACGACCCTCTTCACGGTCTCGCGATGCGTAATAACTTTATAACACCATGTCGCATGGAGTCAGGTTTCCCGTCTGTTTTACTGTATCATCATCATCATCTGATCAGCCTTAGGACTTACACGCTCCTCTGCTAATACGCGACATCATTACAGCTACAGATGCTTTCACATGAAGAGCTTTGTAACTGTCAGTTTCCATGTAATTTTTCCCTTGTTTATTGACAGAAATACCTATAGAAATAAAAAGGGTTTGGATGCCAGAAATAAAATATTTAGTTAATCGGTTTAAAATATAAATCATTTATTAGTTATACCGATATTTGGTAGGATAGGTGCGAGTGCGGTCCAGCAGAGCTCTATGAGAACAGTGGTAAGGAATTCATAATAAGTACTTAGGTTAAGCATTAAAGCTGTAGAACAAAGGGGTATTTTACTATAATGTAAACGTCGTGAAGGAAAAAGAAACACTCACATACATTACATGTTAGAGTGAGATAGATTAGTTTTTGTATCATATTCCAACACGCCCCCTCAAAAATTAATCTATTTAAAAATCAATTCCTATTTCGATAACGAAATTTTATACAATTAAAATAACACAACACACCTTCCTACCTTGTCTGGGGATACATTCAAATTGGTTCAACATTCGTTGCGCAGGATTGGGGAAAACCCAGAAAAACCCAATCAAACCAATTATTCATCTTAAATATACTGTTTCAGTAACTCTACAATTTAAATATCAAAATGTTATTTATTTATGCATACAGTGAGTTACATAGGCTTCAGTAATTGAAACTACCTTTTCAATAAGGTATAGTATTGTGCTCTGATTCATATTGTTCAAAGAATTCAAACAAATAGTGTGCTTTGATGATTGTTCTAATACACTATCACTATAAATATCATAACAACATAGCTGCTCGTGACATAAACATTTGGATCAGTTCTCAAATGTACTCTTTAAATTGAATCTATGGTCCCTTTCAACTCTCTCAAGTATCGTAGGTACCTTTTTAAAATATGTAGGTATATCAAATAATTGTTATTGTTACCAAATCTGCTGGATGTTTACAACATAGCTTATGTCGGGTTGATTCTACAACGGGCTTTTGTATTATCGTTAGAACTTAAGATGAAATACGTTCCAAATTTGGTGATTCGTCGTTTCGAATTTTCAAAACTTAACCTTTATAAACGATTCATAAATAAAATATTTTTATGTAATTAGAATGTTCACAAAATATTCTAGTAAATGTCGGGAGCAAAAACACAATTGAATAAATTCGGCTCGATAGAAAAAAATCATGAAGTTCCCAAAAAAACGCTCATTTTAACGTTCCCGTAGGTGAAATGAGTCAACTTTATTCAGTAACGAGTAAAGACATGGTTACAAAAATAAATGCACGTTATCTCAACAAGCATACAAAAAAAATCCTGGAATTAGTTTTCACCAAAAATGTACCAGTTTCGAAAAAATCTAATTTAAAATCAATATTCATTATGTTTGGAAGCGCGCACGCTGAGAAACCAGGCATTACCATGACGCCCGACCCCCGCCAGTCTGCCGCAGCGCGTTGTCGAGAGCAGACGTGTACAACTTTTCGGAAACTCCAGTACATCCTGTCGTAAGACTTTTGGGTCAATCAATTATCAAAATTGGTAATAAACACCCCAAAAAATCATCTCGCCCGTACCAGATTGTCGAATTCGAAGAATAATATTTATATTACACGTATATTATGATGGGTATACTTAGTGTCGGTCTACCTGTACCTACGTACTTATTTCATTCACTTTTAGTGCATACATAACCATACCATTTATATGTACATATATTTTATATGTATATTTTTCTTAGGCAAATTATAGGGATGGTAAATATTTTTAACCGACTTCAAATAAGGAGGTTATCAATTCGTATGTAAGTATGTTTTTGTATGCATGTTACGCGATTACTCCGCCAATGATCAACCGATTTTGATGATTTTATTTCTGTGTTTGGTAGATCAACACTCCAGGATTTTAAATTTTATCGCAATCGGGCGAGCTCATCGGAAAATTCAAAAATATTCGAAATATATATATATATCGATTCTAGCAAACTATTTGAATTTTGTAGACGATTGAAATCGGTTATTGGCAAAAATAATTACAGTCATAGTTTTTGGATTCATGACATAAACGTGACATGCCTTTGAGAAACGAAATAATTTTGGAAAGGTACATAATATATGAGAATTTAATATTTATCTAAGCAACATCGAATATAAATATGATGATTTCCAATTTGCCCCACCAAGCTGCCTCACGGGTGGGGCATAGTCCACTGATTCATTTTGAAGTGGAATCTGCCCCACTCGTCACATATTGGTGGGGCAGATTTTACACATACCTACATATTTTAAACCAATGGATTCTTCCCCACCAGACGTGTCGCGCGATTTTGAATAAAATTAGTAATGCAAAGACTGCAACATTTTAAGCATTACAACACCCCACGTGTGACCCCCAGTGTGCGACAACATTCTCGTATTATAGGCTTCCGTAGATGATGACGATGATTACAGTGATGGTAAAAACCAATTTTTGATCGACGAAACGGAGGAGGTACTCAATTCAAAGCGTAGATATATAATATATATTTGTTATGTATAACCACGTATAACGTTTTACATAGTAGGCCGAATTTGTTTTCTTTTATTGGAAAGAGTATACTTCGAAATTTGAATCGGCTGTGCCATTTTTGATAAATCAACAATAATGTGAAAAATGCTACATCGATCCGTGTGAACTATTTGCGAATTCTGTACGCGGTTGAAGTAGGTCATGCCATTTTTTGCAAAAAATATTTATTATCATTTTATTAGATGGTTGTCTACCCGGTAAAAAACTTGTCAATAAATATGTTTCTAAGGTCAATAATCTGGGCTGTGTGCAAGCTTTAACATTCAAACTTTCCTATAATACTTACTCAAAAATGTAATCATTTTAGTTTTATTGACACAAGAAAAAATACGTGTCTGATACTTTTTGATAAATAATCTATCTGACAGACTAATTATATTTATTAGTCATCGTGTCTTTTTCCCATCCTGAAGCCCTGCCTGTGGACAGGTCCACAGGTAGGGCTACCGACAATTGTGTGACATAATTTTGACAGTGACAGATCATGTAGATGTAATTCCCCTCATATCATTCGATGCGTCCTCTTGGTAATTCCCCACGAACGTTTCGATGGTATAAAGATGGGCTATCGACACTTACAAGGGAATCATAACCTACAGGGTACTTCATCTTGATCTAAAACTATGATATTTGGCAAATAACATTGCCTTTGAGTACACAATATACAGTCAAACCTGGATAAGAGAGAGTTGAAAGGACCACCATCTTATTTTCGCTTATTTCGCGGTTCACTCGCAGTTTTTCACTAATCCAGGTTTCTCACTTATCCTGTTTCAATAGTGGCTTCTCTTTCTTATAGAGGTTAAAAAATACGCCTTCATTTGTATGTAGGTATCTACATGCGTGAAGAAAGAAAAATATGTGTAGAATCTGACCCACTAAGGTGGAACGAATGGAGCAGATTCCTCTCAAAAAAGAAAATAGAAGATTGTGCCCCTCTAATGGGGTGGGTTGGTGGGGCAAATTGGAAGTCGTCAATTATAATTATAACAACGAAATATCAAAAGTGTGAGGGGTGTCATATTATTTGAATTTTGTATTTTGGGTACTATGATACATTATTATGTATTTATTTATTATGTAATTAAAAATAAAAAATGGCGTTTTATTTTATGTTGTATAATTTAATATAGTTTGGTACGCGGAACATTCAAGTGCCGTGATATTCATATTTATTGCATTTATTAGTATGATATTTTTCAGGTTGGTAAAAAATTGGCATAATATCGTTATTTATTTTCTCTTGTCCGATATGGGTGGTAAATAATTGGTTTTTATCAAGTTTAGACAGTATTATGTATTTATTTATTATGTAATAAAAAATAAAAAATGGCGTTTTATTTTATGTTGTATAATTTAATATAGTTTGGTACGCGGAACATTCAACTGCCGTGATATTCATATTTATTGCATTTATTGGTATGATATTTTTCAGGTTGGTAAAAAATTGGCATAATATCGTTATTTATTTTCTCTTGTCCGATATGGGTGGTAAATAATTGGTTTTTATCAAATTTAGTCCATAATTTCATTATATTGGTTATAAAATTCTAAGCAAATATTGTTATTTATCGTTATTTTGGAATAACCTATACTTATTACAAAAATATTATACGGAACAAAGCGCATGAACGCGCCTGAGCTAGAAATCATTTGCGAATGTAATTATAATATTATCTTCATAGGCACGACTTGCCCTTACACAGATTACTACGAAGTAATCGAGATCGCGCGCGTTTAGCTAAGCTGGTCAGACCTCCCTAGCCGCGCGGGGACCTTCCCCTGCTTCACCCCCTCAAAAACCGCTCAACGCTGATACCAAGTCGCCTTAAACCCTTTAAATTAACTTTGATATATCGATACCAACACCGACGGCACTGACGCTCATTTATGTAGGTTTGTGTATTCATGGTTGAAATTTCCAAATAGTGTAATAAATATTTTAATTTAAATATGTATTCTGGTCTAATTTGATTTGATTATTAGACCATTCAACCTTCAAATCCAAGAAAAATAGGTTAATGTTGTTTAATGCATCATTTGAGTCTAGTATTTATTTTTACTAGTGAAAAATTTCTGAATTTAATCTTTTATCACTTTTGTTTAAAGCAGCTTTTGATACCGAACTAATATCAATGTAAAGAACAACAAAAATATATTTGTAATCGTAATCAATTATATCTGAAAGCCTTTATCAATTCATCATATACAGCACTTTCGACCATTAGGAATCAAAAACAAGCTTCGTGCGAATTATTTCATAATATATCTCTTACTTTGTTTCGCAAACAGATGAATGTGTAGTTTGCTTCATAATTCGCTATAAAAATTTAATTTCTTATTTAGTTTTTATATCCTTGAAGATGACAAGGTCAGAATCAGGTCGATTTATAAAGTTATTATCAAAATATAATACAATTGCAAAATATCAGTTTTAGCAACTGAGGCTCCAAGACATACTTTTTGCATAAAGTCTTGTTTTCGTTTAAAGAAAATACAATTCTAAAACATATCTATATTCGGTGGAAAATATGAAAATATTTTTTCTGATGCTGATTGTATCGTAATTAACTTTGAATCAGTAATTTAGATGTGCTATAATACTGCATATATCAATATGATCATCGTATAGAATTTATTGTTAAATATTCTTGATCACATCTAGCAGCAATAAATATAAATATAGTTTTCTGAACTCATCATTGTTACGTAAAATACACCATAAAGATGCCATTGCACATTTTAATTACGTACATGTTCATTTTTATCTAAGGAATTATACAATTTCCTTTTTATATAATTTACCCACATATTACACAGCAGCGAAATACATGTATTATAACAACAATTGTGCATTCAACAGTTCAAATAAAACACATTATGTGTTTCAATATATTTGTAAAACACAGAGGACACATTTTGTTCCTCTCAGTCCTTTCCTTTAATCATTTTAACTCTATAATTTTATTTATTATATCAAGCTCTTGTCAATTATGTCCAATGTATTTATTTATATTATTTATTATTCAAATGAATATTCTGTTTGCTCATCTGTTTTAAGTTTTACAGATTTATTAGGTGGTGAACCTAATCTAGCGGAAATATATCTGGAATTTTCAGCAAAAATTCCTTCAGATCGTAACGATCTACCAGATAAGAGCTAATTGTCTCTCATCCATTTCCTGGTTCTATAGAGTTCACTCTATTGACCACTGGCTTTATAAACCTTTCGTTTACCACATCTCACACCTTGTATTCATTCGGTTCATACTAATTTAGTGTACTTACTTACAATATCTCTTGACTTCAATAAATTAATAAAAATAAATTCATTAAACTTAATAAATTGGTCATTTAAACAAAAAAAATAGTCTTCAATAGAATAGAAGTCAAGATTTAAGTACATTATTTTATGATTACATTTTTTTTTTGTGTATAGCTGGTTACATATACCAATAAAGTCATTGTATCATTGCACCACTAATAAAATTAGCATCAACAATAACAACAACGAAATCGATACCAATAAACCATAGAATAACACCAATAAAGTCTATGTACCATTGCACCACTAATAAAATTAGCATCAACAGTAACGACAATATTGTTAACAATAAATCAAAGTAATCGGCCAAGATAACTTTCACTGATTTTTCGTCAAACTTGGTTCCATCGTTAAAATTTTAATTTTGAACCGAATAATACTGCCGCCAGATGCGACTAAATTTATAATTTATTGGTGTGTTAGCGACGCACAAAATGCGTTATTCAGTGCTTTGTAGGGCTCAACATCTTAGTTTCAGAAGCAGTTGTCACTGACTTCACCTAGATTATTTTCCGAGACCTTACTTCTGAACGTTTCATACAATACGTTCTTTATTCTCCGTACGTAATACGTACTATTTATCATACCATTTATTTGTCAGTATGATGCACTGTTTAGTGGTAGCCAAATACCCGCTATAATATTGCAAACAGAACTAACTCATTATCATTATCAATTATTCATTTGACAAACTCAACACCATTATTTACACCATTGACAATTTTTAACTTTAAATTATATTGAACTTAGCAAAATAATTTCGGAAATATCGGAAGGACTATAGATCACATAACTGTATGCAAGTCAAATAGAGGGTGTTTTATATTAAACCTCTTTGATCGGTTACATTATTAATTCACCATTAATACGTATATACTTTGCAAAGTTTATCATTCCGTCGAATTTATCGTATTCGCTCTCAATCAGTGAAGATTACTTTGCTTTTTAACATAATTTGCTTTGCCAATGTGGATTAATATCCAACAATTTGGCCATTTTTATCATTTACGCCTCTATTTAATGAGCTATCAAAGTATAAAAGCAAATATCTCAACTGAGTTATGCCCGATCAAAATACGTGTTCAAAAACTCACCCATTTCCATCGCTTTACCTTTTGCGTTTTATGTACCTGTTCCCCGCCAGGTTTGCCAAAATGACTGTCATTGTCATACCGGTCTGCTGCTGTCTATTTCATCTAAGTGGGATTTCTGGACGATACAAAACGTCCTGTAGCATTCTCTTAGCACGATCTTGGGCGTCATCACTTGAAGTGTATAACTTGAAGTGTTACTTTCATTATCGTCATATGTTCGGGTTTTGTGTCAACATTCCGTGAATATTTGTAATTTTTACTTTTGATCATCAACCCTGATACAAAAAGTTTATTTGTACTTATAAGCTTGCGCATTCAATTGCTTTAGAAAACTTCATTGGCTCGTTTTCTTTTTGACTCTTCCGTCGCAAATAATAGCAAGCTAGACACTTTTTTCTTTTATTTTGTACTCCATCAATATTCCAAGTTCGCAAATTAGAATTTACAGGTTTATGTTTCTGCGTCGTATGTATAATTTGTTTACAGCTTATCCTGGAGAATATTCATCGAGATTTTCAGAAAACTCTGGTCATCGTCTTTTCCGCATTCGTTTTATACCATCCATTTTCCATCTACGTGACGATTTTATTTAAGTCGGGGATGTCTCCTCAAGCTAGCTTCTCAATGACTATTGCCATTTGCCATATATCACAGCATCATAATTTACTCTTCGGTAGCCTCATAGATAGTGAACTTATCTGCTTCGTCTAGTTTGCAGTTGCTGCAGCAGTATTCGAAACGAGTTCATTAAACATTTCGAAATGTTTGATGAAGGGGCTCATCTTCTTGTAGATCATCTCCCAATTAATCGCTTTGGTCAGCACGTTTACTTCTTACACAGAATTAGCTCAAATATATATGGACTGTGAGTGATGTCCTTTTCTTAGAGCCATCAATACTTCTTCCAACATAAATTGCGTCCAATTTTGAGAAAATATTCGCAATTATTACTTCACTTGCGAATCCAAGCAGAGAGTCAGCCACGATAAAATCCTTTGTGGCTCTCTGTTTTCTGTGCGTCTCTTGATCACATGAAGCACATAGTTCTTTCACTGCACTGTATTTTGTCCACATATCAAACAGTTTGATGTGATACTTTAATTGTGAATTTTCTATGAATATCAATTCACTAAAAGTTACTTTACAAACACAGAACGTTCATATTAGTAAAGTCCGCATCGATTTTAGTTTTATTATTTTTATGGCACATCAAGTCACTTTATTAAAACTTTAAGTATTTTATAGTGACTGGGCCCATAACCAAAAGGGTTTGGATGCCAGAAATAAAATATTTAGTTAATCGGTTTAAAATATAAATCATTTATTTACCGATATTTGGTAGGATAGGTGCGAGTGCGGTCCAGCAGAGCTCTATGAGAACAGTGGTAAGGAATTCATAATAAGTAGGTTAAGCATTAAAGCTGTAGAACAAAGGGGTATTTTACTATAATGTAAACGTCGTGAAGGAAAGAGAAACACTCACATACATTACATGTTAGAGTGAGATAGATTAGTTTTTGTATCATATTCCAACAAAATATAGAAACATTTTTTAGATCTCTCCTGTTTTATAGAAATATATCAAAAAAAAACTTTACGAGACGCATTTTTTTAAATTTAAAGAAAATTTCAAATTCAACCTACTCAAACTTCCAAATGTACAACCGAGCTAGCTATGACAGCCATAAGCGACGGCTAAAAGATGCGGTAACAGTGTGACTTAGCCGTTTTGTCATTAGGTCAAACGTTTTCATAATAAATTAAGCTACTTACTAAGCCTGCAGCACTCATTTGTTATTTCATGTGCTCACTAGCCGCACGACTACGCTGCCACAGCGACACAACTGCACAGAGCAAAACCGCCAAGTTAGGCTTAATAGGCGTACCATTTTCATGGTATATTTGCAACTTATCGTCATATCTTCATATCTATAGCGTTAAAAAAGGTAAATACACTCATCATAATGAACAACTTTCACAATAGGACTAGACTGGAATCACAATACTTCCATCATCCAGCCATATGACGTCCACTGCTGGACATAGGCTTTCCCTATGGATCTCCAATAAGACCGTTTGAAAGCGGCTTGCATCCAGCGTGATCCTGCGGTCTTGATGAGATCATCTGTCCACCTCGTAGGTAGACGTCCTACGCTTGCCGTTACATGGTCTCCACTCGAGAACTTTTCAACCCCACCTGTCATCAGTCCTCCGAGCTATGTGCCCTGCCCACAGCCATTTCAACTTGCCAATCCGCTGGGCTATATCGGTAGTTTTGGTTCTTCTACGGATCTCCTAATTCCTGATTCGAATTTAGAGAAATTCCGAGCATAGCCCTCTCAATAGCTCGTTGGGAATCACAATACTTAAAACACAAACCTATTCGAAATCTACATTTTATCAAAAATCGATCCGTTTCTGTAAAACAGCTGATTTAGCCTCGATTGGCGTTATTACCTATAAAACGTGCAAATGTTTTGAAAAGATTTTAATTAACGTCAACACAGACCGATGACAGAATACCGATTCACATTTTCCGTAACGAGCAACGTAATAAGGAGACTTCTGTTTGAATGACAGTTCCAGAAGGAACTTTAATTTTTCGTAGAAGAGCGAAGCGGAGAAGGAAAGTGAGGAAAGCTGGCCCCATCACCATGTGGGATATATAGCCAGGAAAAGAGAGAGGTATAAGAGCAAAGTCATTAAAGATCTGTGACGATTTTCAAGAATGGAGAGATTATGAGGGTTTTTTTTTTAATATTTTCATCTTTTGACTTTCTGTAGGTAGGTAAAATTTTTAACGGTAAAGTAAAAAAGTCACAGATGTAGTGTCGACATAATTTGGTATCCTAATTTGATCATACAAGAAGTTACACATGTAGTGTAAAAAAAATAAAGTTTTAATTTGGAATCAAAGTCACCAAAGTAAATCAAGAACCTCTTCATTAATATTGTCAAACTCTTTATAAAGCTCGTGTTAACATGTCTTTTTCAGTGCAAGAGCAGCTCCCAAAAGATTTTTGAACTTATTTACCAACTCACATCGGCATGTGCACTATCCACCAAGCTCTGACTTATTTTGCACTTCCTATTTTATCCGTCAAAAAAATTGAGATTAAAAAAGTATCCTTATTAACAAGCAGAAAAACCAACTTAATAATACCCTCGCAGAGTGTAGGTACATCTCCCAAGTTTTCTAATAACATTTTACTTCAAAACACAAAAGTAAGCATAAACTTGCTGCTACACACACAAGTGGCCCGGCATGAATCGGCACTGCCGGGCGGTAAAATAAAAAATGTATAATGATATGTAGATGAATGTTCTAAAAGCGTCTAGGTTTAAGGTCGTAGTTTAAGCGTTTCGAATCCTCATTCCTCATACGAACAGCCAGAATGTGGAACGCTTTGCATGGGTCTGTCTTCCCGCTTAAGTACAACGTGGGTGTCTTCAAATCCCGAGTAAATAGGTATCTTCTAGGTAAGCGTGCTACATCGTAGACCGCATATCTGCTCAACATCAGGCAGTATGTAGTCAAACGCAAACCTACAAGGAATAAAAAAAAGGTTGTCACAAAAATCAATCTGCTCGGTAACTGCCGATTTAAGCCAATCGGTTTGCGATGCCGCGACGGAGAAAGACGCGCGAAGGTCGAATAAAAACTGATTTGTGGCGATCGGACTATAGTTCTTAAACTAGCCAATCGACACAAATCGAATGATGACGAACAAGTGTAGTAATAGTAAAAATTGTTTCAGGTCAGCTTTATTTGGTAAATTCCTCCGAATCGACTGTGCCGGCTTACTCATGTGTGTAGCAATCCTAACGAACGCAAAATAGCAGCAAAAGTTACGTTATCTGAATTTTCGTACCAACCGTGATGAAATGCAAAACTTAAAAATATTCCTCCTTGCTAAACAAACTTCTGAAAACATAATTTTACGCGACACGAAGTAGTAAATCACTCACTATTCAAGGTGAGTTAGCCTGTATGCAGGGTTTTCTAAGTGCCTTTGCGCACTAACCCTAACATTTTTTTAAATTTATAGCTACTAATTACTATTATACTAATCATCGTAAATTAATGAAAACTGGTTTTATGAAGTAAAATTCCATTTTCAAATTCTTCTGTTAAATTAATAGATAACAAAACTTTATTATATTTATAACATATATGCTCGTAAAGTGGCTGTAATTACACGAATTTCAATATCGTAATGTATTTCATTACGCAATTGTGCGTTATTGTAATGTAAAACGCACGAGTTTTTTTTTTTAATAAAGTAACATGCACGGATTTTTAAGATGCTCCGTCTAAAAATGAACGATACTTTTTAAAATCTTAGCAAAGAGTTTTTATGTCAGAAAAGTGGTCAATATTCTGGCAACGTAACAATCACTTTTAAAAAATGTTCTGTATAACTGCTTTAACAAGTAATTAAAAATTTATTCGTTTGAAAATCAAACTTTTATTAATTTGTCAAAGTTTTATTAATTTCCTCGCAAATATGTTATAAAACGTCGTATGACATACGTGCGCTTTGAAAATTACAGCCTCTGCTTCCTTATAGCAATATCGCCTCGGCTGTAATTTTCAACTTACCGCACTTATATCATAATGTACTATTAAATATTAACTAGGGAATTAGGTATCTCTAAACGAGTTATTGTTGTGAAATGCTAGGTAGGTACACATTTTTTGTAAAATCAGAAGTAAGTAAGGTACTCTAAGCTACAAACGTGCGAATGAGATAGCAGTAGCGCGATGAAAAGACCGTTAAACCCTGCCTTTCACGGTACACGACAAGACTTTGAAATTAATCTTCTTAAAACATCATTTAGGCCCGGGAGCACCGGGAAAATGCTGGATTTAATCAAGTTTAATTACGGAACATTGTTATGTAATGAGCATACGTAATGTTTCAAATGTTTCTGTCTAAATAACATAATCTGCAAAATAATCTGTGTGTAATTTATAAACAAAATTTCAACGTTCTGTAGAACAAGGAAGTACCTTTATTCGCACAGGTTAACGCCGACGCCATTGATATCGTAGGTAAACTGGCATTTTTTGTAACTTTTTCATACATTAAATGCACAGAGCATGTATTAACTGTGATTAAATAAATAAAGAATTAATGTAGAAAAAAGTTAAAAGGTTCGTTTTAAACAAGTAATTGCTGATGACTTCAATACCAAGACATCTATTAAAAACATACCGCATATTAAGAGCAACCTGAATATGGGGATAGTGTGAATTATTTAATAACTTTACCTTAGCAAAAACACTTTTGAAAACTATTTAAACGACCACGGCCTACAATTTACAATACATGTCGTCCAAGCTATAGGGTGAATGTTTGAAATGTTTACTGCGTATAAAAATCATTACTATAATTAGTCCGTCAGTTAGATTATTGAAAAATAATGCACGTGTATTTTTTCTTTTGTCAATCAAACAATTAGTGACAAAGATAAACCTTGTCAATGTTTGGAAGTGGGGGCTCGCGATGGCACTAGCCGGTACATTTGATAGAGGCTAGTGACGTCACGCGGAACTTTGACGGGCTATATCTTCATCAATTTTTGTTAAATTGACATATGAAAAAATACGTGCCTAATATTTTTGACAATCAATTTGACGGACTAATTATATTTTTTTGTAAACAAGCCTATTCCACCTACGGTCAGCTGGTCACCCATCCAAAAACTGACCACGCCGAACGTTGCCTAACTTCGATGATCGCTAAAAAACACCTATTCATTCTACGCTATGATCGATACTAATAAAATGATAACTTTATATTTTTTTTATTTTTACATTGTTGGAAAACAAACAGCTTTAATAAACAAACTATAGAAAAAAATAACTTAAATAAGTAAACCTTAAAGTTTCCACTTGTAGCAATAGAGATGAAGATTAAAGCCTTCTTAACAACAGATTACTTTATACCTATACATAAAAGATAATAATAAACTTAGTGTACAAACATATAAGATAAGATTATATAAAAAGTAGTGAAAAAAAAACAGAACAGCGAAAATACAATAATAATAATAACAAAGAAAAATATAAAAAAGAATAATTATGATTATAAGGATAACAACAAGCTCTACTGAGTTTATTTTTTCTAGGGATGAGTGTGATGACGGTAAATTATATCAAAGTTACGTCGTTCGTCACACAAGTTTTGACAGAGGGAAACGCTCTTGGTAAACTTGCAAACGGTTTAGTCGTAATTACAGAGGTCTTCAAAGCGTCACAGGCGCTAGTTACATAATTTTGCTTTTAACGTTATAATAGAGTACAAGCAAATGTATCTTTAACTAGTTTTTACCCGCGGCTTCGCCCGCATACGCAATATATCATTATAATTTATAGCCTATGTGTTATTCTGATATATAAGCAAAGTTTGCAAAGTTTCATCTCAATGCGTTCAGTAGTTTTTGCGTGAAAGAGTAACAAACATCCATCCACCCATCCACCCATCCATCCATCCATCCATCCATCCATCCATCCACCCATCCACCCATCCATCCATCCATCCATCCATCCATCCATCCTCACAAACTTTCGCGTTTATAATATTAGTAGGATAAATTATGTTATTCTGATATTATAAGCTATATTATTGCAAAGTTTCATCTCAATCCGTTCAGTAGTTTTTGCGTGAAAGAGTAACAAACATCCATCCATCCATCCATCCTCATAAACTTTCGCGTTTATAATATTAGTAGGATATTTAATATAACAATATATAACAATATCTTTATTGTACACCAAATAACATAAATATACACTAGTAGTCCGCCCCGGACTTGGACCTCGCGCCATTCCTATTTTATTCCTGGGATTAAAAAAAATGTAACAATATTTGTATGAAAGTTGAAAGACAAGATAAAATAGTCATCCGCAACTCCCGCAGAAAGTGGCGCCGTTTTGCCTCTTTTTACCACAGCCCTTGTATCTTCGCAACCACTGAACAAAAGATTTGAGCTCATATTCGAACTTAAAAATTCTATAAATATAAACCATAAGAGTAGCTATTTACAAATTAAGTGATAAGTGAGGGATAAGTGTGTATGAAACATCAGCTGTTCTGTTACACAGGGTTATTTCTAATCAATTAGCATCCTTTTAGGGGCTTATCATGTACATCAAAATTAACAACTTTTGTTCTGCGACCTTTGTCAAAACTCAAAAAAAATGTTGTTCCACAGAAAAATATCTTTTCTCCCGCGACAAAATATATGGAACAGCAGATTTTTTTTTGAGTTTTGACAAAAGTTGCAGAACAAAAGTTGTTGGTTTTGATGTACAAAATAAGCCTCTAAAAGGATGCTTATTGATTAGTAATAACCCTGTTTATTGTCGATACAAAATATATGAATAATTGATTGCATTACCCTAATCATTTCTTAGTCCCATATTAAATATTGAGGTAGTACAAACAAGTACAAAAAACAAACATGTTTATTTATAGCTCCATTTAAAATTAGGCGTTAAACATAAGTACAGTTCAAAAAAATCTGTTTTTTCTGCACTTTCATTTGCACATACATACGAAACAATTTTTATGACATACCTACTGCAAGCGCAAAGTAAAACATCTATGAGGTGAACTAACTAATTGATGAAAACCATAAGAACAAATTAGAAGCCAGCTGGCAACGGTTTGCTACATGATGATGATACGATAATTATTTTAATTTCTTCTCTTACTCTATTCGCACATTCATCACGATTTAAATATCCCATTTGCAAATGATCGTTAGGTGGATTCTATTTATAATCGTTGAGCAAACAATGAGGCTCTTTAGATCTTAGTACGGTCGTTTCCACGGTTTCTCAAACAAAACACGCCTTGTCTTGTTTGGTTACACTCGATGACAGAAGTGTTTTGAGATTCTCTACCTAAGGTTAAAGGTACTAAATCGATCATTTGTATTGCAACATGTGACATTCACAAGCGGTTTTTAATTAACATGTAAAAATACAGTCATTCATTCATCTCGTGTCAATAACTAGACAATTGCTTTTTTTTTTTTTTTTTATTTATTTATTTATTTTTTTATACTGTATACAAATTATTTACATGGTTTAGATGTTTTGGGACCAGTATCTGGCGACCTCTACCGCGTCCTCGGTGACCAGGTTCAAGCCTTTCTGTGTGCATTGTTTTGGGCAAAGCGGGCAAACTAAAAGGTGTGCCATGGTTTGGATGGCAGCACCACATTCACATTGTTCCTGGTCTTCAAAGCCCCATCTGACCATATTCTCTTTGCAGCAAAAATACAGTGAGCCGTGGAGGTCGTGCATTTGAATCCTGATGAAAATGAGTTCATTAGAATTCCTGTACGGATTTTCACATCACTGTTTTCTCGGTGAAGAAAAATATCATGAGAAAAAAACATACGTATGTAGAAATTCGATGTCGTAACTGTGTGAATACTGAGTATCCACCAACTCAAACTAGGCCAGCGTGATGGATAAGGCCCAATCGTCCTTTGTGAGTAGGCCTATATGCAGCAGGGTACTATTAATAGACCGCTAAAGTATTGTGCCACACCAAATTACCGGGAATAATTAGATGGCCGCGCTTGATTCAGGTGTGCGCGTTTTTGATCAACTGAAATATTTTTGTTACAACTTGTATATTTGTATCAGTGGCGTTTTCATTTACTTGTTAGCAACATCCGGGGTGTGCCCTTACCATCAGTTTCAGCGTTTTAATAGTTACCATCCATTGTGTGATGAGACGTGGAAAATTCTCGCCTGATGTTTAGCGTCACGCATGCCCATAACAAATGAGCGTCACCCAGTTTTTTTTATTCTTTAGGTTACTCAAGTAAATTCACAAATTTACCCAATGTTCCCCTAATCCAGGGCCAATATAACAGCGGATAACACGACTAAACTCCGTTTAAGGATATTACTCCTCCCATTAACGCCAGCTTTGTATTCCAGTTGGTGGAAAATCTAATCGCCGCAGCAATATTCCCATTACCGTCTTTCTGTCGGTTCATTTTTACATTTTCGGATAACCAACCACCATAAAAACGTGCGTGATTTGGCAGTTAAATTATAATAATGTTTTGAAGACGGCTGTACCCTTTTGCAGACAGCGGGGCGTCTCTATTGTCACCCTCATCACGTGCTGAGATTTGGAATTTTGGCCTCCCCCATTGAGGTTGCTTAGATTTTATTGTTTCTCTCTCACCTAGTATCAAAACTTATCTATCTAAACGCCATGGTGACCTGGGTACGTAGTATTATTATATTTTCTTTGACCTGGGTGCGAGAATGCTAAGCTTCGGACCATGAGGTCGAGGGCTTAAATCCCAGTTCCGTATCAATGAATTCTTTTAAATATAGGAATGGATTTGGTTACTACTGGGTTTTTAGCAAAAGAAAATATTGTTAGAAAACCTGCATAATTATGGGGAAGGAATACGATGCAATATGTGAAAGCATTAGACCGGAATTGGGTCAACGTGGTGGATATGGCTCGACCACCCAAACAGTGAACCATTAAGGCTGGTACAGCTCAGTACAGTTCCCATTTTGTACTATTATGGTGACGTATCTAGGTTAGGCCAAAATCAATAAAAAGCTAGCTTGGTGAGATATGGACAATTTACCATTCAACTTTTTCTTACTCTAAGTCGATCAAAAATAGAGACGCTGATCTTTTCACTAAGGTATTCAAAGAACTTATCTACGCAATGATCATAGGTCTACATTCTATTCAGCGAATCGTGTGTACTTTGTAAGTTTCTTGATCAAGGACAAAACTTTCCGCCCACTTCAATCAGTTGGTAAAGCAACTCAAGTCTGAAAGCCTAACACTCTTCGAAAGGGATGCCAGATGGGGAAACTAAAATGTTGGGCCAAAATTTTCTAATATTCGGGATTTTCGGATGTTATTGTAAATAAATATTAAAAATAAAAATGTTACCTTCTATCATATTTCCCGTTACAGAAAAAAAGAAACGAATACAATTCGTACAGAAGGGATAAGCGAAATTATTTTAAAACTGCCCAGCAATTTTCCTGATATTTTAATAGAAGAGACCTCACTACCACTCTTACACCGTTTAAATTCTCTCAATTTTTCACTATTTATTGGTTCTATATTTCTGATTCATGCTGCAAGAGATTAATAATTTTAGTCTTGTCAAGGTTAGAGTTCAAAGAAAAAAAGGAAGTATCTTCTAAGTCTATATATTGGATTATTTTCTTCTTTCATTCCTTGAACTCACCATGATGAGGATTATTTAGTCAAAAATGGACTTATGTGTGCCAAAAAAAGTTGTTTATTTTATTTTTTCATAAATCTGGATATCATATTAAATCTTGGCAAATTGCGACTTACTGGCATCCCCAGCTAAATAATTATATGAATTTTTCATCATCATTCATACTCAATCAAAGCATCGCCCACTAAAGGTTCCTGTGTTGTGTGTGACACTAAAACATTAGTGGCCACTGCGCCACGAGGGTTGTCTTGTCGGGACCCCGGACAACACAACACCGGGACAATCCTAGCGATTCCTGGCCTACTGGCAACCCCAGCTCTCGGCCTAATCCCGACGCTCGTACAATCACGCTGGCCGGTCAAATTAGATAAGTTTTAGATTGTTTCGCGTCATTTCTTAGTTGAAACGAACTTCAATTCGAGTTTAACTCAGTTACAAGGGCGGCTCTTAGTTTTATTGTTTCTGAAAATCACTTCCACTTGTTTCAGTAAATTGTTGTTTGTAGAAATGATTGATATATTTAGAAGCCGCGTATCTTGTCAAGAGATTGGGCAAAAGATATTTAAATTTATTTCTAGATCAGTTAAAACACCTTCGAATCAATTTAAGTTCTAATAAAGAACAATAAGTAATTTTGTACGAACAGTTGACGGTGTTGGTTTTTCACTGTCATTCTATTATTTCAGCTAACGTACAGCGTATTGATACTTACTCGTATACAGGCTTATACAGCATACTATAATACTAAGTACTAGTAGTATAAAAAATGAGCTTATAGTAATACACGGTCAGGTCATAAATTCTGTCACATGTTTAATATAAAATAATTGAAACAACTTTATTCGTTATGTAGCCATTTATATACCAAAATAAACTTAACAAAACATAGATTCTTATGACAATAAAGTTTATTCAAAATGACCTCCGTGATTTTGAATACAGGCCTTCAATCTGCGCGGCCAGTCGTCTATCGCAGCACGAACGAGGTCCATGTCAATATCGGCGCCGCCAGCCAGTCTTGTGTGCTCTTCGCTCTATGAGCTGGCGCCGAATTTTGTTGGAATACCCAGTGCTTGTTATTGAACATGGTATGAGAAACAGGTTCCACAAGATTCGTCAGGACTGTATTTTGATACACAACTGCATTCGTTTTTACACCTTTCTCACAAAAATGTACCTCTGTTAAGCCCCAATAAGAAACTCCCAACCATACCATAAGCGAGGATGGAAAATGACCTCGTTGGACACGCGGAATACAGTTGCTCGCTTCTTCACTACTGTGTGCGTATACCTTATAATTTTGTTTGTTGTAGCTCTCTTCTACGGTAAAAATTTTTTCGTCCGAAAAAAGAATTTCCCGATATTTTTTTCCCGCGTACCGCTTCAACAAAGCGCGGCATCTCTTCAGTCTCAGGTCCATTAGACGAGCATTTAAACGATGTCCTGTTTTTCTTCGATATGCCCAAAGTCCTAAGTCTTTATTTAACACCCTTTTCACCGTGGTTCTGCATAACCCCATCTGAAGGGCAAACAGTTTCTGCTTACATTTGGGATTTCTTTGAATTCGCGCCTTCACAGCTTTTATCACTGTGCTGGAGTCCTAACAGACCGAGGGCGACCACTTTTTGACCTGTCATCTACACTAGAGTCTTCATTGTATCGTTTGATGGTACGATAAACGAATCTTTTGGTTATATTCAAATTTTTCAGTATGTCAAAAATTTGAATTGGCGCGTAACCGCAACGAAGCAACGCAATAACTGCAACACGGTCTTCTTTAAGCGTCCACTCCATATTTAAAAATGAGTAAAATCCTAAAAAGCATACATTTTTATTTTCATGAACAATTCGAAATTCGAATTCAATAAACTTTTTTATGGCCAGCATTCTAAAAGAAAAGTTTTTACTGTGTGACAATACTTATGACCTGACTAGGTATAATCAGACCAAGCTAGATAGTACCTAGTATGAAAGTGATTTTTTCATATACACTTCTCGGATGATACCTAACCAACTTTACGCATAGAACTGGCCGGAAGCAATATGCTGCCGTTTCTTAAAGTTCCATCATGTTCATTCTTCATCATTCTACATTCATTCTTCTTGTGACTTTAGTTTTGCAGATTCTGAATTATATAGTTACAACAATCTGCACGTATAAATTGTCTAGACTAGTTTTATTCCAGCGGAATTTCATAAAAGAGCTATTTTCCGGCAGTAAAACTGCCTGTGTTTCGAACTCATATTTCATCAATTTACTACCACCTAACCACGAACAAAACCTTACGACTTCCAAAAAAAACCTTTGAAAATGCTCCGTAAAAGCCGAATTTCAGCTAGGAATTAGGCAGTACTTTTTCGTACTTTAGGTTTTTGGCTTTCGTTGTTTCAGCTGCGGCAAACACGCGTATGCAATAAATAGCCAATTATTCGAATTAAATGCCTCCTTTTTGTGTGCGACACACGAACCCTTTGTTAAATTCTTGCGCGAAAATTCGAGTAAATATGAGAGAGTATTACCGTGCATTTTGCTATTTCCCGCGATAAACAGACGGCTGAATCCGGCCATAAAATTATGTAGGTATGTACTTATCTCGTAGCAAAAGAACTTTGTTATATTTGGTAGTCGCAAACCTATTTATGCTCTTACTTACTAGTGCCGCATTGCAATTTGAACATTTTTGTTTCTTTCAGTACTTATTACCTATAGTTTATAACTTGGATGTATTATAACTTGGTATCATGAATTTTTCTGTGATTATATTTTTTTTTCATAAATCTTCATGTGTTTTATATCTTAGGTATATATTTTTGACACAGATAAAATCGTATGTGTGTGTGTTTAACTCAAGCTCTGGACTAATGATTTAAGAGTTACCTATAATAAATAAAACACTGTGGTATATGAAATAAAACATAGATATTACTTACAGATTCTGCATTATTTACGTCGAAATTTTTATATCGAAATATTTATGTTTGCAAGCGTTTAAGTAAATAGCTTAGTGAGAACCACTATTGTTCTATATAAATACATACTTATATCGTGGTGGGAACGAATGCCCATATTTATACAGACTTTCGGATTCATAATAGTATACACTGATGATAGCTAATAACTCAACACAGTCACGCGACAGCACTAACTACCTACGAGTACATGGTAAATACATACTATACTGTGCAGAAAGAGTATGGTTTGGCCATAAATTAAAGTGACGCCCTGAAGTCTGATTGATATACCATGAATAAAGTCTGCTATTCACACAGATATCCAAGTCTTTGGCCATTCATAACACATCTGTGTCATTTGTAGGTATCATAGCTATTGTAATATGTATCGTTATGTTTGCCAAGTAGTTGCAAAATATATTGTTTGCAAGTTCCTTAGTATTGACTTAGTTTAGTTGTGACACGTGTGACGCGTGCTATTGTGTTACTTGCTGAACAAAACAGCTTCGCCTTCAACCAGTCCCAGTTTCTTTCTGTACAGTCTAATTCCTAGGTACTACACGTGCCCAGTAGTTTTGCTAGAACCGAGCCACTAAATCAACGTTATACACGCCTATCGAGCCACGTAACAAGCCCGAAGCACGCAACCTGTAGCCCTAGTATGAATGTTTTACCTACTCGATAGAATACTCGTAATACAGAAACATTATCACTCGGTTACGAGTTCGGACATAAAAGGATTCTGACATGACCATGTTTTCGCGTTTCCTGTAGAACTTCGAGAAAATTCGCGGTACATTTTGAAAAAAATTACGTTCTGGGATAAAACTCTTTTCACCCCTTATATTGTAACAAAATGTTATGATATGATGTTTATTTTAAGTGCTTTCCACACTAGAGTTTTATCTCAAAGAGTTATCTTTGTGATAAGCATTTCAAAAATCTGAAGCGAACGCAGGATTTGAACCTTGCCCCTTCGGATCACAAAGATAACTCTTTGAGATAAAACTCTAGTGTGGAAAGCACTTAAAATAAACATCATAACATTGATTTAGCAGTGCGTCATCTCTCGTCAATCTTTAGAAGTTCTAATAACTTCTAGTTGAGTGATAACTTGTCTAATACGGGTATCACAGGTGGCGCCACCAACGCTATAAGTTGGGAAATGTAAGCACTTCAGAAATTTGACGCTTGCGTAGGAGGCGAGCTAGCTCAGTTGGTTAGAGCGTCGGGCTAGTGATCCGAAGGGGCAAGGTTCAAACCCCACGTTCGCTTCAGATTTTTGAAATGCTTATCACAAAGATAACTCTTTAAAATGTTATGATTTTGGTGTCAGTCGCTTAAGTAAGAATTATTACACTTCATTCGACGAACATTTCAAAACATTGGTTTTTTACTGGCTGTCTCTCACCTTGCTACCGCTCATAGCGACGAAGTCATGGCCATGCAGTAAAACAGCTGTACAGCAGTGGTGCTGTTTACTAAGCGCCACACAAATCGGCGGATGAAAAGTTAGCCGCAGATGACACTTCGCCGTGATTCGCTAATTATTGCGCATGTATGCACAATGCCGACGCAAGTGGCGCAGTGTTGAGCACGGGCGTAGGGAGCGCGCGGGAGGCATGAGGTTGGCGAGCAGGTGTGCCCCGGCATCTCGTCTCTCTAAATCCCGCGCATACCTATATTTCGGCTTTTGCGCAGCGTTCTGCGCATAACTTCCCTTCCGCCAACTTGTGTGGCGCTCAGTATACAAATCCTGTTGTAAGTTTTAATTTAAGTTAACGATATCGATTAAGTAAAAAGTCGTACTAGGGCTACTGATACCTTACCTCGCGCACCTTCATACATAATACATTGCCAAGTAGGATATTCTTAAACGAACATTCCTACTGCGGAATTAATTTAAATAATCAATGCTGAAATTCCTGAAAACGACATCTGACGCCGTGATATTCATAGATGGAAGACATTGAGAGGATTCATTCACTCTTAGCGAAGAATGTACTTACTTTGCACTTAGTTTACATTCACTTGCAGCGCACTTACTTACCTACTAATTTTTATTTTGAAAAAGACATTACATTTCGGTTATTTCAACAACATTGATTTTACCTTCTATAAAATTATCCTTTTTAGGGTTCCGTACCCAAAGGGTAAAAACGAGACCCTATTACTAAGACTGTCCGTCTGTCCGTTTTTACCAGGCTGTATCTCGTGATTGCTAGAACGTTGAAATTTTCTCAGAAATAATTAAAATAAAATATACTACGGGGGCTTACGGCACGGAACCCTTTGTGCACGAGTCCGACTCGTACTTGGCCGATAATTTTCATCTTTTAGGCTAATTGTATTTATAGATTATAGGCCAAATCAAACTTCTTTACGGCTGTGATGTTAGCGCAATCCCATGACTGATCTCAGTTACTATACTCTATAAAATTTATCTTGATCTCTGCGACAGCTGTCAGAAAAATCATGCCTATGAAGTCCTGAATTTCTTTATATTACAGACAGTACCTGTCAATGTCATACTTTATGGGCATGCCGATTAGTGATGTGCGACGAATGATCGTGACCACAGAGTTGTAGATAGAGTTTTAATTAAAATATCGATAGTTTATACTAACGATATTTTAAATTAAACTTAATTTATCATCAATTTTACTGTATATGTATTTTAATATCATAACATTTTTTACATGCGTAATTAAATTAAACCCAATTATTTGTTACATTAGCATCGATAATAGTGAAAAACGTCGATAAATACTATCGTTACTATCGTTATTATTTAGTATTTAATTAATATCATAACATTATTTCCATGTGTACATACTTGATCTTAAATGATAGTAAGTAAATAAAATCCAATTTCTCACCTTCAACTACTCACTCATTCGATTTCATTACAACATTGTTTGAAAATCGACTCTCAACTTTGGGTCTTATATAGAGTCAAAAGCCCAATTAGCCTCAAAAAAACTCGGTGTTCTCTCTAAGGTGAGACGGTATTTCACACCTGAGCAACTGCTTAGTCTTTATAAAGCGTAAGTCAGGTCTTGCATGGAATACTGCTCCCACCTTTGGGACTGCTCTGCCAAATACCAGTTGGAGGCTTTGGAGTCCATTGAAAGGCGAGCCAGGAGGCTGATAGGCAACGAAACCTTGACTGAGTCGAAGCTTCAAAGTCTCGAGCATCGACGTAGGGTGGCGTATCTGTCTGCCTACTATCGGATACACTTCGGTGAGTGCGCCCAGGAGTTGCACTATCTGGTCCCACCTGCCCCTTTCTTCTATCTTACGGCTAGACAGACGCGACCAAAGCGCCACCCTTTTATGGTGGACATCCCACGCGTTAGAACCAAGCGTTTTGAGTCCACATTCCTCATACGAACTGCCAGAATGTGGAACGCTTTGCCTGAGTCTGTCTTTCCGTTAAAGTACAATGTAGGTGTCTTCAAATCTCGAGTAAATAGGTATCTTCTAGGTAAGCTTGCTAGATTCTAGACCGCTTATCTGCTTAACATCAGGCAGTATGTAGTCAAACGCAAACCTATATGAAATAAAAAAAAAACGTTTTTTTCCACCACTATCTCAACTCTAAATAAGCAGAGATCAAGTTACATTTTATAGAGTATAGTAACAGCTGCGCGAGGATTAGGTTTCGCGAAGCTTGTAGCTAACTCTAAAAAGTTTGACGCAATATTTCAAATTCATTAGTCGCAAAAGTCGAAATATATGTATGCGCGGGAGCCAGAGAGACGAGACGCCGGGGCACACCCGCCCGCCAACCTCATGCCTCTCGCGCTCTCCCTACGCCCGTGCTCACCACTACGACACGCGACGTCAGAATTGTGCACACATGAAAAGGGTTTGGATGCCAGAAATAAAATATTTAGTTAATCATAATACATTACATGTTAGAGTGAGATAGATTAGTTTCTGAATCATATTCCAACAACATGCGCAATAATAAGCGAATCACAGCGAAGTGTCATCTGCGGCTAATTTATCATCCGCCGATTTGTGTGGCGCTTAGTATACTAAAATATAAACTTCAATTCATACATAACTTAAAAATGTATCTACTATTATATGAAATAAACCTTTTTATCCACTATTGAAGCATTCTCATTTCTAGAGTAGGTACTAAAATACAAACTTAAAGCCATCCATAATCCAACAATCTGATTTTAAATGACATTTCCCATTGTTAGTCGCAATCGCAGCTCAACCAAAAGTTGCGGTAAAGATCCCAAGTATCCTACAATAGCTACAATAGCCACAATTGAAAAAGTGTGTCAAGTTGTGAATTGTCTGCCATTCAATGTCACTATTCAGTCTACAGTTCCAGTAGATACCTAGAACGGAACATATGTTTTGCTAGGACGGATTCAAGCGATAACTTGGGGGCAAAAATATTTTTCTCTCCGTGTTGTGACTGTAGCAACAATATACAAAGAAAAAATGCCAAGTCAATGGGCTGTAGAGTTTGAATGTCAAAAAATTTTTCGTCATTTTTTTTTCAATTTGTTTTAATGTACGAATTTTATGAGACCGTTTGCCGACAAATAACGCTATTTTAAGATCTGCAATAACTACAAATGATAAATGAAAAAATTAGAGTGTTATTCGAATCTTAAAATTAAAATTTAATAGATTAAATTATTATAAAAATATAACTTTTTAAATACAAGCTTTTGAGATCCTGGATATCATATAGCAGCAGAGAGCCAGCCAAGACAAGTAAAACGAGCCCAAACACGACGGGTCTATGTTGTATAGTACAGGAGTTCTTATAGCCACCTTCCGGCCCCATCATCAGGTCAGCTCCAGGGTACCATAATATTGTATTGTCACGCAATAAAAATGCGAGTAAAATTTCAGCTTAATCGAAAATCGGGAAGTTGGTCAAGCTTAACTTGCAAGAATCCACCCGAACTTACATACTTACTCGTACATACGTACATTGCAAGTTAAATAAAAGCCTGTAAAATAGCAAACGTTTATAATTTAAATACAAGTATGCAGGTCACATACAACATTAAGTTCAAAATTTTATTGGCACTAATACAATTTGGTATTTATATGCAGTAAATATCTGCTCCAATATACCTATAATATAGCGTATTAAAATATAATTTACAATAACATAATTTGAACCAAAAGCTCCTAAACATACTCTACCTTACCACGTCCCTGGCTTCATTCAATGCAGCTTACCACTGGCCAGTCATGACCTATATCTTGCAAATCTCTTCGGAAACCGCACGTTCTATTTTTGGGT
This sequence comes from Hypomecis punctinalis, assembly GCA_949316475.1. Classification (NCBI taxonomy): domain Eukaryota; kingdom Metazoa; phylum Arthropoda; class Insecta; order Lepidoptera; family Geometridae; genus Hypomecis; species Hypomecis punctinalis. The sequence goes on from OX438802.1 coordinate 18,768,273, forward strand.
ACGCCATATCAGTAATATCTACGTGATTGAAATACTGTACGGAAATACGAGTGCTGATTTATAGAGGCGGTCGTAATGCCCAAGTTTCATCGTTATATGAAAGAGAGATGTGAACTCGTAAAATGAAACATTGCAACATTCTGTAGCTACTTTCCTGTTTAGAAACTCCCGATGCTAAAGTACGTACTTAACTGGCTTAGGTTTTAAGGCTTTATCATCTAACTTACGAGTTTGTACTAAACTTGTTTTATGTTTTAAATTAGGATTTAAGTGGTCGATATCAATAGAGTTTGCTCTAAAAACCGAATGGTTTTTTTGGTATACACAAGGTGTTGTTTTGCAAAATGCAGGGACTATTAGAGGCGAATAATAATTGTATACGTATTATTAACATATTTTCGATATTTTCTGTATTTCATTATGAATAATGTTCTAGAACGGAACCAATCCCGATATCGCGTAAAAATATCAACTTGTTCGTACTGTTTGTCATGGATCATGGATATTTTTGTATGGGGCAACTTTTTGTATTTTAGCAAGTTATCTTATATTTATTTTTAAACTTTGTAAAGCAATAACACATCTATCTACTTTGTCGCCCACCAGATTGACTACTGTCACTTTAACTTGCAAATTTTTTAGGCTGGACTATATAACTTTGGTTGGTTAGACTGGTTTTCGTACTTTGGTAGGCACTTAAGAATATACCAACATTACATAGTGTCACGTTTGTATCCTTTCCTTACGGTCACTTTTTCTTTTCAGGATCTGATGCAGAGCCTGTGTGGAAGCTCCAGGATCCCGGGTTTGATCAGGGTTACGGATCAGAGCGGTCACCTGAAGACGACTTCGTACCTCCAATTGCGCCCCCCATTTCTCTTGAAGCCTATGAGGCTGAACTTCGGACAGTGTATCCCTTCATCAGTGATGGTAAGTTTTATATACTATTTAATTAATTTATCAGAACTGAAGAGCAAGGTTTCAGACAGAAATTTTCACGCTTTCTGCTAGCATTTTTGCCTCCTTATAATTATTTCACGTCGTTGAAATCTGCCTTCTCTTAAATCTGATTCTGTAGCTAAGTTGAACCTCAAGCGTATACGTGATTCCTTAGTTAGGCAGATAACAGCCTCAACTGAAAAATAAAATCAACTACTCAAATCAAAAAACCGATCGTCAGCCACCTAACGCACTCGCACGTTCTCGTTCTCATGACTTACCTACAGAATAATGATGATGAAGTGAGGTCTTATAGCTCTGGCTTACCTGATAAGCGTATAAAACAAATATTAGCTACAGATGCAATGCCCAGGCATCTCATCCATGAAGCTATGAATTTCCTATTACTTATGTTTGCAAAGCGCAAATGTAGAGACGACATTGTTGTTAGTTTGATACTTTAAATTATTTTCACGCACTAGAACTAGGATACATTTAATTCTACTACATAGCTATAATTGCTAGTAAGTATTCATCTTTATGATATATACAATATAACACTTATTATATATTTTAACACCAAAAGTTTAGCAAAGGTTTCTAAACACCAAAGTCAAGTGAGGACTTGGCACTCACAAAAACTATTCCACAAAGTCCTTTACTGTACGTAACTTCGATCGAGTGTTTAAGCAGGTTAGGTTTCAGTAGATACACTGCTGGTTGATAAAATGGCACACCTGTTTTAGAAATAGTAATTTTTCTTCAGCTTTGTGTGGGAACCGTCGAATGTCATGTAGACGTTTAGTGTCGTCGTAATTCTTATATTAATTCTTCTACCCTTCAATTTTAGGTTTAGTTGTGTATAAAAACATGTGTTCAATAGCGCTTTTTTATGTTAATTGCGCAGAAACTACTAAGAATACATAATATTTAGCATATAATTAGTTTTGTTTAGTACTGCTTGCATTGCGACGTTCTACTTACCGCATCGCAACACGCGAAAGGCGACGAAAGACTTGTCAAGAACATATTTTCCAATGTGCCAATTCCACGGCAAGCACTGCTTTTCCTCGTGCGTCAGAACTCAGAACCGCTCAGTAGCAAGACTATTTGCCTCCACACGAGAGGTCGTTGATACTTGAACGTTTGTGTAAACGTTGCCTTATATTGCCTTCTTCACCGACGCTAAGGAGCTGTTGGGAAAGAATTGAGCTGTATAGCCAGTATAGGAACAAATTTCATTGTGAATATTATGTCAAAGCTCTTACTTAGAAAACTATTTATACTAGTTTCTTATAGACTAACTGTTGTTGTTGTTGACTGTTGATTTTTTTCAATACGTACGAAACAATTTAAAATAAAATAGTATGCCAGTAGCTTTTAGGCGGATCGATGACGAGAGCAAGAGCAGAGCCAGCTAATCATCCTATAAAACCTTATTTAATTAAACCAGTATTTGAAAAGACTTTCCATTCAAATTAAATACGAATAGTCGAAAATAGAACCAAGTAAAGACAGTAAACTTCGAGGGTCAACATTTCTAAAGTACCTATAACTGAATAAAAACATCAAGTTCACACAAGTTTCTCCAATCTAATTTTGGGCAGTAACTACCCTAAAAATAAGTCCTTCCCTCATTCAGCTATCAGCAAATTTCCTACCAAACTTGTGTAGGTATTCAGCGAAGAAACTTTGAGGGATAAACGAACGATGATGAATGATAAAATGTTGATTTTATTTCAGTAGGTAAACATTTTGAGTAATTTGTTAGTTAAGTACCTATGTCCAAAACTCCTACATAGATTGATTAATTCGTATGTTTTTTTCTTTAATTACATTCAATTAATTACTCTTCAGTTAATTCTCTGTCAAGAAAATTTTAAATGCGAAAGCAATTAATTAATTTAATTGAATTGTTTTGATCTAGGATGGTATCTAAAACATACTATCAACTAACAGGCACCTGTTAGTTGATCGTATCCCATGTTATAAAGCACTGATTAACGAATCCTGTGATAGCAACTTTATTTAACTACCCAATAGTTAATGATCACGAATTCCGATCACTCCATCAACGTTATTGGCTTGTGTGACTAATTAATAATGTTATAGTGTAACTTCTGTATACGTAAATTGGACGCATAAATCAGGGTGACGTCAGAGCTCTCAATCAATGCTCGGCTTTCTAACAATAGTCGTGGAGGATTGTTATGATAAATTATGACAAACCATGTAGATCGTATGTAACTTAGATGAAATGAAAACATATGGGTAGGTTTACGAAAATGACACACTCACAAACGTACACCCAGATAAATGTGAAACTTTATATAGTGTAAGGCGACTGACAGTTTTATAAAAAGGAACCACCGTTTGCCAGTCCCTAACACAGCGCAATGAAGAATAAAAATGTTTCATAATATATCATCGAGAATATTCATTCAGTCAGTTGTTCAAGAAGAAATGACATTAAGCAGGGCACATAATTATCTTGTAGAACTGATGGCCAATGGATTCACAACATTTTCGATTGAAGACAACGTATCTGTAATCACAGCGTAAGACATCCACAAATAAAGTGGATATAATGGCGTGGTACTTAAAGAAAAAGATTGCACCGGTCTTATTAGAAAACAATTAGGAAGGCATATGGCCAAAAGTCATTAAGTACCTAACCAAAAGGAGTCGACACGCTTAAGCACCGAAGTCTGCCAAGGCAGTGGGGGGTGAAGAAACGCACACAAACCAAAATATAAGCAAGTTTACACGCACACAAATGTAAATGTAAATGTACGTGCCGACAAGGATACCTTGTCAGAGGATTGTGTCTCTTTTCTAAGTAGGATGACCAAAACATTTCGATCATCCCTATTGGGATATATCTATTGGGAATGTTATTGTACGCAGGAATCGCACTTACCTGACCACTAACCACTAACTCGTTGTCCATCATCGTCGTCGTTTTAACCATAAGACGTCCACTGCTGGATATAGGCCTTCCCTAAAGATCTCCTTAAAAAATCCTAAAAAATCCTTGGGGTTGACATAATGGCTGAGGTGATGATGAGAATTCATTCAACAGCTGCCTCTTTACAACCGCCTTCAAAACAACAGAAACCAAAAGTCACAAAAAGCAGAAAAGCAGAAAAACGATTATTCCCAGTTCCGACTTCGTCTCGAACAAATCGAAGTCCCGGCAATAAATAAAAAAATCTCCCGACAGTCCCGCCAGCAAACCTTCAGAAATTCAATTTCCTAGGGAATATTGGCAATATCAACAAAATGGGACGTCGAAATGTCCGATGTTGTATTAACAGGATATTGGTTGAAAACGTGAGTCGAATCAGTTAATGTCCCGGTTTTAAAGTCCCAGTTTTTAATTAACAGTGTCCGGTGGGTCACAAATGGGTTAAAAATGTAAAAGCCTACCGATGTTGAGCCTTATCTATAATTATATCTATATAAGGTTTTTTTACAAGAGAAGTACCTACGCAATTTGATCTATTTTAACCATAGAGACTAGACCAGGCAAAATAAGTGCTTGTTATCCAAAATATGAGTATACTTATGAGGTTTTTAAAAAGCATTCTTTACTGTTTCACATTATCAAGAAACATTCTTACGGTAAAATTATTCATATAACCTATTAAATTTTCACTTCACTAACTAAAACTTCTCCTACAACATTATCAAATATCGAACCTACTATTATATCAATCAATCAATCTTTATTTCTTTTATTTGCGTCAAAGAACCAAGTCTTAGCAAAAACATATTCGAAAAAACTGTTGAAAGTTTAATTAATCACTACTAAATAATAATTACTAATCATTATTTTAGGCAAAAAATATGGCATGACCGACTTCAACCGTGTACAGAATTCGCGAATATTTCGCATGGATCGATGTAGCATGTTTCACATCATAGTTTGATTCAATTTGAGCCGATTTCAATAAAATTTAAATTTTAAAACCAATTTTGAAGGTATATTTTGACCAAACTTAAAAACATTACAAAAACTATAACTATTAAAATTAACCTACTTAAAATAAAAACTGATACTAAAACATATATTACTAAAATAAAACTAATCTAAAAGACCCGGGGCAGAGGGTAACGTGGCCAGAATGCTGGCGGCGTTGCCTCGTTGAATTGCTATTTTGAAGTATACTCTATCCAATAAAAATAATTATCGAAGTCGGAGCACTACGTAAAAATTTCTAGGTACCTCCTCCGTTTCGTCGGATTCATGATCATGGTTTTCGGAAAAATCCTATAACAAAACAAAAACAAATGACAAGTCGATGGACCAAATCTACAAAAAAACGCGGACTCTACCACACCCACCACACTATAAGAATAAATAACTATGAAGCCAAAGGACATGTCCACAAAATGTATGAAGGCTGGTATAATAATAATCAAAAATTCGAACCACAACACTAGTTACATTTCAATAAAGGTCATATTTTTCTGAGTCTATTACATCAATTAAAATCAAAAAAGAGCCCTCCGATATTTTAAAAATTAATTTTGAATTTATTAGGTTAAATAAATATATTTGGCTCAATAGGTAGTTTATCTCTAGCAACCCTGATTAAGTAACCTCCATATTTTTAAATAGAAGCATTTTTACCAATTAGACACACTTTTAAAGTGGTTTTTTGTCACATTGTACCTACTAACTGGTCACACTGGTAGGTTATAATTTTTAATTTTAGCAAATTAAGTGATGAATGTGAAAGTATCAGCTACGAATGCAAGTTATATAACGATAGAAGCACTTTATCATTGCTAAACTAGAAAAAGTAATAAGCTGTATTGTTATTTTTCATACAATTTATTTTTCACGTATAAAAAAAATTGGAGGGGCGAAAAAATCTAAATTAAATATTTTTGGGAAGCCCATAAAACAAGCTTTCAAATGATGTATATATCATCTTGGTTCGATTTTTCTCTGAATAATATACCACTTGTGGACGTCACCTTTGAAGTATAATTTAAGCTCTGACTAGCATACTGGAAAATTCCGTAACCTTTCACTATAACCTGTATAACCTGATATTTACAATAATATGAATGTTCCATAATAACTTATATCACAGACGTTATTTCCACCCCGTCAACCGCTGACGTCTCGACACCCTCCGCGTAATTAAAGGTCACAACTACGTCACTACAGCTGTAAATATCAGGTTTATAAATATTCACTGTTTTATATCTGAACTTTTATTAATACTATGCTAAAATAATGCCTAAGTTGGAGAACTCTCGCCTTACATGAGGCGTGGGTTAATCCATTCCTGAACCAATGAGCTCTTTGACATTTTTGCAGAGATTTGCACCACTGTATTTTCAGTGACGGAAAATGGGGCAATATGCATGGCACAATCAGTCGAGCATAGTAGTTGTGCCTTGGGTCCGAAAGGATACTAACACGTCTGTTGAAGAAATTCGATCTGTAAATTCAAGTAACCCGCACTATGCCAGCGTGGTAAAGTAAATAGGTTCGTAAAAGTAGGTAGCCTTGGTGTCACAGTTTAAATTTCCTGAAGGACTCTGACATGGCTAAACAGTTAAAACAACCGGGACTCACAACTTAAAATGTACCCAATACGAGCCACAGTAGCCCTCAGTTGTAAATGTCACTCGTGGTTACCCATCCAAGGACTGACCGTCCGGAACGTTGCTTAACTTCGGTGATCGCTAATAAAAACCTAGACAAACCACGCTATGAGCGCTAGAGTTTCAGCGTAGCGGTTATAGGTTGCCCAATCGTTCTCCAATGGCAAGTCTAGCAGTGGATTACGATACTGTAACAGTGTTTTATATCTGGAGCTCAATTTTTGCGTCGTTATCCTATTCGCTATTCCTCTCTGGCTTTTAATCGATATTATTACCATTTAATCATACATATAAATTCAAAAATAGAGTACCTGAGCTTTTATTAACCTACGACGCTGAAATAAAACGAAACTACGAAAGCGAAACAAAATTGAATGTGACTGAAAAGTCAGAGCGTGATAATCCTTTAGGCAATGGATATTGGTTTGTGAAACTATTGGGGCAATGTTGGAGTATTTGGAATATAGGCTGTGAAGTTCGATACGGGTGGAAACTCGAAACTAATTTTGGAATCGGTTGAGTGAAGCTACTTTAACTAATTGTGCGTAATAGGAGTTCGTTCCTTTGTGGTGTTAGGATAAATTCCTGACTAGTGTCTGTATCATATTTCTTACGATCTTGAGAACGCCTAAATAATAGATAATATATTAAGTTACTTAGCATAGATAAATTATTGCTGTTAGTAAATAGGTACGCATTTCTTTCTGTACGGGTGTTTATTCCGAGGCAAACAACTTTGACTTTTTGATCATCAGTTTGAATGTAAACGAGGAAACTGGTAGTCTACAACTGAAAGTTCTTCGTAATATACCTATTTGGAATGTTTCAATTGTTTAGATTTTTTTTATATATCTCTAGATGTGTTAAAATAAATCAACGTAAGCCTATTTTTAAAGAAAAACGATTTCTCATGAAACAGATTACACTAACTCTTCACCTTTGATTAGGTTGTGTCTTACATAATAAAAACTCTTCACTGTAAAAAATTTCAATATTTTATTTACTCTTTACTTAGTGACTTTGTAGTCTTTAAAAGCCAAAGCATTTCAGCGTACTGAAGGGTACATTACATCATACGAAATTCCATCTTTAAAAGAGCCGCGTTTAAAATTAATACGCTAACAGCATTTTCGTTCTCAAAGGCTTTTCAGGGAGATGTTAAAATTGTTTAGAATAGGAAACGGTTCACCGCTGCGAAAACAATTTGCTGTATCAGGAATTCCCATTATCTGGTGTTACCCAGTTTTACCCGATGTTATCCTGTTTTTACCCGGTTTTATTGTAACCCGCCGTGTGTGGGTAAATAGGATGTTATCACATTTACACATCCAATTTGTATGCACGGTCTAAAGGTCCCTTGATAGGAGTATCGCTCGGCGGGTAGTGATGCCCAGACTCGCCGACTATGTGTTTCGGTTATAGTTTGGAGTGAAAGGTTTGATTTTTATTTAAAAAGGGGCTTGTTCTTTCTTATGTTTAGTAATGATGGCATCAATATGTAATCTACAGTTGGATGCAATTTCTATTGTAGTCGATGGATTTTTTCGACATGGACATTATTTTAATTTTTAGGCAAGTGCTTATACAACGTGTAACAGAAAGATTTAACAATACTGAACGGCATGTATGTATATCCAGTCACGAATATGTTCGACAACTGTCGTACCCGTCAATTTTTCTAGAAAAAATGTTTTAAGTGATGGATGATCCATTTCTGTATTATGTATGTCCCAAGATGTTTTACGTGAAGTATATTTTACAGTTACAGCGTGATAAAGCTCACGTAACGTATATTAACAATTAAAATATTTCTATTTTCATTCCTGAACACTGATTTAACTTTTCAGGAGTAGAGATAAGAAAAATTGGAGATACCACATCTTGCTTACATTCAGGAAGTACTACATACTGTAAAATCACTACATACCTAGTATAAAACAAAGTCGCTTCCCGGTCTATCTGCCCCTATGTATGCTTATATCTTTAAAACTACGCAACTGATTTGAATGCGGGTTTTTTAATAGATAGAGTGATTCAAGAGGAAGGTTTATAATATATGTACCTACTAGCGACCGCCCCGGCTTCGCACAGGTGTATTGTAAATATAAATCATTCTCTTGAATTACTCTATCTATTAAAAAAAATAGCATCAAAATCTGTTACGTAGTTTTAAAAATGTAAGCATACATAGGCAGACAGCGGGAAGCGACTTTGTTTTATACTATGTAGTGATAATACACCTTTGCGAAGCCGGAGCGGGTCACTAGTTCATAATATTACGGTGAAGTACCTACCTAAGAAAGTATTTAAAAAGAAAAAAAAAAGAAAATAAAGTATTTTTTTAATATGTTGTTAGTTGCCATAATTGGAAATAGATGCCTTTGATTATTCCCACAATAACTCGAACTACCCCGATTATTATTTGAAAATCGTTCGGCACTTGAACAAATTCAAGTAGAAAAATAGAGCATGTGCCGACGCTCCCACAAAATGGAGTATTGAATCGTTCGCTTGGGTCCAATAACTTAAAAAGCTATAGACATAACATCGCAATTTGCAAAAAAAAAACAAATTATTGACTGAGTTACAAGAATATTAAATCTTGTAACATTAAAGTATAGGCCGAATCATTCAAGTCATAAGTTAGGATTGGACTGCGTAGCTTGTAGCTAACTTCACATTCGCCGACTTGTAAGATTTAAAATTTGCCTAAATTTGGCCTAAATTGGCCTAAATACGCCTAATTGTTACGGATTAGGCTTTAGGTTACTACCAATAAGCATCATCTATGTTAGTTTCAACAAGTATCGTATTTACAATGTTACTAAGCGGTTAAGGAGAACTGCTGATAATCCAATGTAGAGAACACGGGATTTGGACGCGCGAGTCTGAATCTCATCCCATCGATCTTTTGTTATTTTGTTGTAGTTAATTAAAACAATTGCTAAAGTACTATGTTAAACGCCTACAACGCAGTGACGTGACTTTGTATATTGCTGATGGATTGAAAGACAGAAGAGGTAGAATTTGTGCCAATGTCTTAGCTGAAAATGTTCAACCTAAGCCGTGTCTATAAAATGGCGATTGGTCGTTCAGGTCCTACGCTTTATCGCGGTCAGAATCCTGGTTTCAATTGCGCCTCGACGCAAATTCCGTTTACATTACTTTAATTTTTCCTTTTCTTTGTTCAATGATTGTTTTCCTGAGTCCGTTTGGTTTTAGACTGTAAGGTTTTTGTATTTGAACACAGTACGTTCATTTTGTACGTAGATAAATTGTTTCACGAGATTAGGCTTAAATATTTTTCGCATGAACATGTGTTGTGCGTGGATATTTTTTGTATTGACACTGGTTGATACCAGTATATTTGTAAGTATACTTTTCCGACAAAAAAATCGTATTTTTGTCGAAAAAGTATAGAAAAGATTGGCAATATGTTTCTTCTACATGTCTTTTAAAATAAAGTTCACTTGTACATGTCTTTGCGACGCCAAAACTTCCTTTGGTGATGATTAACAGATTTGGACTTAATTCATTTAAAGACTGACTTAATTTAAAGTATCTTATTATCTTTTTCATCACATCTATTCGAAAAGGACTACTTGGTTCGCCTTTAAGTACGCCTAAAGGAGGTGTTTTCTTTAAGGAACTTTGTAAGTGTAATTTGGAAGAAATAAGTGCGACGGAATGATCTTTGCCGCGCACTTTTTGAATTTGGAAGTATTTTTATTGTTAGTGTTCAGCGCCAAGAAAATGAATGAAAATAATGTAAATATAAGTTTTTATTTGTTTTATTATTAGAGACCATTTAATTTCAATTTAGTTGTTACTCTACGTTTTATTAAATAATAATATTATTGTAAAATATGAGCCGCCTTTTGTTTTCTCATAGAGGTGATGAAAAGGAGTATTGCGGGTAGAGTGTACTACTCGGGCGCAAAATATATTTTTGGCTCGGGCGACGTACTTTGAATCCCTCGCTACGTTCAGGATTCAACTAAAGAGCCCGAGCGTAGCGAGGGATTCTACTCAAGAATCCCTCACTTCGCTCTGGATTCTAAAAAGCACCCTTGCCGTAAAAATATGATTTTGCTCCCATGATACAATCTAAAATTACCGAAGGGATTTAAAAATTTGTTTAAAAATCGTGTTTACCTATAAATAGGCATTTATAGGTAAACACATTTTACATATACTGCATTCATTAGATATTTTTTAACATCGAGAAATTTATTAATTCTTTTCATAACCATTTACGACTTTAACCTCGAATTTCTAATTAACAACGTAGATTTATTTTCTTAAATTTAATCCTTAATGCAATTGCTATAAAGTGCATTTTTAAGTCTGGCAGTTTTCCACCCCTTTTCTCTCGTGTTCTCTCAGAGGACCTATCCGCTAGTTTCTTAATGAAACATCTAGCGGTACTAATGAATGCACGGGAACACTCAGCGGTCAAAGTTGTTGCTGCACTCTACTGTTGATTCTCCTTTTTGCTTTGAACGCGGCCAAACACATTCTGTGCGGCAGTTTTACTTATGTGGATTGTTAATTTATTTACGTCGGCGTTTCTAGTGCAATTATCTTGGATAGTTCTAGAATACGAGGTGATCTGGAACGAAAAACAATAAAATTACTTTTCATCCGATGGTTTTTTCTGTCACTCATTAGGTAGGTACTTATAGATATATATCCGAGTGGTGTGCGACCATTTGGGTTGCCAGAAATATTTTTTCAAATATACTAAGCTAGCTGACCCGGCGAACTTCGGTTCAAACAATATCTTAATAAATTATAGTCTGTGTTATTCTGATGTATGACTGTATAAGTAATAATTATTGCAAAGTTTCATCTCAAGCCGTTCGGTAGTTTTTTACGTGAAAGAACAACAAACATCCATACATACAAGCTTTCGCGTTTATAATATTAGTAGGTTATAAATATAAACGCTCATTTGTATCATTTTGACATCAATTTACGAGAAAAAGTCTTCACTATAATAATGCCACCAAGTTGAAAAAATACGTTTTAGGTAGATACCTAATTGAATTTAATTTAAAGTCCTAACTTATTATTCAGCGGCGACTTACAAATATTACAGTACAAAAGGTCCTCGGACCGATATAATTCAATATTCAAGATTTTACAGAGTTTTTCGCGAAATGTTCCCGGAATTTGGTATCAATTTGCATTTTCAGCGCGATTCCACAATTCACCTCCCGTAAGGCGCTGCTCGCGATATTTCAGTTAAGGCCCAGACTCCACTATAACAGAAAAGAGATCAATATGTGGACTGAGCAAAACTAACGCTATTTGAGTGTTCAAGCTAAGCTAAGGATCTCTTATGATTGTCATTAATCTTTATTTGTTGAAATTGAACGCGTTACAAAATCTTGAAGAAATGCACTAGCTACAACTAATTGTATTTCTAAAGTCAGTGGGTTCTCCCAAATCTTTAGTATACCTATATAATTTAACATGGTGGCAATTACGTTAATTGCAAAAAAAAATAGCAAGATCAGTTATGTTATCATTTTATTTTGAGTGCTTTCTACACTAGATTTTATCTCAAAGAGTTATCTTTGTGATAAGCATTTCAAAATCTGAAACGAACGCAGGTAGCCAACGCTATAAGTTGGTGGTAATATAAGCACTTCAAAAATTTGACGCTTGCGTAGGAGGCGGGCTGGCTCAGTTCATTAGAGCATCGGGCTAGTGATCCGAAGGGGCAGGTTCAAATCCTGCGTTCGCTTCAGATTTTTGAAATGCTTATCACAAAGATAAGATCAGTTATGTTCATAATCTATTCATATCGCAGGTTACCTTGCGTTTAGTGAATTCGGATTCAATGAAGCTATGTTTTTAATATGGGATGCGAACTAAGGGCCTGACCTATTAATGTTCGAGTAGTATTTCCTTATAACGTCCTACCGTCGTTTTTCTTATCTTTCAGTACAATTCTCTACATCCTAAGATTCTTGTTGCCACTAGTTTTTAAGTTTTGCTTTCTCATGTTTGTTTGTATTATCTGGTGTGAGCAATAAAGTAATAATAATTATAAATAATAAATATTTTTTGGGCCTTCTTACACACGGTCTTTGACCCCAAACTAAGCAAAGCTTGTGATATGGCTGCCAGAGACTGATATACTACATATACAAATTTTTTAAATACATACATAAATAAATAGTAACCAAATAACACCCAGACACAGAGCAAACACTTATGTTCATCACATAAATATTTGCCATGGGTGGGGATCGAAACCACGCCTCTTTGATCCAGAAGTTAGGGACACTAACCACTGGGCCACTGAGGCAGTCAAAAGTATTAATCTATTTATCTATCTTACCTGCCCTGCTACACCGCTTAGCTTAGCGAAAACGGTTTCATAGCTCAGCGACATCTCAAATAGAAAACCACCCTTATACTCGTAATACGCAAACTTATTATTAGAAATGTCTTATTTCCTTAACAGTAAAAAAAAACATGACACACAGTTCTTCAGCGCTCGCTGTTGTGTTTTGTTTCAAGTTAGCATTTCTGTTATGGGTTTACGGGCACTCTGCTCTACACATACCTAATCTCGCTTCTCTACTTTAGTGGAGTCTCAGCCAAAGCGCTGCTAGCGATATTTCACTTTACAAGAGCTATTTGTTAGGGTACTTGAATACCTTATTCATGAAGTTAGCATAATCCTGAATTTTTTGCTTTCTAAGCCTTTGCGTTGAATAATGGGCCAAGATCTGCTAAAGACTTCTTGAGAGGCTAAGTTTTAAATGGGTGATTTAAACCTGGCTGACGCTTTATAAATTATTTCTCAAGTAAGTACCTATTATACGTAAAATTCTGGTGAAAATTTCGATAACATTTTGGTTGATATATTTTCTAAACTTACGAATTTCATGGTTATGGTTACGGTATTTCATGGTTTCCTGTATGTTTTGTTTTGGGACAGGTTTATAGATTATCAAAAAATATTAGATACGTATTTTTTCTTTGTCAAATTAATAAAAATTTATGAAGATATAGCTTCTTATCTATTCTATTAACGTTCCGCGTGACGTCATTAACCTATTACAAATGTATCGGTACCGGTACCGGCTAGTGATGTCACGAGCCCCCACTCTCAAATTTGACAAGGTTTATCGTTGTCATTAATTGTTTGATTGACAAAAGAATAAATGTGCTCAATATTTTTTAATAATCTATAATTATAATTAGTCCGTTAACTAATTATAATTATGATTTTAGGGTTCCGTACCTCAAAAGGAAAAAACGGAACCCTTATAGGATCACTTTGTTGTCCGTCTGTCCGTCTGTCCGTCTGTGTGTATGTCAAGACTCTTTATCTCGGGAACGCGTAAAGATATCGAGTTGAAATTTAAACTGTATACGTAGATCTATGATCTCTTGCAGTTGTGTAAAAGAAAAACTTCTCAGATATTGTTTAAAAAAGTTAGAGCCGTTTAGGTTGTAATAAACCGCATATTTCGACATTCACAAAAATCAAAACCTACAGGGTACTTCTCGTTGATATATAACTGTGAAATTTGGCGAGAAGTATTGTCTCAGAGTACACATATAGGAATAAATCTGAAAACTGTACATTTTTATTTGAATCACATAAAAATATGGCCTCAAAATTCACAAAATATGGGTTCATAATTCAAAGTGAGTAAATCGTATCATTTAAGGTATCATATAAAAGAACTTCATTAGCACATGCTAAAACAGGTTTCAATTATTTTAACAATCTGTTTGTACGGAACCCTCGATGTGCGAGCCTGACTCGCACTTGTCCGGTTTTTATATACCCAGTAAACATGCATATTGATTGAGTTCGGTTGTCGCTTGTCACACAAAGTCAAAGTAAAAGAATATGTTTTACCAAAATACAATAACTCGCAATACCCAATACCCGTAGTTACAACATATCTCAATTTTGATAAACAAAAAGTTTAATTAACAAAAGTCGGAATCAAAACCCGAGGACGTGTGAAACCAGGGTTGAAATTAAACTTTAAAATAAAGTTAATTATGAGTTCTCCTCATAATGAAAGGATGAGACCCTCATCAGGACCTGGCACGTTTCACGAGACCCCTCACGCCTTCCCGGGTACGACTTATATTAAGCCCATTTGGTTACATGATCTGAGAGCAGAAATCAAACATAATTAAAGAATTTACCTTCCAGAGCGCCTGGATAAAGTCACATCCATTAGCGATTTCGCTCAATGGGAATTCCGAAAATCTATGGGATTAACACTAGCCTAATAGATATTTCAAGCGTTAACACAAAACGAAAACTATGACTGTCATTTTGATAAGTCCGCGCTTGTCTACCAGCCGCCAGATGGTAAGCAACGAAGATGAAACACGCAATCTTAGAAGATACCTATTGACTGTGACTTTGAAAAGCTTCAGATTGTATGAAAATCTTTGAGCAAATATCTACAGAGTCACAGACCCTAAGTGAAAGTAGTAAAAAAATGTCCGATCGCCGTCATACATACTGTTATGTTACCTAATTAGTGCCTGTAACCTATATATCTATTATATAAAAGGCTTCCCTGAGTGACTGACTGACAGACAGCCTACAGCCCAAACCGCTTAAGATATGAGCTTGAAATTTGGAATATAGATACATTGAACGACGTAATGGAGCACTAAGGACGAAAATTTTGAACTTTCGACCTCTAAGGGGGTAAAACGGGCCCTTTTCGTTTGTATGTAACTTTTTATTCCCTGTACCGATTGACTTGAAACTTTGTATACATGCTTTTCAAACAAAATAAAAGTTACGTTTTTTCCTGTTTTTCCGAATTTTCTTCATCTAAGAGGTCAAATAAGGTCCCAAAGTTGGTGAAAAAAGCGTCAATTACATCGAACCAGCTGAACGGTTATGGTTGAAAATTGGTATGAAGGAGGCACACAGCATGTTTTAATACAGGAACTAATAAAATCCAGGAAAATCTATAAGGTTCCTTAGGGATACGCAAAATTAATAAGTTTAGGCTACAGCCCAAACCGCTGAAGATATGAGCTTGAAATTTGGAATATACGTACATCGTACGACATAATGAAGCACTAAGGATGAAAAAAGTACCCAACTCTAACTTACGGGGTAAAACGGGCCCTTTTTGTTTGCAAGTAACTTCTTATTCCCTGTACCGATTGACATGAAACTTTGTATAGATGATTTTGAGACTAAATAAAAAATATGGCTGTACCTGTTTTTCTGAATTTTCCTTAAAAAAATCCTTAGTGGTCAGATACGTCCCAAAACTTCAATGGGCTTTTTTAAATAATGTAGTATCTAGAATAGGATTATGATAATGATAGTTTATCTTTAAATGGGGCAAAATGGGTCCCCAAAAGTTACGATTTTTTTTTATTTTGTGAGCCAATAGTCTTAAGCTTAGCGCACATATAGATCAATATAGGTATTTTACTATGGGATCAACCCTGACAAGCGAAAATTTACCTACATTTTCCATACATTTTGTCGCGGGTCGATGAACTTTTTGTGTTGAACAGCTGATTTTATTCACGTGCTTTTGGGGTTGGTACCATTGTAAAAGTTAATCAAATTATTGAGTATAATAGCATCCTAGAACATGCTTGACTAGAATTACGACTTGTGTGCCATTTTTTCATTTGCCTGGAATATTAAATTTCTAATGACTTAATGAAACATGTCGAATACCTGTACCGGCCTTAATTAATAGTGCACTACTGAAAATAGGTACTACGGATAGCACTACGGATAATAGAAACAGGTGGGTCTTAAGATGAACATGGACAAGACGAAAGTCATGTGTAATTCCCATGTTTTACCTACCCCGACTTCTGTTAGAAACTCGGTTCTTGAAGTCGTTGACTCGTACGTCTACCTAGGACAAGTAGTCCAGTTAGGTAGGTCCGACTTCAACAAAGAGGCCAATCGCCGAGTTCAACTCGGCTGGGCAGCGTTCGGAAAAGTCCGATATACCTCAGTGCCTCAAGTCGAAAGTTTTCGACCAGTGTGTGTTGCCAGTGATGAGTTATGGCACAGAAACGTGGTCTGTCACTATGGGCCTTATTAGTAAGCTCCAAGTAGCCCAACGAGCTATGGAGAGGGCTATACTTGGAGTCTCTCTGCGAGATCGAATCATTAATGAGGAGATCCGTAGAAGAATCAAAGTTACCGACATAGCCCAACGGATTGGCAATGGGCAGGGCACATACCGCGGAGTGTTGATGACCGTTGGGGTCGAAAAGTTCTCGAGTGGAGACCATGTACCGGCAAGCGCAGCGTAGGACGTCCACCCACAAGGTGGACGGATGACCTCATTTAGGATCGCGCTGGATGCAAGCCGCTTCCAACCGGTCTTATTTGAGATCCATAGGGGAGGCCCATGTCCAGCAATGGACGTCCCGCGGCTGATGGATGACTGAAAATAGGCCTATCCGCGAAGGGTAATTGGGTCATATCCATCACGCCGGCCGAGGACGGGTTGCTGAATTCACATACGACATTGATTTTTTCTACGTTCGTACAGGTTGCCTCAATGTTTTCCAGCAATGAAAAGCGAAATTTCTTACATAGTTACTCATACAATTATTATTATTGGCTCCCTCGGTGGCTCAGTGGTTGACCCTGACTCCTGGGTCAAAAAGGCGTGGGTTCGATTCCCAGGGCTTTATGGATTTATGTGATGTTCCTATGTGTTTGCTCTGTGTCTGGGTGTTATTAATGTATTTTTATTTATTTATTTAACACTTTCTTGCACACTATTTGTACAAAAAGAGGACTTAACGCTAAACAGCATTATCTGCCAGTCAACCTACATGTATATGTAGTATTTCAGTCTCTGCCAGCCAAATCACAAACTTTGCTTAGTTTGGGATCAGAGAGATTGGGAGAGAGAGAGATTAGAATTAGCTATTATAATTACGATGGCGCTTTCATAATCGAGCCTAATGCGGGCTTAACCACGAGCTACTATTATTTTAAGTAAGTGTCAAGAAAACGCGGGCCTAACTGTGGGTTTTTATCATTTTAAGCAGTTACAAAAATAACGCGGGCCAGACCGTGGGCTATTATCATTACCTACAAGTTATACAAAAACGCAGGCTAACGGCATGCTATTATAATTTTAAGGATTTATTAAGACAACACGGGCCAGACCGCGAACTATTAGATATTATTATAAGCAAATGCCAAGATAACACGGGTTGAACCGCGGGCTGTTATTTCAATTAAGTAAGTATTAAAACAACGTGGGCCAAACTGTGGGTTATTATCATTGTAAGTACCTAATTATTAACACAACGCGAGCTAAACCGCGGGCTTTTATCATTTTGAGCAAGTACTAAGACAATACGGGCCAGACCATGGGCTATTATCATTGTAATTAATACGACAATGCTGGCCAAACGGCAAGCTTTTATAATTTTAAGCAAGTACTAAGACATCGCAGTCCATGCTGCGTGCTATAAATAACCATCTTAAGCAAGTACTAACAATACGCGGGCCAAACCGTGACCTGTTATCATTATAGGCAAATACTGTTACAATTTTGACCAAACCGTGGGCATTATCCTTGCAAGTAATTTTAAGCAAGTATTAAGACAACGCGGGCCAAATCATAGACTATTATATATTATTATAAGCATGTACAAAGACCACGTAGATCAAACCGCGGGCTATTTTCATTTAAAGTAAGTACCTATGTACTAAAACAACGCGGGCGAAGCCGCGGGTTTTAAGCTAGTATTAACATAATTATGTGTCAAAAATAAATAAATGATTGATTGATTGTAACCAAACACTTTGGCGTCGCGTGGCATTGTAGTTGGCTTGCAATCGCCTTACGACTAATTAAAAAGCCTGCCCACTACGTAGTTTGGAGAGGGTTTTGGCTCGCACACTTTTTTTGCACGACTGTGACTCTATAGATATTTGCCCGAAGATGAAAATAGGTGAATAATTTAAAGCGATTCTAGTCATGAAATCACGAAATGTAACATTATCTAGAGACCCTGACGAGTATAATATAGTACTTTAAGGAAATTTTACAACTATAACACACGGGTTAGCTCGTAGTTCAACAAAGTTGGACGGGTAAATAAATGTGAATGAGCAAGAGGAAGTCTTAATCGTATCATAATGAAGAAATATGAACACTTACATGAAAAAGCTTTCTGTTTAATCAAAGTCAACTTTTATGCAATTGTGGTTTTGTATACTATCGTTAGTGTAGTAAAAATATTAATTCAAAACGAATAACAATTCTGAAATCACATGCTACGTAACAAGTTTATTCTCATTTTGACTAATAATTTACTAGCTTTTAACTCTTCTTGAACGATTTTACCAATTCTTACGTCCAATGTTTTGTACTTTATTCTTCAACATTCTGCCTAATAATAATCAAAACCAGCTGCTAAATGACACCGTATCAAACTTCCCCAATTTCTAAAGAAAATACTCCTCTCAAACAAAAATCGTATAAACCTGAAAAGCTGCATTCATCAAACAGTTCTAAGCATCATTACCGTGAAGCCATAAAGTGAGTTAACGACACTTTTGAATCCAGGCGCGGTTTGGAGCAATTACCGAATGTGAGACCTATTTTATTGCGCTCTATCTGATTTAATTCTCCTCGTTATACAGGGGTCTAGTTTATGAGCCGATTTTCAGCACCCATTCCGCAGAGCCATTTCAATTGATAGCTTATAAATTTATCTAGCGTTGTCTAGGATAAAGCCGTTCTAGACCCTAGGATTTGTTTGTAATGGAAAGTCTGATAATTAGTTTTATTTATAGGTTTCCTTTGTTTTTCGGTCTATATGGCTTTTCAAAAATTGAAGCGTTCGCAGGATTTTACCCTGTATCTCTCTGGGATTCCGGCCCAGATGCTTTGTCCAATCAATTTCATTGATTAAGCAATGCGCTATTTCTCGTTAATGGTAAGAAGTTCTGATAATTTCACATTAAGAGACTGACTGGTTTAAAGTAGTTCTCACAGATGGCGCTTCAACAATGTAGTAGTTGGTAAAAATGATAAACACTTTCACTAATTCGGCGCCATCGCAGACAGCTTTTTAGCTTAATTGGACAAAGCATCTGGACCGGAATCCCAGAGAGATGCATGTTCAAATCCTGCGAACGCGTCAATTTTTGAAATGTTTATCACAAAAAGAAAGTTTTATATGGCTTTTGTTAGTACCTAAAGGGCCATTCAAGTATTACGTAAGCAGTAAAGGGGGTGGAGGGGTTTATCATTTGCTTATTTTTGATGACATGGGGGATGGGGAGGTCTAAAAGGTGATTACGTCAGCAATAGTTATTTATTTCTTTTCGCATTTGTGTGTTACAGTTCTCTATGCTAAATCTATTTTCTTATTTCTAATATTAAATCTGCTGCTCATGAATCCATAAAAAAGAAAAATGTATACAGGTACCAATGTTTACGTAAGAATGGGGGGGAGGGGTAAGAACTTTGCTTACTTTTGCTGATAAGGGGGGAGGGGGGTATATAATTGTAATAAATCTGCTTACGTAATAGTTGAACGGCCCCTAAGGATAAATATATAAGTTCGTATATGTGAGGTGGTTAGCCCAGGTGTCATAGTTTCTAAGCCGCCTAAAGGCCTCTAGCAAGGTTAAACGGTTAAAATAAATGGTCCCACAATCAAACGTGATCCGAGCCACGATATCGCTCAGATGTATATGCTGCTTGCAGTCACCCATCCAAAGACAGTCCGTGCTGAACGTTGCTTAACTTCGGTGATCGCTAAACCACATTGTCAAACTACGACATGAGCATACAATTGGAGATTTTTTAATCTATTCCTTAAATTAATTTAATAATCATTTTAGCATGGAAATATATTTTAACGTAGATTTTTTCATAATTTATTTTTACTTCCTCAAAAAAATTGACAAGCCAGTGAAGTTATTTTAAAAATAGTAGTATTTTATATTAAAATGCTGAAGGATATTAAAATCACTTTATTAAAAAATTTCATCCGGGGAATAGAGATATTATGCCGGCACTACATTATCGCCGAAGTGGCTGAACTGAAAACATGTTTTCCGCATTTATTAAATAGCATTTTTCATTACATACTGGAACAGTCTAATAAATTATAGAAAATAGGGAAATGGATTTAGTACAGGGTTACTTAAGGCGATAAAGTATCCAAATCTGCCTTATTTAATTACAGGAAATCATTGTTCTCATTTAACTTAATTACCTACACATTCTTATCCGACTAATATGACCCTAAAAACTAATATGATTAAATGGATACTGAACTTCTTTTATCACTCAGGTATTACACTACACTATACAATATACATATTGCAGAATAATTTAAATGTGCGTTTTAGAATTTTACTATGAAGTTGAATAATAACCACACGTGCGTTTCCATTTACTACTTTAAATACTTATTTTACTATGAACGATAATTGAAAATACCGATACATCAATTTTCGCATCCTGTCTTCTCTGCGAGAGTGTATAGCCGGCGTTACACAGTTTTGCTCGTAATGCTGTTTTATTAATTTTTTCTTATCCTCTAGAGACGGCGGTTACAAACCCCGTGGCACAATTTGCAAGTTGATTATTTTACCCGACTACCTAAATAAGGGAAAACGTCTTTATGCAATTATAATTATTATTCGCAAAAAAACGCAACACCGACTTCCACCGTGTACAGGATTCGAATAATTTGCACGAAACGATGTGACATCCATGTACATTTTTGTTGTATTATCAAAAACGGCTTAGCTGATTTCAATAAACATTTAAATTGAACCATTTCGGAAGTATTACTTATTCAAACTTTAAAATATTTTTTTAAATCGGTTTACATTGGCGAAAATATCGATGAACATAACATAAAATATATACCGACGAACATAGTACCTCTTCTTTTTTGGTAGTCGGTAAAAAAAATCTTAACCAAAACTATCATGTTGCCATAGTAAAACTCATCTTCTAATCAACTTTGTAAATAAAGGATGGTTTTTGTACTTTCTTTCCACAACAAATCAGAGTTCCCGTGAATTAAAATAGATTCGATTACACTTGGCAAAAGCATTTTAAGTTGATAGCTAAAGCCATGTATTCACTGAGCAACAGTGTATCGTATACACAGTTTCTGAAACATCGCGTACCTAGATGTTTACCGAAACATATTGATAAACACGTAGATCAAAATAATTATCTCTGAAACATTAGTTTTTTATTTTTAGAAACGTTGTTTCTGATAGAGAGTTTATAAACAGTTGTTGCTCAGTGAATACGGCTCTAAGGTGACATTGTGAGTCGTTGGGAAAACAAGTTTTTTCGTATTATAACCCACAAAGCATTTACTATTTGTATTATTTATTTTTAGAGTGTAACGTGCAACAGAATGTTCAATTTTGAAACATGAAAATTTTCCGCCATCGTAGCGTGGTTGGCTCGAAGTTGTTTATAAAACGCTCGCGGGTACATTGAATTTATAATCGAGTTTTATAGAAAAATCAGAATAAAATATGTCCCGCCTGAATACTAAAATGTTTCTGAATTGTAAAACAGCTGAAAATTTTGAGAACTTTTTAGTACTCCTTTTAGTGAATAATTGTTATTGTTTGTGAGGAACAGCTACATAATTATTATTATTAGACATAATTATACATAATTATAAATTATTATTAGTACTTGTGCTATTTTATATGCAAGTGTACAAATTAATTGGAAAAGTTAAACATATTATGACCACGTAATTTCATTATTTGTTGATCAAGTAAGATCAATATTTCATTTTCTTTGGCTATTAATTAAACAAAAGCTGCGGTAGCTTAAATTAACAAGATTATTTTTTGCAAAAAATAGCATGACCGACTTCACCCGTGTACAGAATTCGCGAATATTTCGCACGGATCGATGTAGCATTTTTTACATTATTGCTGATTTATCAAAAATGGCTGAGCCGATTTCGATAAAATTTAAATGGGACCAATTTTGAAGTATACTCTTTCCAAAAAAAAATAATTATTTAAATCGGACCACTACGAAAAAGCTTATGCGTGGTTATACATAAAAAATACGCGTCGAATTGTATACCTCCTCCGGTGGATCGTCGGTCAAAAATCATTTTCAACGTCTCTTTATTACTATATGATAAAGAGACACTAATTTAAGAACTACTCAGAGACATTATTTTATGACACTAGATAGGTTTTAAATATGTCTAATACTTACCTACATGTATGTTTCCAAATTACGGATTTGATCTTTTTGCAAAGTAACACACTCTTCCATCAACTATTTAGAGACTAAACCTGTAATATTCAAATTAGATAAACATTTATTATTTTTCATTCTTACTAAAACAAATCTCTACGTTCTAGCTACTGATCGCAAAAAAATCGTATCCACAAGCAAAAAAGGGGAATATAGACTAAAATACTCATGCAACCAGTTTAATTTACGACTGCAATACATTTCCTGGAACAAATTCATATTCCGTAGCCACAATTCCCTGAAATCGCCTGCGTTGCTGTACGAATTATGGTAATGGTAATCACCGCATAGCGTTTGCTCATTGGACTATCGCGTGTTCTGGATCAGCGCGTGTGACCTGCCTTTGTATTACAGATACTAGAGAAGTACGACTGCTAGGGCTAGGTGGCTTTACAGGGAACCGATACGGTACGGTATACCTACCTAGTACAAAACTTTACGTACCTACTTAGCTAAGTACAAAGCGTCGCGCAATGATTGTAAAATGCATGTAGGTAACGATAGCATATCGTATGATGATTGGTTAGTTTGGAATTAGAAGTCAATTAAATATTATTATGTATTTATTTATTTAAATGAAAGATGATTGGTAAATTAGATAAGTGCGACTAGTGGCTTTTTATACAGAATGACTTTTTATCCAGTACACATTTTTTATCGCGCAATAGATATCATTAATAGAAAATATTTCGCTCATAAAAAGATCGACTTTTTTTCATCAATTTATCGTCTAACTATTCCAAAGAAAATTAAATTGCATGCACCCTACACACAATAATTACCTACCAAAACGTCTCGGCCGTAGGTACGACGCGGCTACGTGTGATGACGTATGTACTCAGACGTAGGGTGACATTGATTACTCCGTTTATCTATATACTTTTTCTTGAAGTTATTTCAATAATTTTGTACTAAAGTGAGTAGAACCAATGTCCCCTACATTTTAATTGTTTGTTTATTATACTTTCCGTATGCAATGTATGTTTACTGAAAAAAAACAGCCCTGTATGTAGTTTATGGATACTTACAACGAAAGACGGCACCGCCGTATGCCTATAGTCCAAAAATACGTATTTAGCTAAGTAGGTACATAGCGTTGTTTTTAAACTTTCGCGATTTGAACACATTATTATTATATACTACGGGACTAATCACGCACTAAAATTACGAGATAAATAAATACCTCCTCATCCCGACGTTTCGGCCGAGTTGCATCGACCGTGAATGATTGCAAAATGCACGTAACAATAGCATCGTCGTAAGGTGGTAAATTCACAACTCACACAATTCACACCTCTGGCTTTTCGGTGAAGGAAAACATCATGAGGCAACCTGCACACGTCCGTAGAATAAATTCGATGGCGTATGTGAATCCACCAACACGCATTGGGTCAGCGTGGTGGATATGGCCCAATCACCCTTTGTGGGTAGGCCTGCGTCCTGCAGTGGATTATTAAAAAGGCTGGTACAGTACAGTATGGTGATTTGAAATTAGAAGTTATTTTAAAAGTATTCTAAGATGTATGGCATATGTTTAAATTGGCTTCTAACTCCATATTCACCAATCATCATAAAACGATAAGCTATCGTGTAAAGCTGAGGGCCGGTGCATGAGTGTACCAGATTGACATCTAATAGAGAGAGATAGCGAGACATTGTGAGGCGTATTACATCTGCCTCTACCACCACTAATACTACGTGATGACCACGACCGCTCTGTCAAGAACGTAACGACTAAGAAGAAGAAGCTTACGGATCGCATAAAATATTGTTGATAAACTTACTGTTCTGAACAGAGAAGCCGATTGCAACTGCACGTAGATAGTGCACGCAGGTGCACAATTTGTAATTTTTTTCATATTTATGTATTATAAACAACCATTTGATCGACTGAGTACTACAGTACAGTACTACAGTAGCGTCTTCAAATACCTATCTAAAATACTTAAACGATCGCCCTCTACATAGAGTTATTCTGAAATGTTCAGCTATTTCATACATTTTGTCTATTCCTGTTTGCGATTTTATCGGGAATACCTGATTTTTTTTCGACTTTCGCGTTGGCCCAATAATAGAAGTTGTTCATGATGATGGTCTTACTCACTACTTTTCAATATATTACACTCCTTATAAATAAACCTCACTGTGTAAACCATGGTAAACTGCATTGTTATCCCACCAACGGTAGAGACTTCCAAACATATCAAGCAAACTATGGCACTACTGCCAACCTCAGAAGCAGATTATGCAAAACGAGCTTGCTCGATTGACTGCTGTTATCCTTTGAGATTGGTATGTTTGTTGCGCCCAAACAACACACGGGCCTGAAGTGGTCCCGAAATCATAGAGCCTACCTCCATTGAAGCCGAGTTTATCTGTGATTTGCCTATCTAAACAAAGGTACATTCGTATCAATAGTTTCATAAATACAAGGCTCTTTCTATTGAATTGGCTAGATTGACTTGTATTATACGTTTGTACTCAATTTGTACTACCCATACGAATTGATGGCGATGAAAATTAGTTTTTAGGCAGATATCCACCACCGGCGGGACGCTGGTTCCTGTCCAGCTAAGGAGTATTTTCCGGCGTGTGTTCTCTAAAAAGAGAATGCGGGGAAATAGGAGCTTTTACACTCTGATGACGGTTGGACGATATCTTTATTGACATAAAATGGTACGTACCAATTCGTGGCCGTGGTGGTCTAGTGGTAGTGACACCCGCCTTACAATCGTGAGGTCGTGGGTTGAAATCCCGGTCCCGTACCAATGAGTTCTTTGGAATTTATGTACAGAATTTAACACCGCTGGCTTTTCGGTGAAGGAAAACATCGTGAGGCAACCTGCATATGTTAGTAGAAGAAATTCTATGGCGTATGTGAATCCACCAACCCGCACTGGGCCAGCGTGGTGGATGTGGCCCAAACACTCTTCGTGGGTAGGCCTACGTCCTGCAGTGGACTATTAAAAAGGCTGATACAGTACAGTACCAATTCAGCACCCGGAGGTGTATAGCGGGGTTGTAGCGTTCCACCACGCACGTGGCGCGTGTTCCAGGTCAAGTCCCTTTGCACAAGTGATTATCACCATAAATAAACAATAATCTTCACAAACACAAACTTGAGGTAGAACAGTTCTTAGGACTAAAATCACTATTTTTTGGCGGTAGTTGCGTCGCCGCGAAAGTAGTCGTTATTCGAACCATAGTACCTATAGTAGATAGATTGAGTTTGACTAGCTGTTTAGCGATCACCGAGTTTTGATTACTATTTTATCCAATATATTTTTTCACAATTTTACAATATTGATGTAGACGTATGCAAAATGCCTAGTTAATTTTCACTCGGGTTACCAAAAAACAGGCCTAGCCGAGTTCGAAACCCATTCCTACGCCCAAAAATTTGTATAACCTGACAAGTGATTTAAAAAGTGATTTAACAGTCACGAAATATAACGTTAATCAATTTCAAGCACGACCAAAAATCCCAAACATTTTTCCTTTTTACTTATAAAATCGTTTTCATTGGTAATTTAGGTACATTTTCCTGTTATGAAAATAAGTATAAGCTTATAATATTGTAACCAACGTCGCCGCTACAAAAAACGATCTCTTTTCTAATAATTTTGCTCTCGACAGCTACATAATCTTGACAATGGTACCGTTATTTTGAAATTATTGCGCATTTTGACTCCCTATAATAATTCATCTCAGTGTTTTCCGGATTTCCCGTCGCCTTCAAAACTCAGATTGCAAATAAAATGTTGTGGTTACTTATTAAGGGTCAGCGGCAACAATTAAAATATAGAATCGTTAATGATAAAGCTTCAAAAGAAGAATTGTTTTCAAATGGCAAGTTATAGTAGTAATTTAGTAACTATGTTCTACTTACTTTCGAACAGTGCAAAATATTTTCAAAAGACTGCAGACCTTTTTTATGGAAATCTGTGGCTGCAGAGATTCCGATCCGAAGATTAAAACTTAGTGTTACTTGCGACCCGCCCGGGCTTCGCATGCAAATAAACCTTTCTCTTAAATCATTCTATCTATTAAAAAAAAACTGCATCAAAATCCGCCGCGTAGTTTTAAAGAGAAGCATACACAGAGACAGACGGACAGGGAAGCGACTTTGCGTTTGCGTTTGACTACATACTGCTTGATGATCCCTATCATTCACTAAACCAGATTAAAGTAACAGTTGTGTTATTGGTTTGTGTATACCTAGTAGGTATTTGATATTTCGCATAACAAGTAGAGCAATCTGAATTTGTTTCAATTTCAGCACAAAATTAAATTTGAAAGTTAACTACGAAACCCTCAAGCCGAATCGTTTACTTTTTGAAATTTTATTTTCATCTTTTTTGTATTTAGAGCACGATAGAACAGAATCGAATAAAAATGTGCGAGAGCTTATGGCCGGACGTCGACTGAGAGGGAATGAAGCTAGAAACAATGTTTCGAATTCGACGGGAGTTTGCGTTGGGCTTTCATTAACATTTACAAACTTTTAAAAAAGAAAATTATTAAATGGAATAATGGGGTTGCCGAATCAACAATTGTAGAGATCTTTTACAATTACATGATCCGCCCTCCAAAATTCAAATCTTTTGAAAGTGTTTACAACGTGCCACCACGCATGTGTGCAATGTGCGTGTGCTGATACGGCCGTCAAACAACTAGTCGAGCTAGCAAATCGAGTTAGGAGCTTTACGACTACATCTCTATTTGACTAGGCATCATGTTATCGTAGAAGATTTCTATTCCTTATGAGTATCTTTACTAAAGCAATGCCGAAGTCTAAATTTCCACTTTATTTGTGGTGTTTCAGACTCAACTTAAAGCAATAACTTTTTTTGTAAGCAGGCAAGGTTAACCGTGAAGGATACTTAAAATAAATGATTTAGAAAAAAACAAAATATGTCTATACTATAAATGACAACTTCAGAAATCTCAAGAATAAAAAGAGGAAAGCGTAATTATTTTATTTCAACTTACAATAAATTTATACATGGCTATTTTAAGTACCTAAAATACTCGTAAGTATAAGTGGGTAGTATTGCGGAATATATGGCAGCTTTTGAAATAGCAAAAATAAATTAAGTTCAAAAAATTTATGAATAGTTTCCGAGTTATTGGTAAAAGTAATGTAGATACATTTTCCAAAAAGCATTTCTATATTACTGGTCGATTATCAATACTCGGTGAACTGTAAGTCGATCACCTCTGCATATAGTTTACAGCTATGGTTTAATGAGGTAATTACAGTAAATATCAGTTGCTGGAGTATCGTTAGGATGATGGTTATTGTTGTTGTTAAGGTAAGTTTACGATCATGACGATGGGAGGTATGCATAGGTATAAAACGTGGAAGTCGTTATGGGTATGTGTCTAGGAATACAACTTTGGGTACGCAGATGACAGTACAGTCGTGGTGAGCTACACATCCGATGCAAGAACCAGCGGACCACAGATCGAGTTCCAAAGAGAGGCTATGGATGAACGGTTCAACTTGAGTCTGCAGGCGGTATCCGACTGGGGTGATCAAGGGATCAGGTGTGCAAAGTTTTGAGCATCGTCGCAAGGTAGTGTGTTTGTCGGCCTTTTACCGGATACACATCGGAGAGTGTGCCCAGGAGTTGCACAATCTGGTCCCCCCTGCCCCTTTCTTCTATCGTATGGCTAGACAGACGCGACCAAAGCGCCACCCTTTTATGGTGGACATTTCGCGCGTTAGAACCAAGCGTTTCGAATCTTCATTCCTCATACGAACAGCCGGAATATTAAATTCATAGGAACGCTTTGCCTGGGTCTGTCTTCCCGTTAAAGTCCAACTTGGTCTTCAAATCCCGAGTAAATAGGTATCTTCTAGGTAAGCGTGCTACACCCTAGACCGCACATCTGCTTAACATCAGACAGTGTGTAGTCAAACGCGAATCTATTCGAAATAAAAAGAAAAAAAAAACATAGGTGTGTTACATATTATCTATATTTTTGGGATGGCCAAAAACTCACATGTACGTGTGTGTAGTTCGATACTTGTACAACCTCCCTTGAAGAGATAAATAAATATTCAGGGCACCTTCAATAATAATATGTTCTCTAACTCCAAACTAAAAGCTTGTGATATGGCTACCAGAGACTGATATATGTACTACATATACATATGTTAATATTACAAACACCCAGACACAGAGCAAATACCTTTGTTCGTCACAAAAATGGGTTGGCCTGGATGGGAATCGAACCCACTACTCTTTGATCCAGGAGTCAGGGTCACTAGCCAATGGGCCACTGAGGCAGTAAGATTACCTACTTAAAGTGGCTCGGCTACATGCCCTTATTTCACTAGCTTATAGTTTAGAACCAAAATATGAAAGAAAAGGCATACTTCTTATCTAGGTGTTGCTAGCACGTTTCGTTTTTCACCACTTCACTCTGTAATACGTCAAAAATATAATATCAATATTTTTGTTCTTGAGTAGTTGTAGAATGTAGATGGTAAAACTATCTTCGAGTATTTACTCACGCGGTCAATGTTTTCAAAAAACGTGAAATTGCGCGCTCTTTTGTAGCTTTGTAACGTAAACGCTGGTATAGACATATATAGGTAATGTCATAATGTGTATTGGATAATAGTCAAAAATAGTTTTCTTGGAAATATATGAAATACAGTACAGTTGCATTGTGACTTTACAGCGAAAAGATAGGTAAAGGTATCATGAGCATCATAGCCAAGCAGATGATGCAACATATCTCTACCACTAGGTAATGTAGAACTCATAACAAAAGTTATCCATGCTCGCATTGCACAATGACATCTGTTCGTCTTAGTTCCACACAATCCTGTATAACCTCTATTCGAAGTGCAAAACGTGCAAATCAAATGTAACAGCCGGTCCATACAGCGCAGAGCTCCACCGTTGAAAAGATTTTGCCAAATAGGCGAGCACTGAGCACAGGCACAGATTTGATAATTATTACTACAGCAGAGGATCTGCTATCTGCATCGACTAGACATTTGTTTAATGGCTATTTGTATTTATATTAGTTTATTACATTAGTACGACCAATTACACTAATTACTATGCCATTAGTTTAAAATAAAAAGCACCAATGTCACAAAATTGTCAAAAATACATAGAGTAACGTCAAATAAATCTCAAAGAGTTATCTTTGTGATAAGCATTTCAAAAATCTGAAGCGAACGCAGGATTTGAACCTTGCCCCTTCGGATCACTAGCCCGACGCTCTAACCAACTGAGCTAGCCCGCCTCCTACGCAAGCTTCAAATTTCCGAAGTGCTTACATTTCCCAACTTATAGCGTTGGTGGCGCCACCTGAGATTTTTGAAATGCTTATCACAAAGATAACTCTTTGAGATAAAAATCTAGTGTGGAAAGCACTTAAAATAAACATCATAACGTCAAATAAATCACTATAAATAAATATGTGTAATCACTGCAGCGCCGCGCCTCTTCCACCTCTTTCCGCTTCGTCTCACTTGGCCTGAGAGGAGGACATGACGCGAGTTGCCGTAAGGCGTACTTACCATAGATATTCCTATTGTTACGAGATGGGTTCTTGGATAGTCAGTTAAAACGCCGATTATTCACTTTGCACTTTATTGCACACAATCACTTCACAAAAAACACACGACACAACTGGTTCGCACAAACACTTTACACTGGCACTGATATTCACACAAGCTAGTCACTTCACAATCACTGGTATCGCACTCTAACCCGAGTAGTTATCGCTTCGACGGTAAACGAATAAACTGATCTTCAAGGGTCGGTATTTATATCCTTTATTTCCTACAGTCTCGAACCTACGAGATATTTCGCAACATTACTCGATCTTAATAAACGCTATTGTGTTAACAAGTAAACAACTTGAAAGTTCGAGAATCCCTATTGTTTTTCAAATACGTAAATACCCAACAAATAAACTAAACAATAGACGAGATACAAAGACTGATCCCGCTCGAGTCATAAAGCCATAAAACCGAATACGAAAGGCATCAATAAAAAAAACGCCATACAATAGAGCTTCCCAGAACCGGATCACGTAAACACCGCAGATTACATCATAGTTACTAGATACCTACAACGGGCGCCTACTGTGTTACACTATGTTGGATGACATGGAGTCGCACCACTCAGGCACCACGTCGTCGCCGCATCGTGTGAACCGGCTCTAGGCAACGTTCTCGGATCGATTCAAGCATTGTTTAGTTGGGAGGACAACAGCTGAACGGTCCAGTTCGTCCAATATTGGCAAACTTGTCGGTCATGCTTTGTAGAGATTTGATGAAATTCGTAAATTACAAGAGGGCAAGATTTTGGGTGTTGATACACATTTAGTTGATCTAAGGTCTCTAATAACATCAATCTCTTAGGTAACAACTTAAATATAAATACACAACAAAATGTATTTATTACTATTTTTACCACAGATTAAAAGCTTTTGTAATATACTGGAAGACGTACGATACTCTAATTTTCGTACTTATTACTTAGTCATCATCATCCATCCATCAGCCAAAGGACGTCCACTGCTGTATATAGGCCTCCCCTATGGATCTCCAATAAGACCGGTTGGAAGCGGCTTGCATCTAGCGCGATCCTGCGGTCTTAATGAGGTCATCCGTCCACCTTGTGCGTGGACGTCCTACGCTTTGCTTGCCGGTACGTGGTCTCCACTCGAGAACTTTTCGACTCCACCGGTCATCAGTCCTTACCTAAGTACCTACCATGGATTTATCATATAAACAGGATTGAGTACTGGCAAAGAAAAACGTGCCGACAAGGATACCACATCAGATGATTGTGTCTCTTTTCCAAGTAGGATGACTAAAACATCTCGATCATCTTGGGATATAATTTTTCTTTGGAATGTTACTGCACGCAGGAATCGCAGTTATCTGACCCCTAACTCGTCGTCCTTCGTCATCGGCGTCGCTTTAGCAATAAGACGCCTACTGCTGGGCATAGGCCTTCCTTGAAGATCTCTATAAAACCAATCGCCATAAAAACAATGGTCTAGAATTAATATACACGGAGATAATTCAGTTTCAAGTTTGACAGCTGTCATCGGAAATGTAGATCTCGATGAGTTCCTTCACCTTTGTGACAACAGTAATGGTCTGGAATCCATATTTACGGTGTTGAACAACGTTTAAATTTCATAGATGTAATCTTGACACATATAACGTAACCCGTGTCAGTACTTAACCACGAAAAATGTTTTCACAAAAACTTTTTCACGGAAAACTTTGTCACAAATAGACCTTATCACGAAAACTTGTCCACGAATAGACTTCCGTAGTTAACAGAATTTTAAGGCTTCCGTAGTAAACAAGGCATCCATTTTGAAATAAAAAATAGCGGACTCACTTTTTTGAAAAAGTCGTCATGGGTGTAGTTTTAGAGGTTTTTGGTGGTGTATATTTCAAAATTGGCATCCATTTTGAAGTAATGTTCGCCGTCTTCAATTCCAAAATGAATGCCAATTTTGAAATATAAACCCCCGAATTCTCAAAAAATAACACTTATGACGACTTTTTCAAAAAAGCAACATCTGCTATCTCTAATTCCAAAATAGATGTCATTTTTGAAATCTACACCCCCAAAAACCTCGAAAACTACACCCATGACGATTTTTTCAAAAAAGTGACGACCACCATCTTTAATTCCAAAATGGACGCTAGTTTTGAAATCTACACCCCCAAAAACTTATTAAACAACACCCATGACGACTTTTTCAAAATAGTGACGTCCACCATCTTTAATTTCAAAATGGATGCCATTTTTGAAATCTACACCCCCAAAAACCTATTAAACGACACCCATGACGACTTTTTCAAAATAGTGACGTCCGCCATCTTTAATTTCAAAATGGATGTAATTTTTGAAATCTACACCCCCAAAAACCTATTAAAGGACACCAATGACGACTTTTTCAAAATAGTGACGTCCGCCATCTTTAATTTCAAAATGGATGTCATTTTTGAAATCCACACCCCCAAAAACCTATTAAACGACACCCATGACGACTTTTTCAAAATAGTGACGTCCGCCATTTTTAATTCCAATATGGATGCCAATTTTGAAATCTACAACCTAAAAAAATTAAAAATGACAACCACGACTATACACCAATTGTACACCCAGCATGTTTAAGAAATATGTCCAGCATAGTCACCCTACTACACTTCTTTGTATACACCATAATACGCCATTTGCAATCGACGGTGATACTCTAGTCAAAAATAAAAAATAACCGTTAATCATAAAGACGTAGGTATATTCATACAAAATAAATATCAAACTCTGTTTTATTGGCATCTATTCGCAATTTTAACTAAAATCTTATCAAACTACATTGTTAAAAAAACTAAGAAATGGTTAAGACAGTCGCGGCTTTACAGGTAATAATTCTACCATTTATAAGTGTCGTTTCGAAATGGCAATAGTGCGAGCGGGACAACTTCATCACTTTGGGAAGTCTCACTCGGCACAGCGTCTCTCTTATACCATTTCAAAGGAATATATGTTTTGTTACAACGCATTAAGGTTGAATTTTCCTAAACTAACTTTGAGCCGTCTGTGCGCAGTCCTGCCGGCTTAGCATGCGACCCGAAGCAATTATTTCGTCCGAAATACCAATTCGTGTGAAGTAAATTCGTGTCATAGAATCGTGATCTATGGTCACGAAAAACTAGTGTCGCCCTGTGATTAAATAATTTGGATGTTTAATTTTGCAATGAAGCAACACTGATAGAGTTCATTCAAAACACAGGGGTGCGTTTACGCACTCCAGTTTATGATAAAAAAAAACAGGCTAAGTCTATGTCACCCGTTTAGGGCATCCGTCAGGTGGAGTGCGTAAATGCACCCCAGTGATTCCAAAGGGATAATATTGTGGTCTGTGGTCTATCGAGATAATCTAAAAGAGATCCATTGATTTAATTTTAATACAACATGAGTTAAAAAGATATATGAAAAATATGAACTCTTGTCAGATTTTCCATTGAAGAACGTTACATTTTACTAAAAATTTGACAACAGAAATACAACAGATAACAATAAAGAAGGAAAACCATTCCTCACAGAGATACCTCTGTGATTATCACAAAGGTACTTATACGATTATCAATGATCATCATAGTTTATATTATGACTGAAACCTTGAAATGAACTGCTACAAAACCACAAATTAATTTGTGTTTTATGCGTTGGAGTTGATACATTGGTCTTTGAGTGTATTTTTGCATCCTGTAAAATATTGTATCGTACTACAACTGCAAGCGAAGCATAATTAGGATACAACATATTCCATAATACTTAAATAGGACTCAAGTGTGTGTCTACTGTCAATAATAACTGTGCAAAACTGAAAAACCTTATTTTACGAAAGTGAACCTAAAAATGTCCAAAGTAATTGATGTGAATGATAAATAAACATGAAGAAGTATTTTTAGTTTTATTTATAAATTAACTTCTATATAAATAAATGTATAGTAAAATAATATATAAACTTATTGAAGGATTGAATATTATGCATAGGTACAGGAATTAATAAATATTTATGGAGCCAAAAAAGTTATGTCGCCATTTTGGTAGCCATGTTTTAAAAAATAAATAAATGTCAAAATCTAAAATATCAGCCCGCTATTGGTTGTTTGAAGATTCCTGTCTGATACGTAGTACCTTTAGTAGTCTGTGAGAGTATCACTCAAGAGCTCGGTGCGCTGTTGTAAGTTTGATATTTACAGCGTTACCAATACCAATTTTCCTAATTACCGAAAACCCAAAGTAAAATTCTCTATACTGGGGAGAAAAAATATCCCGATTTCCAATCTAAACTGATACCTCGCCAAATTGCAATCTAGAAGAAGTCTCAGCTCGGAACCTGTTTTAAAAAAACTACCTCGCTAAAGGATGATTTATATTAGGACGGGGCAGGCACGGGACGGGCCGGTGATAGGCCGGACGGGGCCCGTACGAAGCCCGTATAACGCACATACGACGCTTGTTCCATACATTTTTGTTGTGGCACGTACGACGCCCGGACGGGGCCCGTCCGAGCTTTTAC
The DNA here is from genome assembly GCA_949316475.1 of Hypomecis punctinalis. Lineage (NCBI taxonomy): Eukaryota > Metazoa > Arthropoda > Insecta > Lepidoptera > Geometridae > Hypomecis > Hypomecis punctinalis. The sequence continues at coordinate 18,803,219 of OX438802.1, forward strand.
ACAAAATGTATGGAACATGCGTCGTACGGGCCCCGTCCAACCCTTCCCCGGCCCGTCCGGCACCCGCCCCGTCCTAATATAAATCATCCCTAAATCGATACAATAAAATATCTATCCCCACAACAATCTCCAATGGAGATAATACCCCGTAATTTGACAAATCCTTCACAATTCAGCAACGCTGGTTGTTTATTTAGTTAGTTTTGCCTATCTCGTAGTATTTCGTCCTCAAAAAGTTTGACGAAAAGATATTCGAGGTGAAATGTCAAAATACGGCTAAATTCGCGTGTACATGTTAGCGTTTGTCGACAAAAGTGCCACAGGTACATAAATCATTCGCGAGAATTCTTCACCACAGAGTAAAAACTGACGAAATAAGTGTGTTGTCATGTTAGGGGAGGTAGAAGTATCGGAATATTTCTATTTTACTCGAAATAAGATCGTTCTCGTGGGTCGCATCCTAGAGGGCCAGATAGTATACAAAGTTCTTGGTACCTACTATTTATACGAACAATTTTTGTATATTTGTATGTTTTCACGGAACTGCTCCACTGATTTTAATGAAATTAGTTGTATAATTTTGGGTTATTTATAAGCGGCATTTTCGAGAAAACGTGAATATTATTCTATATTTGCTATTTTTCTCTGTACTAATTATTACTTTAGTAAAATAATAACTATGAACAACTTTCAATATGTTGACTTATACCATCGTCATCCCATGAAATACAAGTAACAGTAACTTCATAGGTTACTGTTACCCTGTGATTTAGTGCTTAAGTTGCTAAACTCTGTATCATACATTCGAGGTCCTATTAATTGCGTGATGAATTGCTACGGAATGTTAAACAAGCTGTGTCAGAGTCCAGATACCGGATTTAACCTAGATTCTGGTTTAGCGTGCAATCGTGTGTGAACTGTCACTGAGTTTCGAAATAAAACCTTTTTTTTTTCGAGATAATGATAATATACTTATAATCATACAACTATTTATGAGCTATCTAATATAGGTACCATACTTAACACAGCTATATAGGCATATAGCCAGCTACCTATCTCTTCATTAAAACTACATTGAGTATTTATCATAATTAAAACAATACGGCTAAAACTCACGTTATAATAAGCTACCTAAAGCTATAAAGCTACCTATCTACCTAAATTAAGTTAAAGTCAATAGGTAAGTTTTTCTTATATTTTTAAGGAAAATTAAAAGCGCTTCACACTTGTGTTTTTCTTATTTCTTGCCAATGATGACATGGAACACTTACAAATATGAGAACCGCTCCCAGTACAATAACAGATATTCATGTCCAGGAGGCAATTGGACTCAGGATTTAATACTCCAAAGGCAGACCAACAGCCGTCTAGCTGACAGTAAAATTGTCTAAAAATGAAATACCTAGTCAAAGAAACGCTTCTCTCGGTAGGTCATTGTCAAATATAAATAAAAGAGCCGGGTATTGGCAGACCTCGTCGACTACAAATCATTTCAATTAATTTCAATAACAGCTTTCCTTCGATCTGAAAAGGGCGTCGCAAAGAGAAGAAAAGAAAGAAAACAATGAAGCGGAAATATTGAAAGAAATTCAATAAAATCATTTCTTGCTACTAAATTGTTGCTATGGACAGGCCAACTTAATGTATAATTCATGTCAAACACCCCACGTCCGTAGCAGACCAAAAAGGGGCTTAAATTGACCGTGGATCGGCAATTCAACCGGCCATTTTGCAATATTGAAACCCGATATTAATTATATCCAAGTATATTTCAATCTCAGGAGGCTTTTATAAAGGTTTATAAGTAACAGAGTTAATCCGAGCTCTGTGGAGGGAAGGACTGAATAAACAATGTTTGGTAATGGTCAAATAATGCCTACTTACCTGTCGTTTGACAAAATGAAAACACCTGATGCTGTCGAACATAGGAAAGGGTGAAACTAAGGGGCTAGGAGAGAAAAGGGGAAAAACTATTAGGTAGTAAAATAAGTGACGTTTTTAATAAACATTTTCATACCTTACTTAATAAGTAAAATGAAGTATTTTATTGCGTTCCTGATAATATTTTTAGACGTAGCCCAATGGTTCGACACTTCATCCACACGTACTATACGAATAGAGAGTGTGGAGACTTTTCCAATACAATATTTCACAAAAAGTGAAATAGATTGATGTGATAAGTATTTTCAAATTGCATCAGCAAAATTATATCTTAGATAGGTAAGTAAAAAAATAAAAATAACAAACTACTCGTTTCTTGCAAGTTTATTATAAAATGTAAGATACCGTTAAAACCAGGTAAAAAATATCACCGATTAAATACCTATGAGATAATATTATTAGATCAAATCATTAAGTTTTATTTTGTTCGATCTCGACTCTCTGACTGTGAGCTGGACAAACGATCTGATACTTCCTTGCTTTTGTTTCGTCCAAAGGAACGTTTTTACTAGTTTAAAAACAGTTCGAACCCCTGCTTCCTAGCACCGCCCACGGTTGCAAGGGTAGACCCGACCAAAAGGGGCCCTTTGTAAGCTACTCGTGGGTAAAACAAACCAATGTGGGTTGCGTCATACAATTATATTAGCTTTACACAGGGCCTACTGTATGGCGGTTTTATGACGAACGCGCGCTGTAATGTGGAGTATCAGGGATATAATAATATAATGCACCTGTACTTTAGCTTAAGTAAACTTCAACATACACCAGTACATTAATATTGTAATATATATTGCTTGAGTAAGAAAAACACAGGGAGAATGAGGTGGATGGATAACCTACAAATTTATATACCTAGGAAAAGCTCCAGGATGCAAATAATCAGAAGTGAAAATAAAGGAAAGCTTATAATACTCAACAGAACGTCATCAAAAGCTGGTGATGATGAAAACTCATTACCGGCTGAATTAATTTTGTGAAGAGCACCAAGTAAATTCATGATTTATACACGCAACATGGATAATATAATACATGTAGATAATTTTTTTCAAACAGAAAAACTTTTTTTATGGAAGACTAGCTGACCCGGTGAACTTCATATCACCATTTGTCAACTGTCAATGACAACTTTTACATGCAGGAACATTTTGTATGAGAAAATAAAATAATTTTTTTTGTTATATTTCTCGCAACTTTTAGAAATTTTCTCACCTATTAAATCTTTTCTTAGCTTCCACGGATATTTCAAGGCTAAAATTAGCCAAATCGGTTCAGCCTTTCTCGAGTTTTAGCGAGACTAACAACTACGATTATATATAGATAAATAGATATATGTAGAGCGTTCTACCATATCACTCAAGTCTTAGCTAAAACGTAGTCTCTGCGAAGTTGTAAAAATGTATACCTTGGCAAAGAACACCGTAATATACATAGCTTTGACATACTTTCAGGATTAGGCACGAAATTCGTCGTAAATCAGACAATGTGAGGAATGCTCCCCGGCTATAAAACAGTTACAGCCTGATCGTAACTGAATTTGGTTCTAAACTTTATTGCCAGTGATGTCAGTGCTTTTAAGAGGAGGGAGTCACTTTCTGTACTATTTTGACTTTGGTATTGGCACATTTTAACTTTTACTAGCACTTCATGTAAAATGAGTTGTGGGTTGTGTTTCGGACCGGCGCCATTTTAGGGTTAAACTTGGTTTCAGGTTAAATGACCTTATTTCTCATCCATTTCTTTCTTGCATCCATATACAAAGTCAGGACTTTGCATATGGATGCAAGAAACAATATAATTTTTAGTTAAAATGGTGTGAAAAATTTAATAAGGAAAAAATGTTTGTAAATCATGTTTAAATATTTGTTTGTGTGTAAAAAAATTAAGTAAGTGATTATTTAATTAAATATAGATGGACAACTGTGAACAAAAAGCGGACACATGTTAACAACGCATAACATATTTTGTTAGAAGAGCCAATATCAAAATGTTACAGCTACAAATTATAAGAAAATGTGTTGTTCCATCTCGCGGATGAGAAATGTACAGAAAGACAAATATCATGACAAATTACATTTTTGTTTGTGCGTACGTGCAACTCGGTATATGTATTGTTAAAAATATTTTTCGACGGAGTCACCATGCAAATTAAGGGTTAAGAATAATTGATCAAAATATGGTATCTCTATCACTGAAAAATTATAGGAATTTTAGTATAAATGAAATCAGTATTTTTGTTACAGTGCTGTAGACTGCTCCGACTATTAATTCATTAGGTAGATGTGGCCAACATTTTCACGCGTTAAAATCTAAGACTGGAAGCCTTAATCGTTCCTTACGTAACGGTTTAATTCGTGCACCAATTCAAGCGTTAAGACGCAGCATAACAAAATATACCGAATCGCGCAGTTAATTAAAAGTATATAAATGTGCAAGGCTTCGCGTACAAAAGAGCACGGACCCAGGTGTCCGTGGAGTAAGTAATTAAAAAAGTGCAAGACTTTGCGAGAGAAAAGCGCTTTTCGCCTCTTTACATTGTGTTCAAGAATGAACGTAGGTACAATCCTGACAATAACTTGTTTGCGAACCTGTCGATCGATATCCTTGTAACAAGATAGACGGTGTAAGCGTGCCTAGTGCTTACACAGTTCCTTTGTTATGTCACTAGAAAGGGGTTAAGTAAGGAGTGGAAGTCTACAGAAAGGCGTAGGTCATTCAGGTCAACTATTTGTCATGAACTTTGTTGTAGTGGCATTAAGGGCATGTTGTGTTTGCGAGCCTCTTGGGGAAACGAAGCCGTCTCTATTTATTTTACTCATGCTATTATCAACTACTAGGTATATGCTATGATGTTATGTAATAGCTTATGGCATAGTAAGTACTCTTGAAAGTATTCCAATTACATAAAGGCGATTTTTTTTTTATTCCGTATAGGTTTGCGATTGACTACATACTACCTGATGTTAAGCTGATATGCGGTCTAGGGTGTAGCACGCTTACCTAGAAGATATCTATTTACTCGAGAGTTTTTGCATGGAAAATCATTTGTATGTATAATTTCAGCTATAAGTAGGTTACTTTATTAAAACTCGCGCAAAATCATTATACACCGGTTTTTACTCACGTATGATATCACGGCCGGGCCGCTGGGAACGCGACCGGTTTCGGAGTAATTGGTACTCCTTCATCAGGGAACACGCGTGCTCCCGTCGACTGGCGCACGCGCAACCTGAAGCGCTGATGAAGGAGTACTAATTACTTCGAAACCGGTCGGGTTCCCAGCGGCCCGGCCGTGATATCATACGTGAGTAAAAACCGGTGTTTTATTTAGTATAAGTAGGTTGTCCACTGCTAGACATAGGCTTTTCCAATACGACTGGTTGAAAGAAATACTTTGTTATATTCCATTTAAAGTAGCAGTAATTACGATTTTTCTGGAAAAAATAACATACGTATTAGCAAAGCTCCTCTGTATGCGTCGACGTTTAAAAAATCCACTGCCGTCTCTTGAGTTGTTTTCAACGCACTTCTTTACGTGCATAGCGTAATATCGATTTTTAATTTTTCACACAATTTTTCACGTGATGATGGCATAAGTATCATTCCATCATTATCAGCTGTAGATTTCTAATAAGAGCGGTTGGAAGCGGATTACATCCAGCATATTCCTGCGCTCTTGTGGTTCACCGATTTGTGGTTTCCATTCGAGAACTTTATCCATTTTGATTCACGTCGCCCTCCGGGAACACAGATGTAGAGTGTTTATTTTTACAGACTTCCAAAAAAGATATTCGTATGTAGGTATGTATATTTGACGTGACAACGTCTTATAAATTGGTTTGCCGGGTGACACTTCAAGAAACTGCGTTACGCTCCGCTCACGTTATGCGCTCACAATGAGAGCGAGTGAGAGGCACGCGTCCCTTCCACTCGGGCATGGTTAGCCCGCCTAAGAGCGAGAGAGACAGACATTTTCATCCTTCTTCCTACTATACGAATGAATATTCACATTAAAATTATTTTACCACTCAAAGTCGTTGTCACGTAAAACTTTCGCCCGTATACCGACTTTACAGGCAACCAATTTTTTCTTGTGTATGTTCATCGATATATTCGCCAAGCGATTTAAAAAAATATTTTATAGTTCAAAAGATCATACTTCCGAGGTTCCATTTAAACTTTATCAAAATCGTCTAAGCCATTTTTGATAAATCATCAATAATGTACATAGATGTCACATAGATTCATGCAAACTATTAAAATTCTGTACACGGTGGAAGTCGGTGTTGCGTTTATACAAAAAAAATATTAAATGATGTGTATCTTTTGTCCCCAGAAAATACATTCACAGTGGTGGTGGAGAAAGATGGGAGAGGCCTGGGTATGTCTGTGTGTGGCGGCGGCGGCCTGGTGAGGATCCGCCGGCTGTACCCTCCGCAGCCCGCCTGGAGGACCGGCATGTTAGCGCCAAAGGACCTTCTACTCTCTGCCAACGGAGTACCTCTAGCTGGACTTAGCACCTACGTAAGTTTATTTATTTCAATTTATCCAATATGATAGTTCTGATTTGACTCTCTGAAAAAGTAAAGTGAAAGGTGAAGACAAAAATAAAGACAGAATGCTGTGAACAAACAAGTAAAGCCGACCAAAACTACGCCTCGCCGTGTACAGACAATTACACACACATCCACGTACAAGGAAACTACGCCTTAGCTTGACAGTCGAACTATGGCGGCGAAACAGCGACGCACTCACACATGTGTAAAAAACCGGCGTCACTTGACTGTTCAACGACGTTCTCTCTTGATTTTTTTATTTTACTTGCTCTGAGGACGCGAAAACAAAAATAAAAAAGAACTACGTAAGTCCTACTACGTAATTATTTTATTAAGAACAATATGGGTCGGATACGAAGTTCATCATATTTTTTTCTACGTATAATTAAATTATACAACGGCCTAGTGAAGATTCGAAAGCTGCACCCCCCGCAGCCCGTGTGGAGGACCGGTATGTTGGCGCCAAAGGACTTCCTACTGTCCGCCAAAGGAGTACCTCTAACTGAACTTACCATCCGAATGAGTTTATTCTTCTCAATTTATACTTACAATGGGATGGTTTGCTATTGCCTATCTGAAAATGCAAGAGGATAGGATGAAGAAATAATTATTTTTAACCGACTGCCTAAAAAGATGAGGTTATGTTCGTCTGTAGGTATGATTTTTTTTGTGTAATATTCTAGTCAAGGATATTATTGTTCAAACCCCGCAATACCCAATTTTGACGCTATAATAAAAGTAGTTTATCTTGATGATCTAAAATTACCTTTACGATGTTGTGCCTAAGTTACTGGTAACCCTGTATAGAACAACATTTCACAATTCTAATTTATGTTGATTAACTAGTAAATATCATCACCTATTCATACCTTAATATAAATTATTAACGGTTTTCAATAAGCTAAGTTCAAAGTAGCTCAGCACGTTCAATGTTCATATCCAAAGCCCTCCTGCTGATCCGTTTCATTGGCCCATAGATTATCTCAATACCCAATTACTGATCGGTTCATGAAAGCAACAATCTAATTTTGCGGCTATTCAGAGTGTATTTTTAGACGACAGGCATATTCTAGGATAACATTGTATTTACTCGTATCATTATGACCAAATATTACTTTACTCAACTCATTCCAAAAAAAAAGGATTTTTTTTTCCAGACCGAAAGTTAATTGAGATTAGACTAAATGTTACATTATCATCATTATTGGATTGGATTGGGTTGGAAGCAGTTTGCATGTTCCTAATCGGTGGACGTCTTACGCTACGCTTGCCAGTATGTGGTCTCCAATAGAGAACTTTACAGACTCATCGGCCATCCTTTCTACAAAGAAAAAAACAAAGCGTATGAACTACATATTTATTTTATGTGATGTCAGCACGGGTAGCATGGCAAAGGAAAAAACCTTTTATACACTTTTAATGTCAGTTATCATTGTCAATCCATACTTTTTTTCTCTTCAAGGGGATATAATGGTGGAAAGACAATTTGTCCCTATGCCATGCTACCCGTGCAGGGATGGATGCATAGTAAAAGTTGGTCAGAATGATGAGTAGGTACAATGATGTCTTTGATTCGTCTACGCACATCTCTGGTTTGATCTCGTAGAATCACTCCGATCATAATATAACCCTCCCCATATCACATTGAGCTACTCTAAGCTGACTTTTATGCCCACAATAAAACATCACGTTTCGGTGACATAAATCATCATTGGTAACGCACTCTGGTTGAAAATTTCGACTGAGGCACTGAGGTATGATATTCTATAATATGTAAGTACAGCGTCTAGAAATACAACCTGCACTTACAATTCTCTGTAACGATTCATATTTGAAAATTTTTAACTGGATAGGCACGTAGTAACAGTGTTTCATATCTACGTAATTGCTCCGGGTCATAAATGGAAAATTGTATGCAGATGCGAGCACGTTGCACTAAAGTGTCACAATACACTTACAGTGGGCAAAGAAATAGTAAACTGACTAATGCGTATATACCGACGTAGATATTTTTTTTTTATTCAATTTCCAAAATCCCTGATAATATTGTGTCGGGGGTATTACGACTACCTAATTATATATACTCAGCTAAGATTAATTGCAAAATAACGTATATCTAGGCTAATAGTATTATATTACGAATATAACACTTTAACCCAACTTATTTTCTATTTATTTCTCTTAATTACACGATTACATATTTTAATACTATCCTATCCTTCCTACTTAATATTATAAACGTGAAAGTATGTGAGGATGGATGGATGGATGTATGGATGTTTGTTACTCTTTCACGCAAAAACATTACTGAACTGATTGAGATGAAACTTTGCAATAATATAGCTTATATATCAGAATAACACATAGGCTATAATCTATAATGATATATTGCGTATGCGGGCGAAGCCGCGGGTAAAAACTAATATTATATAAACTTGTCTCTTACATTCTTATCTTTCATGATTTCGTTCAAATTATCTTTATTTACATTGATGCCCGACGTAGCTACTATTACCGTGACGTAGCTAAGATTTTGTTAAAGTCGATCATGTATTCTTGATCGAAGGCTAAATCAAAGTTAATGGCGTTTGTGAAACTAGCTACAAGCTGCGCAAATCCCCACGCCTCTCTTCGCTGACAAATGAATTTGCCACTTGATCACAGTTACATCGACTCTCACAGACACTCTCTCACAATAATTACCACTCTGGAATTTGCACATTTTATTTTTGATCACCGACTTTTTCTTCGTACCACAATACACACCGATATATCTGTTCTAATATCAGTATCTAACTAAAAAAATACGCTAAAATCGAGAAATATAGTACCAAATTTTTAATATTTTATTTCAAAACAAAGTTACCTAGCAAATCACCATAAAATAGTGTACATACATATTAATAGTTAAAAGACTCCAAGCCCCAAGAGCTAGGTAAGTTGGTCTTGGTGCACGAGCGGAGGTATGTTTCCTAGTTCCGACGGAAGCTTTCAAAGTTTCCGTATGTTTACGTTCTATTAGCTAACCAGTCTCCAGGCTTAGTTGCCAAGGCTAACTCTGGCCTTAATGGCCTTAATTCCGAAATAGTTGGCCACCTAAATGATTATGTCATCCGGGTAAAATCCTTATCAAATTGGAAATGTTTGACAATGGAAACTCATATACTCAGTAAGTAGGTACTTCAGTTATAAATTGAGTTTTAGACCAGCTGTTTTAACCTGCGGCAATTGCGTGTTATTTTAGTAACTTATGCTTGCAATAACCCATGCAAAAAATGACGGCGAATGTTGCGTAAAGGAGTTATAAATCATTCAAAAATACACTTTTGAATATATGATAGTGGTAAGGATTTTGGAAGCTAGATGATAGATTACGAAAGACTAGCTACGAAAAGTTTTTAGGGTTCCGTACCTCAAACGGTCTGTCCGTCTGTCCGTCTGTGTGTATGTCAAGACTCTTTATCTCGGGAACGCGTAAAGATATCGAGTTGAAATTTAAACCGTATATGTATATTTAAAATCTCTTGCAGTTGTGTAAAAGAAAAACTTCTCAGTTATTGTTTAAAAAAGTTAGAGCCGTTTATGTTGTAAAAAAACGCATATTTTGCACTTACATAAATCAAAACCTACAGGGTACTTCCCGTTGACATATAACTATGAAATTTGGCGAGAAGCATTGTCTCAGATCACACATATAAGAATAAATCTGAAAACTGTACATTTTTATTTAAATCACAAAAAATAGGGCCTCAAAATTCACAAAATATGGGTTCAAAATTCAAAGTGAGTAAATCGTATCATGTAAGGTATCATATAAAAGAACTTCATTAGCACATGGTAAAACAGGTTTTTAACCCATTAAAGCCTGAATCATTTTAGTGTTCCAGAATTGTTTAATATTTTAATATATTGTTATAGGCCCTAATAATCATTTTTGAAAGTTAAATGTTTGGTGCAACTCTCACTTTTGAAAAAAAACATGGGTGCCGTTTGGCACCGCTAGGCTAATATGTTGTCTCAGGTCACATATAAATTAAATGAGATGATTTGCTATTTATTAGCCTGTTGCATTACTAACGACTGATTTAACTCTTAGGGGTTTACTATTTTATAATTGAAAAATAAAATAAGTAGAAAAAATGTATATTTTCAGGATTTACCATATATTTCAAAAAAGTATAGAATACGTACGTTGCAAGTTGCGCAGAGCCCCACATCACATTTTATACGTTGTAGTCTAGTTTAACCCTGACAGGTCTAAAGAACACATTTGTAATGGTTTCACTAGGAACCAATAAGTGGTTGCGATCATCATAACATAGGTAATCGAGGATCATCAACTTGACTAAAACATAAATTTTCAGCATTGTTTTCGATTTCACAACCAATGACCAACCGTAAAGAAGCAAGACGACGAGATGCAGCAAGTCCACGTGAATTGTAAGACCTACAGGGCTTTTATGAGCACCAAAAGATGACCCAGTAGATGGTCCAGTTTCAACAACTTCACTGTTAGCGACGAGATACTGGGCGTCTTTGCGAAGTACGAGACTGACGAAACAGCTTATGAGAACCATGATATGTCTCTGAAGAAGTTTCTTTAGCCTCAGAATCACGTCTTTGATGCGTCGATGCCAGTACTATCTCGCATTTAACATTGAGTTGCCTACCTGTCAGTTTATTTATAATACCAACTTCATCTTCGTTGGCTGAATCTTCGTTTGACTGAACTACAGGGTCTGGAAGTTCAATATATAACAATCGAGGTTCAAAATTTTCGACTTTTCCCAGTACAGCTAATGCTTCATGTGATGTAGAACCCCTGAATAAATAAAAAATAACTTTAACTTGCGAATAGACTAAAATTATTTAAAAAAACAAGGAAATGTTTTATGAAAAATACTTCTGAGAAAAGCTTACATATTAGCCTACGGGTGCCGTTTGGCACCCGCCCTATTGCAGGTAGGATAGAACAAACAAATATAAAAAATCATGTAATTTTTTTGTATTATAGGAAGAAACATTGTTTTTATACAAATAAAAAGTATGAAAATGTAACATATTACAGTAAATAAAAGAAATATGAGGTACTGACTTGAATATGGCATCCATTATTTGCAAATTTTTCATAACACCATATAAGACTCGTCCTTGACGGCTGTGTCATGTGCACTGGTTGACAGAAACTATTTGAAAACAAAGCTAGCTTTGTCTAGCACTGCATAGACAATTGAAATTTTGAAATTATTAATTACGATAAGCATAAAACGCGAAAGTTTAAATACATAAAACCGGGTGCCAAACGGCACCGCTATGTCATTAATTAATTAATGTTAATTATTTTAAGAACGTGTTTGTACGGAACCTTCGATGTGCGAGCCTGACTCACTCTTGTCTGGTTTTTTTATTTACTACAATCAGTACAAAACCTAAACAGTACGACTGATTTTCATGAGATCATAATTTAAGCCAGAATGTGGTGTCTTGAAAATTCTACATAAGATGCTAAGTTTATGTTACAAAAATACGGAAAACTGCGGGCGCAGCTCCAGAAGAAAACAAAGTAGCTACTGAGTAAAAAGGAGTGTTTGCATATTTTTGCTGACATTGTTGTTTAAACACAACCAACCTAGCTGCTCATACAAAACATTAGATAACCTTTTCTGTTATCTTTACCTCGGCATTTCCCCGTTTCCACGAGTTTTTGCGCATTTTTTATTCATCGTACACCTTTGTCCTTTTAGAAAATACTGTTTGCATATAGATAGGGCAAGTGAGGTAGTAAAACACGGCGTTGTGTTAACCAAAATAAACAGTAAGTCGCGTTAAAAATGCTATTTGTTGTCGCAGCACCTCCGCGGGTCGACTGCCGGTTGTAAACGTAAAAACTTTTATGAAACTAGGCGCAGAGCAAGCCGCGGGCGCCAGGTAATAAACTGTAAAACGCTCGCTGCAAAGTTACACAAATTATATTAGAGTGTTACACAAAACATAGTCCATCACAAAAAATGTACATTTTATACATTTTACGCAGAGACACGAAACTTCTGACGCGCTTTTGAACGTCAACTGAGCGTAGCTCTTCTATTTATGCACCTATGATGTATAGCTGGATCACCATCCCAGTGGAAAAAGTATGATCATACTACCTATTTAAACTCCAATTTGGAAACTGTAAATAGATAAAATTTTTTCGCGAAAAATGGCAAAACCGACTTCCATCGTGTAATTCGAATTGATGCTTAGAATTTCTACAGTATTGTTGATTTTTCAAAAACGGCTCAGCCTTATTTCGATAAAAATTAAATGGGATCAACCACCTCAAAAGTATGTATGTTTTTGAACAAAAAAAAAGATTGTTTTGATTCTGTTCACAATTGACGAAAATATCGATGAACATACACAAAAAAATACATACAGACGAACATAGAACCTCCTCTTTTTTGGAAGTCGGTAAAAAAGGATAGCATACAAGTTCCATACCCAATTTAAATAGGTACATCTTTCTAATTTGTCACTTTTTCTATGTCAATATCTTCTATCCTACTAATATTATAAACGCGAAAGTTTGTGAGGATGGATGGATGGATGGATGTTTGTTACTCTTTTACGCAAAAACTACTGAACGGATTGAGATTAAACTTTGCAATAATATAGCTTATATATCAGAATAAGACATAAGCTATAAATTATAATGATATTGCGTCAAAAATCAAAATATCATGCGGGCAAAGCCGTAGTCCTACTAATATTAGAAACACGAAAGTTTGTGAGGATGGATGGATGTATGGATGTTTGTTACTCTTTCACGCAAAAATTACTGAACGAATTGAAATGAAACTTTGCAATAATATAGCTTATATATCAGAATAACACATAATCTATAAATTATAATTATATATTGCGTATGCGGGCGAAGCCGCGGGTAAAAACTAGTATTCTATATTCCAGAAGTGGTCCCATTTAAATTTTATCGAAATCACTGAGCCGTTTTTGATAAATCAACAGTATTGTACATGGATGCCACATCGATTCGTGCAAAATATTCGAATTCTGTAAACGGTTGAAGTTGGTGTTGCGATTTTTGCGCAATATAATTATTTTTTTAATACGTAGAACATATAATATCCATTTGGCACTGTGACGATTCGGTGAACAAACTCAATGTTTATAATTAATAAACGGGCCATTCGATTTCACTTGGGAAATTCAATTATTTCCTGAACAATTCCGCCTTGACGGCGTTCGCTAGGGGGCGCAGCTTTCGAACGGATTCCAACTGTTATTACCTACATCACAATCACAGATTAGCTCAACTTCGTGAACACAATTTGGTGACAAATCACGAAACAACAACGTAATTGCCGAGCGTTTACGCAATCGCTCTAAATTAACGACCTAACAGTTAAATCGAAATGATTCCTATTTCAAAATCCTGTTAAATATTTAAGGACAATGAGGTTTGTGCGATCAATTGGTGCCATTTATTATTTCTGTCCTTTTATCTTTGATCATAAAAGTAGAACATTCTATAGTTTTTCAGTCTAGAAGTCTGACCTGTCTAGAATTATGACTTCAAGCTGAATCAAATTTTAAAATAATCTTTAATACTATTTCACTTGTAGATTTTTATATGTATTTAGTAGTTTATTCTGTAAATTTATTATTACAACAAAACTTAAAAATCATTTCATAAATTATCACTATTAAAATTAACCTACATAAAATAAAAACTTATTCTAAAAAAAAATATACTATATTAAAAGAAAATCAGGAATAAATAATCTAAATTTTGTAGTTGTATGTGTTATGTGAAACTACTCTTTTTATTCTTTTTAGAAAGCTAAAAGATATTTTATATTTCAGAAGCACCAGACCCAACCTAAATTAAACTTTTTGCTACAGGCTACAGCAAAGAGCACGTTTCCCCTCCGCAAGGTTTTTCTTGTTCCTCATATGAGCAATAACATAGAAAATGTCTAACGTCACCTAATATAGAGCTGAAAAAATATATGCTAACATATTTTGGTGGACAGCGTGGTCCGTTATCCTAATTCTAGTAAATTTTTATTTCAAAATCTTGCTGAGGTATCACAGCAGGCAGTTCAATCATAATCATTCATATTTCAAAGTCTTGCTAATTTTATCGCATTGTGTATTCTTATTTTAAAATCTTGCTGAGTTTGTACGACGATTTGTCCTATCTGTTTATCGTATTGTTTATTCTTATTTTAAAATCTTGCCAAGTTCGTACGACGGTTTGTCCTATCTGTTTATCGTATTGTTTATTCTTATTTTAAAATCTTGCCAAGTTTATACGACGGTTGGTCCTATCTGTTTATCGTATTGTTTATTCTTATTTTAAAATCTTGCCAAGTTCGTACGACGGTTTGTCCTATCTGTTTATCGCATTGTTTATTCTTATTTTAAAATCTTGCCAAGTTCGTACGACGGTTTGTCTTATCTGTTTATCGCATCGTTTATTCTTATTTTAAAATCTTGCCAAGTTTGTACGACGGTTTGTCCTATCTGTTTATCGTATTGTTTATTCTTATTTTAAAATCTTGCCAAGTTCGTACGACGGTTTGTCCTATCTGTTTATCGCATTGTTTATTCTTATTTTAAAATCTTGCCAAGTTCGTACGACGGTTTGTCTTATCTGTTTATTGCATTGTTTATTCTTATTTTAAAATCTTGCCAAGTTTGTACGACGGTTTGTCCTATTTGTTTATCGTATTGTTTATTCTTATTTTAAAATCTTGCCAAGTTTGTACGACGGTTTGTCCTATCTGTTTATCGCATTGTTTATTCTTATTTTAAAATCTTGCCAAGTTCGTACGACGGTTTGTCCTATCTGTTTATCGCATTGTTTAGAGTTAGTTAGTTGTTTAGAGTAAGATATAAGTGTTTTCTATTTCAAAATCCTACGACGGTTTGTCCTAACTATTAATTTTGTTTTTTAAAAGGCTAAAAGAAAATGTAAATGTAAGTATATCAGAACAACCAGATCCCAACCTAAATTAAAACTTTTTGCTAAATGCTACAGCAAAAAGCACGTTTCCTCTTATTCCTCATATGGGCAAGAACGTAGAAAATGTGTGACGTCACCCAGTAGAGCTGAAAAACCCGGAGCTAACTTATTTGGGCGGGCCACGAGGTCCCTGTCCGTGGCACTTGAAAAATAGTCGACCCACCCTTTGTTCTTGAAATTAATTCACTGCTGTAATGAAAAACCACTTACTGGACTAGTTGGACGGCTTTAGTTGGCTTTCACGCAAGTATTTTGTGTACCTACTGTTTGAAAATGTTCCAGTAATTAGGAAGCTCTAGGCTTAATGTAATTGATTACACTTTTTTACTTGACCGAGTAACTGATATCGATATAAACAACTTTTATTTTGGGACCGTAACCAACAGATTGCGAAAAAAATTTACTGTTCCTTGCATTTTATCGACTTTTTTACTTGACCGAGTAACTGATATCGATATAAACAACTTTTATTTTGGGACCGTAACCAACACTCAACAGATTGCGAAAAAAATTTACTGTTCCTTGCATTTTATCGATAGGTATCCAATTATTTTTTTATGGTGTTTTACTATTTGGTCTCATAGCAAAAGTTGATCTGGATGTAACTACTAATTAAGAAGTTAGTTACCAGCAACCTTGTATAATTAATATAATTATGTTTGGCATAGTTTGGTTGTGGTATTTTCAAAAATCTAGTGGACAATACGGATTTCATTCTAAAACAAAACTTAAAAAAAAGAATTTAAACAAAGATTCATGGTGTAATGTAACAAGAGTTACAGAGTATAATAACAGATACAAATGAGATAGTTTTTCTTGCAGAACAGAACACATTTCTGCTAGATTAATAGTTAGCTACACACAGCTACGAGTAGGTACATTCTCTGAGATAGCTTTAAAGTCGACTGTAGCCAGTATTGCATTCATAAGATTAATAATTTTATCCGGTCCCGCCGTTTGTTGGAGAAATGAGCATCCGCTTTAGAATGAAGAAGAGACGAGGAATATTGTAAAAGATGCTAGCTGTACCTACTTGGGATTTCTTGAATAATGTTTGTTATAAGTTACATACCTACATTCTATCATGGGTGGTTTGGAATTGAAGGAAACTTGAGTAAAATGTAGATGAGAAGGAAGATACTCGAATGATACAGATAAGGCAACGAATAAAACTAAGTCATCATAATAATATCAGACCAGCCATAGACACTAAGACAATAAAATGAATACTGAATATAAGCATCCCCCGATAGTTTAAAAAAAACCGGACAAGTGCGAGTCAGGCTCGCACACCTAGGGTTCCGTACAAATCCAGAAAAATTTCACCAAATTGGGAAGTGTGTGTTAAAATCTCCATACTATAATCATCGATAATTTTTTTTTTTTACTTTTCTCATCATACATCGAAAATTACACATTGTCAAAATAATTAAAAACCTGTTTTTATGTTTACAGAAGTTAGATAGATAGAGAAACTCTTTATTGATTCACATAAAACAGAAAATAGAAAAAAATAGATACTAAAACATGTTACATGTTAGAAACTACTTGACCGGAGAAACAATAATGACGATAATTGCGAACTGTTATTGATAATAAATAAGTTAGGTATTTGATATAATTATATTTAGCTAAGCATTCTAGAATCTCGAATAACACTCTAGAATATAGAGTGTTATTACAGCTATACTTACCCGTGTTATTCAGAATGAACAATCAGAAATAGTATCGAACAAGCCAACCGTTCTGTTGCCAAGACAACTAAGCTCTTTTATGTCTGAGTCGAAATCTGTTTAGGAATAAAATTGCTTTATTTATAGTCGTTTCAAGGTTCTTACCATTCCTTTATTTGGTATACAAGTTATTATGTTCAAAGGTGTTTAAACATGTGATATTATGGTGTTCTAAAGTGGTCAAACTTTAACTTTTGTAGTTCACGTAAGAAGTAAATATTCGTAGTCCAATACAGATGGTTCAGAAACACAACTTGTTATACTTATCTCAACACATTTCGTAAATAGTTACTTTGGTTTGTTTAAGTGTTAGTCTGTAAACACATTGCCACCCTCGTCGCAATATACATATACATATGTATATTTTTGCAGCAAATTGGACCTGATTTATGAATCCCGTGTAGACTTATACTGTTGGTTTAAGTAGAGTCCGGCCGGTTATATAACCAGTCGGACTCTACTTAAAAATCTTCTTTCATCATCATCTTTTTTCATACTGGCTATAGAGAAGAAGCCACCTCCCTCTTTCGCCAATAATCCTTAATATTCCATATCATTTGACATAAATATCACTCATATATGACTCATTTAATAACACCGCCATGGTGTGCATCCGTCAACCCGCACTGAGCCAGTGTGGTAGATATGCCCTAAGCGTCTTTCGAGGGCTTTCGTACAGCAGTGTATTATGTATTGAATTTAATTTGTTAACCTGTAACACCTCCATAATGTGCATCCGTCAACCCGCACTGAGCCAGTGTAGTAGATATGCCCTAAGCGTCTTTCGAGGGTAAGCTTTCGTTCAGCAGTGTATTATTAAAAATGCTGATGTAGTCTTGTATAAACATCATGCATAGCAGTACCTAGCTGCAGACCACTTTGGTAGATGTAGGTATATGGCTAAATTATGATGTGTTTTCTCAGGAAGCCCTCGAAGTCCTGAGAACGGCCAACCCGCGGGTAGAACTACGAGTGTGTCGACCTCCCCCGGACGCCCTGGAGAGCGTGACGCCGCCCGACCCACCGACGCCCCCCGCCCGCACTCCGCACCCACCACATCTACCACCGCTGGATCCCCTGAACTGCCATCCGATGCATGCCAGGTAACTGTGCTAACTAAATGCAGCTATGAATGGAAAAATCCACGTCGATGCTACAAAGAAGTGACTAAACAAGTATGTAAATAGGTCATGTTTTGGTCATTTGGCGTTGACAGTTCTGCAAAACTATTTAGAGCAATATTTTCGGTAACGCCATGAACAGGCAGGAGCTAGTGATGGCAAGTTATTCACGTAGGAATTTGCTGGTGTAAACCACTTATCTGACGAAGTCCGTAAATGTCCAATGTATGGAACTATTCTCTCTGACTTTATTTTGCGGTTGTTCTTAGAGTTTTTTCTAGCTAACTTGACTAACAATATAACATAAAATTAACATTGTTCAGGTTATCTCAAACTACGAGCAGCGCGACGACGTCATCGTCGGAAGGGCGCGGCCGTCGGGAAGCCAGCCCCGAAGTGGACCGCCACACGCTCCGTCTCCCGGATTTGGACCGCCCGCTGCCCGTATATGACATCACATACGGGGTGAGTCGCCACTGTTACCATGTATTTCGTAGAGTGTTAAAATTTAAAAACAATATTAGGTTTGCGAGCCACATTAAAACGCATGACCGTAGCTACGAGTACCTAGGTTTGCCATTGACGGACGAAATTTGGTGAAAACTTACCTTTTTATGTCCCAAATACGCTGTAATTTATTTGAATAAAAATATTAATTTATCAGCTTTTTCAAAAAGTTGGTATGTTTTCTGTTTGTTGAAATCTCTACTTTCCGATGGTGAAAAAAAATATATATGTCACAATAGTAAATCTTCTCAGAAAATGCAAAAAATCAAAAAAAAAATATTAAAGAAATAAATGTCAAAATGTACAAAAAATATATTATTTAAAATGTATTAAAAATGTATAAAATATATATGGAAATCGGCCAAAAGTTTGTTATTAAAAATATATTTACGATATATATTTTATATATTTTTTATAGATTTTAAATATATTTCTTGAAAAAAGTGTTATTTTTTGTTGTTTATTGTTTTTAAGTTATTTTTTGAAAAAAGTGTCCATACAAAAGTTTTTGATCTTTTTATTACCTACAACTTTGCCATTTAACTTTTTTCGATAGGACTTTTAGTTTTGCCGGAAATCGAGAAAAACCGTTTTTTACCCTTAAACCCCCCCCCCCCCCTAAATTGTATGAAAAATAATTATACAGCTTTGTATTTTTTCTAGTTTAGCAATAATAAAGTGCTTCTATCGTTATTTTACTTGCATACATAGCTGATTCTTCCACATTCATGTCTTATTTTGCTAAAATTATAAATTATAACCTACCAGTGTGACCAGTTAGTAAGCACAATGTGACAAAAATACTTAAAAACTGTGTGTAATTGGTAAAAATGCTTCCATTTAACAATAATGGAGGTTACTTAACCAGTGTTACTAGAGATAAGCTACCTATTGAGCCAAATATATGTATTTATCATAATAGATTCAAAATTAATATTAAAAAAAACGGAGGGCTTTCTTTTTGTTTCAACTATTGTAATAGACTCAGAAAAATATGAACTTTTTCGAAATGTAACGAGTGTTGTGGTTAGAATTTTTGATTATTATTATACCAGCCTTCATACATTTTGTGGACATGTCTTTTCACGAAGAGACGAGAATTATTACCGATTATTATAATTATTACCGATCACCTGAGATATATATTGTACAGTTACAGTTCGGGTTTTCCTTCAATTGTTCAAACAGACCGTTTCATTTTAGTGGCAACCATAACAAATTGTTTCCGTAATTAAAGCGCACTTCGGCTTAGCTTCCATAAAAGAACCCTTGGCAACCGTAAAATATGAATGTTAAATGTTGTGTCCATTAAATATGAGCCCTACTTATAAATAAAAACACAAAAATATTGCCTCTAAAGCGTGCTTTATTATATCTATTCAATTAGGCTATGAGAAAAATACACTTAGATTAGAACATATGGAATTTAAAACAGAAAAAATGACAAGTCGATAGTTGCTTTTAACCAACCCCGTTGAGCTCGATTTTGCCCTACTTTGAGCGATCAGATTTTCTTTAAACTTTGCACACATATCAAAGACCGATGACAATACATTTATTCGATTACTAAAAAGTGAAAAATAAATATTGTTAAAAAAAACTAAAATACACGCTTTCATAGCATGTCAAACTAAGAAGTGTAATAGTATAGTGTAATGTTGGTGATTACCGCTAAGGCGCCATTGAGACCCGAGTCGTAGGCGAGGGTCTTATGAGAGCCGAGGACGGTAATCATCAATGTACACGTGTAGCATACGACGTTTTTCAACACATTTGTGAATAAAACAATACCTACTACAAAAATGTTTTACAACAGTAAAAACAAGTTGTGAAAAATGTTTCGAAATGGCGGGAAAAATTAATCAGATTTCCTATGCGCGCGCAATGGCAATCGGCCATAGACTAAAAGAATGAGGTTTCATAGGTACATTCATTTATTTGTATCACATTTGTATCTACTATTGAACTTAATTTTAAGAACAAAACAACTCAACCATAAAGCTCTATAACTCACTTTTTTAGGGTTCCGTACCTCAAATGGAAAAAACGGAACCCTTATAGGATCACTTTGTTGTCCGTCTGTCCGTCTGTGCGAGATAAAAAGTCGTGACATACATGTCACGACTTTTTATCTCGGAAACGCGTAAAGATATCGAGTTGAAATTTAAACTGTATACGTATATCTATAGTCTCTTGCAATTGTGTAAAAGAAAAACTTCTCAGTTATCGTTTAAAAAAGTTAGAGCAGTTTATGTGGAAAAAACTGCATATTTCGACATTCACAAAAATTTAAACCTACAGGGTACTTCCCGTTGACATAGAACTATGAAATTTGGCGAGAAGCATCTGTCTCAAAGTACACATATTGATGCTGAAAACTGTACATTTTTATTTAAATCACAAAAAATATTCCTATATATGAGGGCCTCAAAATTCACAAAATATGGGTTCAAAATTCAAAGTGAGTAAATCGTATGTAAGGTAACACATAAAAGAACACATTTAGCACTTGCTAAAACAGGTTTTTAATTATTTTAACGATGTGTTTGTACGGAACCCTTGACGTGCGAGCCTGACTCGCACTTGTCCGGTTGTTTTATTCCGTAAAGGTTTGCGTTTGACTACATACTGCCTGATGTTGAGCAGATATGCGGTCTAGGGTGTACCACACTTACCTAGAAGATACCTATTTACTCGGGATTTGAAGACACCCACGTTGTACTTAAGCGGGAAGACAGACTCAGGCAAAGCATTCCACATTCTGGCTGTTCGTATGAGGAATGAGGATTCGAAACGCTTAGTTCTAGCGCGTGGGATGTCCACCATAAAAGGGTGGCGCTTTGGTCGCGTCCGTCTAGCCGTACGATAGAAGGAAGGGGCAGGTGGGACCAGAATAATAACATTGAAAAAGTCACAGTTTGATTACAGGTGTCATTATGTGCTTAATTGCGGTGAAATTAGACCCACTTTATGAGCAAATGTGTTGAAAAATATTTTTCTGTATATGTAGAAAATAATAATTAACGAAAAATATTAATACTAAATATTGTAAAAAGCGTGGGGTGCTCGATTTACGAAAAAATATGGCACAAAGCGCCCCACGCTTTTTTACAATAGTAACAATATTTTTCGTTCATTATTATTTTCTGCCTATACTAAAAATTATTTTACTTTTTAGTTTGATATGCTACCGAAAGCGTGTTTTTTAGTTTTTTGTAAACTATATTTATTTACTGGTTCAGTTAGAAATTGTAGATGATACAAATATGCCATGGGCTTACGTAACTCTTGTCACATGGATGACGTCATACGACTACGAAAGATGCTACACATTTTCAAAAGACTTAGCTCCATTGCCGATCCATTAACCTTGAAAGTAGTTTACACATCATTATGTCAATCAGTAATCAATTATTGTATCGTTTGTTGGGGTTCTGCTGCTGAATTTCGCATGATGAAAATAGAGAGAGCTCAGAGAGCTCTACTGAAAGTCAGTTATAAGAAACCGTTCAGGTATCCGTCCGGCAAATTGTACGAAGACACAAATTATCTTCCTGTCCGTCAACTTTATATTCTCGCTGTAGCTATTCGCTTTCACAAAATCGCTTTGAACAAACTGGTGCGTACTAAAAGTAAGTCTGACCGCCGGAACACTTGGGCACTTCCTAAGATGAGAACAGTACTTGCACAAAACTCTTTTGATTTCAAAGGCCCGTTTCTATACCAAATCATAGACAAAAAACTAAATATTCTTCAAAACTCTCGATATATCTGCAAAAAAAAGTTAACTGCATGGCTCTCTACCCAGAGTTATGCAGAAACTTTAAACATAATTAACATAAAAAAATAACACCAAGGGGCCTGATACCTGGCCAGTCTATGTGTTTGTAGATACTTTTTCAATCTGAGTATTTATTTGACTATCAACAAATTTTTGTTTACCTAGTTTGAAATTGGAGTAAAATTAATTGGATTGACCAGACATCGGGCCCCTATCTGACCTGACCTGATTAGCCAAGCCACAGCCCTTCAGATTCAATTCTTTATCACGTGCGTGAGTAAGTATAACTGGGAGGTGACATTAAGCTTAGTCTGAATATTAATTTATTTATTCAATAATATTATATTTTTATTCGTTTACATAATCAAGTATACTGTATAATTATATAATTTATTTAGAGTTACTTAGTAAACCTTTTATATATCTATAATAATCAACTATGTAAGTTCTCGAACTCGTATTCATAATATCTCTATACCTATTATTATTTATCTATATCATTTACATACACGTACACACTCACATTCACTCACTCACTATCACATACACCCACAACTTATCACAACTAACTTACCATAAGATACCATTAATATTGTATCATAATATTGTTAGTATAAGTGGAAGAACCTGCAGCCCACGACACAGGTCACCCTAGTGTGGGTTGCAGTGGACATTTGTATATTGTACAATCTTTAGAATAAGTACTAATTTTGCTTGTTGTATACCTACTGTATGTATCTGTAAAAAGATGTACATAGTCCCTAAGTTTGGAAATAAACATTTATTATTATTATTTTTGTAGTAAAACTTTCGTTTTCTCTCCGATGATGTGGAGGTATTTATTATATGGCACGGGCCGGAGCCAAGTGCTATGAAAGTGATAAAAATTTTCTAACAATTCTGCACGTATTAAGGATGACTGCTTTTTGAAGCAACTTATATGTTAATTTCTGGATGTCAAGTATTTTGAGGCTAGTTTCTAACGATTTTGGTATGACTCCTGTAGTTGACAGAATTATAGGGATAGTTTTTATACTCATTATTTGCCATTGGGTCTTGATTTCTACGGATAGATCAGTATATTTAGCTATTTTCTCAGTATGGGTGGATTGCAAGTTGTGGGTATTGCAAATAGCAACGTCAATCAAGAAAACGGATTTGTTGATTTTGTCTAAAATAGTAATGTCGGGTCTATTAAAATGCACAGTCTTATCAGTAATTATGGTTCGGTCCCAGTACAGTCTATAGTCATTATTCTCTAGAACAGGTTCCGGTTTGTATTTATAGTACGGTTTCTTATCTGAAATGAGATTATATTTGTATGCGAGAATTTGGTGGATTATTGCAGCTACCTGGTCATGTCGGTGCTTATAATCAGTTTGAACTATTGCTTTGCATGCTCCAGTGATGTGCTGAATAGTTTCAGAACTGCTACAACATCTTCTACATATGTCAGTAATGTTCGGTGTTTTGATTATGTACTTTTGATAATTGTGGGTATCGATGACTTGATCCTGAATAGCTAGCATGAAAGCTTCTGTCTCAGGGAAGAGCTCACCCCGCTCCAGCCATGCGTTCGACGCACTCTTGTCGACATGAGGCTGTTGCAGGTCGTGATAATGCCTTCCATGGAGAGACTTCTGCTTCCATGCTTCAAACTTTTCTGCCTGTTGCGTAATGTGTTCGTTGCGTTGCGTGTTAGGTTTGGATAGGTTTAAAGGAGTGTATCTTTTATCAGTATTAACAACTGCTTTATGTAGTGTGGAAACTTCTGCTTGTTTATAGAAATAATTTCTCAGAGTTGTTATTTGCTTGTTGTGGAGATTAATTATGTCTATAAGACCTCTACCACCTTCTTTCCTCGGCAAAGTGAGTCTTTGTATACATGACCGTGGGTGGTGTTTCCGGTGACTAGTCATGGATGTATTAATATTACGCTGCAAATTTAGAAGATCTGTCTGTGACCAGTTGATTATACCAAATGTGTATGTCAGAACAGGGATGGCGAATGCATTTATGGCTTGAACTAGATTACGACCAGTTAATTGTGATTTGAGTAGTAAGTTTAATCTGTGTCTAAATTTTCTTTTAACTTCAGCTTTTGTATCTTTTTGGGCTATTTGGTGACTTTGCTGGAATCCGAGGTATTTATAAAAGCTGTTTTCATCAATTGGTTCAATTACTTCACCAGAACTGAGAGCAAACGGTTCGAGCACAATGGTTTGGCTTTGGATGGAGTAAGTCTTGCATTTATCGATTCCAAATTCCATATGTATGTCGTTTGAGAACATTTCTGTAGTATTTGCAAGCTGATGAAGAGATTCTACGCTATTGCTGTAAAGTTTAATATCGTCCATGTACATAAGGTGGGTGAGTTTGTAGTTATCACTGTTATTAATATTGATTTCCAGTCCTGCATTTAAATTATTTAACATTTTGGATAGAGGGTTTAAAGCTAAGCAGAACCACTCTGGGCTTAGGCTGTCTCCTTGGAAAATACCTCGTTTTATGGCTATTTCTTCTGTTTGTATAGTCCTGGTTTTATTTTTTGCTACAAGTGTGGTTTTCCAGTGTTTCATAGTGTTTTCAAGAAAATTAATAATGAGTGGGTGAGCTTTATAATGTTTAAGTATGTAGATTAGCCAGCTATGTGGAACTGAGTCGTATGCTTTTCTGTAATCTATGTACATTGTGTCTAGATCTTGTTTTCTTGCTAATGTTTGTTTCATGGCGATTGAATCAATAATCAGTTGTTCCTTGCAGCCTTGGCTATGCTTTCGGCATCCCTTTTGTTCTTCGGCTAATATATTATTTTGCGTGATGTGGTGGTGCAGTATACGAGCAATACAAGAGGTTATAATTTTGTAGATAGTTTGCAGACACGTTATTGGTCGATATTTGCTTGGATTCAGGTAGTCTTTATCTTTGGGTATCATGTAAGTGATTCCTTGAGTTATATACTTTGGCATAGAGTCGGGGTTTTCTAAAAACTGATTTATATGTGTGTGAAGTAATGGATGTGCGGAAGTAAACTTTTTATACCAATAATTGTGAATATTGTCTGTCCCGGGTGATTTCCAGTTATGTGTGTTTGTGATTACTTCTTTTAATATATGAACAGGGATATATTCGAATTGCATTTCGCTGTAGTTTTCTGTGTATACTAAGTCATCTTTGATCCATTCAGCATTTTCGTTATGTTGAACTTGATTGCTCCAGATATTCGACCAAAACGCGTGCAAACTCTCCGGGGTAGGTAATGGTACGTTAGCGCCAGTTGAAGCGTCTTCGGGTTGTGTGCTGAGACTTCTGTAAAATCTTTTTTGATCTCGACTAAATTGAGTATTTTGGTTTTTCCTAAGCGTACAGTTGTTATATCTTCTAAACCTACTGGTAATTGCACATAGTTTCTGTTTTAAACTGTCTAAATATTGTTCATTGGTTAGGTTGGGTTCTTCATAGCGTGAATGAGTTCTGTGTTTTTCTTTGATTCTATCAATGTGGGTTACTAAATTATTGCTTCTAATTCCGGCTATATATTGGGTCATTCTACCTATGTCTTTCCTCAGATTTTCAATTTTATTTTTAAGTCTTTTCTGCCATGGTTGGATATTATTTGTTCTGTGTTGGGCTGTTGTAGTATCTGTTTGTTCTCTAATTTTAGCACCATTACAACTGGCTGCCGTGTACGCTGCAGAGTATATGATAGTTTGAGTTGTGTTAAAGTCGGTATCTGATGTGAGAAGATTTGGTAGTATATCTGTGTTCAGGTAGTTTACAATATAAGCTAGCTTTTTTGATGTATTTTGCTTTGGAATACACGGTCTAATCAAGGGGTCAGAATTTATGTACTTTGCGTAGGTTGTCGTAAAAATATCCTTTATTTTATGATTTAAGGTTTCGTCCGTATTGCGTGGTGCTTCGAAATTGTCATTTAAGTTTTGTTCGTTATGTGTGAGCTCTTGTGTAGAGAATGAAGCTAATGGTGGCATATCAATTTGACTGTTTTGGGTTTCTTGGGTGTGATTTCTTTCTGAAGTTGTTTCAGTTAACTGTATCATTTCTCTTTCTACGTCTCGTCTTATTTTCTGTAAAGAGTCGTCCGTCAGTAATTTGTTATGTATGATCACGCGTCTTTGGTCAGCAATGCGTTGTTCTGAGACATGAGCAATATGTGGGAATAAATTTATAATACGCCCAAGTAGCACACTAGTGAATTTTGCAACTTATATTATAGCTCTAAGTTGCAAATTAGTTGTATTACAGTGTTTGATAAAACCTTTAGCTTCAAACACAACTCTTATTTGTATATGAGTACTTCTTGTCGCTCGTAGTTTCATAGGAAAGATTTTTGTTTCTGCTTTGTTTCCTACGGTAGCATAAAACCGATTTTGTTACCTAAAGTAACATACAGGTTTTAATTTCCACTTATACAGAAGTATTGGTTGTATGTAAGGTCTCTAAATCACATATATGCAACTCC
Organism: Hypomecis punctinalis; assembly: GCA_949316475.1. Lineage (NCBI taxonomy): Eukaryota > Metazoa > Arthropoda > Insecta > Lepidoptera > Geometridae > Hypomecis > Hypomecis punctinalis. The sequence goes on from OX438802.1 coordinate 18,830,369, forward strand.
TAAATCTAAGCGCTATCATACTCTTATTTGGCACTTTTAGTTCCAAATAAGTAATACAATAGAGGAATATATCTCTTGTAGTAGCTAATGGTATCATTTTGCAGCTCTTTTGAAACCTGTTATATTTGCAGCTTTAAGGGCTAGTGTACTCTGCCACGGCACTTCAACGCGTAACTAAGTTTCTATAAGGGTTCTGGAATACCAAAAGCAGCAATTTTAGCTTATTATTAACAGTTACAAAAATAGGTATTATATTATTATTATAACTATTGCTACTATAATAACGCATATGTGTATATATATTGTTTAAGCTGTTGTCTTACGCTCACTTAGGCATAGGCCTATCAAAGTACTAAAACATCAGGACCTTTATAAAAATGAATTCCATAACATGGAAAAAAGTAAAACTTTTTTATCAATTTTGGGACCCCTAATCCACAGGCACTGGGAGATCTACAAAAGATAAAATAATTACTATTGGTAATAAGATTCACTGCTTTGCCACTCGCAAGATATAAATAAGTGATTTTTACATCTTGTGGGTGTAAATAGAGCATATATTAGTGATATTAAGAACTATAAGATTTCTTTACGTCGCCATGTTTAGAAAATGGAGACCTTGAAAATGTTTTGTTTTGAACATGATTTTTATCACACTGATGATGTAAACACAGAGTTTTGATAGTTATGATTGATGTACTTTAACATCATACTTAACCTAAAACTATTATATCAGGTTTTTAACAGTTTTACTTTTCAATAGTATTATTTCGTTTATTAATTTAGCACAGTGTTTTTAATAAGTCTTAATCAAATCGAAGGCCCGTTGAAATTTACAAAGAAAACAATGTATAGTTTCACAGTAACAAAAAAATCGCAATGTATTTTGTGATATTTCAGTGCAGGGAAGCAAATACAATATTATGTATTAAGTGTCACCAAACACAAACAGCAGTATAATATGCACTATGGCCGCGCCAATCTCAATCAAAATACCGTCCGTAACACAAAATACAATTTTACAGCTATCGCGGACTGTCGCTACTCTGAATAACTTTGACGTCTCATTTATCACTCAATGACCGAGCGCGTTGAATGAACGAACGCACTATTGTTCAATGAATCGTTCACTGCGCACATTTTACACTCATAGTTCTAATTGCCACTCATGGTGATCTTGAGAACTGCTATAGATTCCATTTGGAACTAAAAATAAGCTGCAATTTTTCGCCACTTGGTTCTATAATGGTTGCATAAGGGTTCTCTCCACCTATATAGAACTTCATAATGGTTGTAAATTTCACCCAAGTCTGCAAGTAGATATAATATACGAGCTATTTGCCACTATTTGTGCTACTTGGGCGGCTATGCAGTTGTTTGCGGTAAGCTGATTTGTTTCGTTCCAGTTCAGTGATTCTGTAATATTCCCTAATGATGGCTTCATTTATGTCATCTGTCCATCTCATTCTAGTTTGTTGTGTCGATTTAGTTGTGTCTTGGGATTTATTTGTCATGTTTATTAGATTGGTTCCAGATGTGAGTTGGTTAGAAACCTCCTGTTTAATTTGTTCTAGAGTGGTGTGTGAGATTAGCTGATTCCGGATTATGGCTCTACGTTGATCTCCTACTCTTTGTTTTGACACTTCCATATCGGGAAATTTTTGGATGAAAAGTTGATGTAGTGGGTCAAGATATCCTCGTGTTTTACTTTCATTTTCAGTGACTAATAAATATGTGCGCCAGATAAATTCGTTCATTTCACTTGTCCATTTCTTTCGCGCACGGTTATTGTCAGAGATGGGTACAGCATCAATGGCTATTGCCTCCTGTACAACATCATCTGACATAGTTGAGCTTGACAAAGATCGTTCCCTTAATTGAGCTACAAAGGGATATGGTGATGACTCTGGGGAGTCAAACAAACTCTCACTAGATGTTGGGGATGCAGCTATACTTATTCGTTCGTATTGTTCCTCTTTCTGGAGATCTTGAATACTACTGCTTTTAGAGTTTGTTAAAGATCTCCTAATGTGACTTTGTCTGGTAGATCTTAAATTGTATCGCTTATTGTTTTGCCTGTCGTTCATGCATTCAATGTCCAATGGATTAGCCTGAGTCGTCGGATGGTTTAAGGTAACCGTCGCCCGGGGATTCTTAACACCCCATGGCCTAAGAGGTAGCCACTTACCATCATCGTAGTTCCCTCCGCAGCCGCCGGGCACTTGGGGCTGGGATAAAGGTTTTCTATTCATATTGGTTTGTTGGGCACAATACGAAACCTACGCTCCCAGCCCGGGGAGCGTAAGTGCGCAGTAGACTGCCTGACTGAGTCTTTGAACGCTACCGTTGGTATCTTGCTAGTGATACTTATTATTATACAAAAGTAATCATCTTTGACTGAACACCGTTTTATGTCTAAGATCACAGTTAGCTAGCGTCAACTTTCTTTCCTTATAAAGCAAAGCTCATTATTACTATCGATATCTTAAATTCCTCAGCGCCAGCTAGAAAAGCATCTTGTTCATGGTCATAAAACCAAATAGTCTCCAAATCATTTTATGGGTCGCTTCCATCAGAATTTAATATAGAGCCGTTTTACTGGCATTTTTTACTGTTCGCTACGCGCAGATCCGTAGCCAAGGGATTCGTTTATGGGGGTGCCACCTTTGAGTTCCTGAATTTGATGTTACAATATCCGTACCCTTGCAAAGGGTTGCACTTATGTAATAGTTTATTTTAAACTACTTTGTCAGTATAGAGAATATTAAACTGATGGGAAAGTTTTTGTGAGTAATTTAGCATTTAGATAATCATAATCATTTATTTCATAATATTCATTACATGTCATAAGTGTTAACCGTGATACATTATCAAAGTAAATTTAAAAAAAATCAAATCACCAAAAACCTGCATTATTATTAAATAATCAGTCGGTAGTGTCAATATTACTAAAATTAAATTAAGTCATTAATTAAAAAATCTCATAAAAAAATTGATTAACTTAATAAAATAACATATAACTTATGTACAACCTGTGTACTGATTCTCAACTTAATAGTTAAGAAATTCTTTATGGCTGTAAAACGTCTGCTCGACAAGCCATCTTTTGAGACGATGCTTATTAATAAATAAATAAATAAATATTGGGGGACATCTCACACACGGTCTCTGACCCCAAACTAAGCAGAGCTTGTGGTATGGCTGCCAGAGACTGATATACTACATATACATATTTTAAATACATACTTATATAGATAGTACCTAAATAACACCCAGACACAGAGCAAACACCTATGTTCATTACAAAAATGCTTACCCTGGTGGGAATCGAACCCACGCCTCTTTGATCCAGAAGTCAGGGTCACTAACCACTGAGCCACCGAGGCAGTCTTATAGGCTCCAACTCAGCTTATAGGCTCCAACAAACACAGGCGGTACGAGCGGTAGAGCGGTACGAGCGGTAAAGGGCGGTACGGTTGTACCGCGACCGGACCTGTGTGAGCCCTTCTTATATAACCAGTACAATACAGATGCCCGCCCGTCTGCTATACCGCTCGTACCGCCTGTGTGTAAAGGAGCCTTAAAGCATACGACACTCGTAGCAGTGGTGACACTGCATACATATTGTTGTGTGTTGCCATCAAGAGTTTTTATTAGATCATGTGACGATACGAACGTTATGAATGCCCATACCGGGTCTGCACCACCCAGAATTTTGAACTAAACCATTGCATAAACGTACGCGGCACAACCTTGCGCTCATCACTCTGAGATATAAAGACACATTGTTGTGTTGCTAAGTGCTCTGTAAAAACTGTGCAGGAAATATTGGCCGATAGGATATTTTGAAGTGTCCATGTAAAGACTAGAGCAACGTACTTGTCTACAGACAAGTTAGACATACGACCTGATAAAAACCCTGCAGGATCAATCTGGATTCCAACTGCTTTAAAGCGGTAATAGAACCATCTATATACGGGGTTATCCAGAACTGGTGTACTAAGCCAAAAGGAGGTAATGAGGACCATCATTACAAAGAATTTTACTAAGTATGGTGCTAATTCAAAATTCGAGAAAAATAAATCAGCTGTTTTATAAATTTTTCGATTCCGAGTTGCTGTTTGTATGGAACAGCTGTTTTTGTTTCACGAATTTTGAGTTAGCCCCGTAGTAAAAGTTGTTAGCAATTATGATCTTAATTACTCCCTTTCGGTTTAGTACAGGATAAGCAGATATCCCTGTATATAAAACAAATAAAAATGCCAAGTCGGTTATTAGAACTCTACATAATTATTTCAAGTGATTACCTAGTGATTACCTATGACCAACAGATGACGTTTTCTGACTGACATTGCGACAAAACAATTTTTTTTTATTTATTTCTTATAATCAACAGCATTACAATACATAATTATTATCTTACTAATATGAAAACACAAATAAAGCCAAAACAGATTACAATAATTTAGCATACAAATAAATTATAATTTCACTAACAACATCCCAATGAAATCCTAATAAAAGTGCATATATATGTGTGTGTGTGTGTGTGTGTGTGTGTGTGTGTGTGTGTGTGTGTGTGTGTGTGTGTGTGTGTGTGTGTGTGTGTGTGTGTGTGTGTGTGTGTGTGTGTGTGTGTTATTAATCTTATAATTATTAGTTGAATATGTGACCTCTCTAGATACATATCTGATCATACACATACCTACTGCAGAGTAATATACAGGCTCGTAATGTTTTTACTCTGATGAAACTCAACTTCAATTAATAAAAGCTTTTTGTTCACGCCTCCAGGATGACGGATCGCTGGTAAGTGAATTATTTTGATGGGATTAACGCCTGTTGGTATTAAGGTGCCGGGCTTTTGTGTTGGTCATACTAGGAGTCCTGTATACGAGGTATTTTCACTGTGATTTTGAACTCTATTGAGAAGTTTGTATGAACCAAACGAGTGCTCTATTACATCAGACGCTTTTAAAAATAATTACTGAGGGGTTAGTATAAAATTACACTTACCTAAATGGAAACTACAGTAGGTAGTGTGGTTCTACGAGTATACATTTTTATGCAGTGCCCCTAGCTGGAACGAGGATGAAATAAGAAAAATATAATTATGGAGCCACATGCTAACTATCTCATAGTAAAATTACTATGACGTTTACTATGCAATCTCTTAGTTTCTCTATTAAGTATAAGTTCAGCCAGCTCTCACTATTCATTATTGGAGTTAAAAATAGATATTTAAGGTTGCAAACTTATCTACGGGGCACATTATTCTATTTCACGGGCTAATCGGCGAAGGAAAATATTGTAAAACAGCCAGCATGCGTCCGGGGTAGAAATTCAATGGAGTATGACAATCCACCAACCTGTAATTGAGCTAACGTAGTGACTACGGCTTAATTACCCTTTGAGGGTGTATTTATATTCAACAGTTGATTAATACGATAGTCGAGTCAAAATTTAATAATATTTAAACTCACACAAAGTGAATTCTAAGAATGGGCAAGAAAGTACCCTTAATCTCTTCCAGCCTGGGCACGTGGATCAGATAAACTGAAAATAGGAAGACTGGCAAAGAAAAGAGGCTTATTTTCCCATCTGTGGGTCCATACAAGCCAAGGATGTAATAAAGATCCCTAAAACCTGTAATTAATAATTTCTGCAAAATGGCATCGTCCCCGCTAACAAAACAAACTACTGTATAATTTGACATTAGTGACTAGTTAAACTACTCTTCAAATGTCACATTAGTCGATTCTGCATTCGGCGGAGCTCATATTACGATAAATTTTCAACCTTATTTCTATTGATATAGTTTCAATAGGTACGAGAAACAAACATAAAACTTCCTCTTCTTTAGTACATCCATGATCGAGTTGACAACGAGGACAACTCGTGTTTAAGTGGAAAATAGAAAAGCTTTGTAGGGAAGTGTTTTTTTGTAAACACATAATCCGATTAAAAGTAAAGCGCTGTCCTACTCGGAAATCTGTTTAACCACAAAATAAACTTTTTGTTACCGGTAGCGACAAAAGTTTCCCTTGTAGCTTTAATAAACGTTTTGTTGTACGTACTCGTGTTTTACTACACTACGTGATTATTTTGAATGCATTTTGTTTGCTGCGTGTAACCAAAATGTATGTACTGTGTATAAATAAATGTATGTATGTACATTGTACGTGCTGTAACTTTTTTTTGGTATACATTATTGTCATTAAAATCCTATATAGAGTAGTCGAGTTAAAATTTAATATTTTTTCTAAACTTTGGTTAGGACAGCGCTGACTTGCAGGCCAATTGCACTAAAAAATTTCAGCTGAACCACAATTGAACTTTAACCGAACTTTTTGTCTATTTTCGTATCGCGCTAATGATTTTGATAAAAGTTGAAAAACAACTCAATCAGAGTTGGAACGTAACCGCTGTCATACGAACGATTGATTTAAGAAGTTTAGTGCAATATCGAATTCTTTAAAGCTGAATCGAAACTTAACTACAATTGCAACCGAACTTTAACTGGATTACAGACGCAACGCAGCTCTTTAAAATTAACGCGATTAATCTGTTGGTCTTGACTTTAATAGCGTGAAACCTATTATGAATCCGCCCATTGTTTAGTATAGGTCTCCTCTCTTTATTTTTTGCCGTTCCATCCATTGCCATCTGGGATATTCGATAATATCGGTATCGGACCTTGTATTGTTGTCAATTTTTTGAGTACATTAACGGCCACTTGAAATGAATAAATAAAAAATATTCTATGTTTGATTGCAGGAGTTCGACATAGTGATGACGAAAGTGAATGGTTCGTTGGGTTTCACGCTCCGGAAGGAGGACCACAGCGCATTGGGCCACTACGTCCGGGCGCTGGTGAGGGAGCCGGCGCTCAGCGACGGCCGGATACAGCCTGGGGACAGAATCGTCGCGGTGAGTTAATACCTCATTTCTGTTAATAACATGACCATTGGTCATACAAACGGCCGCACTCTGCAGTTTATTAAGCCATATACCGATGTTGACGTTGATCACGACGCTATACTAATGAGATTCGTGTGATTAGATCATATGCTAACATTTAGAAAATTTACAACAGCACATGGATGATGGGTAAAACATGAACGATATCCAAAGAGATGTGAGAAATGGTCATTAATAAGTACCCTCCAAAGAGTCAAATAAATTGCCAATGCACAATGTCGGTGTAAACTTGAGGTCTTAGTTACCCTCACTCCGCCAACTATGGAGAGAGATGAAGCAGGACGAAACCTGATAATAATTATTACAACCTGATATTTTTAATTCCATATACATCATCATATCACCATCCGCAGCCTTCTCTGTCTCACTGTTGAGTATAGTATAGGCCTCTTTCTTACACCGTTTGTCTGGGTCCCGTGCCAATCGTCAGGTTTGACCCACAATTTTAACTGTTTCACCGATCCATCTAAATATCATATCCAGAAAAAAATCCCCGCCTTTATTAAATCCAGGAATTTATTTTTTTCCCTTAAGGAGCAGTATCTACACCAAACCAAGAGATATGTGTTTGATACTATCACCTAATCTCAATGGTAACGAATGACAGTGACAAAATTGAAGCTAAACCGGGATAGGAGAAATCTCTCAGTGTGAGGATTTGCCCAGGAACTTTAGCTTTGTCTTATCTCGATGAGATGTGCGAACTGAAAAAAATGTAGTACACAGTTGGGAAAACTATTTGTTCTTGTCTAAATAATGTTTATTTGGCGGAGGCATTGTGTTATTTATTGTTTTCTGTCATCGTAACGCATGGAATGTTTATGGAACTTGGGATTAAGAACCGAATTCATGCAGGTCAAAAAAAGCTCATTGAATGTGATGAAAATAGCAGCACAAATATATAGATTTCACTTCATTGAATTACCTATATGTTTATTGTGTCACGTAGAGTTATTACTAGGGAAACTTATCAATGATATTACCTACTAGATACTAGTTTAAAACTATGACAGTTTATTGGGAGCGGTTTAATTTTATGTATGATGTGCTCAGAGCAAATGAAAAAATCAAGAGAGAACGTCGTTGAACAGTCAAGTGTGGCCGGTTTTTTATACATGTGTGAGTGCGTCGATGTTGCGCCGCCATAATTCGACTGACAAGCCAAGGCGTAGTTTCGATGTACGTGGCTGTGTGTGTAATTGTCTGTAGGTACACGGCGAGGCGTAGTTTTGGTTGGCTTCACTTGTTAGTTCACAACAATCTCTCTTAATTTTTTTATTTGCTCTGAGATGATGTGTTGACTAAACAACATCTTGATATTTATAAATATTTATTGATGTCACTTGTTCCTTGTAAAGTAGAATTTAAAAAAACAACAATTATTATAAAAGCCAATTTTGCCCAAAGTGACGTCGTTATAGTACCTTAGAGTTTTCTGAACGACTCCACACAATAATATTCAACTACCTAACTAAAATTTCAGTCATAGAGATTTTTGGAGGTTATTCGCTATATCTCTTTCAGGAAAATCTAAGGAAAGGGTACATGGAACGGGTCCAAAATGACTGCAAAAGCTCCCAATGCTTTCAAAGTATGGGACAGAAGTTGCAGTCACAAATCTGAATGTGGGTCAAGGGAAATTTTATACACCAATGGCTACAAAATGCAGCTACCTGACCCTGGGCAAGAAGCCAAAAAGCTTTTGGTGTTTGTGAAATAAAGCGGATCGTTTGTTGGTAAAGCAATTTACTTAGTTTTCAAGGTAGCTCTATAGAATAGCTGAGTCGATGAGAATATAGGTAATTATTGCTGTCTATTTGATGTTCTGATGAATGATTCTGATGAAAAGAAATCGAAAGTCTTTATGCAGGAGTGGATGTCATATAGTTGGGATGTTTTTGTCAATGTTCAATGATATTTACTGCGGAATACCAACTACTGTACTAAATTTGAAATCTACTTAAATACAATTTATTTAATGTTACAATAATTATTTTAAAAACAGATTTCGTATAGACTTCCATATACTTATCAAATGTATATTGCATTTTTCATGTTAAATCATAAAATAAACATCAGCCACAAAGCTATACTTAATAACATGGTTCCAGGATATATTTTCCCGAGCTTTTGACATTAATATTCAAACCACAAATATGGGCCATATTTAATCAGATTTGAACCATACAAAAGGACAACATGTTTTTAACATTCCAAACGAGAGTGAGAAACTTTTTATTGTCAAAGTTCTGCACAGATCCACATCCCGCAACGTATACATATAAAGGACTTTTCAGAAAACGTTATTTTCATACCATTTAATATATTCTGTAATTTGTGGAATTCATTACTTTATATGTACTGTACTGTATCAGCCTTTTTAATAGTCCACTGCAGGACGTAGGCCTACCCACGAAGGGTGTTTGGGCCATATCCACCACACTGGCCCAGTGCGGGTTGGTGAATTCACATATGCCATCAAATTTCTTCTACTGACATATGCAGGTTACCTCACGATGTTTTCCTTCACCGAAAAGCCAGCGGTGTTAAATTCCGTACATAAATTCCGAAGAACTCAGTGATACGGGACCGGGATATGAACCCACGACCTCACGATTGTAAGGCGAGTGTCACTACCACTAGACCACCACGGCTTCGTTACGCTTACCTTATATACGCATAGTATATTATTTTCTATGACTACAAAGCAAAGTCATGACAAAATAAAGTAAGTTCGTATAGGCCGGATAGCTAGCCCTCGTATCCGATTTTTAAACCGCCTGAAGACATTTTTTTTATTACTACAATAAATATACATAGTTACAATTACCAGGGGGCCTCAAACTCGGCTAAGCCTGTATCTTGAGGTCCGGTGTAGAATTGAGCAAATGGACTATGTTGCGCGCGCTTATCATGAAATATATTGTAATCATTTTGTATATTTATTTGAAACTAGCTTTTGCCCGCGTCCCGCCCGCGTGGATTTTGACTTTTGTGCTATCCCACAGACACCTTTTATTTATCGGGATAAAAAGTAACCTATGTCACTTTCCGGCCCTTGAACTATATCCATGCCAAAAATCAAGTTAATCCGTTGCTTCGTTGCTGCGTGAAAGAGGAACAAACCACCAAACAAGTAGTATATCTGAATATACATAAAAGTGTCTTGTTAACCCCAGCTTACACAGGACTTTCGGGTGAGGTTCAAAATACGCCCCCATGTCGTAGCAATACATACAAGTACATACGCGCATACAAGCAGCTGTTCTTCGCTATGCGCCTAAAATTATTTGCTAGATCATCATCATTTGAGAGTCCCTGCAGAGCGTAAGCCTCCTTCCTCATTCGGGACCTCTGTTTTCTGACAATGTCAATCAAACAACCAAAATAATTTCGAACGATTGTTCCGAAATAAATAACAATATATTCTCCCTAAAATGACTACTTTATTTGTTCTAATGGTTATGATTCGTGACTTATGGCACAAAAGAAATAAATGTACGAATGGTTTCCCAAATACAATAGAGTATCTGAACTATATTCGCTATATCTTGTATTTATACCTACGAACGAAACAGTTACATAGTTGGACTTGTTGGTAGTAAACGTGAGAGGAAAACTGTATAAAAACATATTTACGAGTAAGACTGACGCGTAGTCTGAAAGCTCTTTCATTGTTATAAAACTTTGTTTTCGTGTTTACACCGTCCATGTAATTAGGTCTGTAATGTCAACATCAATACACCGACGCTTTTATTCTTGTATCAAAAATGTTTATTATTTCAAGTGCTTCAGAAGTTGATTATTTTGTGTTTGCTTTTAATCCCGAGTGTTGTGAGAGCTGAGTCAGCAAAGGGTTGAAAGACCGCGGGAGGGGTATTTGGAGTGCGGTTGAAATACACCTTTTTCTCAAATATGATGAATAAAATACAATGAATAACAAAAATAAATAGGTGATGAACTTTCTTACATTTTAACGGACAACAAACCTTTTGACCTTTCGTGGCCATAGTGGTCCAGTGGTAATGACTCCCGCCTAACAATCGTGAGGTCGTGGGTTCAAATCCCGGTCCCGTACCAATGAGTTCTTTAGAATTTATGTACGGATTTCACACCACTGGCTCTTCGATAAGGAAAACATCGTGAGAAAACCTGCATACGTCCGTAGTAGAAATTCGATGGCGAATGTGAATCCAGCAACCCGCACTGTGCCAGCGTAGTGGATATGGCCTAATCACTCTTCATGGCTAGGCCTGCGTCCTGCAGTGCACTATTAAAAAGGCTGGTACAGTACAGTACAAACTTTTTGAAACAAGGTGTACAAAATAAATATCTTGTAAAATTGTTTTTTTTGTAATACTGTAGGCTTCAGGGAGGATATAAAAGTCTCCATCTTAACCAAAATATACCTTGTTTTCTTTTATACACTCACTGAATAATTTGGATGCATTTTTTTACTAAATGTTGAATACATACCTACATATATATGCTAGTCTAGTGTATTAGGTACACATCTTGCCAAATTCTAGAAAAGATGCGATCACTATTAAAAGATAACCCTTATTCACAACCTGAAATAGGTACAATACTCCTGATTTTATACGAATAATGAAGCTTTAATTTAAAGACAGTTTAAAAGGCCGATGGAAGTGCGACGTTTAGCCGGATTCATCTCAGTTTTCCTCTGTTCTGCGAGCCATTCAGTCCCCAGACACAAATATTTGTCACGGCACGTTCGTGAGTTTAATGACTTGAATTACAAGCAGCTAGGTATTTTGCTCTTAAAATCTACGGTCAACGACCTGGCTTATTACACACATGTTACCTATACTTACCTACCTATTTAGTCTGTGCCACCTCATTATCATACTACCTGTATTTATATAGTGGACAAAGTTTTTACATGCTATAAGAAAACTAGTTATTTTAACACTTTTTAAACTAATACAAATGCATGTAAATCTAAAATCAATACAACTATAATAATAGGTACCTACATATAGGTACAATAGCTGTATCAACTATCAAAGGAACCATCTGGGATCCAATTTTCAAGACGAAACGAAATAAATTGGCATGATAGCGTGATCTCCTGTGTGGTTTTCACGCGGTACCAATAATTTTGTGTACACACTTATATCTTTGTATTAGTCATTTGAATTGCAGCTAAACAATTTAAATACTTTTCGATGCAACGGTGACTGAACGTGATATTCAGGATTAAGAAAACAGAAGGTATATTACTCGTATGAAGTAAAATTAATAAAATTGTAGCTACGCTAATAGAAGTTCTAGGTATACCGAAAAGTACTTTATTTTCTTTCTATATATAAATGTATCTCGATTGTATTCTTGAACTACAGAAGTGTATATTCATGTCTTAAAATTTATCTTTACCTATACTAAGTCGATTGTATTTTTGTACTCTAAAAATTTACTCATGTCTCAAAAGACGCTCCCGTAATTTTCAGTAAAAAAAAATTAAGTTGGGTTGACTGTCACCAATTTTATTGGTATTTGTATTGTATTTTGGACTATGTTTAAAAGTTTGTTTATTGGTGTTCCCGTCTTTGAATTATTTTAATTTTTTTTTCAGTACTTACATTATATTTGACTGCCTCGGTGGCTCAGTGGTTAGTGACCCTAACTTCTGGATCAAAGAGGCGTGGGTTCGATCCCCACCCAGGGCAAATATTTATGTGATGAACATAAGTGTTTGCTCTGTGTCTGGGTGTTATTTAGTTACTATCTATATAAGTATGTATTTAAAAATAAGTATATGTAGTATATCAGTCTCTGGCAGCCATATCACAAGCTTTGCTTAGTTTGGGGTCAGAGGCCGTGTGTAAGATGTCCCAAAAATATTTATATTTATATTTTTAAAAGATAATACACTAAGCGTCACACAAATCGACGGATGAGAAGTTAGCCGCAGATGACACTTCGCCGTGATTCGCTAATTATTGCGCATGTGTGCACAATGCCTATACAAATGGCGAAGTAGTGAGCTCGGGCGTAGGGAGCGCGCGGGAGGCATGAGGTTAGGGGGCGGGTGTGCCCCTGCGTTTTGTCTCCCGCGCGTACCCATATTTCGGCTTTTGCGCAGAATGCTGCGCATAACTTCCCATCCGTCAATTTGTGTGGCGCCCAGTATACCTACTATCTTTTAAAAATATAATGATGTACATAATTTTGGCGAACAGAAATGAAATAAAATAAAAACTTATCTAATCGGTACAGGTGAACGACACGCCGATGTCAAACATGTCGCACGCGGAGGCTGTGGCGTTCCTGCGCGCGTGCGGCACCGATGTGCGCCTGCGGCTGTACCGCGACCACGCTGCCACGCCATTGTCGCCGATGTCACCTAAGGAAGAAGGCCCAACCGACTCGGACACACCGCTTGCGAATAGACCGAAACCTCCTCTAAGGTATTTTATAGATGAAAGAAAATAAATCTAGAACATTTTACATCTTGAGGCTGTGGAACTCCACAGCCTCAAGATGTAAAATGTAAAGCACCGAGGTGGGCCTGTGACTTTGCCGTGACTACTGTACCTAGCCGTTGTCGGACATAAGGTCTAAGGAAGTAGGTCCTACCGACTCGGACGCACCGCTCTGGCGAATAGGCAGAAACCTCCACTAAGGTAAGGTGAACAAAATAATTCATTGCGAGCGAGAAATCATCGCTAAATGCCCGCTTGCTTTGAGCTTTGTGTTATTAAGGATTGTTTTCACTAAAACGCCTTCAATGGCCAGTTTTTTTCGGAGCTCTGGGGTCCCATGTCCCGTCAATTTACCTCACGTAAACGTGGCCATACATACAGTGTTGTCGTCCTTCGCTGGATCGCTTGAATCGAATGTTAGAACCCCATCTCCAACCGACCATGAATCCAGAGGCCCCTAGGCTTATAGTAAGCTCTTACTTATTACATGAAAGTAGTACCGATGCTGTATTCTAATGCCCCGGAATAAGTACCAAAATGTAAACCTCCAAAGGTTTGTTTGATTAAATTTCATCGCAAAAATGTCTGTTCGTATAAAAATCGAAAATATCGAGATTGATGATTATTCTAAGCTATTAATTTGCGACAGTTTGTACAAACTCGGAAGTAAAAAAATATTTGTATGTCGTCAAATTGAATATTTCGACAAACATATGTGTTGGACACAAATAATATGTCATGAACCGTACAAACGAGCATGTTACTGATGTCCACAGATAACTGCTAATTAATAGTTAATTTATTTGATTTAGTAATTAAGAACTAAAGTGAGTTCGCTCGTTAGCGAGAAAGTAAGCCTAATACTTATGACGCAGCAGTTTATTTGTTCAACAATCCAACAATGTTGGATGACGCTAAACTTGGTCGAGATTCTGCGGGAAACACCTTAATTAGCATTGAACATCAACACGAACATAACAACGTAAACAGACTAACAGTTCTACTACGGAGCAGCAGACATGCAGATAAAAAGTTTCTGAAAACGCTACAATATTAAAATTATGATATAAATCAGGTTTTATTTATTAGATGGACGTTCTACTATAGTTTAGACTGCTCTCGGCGATCTTTTTCAAGATTGTTAAAGCCGCGCAAGTTTCCAGAATCAAATATTAAAGTTTCGTGCAAAGGGATGTACATCGATCTGGCATTTTTTCATTCCATATTGATGGTTGACGTATAATGTATATACTTCTCATTTAAATAGCAGGGCAACATTTAAATAAAATTCACCGTCCAAAAAAACTTATGGCAGGTACATGTAAAAGAAAATCTTACATGATATTTTAAAAAAGTTTTCCTATTTGCACCTTTTCTTACCTTTTCAACCTTTCCTATGGTAGTACGTCTACCTAGGACAAGTAGTCCAGCTAGGTAAGTCCAAATTCAAGAAAGAGGTCAATCGCCGATTCGGAAAATTGCGTGACGTCTTTTCATCCGATATACATCAGTGCCTCAAGACGTGAATTTACGATAGTTGTGTGTTGTCAGTGATGACATATAGGTAGAACTGTAACGTGGGCCTTATGAATAAGCTCAAGATAGCCCAACGTGCTATGGAGAGGGCAATGCTCGGTGTCTCTCTGCGAGATCGAATCAGAAATGAAGAGATCCGCAGATGAACCAAAGTTACCGATACAGCCCAGCGGTTTAGCAAATTAAAGTGGCAATGGGCAAGGCCATAATTTGAAGAACGGATGGCCGATGGGGCCGTTAAGTTCTCGAATGGAGACCACGGACCAGCAAGCGCAGTGTAGGACGTTCACCGACTAGGTGGACTGACAATATAATAAATATCGCAGGAACGCGCTGGATGCAGGCCGCTTCCAACTGGCCTTATTGGAAATCCATGGGGGAGGCCTACGTCCTACGCCTGATAGATAGATATATATATAGATAAATTTGCAACACCGAAAACTTCTTAATTATGTTTGAAACAGTACGCGATACATATAAGTAGTAACAAAATAGTTCTTTTTCAATCGTCAGTCCCTAAAGCCTTAGATTCTATAAAACAAAAAAACAAGCCAAGTCAATGGCTCCTATCAATAGTAGAGATATTACTCTGCAGATTATACAATCTGGGTATACACCCAGCAGTAGAACACAAACATGCGGAGTGAACACAAGTAACCTTCGATGTTCAGCCAACGACTGTCGAACACACGTTAATTACTGAACAAGCGACTCAACGAGAGCCTAATGAGTCCACTGCTATACGTGTCCGGACAGTTTTTAGAGTTCCGTACCCAACACACAAGACAAAAATAACCCATGAAATCGCACTGTAAACGTACCACTACATTTGGACTGACCATGACTTTTGCCCTTAAGTGCATAGTTTCCGAGATATCTGCCAACAAAGTTTTTTCAAGATGGCGCTTGAAGCTCCACCTGGATCTGTCAGCATTTTGTGATTTTATGTTCAGTAAGTATTCTAAAGCTTATTAAAAAAAATTGGATCGGAAATTTAGTGCAAAGTTGACCAAAAATAACGTATTTTTTCCTGTACTAAAAGAATCATAATACAAACATAAAAAATGCCTAATCAATGAATACAAACGTTTATAAATACTAGCAAAGTCAAAGTCAAAGTCAAATTCTCTTTATTTCGTAGACAAATTACAAAATACAAAAATAAATTAATAATAAAACAAGATTGATACAATAGAAACAAAAATAATAAATGTCAGTGTCATTTGACAATTTGGATGTCAACAGGTACAGATACGAAACAAGTAGCATTTAAGAACGATACGTTATCGTTATCAACGATATCATAATAATTATAGTTACGTTATCGGCAACAATATTATTATGTTAATATAGCAGAAATTACTAATAATTATTAAAAATGTCATGTCAGAATTAGAATATAAAAATAGTTATCTGCAATAGCATCGTCAAATATACTTATATATTATACATAAATACGAAATACATTTTACTGGCAACACTGTTTGATCCAAACATCGCTCCCTGTAGAAATTCAAAACTCAGCGACGTATAATCTTCGAATTTCAAATTTTGGGTTCGCTCGCAGCCGGAAGCGACTAGCATCCGGTTCCGTATCAAGTATTGCAAATTCAAATCTCTAGCGGTTTGCTCGCCCGTGGTTCACCCGCCATTACGTACGGTACATTTGGTTGAACGTTTATTACTATACTCTATAAAATTTAACTTGATCTCTGCGACAGTTACATATTGACATTTTTAGAGTTGAGATAGTGGTGGAAAAAATCGATTTTCAAACAATGTTGTAATGAAATCGAATGAGTAGTTGAAGGTGAGAAATTGGATTTTATTTACTTACTATTATTTAAGATCAAGTATGTACACATGTAAATAATGTTATGATATTAATTAAATACTCATAATAATGTAACGATAGTATTTATCGACGTTTTTCACTATAATCGATGCTAATGTAACATATAATTGTGTTTAATTTAATTACATTTGAAAAAAATGTTATGATATTAAAATATACAGTAAAATTAATGATAAATTAAGTTTTATTTAAAATATCGTTAGTATAAACTATCGATATTTTAATTAAAACTCTATCTAAAACTCTGTGGTCACGATCATTCGTCGCCCATCACTAATCGGCATGCCCATAAAGTATGACATTGACAGGTACTGTCTGTACTATTAAGAAATTCAGGACTTCATAGGCGTGATTTTTCTGACAGCTGTCGCAGAGATCAAGTTAAATTTTATAGAGTATAGGTATATTTTAATTACAATGAATATCTTTGACAAGCTTTGTCTAACAACAAATTTAAAGAGGATTTTAGTGCATTCGTATGTTATGTACAAATTGCATGTGTGCATCAAAAATAAACCTATTTTATGCTACAGGTAGTACGTACAGGTTTCAGTTAGCCAAGATCATTTAGTAAATTAAAATTAAACTATACTGTACTGTACTAGCCTTTTTATAGTCCACTGCAGAACGTAGGCCTATCCACGATAGGGCGATTGGGAAATTCAACTGATTTTATTAAAATTCTTTTTTTTTACTTTAGGCACAGTATTCAAAATTTGGTAAAATAAAGCAGTCAATCTAAATCACAACCTAATAATTGTTACTTGTGTACTTCAGGCCAGAAGCAGTATCGATGCTGTGCGACCTAGCGGCTCGACGACTGACGCCCGACGCTGGCGACGGGTCGCGATCGCCGTGCCTCTCGCCGCGCAAGTTCAGGAAACTCACCAAGGACAATAACCACTACGAACAGCCTAATGGTAAGTGATACGAGACGGAAGGAAGGCAGGAGTATCTGTGTTCTCCAATCTTGAGGCGATGTTAAATGATATGGTGGTACGACGACTGATGCCCGAAGTGAGCGACGAGTCGCGCTTGTCTTGCCTCTCGCCGCGCAAGTTCAGGAAACTCACCAAGGACAATAACCACTACGAACAGCCTAATGGTAAGTGATACGAGACGGAAGGAAGGCAGGAGTATCTGTGTTCTCAAATCTTGAGGCGATGTTAAATGATATGGTGGTACGACGACTGATGCCCGAAGTGACCGACGAGTCGCGCTTGTCTTGCCTCTCGCCGCGCAAGTTTAGGAAACTCACCAAGGACAATAACCACTACGAACAGCCTAATGGTAAGTGATACGAGACGGAAGGAGGGCAGGAGTATATGTGTGATCTATGCTTGAAGCAATGTTGACTTCGTGGGAGCTGGCGTCACGACGACTAACGCCCGATGCTAGCTACAGGACGCGCGCGACTTGCCTCTTGCCATGCAAGTTCAGGATACTCACCAATAACATTAACCACTGCGAACAGCTTAAATAGTAAGTTACACTAAACAGAAGGAAGGCAACCTGCGTTCTCTAAGCTTGAGATAGTATAGATGTTGTGCAATATGGTGACACAACGACTGACGCCGACGTAAGCGACGGGTCATGCGCATCTTGCCTCTCGCCGCGCTCGGAAACTCACTAAGGACAATAATCACTACGAACAGCCTAATGGTTAGGTTTCTGATACTTGTTTGAAGTACATATTGGTGCTTGGCATTTTAGGAGGGCGACGACTGACGCCTTACTTGAGCTAAAAGTCTCCTCATTGAACAAGTTCAGGAAACTCACCATTAGTATAACAACGACGATCAGTATAATAGTACAATATAGATAGAAGTAAGGCAAATAATATTTAGGCACTTCAAGTCCAAAGTAGTGCTGATCAGTCATCGCGCTCCTAAGTTGTACTGTAGGTAGAACTTAGGAGCGCGATGACTGATCAGCACTACTTTCGACTTGAAGTGCCTAAATATTATTTGCAACTTAGGAGCGCGATGACTGACGCCCAATGTCAGCGAAAAATTATAAATTATCTCTTTATTTATAGAATTATTGACCAATGTCTCAAGCTCAAAAAAAAAAGTCTAAAGCCTCCGAAAGCAACATTCAAATTAAAAAACAAAACTCAATTAAAAAGGAGTGACCCACATCATTGTCTCATTTTCGACAACCTGGCAGTTTTCCCCGTTCAATGGACTATCAATGCTTTAATGAAAATCGAGTCATAGCGAGCCGCAAGTGCTTTGGTGCAAATTGAAAATTGACAGCTATTAATAAACGCTAGCCACAGCAACCGCAGCATATGTGCCCATCAGCACCACAAGTAATTATTTTTTGCCAAAAATGGCGCTATTGACTTGAATCATTGCAATCTGTGTACAAAATTCGAATACTTCGCTCGAATAGACGTATTATTTCATTATATCTTATCATCATTAACAGCCGTAGGACGTCCACTGCTGGACGTAAGCCTCCCCAATGGATTTCCAGTAAGCCCGGTTGGAAGCAGCCTGCATCCAGCGCGATCTTGCGGTCTTAAAAATAAAGTCGGTCCACGTAGTCGGTGGACGTCCTACGCTGCGCTTTCTGGTGCGTGGTCTCCATTCGTGAACTTTACTGCCCCATCGGCCATCAGTTCTCCAAGCTATGTGCCCTGCCCATTGCCATTTGAACTTACTTAGCCGCTGGGCTATGTCGGTAACTTTGGTTCTTCTGCAAATCTCCTCATTCCTGATTCTATCTCGCAGCGAGACTCCGAGCATAGCCCTCTCCATAGCGCGTTGGGCTACCTTGAGCTTATTCCTATGGCCCACAGTAAAAGACCACGTTTCAGTTCCATATATCATCACTGGCAACACAACTGTCGAAAACTCTCGACGTATCGACTTAGTATATATTTTTATATACTCGTTTAAGAAAATCAACTAATATCTAATCATGAAATTAATTCTGAAATACGATCAAATTTAATAAAAAAATAATCATCAAAGTCAGTTCCTAATTGACGGAATAATCACGTAACACACCTAAGTATGTACAAAAGACGTACAGCCAAAATGAGAACCTCCTTTATTGACGTCAGGCGAAAAGCAGCTTTCAATACGGTCAGCTGACCGTATTGAAAGCTGCTTTTCGCCCTGCAAATGAGTTGATTAAAATATTTAGCAAACAGAAATATCACATACATTTGAATGAGTCGTTTCAATCTGGTGAATATTTGACTGATTAATTTTAATTAACTAACCACGAGTGACATCGAACGCTTTAGTGGTTTGGAAATACGTAATTGCGTATCCGGTTATTTGGGAGTAGTTAAATATTTATGGTCTCTATTTACTAAATACAGTTTTTTGTTCATATCATACTGGTACTTGATTATAGCGTTCACTAATTTTTGACCGACGAATCGGAGGAGGTACTTAATTTACTCAATTCGACGCTTATATTTTTTTATGTAGGTATAACCACGCATAACTTTTTGCGTAGTGGTCAGATTTCAAAATTATTTTTTTTTGGAAAGATTACGAAATTGGTCCCATTTAAATTTTATTGAAATCGGCTCAGCCATTTTTGATAAATCAACAATAATGTGAAAAATGCTACATCGATCCGTGCGAAATATTCGCGAATTCTGTACACGGTTCAAGTCGGTCATGACATTGTTTGCTAAAAAATAATTACATATTTTGTTCAAAGATAAGACGTGCAAAAAGTTCTGTCTGTGTAAGTGTGTATCTATCGCTGAAAGTACTGGCTTTCGTTGTAGGTACTATGATTCCATTTTGCCCGAAAATTTCGGTAGAACGTTGATTAACTTTCAACTCCACAGAGAAATCAAGCTTGTTCGATTCATATCGGCCGAATACACAACACCAGTTATAGCCTACAGTTATAATTATTAGGTTTCCGACCTACGTTATTAGACTTCTGGAAACATTATTGATACGATAGATATAAGTTATGATCAGTCATTTAAATAGGCAAGTTTATTATTTACTGTATTTAAGTAGGTATGTATTTAAATATATATAAGTACTATATCAGTCTCTGGCTGCCTCATCACAAGCTTTGCTTACTTTGGGGTCAGAGACCGTGTGTAAGATGTCCCCCGATATTTATATATTTATTTGCGTAATTTTTAATACTTTATAGGATCTAAAACACAGCTACTCAATAGGTACTGTACGAACCTGTCCCTCTCTATATCCTTCATACAACATAGAGGACAAACCACAAAACGTAGCTAGTAAGTAAGACATAGTAGCACTAATAGTGTAGTTTGAGTGTGTTTCTTAGCGATCATACAGTTAAGCAGCTTTCGGCACGGTCATTTCTCGGAAGGGTGACCTCAAGTGGTATTTACAACTGAACGCTGCCGTGGCACGGATGACACGTTAAATTCTGAGTCCCTGTTGTTTTAATCGTTTAGCAATGTCAAAACCCTCAGGTGGCTTAAAGACTAGCTACTCGTAACACCAGGCCTAACCACCCGGCCCATACGAACTTACTATCTTTTAGTAGGATATAAGCGTAAAAGTAATCTATTCTATATATAAGTTCTTAAACGATGTTCAATTGTTCATGTATAACCACCACAAACACGTGTCACAGGCATGTGTTAATCCATTGAGTAGAGAATTCAATTAGTTAATTAATTGAATTGTCGAGGAAACACGTGAACGATATCAATAGATACAATCTGTGGGTAGATTAATTTAGTAGACTACGCATTGTAGAGCTATAGATATATATTGGTTCAAACGCAATTCAACAATTATCTAATTGTAAGGCTGAGCTTTCGATTTAAATGTGTATAGAAAAATCTTTTAAGTATGTGAAATTGTGTAACTATTGAAAAAGGTCAAATCGTGACCACAATATTCTAAGCTATAGCACTACCAAAGACAAATGCTTGACTCTCCCTTCATCGACTAGTAAATATATTGCGTAGAATCTATATCACGGCTGTACTTAAGATAAGGCTTTACACCACCGCAACACACTAAGCGACTAGGTGTTCCACACAGATGCAACCGACATGAGTACGCTAGAGACACACAGTACAGAGAGCGTGGAGAAGAGGCCCCAGAGATACTCTGGGACCGTCATCAGCCCAACAGCTCCACCCTCTTGTAGAAAGCAAAAGCTAAGCCTGACAGGTGAGACTCTGTCGGCCCGAGCACTCTCACACATTCACACGCTTCACACCAACCCGAAACTTGACTGTCGGTTGAACGAACCCAGACTGTTCCGTGATTCAGAGCACCCATTGTTGTTAGATCTTCCGGAGCACTTTCATTCCATCCGCCTCTGATGTAGCCTTCGATTCCTCCGTCTCTAAGCTTGCAGCCATGTTTAACCCTTATCTGATGTTAGATGTTTCCATGTTTATCTTTGTCGCATTTTCTCTTGCAAGGTTTGCATCATTCGTTTTCATTTTAAACCTATCTTAGCTAGCACAAGGTCACATTTTGATTGTTTACAGTTCCGCCGCATGGTTACGAACTAAATAATTTAGACAACGATACTTTGGATGCGCCCAACGTGTACCAGGAAGATATGAGCAGGCAGCGGTACGTGGAGCCAGTATTTCCTGTGGATTCCGATGAGCCAGTCTCGATGCCAGTTGAGCTGTCCAGTGACGAGGCGAAGTTCAAGCATGCAAATCCTGCATATCAGAGCGCTATTCTACATACGAGCAGTGACGGAACTAGTTCTGATGGACATAAAGATGACGGTAAGTTTTTATCGCTAATAAACTTGAACTATTGGAAATTTCAGTGGGTAATAATTATTATATATTATAATAAAATTAATAGCTACCGTAAAAAGTTAAGGTTCGATAGAGACATTCTCACACAGACTGCTGTTCTGTGCATTCTCAGACTGATCATGATCAAATGGGGTTTTCATGCAATTCTGATTCCTGATAGCATGTGCACTAATCATTTACAATCTATTATTTTTAGCCAGATTTATTCTATGCATTCCAGTGAACGGCATGAAGAAATGGAAAGCAGTGGCGCTATCTCCAGACAACGAACGCAAGGTGAAGCCGGAGCCCCCTCCGCCGCCGCCGCCGAAGCCTGTCGAGATCGTTGATGCCGTCCAGAAAGAGAACATTAAGCCTGACCCGCCGAGTGATGACCCGTGCTCTTTTGGAGAACCTACGGTAAGCTCCGCGAAGAAAGACGCTATGTCCAAACTTCGTTGAGAAAACGCTGTCAAGATCGTTAAGGTTCCTTAAAAAACCGGTTACTTAAGGGGTTAGGAAAATGATTAACACCGAATATACTTGTTATATACAAGTTGTTGCTTTGTAGGGAGTTTCAGACAAATTATTTTACATGTACTTATCCTTACAGGCGACTGCTATTATGCCAATCCCAAAATTGTGACTAAATACGAGCAGACGGTGAGATCATCAGAATTATAATGAATTCCGCGTGGGGAGGCAATCTAAAATAGGGCAATAAAATCATTAATTAGCTGTAACCTGATCCTTTTCATTACAAATTACAGGTGGTGACGGTAGAGCTGAACCGAGGATGGAATAGTCGCCTTGGATTCAGCGTGCAGAGTCACCCAGACTCTGGGCAGAGCTACATCTCTGCTGTTTACTCTGACAGCGTCGCAGCGAGGGACGGCCGACTGCGCCGCG
Source organism: Hypomecis punctinalis (assembly GCA_949316475.1). Taxonomy (NCBI): domain Eukaryota; kingdom Metazoa; phylum Arthropoda; class Insecta; order Lepidoptera; family Geometridae; genus Hypomecis; species Hypomecis punctinalis. The sequence goes on from OX438802.1 coordinate 18,853,839, forward strand.
GTGACGTCATACTGCAGGTGCGTGATACAGACCTACATCTCTGCTGTTTACTCTGTCCTGCTAAGGCGACCGCAACGCACAATGGCAATCAGGGTGATCAGAGGCAGAGGGTAACCTCTGATCACCCTGATTGCCATTGTGCGTTGCGGTCGCCTTAGCAGGACAGAGTAAACAGCAGAGATGTAGGTCTGCACCTATCTCGTGTGACGCGGCTTTGCTTTTAGTCGGGTCACCTCCATGGACTCTTGAAGCGGAATTACATGCGAACATGTACTCAAGGCATATGAAGCTCAGAATCCGGCACTTGGGGAAATGGAAACGTGCAAGGCCAGAACACATCGTTCCATGCTTGAGGAATGGAAGGAAGAGCTGGCCCTGCCTAGAGCTGGCAGCTGGACCGTCGAAGCTGTCCAACCAGTCCTCGTAGATAGTCTGGATAGGACACACGGGTCGCTTACCTACCTTCCAGCTCGTGCAGGTACTTTCCGGGCACGGATGCTTTGTAAAGTACTTGTGCCGAAAGAAGAGTAGAGGCAACTGAAGTAGCAGTTTTTCAACATTGCAAAGAGCAGTTTTTCGGCTACGTAGTTAGAAACAGTTTTATAAAGCTGCTACGTTACGTAACGCCCACTGCTAGTTCTAACCGTTTAGTCATGTCAGAGGCGCCAATCAGGCGGCTTAAATACTCTGACACCAGGGCTAACCACTCAGCCTGTACGAACTTACTTATGATCATTTCCTATCACTTTCCAGGTAAACGATGAGAACGTGACATCAATGAAGACGCCCGAAGTGATCGACTTGCTGCGGATACTGCGCGGCTCCATCTGCATCACGGTGCTCCGACCGCCTAACTCACATTGAGCAAAATTTGAGTCACTGACGGATACTTTCTCAAATATCAATGTCCAGAACTTTGAAAGTTCTACTTCGAAGAATTTATAGGCCGAATCATGCAATTTGACGGCTGTGCTGTTAGCTGTGAACGGCTCAATTCTGACTGAAGCTTGCTTAAGAGTGCGCCTAATGCCACGAAAAAATCGGATTTCACTCGCGCTTCTTGCATCGCCCGCTATCATCTATAATGTTTTGTTTAGAGTCGAATCAATGATGATGTTGGCTTTGAGCTACATCTTATATTTTTAGGTGGAATTTTATTTATTTATTCAAAATTTAAGCACGTAATAAAAAAAACAACTGATTACTTGACTAGAACATTAGTCTGGCTACGTAATATGTCAATAATAATGTGGTGTTGTTGCTGATACGAGTAATTTCGAGCATTTGAAATATTTTTTTTATGATGCTTTTATTTTTATCTAAAGTAACCGTATTATTTTCCAAAATTCTACGCAATTACTCTGCTAAGCACTATAGGTTTTTTCCTTTCCTATAGTTTTTTTTTAATATGGATATTTATGTTCGTGACCTTTACACCACGTCTTTAAAAATACACCTTTCGCTTGATTTTGGCATTAGGCGCCCCCTTAACAGCAGCGTGAAGATTGGGTTATCTGCAGCTTGTATTTAACATCACAGCCGCCGAGTTGTATGATTCGGCCTATACTATAAAGGGAACCAATAGGCCCAATAGTAAAGGCGCCATTTTAAATTTAATAGCAATGTATAAAGTGTTCTCTCTATCGAATGCTTAAAGTGAAAAAGAAACAGAAATATTATTAGCTATTATAATTACGATGGCGCCTTCTTAAGTATATCTAAAATAGTAAAACACATTTAAATATTTTCTTAAAACAACTACTTCGAGTTTTCAAAGTAATATCGTATTATTGATTTACTTTCCATAAATATATTACTGCTATTACAGCAACTTGATAAGCTTTTTATAAGTGTAGATCACTGTTCTAAATAAATATTGGAGTAAAGTAATAAAAAATAACTGATATTGGTTTGAAATGTTGTAAATAATAATAATATCATTAGTTCGAATTCCTAACATTGAAGTTCACCTTGCCGTTGCCGCCATTATTACTTAGTATTTGTAAAAGCATCTATACTTATCAAATAAGTTACCTATTTCTAAGTGTACCTATTATGTCGTGTATTAAATTTTGATCTCTGTAAGAGTTTTATAGTATATGTCTACGTAGGGATTGTGTAGTTAGTTAAATAGTAAAAAAAAACGCGATACTTGAAATGTTCAACTTATTTTCAACCGCGTTTGCATGTGCTATATTTTAGTATGGATGAAATAAAAAATAATTTTATTTTTGCTACACCATAATTTTATTACTTGTAAGCTTTAAAACGCTATGCCTGTTTTAAATCATTGGATCTGTGATTTAATTCAAAAATCTTTCGACACAAAAGTTTAATAGATTTGAAAAAACAATGGAGTCCTTGGTTTTAGCGTTTGCCGATATATTCATTATTACGTCAAGGAGATGCTAATAATAGTAGATTGTATCATATGGGAGCATAATAATATTTTTACGGCGAGGGCGCTTTTTTGAATCCAGAGCAAAGTGAGGGATTCTTTAGTAGAATCCTGAACGTAGCGAGGGATTCAAAGTACGTCGCCCGAGACAAAAATATATTTTGCGCCCGAGTGGTACACTCTACTTTTCATATATTGAAGACGCTAGTAAAGTGTCAACCATTCCAGAGGGTTAGTTGTAAATAGTCAAAAGACAGTAAATATTATGTAAATAAGGAATTTTTAATCGTACGCATATTGCTACATCAATAAATTAATAGTATTATTTGCTGTAACTATATAGTACACTAATCCAGATCATTATCTCACTAAGTATATTTTATTAAGTCTCTAAAATAAAACAAACTAAATATATTTATTTTTTTGAAAATATCTGTGCCTATGTTAAAAATGTGTTACTCTAAAAGTAAGAAGTATGCTAAAGTTGTATTTCTAGATTATAAATTTGATTAATTAATTATCCTATTGTATCTACAGTATTCTAATTTATTATTTGTAAGTTAACGGGCCTTTGGAACGGACCTACAATTATCTCTAAATCTGTCCTTAACTTCTTTATATAGACACTTATAAAATTCTAGTCAAATTTAAATTTAATTCACATCTTTTAAATTATTGTATGAATGTTTTATTACAATTCGCTCTGTAAATATGCATTCAAGGTGTAATTATATGCTATGGACTGTGAAATTTAAACTTTATTTTACAACAATATAAAATCGAGTTATCACTAAAATGGAGTTTAATATTTAGTCTCAAAGAAATTTCAAAAATTACCTTCGATTTAATATTTTATTTGATAATTTTAGTAATTTCAATATTGTTGCATCGTATTGCTTCTTAAAGATATGTATCTGTTAAAATTGAAAAGATTTTATTGACAAATCTATTTAAATGTTAATAAAAAAAAAACAAAATTAGCCTTAATATTTTAGAAAGAATAAAAGAAAGAATCCTAACAATAAAATAACCTGAACGAATCAAAATATAACTGATATTCTAAAATTATTGTGATGGAATTGTGTTAGGTTTACCTTGTAGGTAATTAATGTTCTTAGGAGAGTAATAATAATGTATACTTACTTAATAATAATAAAGTAAGCACATGGATTAGCTACTGTAGGTAAATAGAATAATAGTGATGGATCTTTAATAAGACAATGCTGGAAAGGTTAACATTTTTTAATTTCTGACTTACACAGTTTTCATAAAAAGCAGTCGAACTTTTTACGCAACTATACGATAAATGTCATGTCATTGTTTGTTTATGATACACCGTGTATGTTATACAACTTAAGAGGGTTTTCATAATTCTCGCGATCTCAGAGATATCGTTATTTTTAAATAGACAACCTTTTGTTCATTAAAACTGTCACCAAATTGATAAAATTTCTATTTTTACTTTAAAATTATGAACCAACGCGAGAATCTAAATCCCTACATGCGTATCACATGCCGTTCAATATTCCTATTATAAAATTACTTTGACTTTGGTTTCACTCTGTCCACAGTTGAAGAAGCGAGGCAAAAGCCAAGGTAAAGTAAAAAAGAAACATTACGGAGCGTGTAGTACTCACACCGCTCATAAATATGGAATCTCAAATTGTTTTATGGTGCTCAATCGAGTAGTTAGGTCGCACGATAGCACACAATGCTTGCTAGTCTTGATATGTTAGTCTTGGCCGTAGTCTTGTCACTAGATAAAGTTTGAGAATACCTATATGGCCAATGTTTGTTCGAGCTGACTCGAGCGTCGACCGACGGATCGAGCGCATTATGCCGAGTCACATTGGAAAAAGCTGCCTAAATCATTTTTTCTTAAATCTCATGTCTTACTTTGCAAAATGTTTAACATATACAGGTATACAATATACTCACTATTATGACAAACTTTTTCAATGGAGTCTACCTAGAAATTGCGCAAAATAAGCTGTTCTGTACATCATATCGCGGGCCGATGAACTTTCTGTATGGAGCAGATAGTTTTATTCGCGATTGCTGGGAAGTTCCCTGTGTAGTACCTACATTCTACACGTTTATAATGTTCAGTACATCTGAAAGTATGTATAAACTTTGCAAAGCATCGTCTTGTAGGTATGTGAAGTATTGCACGATATATCAGGTGCAGCAAGGCAGAAGAAAGTAGGTATCATATAACGTGTATTATATTGAATTGGGAAATAGAGTCAGATTAACCTAAAAGGTCGTGCATCAGCCTTCATGTTTTAGGTTTTTATTGTTTGGCGATAATAGACGTAGGTATTATACGAAATACCGTGAGTACCTCTAGACGATAGACATATTCTAGAATTTTTAGGATATCAATGTGTTTTTTACTTTCCTTTTACTTATCCCTCAAATCTCGAAAAAAAATATGTATGAGCTATTCCAGCGTCTGACACAGCTCATTTTTTCACAATGATAATGAACGTTTTACATGTACAATACAATACATATATTTTTATCCATTAAAACAAGTACATGGGCAATTCATACCGCGGTCCGAAAAGCTTTTGGTGCGAACTACCAAAAATTCGATATTCGCTCATCGCGATTTTGGGGATGGTAAAAATTAAGCACAACGATGATGATAAATATATCTTAGAATATGTCCGTCGCCTAGAAATATAATAAGATATACCTAAAAATTTTGAAATCCGGAAAAATTATGTTTCAAAACGTTCCAAGCTTTTGAGAGATCGTAATAAGTATTGTTCAAGTTTAAAACATAATTTAAATTGTCAATAGAGTAATTGTGGCAGTCTTAGAAATGTTAAATGGAATGTATGATATTATAATTACCTATGCATACGAATAAAATGAATACGAAATTATTTAAGCATTTCATTTACCTAGTTCTTATAGAAATTAATTCCACGAAGAAATCCCGTAAGTATATTTATAAAATCTATTATGGAATAAACAAAAAAACAAGGTACAAGATCGAGTCAAGTCTATATAACTAACATACGTAATTTATCACAAAATTTACCATGTTGTTAGAACTTTCGCGATATGAACACATTATTATTATATACTTACATTAGTTATCTCGTAATTTTAAAGCGCTCAGAGTGAGTGTGGAGCCCCGGTGCAAAATATGCAGCACCTTCTAGCATGCCCTCAGGGACCAACCTGCACTCTCCATGACATGTACCAAGCATCCCCTCGCGGAGTGGCTCTAGCGAAGCGTTGGGAAAAGGCCTTGTAAACAGATATTTAGATCATAGATACGACGAAGAAGAAGTGCGATATTAGTCCCGTTGTATAAAACAATAAAATCTACCATGTTTGTGAAAAAACCATTGATCTAAATAGTCTGAGTCAGTAGAATTATTGGTCGGAGAACTTACTACTATATTACTATAGCCCATGTAGGGCACATACATTTAGGCCAGTCTTGGAGAGTTTTTAAGCAGCAGAAGGTCTCTGACATTGCTAACTAGCACTGATCTTTTAAGAGATAAGTATATACCTACCAATGAGTTACGTAATAAAAATCATAACTTCTACAACCATAACATCACACACACTGAATAAATAACTAAATAAATCTACATAAACCTCTCTCATAAATAAACACTGCTAAAACATAACAGAAATTTCCACCTGATTTATTTTACTACTTTGCATTCAGCTTAAAGCCAACCATACATTTTGTTCATAAAACTTACGATTATGTTGATGAGATGTTATCACGGGCGACGATCCGTAGCGATGTTGCACGCGATGTGCAACATCGGCCAGCAGCTTCTTACATCATCTATTGGGTGATGTTATCGACAACTTGACCGTTTTATTTTTCGCCAAAAATGGCATAATCGACTTCAACATTATTGTTTGATAGCTGACCCGGCGAACTTCGTTTCACGCGATATCTTTATAAATAATAGCCTATGTGTTATTCTGATATATGAGCATTATTATTGCATAGTTTCATCTCAATCCGTTCAGTAGTTTTTGCGTGAAAGAGCAACAAACATCCATACTCACAAACTTTCTCATTTATAATATTATAATAGGATTACAAACTTTTCGGTGAAGAAAAACATCGTGAGGCAACCAGTAAAGATTCGCAGAAGAAATTCGGTGGTATATGTGAATCCACCAACTTCTTTTTAGTTGGTGTCTAAAGCCGGAAACATATTATCGGACGCGGCTTACGGACGCGTCTGACAGCCGCGACTTAACAATATGCACAGTCTTAAAACATCCGATGTGCCAGATCGCTCTCGGACGTCCGAACGCTCAAGGTCGTCCGAAGGTGACGTCCGCGACTTATGTCCGATAGTGTGCACGGCTCAGTGTACTTTCATAGTCTAGGTCGCGGCTGTCAGTCGCGTCCGTAAGCCGCGTCCGATAGTATGTTTCGAGCTTAAAAGCCAACTAAATGACCATAAACACGAAATTTAACTCTTCTACTCACTAATATAAAGCTCACTTTAGAACAAAATGGAATTCTCTGAATCTGTCCATTGAAGTATACGTGCTACAGTTTCTTTAAAATACAGTTTAAATGAAGAGTTTTCAAGAAAGACTGTAGTGATTTCACTAAGATACACTCAGGTATCAATCAAGATTATCAAGACTTTACAGTGAACGATATAGGACACAGATATGTAGTCAACAGAAAAGTAAGCTCAAACGCGAATCTAGTTTTAAAAAACCGGACAAGTGCGAGTCAGGCTCACACATCGAGGGTTTCGTATATACTTACACATTGTTAAAATAATTAAAAACCTGTTTTAGCATGTGCTAATGAAGTTCTTTTATATGATACCTTACATGATACGATTTACTCACCTTGAATTTTGAACCCATATTTTGTGAACTATAAGGCCCTATTTTTTGTGATTTAAATAAAAATGTACAGTTTTCAGATTTAGTAAATACTACTAAATGTATAGTTTTCAGCTTTTCTCCAAATTTTATAGTTCTATTTCAACGGGAAGTACCCTGTAGGTTTTGATTTTTGTGAGTGTCGCAATATGCGGTTTTTTACGACATAAACGGCTCTAACTTTTTTATACGAATACTTAGAAGTTTTACTTTTCCACAACTGCAAGAGACCATAGATATACGTATACAGTTTAAATTTCAACTCGATATCTTTACGCGTTCCCGAGATAAAGAGTCTTGACATACACACAGACGGACAACAAAGTGATCCTATAAGGGTTCCGTTATTTTCGTTTGAGGTACGAAACCCTAAGAAGAAGTTTAGTTGTTAAGGCAGTGAAATCTTCGGCAAACACCGTGAAGTCTAGAAATTACTCTACCGACAAAACAATGCTCCTAAATGCTGAATGAAAAAGTATTTTGCATCCCATTATATCAAGGAGATTAACAATATTTTTAAATCAGAATTTTATCTTCTTATATATAAATTGAATCGTGGATGTTGTTAGTTGTTACTTTTAGTCTCGCTTATACTCGAGAACGGCTGAACCGATTTGGCTAATTTTAGTCTTGAAATATTTGTGGAAGTCCAGGAAAGGTTTATATGATGAGGAAATATAAAAATGTAGCAAGTAAAATAATAAAAAACATTAATTAAATCAGCCAGCTAATTAAGTATAAAAATGCCTATTTATACCTCCATACATATAATCTAGAGTACCTACACTAATGAGGCATTTGCTTATATCATAATAAAAAGCTTTTATACTATGTAGTGACAACCCTAAAGTAGCAAAAAAGTACGCTCCGCACTCAAGTACATGGGTGAATATTTTTTCGATCTTAATAGGTTTAATTCATCCTAAAGATCGTAAATAAGTATTTTTGTTGGTACCTAAGTATTTTCTAAAAGTAAGAGTTGGTAAGAGTAAGAGTGTGTATACGTAAATTATAGAGTATTCAACCAGTCACCTCGTATCATAATCAAAATTTCTTAAGATCATCATTTCTCCTAAAAATCTCGTAGTCTTTATATTTCGTAAGCTGGTCTCACCCAGCGCAATACCGTGGACCTCGTGAGGTCATCTATCTTATGGATGGACGTCCTACTACAGTATGCTTTTCAGTACGTGGTCTCTTTTCCAGAACTTTGTAACATAGAAAGTCGCGGAAAACTCAGATCGCACCTAAAACGTAACATAGACAGCAATGAACCCGTATTTGCAACAATACAGCAACTGGCAAATACTAACGTCTTTAATTTCCATTCGAATTTTAACGTTATTTTAATATTAGGTGACCATCAGAGCAGCACGAGCGACTGGCACCAGTGAACTAGCAGTCAGCATATGGTTAGATGATGTTAAGCAGAGTATTCACACACAATATACGTTATATTGTTACGTGTTAGTGTTGTGCAGTAGTGAAAGCTGTGGTGGTCTAGAGGTAGTAACACCCACCTTACAATCGTGAGGTCGTGGATTCATATCCCAGTCCCGTACCAATAAGTTATGTCTGGAGCTTATGTATGGAATTTGACACCACTGGCTTTTGAGTGAAGGAAAACATTGTGGGCTGGGCCAGCGTGGTGGATAAGGCCCAATCACTCTTCTCGGGTAGGCCTGCGTATTACCTACTTATCTAGTCTTTTTTATGTATATTTAAGAATGCTGAATATTTCGTGCTGATAAATTCCAGGTAGAGAATCGAGGAAGTCCCTAAAGTATAATTCCTCCTCTTTACCATATCACCAGTGTGTTACCAATGACGACATAATAGAACTGAAACGTGGTCTTTAATGTGGGCCTAATGAATAGCTCAAGGTAGCCCAATGCTATAGAGAGTGCTATGCTCGGAGTCTCGCTGCGAGGTCGAATTAGGAATGAGGAGATCCGCAGTCGAACTAAAGTTGCCGACACATCCCAGCGAATTACCAAGTTGAAATGGCAGTGAGCAGGGCACAGGTATATTTTGGAGAAGTGATGACCGATGGGACAGTAAAGTTCTTGAATGTAGACCACGCACCGGCAACCGGTAGGACTGGACTAACGATATAATTAAGACCCCAGGAACGCGCTGGATGCAGGCCGCTTGCAACAGGGCTTCTTAGAAATCCATAGGGGAGGCCTATGCCCAGCAGTGGACGTCCTACTGCTAATAATAATGATGACTATATCACCAACGATAGTTAAAGTGACAGCCTAAGGTAGGTCAGGCATTAAGGCCCACCTTTATTAAAATTAAAATATTTTTACCCATTGATGAGGTAATAAACAAAAGTCTCCACATATGAATTATAAATGTATTTAAGTTCCGTCATGAAATAAAAAAACATAAAATTATAACGTTATTTCTGAAATATGAAGTGTTTTTTAAAACCATCACTTCGGGCCTTATTGAACACTATGAGTATAAAAAGGCCCTAAATATAAATTAACATTCTAAGAAAATTAACAAGTTTAAACGATATTAAACTATAACAGTAAACAAAAAACAACATTTAGTCCTTTTAAAACATGAGTATTTTCTTAATTATTAGAAATAAAAGACCTTGGGCCTTATTAATCTATAGGTATTAAAAATATCCTACGTTCCTTTAGAATATGTTGCCAAACACAAATTTGAACATTAGGTAAGTATAATATTACTAAATTAAAGTTATTCAAAAAACAACAACAAAATCGCTAACACTTTGATTTCTAACAAAACTTCTGTGGGCCTTATTACACTAAAGACTTTTCAAATACTGAAGATTCAACGAATATAAAGGTAAATTTTACAACTTTAAATTAAGAACAGTAAATAAAAAAGCAATAAATAATATTAAGGTACTTTTTAGACTTCAAATCAGTCGTAATGCTCGTACTTAAATTAAATTGAGGTTCATCTAAAGGTAATAAGGCCCGGCCTTATTACCTGCGCAAGGGCCGGGCCTTTTTAGCCGTAGAGCAAGCTTTACAATCAGTGTCATATATTTAGTAAAAAAATAGCAATTAGAATGTGTACTTATGTCTCTCCGTGGGGCAATACAAGAATAGTTCACATTGAAATGGTAAAAACTCGGATTAAAACAAAAAACTCGGTGAAAACTGAACCTCTTTACGCTCGAAAAATATTACGTACGGCAGCCGCGACCTCTCTCTGTGGCTGTGTGGACGGTACTGACGAAATGGAGGGCCGCGCGGAAGAGCGCGTTGTTGCCAGCTCGCTGTATGTGCGACTTCTATGTATGCGTGAGTTTTAAGCGAATAGATTTTTATGCAACTGTTATTTCTACAAACTGGGCCTAGTTTGCAACCGGGCCTTATATGCCTGACCTACCTTACATTTGTGTCCCCAGCTTTAGCGTCACGGTCACCGCGCAGTAGGGAGCTGCCCACCTTGGTTCCGCCACGGTGACCACTGCCCACTATCAAACGGGAAAGAAATGCCATAAGCTTCGTTATTTATGGTTAAGTTTTTAATCAGATCCTAGGAGATTTGTAGGCTTTGGTGAGATCTCTCATGCAGACAGACAGAGAGACAGCATTACTTCTATTATCTGCTTGCCTCCACCGTCAAGTACTTCTATTGGAAAATAGAACACAAGTTGGTATATGTATTACTATGTATGTTTATACTTATTTTTCGCCAAAAATGGTATAACCGACTTCAACCGTGTACAGAATTCGAATAGTTCGGACAGAGCAACTTATCATCGATCTAGTAATTAACACATTATAAATTTTCAAAAATAACATCCGATGCATAATATATGATCTAGTATGATCTTTTTTTTTCAGCCTATGTTGTTCCACTTCTCGGCAAAGGTCATTTCTTTCCATTTATCGCGTTCTGTAGCCGAATCCCGCCATCTTTCCCGGAAAGTGTCAAAATCGTCACACCAGCGTTTCCTAAGCCTTCCGCGTAGGATATTATCTACTTAAAAACCCTGTAGGGTTCGGCTCACGACTTCGACGAATTTCTCTGGGGTTTAAAGTGCATATCTCAACTACAAAAGCCGGAGCGGTACTTGGCTGAAATGCACGGGGATGTGTAATGACGCAGGCCTTCCCTGTATTCGTCTGCTCTCCGGTACCCACTGTGTGACGATCCTGGCGCATCTCTCGGGGTGCATAGGAACCACATGACCCGCCCAATCCTATTTTAGTTTAGCAGCTTTTTGACCTACGTCAACTACACCTGTGATGGAAAGTATGATCTACCAAATGGAAAAATAATCATCAAAAACGATTTATAATTGGCGGAGTAATTGCGTAACATACATACAAAAAAACATTCAGAAGAATTAAGAACCTCCTTTTTTGGAGTCGTTTAAAAATACTATTCGATGACGACATAATGTCGCCAGCATTTTGGGTACACGGCTCGTGGACAGTGATCTCACACTTGATTTTATGATTTATAAATAATATGATGTGCATTCTAAAAAAAAAATACAAAGTTGGAATAAAACATCCATCACCTATTTAAGAAATTGCAAACGTTACATAAAATATATTTTGGTGACTCTCAGTGTGTGCTTATTGTCTCTTTCACACTTTTCCTTAACACTTTCAATCTCATCATTAGTACGCAAATATGAAAAGTAATGACAGGCAAATGCTAAAACATGCCTATTTCCGACATTATATGTATAGTGGGTACTTGGGAGGATGCATTCATTCGACTGTGGTCGAAAATATTAGCCATAGAGATCTAAGTAGAGAGTGTACACTTTCTAGTTAGATCTAAGAAAAGAGTATATACATAGAGAGTATATGCTCTCTACTTAGATCTCTATGGCTACGGATAACGAGAAGCATATGCTTCTCTTTACGGGAGACACCTTATAAGTAGCATAAATGTTATACACCGATTAATGCATATTTACGATCACTTATTGAAGAGTGCAACTTTGAGTGAGTGCATAATAATTATGTGATTTGTTATGCTATGTATAGGTAATGAAATGAAATGAAATAAGTTTTATTCCAGATGATTAAATAACAGAGCCTATATATGTACTATAATATATACCTTAAAAACTAAACATAATATGTATACCATATACCTAAAAACTACATTTTATTATTCGTCTCTTCGTCTTTATATCTCGTATTCGTCCTCTAAACCTTCTAAACTTGACAACTTTGGGCCAAAACTCCTGGTCCGCGATGGTGCCGAACATACTGGTGGAAACCGTCACCACAAACGTTTTAAAGTAATAATCGTGTCATTTTATTTTAATTACGGGTGGTTTGGTTTTTTATTACGCGTAGTTTACGAGTAGTTCCAAAATCACGAAATTAGGACTGCGTCAGGGGCTCTATTTTGAGTAGATACTAACTGTACCTATGATTAAATGGTCACAAGTGCTATTAAGAGCAGGAGCGATATACGGGGTAACACAGCATGTGATTACATATTTTCTTACGTTTTAAAAATTGAGCTCCAGATCAAGACAACATGTCTTGAGAGATCTGTGGTATGGGTAAAGCACGGTATAGTAAATAGTTACTATGTAAACTCCAGTGCGGTCAAAAGTACTGGCAGAATGGAAAAGTGCAGTTTAGTAAATAGTTACTACGTAAACTCGAGTGCCGTCGAAAGCCTGGCGGTATAGAAAAGTGGCAGTCGCAACCAGCGCGCGGCACCGACGCACCTGTCTGTACACGGCCTAATGCATCGAAACAGTGACGCGCGGAAATAGGAAGTGCAGTGAACGCTCGCCCTAATGTTCTTTACGGTTTGAATTTGGAAAGCCGAATTTACTCATCGATTGGAGGCGGCCAAGGACATTTTTTTGTAAGTGGACAGTAATTTTTTTTATTTTTTGGCAATGATAATAAAAATAGCGTTGATGTTTGAAAATAAAGATTAGCGTCACGTTGGTACCTAAATTGTTATAAAGTAAAAGTAAGGCAACAAGAACAAATAGCGGGATGGTAGAGGGATGATGTATGTAGGTCTAAATAGCGTTATTGAGCCATGTGTATGTTTTTAAACGCAAAATGAATCTTAAATCATTGTACTAATTAATGAACTCAAAACTTGTTTAATGCGATAATCTTGAGTTGAACCTTTTAAAGGCCAAAGTCACAAATAACATAAAATAACCTTCTATGCTGAACCCATAACCAATGTCGTTAATTCAATTCAATGTCATTATTAGATAAAGAAAGTATAATTTAGTACCGAAAATATTAACTAAACGTCATCCACTACAATATATTAATATGTTAATAAATTAAATTTCATTTTATTTCAATTTGTTATTTTAATTTACAATTAGGTACAATTGTTATAAATTTACCATAATAATTCCAAAGCATTAATCACCAGTTCTTTACTACACTACATAGCTCTTTAATTACGACAAAGTGCTTAATAAAAGCAAAAGTGTGCCGTAAAAGGGCCGAAAACGAATTAATCTTCCAATGCACGCTACTTATCACTCGTTGCATGAACTGTTGGACAGCAAATTACTGCGTTAAGTAGATCGTGACAGATCCGATCTCTGCTTTATGGGTCAGCGGCTATTTCACCAGCTGATGTTTGGACGAAGAAAGTCTTGTAGAGTCACTGAAGTACCTGACCCAAGACATGGATGACTCAGAGCAAAGAAGATATAATATGCTCAGAGGCAGACGAATGACTATTATCAATATGCATGATGATGGCAGCCGAATAGAACAGCGAAAAAGAGGAGGCCATTACTCAGAAGTAGATAGATACAAGCTAGTGGATAAATAAGTATAGAAGCCTTATTATTAGTTGTAAGAGAATTGGCACAATTTTTTTATGCAATCTTTCAGACATAAAGATAAAGTCACCTACCACTCTACCAGGCTACCACTATGTTAAAACAAGTCATCTTATCAATCATAATGCGATGACTTGATTTCATTTGTCTACATTAAGTAAGAAAATAATAAATTAGCTCTAATATCTAATTATAGCTACTAATTATACATTTAATTTTTCAATTCTTTTCCGCCTCTGAAAGTTATACTTTTCAGTTAGGATATCAGGATGTAGGTATCTATAACAAGATTGAAAATTTTATATCAAACCAGTTTTTACCCGCGGCTTCGCCCGCATAATATTTTGATTTTTGACGCAATATCATTATAATTTATAGCCTATGTGTTACTCTGATATATAAGCTATATTACTGCAAAGTTTCATCTCAATGCGTTCAGTAGTTTTTGCGTGAAAGAGTAACAAACATCCATACATCCATCCATCCATAAAATATCCAACAAACTTTCGCGTTTATAATATTAGTAGTATAATCTAATAAATTATTATAAAAATATAACTTTTTAAATGCCAAATGATCTGCTGTTACATGATATCCAGTGCTAGCCAAGACAAGTAAAACGAGCCTAAACACGACGGTTCTATTTTATTTAATACAGGAGTTCTTATCAGATCAGCTACATGATACCAAATTATTTCATTACCGCGCAATATACATATGCGTGCAAAATTTCAGCTCAATCGGAAACCGGGAAATCGGTAAAATTTAACTTGCAAAATTCCACCCGAATCTAACATATATACATAGGTAAATCCATTGCAAGTTAAATAAAAACTTGTAAGTAACATTAACATAAAAGCATTTTCGAACAATTCCTTTCATACGTAACTAGACACTTCAACGTCAGCTAAGAAAATCATCGCGTTTTGTTTAAATTAATATCTAATAATAACATTCTTATTTTTAGAATGATTACAGAAAATCAAAATCATTTTTTTGTTTTTTTTTTTAATATTTTTATTAATAAGCAGTTGAGCATTAATAAGTAGCTTAAAATAACAAGAAATAGACAAGATACAGCTCTTCATAATTAGTAAATTTAATTGCGAATTGCCCACTTGGCACATTAAAGCTTAACACCTTATAAAAACCGTTATTCTACTACCAACTAGTTAGAACTTTCATTTCGAGGAAATTACTCTGTAATTTATTCTAAGTATTTAATAAAGTTATTACGGTTGGTTCATAGTTTTTGACCGACGAATCGGAGGAGGTACTCAATTCGACGCGTATATATTTTTTTTATGTATAACCACGCATAACTATTTTCATAGTAGTCCTATTTCGATAATTAAGGTACTTTTAAATTGGTCCCATTTAGATTTTATCGAAATCGGCTGAGCCATTTTTGATAAATCAACAATAATGTGAAAAATGCAACATCGATCCGTGCGAAATATACACGGGTGAAGTCGGTCATGCTATTTCGCGACCTAAATGTAATCAATCAATCAAGGAGTCCATATGCCACTTTGTACCATTTATGTTTTTTAATATCATGTACTTTATGGAAGCAAAATAAATGAATTATGAATTTTAAGAAATAAAAAACTGCCACTAATGTAGGTAGTACCTATTTTTTGACATGTATGCACTACCACGAGTTGACTATAGACTACCCTAAGTTCTTTACACTCATAAATATAATTAAACTTAATACATACAAGCCTCTGCCATAGATAAAAACAGATCAAAAACTGTTGAAAGATTTTCAATAGGACCATTTGAAATCGCATTGCATCTGTGTAGGTATGGTAGGTAGTATTGGAAGTTTCACTCTACGCTTGTTAGAGCTTGGTACTGTACTGTATCAGCCGTTTTAATAGTCCACTGCAGGACGTAGGCTTACCCACGAAGGGTGTTGGTAACTTTATCGTAACTCGGACACAGCTTTACGACCCCAGCTGCCATCAGTTTTTGGCTGGTTTGCGCCCTACCCTGCCCAAATGCAACTTCGCTCTCTCAACTTACTAATCCAAGGAGTCATATCGGTAGGTCATTGTTTAAGAATACATATTTAATAATTTCAAAAGAATTTACAAATATTTTCATACTGAGATTAGAGAGAGAGTTAGTTCTTTTATGCATCTCATTCTATTCTTATGCATGTTCCTTCAAATCTCGAGTAAATAGGTATCTTCTAGGTATGTGTGCTACACCCTAGACCGCACAGTATGTAGTCAACGCAAACCTGTATGAAATAAAAAAAATCAATCTTGCCGCGAAATTCAAAGTAGATAAAGCCTTCTCCATATTGCTATTTCGAGCTTACTAATAAGGCCCACACTGGCCCACAGTAAGAGACCACAGTTATAGATGAGTTGATCGTACCGTATTACGTCCCTAATTACCTATCAAGTTGCCTACAATCTACAATTTATCACCAACCTGTTCACCCACTACCACGTCCTACTAGACGCATGCGGGTCATTAGGCAAGTACTTTTTGCAAATTTCTCCGCGCAGATACAAACATTTATCCACATAACGACATAATCGGTTCCTGCTTTTTGTAGAAATGCATCTATCGGAGCCATTGTTGGGAAAATTGGCTCTTGAAATCGTGGGAAGAGAAGACACGTGTTGAACAATACTAGCTCTACACTTGCATCGATAATAATCGATGGAAAACTTGACGGAATCGTGTCGTTGGGTGTGATTGGGTTCATTTGTTGTGCACACGAACTAATGTTTAAAAGAGACGATCACAAGTGGTATATTATTGAGAGTGAGTAAAATCTAACCAAGACCATCATATGAAAGCTTGATTTATGGGCTCCTCAAAAATATTTAATTTTGCCCTTGAGCTATATCCATGCCAAAAATCAAGTCAATCCGTTGCTGCGTGAAAAAGGAACAAACCAACAAACTTTTCGGATTTATAATATTAGTATGATTATCAATAAACTCTACCAACAATATTGTGCTCTTTTGGCAAAAAGTAGGTAATTTATGTCCCTATTTTTTGCCATTCGCTCCAATCAGACGTAGACAACTGCTATTACATTCGTCACCCTCAACGGCAAGGCAATCAAAAGGGAAGCAATCAAAGAAAATCGTTCAACGAACTCTGAACAAAAAGGCAATAACTACCAAACAAAAACATGAACCTCTAAACAACGGTTAATCGTTTTTGCATTGCATAATGATACTGAAATCGAAAGCATGTAAAAAAGAATAAGTTCGAATGCACGAAATCCGCGTCCATCTGCGGGCTGGAGAAAAAACTTATTCAATCCAACGGATCAGTTTTTGTGGGAAATTGGTTTACGATTTCGTCGCGGTTTGCCTTAATCTTGTATGATATGATTTGGTAATGCTTTTCCATCATAACTCTATGATTACATCAGCAAATTAATTTGACAAAAAAATTATCAAAAAAATAGTGAAATGCGCAGAGACGATAGTAATCATTCCGTCATGAAAATTTTACTTACATGGACGTTACTATAAACGACGACGATAAAACGCCAAAACAATTGCCATATTACTTGCCCGATGAGAAGGAACGTCAACATTTAGATGGATTACTACCTATTTTGGGGCAATTCAGCCTGCTCAAATAAAAGTATGTATCAAGTGTTATAGGGCGTGTGCTGGACGTGCAAATTACTTTGCTATGGAAACTTTGCTGTGAAATGGTACTTACCGACATTTTTCATCATAAATATTTCTGTCGTTAATGGGTCGTGAGGAAACGCGTATCGAAAGAGGCAGTTGTCACAGGACCGAGGCAGATAGCACACTATAGAGAGGCAAATACCTACCCACTAACCTAGCAGTGGTATAAAAAGGCTGCGGTTGATGATAATTGCAGACCAGCAGGCCAATCGCACTAAAAATTACAGCTGAACCACAATTGAACTTTAATCGAACTTCAATTTTTTATTTATTTTCGTATCGCGCTAATGATTTTGACAAAAGTTGAAACTCAACTCAATCAGAGTTGGAACGTAACCGCTGTCAAACGAACGGTTGGTGTATGAAGTTTAGCGTGATACCGAATTCTTTAGAGCTGAGTCGAAACTTAACTACAATTGCAGCCGAAATTTAACTGAATTAGAGACGGAACGCAGCTGTTTAAAATTACCGCGATTGGCCTGCTGAACTGTATCACGGATCGAACACATTTTGATTGCCTCCTAAGGAATTCCGAAACAAAGAAGAAGAACAATAGAAACCTTATGAATACAGATTTAAAATATCCCATCTACGGCTTTTACGAGGCCTTATCTAGCTCAGGCTACCAACAACCTTATTTACATCTCTCACCATCAATACTAATAATTTGTATCAATGAACATTTACACCAGACTCAGTCACCCCAGTTCTCAGCCGTAACTCAACCTGCGGTCGAGACGACATCGATATCGGATGCGGTGGCCATCCGATTCCCGGGCACGGTCGGTCGCACCGATACGCTGGCTGCGTCCAGTTTACCCACTAACTATTATACGATCTGCGGTTCGGTGCTCACACCTGTGCAAGGCCAGGAAGGGTTAATGGCCCAAACAGTTCTGCTGGGATAGGATTGGCTGTATTGAACTGGGGCAGAATGTTGGTATTTCGTTTTATAAAATGGCAAGTGCCTTTATTAACTAAATAGGTACAACAATATACAATATTATTACTTACATAGGGCAAAACAACATAAAGTACTACTACATAAAAATCAATTGGATCATCCACAGACCCTTGAAGGTCTAAAGATAATCCAAATGCTCGGCCCACTGCCACTTGGCAGCGTGCCCAGAATGTTGGCAGCATTTCCACACATACAATCTTCCTGTACCACTTTAAAGTTTAACTCGTACTCATAGAGTATATGAGTACGATTATATAGAATACAATATTATATTCCTATAAATTCCTGAGGATATCCGAGAAATATAGAAACAAATCACCGTGAGTCCTTGCCTTGGGCCACCTCTCCAACAATGTACCTGCCTATTAGTCGTTGGTATGAGTAGGTACTCATAAGAAAAACAATAATTTTTTTTATATTACGATTAATTTTCTTTACTGTCCACACCGAAGCTTAATATCAAAGTGAAATCTTTAATTAAATCGTTAGGAAAAATCACGAGTTGTCCAAAAGGCCATGAAAAGAGAAATTTTGCAGACAGTTTGGCATCTAAATAATACTTGTACAAATATCAAAGGACATGTCCACAAAATGTATGGAGGCTGGTATAATATTAATCAAAAATTCTAACCACAACACTCGTTATATTACGAGAAAGTTCATATTTTTCTTAGTCTATTACATCAGTTAAAAACAAAAAAGAGTCCTCCGATTTTTTTAAAATTATTTAATAGACAATATTTTTGAATTTATTAGAATCAATAAATATACTTGGCTCAATAGGTAGTTTATCTCTGGTAACCCTGATTAAGTAACATCCAAATTGTTAATTAAAAGCATTTTTACCTATTAGACACACTTTTTAAGTGTTTTTTGACACATTGTACCTACTAACACACTGGTAGGTTATAATTTTTAATTTTAGCAAATTATGAGATGACTGTGGAATAATCAGACGTCACCTTTAAATTGATCAGATATCAAATTGGCATGGACGTAGCTAGAGAGCACAGGGAGGCAGTGCCCAACCTTGAAACTTCTTTGCCCACCCTAGAAAATTTCAATACATTCCATTTATATGGAGTAGGCAAAGGTAGCTTAAGAAAATCTCTAGGTACCGCAATGTAAATTGGCCAATCATGAAAAGCTCTATAAACATGATAAAAACAAATGAGAGTTAGATTATACAATGCTGTCAGACACCTATGATGAATTCTAGAGGTAGGTATATTTCGTTCAATGGGTTTTGCATAAGAGTTCTATGGCATAACGTGCGTGCATATAAACAGCATTCTACGTAGCTCCATGAGAAGCAGGAACTACGTAACCAACACGACTTGTCGATAATTTCCAGGTTAGGCGGTCGACTACCCGATTTTTCATCTTCCTGTACCTACCTTCTACTCATACTCGTATACCGTCACTAGAATACAATATAATCTATAAAAATCTCTAAAATAACTTACATATTGTTAGTTGTCTAATTTCGCTCCTATGTATCTATATCATAGAAGCGAAATTAGATTAGCTACAAAATGTTACTTAATAAATGTTTCCTCTACGGCAGCGATATTTGGGTCTCGTTGAATATTATTGTTTTTTTTAAAAGCAACCAAACAGCCAGGTGTCAAATATTTTTTATTTTTTATTTTTATTAAGTACTTTATTCTAATCTGAATACTTTATTGATTCAAGATTCAGAGGCTATATGTATAAATTCATCATCAGCGATTTCTTCCAGGCAACCTTAGAACGAAGAGAGCCAGGTACAGAAAGAAAATATGACGAGGTTTGCTAATTTAGAGAATACTACAAAGTTAGGTTAGTTTCATCTACATCATCAGTTTTAGCCACATCCAGTTAAAAGTTACGTTTACTCCCACCTGTTCAGTTAAACAGTTGCAATCGAGGATTGCTACGTCCTCTTATTTGGCAGATCTAATTTTTATTATGATTGCGTATTTACTAAAAACTTAGGTAGGTTCAATACTACTTCTTTTCCCTATAGACTTTATATTTTCTCTATATATTTTCCCTATTACATTACAAATCACAGGGCATCACGCCAGAAACATGGAACAGAAGCGTGGTGGTGTTGTTTTTCAAGAAGGGACACAACACCTTATTGAAGAACTACAGACCCATCTCACTTCTGAGCCATGTTTATAAGCTGTTTTCAAGGGTCATTACGAACCGTCTCTAGCGCAGGCTTGACTTCCAGCCTTGCGAACAAGCCGGTTTCCGAAAAGGCTTTAGCACCATGGACCGCATTCATACGCTGCGGGGTTATACAGAAGACTGAAGAGTATAATCTGCCACTTTGCTTAGCGTTTGTGGACTATGAAAAAGCCTTTGATTCGGTCGAGACAAGAGCTGCGCTCGAGTCTCTCCAACGATGCCGTATTGACTATCGGTACATCGAAGTGTAAAAGTGCTTGTATAATAAAGCCACTATGTCGGTCCGAGTACAGGAAGAGAGCTCCAAGGCGATCCCTTTATTTATTTATTTATTTCGGTATACAATTGCCTTATAATATGTCTATGTTACAATTACACTTATATAATAGTAATACAGTACACATTATACCCTGTCGTTAGGGTGTCGCAAATGGTATAATAAACAAAGTAGGTATTACGTACATGTCAAAACTTAGCGTTATTTTGTGATGATTTGTGAGCTTGAAACTTTTTCGTTCAGGTATTCTTCAATGGTATAATAGCATTTTTTTGTTAAAAGTTTTTTGAGTTTATTTTGGAATTTTTTGGGGTTAGTTTCTTCTTGTAGGTCTTTAGGTAGGTGGTTGTATGTTCTTATTATCATATACTCCGGTCCTCGTCTAACTATTTCTAATATTGGCTCCGGGGCTATTAGTTGGTTTTTTCTGCGAGAGTTTGTGTTATATGTAAATAGTTTTGGATTTTTCTTAACAAATGTTGCCGCTTCTAGTATATAAAGGCTTGGGAGTGTTAGTATGTTTTGTTGAATGAAGTGGGGTCTACAGCTATCTTTTTGTCGGATATTCATCAGTATTCGGATACATTTTTTTTGCATTATAAAGAGTTCTTTTGCGTCTGTACTATTTCCCCATATGACTTTTTTTTTTTTTTTTTTTTTTTTTTTTTTTTATTTCGAATAGGTTTGCGTTTGACTACACACTGCCTGATGTTAAGCAGATGTGCGGTCTAGGATGTAGCACGCTTACCTAGAAGATACCTATTTACTCGGGATTTGAAGACACTCACGTTGTACTTTAACGGGAAGACAGACCCAGGCAAAGTATTCCACATTCCGGCTGTTCGTATGAGGAATGAGGATTCAAAACGCTTGGTTCTAACGCGCGGAATGTCCACCATAAAAGGGTGACGCTTTGGTCGCGTCCGTCTAGCCGTACGATAGAAGAAAGGGGCAGGGGGGACCAGATTGTGCAACTCCTGGGCGCACTCTCCGAAGTGTATCCGGTAAAAGACCGACAAATACGCTACCTTGCGACGATGCTCAAGACTTTGCAGCTGCGTCTTAGTCAAGGTGTCGTTGTCAATCAGCCTCCTGGCTCGTCTCTCAATCGATTCCAGAGCCTCCAGTTGATATTTGGCAGAGCCATCCCAAAGGTGAGAGCAGTATTCCATGCAAGACCTGACTTGTGCTTTATAAAGACTAAGCAGTTGCTCAGGTGTGAAATACCGTCTCACCTTAGAGAGAACACCAAGTTTTTTGGAGGCTAATTGGGCTTTGGACTCTATGTAAGAGCCAAAGTTAAGAGAAGATGAGAGTGAAACGCCTAATAGTTCCAAGCTGTCAGTTACCGGAACGGAGACACCACGGAAAGCGGGAGACAATTGAAAGGGTCTCTTTTTGGCCGAAAACAGACAGCCCTGAGTCTTTGTGGCATTAAACTTGACCAGGTTAGCATCACCCCAGTCGGATACCGCCTGCAGACTCAAGTTGAGCCGTTCAACCATAGCCTCTCTGTATAACTCGATCTGTGGCCCGCTGGTTCTTGCATCGGACGTGTAGCTCTCCACGACTGTACTGTCATCTGCGTACCCAAAGATCCCGGGCTTAAGCAGATCGTTGATATGCAGTAGGAAGAGTGTCGCAGAGAGCACAGACCCCTGAGGAACACCGGCATTGATAGCCATTTGGTCTGACGAGCAGCCATCAACGACAACTCGTATCGACCGATTCCTCAAGAAATCTGATATCCATGTGCAGAAATCAGCAGGCAGGCCGTAAGATGGAAGCTTGCCAATAAGGCTCTCGTGCCAGACCCTATCAAAAGCTTTGGAAATGTCCAAGGAGACAGCCAACGCCTCCCCGTGCTTCTCCATGACCTCACTCCAGATGTGTGTGGCGTACGCTAGAAGGTCCCCAGTAGACCGGTTTCGGCGAAAGCCGTACTGGCGGTCACTGAGTAAGTCATTCGCTTCCAGGTAGGCCAGGAGCCTGTTATTTAGAACACGTTCCATACTCTTACAGAGTATAGACGTGATCGAAATTGGCCTGTAGTTGGCAGGGTCGGCACGGCTGCCCTTCTTGGGTACAGGTTGCACGTTAGCAAGCTTCCAAGATTTGGGCACTTGACCTGTCTTCAGAGATAGGCGAAAGAGGCGAGTCAGCACAGGCGACAGCTCAGGCGCACAAGTCCTCAATACAATGGCCGGAATACCATCAGGGCCACTGGCTTTGTTCACATCTAGACTGCGGAGAACTTTGAGGACCTCCTTTTGCCGGACGTGTATTTCACTCATTACAGTGTCACAGTTTGGCAAAGTTGGAGGTCTCGCACTACCGGGGTCTAGACGCGAAGACTCAGCAAATTGAGATGCAAATAAATTTGCTTTCTCTACCGCGGTATGGGCCAGTGAACCATTGGGTTTCAGCAACGGAGGCAGTGAGGGGCGGCAGAAGTTCGCTTCAACCGATTTAGCTAGGGACCAGAATGCCTTACTACCCGCAGGGTAAGAAGCAAGCTTGTTTCCTATTCGACTAATGTGGTCAAAGCGAGCCCTCCGCATAACCTTTTTGCAGGACTTAGCAGCCCTATTGTATGCCTTCTTCCTCATACTAACGTCCCTCAATGACAATACCATATTTTAGCCAAGAGTAGGCGTATGCATAATATGCTGTTTTTGCTGCTTGTAGATTTGTATTTGTTTTTAAAATCGATAATGCGTATATAAATTGTGACAGTTTGGTTTTTATATTTTTAACGTGGTTTAAAAAGAGGCGTAAGACAGGGAGATGTAATTTCTCCGAAACTGTTTACAACTACTTTGGAGAACGCCTTCAAGCTCGGAATGGAAAGAATTCGGCATCAATATCAATGGCAAATACCTCTCTCACCTTCGGTTTGCCGACGATATAGTAGTCATGGCAAAATCGATGGAAGAGCTCAGCACGATGCTCGAAGGCCTCAATCGGGTTTCTCAATAGGTGGGCCTTAAGATAAACATGGACAAGACGAAAGTCATGTGCAATTCCCATGTTTTACCCACCCCGATTTCTGTTGGAAACTCGGTTCTTGAAGTCGTTGACTCGTACGTCTACCTAGGACAAGTAGTCCAGTTAGGTAGGTCCGACTTCAACAAAGAGGCCAATCGCCGAATCCAACTCGGCTGGGCAGCGTTTGGAAAATTGCGTAGTGTCTTCTCGTCCGACATACCTCAGTGCCTCAAGTCGAAAGTTTTCGACCAATGTGTGTTGCCAGTGATGACTTATGGCACAGAAACGTGGTCTCTCACTATGGGCCTTATTAGTATGCTCCAAGTAGCCCAACGAGCTATGGACAGGGCTATGCACGGAGTCTCTCTGCGAGATCGAATCAGAAATGAGGAGATCCGTAGACGAACCAAAGTTACCGACATAGCCCAACGGATTGGCAAGTTGAAATGGCAATGGGCAGGGCACATAGCGCGGAGGTCTGATGACCGATGGAGTCGAAAAGTTCTCGAGTGGAGACCACGTACCGGCAATCGCAGCGTAGGACGTCCACCCACAAGGTGGGCGGATGACCTCATTAAGACCGCAGGATCGCGCTGGATGCAAGCCGCTTCCAACCGGTCTTATTGGAGATTCATAGGCGAGGCCTTTGTCTAGCAGTGGACGTCCTTCGGCTGATGGATGGACATTATAAATGTAGAAACAGTGTAAAAACAATGTCCCAATACGCATTTTAATTCAAACGGAAATCCACCGTAAGAGAAAGATTTTAATTTAACCTCCACACAAACAGAACGATCTGATCTGAATAAGGAAGATGCCCTACAATTACTGCGGAGACCCAGATACCTTCGAGCCACCTGTCTGCTTTTTATGAACTCCGGATCTGCCGTATTCGGGTACATTATCGTAGACGATACGATTTTTTTGTGTATAAAATATAAGTAAGCAATCATTTGTACGTATAACGATTTATTGTGAGTTCCAATGTGATTACGCAGAAGGTCGTCAAATATGTGCTATTTTTACAGTTGGGGTTTTCAGAGTGACCCAGCATGATAGCAAAAGTGATACTCGAATTCTATTTGAACCTATATACATTATTCGGAGATATGATATTGAATCATACAAACAAACTGGTTACTAAACAGTGCTGGATACATTTTTATAATATATACTACGGGACTAATCGCGCACTAAAATTACGAGATAAATAAATACCTCATCATACCGACGTTTCGGCCGAGTTGCATCGACCGTGGTCACGGGTAGTGCTGGATAATCTTACATCATTTATAAACTTTAACATTTGTCATATATTATTTATCCAATTTATTACTGAATAACATTTTAATTTTTTCAGAATGTATGAAAATAATATCTCAATTTGGTTCATTCATTTTGCAACAATCATTATAATACAAACGCAAAAAAAACATGTTACGAATATTTTATGTAGGTACATTTGTAACTTTTACTACCTCGTGCCTACTTTACTTTCGACAGTAGTATAGTAGCCGGCAAACAACTTGAACGTTAAGTACCATAGCTACCTCTCTTTTGTTTTCTTTGCTAACGAAAGGGAGAGAGTGATATTTTTTGTTCAACTTACGTGCCGGGACCTATACTTGTCGGATGCTATCTGACAATGGACACGCACCGGAGCTTTTCTAACGATTGAGCAAAGAAATGTTTTGATTGCCTTAAAATTGCAGGTCGTTAATAAACAGCTCATTATTACACAGGTGTTGGAAAGTTGAACCAAATACGTTAGCAAATAACTAGGTACATCACTGCTTCATAACAAATTGCTTGCAATCATCTTCGTGCATGATATAAGATGAATTGACGATGTTATTATTACGCTTAAAAATAATTATCTTGTCTAAGCTGGATAGCTAGCCAGAGCTTTTAAGCGGCCCGGAGGCCTCTGGCTGAGCTACGACAGAGTTCAGTTGGAAATTCCACATGCGGTCACCCATCCGAACACTGACCGTGCCGAGCCGATACTTAACTTCGGCGATCGCTAAGTAACACCTAGACAAACTACTTAAGTGTTTTTTATTATCTGATCAAGTAAAAATACAAGAGTGTTAGGCCCAATTATGAAGGGGCCATCGTAAATTTAATAGCAACGTAAAAAGTGTTTTCTCTTTCGAATGCCTAAAGTGAAACAAATATGCTAATCAGCTATTATAATTACAATGCCGCCATCATAATTGGGCCTATTGTATATGTATCTGGCTTAGTCATATTGTCAAAATTGAATAAGTTCACGAACCCAAGCTTCGAAAAATATCGCAAAGATGTCTTATTGATTTTATTTTATAGCCATGAAAGGTAAAGAACTTTATTTTAATTCTTTCAAATAAAACATCATGATCCATATCAAACCGAAATAAAGAAAACAAGATAGTTTTCATAGCTCTGTATGTGGATGACGAAACTTGATTGCATACATATTTGGCAGTAAACAGTAATAGCACTATTATGTAGAATATGCGTATAATTGAGGATATCATTGCAGCTACTCGTGATCAAGAATAACTTTTACTGTGGAATCAACCTTGAAACATTATGCTTCCAGCATTTTGGACACGCTTCCAACTCGTAAGTATGGCCTACTAACTAGTAAGTAGAGCCTTAGAGCATTTAGATTTATCTCCAGACCTGCATCAGTTTTTAGATAGAGCAATAACTTGACATTTAGTAGACAGATGAATAGTTTACTGTAGTCACTAACGATATGGACCTTGAAATTAAAAATAGCCAAAAAATATATCTCATTCTTAAGATTTAGCGACATGTACCTATAACCTATAAGTTCATTGAACATCATGTTTTGTGTAGGTTTTTTTCTCAGTTTACAATTTAACGTTAATGATCATAAAAAACTTACCTGTCTGAAATCGTAAGTGAAAGAATATATTTAAAACACTTGTCATTGCATTGTTATGTGCTAAAACTATAGATTCAGTAATTCTTTAGGAAAGCCGTTGAAATCGGTGCCTTAATTCTTAAAAGCCTCCTACGTAACAACCTTAAAAAAAATTCAAAGATGATTTTTAATAACTCAATACAATAGAACCCAGTTAACAACCTCTCACATCGACTATTAAAAGACGCTCATCTAAAATTAAGTACAAAATTGGATTTTTTCAATGTGCGCGCGCCGTGACGACTAACGAAGTACAGAAAAGAGTTCAGCGCACGCCGAAATAAGAGAAAGCCTTCGTACTCCGTTACACACATGAATTTATAAAAATTAGCGCTTCCATAATAAAGGAAAAGCAACTGGGGAAATGGTTTAAAATTGAGTTGGACTAGCTTTTGGCAAGGGTAAGTTTTTATTTGGGACGTTTTTATGAGGAAGAAAGCTTCGCAACAATTCCAACTGCAGCCTAAAGGAGCAGTTAAGTTATGTAGGACTATACCCACTCGAAACATTCGATAGCCTGCCATTGACTTTTGGAGGCTCCAAGATTTACAGGGGAATGAATCCAAGCTGTCAGTATTTTGTTATTGACGTCTCGAGTTCTCGACCCTACGTTGGGCGACAACTTACCTGGGCCTATTTGAGTGGATGGTTAAAGACTCATATCTTAGCACCCACGAGCGCTTACCACCGGCAGGGGATACCGATGCAGAAATCTATTGTTGCAGCATCAGAACCATGTCACAGAGGACTTGGCTCGGTGCGTGTCGACGGCGGCGACGGAGAGCGAGATGTGCTCCTCGCGACCGTACGGCATCAGCTTGTTACAGTGTGAAGCGGGTTCCAATGTGCGGGTACTCAACTGGCCACGACTAGCCTAGTATAAAGTTTGATTCTTGCAAAATACACCATGCCACGATTGGTAACTTCAGCAAGTAGGACAATTTTTTTGTCTGAGCAGGGGCTAGAACTGTCTAAACGGTCAAAACTATCTAGCCCTGTATATTTTTAATCTGTCAGGTCGGAAGGTCCATCCCCATTACGTTAAAATGGCTGTTATAGTAGGTACGCCACTGCAGTTAATGGCATTTTACGCTTAAATACTCGTACTTACAACGCGGTACGTGGTGTTGTAAAAATTATGTAATTAAGTAGCTTAGTGTCTTACCGGTAATTTGATACGCTTAACAAAGTTAGTGATAATTAAACTGTGTCAGGCAGCTTAGGCTAAGCTCGTATTAGCGAAGCAAGTACACCTACTTCACTGCTAAATAATCATTAAGCCATAGTACAATATTCGCGTTGAGTAACACTTTACTGACATAAGTAGGCACTTACGTATCTACCATAAAAAGATTCAGCAGAGTGAAGTAACTGTCGATTTACTATGGCACGTAAATCAATAAATAGACCATAATATTTTGACCATAAAGTGACATTTGACAAAGGTTGGGTTCAAATCCCGGTCCCGTACTAATGAGTTCTTTGGGATTTATGTACGGAATATCACACCACTGGCTTTTCGGTGAAAGAAAACATCGTGAGGCAACCTACACACGAAAAAAAATTCTGTATTTCTGTTTCTGTACACACGCCCGTAGAAGAAATTCGATGGCGTATGCGAATCCACCACCCCACACTGGGCCAGCGTGGTGGATAAGGCTCTATCACTCTTCGTGGGTAGGCCTACGTCCTGTAGTAGACTATTGAAAAGGCTGGTATAGGTACAGCTAGGTACAGGAACGAAGAAATGCCCTAGGAGGGCAATGGAGCCATAGGTACCTACCACGTTGCAGGCCGGTGAATTCACATAAGTAGGTACTCTTATCGAATTTCTTCTCTGAAGGTATGCAGATTTCCTTAGAATTTTTTCCTTCAACGAAACTTCAGTAGTGTGAAAACTACACAAAACTTTCAAAAACTCATAAACAGTATAAATTTATAAAATTTCTTAGTTTAACAAGCTCTACCTAGTAATGGTAACGGTGAAAATAAATGATTATGCAGGATTGCTGTTACTAGAGCTCTCTCTCACCGGTGTTTTGTTGCTTGAGGGGATATTCTCAGGAAGTCCTGGGTGCATGGACCTATTTATCATCATAAGTTAACTAATAAAGTAACTAATAAATAAAGCTCGTGAAAAAGTTTTAAGATATTATTTTCGTATATTTACAGGCATAAACTTACATATTTCAACTATATTCATCAATAAGGAAATCACAAAAAAAAATCCCATTTCATACAAAAAGTTTACTGAGTAAGGTAGTATCTAGCATCGAACTACTAAATGTATGGATCAGCTGATATTGATAACAATTTCGGAGTTGATCCTGATATAGATAAATAGATAGATACATAACACTTCATTTGTACACAAAAAAAATAATACAAACAGTCAATAAATAGTTATGTTAGTGTAACTCAAGGTGGCCTTAACCTTAAGGCAACCCATAATAGACCTTAGGATCGTGATTAGGATGAAGCGTATTTGAAATCTACAGGGTGTATCTTTAGATGACAAATATTATTATATTCTGGGATTTATTATACTCATCATTATGACTAAGTTTTATTATAAGGAAAATAGTTGAAGATACCCTACATTATATCCATAGTCTGTACACAACCTATGATGATGATGA
The DNA here is from genome assembly GCA_949316475.1 of Hypomecis punctinalis. Taxonomy (NCBI): domain Eukaryota; kingdom Metazoa; phylum Arthropoda; class Insecta; order Lepidoptera; family Geometridae; genus Hypomecis; species Hypomecis punctinalis. The sequence goes on from OX438802.1 coordinate 18,883,602, forward strand.
GGTTGATTTCCTAAGTTCGATCGTTAACAGCTCCTTCGGTAAAGTTTAGGCACAATGGGCAAAAAGCACCTTCAAGAAAGTTCAAAACATACCTAAATGATTAGATCGAGGCCTCTCCCACGACCTTTGCTGAACTTAAATCGTAATAATTTTCACGGATATAAAACAAAATCTAGTTTGAGCACTTAATTCAAAACCGTTGAAGATTTTACTATCCACTGATTGCAGATGGTTTTATTTTACTGCGATATTGAACGCTTTTTTAACTAACGATTGCCTACAGTTTCAACCACTTTAAAGTCAGAAGGATGTACCTACCTAATTTTAAGTCAAAGATTTGTTTCAGTTAGAGTCCTTAGTTGTATTTTTGAACGAACCTAGGTAGAATATAATCATAATTTATTCATAAAAGCACCTCTAGATGAAATGCTAATTCTAGATAACAATGGCTAGTATATAATTGTACCCACCATCGTGAACAACTTTTACTATATGGGATCAATCGGGAAATTCAAAATAAACAGCTGGTCCATACATTTTGTCAAAAGTCATCAAACATTTTGAATGGAAAGCAATTTTTACGCGATTTCAGAGGAGGTGTTTTATTATTACTTTTGCCGTTATCGCCCCACTGCATGGCAAAGGCCTCCCTTTCCTCATTCCATTTTTCTCGGTTGAGAGCTTTGGTGTTCCATCCACTGCAGTATGAATCATGCTCGTTTCACCATCTTTTTTTGGGCCTACTGAGGGATCTCTTGACGTTAGGTGCTCACTTTGTATAGGGTTTGGCCCACATGTCTTCGTGCATGCGGCAGATATGTGCAATGTATGGGTAAAATAATATCGAGATAATAAAAATCCATACACTTTCTCACGACGTCACAGATTAATTAATTATCAAACAAAATTAGCAAGAGGCCGATTTCGCAAGCTGATTTTTCATCAGCTTATGAGTAAATGTAAATTCCCCGTAGTGTAAGGTCAGTCGCCGATAGCAGGGCACGTCGACAATAGTCATGGCCTTCGCACCCGTTATGCTGTCTGACCCTTTTGTTTCAAACGCGGTGACGAGACAGGTACTAGGGCTGAGAGGACTGATTTTAACCAACTTCCTAAATGGAAAAGGTTCTCAATTTAGTTATAGTTTTTTAAAATAATTCTTTAATTATTTTCCTTCATTTGCATATAATATGCATATAAAAATTTTCAGAATTGAGGAGGTTTTCGATTCGGCTAAAAGCCGTGAAATTACTGTTACCTATGATATTTTGTTCTGTTGTTTGATTTGCCGGTATTTGAGGACCGATTCAACTGCTGCTTCTATTGCTATCTGCCCAGGAATCAATTGTGTGAAATTATTTACTTTAGTAGTTTTGACGCAATTGCACAAAAATTACAGTGCCTTCTAAAATGAACAGCGAAATGTTTCTACAGCCGTGAAATTACTGTTATGAATACAATAATTTACATTATCTTATATTTTAGACCTTAAATCGAGTTTTTTTTTGTAATTGTTTGTTCAAAATTCAGATCTCGTAAGCGGCTCAAACGTTTTTGATGAAACTGAGTATTTAAATAGAAATTTTCTTTAAAAACTTATCTATATAGGTGTTTAATACTTAGGTGACATTTCCGAGAAAAATTGAATTTCGTTCATATTTAGTTGTTGTTTGTTTTGTTATTGTAAATAATAATAAAAATAATAAATTGTTCTCTAGTTATAATATTTTATTTTAATTTTATTTGTGAAATGCTCGAATTTTCCATGCTAATATTTTTGGTGATAGCCCTTACATGCAGCGTCAACGACATCCAAAACACGTTACACATCCGCCAGAGGGCGCGAGGTCACTTTTAATTGTTTTTTTTTTTATGTAATTGTCATTGTTTCACGAACTACCCATACGCGTGTGAATGAACCATGCCGCATTATTGACTCACAGTTTTTAATAATAGCTTGACGTAACTTTTTACAAACAGACCAACTTATTATGTAGAGCTGGGTAAATGTCCGAACTAAAGGTTGGAGCGTTGAAAATGTAGAGACTTTCAGAAGTATTTGTATATTATGTAGGTTACTAGCTGCCCGTCCCGGATTTGCCCAGATTTACGATTGTTATAGTTGCAAACCTTTTCCTTGAAAAACTGTAAAAGTTTGTGAAAACCGCATCCGAATCTGTTGAGTGGTTTGGAAGAAACCTAAGTACGAGTATAAGTGGATACACAGACGAGACGACAGACACACAGAAATAGCGACTTTGCTTTATAATATGTATTGATACTCTTTATTATGAACTACTTTTACCCAACCTAATAACGCGAAAAAAAATTTGTTGTTCCCATACACTTTGTTTAGAGTGTGAACTCTTTGTATGGAACGTTTACTACGCGATTTTGAGGTTGATCTCGTTGTAGGTAAACGAAGTTCATGTTTGAGTCTATGATTATAACTCTGAAAGTCTATGTTCTTTGTAAAGCAACACCTTGCATTATGTAGTGTAGTATTCAGTAGTATAGTAGGCACTGTACAAGTGTACAAAATATTATTTCTGTGAAAAAAAAATTGCTGCCTCTATGAACTGCACGGATAAGTTTGTCGTAGTTGTTTTAACTCATTATTTTGAAGTTTACGAGAGCTACCCACACATTTCGACAAATAATAAAAAGAATGTTATCGCCTTTTGGATTGCAGTTCCCACCATTGAGTAGCAGTGAATGCCAAAACGAGAAATCTTAATTTGCGAAGAATTTTCGAATTATGTAATATTGCGTTAAGCACTTTTAATGAAGGTGAAACTTGTTTTGAAGTATTTGGAAGGGTTTCCCTTTCCTGTTATCGTTAAAGGAATTTTAGCAATATTCCCATGGTATGCAGTTTTTTTTCTATAAATAACAGCTGATTATTTAAGGAGATGAAACCATTGTTGAAATGTAACTCAACATTTGTGATGAATGCAGCTCTAAAACCAAAATAGATACCTACCGTATATCTACAATATTAAAAAGCTAATGTAATTTAGGATTCTAGATAGAAGGACTTATCAAAATTAAGCTCCTCGAAAATGTATTTGAGACAGACAGGTATTTTTAGGAGAAATACTGTCCAGATCGTTGAACATATTGGAGTAGACGTCCTAGAAACAGATACCTAAAAATTAAAAAAAAACTGTTCTCACTTCTCAAGCAGTTCAAAACTAGGCCATTCTAGGGTACATATGCTTTCGATGCTTGAAACATTAAACCATGGAATAAGAAAGTAGAACCTAAATAAAAGGTACAAGAAAGTTCTAAGTACCTTCCTATCTACCTAAGTACCCAATAGACTTACAAATGTCACAATTAACTATTTGGTTCCCAAGACAGTAGTCGAAATCGACTTAGAATCATTATCACGATCAAGATCGTCTAGAAAGCTTCATTAGCGAGGCACTATGTGCCAAGACATTACATAGGCATTAGAACAATGACTGTTTGCAATGCTCGCCTTGCACGCGCTAGTTACCTCGCGATGGAGAGATAACCTAGTGACAAGGGGGCTAAGTGAAAACTTAATGAAAATGAACTTTTCTCGAGATTAGATCGCAGATTCAAGGTTTTGAACGAAACAAAGCTTTGTGGTATAATTTCGTTACCGTATGCACCGCGGCACTGCTGTTTTCTTGGATTTCTATGAAATAGAAGCGAATTCGGAGGACGGTGAAATACTTTTGGTGATGCCAGAAGCTCCACACTGAGATACTCTCCGAGGATGCACCTCCCTGAAAATAATCCAGTTGGCGCCCATAGAAATAGATACGCATATATGCCTAGCAAGCGACTTGTAGTCTATAGTAGCGTCTGTTTTCCTCGCTCAATAACACTGTAGTGAAGTAGTCAGCTACGGAGTAGTACTTTTTAGCGTAGATGTTGATATACGTATACCCACGACCAGCTAAAACAAATAAACTATTAATTCACATTGGTCCTCAAGTGATTTGCTGGGCTCTACTTACCTAACACATCTGAATTTTCAGTACAATTGAAAAAACCACGTTATAAACATTCGTTTGTCATGGGCCTGTGAATTCAGGGAAAACCGTCTATTCCTACCAACTCTATTCTGATTTGGCAGTTTTGGCACTGTACTATTACTAACATGGCATAGACCTCTCCTAATTATTATGAGTTAAATATATAAGTTTTCATAATGTGTTCCTTCATCGTCTGAAGCTAACGATAAGTAAGTAGGTACAAATTTACCTGCTTGACTCTGAAGAGATAGAAATATTTCGTACACGTGAAATAACGTTATGGCACTGAAACGTGGTCTGTCACTATGGGCCTGTATCTAAGCTCCAAGTAGCCCAACGAGCTATGGAGAGATAGCTCTCTCCATAGCTCGTTGGGCGCTTGTAGTCTCACTGCGAGATCAAATCAGGAATGACGAGATCCGTAGAAGAGCCAAAGTTACCGACATAGCCCAGCAGATTGGCAAGATGAAATGGCAATGGGCGGGGCACATAGCACGGAGGACTGATGACCGATGGGGTCTAAAAGTTCTCAACTGGAGACCACGTACCGGCAAGCGCAGCGTAGGACCGCCTACCCAAAAGGTGGACGGATGACCTCGTTAAGACCGCAAGATCGCGCTTGATGCTGGCCGTTACGAACTGGTCTTATTGGAGATATTTAGGGGAGGCCTATGTCCAGCAGTGGACGTCCTATGGCTGAAACGACCGAACGAATTAACGTGAACTGACTATATTATACTGTATATACTGTTCAGGCCTTTTTATAGTCCACTGCTGAACACGCCCTAGCCATGAAGATTGAAAAAACACGAAAGGCAAAAGATCACAACATTTTGATAGAACGGCGAACATTTTTCTGCGGTACTGTTCATTGTTTTTATCACGATTTTATAATTCATACAGTACAGTGTAGAGCTATCAGTTCAGTGAACTTTTTGACGTCTTAGGTGCCAACATGTCTCTGTACAGAACACTAAGTTAAAATAAGTAAGTTCTTATATAAACCAGGTGGCTAGCCCTGATGTCAGGGTTTTTAGGCAGCCGACATGGTTAAACGTTTAAAACAACCGGGACCTACAATTTAACGTGTCATCCGAGCCACGGTAGCGCTCAGTTGGAAAATGCCACCTGCAGTTAGCGATCCGAATACTGACCGTGCGGAACGTTGCTTAATTTCGGTGAGCGCTGACAAACACCTTTATTAGTCCAACTACGCTACGAGCTACGAGCGCTACATAACATTCTACCTGTCTTGTCCAGTTATCCAAGATGACAAAGCTTTGCGACATTACGTAAAACTAGCACGTTTCATTTTCAAGCAAAAGTGTCATGCGGTTTTACTTTCCACAGCGAAAACAATCAGCTCAGTCAATACACATTGTCGAATGGTTGCAGGTCGTGAACATCACGTAGCGAGGGTTAACGCGAGGCGACAGCACTTTCACCAGCAGGCAGACCATACAGCTGTGGAGAAACCGTGCGAAGGGAGCGGGGAAAATGGTCTTCTATGAGGCGAGGAGTGTCAGGTGGGTACGCCTTCTTGGTTTAAGATTCTAGTGTACATTGTACAAGCGGATGTTTTGAGGATTTTTTAGATTTTATTTTTATTTTTTTTATTTTTTTTTTTATTTTAGATAGATAGATACATAATCAAAAAATATTTGACACTTACTAAAACCAGGCAATATTAGAACGTATCAAAATGTAGTCTCGAGATGTTACGCCTCAATATATTCATATTCATATACGGTGTCATGTTTGATCGTACGCTATGCTGGGATATTCATATTAAAACAATCAGCTGCAAGTTGTTTGCTGCTGGTAGCTCCCTAAGACGGCTCCGAAATTTCCTGCCTACTGCTACTAAAGTTGCGCTTGCACAGTCTCTTCTTCTTCCTATTTTAGATTACGCTGACGCCAGCTTTTTAGATCTCAATGAAGTCCAACTTGATAAGCTTGAGCGTCTCCAAAATTATTGCATCAGGTTTATATTTGGGTTACGCAAATATGACCACGTATCTCATTTTCGTACTAAGCTCAAGTGGCTTCCAATTCGTCTTCGTCGGAATGCTCATATCCTTAATCTTCTTTATAACATCCTCTTCAACCCTTCTACTCCATGCTATCTTAAAGACTCTTTTTCCTTCTGGCATGATGCACATTCCCTTCCCCTCCGATCCAAGGATAACCTTTCCCTTATGACCCCTACCGCACGGTGTGAAACTTTTTACGGCAGGTCGTTTGCGTTTCAGGCAGTCCAGCTATGGAATGCCTTGCCCGTTACTGTCAGAAAAGCTCAGTCAATTAACATTTTTAAAGATCAGGTTAAAAGCCATTACCTGCAGAAAACTTTGTAACTGTTGTTGTTGTTATTTATGTTGTTTTATGTAAGTAGTATATTTTAATTTATATTATGTATTAGTTCATTGTTTTATCATAGGTTTCTTTTACCATTATTCTTTTTTAATTTTATTTATTGTTTGTATTTTAAGTATTTATATCATTTTTTTTATTAATATGTATGTTTATTTGCCATTCAGCGTGGCAATGCTGCCAGCATGCTGGGCACGCTGCCAACTGGCAGTGGGCTTGAGCACTTGGATTATCTTTAGACCTTCAAGGGTCTGTGGATGATCCAATTGCTTTCTATGTAGTAGTAGTGTAGTATTGTCTTTATAAAAAAAAAAAAAAAAAAAAAAAAAAAAAAAAAAAAAAAAAAAAAAAATGTTTATGATGTATAATCTAATTTATATTTTATTTAATGCGCACCCCGTCCATTATTCATACGCGTTCTGTCCTCTCCATCCTAAGGTTGCCTGGCAGAGATCGCTATCAGCGATAAGGCCGCCCATTGTTACACTGTTTATGTTTATTTGTTTCTTTTTTGTGTTTATTTCTTGGTGTGCAATAAAGAGTTTATCTATCTATCTATCTATATACTTTATTTGCTACTAAGTGTTTTACAGTTAGGTCTTATAATAATTTTAAAGCTCTTAAGACTTGTTGCCCTTGTCGGGCATTGCAAATACAGGGCGCTCTCTGTAGTACGACATACTTAGATAATATTATCTCTTATAAATAAACTTATCAAAATTTAAAGTAGGCATCTCTTAAAATAACCTTAATAATACTAGCTTAAAATAAACTTATTTATGACTAAACACTTTATTGGTTGGTTATCTATAGGTAGTTAAAAAAAATGAAAATATTTATGAATTGAGAACAGGTTGTTATACGTATTTTTAATATTATACAAAAAATATATAGACGTGACGTCACCGGAACTTTAAGAGACTAGTGACCTTCATATTTTTTTGATTAATTGACAAAAAAATACGTTTTCAATATTTTTTTAATAATTGAATGACTGATAATATTTTTAAACTCCTAGCCTGCATCTGCATGAACATTTTATTCTTCAGAATGAGCACTGAAATTTTAAAAGCTCGGCTTTCGAAAGAACGTGAGGAACAACATATACTACTGTTGCAATTTCAGGGTTGATCAGTAGTCACGTTGTAAAAATAAACTTGTAGAGATCATTGGGATTGGGAACGAACGACATCATTGGGATAGGGAACGGCAAGGACGTCTATACGTCCTCTCCGCTTCTTTTATAATATTTTGTGGTCTTTGTTTCAGACATTTGATAAGCTTTACGAAAACAATAATGAGTAATATCTTTGGCAGGTGACTGGCAAGCATGCTCCCTCAAAGCCAGACCAAGCTTCCGCGAGCGAGGTTAAAACTCATCCAATGTCTATTCTTGTGGATGGCACTAGGAGAGGTGGCCGCGAACAGACCGCCGAGGTTCCTCATAGACGGCCAGTCGGAGATCGTCGTGCGGCTGAAGGAGGGCTCTGACACTCCTGTCGGTAAGTTAATACCAACCGATAATATTCTAATGATCTACAACCTTTTTTTAGGGTTCCGTACCTCAAACGAAAAAAACGGAACCCTTATAGGATCACTTTGTTGTCCGTCTGTCCGTTTTCCGTCTGTCCGTCTGTGTGTATGTCAAGACTCTTTATCTCGGGAATGCGTAAAGATATCGATTTGAAATTTAAACTGTATACGTATATCTACGTTCTCTTGCAGATGTGTCAAAGAAAAACTTCTCAGTTATCGTTTAAAAAAGTTAGAGCCGTTTATGTCGTAAAAAACCGCATATTTCGACACTCACAAAAATCAAAATCTACTTCCCATTGACATAGAACTAAAAAATTTGGCGAGTAGCATTGTCTCAGAACACCTACACATATAGAAATAAATCTGAAAACTGTACAATTTATTTAAATCACAAAAAAAATAGGGCCGCAAAATTCACAAAATATGGGTTCAAAATTCAAAGTGAGTAAATCGTATCATGTAAGGTATCATATAAAAGAACTTCATTAGCACATGCTCAAATAGGTTTTTAATTATTTTAAAAATGTGTAATTTTTTTTCGATGTATGACGAGAAAAGTGCAAAAAAAAAAAACTTTTTTGTCAATGGTTATTTTTTGCCAATTTTGTGAAATTTTCTGGATTTGTACGGAACCCTTGATGTGCGAGCCTGACTCGCACATCAAGGAAGAAGCACGCTTGCGCGTACTTCCGCTGTCCCGACAGCTAATGATCTACAACCTATCCCTACTTAGATACGTGCCTCTTTACTGTTGATTTTCCTTCGATACGTACGAGTACGAAGCGTTTTGATTCAACATTTCTGATCACATACGTACGGCCAGGGAATGAAACAGCCTGCTGGCTGATCTACTCGTTAGAGATATTATCTAAAGCTTTTCAAAGTCAGAGTGAATAGGTATTTAGGCCTAAGTCTACGTGCTTCATATTCGACCACAACGTTGCTTACGATCAGGCGAGCTCGTGATCCAGCAAGTGATCAAGCGCAGACTTATTCGCTGTAAAAAAACTACAATATAACCTCGAATAGAAAAAGCCGTTGACCTGCAATAGTGTATTCTTAACCCAATGAAGTAATTATATTTAACCGTGCATGTCACGGACATACAGCGCATTTATGTAAAAGACAGCTCAAAAGCCTAACAAAGATCCTACACGTAACAAAAGCAGCAAAAGTAACAATAAACCATGATTCACACTTCCAAAACACCGACTCCACATTTCACCGGAATGCAAGGGTCGGAACAGACAACCGGAAATTGCTGCAAAGGGGGAAGACACAGAAAACACAAGTGCAATGCCCCGAACCCTCGGAGTCGCTACTATCGCATCTTCTACAAAAGTAGCTCGCTTTCATCGAAATTTCGAGTACTCTTAATTCTTATATTATGACCACTTGAATTGATAAGTTGGTAGCCAACTATACTTCGACGAAGTTACCGGGAAAGTTGGCGTTCCGATAAAACCAAAAATTCTCAATGGAATTACCGTCAGTTTATTCAGAAAATACATTGATAGCTCCCTCATTCAGCTGTTATAAATAAGTTGGTAGTGTTTAGTAAGTACCTACATGGCGTCTGCAGGGGGGTTACCTGGACGACTGGCGTCAAACATGGGGAAGCCTTACCAAGCATGGCACAGGTGGGATATAATCGTATTACGTAGCATGGTTGCGTAACGATTAGTCATCAAAGGGGGCATGGAAGCGTTTAGTGAACTTTTGTGCATGCTTTCAAATACCGAGGGAGTGCCTAACCAGATAACGTACCTACATAGGTAATATGATAATAGGATTGTACAAAGCTGCTATTTAATCCAAAAGTTCATTGTACGCATCATTATGAACTACTAGTTTTTACCCGCGGCTTCGCCCGCATAAGCAATATATCATTATAATTTTGGTATTAATTGGTAGGTACTACTAGTAGTTACCAAGCCTATGTGTTATTCTGATATATAAGCTATATTATTGCAAAGTTTCATCTCAATCCGTTCAGTAGTTTTTGCGTGAAAGAGTAACAAACATCCATCCATCCATCCTCACAAACTTTCACGTTTATAATATTAGTAGGATGTTTACGTACGTGTATTTCGGCGTTTCGCCCCGCAAGCGGTTCGGCCCGCAGGGCGAATCGCCAAGTACGATGAAGGAAGAGGTCGTTTCGGCCCACGTTGATAAAGAACAATTTCCCGCATTAGTATTACCTCCGGCCGGGTCAAAATCAATTTATCTACCTTTGGTTTTCTATAGAAAAAACTGACCTAGCATGAGTCGTGCTCCTAAATAAAAGGTTCCACATAGATAATATGACAATAAGCCCGATTATAGAGGCACCAGCGTAAATTTAATAGCAACGTAAAAAGCGTTCTCTCTATCGAATGCGAAAAGTGAAAAAGAAACATAACTATGCTATTTAGCTATTATAATTACGATGGCGCCTCTGTAATCGGGCATACTGTCTCTTGTATTGTACCTAAATATAAGAGAAATACCTATTTAAAGTAACTGAGAAACACCCCTTTTGGTAGGTTTTGTACCTACCTAATGAACAAATAAGTACCTACCTACTAGCGCCGAAAAATAGGTTTCTCATAAGTGAAACCACTATATTTTTTAGCTTTATTTAGCCTTGAGATTTCGTCGTATAGTCTTTTTTCTTGAATTCTAAGTAAAAACTAATTCAATTCAATAGGTGGTATGTAACAAGTATGTAAACCGTAGGAAGGGGCTGGATACAAACCGCTTCCAACCGGGCTTATTGGAAATCTATAGCGGAGGCCTATATAACCTACCTAATTGGTATATATTCAGCAGTGGACATTCCATGGCCGATAATGATGATGCTGAGGTATTATTTGTAAGCATAACGTTTGAATTATGTGACAATTGAATTTCAGCTTCTGTTTCTTCCATTGTTATTTTATTTTGACCGAAGCAATCCGTTATTTTCAGGCAGTCTGATCTACCGACTGAGGGCCGTTGACCCCGATGGTGATACACTAAAGTTCGGCATTAGAGACCAAGTTGGTAGCAATATTTTAAGATTAGAAGCCATTTCATCCAACGAAGCTAATATTTATTTAGTTAAGGAATTAGATAGAGAGGTAAGAACAAAGATACCTATTTAAACATCTAGGTACTTTAAAAAATGCCATGGCATAGGTCGAATCAAACTTCTTGGCGGCTGTGATGTTAGCTACAAACTGGGCAAGACCTAATCCCGACTGGCGCTCACTTATAGCACGGTAATGATATATTAGATATTATTATAAAATATTATACCGTGCTTAAATATACAGCTGCGACAAGTTCACAGCTGCCAAGAACTCCCAAGGAGTTTGCTTGGCCCTATAGCAGTGATTTATATTTATGTTAGCAAATAACACGATATAAGAACCCTCACAGGTTCACATCCTTCGCTTAGATAACTTTGTCAAGTATAGAATAGTTGTAAACTCTATCAATTTAGGAAGCTCTGACAACCTCGCAGGACTAGATACCAACCTAACATCATAAACGACAAAGTTTGTTTTATGAGGTTGTGGTCCTAGACCTGAGAAGATAAATAAACAACAACATTTGTATTTTGTATTACTTATGAGTTATGAGATTGTGACTATTGTCCTGCGAGATTGTTAAAGTTTCACAAGTGATCCTGTTAAGCATCCAAGCTGAAACGCCTACTCAAATAATAACTAAAATATCAGCCGTAGGACTAGTAATACGTAATACACCCTAGGTTGATGATGATGTGATGATGATGATGGATAAAAATATTATTTTTTAGGTCCGTGATGAATATTCTTTTGTGTTAACTTTAACTGATGGACATTTGGGAGATGGAAACTTCATCACGCAAAGTTTTTTGCTGTTAGTTGAAGACGTTAATGACAATGAACCAATTTTCAAACCGTATCCCTCCGCTATCACGGTGAAAGAAGATGCTGCTCCAGGGATACTCACAACGGTGGAGGCCACTGACCTGGATGAAGGAGCTTACGGACAGGTTGGTATTTTAATCATTTATTGACGATTCTTAAAATTATCACGCTTACCCGAAACCGAGATTTTTTTTTAAGATTTTCGCGCCATAAAAAATTTCAAGTTGTCAATGTCAGGATTTAAATACTGTCAAAATATGATTTTTTTTTTACTTCAAATCATGATTGATGTCAATGTCATGGCGCTAGGGCTGCCGATTTGCGGGGAATTCCTCAAATTGCGGGGAATCGTACCACAGTCGGGGATTGGTGTCGGGATTCATACTTTGCGAGTAAAATGCAGGGAATATGAATAAAACAAAAACTCAAAGACGACTATAATTATGAGAAATCGGCGGCGGGTCCCTGGCACCCGCAAGGGCCTGTCTCAGTCTCCTTTGTCGTCTCCCCCGGCGCCCCTGTACCGCGCTGGCGAGGACTTAAGTCAAGCGGTAGAGCAGGATTGTAGTAAGATTATGATTTGGTGAGTTTATAATTTTATAATGATCCAGGCTCCGCTCTGAGATACATCCTTCCCTAGGATTGCAATTTCAAGTTCGAACCATAAGTGGGTGGAACCGAAGAATAATGTAAGAGATTTAGTTTAGGGACTTTAGGGACTTGAATGTTGTTAACACTGCATTGCTCCTGCAATGCAATTTGTTTGTAAATACAATGTTTGGCTTTTCACATAAAATTATGTTTTCAGGTGTTATACCACTTACAAGAGTTAGATGGAGACGTTGAAAGCTTTTCAGTACAGACTGTAAACGGCAAAGGCGTTGTACGACTCACAAAAGGGCTGGATTACGAGCGCAAATCATTGTACCAACTGAGGGTCCTTGCCGTGGATCGTGCGAACCAGGGAAGAGTAAATACTGGTACTGCAGCTATCCTGGTGAAAGTTCAGGATGTCGAAGACCAGCCCCCGGAGTTTGTTGTTGCCAGTCCCGTCACTAGGATCAGTGAAGATGCACCAGTCGGAACTTCAGTTTTACAAGGTGATTGTGATTTCCGCTGGCTTAAGGCATCAATATTACCAAATACATGTATATTCAATCAAGTATTGTAAAGATCTACGTCGTGTAATAGCATACCTAATTATAAACATTTTTGAGTGTGATATTCCAAAAGATATAATTAGTAGGTACCCATTCCTCATTTAAGAAAATGACAAAGGCCACGGCCATAGTGAAGTATAACTAAACAGGGCGCTAAATAATACTAAATACAAAAGTAAGAGAAGACAATATGTGCAAGTATGAAAAGGACAAATCTAATAATCTTTTGTCTCTGCCTAAGGCCGTGGGTTGTAGTCAGACAAATTTTTCGTTGATGTTAAATTTTGATGAGATGCTTTAGTAAATCAACATATTTATGAACTATTGTCTATTTTCTATCACTTCTGTTAGTGTTATCCAGTTTGATTATAATAAAATCATAACAACATGTATATAGCTATCTAAGTCTGTATAACACATCTTTTTTCTCACATCCTATACACTAGTTGCTTCTCCATTACATACTAGCTCCAAGACCATGGCTAACTTGTATTGCACTATCACTTACACTACACCCTTCATGTGCATAATGCAGTACTAGGTTCAGGCGACCTTAAAATTCTGACACCAGGGCTAGCCACCGGCCTATACGAATTTACTTAGTGAGGCCAAAAATCCTTGCTTGGAATACAATTACTTACTGAATTTATGATTAATGATTGACCTCTGTATATTTCAGTTCGAGCCATCGATGGAGATCGTGGTATCAACAACCGTATCTCCTACAGTATTATATCAGGCGGGGAGGAGCATTTTGATATTGACAGCAGCTCTGGAGTTATATACACCATCAACCAGCTAGATAGAGAAGACCCCAATAACAGCAATGGAGCTTATATTTTGGAAATATTGGTGAGCTTAGATAGATATACTCTTTATTGATTAGATATTGACTGCCTCGGTGGCACAGTGGTTAGTAACCCTAACTTCTGGGTCAAAGAGGCGTGGGTTTGATCTCCACCCAGGTCCAATAATTATGTGATGAACATAAGTGTTTGCTCTGTGTCTGGGTGTTATTTAGTAACTATCTATGTATAAATAAACTACATATACCTACTTATTTAAAAATAAGTAGGTATATGTAGTATATCAGTCTCTTGCAGCCATATCACAAGCTTTGCTTAGTTTGGGGTCAGAGACCGTGTGTAAAATGTCCCAAAATTTCTATTTACTTTATATATTTATTAATTCACACACACATTGTACAGAAATATAGAGAAAAATAGATACTAAAACATGTGAAGCAACCGGCGGCCTTATCACTGAAAGTGATTTTTTCCAGGCAACTACGATGGAGAGAGACGGGTACAAAAAGAAAAAATATGCTTAACTATTTATTTAATAGAGCTTAATTTATTTTTATTTGACCTCACATGATAAATATGAGTCAAGCTTTTGCTTTCTACTGTAATGAAAAATAAATTCTAACTTATACTGTGATTTTCATCTTATCATATTTCGAATCGCACAACTGTGCGTCTGTGATGCGAATAACCCAATCCTTGCACAGCTGTAAAGTGAGTTTCTGTTAAGATTAGGTTATCTACAGCTTGTAGCTAACTTCACAGCCGCTAAACTATTTCATTCTACCTATACACTATACAGGATGTCCTTCCCATCAGACAGATCTAGATAATCTAAAGAATTTATATATTTTGTCGAAAGTTTAAGACTTTTTATGACTTTTTTAAAGGTATGGAATGGATCAGTATTTTTTGTAATTTTTAGTCCAATACCCAGTTTGTTCCATAGTGAAAGTTAATCAAAAGCAAAGAAAATAATATTATCCTAAAATAAATCCATTGCATCGAGAAACACATATTAATATACTAAAATGAAACACCCACTTTAGACAAAATAGGTACACACTCAATAAAAACACTTTGTGATCACAGACCAAATAAAAAATCAAGACAGAATGTTGTGAACAAAACAAGTGAGGCCGGCAAAACTACGCCTCGCCGTGTAGACACAATTACACACACAAGGAAACTACGCCTTGGATTGTCAGTCAAACTATGGCAGCGCAACACCGACGCACTCACCACATGTATAAAAAACCGGCCTCACTTGTCTGTTCACGACAATTTCGCAATTTCCCAATGATTATGTAGATATTATTTTATTTTGTAATGATAATATAATTTTGATTTTGTGATGACAATTTATTTTAAATTTTGTAATGAGCCATCTCAATGTAATTAATAATTTGCCGTACCCTTAGAGGGTCATATGTATTTGACATTAATTATAACATGTTATCAAAGAACTGCATGTAAAAATTACATATGTTGCAATAAATTGAATTGACATTCTGTCTTGATTTTTTTATTTGGTCTAAGTTTGTGATATTCTTGAACAAAATTTTTGCTCTGTTTTTCATCCTAAACTTTCTTTTCCAGGCAACAGAAGAATCTCACACAATATCTCCAATGCCGTCGACCACAACAGAAGTTACCATCATTGTGACGGATGTCAACGATGAGACTCCAAAGTTTCGCAGTGAGAGATATGTCGGAGAAGTGCTGGAGAATGCACAGCAGAGCACTCCCATAACCTTCCTCCAGGATGCCATACCAGAGGTCTTTGATTATGATCAGGTGAATTTCAATTAAATCAATCAAATCTACAATATTGTCTTTCTTCATTAGGATGGTATTTTGAAGTTTGAAGTACTAACATTGTTTAATCTTGGTTTTAAATCAGACCGAATTTGGTCACCCACTAATAGTTTTTTACAACTAAATCATTTTATATAAATTAATTTTAATTTAGTTTTAATGTAAAGCGTTAGTGACCCCGAATGTGTCAACTGGATCCAGTTTGGGATTTGTAGCTTGTATACAGTAATAATAATTTGTTTAATTTTAGAACTTACAACTGACAACTGTCCTACCCATTTTGAAATAAATCTCAGAAATATTTGAATCATTCTAATATATTTTATTGTTATTTTCAGGGCAAAAATGGAACATTTGAACTTTTCCTTAGTGGAGACAATGGGGTATTTGATGTCACACCTTTTAAGGGCATAAATGAGGCGTCCTTTCTCATAAGAGTGAATGATGCTTCCATATTGGATTATGAAAAAGTTACAGTTATGAATTTCAGTCTAGTCGCCAAAGAAATAGTTGCCAAAGATCCCAAAATGAGGTAAGTTTTCAGATATTTTGTGTTTCTATATAAATTATCTTTTATACATCAGAGCACTTGAATAAAATTTCTTCCATCCATCCAGCAGCC
The DNA here is from genome assembly GCA_949316475.1 of Hypomecis punctinalis. NCBI lineage: Eukaryota > Metazoa > Arthropoda > Insecta > Lepidoptera > Geometridae > Hypomecis > Hypomecis punctinalis. Next base: position 18,899,805 of record OX438802.1, read on the forward strand.
GTAGGACGCACTGCTGGACTGCTGGACACTAGAAAGAAGTGATAAAAAATAAAATTGTATTTTCAAAAAACTAAGCATCTGGAAATTAGAAATGACCAAATATTTTTCACATGTTAGGAATAATGTTGCTGTTTTTTCAGTGTATAGGTACATTACATTTTGTTAAGTAAATGCTATCCATGTAGATTGAGGTTTACAACAAAGTGATTCTGAAGGATCTACTTGTTGTAAATAGATGTGGTGCTTCAGTACCACAGTAAGTAACAGTAAGTCTCCACAATATTTATAAAGTTTTATACACTAATTATTATTACTATAGCCGTGGTGGTCTAGTGGTAGTAACACCTGACCTGCAATCATGAGGTCGTGGGTTCAAATCACGATCCCGTACCAATGAGTTTCTTCGGAACTTATGTACGGAATTTCACACCACTGGCTTTTCGGTGAAGGAAAACATCGTGAGGCAACCTGCATACGTCCGTAGAAGAAATTCGATGGCGTATGTGAATCCACCAACCCACACTGGGCCAGCGTGGTGGATGTAGCCCAATCACCCTTTGTAGGGCAGGCCTACGTCCTGCAGTGGACTATTAAAAAGGCTGGTACAGTACAAACACTAATTATTATTACTACCTTAGGCTAAGATAAAATTAAACTCTCTTCTTACAAGTCTTCTGTTAAACATTTAAATTGTTAGGTGTAATAAAGGACACGGACCCTGGAGTTTTTTTTTATTGAATGTTTACATGGTATTCCCTAACAAAATTAGAGGATTCTGTTAAGAAACATTGTAAAATAAAAAACACTAAACCTTTGAATTTCAGTGTAGTCCCAATAACAGTCCATATAAAAGATGAAAACGACAACTTCCCAGAATTCACAGAGCCCTTATACACGGTATCTATACCTGAGAACTGTGGAGTAGGTACCACAGTAGCGTGGGTCCAAGCGCTGGACCAGGACTCTGACAACTATGGAACCAGAGGGATCAGGTATACGAGTCTCAGTGGGAGCATTGCTAATTTGTAAGTATTGTAGTCATTTCAGGTTATGTATCATCATCATTAGTTATGTGTCATGTATCATCATCAGGTCATAGTGGATTTTTTTACACTTTATTTAAAACCAGTTGACCCTTCGAACTTCGTGCCGCTATTCGCTCAAATTTCTAAATATGTTTGAGATTTTTTATTCTGCTATTCTTGGAGGAGACAAAACAAAAACAATTATCATCAATATCGGTGCAACAATTTTCAAGATTATTGATGTAACTAACCCGACTTTGTTTTATAGATTAAAATGCAAGACAGCAATGCAATTATGATTGAGCTGACTATTATGGTAAAACAGTATAGACACTATCTCTTGTACAGAGAGATTCGCTTCTAGGCACTATATTAAAGTGCCGATACGACAATCTTGCGAATTAATTTATTAATTTTTACAGTCTAATTTCTTAACTTAATGGATACAATTGACTGCGTTAGTATTGTCATGTGTAACGTGAGGCTAATTTTAGTAAAAGATTGACATGGCAAAGACGATTATATATAATACCTACTAGTTTTTTCCCGCGACTTCGCCCGCATGATATTTTGATTTTTGACGCAATATCATTATAATTTATAGCCTATGTGTTATTCTGATATATAAGCTATATTATTGCAAAGTTTCATCTCAATCCGTACAGTAGTTTTTGCGTGAAAGATTAACAAACATCCATACATCCATCCATCTATCCATCCATCCATCCATCCTCACAAACTTTCGCGTTCATAATATTAGCAGGATTAAATACTCGTCGTAAACGCAATATACGGCTAAGAGTTAGTATTCATCTTCCAGGCTAAACCTGAACCCAATATCAGGCGTGATAACGGTAAAACAAGCTGGGGGCGACAGCTTTGACCGAGAGCTAATATCTACCCACTACCTCACCGTGGAAGCTAGAGACGACATAGGCAGGGGCAACAGGAACACCGTGCAGCTGATCATCAATATAGAAGACGTTAATGATAACGCGCCCATGTTCCTGGCTAATAAATACGAAGCCAGGCTACTGGAGAACGAAGCTCAGTTTGAAAATCCGCTCATTTTGGAGGCGAGGGATATTGATTTGAATGGTAAGTTTTCAATAAAATGTTAGTTATATGAAGGGAGATCTACCAATCTCCCTGAAGTGAAAACTCATCGACATGTGTATCCTGCCCTTTCTAACGTACGATGCACAAACGTGGTCGCTCACCAATGTTCTGAAGTCTCGCCTTCAGGTTTGCCAAAGAGCAATGGAACGCAGTATACTTGGTATTAAAAGATTAGATCGCGTCCGAAACACCACACTGCGTTCCATGACAGACGTAGGCGACGTTGGACTAAAATCTGCAAAGCTTAAATGGGAGTGGGCGGGACACGTGAGTCGTATGCACCACGATAGGCAAAGGTCTCAACGAAGTGGGTTCCTCTGTCCAGTCGACCCTGAGGCCGTCCTCCAACACGATGGCGCGACGAAATCGAGAGGTTTAAAAATGATTGGACGGAGGTAGCACAGAACAAAAAGTAATTGAAGGAATTGGGGGAGACCTTTGCCCAGCAGTGGGACAGAACAGGTTAAATAAAAAAAAATGTAATCTTTGACCATAGCGTTTAGACATCCAAAGAAACGCCCACAACTATAAATCAGGTTTACATGCTGATGACCTGGCTGCTGTTACTAAGGATGCCGAATGAATTTGACAGCAACCAGTGTCATTACTCAGGAACAACGGTGAACACACTAGGAAGGTGAGTGTGACATAAGGTCAGATTCCGTAGTTCCCAAAAATTGTGGGCGCTTTTTTGTATCTCTAATTGGTATGGTATTGATAGAGAACTGATGTCTCCCTGCTACCTCGCCGTAGAAGCTCGAGATAACTTTGGTAGGGCCAACAGAATCACCGCTCAGCTAATCATAAATATAGATGTCAACGATAACGCGCCAATGTTCTTGGTTAATAAATACGAAGCCAGCCTGCTGGAGAACGAAGCTCAATTTGAGAATCCGCTCATTTTGAAGGCGAGGGATATTGATATGAATGGTAAGTTTTCGTGTGACGTGTGTTAAAATTAATATACCTACTCACTCATAATTTGCTTGTGAGCAACTACTATCATCGATGTTATCGAATTCGCGGATCCAATCTAGACACAACTAGTACCTTCAAAATTGAGGCATATGTTGCTGTAAGAGTTATGCATAATACCCTAAAACCCTACGGTAAAATAAAGTAGGCCTTAGATAGACGATAATCGTTGTTGTTCTGGAACTTCTTTAGATTGATGCAATTCTGCTTTCCGTTCATCTTTCTGTGTCTTACTTTTATTACTAATAGAAAAAAAAACATGGAGGCATATGCCATGCATTTGTTAGATTAGGGATTTCATTATAATATTCTATATCACTTAAAATGGCCTCAGAAGTGAGCCTGTTCTTCCTTTATTGGTCTAAAGCTATTTATTTACCTTCCATTCTTATAAACAGACAAATCAAGACACCATATTCGCTATTGCTAGTTATGTTGGCGATATTGTTTATCAGTATGTTATTCTATCGTCAAAGTGATTAGCAATAAATAAATATTTTGGGACATCTAACACACGGCCTCTGACCCCAAACTAAGCAAAGCTTGTGATATGGCTGCCAGAGACTGATATACTACATATACTTATTTTTAAATACATACTTATATATATAGTAACTAAATAACACCCAGACACAGAGCAAACACTTATGTTCATCACATAAATATTTGCCCTGGGTGGGGATCGAACCCACGCCTCTTTGATCCAGAAGTTAGGGTCACTAACCACTGAGCCACCGAGGCAGCAATAGCGGATATGGTGTCTTGAATTGTCTGTTTATAAGAATGTAAGGTAAATAAATAGCTTTAGACCAATAAAGGAAGAACAGGTTCACTTCTGAGGCCATTTTAAGTGATATAGAATATTATAGAGAAATCCCTAATCTAACACATTCATCAAAACGGCATCATAACATCTTGAGATTGTGTTGAAGATGACTTAGACCGTTGGATCGCGCTGGATGCAAGCCGCTGCCAACCGGTCTTATTGGAGATCTTTAGGGGCGGTCTATGTCCAGCAGTGGTCGTCATATGCTTGAAACAACGAATACAGGTTACATAGGAAAATATGGGCTTGGTTATCGTGACAACTCTTCTTTGTTACCAAGTGTGTTAAGTAAGAATTAAAGAAAGCTAGATCAGAGTCAGTGTTTTGAAGTCGCCAGAAATACTCTGAGATGGCGAAATGGTTGAAATAACTGCGACCCATAATTTAATATGTGAGGCACGGACTTATGGATATGGCCACTGGCCTGGCTAGTCTATTACACCAGCAAATAAATAAAATATGTTATGTGTGTGTTACAGGTACAAAAAACAGTCACATCGAGTACTCGATCATCGGAGGCGATTATAAGAACAACTTCTCTATAGACCCCAATCTGGGCATCATCACTCCAAACGGTGGACTTGACTTCGAGCAGATTCCTGGCGATAACACCAATATCAGACCTATACACTTGATTGTAAGTTCAATTTGCTATAGCAACGAAAACAACACAATATCTCTAATATGACACTTAAGAATCAACTACAATTATTACAATCAACAACTACTATACCGATGTATAGTCCGAATCAAGTGAATTTAGCTACAAGCTGCGCACATCCCCTCTTCTCGCGCAGCTGACATAACAAAGTTGCTAATGACTCGTCTCGTGTTGACAAATCCCTAGAAGTTTTATTCGGCCTATACAGGGTTATTTCTAATTAATTAGCATCCTTTTAGGGGCTTATTCTGTACATCAAAGCTAACAACTTTTATTCTGCGACTTTTGTCAAAACTCAAAAAAAATTGGTGTTCCATAGAAAAATATTGTTCACCCGCGACCAAATGTAAATAAACACCAATTTTTTTTTTGAGTTTTGACAAATGTCGCAGGACAAAAGTTGTTAGTTTTGATGTACAGAATAAGCCCCTAAAAGGTTGCTAATTGATTAGAAATAACCCTGTATATGAAACCACTATCACGCACTGAGTCAGCGTGACGAATATGACTTAATTACTTTTCATCATTAATCCTATGTTCAGCAATAAACCGGCGTAATATAATACAATTTCATTTAGAAACCTTGTAATTATAACGTTGCTCTTCCATCATCGTTGCCCACTTTTTTGTACACTGACACACTGTTCAACTACAGCTTGGAGCTAACTTCACAGACTTCATTCAGTTTACTAAAGATTCGGCCTATAATAGTGGTGTTATCAATAAATGACAATGACTAATAATTATAACTCACTATATTACAGGTTAGAGCGCGAGACTTCGGCGTGCCTCCCCTATCTTCGACGGTGCCAGTGACGATATACGTGCAGGACGTGAACGACCACGCGCCGATGTTCCAACAGATGCTCTATAAGAGGTCTATACCCGAGGACTTGCCGGGCGGGACCAGCGTGCTTGAAGTAAGGAAATTGTACTCAATATTATAAGTATATTTTAAACTATACAGGGTTTTTTCTAATCAATTAGCATCCTTCTATGGGCTTATTCTGTACATCAAAACTAACAACTTTTGTTCTACGACTTTCGTCAAAGCTCAAAAATAAATATTGTTATTCCATAGAAAAATATAGTTCACCCGCGACATAATGTTTGGAACGATATTTTTTTTTGTGTCGATTTTGCAAAATGAATCATAACATTATCTTGTAATTCTGATAAAGCGGCCGTTTTATACCTCCAAAAACGGAATATCAAATCATACTCGATCACTCGTCAACAAAGTATTCAAGTATTTATTATCATACTGGGAAAATCATATCTATAATTTCGGCACTCCATTCATAGTCTTCGGTAGTATAGTGGTCAGTATCCCCGCCTGTCACGCGGGAGACCGGGGTTCGATTCCCCGCCGGAGAGACTTCTTTTTGCAGTTCAATATCTAATTTTCTGTTGTGATTTTGGTGGAGCTTATTGTAATAGCTTAATTTATTTAACGAGATTTACCTAAATGAATATTTTTTTCGGAATTATAGGTGTCCTAGAATTTAGCTTATCTGTGCAACTTCAATCACAACAAAATAAATTTTAATATAATGTGACGAAGTAACAATCATCATTGAAGTAACTTGCTAGAGACTTTCTTTAGGTCCACCGTAAAGAAAGCAAGTCTATTCCAAGGAGTAAATATTTTCTTTGGTCTATTCACTTTAGTATATATGTACCTACTAGTAGAATAAGAAAATATGAACTTTCAATATTTGTAGGATGGGCAAAGAAATTTCTCGAAATGGCACGGGCACCTAAACAGTGACCAATGGCTATCCATGGTAAAGCCTGTCCACGTCGTGCATTAATTACACCTATAATAATCCTTACTTAAATTTTAATCCGGAAGTGTATTTTATGTGACTCTTTCACGTAACAGTAGCAGTATGGATCGATTCTTTTTTTACTTGAATATATTTTAAAGGTTAGAGAGTACCGTAGACTAGTAATATCGGGTAAATAAAATGTTCCTATGGAATAGCACAAACACCAAAATACACAGGCAAAACCGTGGGAAAAGCTAATAAAGGAAAAGCTGTAGTGGTTTATGAAAGAAAGCTTGAAATGTTTATTTTTTAATTTTACTTGGAGTCTGCCAAAGAGCAATGGAGCGCAGCGTGCTTGGAATTAAATAAACGGTCAGAGTCCGCAACAGCACACTGTGCTCTATCACAGGGGTAGTTTGTGTTGACCGAAAAGCCGCCAAACTAAAGTGGGATTGGGCGGAACATGTGGCGAGAATGCACCCCAATTGATGTGCCAGGATCTTCACGGAGTAAGTACCTGGCAGACGGTGCAGCGAGGGAAGGCCCAAGAAAGACTGGCATGCTGGTATCTTGACTCATTCGAGATGGGTTGGCAAGAGGTTGCGAGGGATCGCGACTCATGGAAGGAAATGAGGGAGACCCCAGGAGTGGGACAGTAGGTATAAGTTATTAAAAAAAACTTGTATTGTAGGTCAAAGCCCGCGACGCGGACGGTTCTTCCCCCAACAACCGCATAGTGTACCGCATCCAGCGCGGCGCGAGCGACAAGTTCGTCATAGACTCTCGGTCGGGAGTGGTCTCCGTAGCCAAAGGCTCCACGCTCGACCCCGACAAGACCAATCCCAAGATCAACCGATACGCGCTCACTGTTGTAAGTATAAAAAAAATACAAATATGTACAAATCATCTTCGTAGAAGTCTCATGCCGAATATAGGGAACATTTATTAGAATAATTTATAAGGGCCTGCTCGATTTTCATGGCCAGCTCTATTATCGAAAGAAAGTGGGACGAATTGAGAACCGTCTTAAATATTTTTGTCTTCAAAATTTGACGTTACTGTTTGACTTAACCTACATTGCAAATCGCAGTACGAGTTTCCTTCAGCCAGTTTTCCGTGTTCTTACATCACGTCAATACGTATGCGACAAATTATTATCAGACTTCGACTAAGTCTGGTACCGATAACTCTTTTTTGGAACTAGGTTGAAAAATAATTCTTGCCAGAACAGTGATATTCGTCGTGATGTTTTCTGAATCAGAAAGTATGGATTGTTTTTCAATGAAGCGTAAAATTCAAGGCTGCTGAAAGAAAGCTGCGCTACATGAACTTAACGTGAGCGCAAAGAACGCTAAATATTTAAGGTGTTTTGACAATCTAAGATAGATATCATAGGATGAGATTTCTGATCTATAAAATGTTCTAAAATGTTTACCAGGTGGCGCTAGACGGCGGTATTGGTGAGCAGCAACTGAGTGCGGCAGTCCTGGTCAATATCACGATTGTGGACGTCAACAACAAGCCGCCGGTATTTGTGGATCCAGGAGTTATCAGCGTCAGGGAGAATACTCAGGTAAACTAGAGTCTATTCATACACGAGGGTAAAACACATATCCAGTTGGGAAAACTGTTAAAGTTCTAGTTTCATAGAATAGTGATGCTATTTCTTCGATGCCACAGAGCAGGCCGTCTCTCTGCTCAATGCTCTTATTGCTCAACATCCAGACGTTGACATATTTTTGGTAAGGTTTTTTGTATTTATGAATGTGTATATCAGTTTTTTAAGTTAATGTTTAGTTATTGTAATGTTTTGTGTTGTGACATCAACTATTTTTTTTCTTTTCATTATGACTTTTTTTCTGACATTTAATTTTGTTTTTACGAATTATGATTAATTATTTTTATTTTACTTTGACATTATTTTTATTATTGTATGTTTTATTTTATTCTTTGAATTGTTTAATGTAGAATGTTGAAATTGTAGTATAAATAGCTAACTTGTCGCATGCCTTGGCGTACACTGTAAATGCGGCAAGCAATGGATTCATAAATAAATAAATAGCAGCAGTAATTATAAATGACTCCGCTTATATTAGTCAACCACATAATTTGACGTAATTTCAATTTGGTTTTCGTAGTGACATATCGCTAATTATGACCATTTTTGATTCACAATGTCCGGTTATAGTGCCCGACATGATTACTTACCCCTTCGGCAATATTCGAATATCCGTGCACTTGACGCCCGACAACGTTTGGCGCGTGGCTTGTTCGTTATTTCGTCTAAATTTTTAACCCCCGACGCAAAAAATACGGGTTTTATAAGTTTGGCGTGTCTGTGTGTGGCATCGTAGCTCCCGAAGGATTGAACCGATTTTGATTTTGTTATTTTTCTTTGTTCTTTTGTTCAAAAGGTGAATTAGTCGGTAGTATTCTTAGATATACATATGTATGTTTCATCAAAATTGGTTCGGCCGTTTCGAAGTTATCAGTTCTTTTGTTAGCAGCGGTTATTGTACTGCCTCGCTGGCTCAGTTGTTGGAGCTGGTGAGTGACCCTGACTACAGGATCAAAGATATGTGGGTTCGATTCCCACCCAGGGCAAGTATTAATGTGATGAACATAAGTGTTTGCTCTGTGTCTGGGTGTTATTCAGGTATTATCTATATAAGTATGTATTTAAAAATATGTATATTTAGTATCTCAGTCTCTGGCAGCCATATGACAAGCTTTGATTAGTTTGGGGTCAGAAACCGAGTGTAAAATGTCCCCTTCGAGCAAATATCTATAAAGTCACAATCGTGCAAAAAAAGTGTCCGAGTCAAAACCCTGCCCAATATACGTAGTGGGCAGGCTTTTTAGTTAGTCGTAAGGCGATTGCAAGTCGACTACAACGCCGCGCGATGCCAAAGTGCTCGGTTACAAGCTATAATTAGGTGACTTAACGTCGAGATTTGAGAAAACGGGTCATTATGAATTATTTAATGTAAATATCTGTACACGGACGTATAAATAAACCAAATTTGGCCTTTGGTAATATACATATATATTTTGTATCCACCCGAAGACAACAAATACTTGCAAACCTTAACCAATACTTAGATGCTAGGTGAAAAACGCTTGTGCGTTTTAAGCATGTACAACGCCATCTACACTTTTGGTACCGAACTATGTACTTAAACAATATCGAAGTCGGTATGTATGATGGCGCTCGGACATTTTTTCACTACTTTCACTTAGAGACTGTGGCTCTGTAGATATTTGCTCGAAGGATGACTCCTAATATTTATATGTTAAATATCTGATACTATTTCACAGGTGGGGACGCCAGTGTACCGCGCGCAAGCTTTCGACCCGGACGACCAGCCGGTCCTGCGATACTCCATAGACAAGACCAGCAGTATCGCCCGGAATGAGGACGGCATCATCATACCTCTCACCGAATACGACTACCTCGCGCTATGGGATCTCAATTCGGTGGACGGATCTTTGAAAGTTGTCAGGTATGTTTTAGTAAATTTTTGTTCATAGTTAAAATGTTTGAAGTTTGAGTTTAGTTTATTTCTTTTTTGATATTTAGAACGTTAAGAAGATCGAGGATAAATATTCTCAAAGAAACGATTCTGGGTTAAAACTTTTATTGCAACTGACATTTGATATTGTATGATTTAATATGATTATTATTTAATAGTATGACTAGTTTTTACCCGCGGCTTCGCCCGCATGATATTTTAATTTTTGTGCTATCCCATGGGAACTCTTTATTATCCGGGATAAAAAGTAGGCAATGTCACTTTCCGTCTTTTAAACCTTTATGCGGGCGAAGCCGCGGGTAAAAACTAGTTTATATATATAGTTGAACCTAGTTTTTACCCGCGGCTTCGCCCGCATACGCAATATATCATTATAATTTATAGCCTATGTGTATCTGATATATAAGCTATATTATTGCAAAGTTTCATCTCAATCCGTTCAGTAGTTTTTGCGTGAAAGAGAAAGAGTAACAAACATCCATCCATCCATCCATCCATCCATCCATACATCCTCACAAACTTTCACGTTTATAATATTAGTAGGAAGTAGGATGGGATAGATACCAGGACATAATATCAAGTTTTATAAAGTATGGTTTATGAAATTTTGGTTTGGTAATATCGGGAGTTTTTATATTTGCGAGAATACGAATACATTTTTTTTTTTGTATTATGAATACTTCATCCGCGTTCACACTACACATCTTGTTTCATCGTCACTATCCACAGCCTACTTTATCACACTGCTGAATATAGGCCTCTTATTATATCTGACTGCCTCGGTGGCTCAGTGGTTAGTGACCCTAACTTCTGGTACAAAGAGGCGTGGGTTCGATCCCTACGCAGGGCAAATATTTATATGAAGAACATAAGTGTTTGCTCTGTGTCTGGGTGTTATTTAGTTACTATCTATGTAAGTATGTATTTGAAAATAAGTATGTGTAGTATATCAGTCTCTGGCAGCCATATCACAAGCTTTGCTTAGTTTGGGGTCAGAGGCCGTGTGTAAGATTTCCCAAAAATATTTATATATATTTTATATATTATGCCATCGGCCTTCTAAAATCTTGTTAATTTCTAGGTTAATAGACCGCGAGAAGATAGAAACCATCAAACTAGTGCTAACAGTAGAAGACATGGCAGCAATAGACGGGGGTCCGAAACAAACTGCGTCCACAACACTCACGATTACTATAGAAGATGAGAATGATAATAACCCTGTCTTCCGCAAGCCGGTGTATAAGACGTCGATAGCCGAGAACTCGAAGAATGGGGTTAATATAGTGCACGTGGTCGCGGATGACGCTGATAGGAATCGCAGTATGACGTACTTTCTTGAAGGTGAGTTTGAAGACGACTTTGGACATTATTTAGAAGTTCTTTAAGTTTACAGACCGTTACAACATTTTTAGCCAGTGTTTCTTATCTTTTTGTATGTTCCGTGGCATCGACTACACCATATATAAACCTAGTAAAAACTTCTAAGCGAGAAGCGTTATTTATTTAGATTTAACTCAAAATTCGTACGACCAGAGCATTTTATAGGCCGGAGATTTTTTACCAAAAGTAGAGTAGTAGTAATTAAAATGTACGTGACGTTTGTTTTTGACCGACGAACCACCGGAGGAGGTATACAATTCGACGCGTATATTTTTTTTATTTTTTTTTATGTCCATCCATCCATCAGCCAATAGACGTCCACTGCTGGACATAGGCCTCCCCTATGGATCTCCAATAAGACCGGTTGATAGCGGCTTGCATCCAGCGCGATCCTGCGGCCTTTATGAGGTCATCTGTCCACCTTCTGGGTGGACGTCCTACGCTGCGCTTGCCGGTACGTGGTCTCCACTCGAGAACCCTTCGACTCCACCGGTCATCAGTCCTCCGCGCTATGTGCCCTGCCCATTGCCATTTCAACTTGCTAATCCGTTGGGCTATGTCGATAACTTTGGTTCTTCTACGGATCTCCTCATTTCTGATTCGATCACGCAGAGAGACTCCGAGCATAGCCCTCTCCATAGCTCGTTGGCCTACTTGGAGCTTACTAATAAGGCCCATAGTAAGAGACCACGTTTCTGTGCCATAAGTCATCACTGGCAACACACACTGGTCGAAAACTTTCGACTTGAGGCACTGAGGTATGTCGGACGAGAAGACACTACGCAATTTTCCGAACGCTGCCCAGCCGAGTTGGATTCGGCGATTGGCCTCTTTGTTGAAGTCGGACCTACCTAGCTGGACTACTTGTCCCAGGTAGACGTACGAGTCAACGACTTCAAGAACCGAGTTTCCAACATAAATCGGGGTGGGTAAAACATGGGAATTACACATGACTTTCGTCTTGTCCATGTTCATCTTAAGACCCACCTGTTGAGAAACCCGATTGAGGCCTTCGAGCATCGTGCTGAGCTCTTCCATCGATTTTGCCATGACTACTATATCGTCGGCAAACCGAAGGTGAGTGAGGTATTCGCCATTGATATTGATGCCGAATCCTTTCCATTCCAGGAGCTTGAAGGCGTTCTCCAAAGTAGTCGTAAACAGTTTCGGAGAAATTACGTCTCCCTGTCTTACGCCTCTTTTTAAAGGGATCGCCTTGGAGCTCTCTTCCTGTACTCGGACTGACATAGTGGCGTTATTATACAAGCACTTCAACACTTCGATGTACCGATAGTCAATACGGCATCGTTGGAGAGACTCGAGCACAGCCCATGTCTCGACCGAATCAAAGGCTTTTTCATAGTCCACAAACGCTAAGCAAAGTGGCAGATTATACTCTTCGGTCTTCTGTATAACCTGCCGCAGCGTATGAATGTGGTCCATGGTGCTAAAGCCTTTTCGGAAACCGGCTTGTTCGCAAGGCTGAAAGTCATCAAGCCTGCGCTCGAGACGGTTCGTAATGACCCTTGAAAACAGCTTATAAACATGGCTCAGAAGTGAGATGGGTCTGTAGTTCTTCAATAAGGTGTTGTCACCTTTCTTGAAAAACAACACCACCACGCTTCTGTTCCATGCTTCTGGCGTGATGCCCTCGAGGACGACGGTGTTGAAAAGCTTCTGGAGGACTTTTAGTACCGGTGTTCCACCCGCTCTCAGCAGCTCTGATGTGATACCGTCGTCACCCGGCGCCTTGTTGTTCTTAAGCTGATTCAGGGCCATTCTAATCTCGTACAGGCTGATGTCCGGGATATCTTCGGTGAAGTGTCGGGTCAGCTTGGCTCTTGGATCTTTGGCCGCGCTGCTTACAGGCTTAGCGACCGAAGCGTATAGCTGTCCAGAACCTTTCGATCTCCTCTAATACCTCTGCCTTGGTCGACGCTACACTGCCATCTTCTCTCTTCAGCTTTGTCAACTGGCTTTGCCCAATAGACGAATTCCTCGCGAACACTTTGGAGCCTTTGTTCTGCTCTATTGTCTCTTTAATATGTTTAGTATTAAAGAGACGAATGTCGCGCCGCACGGATTTTTATGTATAACCACGCAATTACGCATAACTTTTTTCATAGTAGTCCGATTTCAATAATTCTTTTTTTATTGGAAAGAGTATACTTCAAAATTGGACCCATTTAAATTTTATCGAAATTGGCTCAGCAATTTTAGATTTATATATCAACAACAATGTGAAAAATGTTACATCGATCCGTGCATAATATTTACGTTCTAGCGATGTGCCCCGGCTTCGCACACGTGTATTATACATATAAACATTTCTCTTGAATCACTCTATCTATTAAAACAAACTGCATCAAAATCCGTTTCACAGTTTTAAAGATACAAGCATACATGGGGACAGACAGCGGGAAGCGACTTTGTTTTATACTATGTAATGATTCTGTACACGGGTGGTCGGTCATGCTATTTATTGCAAAAAAAATTTTTTTTTCATTTTTTTAAATTTTTTAATTGATTTAATTCAACTATACTGTAAGATTAATTAAGCTGACATGTAACACTTATCTGTTATGAATAAAAAGTATATGGGTATATGGAACAGTCCGCCGGCCTTCCTGTTTCCGAAGCTTTTCAAAGATATAGTGAATAAGTGTCTTCTACCATCACTGTCACTTACCATCGGGCGCGTTGGTAGTTAAACAAGGGCTTATTCGCATCAAAAAAAATCTTATATACTATTATAAGTCAGCACGCTGGGCATTCTGCTCAATATGCTGATAGCACTACCACGCTAAAAGACAATACAGTCTAATTAAGGGGGCGCCTAATGCCAAAATCGACTTTTTAAAGACGGTGTAAAGATAACGAACATAAATATCTATATTAAAAAAATACTAAAGGAAAGGGAAAGAACCTATAGTAGCAAAATAATCGCGTAGAATTGTGGAAAATAATATGGTTACCTTAAAAATTAAAACTACGCATCACAAAAAAAAACTTTTTTTTTCAAATGCTCAAAATTATCAGCGACAACACCACATTATTTTTGACAAATTACCTAGCCAGACTAATGTTCTAGTAGAGTAATCGATTTTTTTTTAATATATGCCTAAATTTTGAATAAATAAATAAAATGTCACATAAAAATGTAAGCTGGCGCTCGAAGCCAAAATCATCGTGAACTGTGTCATGCGATTTTCAACTCTAAACTAAGCAGCATAGATGATAGCGGGCGATGCAAGAAGCGCGGGTGAAATCTGTTTTTTTCATCCAGGAAGGGAAGATCTCCTACAAATGGTGCATATAGAGAAAACGACAGGCGAAGTGGTGGTAGCGAACAAAATCGATCACGAAGAGCATCCGTGGATCAATCTGACCGTCAAGGCGGTGGACAGCGGGGTTCCGCCGAGATACTCTTATGTTGATCTCTTTATTCAGGTAAAGTATACTTTATTTCTCATCGTAATTCTTCACTCCTCAATTCCTCATGCTTCATTTATATCTTGAATACTCATATACTGAGCGCCACACAAATTTAAAGATTGGAAGATAGCCGCAGATGACACTTCGCCGTGATTGGCTAATTATTGCGCATGTGTGCACAATGCCTATACAAATGGCGAAGTAGTGAGCTCGGGCGTCGGAGCGCGCGGGAGGCACGAGGTTGGCGGGCGGGTGTGCGCCGGCGTCTCGCCTCTCTGGCACCCGCTAAAGTCTATATTTTGGCGTTTGCGCAGCTCTCTGCGGCTAACTTCCCATCTTTCAATTTGTGTGGCGCTCAGTATATCAATCCTTCAACTCCCAACACTATGCAAAGATCCGAGAGAGAATTTTCTTGTTTGTATGCTAACACCTATAATAACTGTAAACATGTATCATTTGGTCGATTACCTCAAATTGGAGGGGATCGATGTTTTTGTGCGTTAGGCTTGCTACACATATCCGGGTCCGGGTGGGTACATTCAGTTCGGCAGAATTTGTCGAACAGTAAAGCCGACCCGAAACAGCTACTACACTGGTTCGGCTTAAATCGTTTTGTGCCGGCCCCCTGGCCTAGCGAAAGCCGTTTAACACGTTCGGAATTTGCCGAACCGAATGATTCATCTACACATATTTAATTTTACCGTTCGGCAGAGCCGGTCGTGCTGAACCGAATATGTGTGTAGCACTCTTATGTTTATTTTTGCTTCTCGTGGATCCACGATCAGTTGCGTCCCGTCTCAGTTTGTATGTTCTATGGGTCAGAATTCAGTAGATACAGTTTATATACGTACTGACGACTACGCCATAAGTAGAGTAGTGACTTTTAGTCATCGAACATTTTTCCATGAATTTATCTTACTTTTTAGGTAGGTAACGAACTTTAAAAATAGTTCGAATACCTATATCCTTGTCAAATTACACTTTTACTTCTACGTTTCTGTGTACTGTCGCCATTTTAAGAGTCCCAAAACCTCAAACCAAGTAGTCTTTAAAATTACCTCGGTCATGCCCATCATGGTTCGCCTTATGGCGAATCCTCCTCTTACATCCTTAATCTGACCTGCTAGCTTAGCATACAAGACCACGACAAGGGTTTACCGACGTGTGCAAGGGAGACAGATATATGCTTTGTCATAACTCTGTCACGTTCTGACACGTCGATAGTATTATTTTGTGGTCCGTATGCTAAGACCGGTGATCTATCATTTTGGGAGTTCATTAATTATATGCATCTGCACACTCATTCATACCAGCTGATAGGAAGAATAATGTAATCATTCCATGCTGTCAGGTGTTAGACGAAAACGACAACAATCCAATATTCGAATCGTCTGCATTCGAGTACACGGTGCGAGAGGATATAGAGCCGGGGACCGCGGTCGCGACCGTAGCTGCCACTGACGCTGACTCAGGAGAATATGGAAAAATCACTTATCTGCTCGACCGGACTTCTGCTCAGGTGAATACCGTAAGATGAAACTGTACTCGTCATCTGACCTCTATACACAAACTCACATACTTACTATTTGCAATCCAATGTGACTTAATCATTTGCTCAAGTGTCATTTGTGTCAAGATTACATAGCAGTTACTATGCGTTTTGACCACGCGTTACAGCTTTTTCACTTTATGTCACTTCCACTGTCTGTTATTT
This sequence comes from Hypomecis punctinalis, assembly GCA_949316475.1. Classification (NCBI taxonomy): domain Eukaryota; kingdom Metazoa; phylum Arthropoda; class Insecta; order Lepidoptera; family Geometridae; genus Hypomecis; species Hypomecis punctinalis. The sequence continues at coordinate 18,916,245 of OX438802.1, forward strand.
TATTATTCTGAAGTTTCATCAATAACCAGTAAATTTTGAGTCTAATAAATTGACCACCCCAGATATACATATAATTAATACCCCTGGAACTATTCTTCTACGGTCCCCTCACTCCTAATTCGATAATGGTTGAGTTTATCAGCTCAGAATCAGCTTTCTTTCCAGGGCAAGTTCGTGATAGATCCAGACACGGGGTCTCTTTCAGTATCTTCCTGGCTCGACCGCGAGACTCGCGCGTCTTACACTCTGGCGGTGGAGGCGTGGGATAACTACCAGTTCGGGCGAAGCGCAGGAGATAGCAGAAACGCTTTCAAGCAGATTGTGTAAGTATATTCTGTAGACCTAGGAATGGGGTCTCTATGAATATCTTCCTGGATAGACCGCGAAGCTCGCGCTTCTTACACTCTGGCGGTGGAGACGTGGGATAACTACCAGTTTGGGCGAAGCGCGGGAGATAGCAGAAACGCTTTCAAGCAGATTGTGTAAGTATATTCTGTAGACTCAGAAATGGGGTCTCTATCAATATCGTCCTGGATAGACCGCGAGACTCGCGCTTCTTACACTGGCGGTGGAGGCGTGGGTTAACTACCAGTTCGAGCGAAGCGCGGGAGAAACCAGAAACGCTTTCAAGCAGATTGTGTAAGTATATTCTGTAAACCCAGAAATGGGGTCTCTATCAATATCGTCCTGGATAGACCGCGAGACTCGCGCTTCTTACAGTCTGGCGGTGGAGGCGTGGGATAACTACCAGTTCGGGCGAAGCGCGGGAGATAGCAGAAACGCTTTCAAGCAGATTGTGTAAGTATATTCTGTAAACCCAGAAATGGGGTCTCTATCAATATCGTCCTGGATATACCGCGAGACTCGCGCTTCTTACAGTCTGGCGGTGGAGGCGTGGGATAACTACCAGTTCGGGCGAAGCGCGGGAGATAGCAGAAACGCTTTCAAGCAGATTGTGTAAGTATATTCTGTAAACCCAGAAATGGGGTCTCTATCAATATCGTCCTGGATAGACCGCGAGACTCGCGCTTCTTACAGTCTGGCGGTGGAGGCGTGGGATAACTACCAGTTCGGGCGAAGCGCGGGAGATAGCAGAAACGCTTTCAAGCAGATTGTGTAAGTATATTCTGTAAACCCAGAAATGGGGTCTCTATCAATATCGTCCTGGATAGACCGCGAGACTCGCGCTTCTTACAGTCTGGCGGTGGAGGCGTGGGATAACTACCAGTTCGGGCGAAGCGCGGGAGATAGCAGAAACGCTTTCAAGCAGATTGTGTAAGTATATTCTGTAAACCCAGAAATGGGGTCTCTATCAATATCGTCCTGGATAGACCGCGAGACTCGCGCTTCTTACAGTCTGGCGGTGGAGGCGTGGGATAACTACCAGTTCGGGCGAAGCGCGGGAGATAGCAGAAACGCTTTCAAGCAGATTGTGTAAGTATATTCTGTAAACCCAGAAATGGGGTCTCTATCAATATCGTCCTGGATAGACCGCGAGACTCGCGCTTCTTACAGTCTGGCGGTGGAGGCGTGGGATAACTACCAGTTCGGGCGAAGCGCGGGAGATAGCAGAAACGCTTTCAAGCAGATTGTGTAAGTATATTCTGTAAACCCAGAAATGGGGTCTCTATCAATGTCTTCCTGGATAGACCGCGAGACTCGCGTTACTTACACTCTGGCGGTGGAGGCGTGGGATAACTACCAATTCGGGCGAAGCGCGGGAGATAGCAAAAACGCATTCAAGCATATTGTGTAAGTATATTCTGTAAACCCAGAAATGGGGTCTCTATCAATGTCTTCCTGGATAGACCGCGAGACTCGCGTTACTTACACTCTGGCGGTGGAGGCGTGGGATAACTACCAGTTCGGGCGAAGCGCGGGAGATAGCAGAAACGCTTTCAAGCAGATTGTGTAAGTATATTCTGTAAACCCAGAAATGGGGTCTCTATCAATGTCTTCCTGGATAGACCGCGAGACTCGCGTTACTTACACTCTGGCGGTGGAGGCGTGGGATAACTACCAATTCGGGCGAAGCGCGGGAGATATCAAAAACGCATTCAAGCATATTGTGTAAGTATGCTCTATAGAGCCAGAGGTGGGGTAACGTTTTTGTCAGTATCGTCCTGGCTCGACCACGAGACCTGCGCGTCTTACACTCTGGCGGTGAAGGCGTGGGATAACTACCAGTTCGGATGACGAGCCGGAGATGGCAGTAACGAATTGAAATAGATTGTATAAGTTTACCTTACTAGTCCGTCCGTTTGTTTGATATCTCCAGCCGACATGCGACATCCCATTTCTATATTGGTGATGCGCGACGGACATATTTTAGGGTTTAATTTTACTAATTATGACCATATTTTGCCAGGGAACCAATCCTAAAATCGCAAATTTCCTTACAAAAAAATCATTGCCATATGACAAATTGTATAAAACGGGACGATAAGGATCGGTCCACTTAGAAAAGAGTAATACGCACTAAAATTACACTCAAATTGCGAAGCTGGTCTAAAGGTAGATTTTATCAAAGAATATTATCCAGGTGTATATTCTTGAAACTTTTGTGTTCTAGAATCCACGTAGAAGACGTAAACGACAACACACCAGTCCTGCAACTGCCGACCGAATGTACAACCATTACCGAGTTCCACAACCACCGCGAGCCGATCCTGTCCGTGACAGCGACCGACGCGGACGACAACAACACGCCCAACGGACGCGTGCAGTTCCATCTCGTCGGTGGTAAAGGACATGGTATGTAATGGCTGGTTCAGTAGGTACATAACTATAGCAAAGTTCCTCAACCACCGCGAGCCGGTCCTGTCCGTGACAGCGACGGACGCGGACGATAACAACATGCCTAACGGACGCGTGCAGTTCCATCTCGTCGGCGGTAAAGGACATGGTATGTAATGGCTGGTTCAGTAGGTACACAACTATAGCAAAGTTCCTCAACCTCCGCGAGCCGGTCCTGTCCGTGACAGCGACGGACGCGGACGATAACAACATGCCTAACGGACGCGTGCAGTTCCATCTCGTCGGCGGTAAAGGACATGGTATGTAATGGCTGGTTCAGTAGGTACACAACTATAGCAAAGTTCCTCAACCTCCGCGAGCCGGTCCTGTCCGTGACAGCGACGGACGCGGACGATAACAACATGCCTAACGGACGCGTGCAGTTCCATCCCGTCGATGGGAAAGGACATGGTATGTATGTTATTTATGTCACCCTTCAGGCAATAAAGTTAGGTACAGTTCAGTTGACGCGAGCCAATACTGTCCGTGACAGTCCGTGAGACTACAAATGCCGTACCGATAAGTTCTTTGCACTTCTCAGGAAAAATAGACTTTTTTTTGTCAACTTTGCACTAACGGTGACGTCCACAAGTGGTATATTATTCAGAGAAAAATCGAACCAAGATGACATATAAATCATTTGAAAGCTTGTTTTATGGGCTTCCCAAAAATATTTAATTTAGATTTTTTCATCCCTCCAATTTTTTTAAATCCGAAAAATAAATTGTAGGAAAAATAACAATACAGTTTATTACTGTTTCTAGTTTAGCAATGATAAAGTGCTTCTATCGTTATTTTACTTGCATTCGTAGCTGATTCCTCCACATTCATCGCTTAATTTGCTAAAATTATAACTTACCAGTGTGACCAGTTAGTAGGTAAATTGTGACAAACAAACCCTTTAAAACTGTGTCTAATTGGTAAAAATGCTTTTATTTAACAATTTAGAGGTTACTTAATCAGGGTTGATAGAGACAAACTTCTTATTGAGCCAAATATATTTATTTATCGTAATAAATTCAAAATTAATTTTAAAAAAACCGGAGGGCTCTTTTTTATTTTTAAATGTTGTAATAGACTCAGAAAAATATGAACTTTCTTTAAATGTAACGAGTGTTGTGGTTAGTATTTTTGATTATTATTATACCAGCCTCCACACATTTTGTGGACATGTCCTTTCCGATCCAATTTTCTTTTAAAAGGTTTATGATCACTTACTGAGCAGAAAATCACAAAATAAGAGACGTTGCCATGACTTTTGCCCTAAAGTGCATAGTTTCTGAGATATCGGCCAAAACATTTTTCAATATGGCGCTTGAAGCTCCACCTGGATATGACAGCATTGTGATTTTATGCTCAGTAAGTGATCCTAAACCTTATAAACAAAAAAAAATTGGATCGGAAATTTAATGCAAAGTTAAATTCTATTTTTACTGAGGTACAACCACATAGCCGTGTCAGAAGACTTCAGTCGACTTAGAAACCAAGCAATCATCCTAGCCACCTGACATATACAAACTTACTTTCGGTGAAGGAAAACATCGCGAGAATAAATTCTATGGCTAATGTAAAGCCACTACCAAGATCTGATCAGCTTGACAGGAACTATTATGGGTATACTTCTTACCTTAATTGTGACATTGAATATGAAATATTTCTTGTAGTAAACTAGTTATATTTGCAGGTGGTTCTGCTAATTGATCAATACCTTAATAATAACATTAAATCTTCAATAATCGCTGTCAAGCCCTCGTTTTACATTCATTTTTCATTACTATCTCGCGACACGCAACGCAATGCAAATTATTTGTTTATAGTGAGTTTGATCTTTCCCCTTTTCCCTCGATATTTCTATGGTAAATTAATTCATGTTTTTTAGATAACAGTCATACATCACGATACTCGAAGTAAGAAAACCATAAAATGAGTTATTCATATCTCGTACCATGTGTTTGCAAAGTATTGCATAAGCATATTTGCCTACTATGAATCTGGGTCAACAAAAGGTTAATGATCTGCTCTACTTATTTTTATAGCTAGCCAACTACTACAAAGTTTCATCCCACTTTAATTAAAATTTGCTTAACGAGCTCATACAATATCTTGTTATTTATCTTTCAAATTGTGAAGATCACATCAGCAACTGGGGTCTATAATTGCTTTTACAAGGCCGAGAAATCTAAGGGTGATAGTTTGACCTATACTCTATAAAATTTAACTTGATCTCTGCGACAGCTGTCAGAAAAATCACGCCTATGAAGTCCTGAATGTCTTAATAGTACAGACAGTACCTGTCTATGTCATACTTTATGGGCATGCCGATTAGTGATGGGCGACGAATGATCGTGACCACAGAGTTTTAGATAGAGTTTTATTTAAAATAGCGATAGTATAACTAACGATATTTAAAAAAAAAACTTAATTTATCATTAATTTTATTGTATATTTTAATATCATAACATTTTTTACATGTGTAATTAATTTAAACCCAATTATATGTTACATTAGCATCGATAATAGTGAAAAACGTCGATAAATATTATCGTTACATTATTATGAGTATTTAATTAATATCATAACATTATTTACATGTGTACATACTTGATCTTAAATGATAGTAAAGAAATAATAACCAATTTCTCACCTTCAACTACTCATTCGATTTCATTACAACCTTATTTGAAATTCGATTTTTTCCACCACTATCTCAACTCTAAAAATGTCAATCTTCTATGTCAATGTCACTGTCGCAGAGATCAAGTTAAATTTTATAGAGTATACATAGTAAGCTAATATATGAGCCTTACGATGTTCTAACCGCATATATATCTTTTCAGAACTATTTCGTTTCGAGCAAATAGGCGGTGACGCTAACACTGGTCGCCTCTTCGCAAAGCAATCTCTTAAAGATCGCTTCGGGAACTATAGCCTATTGGTCGAGGCGAGAGACCTCGGGACTCCGCCCAACGTGGCGCGGGGGCAGTTGAAACTGTGCGTCTCTGATTACAACGACCACGCGCCGGTGTTTCTACATCCGAAGCAGAATGACACTATCAAAGTGCCTGAGGTAAGCCTTCAAGTTTTAGCTACTATTTTGAAATTTTGAACAAGTAAACTCATAGAATTAAACATTAATTACATTGACCAGCAAAGACGTCCATTTTTAGGTGTTCCTTTTTTTTATTTCAATGAAAGATGGATTTTAATTTGAGAGTGGAAGGCAACATACTACATCACTTTTATTAAGCGGAAGTTTAGTGAGTGCGAACAATTTTTGATGCTTGTCTCGATAAAGGGAGAGAGAAAGTACGAAATATCGCGTTACTTTCACGAACAGTGCATATTTGAAAATCTGCGATAGTTTTCGTGTCGTAAGACGGCTTAGTCGTCAATAAGTTATGATTATTCGGTCGAACTCCTCAAAATCCTCCGCCCTTGTAGGTACGCCCATGTCTTTGGAATATGTAAACTTTTCAACCTGGCAGCCATTAGCAGGCAGTTCGCGCCAACTATCTAAAACCAAGATGTTGCGGTCTGTGCATCAGTAGTACACACCGAAATGTGTGGAGAGACATGCATTAGTAATGTTGTTTCAACACTAGTCTTACGTGACCTAAAAATCGACATCCGCGAATTTTTTCGATTGCGAGACGCGGACAATTTTTTTTACACCTTCTAGTTATGTAGTGCGTGCTGTATACTAAGCGCCATATAAATAGGCGGATGAGAAGTTAGCCGCAGATGACACTTCGCCGTGATTCGCTAATTATTGCGCATGTGTGCACAATTCCGACACCGCGTATCTATATTTCGGCTTTTGCGCAGCGCTCTGCGCATAACTTCCCATCCGCCGATCTGTGTGGCGCTTAGTATACCTATCTTTCTATTGTTATTGTAGAATGCAACTATAGGCACCGTGGTGGTGACGGTGCGAGCGATCGACGCCGACATTGGCCCTAACGGCGCGGTCCGCTTTCGTCTGCGAGACGCGCACGATTTCTCCATACACGCGTCTACCGGGGCATTGCGGACTGCGCACACGCTGGATCGGGACAAACAGACCACTTATAGGGTGAGTTAAAACCTTGACTAATGACAGCACATTCGTTATAAGAGTGGCTTAGTGACTTGGGCTCCCTAGCTATTAGGGAACCCAACCTAGAACAAATTTAATTCTGAAAGTCAAAAACTAAAGTTAATTCATTCAATTTTTCTGGTGTGGGCAAAAGTAGACAGCAGCCACTAAAGAAAAACTCTGGCTATGTCATTGCTTGCTAAGGATTATGAATATACAGAGGTGCATAATTACTTACTACGGGATATTATCAACAATTTTTGCTGGGACCAACTTACTGTTACGTTACGTTTGTCAATGTCATTTTTTTATTATTATTTTTATTAATGACAATACTACACTACTACTACATAGAAAGCAATTGGATCATCCACAGACCCTTGAAGGTCTAAAGATAATCCAAGTGCTCAAGCCCACTGCCAGTTGGCAGCGTGCCCAGCATGCTGGCAGCATTGCCACGCTGAATGGCAATGCTTATACGTTGAGCCAAATAAACACCAGCATTTTGGTCACGCGTCGCGTCCACCAGACGCTCAGAAAGACTTTTGAAAACGAGATGAGCTCCCGGCCCCCACGGACCCAAAGTCTCAACTCCAAATGGCTCAAATATGTAACCACTACCGAGGTTAGCATATTTGCGCCGCTTGTGCTGCTCAGCCGAATTGGCCGCCGCTCCAATGTCAATGTCATTGAAACAATGAAACATTATGTATGGAGCAAATGCTTTTTTTGCAGTTCAGGGTCAGTCCCGTTTATTAATGTTTTGTTTGTGGTTAAAAAGGAATATTTTTCTAAAACACCACTTCTATTTTTTATCTTTTTGGCTTAGTAGCATTTATTTTTCAGCTGCGAATCGAGGCATACGACTTGGGCTTGCCCACACCTCTCAGCTCATTCCTGGACCTCACCGTGTACGTTCAAAACGTAGACAACTACCGGCCGCGGTTCCCCGACCGACATTTCTACGCGAACGTGACAGAAAATTCTAGAGAATACGGCGTTTACCTGCCCAGCGTGATCGAGAGGGATGAGATCGATAGAGGGGATGAGCCGATGTTGCCAGTCTGCTACTATATTGTCAAGGGGAATGATGGAAGGATGTTTGAGTTACAGAGAGATACGCACAGGTACTTTTTTCTCCATTTTTAGGCCCAGATTCTACCAAACTTTTCCTCCCCATAGTGAAACTGGCTGCGTGTGTGGCAACAGTTGTAATCTAATAAAGTTGTACGGACGCCAAGTAAATAAGACTACGGCAGAAATTACATATTTTCTTAGCGTCCTTGGCGGGAACCAAATGCAGTCGTAAGCGTGAGCTGTGGTTTTATTCATTCCAACCATCCTTCAGCCACAGGACGTACACTGCTGGACATAGGCCTCTCTTGTGGATATCCAGCACTATCTTCTAATTTTTGACCGACGAACCACCGGAGGAGGTATACAATTCGACGAGTATATTTTTTATATATAACCACGCATAACTTTTTTCGTAGTAATCCGATTTAAATAATTATTTTTTTATTGGAAAGATTTATTTTTATTTACTTCTAAATTGGTCCCATTTAAATTTTATCGAAATTGGCTGAGCCATTTTTGATAAATCAACAATAATGTGAAAAATGTTACATCGATCCGTGCATAATATTTGCGTTCTAGCGATGCGCCCCGGCTTCGCACAGGTGTATTATACTTATAAACATTTCTCTTGAATTACTTTATCTATTAAAACAAACTGCATCAAAATCCGTTGCGTAGTTTTAAAGATATAAGCATACATGGGGACAGACAGCGGAAAGCGACTTTGTTTAATACTATGTAATGATTCTGTACACGGGTGAAGTTGGTCATGCTATTTTTTGCAAAAAATAATTTTGATTGGTCCACTCGTGGGTGGACGTTCTACATTGCGCTTGCCGGTACGTGGTTTCCGTGTTGGTGTTTTTGTTGTTACTTAGCAAGTGTGGCATTTCTGCACTGGAATCACGGACTAGCGCAGCTCCAATCAAGTCTACTTTGGTGAAACCCGGGTCTTAAAATTTCTGCAAAAAAATAACATCTGTATTATTCTGTAGGTTTCTTAAAATCAAACCCATTGTAAGCAACTAATATTATAGTGTCCCTGGCGGGACACAATTTGTTCATAAATAAGTACATTTTTTTTTACTTTTTTAATAATCGTCAGATGAAGATGGTCCCGCCAGGGATGACCCAAATTTTGATGTTCCTAAAACCTGTCTTTGGTCTAAATGAATGATTATTTACTTATTTATTACCGAGTCCAGTCCCTTCGCGAAAATCCTAAATCCGTCAAAGGTGACTGTACTGTACTGTACCAGCCTTTTTAATAATCCACTGCAGGACGTAGGCCTACCCACGAAGGGTGATTGGGTCATATCCACCACGCTCGCCCAGTGTGGCTTGGTGGATTCATATACGCCATCGAATTTCTTCTACGGACGCATGCAGGTTGCCTCACGATGTTTTCCTTCACCGAAAAGCCCGTGGTGTGAAATTCCGTACATAAATTCCAAGGAATTCATTCGTCCTGGACCGGGATTTGAACCCACGACCTCACGATTGTAAGGCGGGTGTCATTACCACTAGACCACCACGGCTTCTACCAGTACTAAAATATTTGTCGTATTGCCCATTTTTCACATTCACACTCAACCTGTAAAACTTACTTTAAAGCACCATTGCCGCATATTCTATACTGCATGCATAAATAATAATAGATTGTCTGAAACACTGGTATTTCCATAGAGGCCCCCAAAGTTGCTACGGGGATATAATCGGGTCAACACAATACAACGCATATATTCCAAGAAATCGTTCAACATCAGAGCTACCGTGTTATCGCGTATTATCTAGCAACGTGCGCGATAGCGGTGCAATCATATCGCGGATCTATAGCTTTTATCAGCAATTATTAGACTATAGATAGACGGGACGCTTACCATCATAATAAAAACCTGCTTGCTTCATTGTTGCGGCGTAGTTGATATAGGATGTTGAATGTTGATTTAGGTCAAATCAATCTTAACCCGGCGAGCATGAGGCAGGGTATCTCATACATAAAAACTATATTTTATAGTATAGTAAATTATTTATTGGTAAAGCCGTGGTGGTCAAGAGGTAGTGACACCCGCCTGACAATCGTGAGTTCGAATCCCCGGTCCCGTACCAATGAGTTCTTTGGAATTTATGTACGGAATTTCACACCACTGGCTTTTCGGTGAAGGAAAACATCGTGAGGCAACCTGCGTACGTCCTTAGAAGAAATTCGATGGCGTATGTGAATCCACCAACCCGCACTGGGCCAGCGTGGAGGATATGGCCCAATCACCCTTCGTGGGTAGGCCTACGTCCTGCAGTGGACTATTAAAAAAAAGGCTGGTACAGGTACAACTTATGGGTACTTTCCACCCTCCCTCATTCCTAATGTAACTTTTTTAAACTCATGCTCGCCGGGTTAACCTGTGAAGTTAGTTTTAGGTCGAATCATCTTGGTGTCTGTGATGCTACAAGATGTGGATAACCCAATCTTCGCGCAACTGTTAAGTGAGCTTCTTCAGTCAGGATTGGGCTGTCCACAGCTTGTACCTAACATCACACTGCCTCCAAGTTATATGGTTCGACCTGGACCTGCTCCAGTACCGTACAACTCACTCCCGCCGACCTAAGAATTCGCTACTTCGCTACTACTACTCGTATTCACATACGCCATTTAGTTTGAAACTAATACTCGAGTCGATCTCTGCTTTCTGCAACTGTTATGCTAGAGAACATTTTCTGATTGTTCAAAGAATATCCTAAAGTTCAGAATCTTGAATCGTAGCCAATTTTACCTACACCATCCCTACACTTTAAATCAACTTGCAATATTTTTATTTAAGAAAGTTTTCAAGTATAAAAGTGTATGTGTCAATATTATTGCATAAATGCTTATAAGCTTAATTAACAATGTGACCATAAATATTGTTTGTGTGAATCTCAAATAATCTCTTTATAAGTATTATTTTGCATTAAATTGTTTAATCAATTATTAAAATTCAAAGGGGCCACAAATAACACTATGATTGTCACAACCAGTGCATCTACATTACTTACCAAACATTTATTTAAAGTATCTGTAGCTCATTATATTTTTTTAATCTGTTTTAGATTATCAACAAAAGCTCCTTTAGATCGAGAGCAACAGTCGGAATACACGCTCACGATCCTCGCTACTGAAGAATGCGTATCGCCGCCAAAGTATCAAGACAGCTTGGACGCGGTCTCCACATTGACCGTGCACATAAATGTGGAGGATGTAAACGACAACGCGCCCAGATTTGTGAGGAAAATATTCACGGGCGGTATTACGACTGAGGCCGATTTTGGTATAGATTTTATGCAAGTCAAGGTAAGACTGATTATTATAGAATCAAACTTTTTAGCGGCTGTGATGGTAGCTAGAAGCTAAGGACAAAAGCTCACTTAACAGCTTCGCGAAGATTGGGTTTCGCGCAGCTTGCAGCTGTATGCTGAGTGTGAGTTTTGTCGTAAACATGACGCGCTCTTCGGCGAGCGCGTAAGCATGTAATTTGTATGAAGAAATGTACAGCGCCACTAGCGGCGCGTTTTTGAAACAATTTGTGCGATTGCAAGTTTATACAAATTACATGCTTACGCGCTCGCCGAAGAGCGCGTCATGTTTACGACAAAACTCACACTCAGCATACTGATTCCACAGGCGCCAACATGTTTGATTCGACCTATAAGAGACATTAGACATTACTATACAAACACAAAACGGCATTTCCCATGTAATTTTGAACAAATATCAGTGGCCTGAAGCGATGTTTTCTGGCTTAGTATCAACGTTTTGTGGCTCACACATATTTATTAATTTAAAAATTTAGTTACAATAGTAAAAATCAGAAAATTGTCATATACCTTTCTTTTTGTGATAAACATTTCGAAAATTGACGCGTTCGCAGGACTTGAACCTGCATCTCTCTGGGATTCCGATTGGGAATATTATTTCATTGATTAAGCAATGCGTCATTTCTCGTTAATGGTAAGAAGTTCTAATAATTTCACATTAAGTGACTGGTTTAAAGCAGTTCTCACAAATCGCGCTTCCAACAATGTAGTAGTTGGTAAAAATGATAAACACTTTCACTAATTCGGCGCCTTCGCAGAGAGCGTTTTAGCTTAATTGGACAAAGCATCTGGGCCGGAATCCCAGAGAGATGCAGGTTCAAATCCTGCAAACGCGTCAATTTTTGAAATGTTTATCACAAAAAGAAAGTTTCTATACACCTAGTGTGTGAAGCACGATAAAAATCATTTCATTGTCATATACCTATCTTAGGTTTAGGTCTCTTGTGCGTGTGCGGTAATACTTTAACTTGTGATGGACCTCTCTTAGAATTCAGGTTGCCTGGAAGAGACTGCATTTAAGCTTAATGCTGCTAGTTTAAAAAATACAGTTATTACAGGAAAATAATAAAATCAGTAGTATTTACATTTTGTTTTTTAAACAACCAACGTATCCAGGGTAGTAGCTACCGTCGTATCAGTCAATGACACGGCGCCTCGGGGCTACAGGGGCCCCTATTATTACTTTCAAAGCCATTTATCTCGAAATTCTGGGAGAATACACTTTCAAATTTTTAGGTTTTGTCGGCTATAAAAAAATATAAATTCCAAAATTTTGACCAAAATAGGTATTCGCAAATACTAGATATCTTTACTCTTCATTTGGGCCCCCAAACTAATTTTGATACGGGGCCCCTACAAAGCACGCTACGCCACTATACCTATCTACCTACAATCGGGCTAATAATGTCCTCATTTTTTGGAAATAGGTTAAAATCAACTGACGACGTAGTAATTCCACTAAAAGGGTAATATAACTCGACTCGTGAACGAAGTTTGTTAAAATATTCACGGGCACGGGATTACCGCGGACGATGTCGCTATCGATTTTAGGTCAAGGCAACTCATTTATAAAACTCTTCAACCATGAAAACTATTTCAGTACTTTCGCTGAATACGTCATGTAGCTCAACTGGCATTGTTTTAATCGAGTTATTCGGTTTCCCGTTCAGATATATTGTTACGCTTCGAAGAAATATAAATAGAACTGATATAGCGATTTAGCGGTGTAATAGATGACCTAGTCGTCTAATCGTTTTTTTTTTCACCAGACAACTGGAAAATACCTACAGCTCGCTAAAAAAATAGTAAACCTGCTTCGGTCTGTCTCAATTACAGTAACATGATAAGTTCTAGAATGTATTATTGCCACCATGCAGGGCGCCATGGTGGCAATCTAGCTGATATTTTTAATGCATGTATTGACAAAGGAATATTTCCCACTATGGTGAAGTACAGTAAAATAATTCCTCTATATAAATCGGGCAATAAAGAGCATCTATCAAACTAGACCATATTCTATATTACCTTCGATTAGCAAAATTTATAATTATTTTTATTCAAAAAATCTCTTACACGAGCAACAATTAGGTTTCACGAAAGGTCAATCAATTATAGATGATGGATCAAAATTAATGAAATATGTTCTTCAAGCATTCGAGGAAAAGTATGATGTGGTTGGGGTATTTTGTGATCTTAGAAAAGCCTTCGATTGCGTAGACCATTCTACTTTGATTAAAAAAATTAAATTTTATGGACTTAATCATCATGTCTTTCGAAAAGGATACAACGCGTAAATGTATGTAATGTAAATTCATCTGGCACTGCACTTAAAATGGGTGTACCTCAAGGCTCTATAATAGCCCCAAGTCTGTTTGTTTTTAACATAAACGATCTCCCGTTTATGGTACGTACCCAGACAATGAAATTATACTTTTCGCTGATGATACCTCGATTTTGTTAAAAATTAAAAGAGGTTCTAATGATACGGGATAAATGACGTTTTAGCCAAAATTTATGATTGGTTTTCGGCTAATAGTATGGTTTTGAATCCCGCTAAAACAAAATGTGTCAGATTCACCATGCCCAACGTTGTCCAGATAGAAAAGTGGTAGACTCATCTGTATTTTTGGGCTTGACTTTGGATGCAAAACTACAATTGGGGCCTCATATCGAAGTATTGGGAAGTAAGCTAAGCTCTGCAATATACGCTATTCGAAAAGTACGCCAACTCACTGATATAGCAACTGCATGGCTAGTATATTACGCTCACTTCCATAGTTTAATGAGCTACGGTGTCCTATTATAATTGTGGGGTGCAGGGGCGGATGTTGAAGCAATTTTTGTGCTTCAAAAGCGCGCAGTACGTTCTATCTATAACCTGAGTCCAAGAACATCACTTGTTAACATATTTAGAGAAATTAATATACTAATCACTATACATTTATGAAAACATAATGTACGCGAGGAAAAACTTAAGTAGTAAAGTTAAGCAAGACGATCGGCTAGCACAAAATCGGCACCTCAAACATAAATTAGTGTATCCACGTCGAAGAAATAATCACAAAAAGCTAACGACACAGCCGCCAAGATGTTTGATTCTGCCTATAAATGATATGAGATATAGGTCGCAACGCACAAGTTGGTGGAAATGAAGTCAGCTACAAGCTGGGCAACCACGAGGAAACACCCCAATATTCAATGGCGGCTTTATGTGCGCTTCGGTCAGGATTGGGTATTGCGCAGCTTGTAGCTAACTTCATTTCCGCCATTTTGTGTGATGCGGCTATTCTCCGCGGTGACTAGTTTTTGAGACAAGACAGTGGCGGATTTACCAGCAGGCTGAGTAGGCTGGAGCCTAGGGCGGCAAATTTCGGAGCCTTTTACTATTGATAAAAAAATTGTTTACCTAAATATTTTAAAGTCCATGGAAAAAAAATAATATATGATTCGCCTTACTGCTTAGAATCAAAATCTGAAATATTTATTACTACCATTTGCGTTGTCGCATATCGGAGCGCAAAAATTCAACAACCTACTGGCGTCACTGACTTGACATATGTGTGTGTATGGTAATGTGAGACGAGAATGTATTTCATGCGTAGGCCCATGAAATAAAAATAAATAGAACTGATACAGCTATTAGATAGAGTCAGATAGACTATTTAGCCGTGTAATGGGCGGCCTAGGCATCTGAACGATTTCCACTAGGCAGCAACGTCATCGAGCGAATGATACAACTCGCTAAAAAATATACTTACTCAGTACTCCGATTTAGGTCTGTCTTAATAACAGTAACTTGATACACATCACTGGTAACCTACGCCCATCCACATAACAAAATCGACTGCCTCGTTGGCTCAGCGGTTAGTGACCCTGACTTCTGGATCAAAGAGGCGTGGGTTCGATCCCCACCCAGGGCAAATATTTATGTGATGAACATAGGTGTTTGCTCTGTGTCTGGGTGTTATTTAGGTACTATCTATATAAGTATGTATTTAAAAATATGTCTATGTAGTATATCAGTTTCCGGCAGCCATATCACAAGCTTTGCTTAGTTTGGGGTCAGAGACCGTGTGTAAGATGTTCCCTAATATATATTATATTATATATATTTTCATAAAATGCAGAACTTTTACTATGGGACCGACCATAAATTTTGTCGATTGACAATCGACTTTTTTATAGGACTGTACTGTAGAAGCCTTTTTAATAGTTCACTGCAGAACGTAGGCCTACCCACGAAGGGCGATTGGGCCATATCCACCACGCTGGCCCAGTGCGGGTTGGTGGATTCACATACGCTATCTAATTTCTTGTCCGGACGTATGCAGGTTTCCTCGCGATGTTTTCCTTCACCGAAAAGCCAATGTTGTTAAGAGTCCGTACAACAAGGAATTCATTGGTTTGAACCCACGACCCAATGATTGTGAGGCGGGTGTCATTACCACTAGACCACCACGGCTTCTATGGAACAGTTTCTTTATTCGGGAATTCTTGATGTTCCAAAGTCGCCCTTGAGATTCTGCGTGTAAGTTACCAGACTGTTTAAAGCTTGTGTCTATTTGTATTTTTGTAATAATAATTAACAAATATATGTTCACAGGCCATAGATCCCGATGAGGGTGATAACGCCAAAATAAGCTACTACCAAATAGGAGAAGTAAAGGAGACCCTAACTGAAGGCTTGGAAAACCTCGCCGTCTCTCCTTTCCTGGTTGATGTGGACACCGGAGCGATTACGCTTAATTTTGATCCTCAGAAAGGGATGAAAGGATATTTTGATTTTAAGGTAGGTATTTGGCTTCCGCCCACTATTTTTGTAAATTCTTTAGGCAGCTACGAATAAGTAATATGTACTTTTTATTCATACATACAGGGTTATATCTTATCATTTTTTTTTACTTTTGACAAAAGTCGTAGAACAATAGTACATTGTTCACCGAGAGGAGAAAGTGACCGATTACCGTCGAGGGTGTCGTTTGAAGCCCGAGCCGTAGGCGAGGGCTTTAAAACACCCGAGATCGGGAATCGCACTTTCTCTCGAGTGATACATAGTGCTTTATACTACACCTTTATACTACACTCATCATCACTATCACTACTTATCATTTTGATAGTTTTATTTTACTTTTCTACGAAAACTGAATCCTCAAACAACACACAAATTGAAAATGGCGCCAATGGCGTCTGCAATTTACACATGTTCTTTTTTCAAATTGTTTGACACCATCCAACACACAGCTAGTGGCCAGTGTCATTTTGCGAACTTGGAGATAAAAACTCACTGTAATAACTTTTTGGCTTTTGATATTTAGGTTACCAGCGCATAGTCTTACCCAAAATTAAAAAAGAAAAACCACGTAAGAAATGGATTTTCTTACACTTTTCTCTCCCGCTCAGATGCGTTTTCTCGCCGCATATTTGTTCGATATGCAATGACGTACTTTCTACCGTAAATTTGATAAAGTATCAAGGTACTTTTCGAGCAGGTGTAGTATAAAAGTTGTTACTTTTGATGTACAGAATAAGGCCCTAAAAGGATGCTAATTGATTAGAAATAACCCTGTAGACAGTGTTTTTTATCAGACACTAAAAAAGCAGTTTTAGAAAATCATAGTGGTACCGTCATATAGCGGCATTAATGTTATAGGCCGAATCAAATTTCTTGTCGTCTGTCAAGTTCCCTACAAGCTGCGCACATCCCCGCTTCTCGCGCAGCTGACATAACGGATTTGCTCCTGCGCAATGACTCTTCGTGTTCAGACGCCAAGAATTTTTATTCGGTTTATGCCGACGTTAAAGCTCTCTCATTTTCCGGTGAACTAAAATGAACCACTGCGGTCCGCGGAAACCGCGCCAGTTTGTTTAAATAAACATACAGGGTTATCTGCTTACGCTGTACTAAGTTAAAAGGAGGTGATTAAGACCATCATTATGAGCAGCTTTTATCAACCAAAAGGCCAACTCAAAATTCGAGAAAAAAGTCAGCCGTTTCAAACAATACTGCAACTCGGAATCGACAAACTATGAAACAGCAGATTTTGCCTCGAATTTTATCTTAACCACATAGTAAAAAAAATTGTCCATAATGGTCTGACTCCACCTCCTTTCGGCTTAGTACACCAGCCCCCCGACCGCCTAAGCAATAGCAATCGTTTATGACTTCATTTTAGTCATTTGGCACCGCCTATGTGACGTTAGCCATCAAATTTGTTCAGTCAACGATTGCTTTCGCAATCCGCGCAAAGCAATTGATGGCTAACGTCACATAGGCGGTGCCAAATGACTAAAATGAAGTCATAAACGATTGCTATTACGATTGCTATTGCTTAGGCGGTCGGGGGGGCAGTTCTGGATAACTCTGTATAGACGGTCTAGTGACAATATTCACTGCTTATTACGGTCGCTCTATGACGGATACCAGTATTTAACAGAGCTTGACTTATGTTCGTTTCTACTCATACTTAGGTACTTATATTTAGTTTAAGTTACAGGTCATACAATTATTATAAATATTAATATCAATTGTAAACATTAAAAGGCCCTCTTAAGAATAAACACAATCAATAACTTTACTTATCTCAGTTAAGTTATTCAATCATAAATAATTCTCGCAGGTGCTAGCAAACGACACGGGCGGGCTCGCGGACGAGGCCCACGTTTTCATCTACCTCCTCCGAGAGGACCAAAGAGTCAGATTCGTCCTCCGCTCCCACCCATCGGAGATCCGCGACAAAATACACGTGTTCCGAGAACAACTCGCCGCGGTCACGGGTTCCGTAGTCAACGTAGACGACCTCAGAGTTCACGCGAATAAAGATGGCTCCGTTGACAATACTAAGACTGACCTGTATCTCCATTTGGTGAATGGAGATGATCACTCGGTTTTGGAGGTCGAGCAAGTGTTGAAGATTGTGGATAAGAATATTGAGCAGTTGGATGATTTGTTCAAGGTTTGTATCTTTCCTATGGATGTATGGTAATTGATGGCATAGACAAGTGGATTGTTTTGTGGGCGCGATAAAAATCACTTGAAAATTTATTCTACACTCTATAAAATTTAAGGCTCCATCAAACACAGGCGGTACGAGCGGTAGAGCGGTACGAGCGGTAGAGCGGTACGAGCGGTAAAGGGCGGTACGGTGGTACGGCAGTACCGCGACCGGACCTGTGTGAGCCCTTCTTATATAACCAGTACAATACAGATGCCCGCCCGTCTGCTATACCGCTCGTACCGCCTGTGTGTAAAGGAGCCTTCAACTTGATCTCTGCGACAGCTGTCAGAAAAATCACGCCTATGAAGTCCTGAATTTCTTAATAGACAGTACCTGTCTATGTCATACTTTATGGGCATGCCGATTAGTGACGGGCGACGAATGATCGTGACCACAAAGTTTTAGATAGTTTTATTTAAAATATCGATAGTTTATACTAACGATATTTTAAATAAAACTCAATTTATCATTAATTTTATGGTATATTTTAATATCATAACATTTTTTACATGCGTTATTAAATTAAACCCAATTATATGTTACATTAGCATCGATAATAGTGAAAAACGTCGATAAATACTATCGTTACATTATTATGAGTATTTAATTAATATCATAACATTATTTACATGTGTATACATACTTGATCTTAAATAATAGTAAGTAAATAAAATCCAATTTCTCACCTTCAACTACTCATTCGATTTCATTACAACATTGTTTGAAAATCGACTTTTTCCACCACTATCTCAACACTTAAAAATGTCAATCTTCCATGTCAATGTCACTGTCGCAGAGATCAAGTTAAATTTTATAGAGTACTAGCTGACCCGGCCTCGCGTTGCTGTGGCTAAATAAATTAAAATTGCGACTATAATTTGAGATTTAAACTATCCTATCTCTCAAGTTGGATCGAACTGCACATGGTGTGCGAATTTTATTATAATCTGTTAAGTGGTTTTTGAGTCCATTGAGGACAAACATTGTGACACGAGATTTATATATATTAAGATAGTCATGAGAATCGAACTCAATAATTTTATTATTCGAGTTCAGAAGTTAGCATAAACGTTATATATAATAGACTACTTTGGTGTTACGGTGGCATTAAACTAACAAATTTTAACAGACTTCAAAAAAGAATGTTCTCAATTCGTCTGAATATTTTTTTTGTATATTTACGCGATTATTCCGCCAATTACAAACCGTTGTTGATGTTGACATTTCTTTTTTTTTATGTAGATCATACTCTTATGTACCTCAGAAGTGGACATATAAATTTTATCGAAATCGGCCAAGTCGTTTTTGAAAAATCAACAATCATGTAAAAAAAATGCTACATCGACTATTCATCGATTCGTGCGAACTATTCGAATTCTGTACACGGTTGAAGTCGGCCGTGCCATTTTTGATGAAAACTATTATTATTGTACATTGTGAGCGATAAGCCTGTTAAAAATTGTTTTTTTTTTTTATGTAATGTGGTTCTCTAATGAAGTGTTGTTTGTATGTAATTTTAGTCTATCGGTATAACCTCCACAAGCTACTGTGAAATGAGAACCTCTTTTTTGAAGTCGGTTAAAAACACTATCTACTTATCCAGGAGTTCAACGTGCTAGACACGCAGCCGGCGGAGTACCAGCCTTTGACCGCAGAGTCGCTGTCCAGCAACCAGACGGTATTCTGGCTCGTGTGGACCGCGCTGCTCCTGGCTGTCCTGCTCGTGCTCTCTCTCATGGCGTGTCTGTCTCAGCGGGCCGACTACGTTAGGAGACTGAAGGCGGCCACGGCCACGGCTTATTGTAAGTTTCTCCATGGAATGGAGTTTTGTGAAGCAAATAGTCTTGTAGCTCGTGTGGAACACGCTGTTTCTGTTTAGCAAGGCATTGCTGGAGTTAGAAAGCATAAGAAAGAAGAATACCTACTGCTTATTGTAAGTTACTCTATAGGTTTTGTCTAACAAAATATTTTTGTGGCTGTGAACCGCGCTATTGCTGTTCTATCGATTATAGTCTCATGACTGCAACGAAATTGCTTTAGAAGGCTTCCTCAGCTAATTTTAAGTTTTTCCATAGAATCTAGTTTCTAATTATTAAGGGCGGTTGAACTGCGCTATTCCTGCCTATATTGCCTGCTGATGCTTCCTCACATAGCATGTCGCCACGAAGACAATTGAAACAAGGTTTAGTCGTGGCAACCTATTTCCAGCTAAATCCAGTAATTTCTGTTTTCTTTCCTGTTTCCAAAACGTACGATAAAAGAATCACAGCTGAAAATAAATTATTCGTGTACACAAATCTAGTTTGTTTAGCACGCCATGCGCCACAATCAGTCACGATCTCCATCCGAGCATTGTCGTTTCTCACTTATCAGTGTTATCATTTTGTTCGCAGCGTCGCCGACCCCGGGCGAATCGGACATGACCATCCGCAGCTCCGGCGGTCGGGTACCCAACACAAACAAGCACAGTACAAAGGGATCTAACCCCATCTGGCTCCACGCGTACGAAAACGACTGGTACAAGACCGACGACCAGCTCAGCCGCTCGGAACGAGATTCGCTCGACGAAAACGCGGTCGACCAAGACTTGTCCAACGAAAAACCCTACTTCATAACCACCGGCGCCTTCCCCTCCATCGAATCCACCGAGACAGAACCTCAAACCAACCAAGCGAAGTACGACTTTTACCAGCAACTGGAGCAAATGAAGAACGCAAAAAATATGGAAACGACTGAACTGTAATTTTAGGTTTTAGAACTATGTGCCTTTGTAAATTATGTACCTACTTTTGATTTGTAATAAACAATGTCAAGAAGCTTTTCCTTTATTTTTTATTTATTAACTCGACTTTACCTACATCAACAATGATTTTTAGGTGTTACAATAGTCTCTTTGCGCATCAACATACACAATAGCATAAAAAATAGAAAGCTTCGTACCTACAATAGAAAATATTATCTAAATGGTACACTATGCAGAAGTGCCTCGCGATGCCATATTGATCTCATTAGCTGTTTAGATAGTTTATTTTTAGGTAAAAATCTATAACGCAAGCCAGTCCCATGTAAAAACAATAGCAGTGACTTGCGAAATGAATACGTGTGAGAAAATTACAATGCAAAAAGACTACAATACAACGAATGAAATACGTAGAAAAAGACTACATATAATATTCTGAAAGTAAATGGGAAAGTATGGAGATGCTTTGCCATTAGGTAGTTATACCTACTAGTATTTTTTTTTTTGAGCACGACTAAGAAAACATGACAGAATGATGACAGGGGCATATGCGGGGTCATTCCTAAATTAGTGCTAAGAAACATCCAATGACCGATTGACCGGGCGTCTCGTCAGCCCCCGATTTATTAGTTGAGCCTTACTGGTATAACCCGGTTGCGCTAGTCATCCGGAAACACTAAGATTGTCTAGAGGCGCACTCCAACCTTATAAACAATTCGACGCAATAATGTTATCTCGTGGATGACGCCGCTGGCGCCGCCCTCGTGACGCACTGACCCCCGCTAGGACACTGCGTCATCACTCATTCGCCAGGAAAAGAATCACCCGCAAATAAGGGGGCAACGCACCCGATTCTTAGTGCAACTCTAATGAACAATGAACTCGTACAAGCAGGAAAACACTAAATATGCCTTAGTAACAGATGGATAAGTCTATTTTTGGGAATTTGATGAACAGGAAAGTAGGAAAATGTTATAGCATTTATCGATTTTTAAACGTGTTTTGCATTGGTTTTATCTACTATAGATATAACCCACTATAGATTTCCAAAAAGAATTCTACTGGAAGCGGCTTGCAACCAGCTTGGTCCTTCGAACAGAACTAATGCGGCATTCCAGGGAAAACGAAAGCAAGTAGAATAACGAATGCAGACTAGCCTTTCGTGATCTAATAAGAATTGCGACTGCGAGTTATTGACGTATCAATGAATTATGCATGAGATTGAACTGGATTTGAATCAATCAATGCTACTATCACAAAGATGCGAGTGGCGATTCGATAACTGAAATCAGACTTTACTAACGAAACTTAACAGCACCTCGAAATTAGAACCATTTATCGTCTTAGATATTTTAATTATAGCAATCACTATTTCAGAAACAGCTGATATTACTATGGAATATAAAGTTGCAAAGAGCTGTGTAATATTGTAGCTTCAGAAATTGTCAAGATCAGGAAGCTGAGGCGTCGTAAATCAAATGTCGGCCAACGACCCTCTCAGGAACTGTGCCAAGCCGGAGTTTTTTACCGTTGCTTATTCACTATGTTTACTAGGAAATCGCCTAAATAAAGCTCGGGATTTTATTTACATACACAATAATTTATTGTTTCTTACAATTTAGTGAAGCTAAAATAGTACAAGTTGTCGATTGATTACAATTTGAAAAGCTTTGAATTTGAATCTCCTTAGTATGTAACAGAGTGAACAAACGCTTCGTCCCGCCTGCAGCCGAACGTATGCCACACCGTGATGCCACTCGCGGCTCGCTTCTACAATACCGTCCGAGGAGTCGGGATAGGGCAGTGGAGGGGACGCGCGGAAATCACAACTCACGTATCCTTACAACCACAATATATATTAGATAAAATTATATTATAAAGATCGCCATATTGAAAAAAATCTAGATTAATCGTAACTTATTACCTTATGAGATACACTGTAATTTATACTGCGAGTTGTTACTATTGGAGCGTTTTCCATGTAAATATTGTGGATGAAAGAAAACTGACCGATCGACGACAGTCTGTAGCACGCTACATATCCTAACTTAAAAAAGTTGCTTTACTAGTAAAAAATAATAACACTCACTCGACTCTGTGAACGAGCTCATTTTGTAATACCACTTACTTACATTACCCAAAATGTTCTTAACACTTGTGAGCTTTACTTACATTTCATTGACAAATTCTCAAGTGAACAGCAAAGAACGCTCCATTTCCTAAACATATGGCTATTGTACAGCTCCACAATGCAATTTAGATCTAGTTAAAGTACAAATAGTTATAGGAATTACATAATTCAAATTTAACTAATATTCATACTTCAACTAAGGAGTGAAAGACATCTACAGACACATCAACATTAAATGAAAGTAATTTTGCACTTAAAGAAAATGTCTTATTAGATAGAACAGAAATTATATTTGCACATATGTGTACCGAGTTTACTTAACGATTCATTAAATTCGCGTTTTAATTACCAGAAACGACAGAAATTAGGCAGATCCTAAAGTGAACATGGATATTTTACACATTTCCAGTAATTTGGTGTTGATGGGGACGAGAGGGGAGAGGGATAAAGGAGGCAAGGAGTGGGGAGGGGGTGGGACAGGGCCCGGGCGGCGGCGATGTGTGTGTATGTTTCCCGTCACAACTGACTCTCACATGGCGTACTTCCTTGTCCACTCGCGGGCTAGCTCATTATATTTTTCTCTGTCCGTTTTGTAGATCCTTGCAATTTCTGGCACCAACGGGTCGTCTGGGTTTGGATCACATAGAAGTGAGCAGATTGAGAGCAACACTGAAACAGAAAAGTATATTATCATTGTTATTCTTTGTTATCTATGTTTGATTAGCATATTTTCACATTTATTTGCATATAAATAAAGCATCACTAATGAGGGAATCTGAACAACGCAGAAGATTTAGTTTTTGTCCCGTTTCAAGTCTGCAATAGTCCAATTGCAATAAGGAAAACTAAACTTGGGAATGACTTAGTTAATTGTTTCATATTTTCCTTAATCTATATGTACTCTAATTATCATGTAAGTAATATTCAAATCTAAAAAATGGATAATCATGATTCATATTTTATTAAACCCAACTGGGACGGAGCCATTTAGTCATAATGATGCCAAGGGCTCATATGTTTGTACAAAAAGATAAAATGTATGTGACTATTGTTTAAATAGACCAGCAGTTTGACCAAAACTCAAAGTTAAGATAGCTAACATATTGCCTAGGTAATAATTATTCAAATTTAATAAATCTGATATGAATATGATCAATAGCTACTTTATTTCAATTAAAAAATTATGGCAACTAAGATGGCATCAGAACAGAGGCCTGTATTGTGTAATCATGGTAAATAATGTCATTATTTTCTCATCTCTCACATGAAATTGCTTGTGTGAGCCGGATAGTAAGTAAAGATACTTATACACCATTCTTACATAATAAGACTACAGTGATGAATGAAACAGCTACATTTAAAGCTGTACTACATTAATTTATTTACTATTACATTATTTTGTTATTTGGTTTGGATAGAAATTACTTGAGGAATTTTGTAGGTACAGAGTTGCTAGTCCCCAAGCAAGCAAAATCATAAATATTGTTGGCAACATTCAAAGCAAATGTTTAGTAGAAGCAAAAATAAATCTTTGAATAGTTTAGCAATTCCCAGGAAAAACAAATGGCATAAAACTAGTTTTACTGATCATGTACTAAATGAACTTATACATTAACTTGACCACAATATTGGAAAAACATCAACTGTTTGGTACTTGCACTTACACTTACACTTACACTAAAAATAATTTGATAATGAGTATGGTGATCTATTTCTATCATAATTTCTTCATGGGGCAGAGGAGTGACAGTGCTATGCCATTCCAGTAAGAATTGACACACTGCACCCTAGCCTGCTGGTGAGTCACAGTTGTTTTGAAACAAAGACAAGGGCTTAGTGCCATACACCACAAAAAAAAAATATAATTACCTTTGGATATGGTTAAAGCTGGGGACCACTGTGAGCGCAGAATGTCCAGACAAATGGAACCATTACTGTTTATATTGGGGTGGTAGATACGCGTTGTGAATGCAACTTTTGGTGGTTTGAACGGGTAGTCTGTTGGAAAATGTATGGTGAGGAAAAACACGCCTCCTTGATAAGGACTGTCAACCTGCAACACGAAAACCCAATATTAGTCAGTACTCTTGACAGTAAACATTGTAACATTGGTATTCATAATTATTTATCATTAAAAATGGCATCACTGACATCAACCATGTACGGAATTCGAATTGTTCACACAGATCAATGAGTCATCATCAATTCAGCCGATTTTGATAAAAGGACATATCCACAAAATGTATGGAGGCTGGCATAATAATAATCAAAAATTCTAATAACAACACTCGTTACATTTCAAGAAAGTTTTTTTCTGAGTCTATTACATCAGTTAAAACCAAAAAAGAGACCTCCATATTTTTTTTAAATTAATTTTCAATCTATTAGTATAAATAAATATATTTGGCTCATGGTAGTTTATCTGTAGAAACCCTGATTAAGTAACCTCCAAATTGTATAGAAGCATTTTTACCAATTAGACACACTTTTTAATTAAGTGTTTATTTGTCACATTGTACCTACTAACTGGTCACACTGGTAGGTATTTTTAATTTTAGCAAATTAAGAGATGAATGTGGAAAATCAGCTACGAATGCAAGTAATGTAACAATAGAAGCACTTTATTATTGCTAAACTAGAAAAAATACATAGCTGTATTATTGTTTTTCATACGATTTATTTGTCATATTTAAAAAAAATGGAGGGATAACAAAATCCAAATTAAATATTTTTGAGAAGCCCATAAATCAAGCATTCTAATTATGTATACATCATCTTGATTCGATTTTTCTCTGAATAATATACCACTTGTGGACGTCACCTTTATATGGGAAATAACCTCAAAGTATGATCTACCAAACAAAAAAGATTCATCAAAATCGGTACATAATTGTCAGAGTAATTGCGTAACATACCTACATACAAAAAAAAAACAGTGGAATCGAGAACCTACTTTTTGAAGTAAAAAGTTGAAATCACAGTATTATATGCCAATATTGTGCAATTGTCCTCGAGAAAGTAAGCTTGATAACATTGGTATTTAGTACAAGCCCCTCTTTAGATCTAACTTTTCAATACATACTTATATCTAAAAATCAGGGTAAGAAAATGTCCAACTGAATAATACTGCATCTGTCTTAGTGACGTCAGTCTTATAAAGAAATGGTTATTCAAAACTACCTATTTCTAGAAAAAATTAATTGCTGTTGTTTAGGGTAAAGAGGAAATTACCTCTTTAATTTGTAGCAACATTATCTTTTGTATGTGTTATCAAAACAGCCAAACAATGACACAGTTTTTATTCAAAGATAAAATACGTAAAATATGCAAATACTTACTGGTCCCATAATTGTGGCTTGCCAGTGGAAAACTGTAACAGAATAAATATTTCATAAATATTGGCAACTTTCATTCAAAAATTCACAGAAAATATGCTTGATTGGGTGAGGTGATGAGATGGCAGTATTATCTATTTTTTCTGTAAACATATGGCTAATTGACAATGTTATGGTTCTATTAAAAATATGCTTGCTATGAGCCAAATATAACAGGTGGGATGTTGGCTCGGTATTCACATTTAAAGATAACAAGATAAATCCAAAATTATTCACAAAAGCTCAAACACAATATTCTTTACTGCACAAGGTCATTGACTTGTGAAATGACATTCATACTAGGTTGAACACTTTAACAATGACTAGTTTACTCAAAAAACACTGGCAAAGGACACCACACTAAGATCATTCAAGGCTTTCTGCATTTCACGTTTTATTGATGAATTATTGATTCAATTTATTTAGAGCACTTATAAAAATCACACCAGACATTTATTATAAAGAAACAAAACAAACCTATTTTATAACTGGCTAATCAATACAGATGAACCCTCAATATCATTGTTTCCATGATCAACCTACATAAGGAGACAGTTTTTGAGTATTATTATTATCCAACAACAATGAGTCACAAAAAATAAGTAGGTAGAGGATCAATAGGTACTTACGATCTTCACCGTGTGGGCCTGCCGAACATTGTGCTGGTGGATCTCTGCCCAGGTCTTGTAATTCCTGCGTAGCAAAATACCATGTGTACAAAACAATACAGGAAACATTTCTGAGACCACTCAGACATTGTCACATCATCACTACGTAAAAACGAGGGTCGAATGTATTGTCCAAAACAACTGCTTGGGGCGCGATGACAACACTTATTTTGGATGAGTACAGGGAGTACGAGACTCCATCCATCGTATTTTTCACATCACAGATGCTGATGTTGACAAGAAAACCTCAAAATTGGCACATAATTCCGACATTTTATGTACGCCGTGTGCACAAAATTGTCACCTAGATACACCAGTAGAGCACCGTTAGCTGGATAATCGATCCATTATATATCTTGAGCCAAACTCGTGTCGAAAAGATGTAAAGCTATTGCTCATAAGAATTATCCAGAAGAATATCCGATTTTTAGGTATTCACAATGACGAAACATTCACGGATACCAATTTTACAACACTCACTACTACACGTTTTCATACAATGAAATATGTAATTTTATAACATTATACGTACCCTATTAATTCGTTTTAACGCCATTTGATTATTTTATGATGGAATAAACTGACTTTCAACTAGACAACGAAACTGTGATCCAAGGACCTTTGATTAGAGATTGCAAGATGGCTCCCGACTAAACGCAATAGTACCACCTCTAGTCGTTTTATGTAAAAATTATAATATTATTTAAACTTGAAACAAAACTTTAAATGCTTATTTAAAAACAAATATCAACTAAAAATATCAAACAGTAGAAATAAAATTACAGCACGAGTTTAAACAAAATTAAGCACTCTGAGCAAATGGAGAACGGCCAACAGGAAAATCGACCATTTTAAAAGTCGTTCAAAAACTTTACGGTGGTGTTGTCATCCTAATATGAAGAACAGTCATGAAATCCATTGTATAGAATATGCCAAAATATTGCATATCACCAAAAGTATGAATACTTAACGCAATAAGACATAAAAATAAAAATATTTCGCTAAAAATAACAGCTGAATAAACACATATTAATGTGATAGTGAATAATAATCAAATTTTGAACGAGTCGGTCAAATTATTTCATTAAAATTGCAACACAGTATCCACCAGGAAATTACGTCAAAACCAGAAGACATACTGGATGGATAGGCGCTATTTTTGGATTATTTGGATATTCATTACAGAAGTAGGTATGCCAGCTATTTTGGACTACATATTTGCAATTCGAAACTGTCCCAGGTGAAACTGCGAAGCTACCTGGCCTGAATGTTACACCAAACCTTTTGGCCGTTGACAACATTACAAAATTCCTTAAAATGCCATTACCTAATTTAATTACATATTAATTTCAAATTGTACACGCGTTACAATTTATTCAAATAGTTTATTTTCAGTACGTATGTAGGTACCTATTTAAAAGTTCTATGCTCTTCACCATCACAGTAATCATAGATCATAGATATCGAACATAGAACGCGAGCTAAACTTCAATCTCGTTCTTCTACCTACATAGGTACTATGTAATGAAATAATTTGAAAGATGGTAAATATTTTAATTCTTTTGATTACAGGTTTTGATGAATAAGCTAAACTAAAGGTGGGCACACACAGTCAGTTCAGCTGATCAGTTTTTCGCGTCACTCCATTCTACCATTTTGTTTCTTCAATAACTTGTGTGATTTCAATTTTTCATCAGAAGATATCAAAACAAAAGTTGTTTGAAATTCGATTTTCTACAACTTTAATTCCTATCAACTTTTTGTTTACAATATTTCCTATAAATTTGATTCCCATAAACTTTTCGAAGGATCGATATTTTTCGAATATGATGAAGTGTCATTTTGTTTGTTCAATAACTACCTAGCAGCAATGGTTAGTCATATTTGGCCCACGCTGGACCAATCTGATGAACTGGTGCGATCATCGCGTCGTGAGTGCTCAGCTTCAGGTACTAGTTCAATAATGGAACTACCAATTCCTACCTTTTAATTAACTGAATGAACTCCCAGTTGGAGTGATAGAAAAACTGATCAGTTGAACTGATCGTGTATGCCCACCTTAAAATTGTATGAGCTGAATCAAACAAAGTCAGTGGATGTGAAGTTAGCTACAAGCTTCGTAATATCCAATATTGAGTGAAGCTTAGTGCGTTGATTGGGTTTCGCGAAGCTTGTCGCTAACATCACATCTGTCGACTTCGGTATATTATACCGGATTGTTTTTCTTATTTTATTTAATTTTGAAATAAACATGTGTCAGTAAGCAGTAAGTAGTAACATAATAATAGTAAAGAGATATCCAACAAACATTTTCTTGTGAATTATAGACAAAACCACAGCTCGCACTTTCAAAAATTTGTCAGATCTTATGTAGAGCCAAGCTTCTAACTCTACACGACTTAACTCTACAAGTCCCACTCTACGTGTAATAAACACACGTCGCGTCGCCAGTTCCGTTTTCTTTGTCTTGGCTGGACACACGCTTCCGCGTGTCTAGATATGGCAAATTCTAAGTACCCGTTCATAAGATCCCTCCTCCCCTCTAATAAGATTTACATTCCATCTGAAACTGTGATCTGAAATGTGGATCTCGCATGACAACAATGGTCATAGAGGAATTAATCACTACGTGCAATGGTCTAGAATCGATACATCTTAAGCGGATATGCGGTCTAGGGTTATCAATGCGGTTGGTTTTTTAACTTATGTATAATTTCCGATAGTTAATTGTGATTTTGCACGCTTCTCATTCTTTACATATTTTATTGTTGTATTGGGCATTGTGTAACAGTTACTTTTAAAAAAGTACAGTTCAACAGTTATGACTGAAAATCCCTAGTCTGTAATATTTTTGTATGAACAGTCACAAAAAATAAAACATGACATTGCCCATTTAAGTTTAGCAGATAATATGATAAATTAAACGTAAAATGATCAAAGCATAAGCAACGTTGACAATTTGTTTGAAATTTACCTTTTTTCCATATTGATAAGGTTAAAAACAGCGGAGATATATTTATTTTTGTAAAATGGTCCAAGTTGTAAAAAGTAATCGGGCCCGCTCCCTTATTTTAAGAATTTGTGATTGAAATTAGCATGTTTTTGATGTTATGAGAAATAATTTGCGAGGAACAAGACATTTGACGATGATATCGTTAGATTCTAAAACACAAAATAAGTTCTTCACAATTGAATGAAAAAAAAGTAAGAAATTCGGGAAAAGCTGCACGGTTTTACGATATCTACTTATAGGCCGAATCATACAAGTCGGCGGACGTGAAGTTAGCTACAAGTTGCGCAAAATCCAGTCTTGACTGAAGCTTACATAAAGCTGCACGTTAATTGGGTTTCCCGCAGTTTGCAGCTTTCTTGACATGCGCAGACTTGTATATAAGTATAGGATTTTATTAATAATTAGCGAGAAAAATATTGGACCTATAGGCCGAGTTATACAAGTCAGTGGATATGAAGTTAGCTACAAGCTGCGTAAAATCCAATCAATTTGCAGCTTTATGGTTGATTCGGCTTATGCAATTTTAGCTTATTCATCAAAACTTGTGATCAAAAGAATTCAGAAGAAAAATCTCGAGCATTGACGTAGGGTGGCGTGTCCATCAGCAACAACCTGGTCCCACCTGCCCCTTTCTCTCTCTTCACTCTTTTAAGGTGGATATTCTGAGCGTTAGAACCAAGCGTTCTGAGTCCACATTACTCATACGAACTGCCAAAATGTGAAACGTTTTGCCTGAGACTGTCTTCCCGCTAAATTACAATGTAGGTGTCTTCAAATCTCGAGTGAATAGGTATCTTCTAGGTAAGCGTGTTACATCCTAGACCGCATATCTGCTTAACATCAGGCAGTGTGTAGTAAAACAAAAACCCATTTGAAAAAAAAGATGAAATATTTACAATATTTCATCTTATTTCATAAGTATGAGTAGAACGAGATTCGGCGTATATACCATGCCACACATAATGTGGTGTCGAGGTAGACTCAAACAAAATCAGAATTTGTAAGAGGGATTTTACTCACGGTTGAATGGTTGTCGATAAAACCTATTTTTCACTAGCTATTCATAGAATCGTCTAGATCCAGTGTCTAAGTCGCCAACGGCAACACTGGTCGTTGCGTCGACCAAAGATTTTGTATACAACAAAACTACAACTACAGTTGATTGTAATTAAAGTTGTAGTAAATCAAATTCCAAACAACTTTGGTTCCGATAATTTTTCATAAAAAATTTAATTGAACTGAATCTTCAGTAATTCACGTAGAGTTACTGAAGATTCATCAGTTAATCATCGAAGTGGTCCAAACATACAAACCATCGCAGTACCTACCGGCATAGTTACATTATTTGATGAACTGATGCGATCATTTCATCATGTAAGCACTAAGTACTTAACCAAACTTTGGTTAAGTACTTAATGGTGCCCAGCAAGTATCTCCTTAGTTTGTGGTGCCCAGATCCTGGTAGTGGTGTATATTTGGAGCCACCAATTCCCACCTTTTAATTTACTGAATGAGCCCCAAAAAATTTATCAGTTGAACTGACCGTGTATGCCCACCTTATCTTTACGGACGACTTTTTTTCTCGAAAATATAAATAAATCAATGGACACACAGAGCTAGCACCGTAGACATAGAAAACAATTTTCTTTTCAATTTTCTAAGGCTGGCACTCTGTGACTGGACATGTCAATTTTAAAAGAAACCATAGACTGCGAAGGGGCGTGAAAAGCGATAGAGCTAAACGTAGGTATACTAAGCGCCACACAAATCGACGGATGGGAAGTTAGGCGCAGCGTTCTGCGCATGTAGATGCGAAATGTAGATCTTCTTTTGATTCCTTTCTCAATGGATCTTCTTAGTCTCTATCTTTCACTTTTGCAGCAATAGCTTAGCACAAGCTTAGCATCAATAGACACCTATCTTACCACTCTTCTTCTTCTTCTTAGTTTTGGCGTCGCATTATTGTGCATTTGCCAGTGTCAGGTATTAAGTTTTATTAATTTTTGAATATTTTATCAAAATAGTCACTGTCATAGTCCCGTCATAGTCCAATAAAGTCGCGGTCAAGTCCAATCATAATCCAAGTCATACCTCAGTAAAGCAGTGGAGACTTTACTAGAGGCGTCTATGGAGTTTTGGTAACAACACGGAAGAACATGATACGTCACATTATATCACTTGCCTACACTCATGCACGTAAATCAGCTCATAATCAACGAAATACCACCATTTTTCACTAATTATCACTGACAAAAATACAAGTTTAACAAAATAATACAATGAGACGACATGATTTTTCCGCGTTCCCGCCTAAACTCGTCTTACCACTCTAGTATAAATTCTATAAATGGCATATTATGACAGCTGTCGCTTTGACTGCTGTCATTTTAGGAACTAATAAATAAAAGTCCTGAAAAAATCTATTACCTACACAGAGCTATTACAACTAGAGAGATAGCGCTGTTGTCGCTTGAGGCAATTCTCAACCACTTGCCCATGGCTGTCAAAACTGTCAAATATGAATTGGACTTTGACACTACTGAGAGAAAAATCACTGTAACTAGCTATTGAATCGAGATATTTTTTATGTCTATTTCTAACTCATGTCATATTAATTCATTGCATCTCTTTCTTTCATTTCTCGATAGACCACGTTATCCCGTGTCCATACATTTTTGCGGTTGAAAATCGCCTCAAGCGACAACAGCACTATCTCTCTTGTTGTACTAGCTCTGTGAACGCAGCCAACGACAAAATACTTGACTTTGGCAAATGGATCAAATATGTAACGCCTAATGCAAGAGAAAAAATATAGTGACATTTAAAACTTGATTGAAGTTGAATGTTGAGTAGAAAATTGAAAAGTTTGTTAAAAAAAAAAGAAAAAAAAACAGTTTTACAAAGTCGTTGGGGAGTGGAGGATGTGCTGCCGTAATTAATTGTTTTCACGAATTAGTTTTTTATCACAGTTATCAATTAATGATGAAAATGAATGTAAGACTTGTAGTATTATTCTATTAGATAACGCTACACAGCGGGAATGAATAAATTCTTGATTAAATTAGTGTGATTCCATAAATTCATAACTCCTTTGCTTATTTTCGAATAGTTAGCAAAATGACTATTACTATGACCAGAAAAGTGAGTGAATGTCAAGCAGAAACCGTACAATTTATGAGTATAGAAAAGGTAAGTACTTAAAAGCTCTGTTAAAATTATTTGCTTATATAAACACAATCAATTTGAGTAAAGCTTTCACTGATTTAGTCGCCAGCATGTACCTTTCATTTATGTATCGTTTGTGTCAATAAGTTGAGTGACTGTTTTATGAGTATTAACGCCTACGTGGTAGGTCTAGGTGCACCTAAATAACAGACTTAATATTAAATAAGTACCTACATAATTTTAATATTGTCCAAACCAATACCCAAATCCGAAAACCAGGCTTAGGTGTACATTTCGTAGCATAATTAATAACTATAGTATAGTATATATTAAAATATATATTTAATTTTGCAATTGCAGGGCTGCACGTATTATATTATACATGTATTATAACTATGGTAATTTACTTACAAAAAACGGTAAAGGACACACATCCACAAAAATATGCAGGCTGGTATTATAATAATCAGTAAACCTAACCATGTATCTCGAGAAAAGTTGTTCCGAGTATATTACAACAGGTAAAATAAAGAAGTGCCTTCTGATTAAAAAAAAACATTTTGAATTTCTTAGGATAAATAAATAATTATATTTGGACACACTGGGTAGTTTATCTTTAACAACTCTAATACAACTCAATAGTTATTTAAAAGCATTTTTATAAATTGGACAATATTCTTAATTATTTTCTTGACCTATTTTTGTTCTTACTGGGCACACTATGTAGTTTCTTATGTATATTCTATATTTTTTAGCAAAGTATGAGGAATGTGGAAGAATCCGGTACCTAATAATACAAGTAAAAGAATATATACTTTCTTTATAATTTCACTATAATTTCACTAAAAAATTAGTAAACCATATTTCTATTATTCATACAATTCATTTTTACCATTTAAAATAAATAGAGGGATAAAAATATAAATTAAATATTTTTGAAAAGCACAAAGATTTTAATTTGCATCTCAATTTGCGGAGTCTTCGTGTCTGGACCCCGGTAGTGCGATACCTCCAACTTTGCCAAACTGTGGCACCTCAATGAGTGAAATACATATCCGGCAAAAGGAGGTTCTCAAAGTTCTCCGCAGTCTAGATGTGAACAAGGCCAGTGGCCCAGATGGTATTCCAGCTATTGTACTAAGGACTTGTGCGCCTGAGCTGTCGCCTGTGTTGACCCGCCTCTTTCGCCTCTCTCTGAAGACGGGTCAAGTGCCCAAATCTTGGAAGCTTGCTAACGTGCAGCCTGTACCCAAAAAAGGTAGCCGTGCTGACCCTGCCAATTACAGACCGATTTCGATCACGTCCATACTTTGCAAGAGTATGGAACGTGTTCTTAACAACAGGCTCCTGGCCTACCTGGAAGCAAATGACCTACTCAGTGACCGCCAGTACGGCTTTCGCCGAAACCGGTCTACTGGGGACCTTCTGGCGTACGCCACACACATTTGGAGTGAGGTCATTGAGAAGCACGGGGAGGCGCTGGCCGTCTCCTTGGACATCTCGAAAGCTTTTGACAGGGTCTGGCATGAGAGCCTTATTGGCAAGCTTCCATCTTACGGCCTGCCTGCTGATTTCTGCGCATGGATATCAGATTTCTTGAGGAATCGGTCGATACGAGTGGTTGTGGATGGTTTCTCGTCAGACCAAATGGATATCAATGCCGGTGTTCCTCAAGGGTCAGTGCTCTCTGCGACGCTTTTCCTACTGCATATTAACGACTTGCTAAAGCCTGGTATTTTTGGGTACGCAGACGACAGTACAGTCATGGAGAGCTACACATCCGAAGCAAGAACGAGCGGGGCACAGATCGAGTCACTCAGAGAGGCTATGGTCGAACGGCTCAACTTGAGTCTGGAGGCGGTATCTGACTGGGGTGTTGCTAACCTGGTCAAGTTTAATGCCACGAAAACTCAAAGCTGTTTGTTTTCGGCCAAAAAGAGGCCCTTCCAACTGTCTCCTGCTTTCCGTGGTGTATCCGTTCCGGTAACAAACAGTCTGGAACTATTAGGCGTTACGCTATCATCGACTCTCAACTTTGGGTCTTATATAGAGTCAAAAGCCCAATTAGCCTCAAAAAAACTTGGTGTTCTCTCTAAGGTGAGACGGTATTTCACACCTGAGCAACTGCTTAGTCTTTATAAAGCGCAAGTCAGGTCTTGCATGGAATACTGCTCTCACCTTTGGGATGGCTCTGCCAAATACCAGTTGGAGGCTTTGGAGTCCATTGAAAGGCGAGCCAGGAGGCTGATAGGCAACGAAACCTTGACTGAGTCGAAGCTGCAAAGTCTTGAGCATCGACGTAGGGTGGCGTGTCTGTCTGCCTACTATCGGATACACTTCGGTGAGTGCGCCCAGGAGTTGCACGATCTGGTCCCACCTGCCCCTTTCTTCTATCGTACGGCTAGACAGACGCGACCAAAGCGCCACCCTTTTATGGTGGACATCCCACGCGTTAGAACAAAGCGTTTTGAGTCCACATTCCTCATACGAACTGCCAGAATGTGGAACGCTTTGCCCAAGTCTGTCTTTCCGTTAAAGTACAATGTAGGTGTCTTCAAATCTCGAGTAAATAGGTATCTTCTAGGTAAGCGTGCTACATCCTAGACCGCATATCTGCTTTACATCAGGCAGTGTGTAGTCAAACGCAAACCTATGTGAAATAAAAAAAAAAAAAAAAAAAAAAAAATTATGTTATAATCATCTTGGTTAAATTTTTCTTTAAATAATTTACCACTTAAGAATGTAACATAAAAAATTTTACATAAACAAAATGTAACTTTTACACAAACAATCTTGTTTTGTTATTAGTTTTTTATTAGGTATTACTTTCTTGAAACCTAGAATATTATTTCTGTCAGTTTTCATATTTCCAATACCGTAAACTGAAATAAAAATAAAATTTTAAATCTCATGTAAACTTTGTTCCTGTAAAATAATAATTATACCTACCGTTTTTTATGTAGGTTCATTAATTTCATTTATCCCAATTTTATAATAATGGTCAAAACATCATGTTTCTGTGTAATTAAGTTTTTTTTAAACTTGTGCATTGTGCAGTTTACTTGCTATTTAATTAATTATAATCTGAGATAATTTTCATTTAAGAGGTTTTAAAGTCTTAGTAAATTGATATGATTGTTCCCATGAAGTTACATAAGTTCAATGTATATTTTTACATACATATATGTATAGTCCTACTTAAAATCTTACCTAATCAAGTTTGGTCCTTGGTCGGCGTATTTACAAATTCTGTTTACTATCTCTTCTTTTTTAACGTAAAGTAAATCTATTTTAATAAGGCTCGCATTTTATTCAGCATAAGCCTAGTAAGTAATATTATTAGTACATTAGCCCCAATTTTAAAGGCGCCATCGTTTTTGTTTCTTTTTCACTTTAGGCATTCGATAGAGAGAACACTTTACGTTGCTATTAAATTTCCGCTTCATAATTAGGCGTATTGTATGCATTTTTTTATTTCGATATGTTAGATGTAGACAGAAATAATATAAATATTCTTTAAAAATTGGATTAGAGTGGTCAAAAGAAGACAAAGTTATGTTTCACCAAAATTATGAACCATTTCTTTATTAGGTTCAAGATGACTGCCAAAGTGACAGCTATCATTCTGGCACGACTTTACTCCGACGGGGCAAGAAGCTAGAAGAGGACAACAATAACTTGACAAAGGAGGACGAAGAATACCTCAACTACCGGCAACTGCTGAAATATGAGCAGGCACCGGAGTACCTTCAGCACAACCCGTTTATTAGAGATGGGTATAGGAAACTGTTACCGACGAAGCTGTGTTGGGAGAGGTAAGGTTTCAAAAAAAATGTTTAATCACATATTTATTTTACAGATCCATTTCTGCTTGTAATTGCTTCTATGAGTTATACATAGTAACTCTATGTGGTAGGTATGTAACTCTATGTATGTATAGTTATACATAAAGTTACATACTACTTAGGATTAGGATAACCTGATTTACTTAAACTAATTGCGCTAAAGAAGGATTGTGCTGGATTCAGGCTGTTTATGTCGGTTCTGCTGGAATTTCTTAGGCGAGGCCTTTGACCAGCACTGGAGGTCCTACATCTGCAATAATGAAGATTCCAGTACTTACTATTAGGGAAATAAGTAGGAGTAATATAAGTTAGGAAGACGTTAATAAAGTACTGCAATAATTGCACAATGTAGATGGTATCTGTAACAGTGGAAATCAGACTGTGACTGTAATAGTTTCGTGTGTTATCGTGAAACACAGGCCAGGTTAGAACCAAGCGTTTCGAATCCTCATTCCTCATACGAACAGCCAGAATGTGGAACGTGGGTCTTCAAATCCCGAATAACTAGGTATCTTCTAGGTAAGCGTGCTACATCCTAGACCGCATATCTGCTTAAACGTCAGTATGTAGTCAAACGCAAACATATACGGAATAAAAAAAAAGGTTATAAAATTAAGGCACTACTAGAAAAACCATTTAATGCTATTTTAAGGGAGCCCATTTACTACGTGAGTCTAAAATGAAGGGGGCCTGGAATCCGTTAAGTGTCATTTAAACGGGAATACGAGTCAATGAAATATTTGCTCCATTTCTTAAATACGAAAATAATTCAATATTCGTTATGAGCGATCGATGATAAAAACTATAGTGAATAATCGGCCAAGTGCGAATCCGATTCGCGTGTGTAGGGTTCTGTACCGTATGGAAGCCCCCCTTAATATATTTTATTTTAACTAATTATTTTTGACGGGAATATATGTACATCTTAGTATATTCTAAAAAAACGATATTTATTTTTATAACATAAAAAACATTAAAATATGTTTCTTGACTACCTTATAACATTCGGTATTTTCTAACTGAGCGCTACCGTGGCTCGGATGACACGTTAAATTGTAGGTCCCGGTTGTTTTAACCGCTTAGCCATGTCAGAGGTCTTCAGGCGGCTTAAAAACTCTGACACCAGGGCTAGCCACCGGGCCTAAACGTACTTACTTTTTTACTCGTAAGTACCTTATATACAAATGCACAGATCCCATTTTTTGTATGGGAGCCTAGCCCCCTTAAATATTTATGTTTGAAATGAATATTTAACTAAATATTTTGTGAATATTTGAAGTATCTCCCTGTCATCGTTATTAATATCAGAGACGAATATATAATATCGAGCAGAAAACAGCTAAAAATCAGGTTTGTTGTATGGGAGCCCCCCTTTATTTTTTTTCTGTCTTTAGTGTTTGTTGTTATAGCGGCAACAATGATACGTCATCTGTGAAAATTTGAACGTTCTAGTTATCACGGTTTATGAGACACAGCTTGGTGACAGACAGACAGAAGGACGGATAACGGAGTCTTAGTAATAGGAACCCGTTTTTACCCTTTGGGTACGGAACCCTATAAAGTAGGATCGGTTAATCGGTTCCATAGTAAAAGAGAAAAGGAGAATTGTCCGTCGTCTTTTCTAGACCCCGAAATCTCCAATAAAAATTATCAACATTCCGTAAAGGCTCTCTGTATTTTATCATAGAGGCATAAGAAGGCTCTCTGTATTTTATCATAGAGGCATAAGAAGCTTATACGCTAGATATACTGAGCGCCACACAAATTGAAAGATGGGAAGTTAGCCGCAGATGACACTTCGCCGTGATTCGCTAATTATTGCGCTTGTGTGCACAATGCCTATACAAATGGCGAAGTAGTGAGCTCGGGCGTAGGGAGCGCGCGGGAGGCACGAGGTTGGCGGGCGGGTATGCGCCGGCGTCTCGTCTCTCTGGCACCCGCTAACGTCTATATTTTGGTGTTTGCGAAGCTCTCTGTGGCTAACTTCCCATCTTTCTATTTGTGTGGCGCTCAGTGTACTTAGATAGATACCTATGAACTTTTATAAAAATAGTCAAAGGACATCGGGCCAAGCTGTTATTGAATGAAAAAGCTTCAGCAGTTCTATCTAATCACCTTAATTCCACACTCTGTTGAAAATACTTACACCTCCTCTTTTAATCCGTACATAAATTATTAAGATCTCATTGGTACGGGACCGGATTTTGCACCCAGGACATCACGATTGTTAGGCGGGTGTCACTACCACTGTTTGACCACCACGGCTCTCAGTAGTTCTATGAAATCTTAATCACAACTTTTATTGCAGCATATTCTGGTGGACCAACGAGACGATGAACATCTGGACTCACATATTCGGCTTCTTCCTATTATTCTTCCTGACCATCAACGACCTGGTGATAATCAACATACACGCCACTATGGCGGACAAGATCGTCGCTGGGCTGCTGTTTTCCTGCTTTCTAGTAAGTAGTTAAAACTACTTTATTTATTTTACAATGATCTGCTGCTGGTCATTTATTCTAAACACCAAGGCAAGTTGTACAAGTTAAGTACCTACCTATATCAAATAGTCAATAGGGTATTTGACTAATTTTTGGAAATCATTTTAAATTATTCTTTAGTACATAATAGGCACACTACATTTATATTTCCGAGAGATCTACTGTATTAACAACGAAAATCAATGTTAAAGAATAGATATTCAAGATCCCACCAAAAACGTCATTCTGTAATGGCGCTGGTCATTGACATCACAC
Source organism: Hypomecis punctinalis (assembly GCA_949316475.1). NCBI lineage: Eukaryota > Metazoa > Arthropoda > Insecta > Lepidoptera > Geometridae > Hypomecis > Hypomecis punctinalis. The sequence continues at coordinate 18,956,234 of OX438802.1, forward strand.
ACTAGTAAATAACTGTAGTAAATACCAGTAAATACGCTATTTCACATCTAAAAATTGACAAAAATACTTAAAAAGTAACTTACAGATCCTGTGATATGACTCCGAAATCACAAAACACAAATTACACAAACAACAGTCAATCGAAAAAATATTGTTTACTATCATGTGACGTCACCAGAGTTGCCGCCTTTCTTAGAGCGTTTACGTCACAGATAAAATATTAAAATAATATCGTATTTTGTTTCCTGCGATTTGCGAAAATTAGACATATTTTAGTTTAAATAAAGTGAAATAGGTCTTTTTCAGGCTATTATCTTTAAGGATTACCACAATCAATATATTTTCAATGTTGCCAAATAGCCTATTGTACAATATAATTTTTGACTTTTACTTGTCGCATTGCACCAAGGCTCTCAGCTGCTCTCGGCTGCTTTTACCATCTGACCCATCTGTATCTCTGTATCATGCATGTGTGTGCGTTAAGAACGTACTTGCATAATACTACGTAAGAACTCTTTGGGTAAACTCTACACACTCCAGCTAGGATGACATTCTGAGGATCTGAGCAAATTTTGCTATAGTACCGACCGTGAAAGTGTCAGTAAATCAGCTGTTCTGTAAAAAGTAATGTTCGATAAATCTTTACTAAGATATATGTCATTGTGCATTACATTGCGAAAAAAAAAGCTACTTACCATATTTTTACAGCTATTTTAGAGACCGTTTCTATAATTACTTGGGTAGGTATTTCAGCTTTAACTAAGCTTTTCAAGATCAGAGTGAATTGGTTCTGTCTGCGTGTTGCATCATCGACCACACCGTCGCTTACCATCTACAACAACCCTGTCCAACGTGCTACTAAAGGATATGTCCACAAAATGTATGTAGGCTGGAATAATAATAATCTAAAATTCTAACCACAACGCTCGTTACATTTCGAGAAAGTTTATATTTTTCTGAGTCTATTACAACAGTTAAAAACAAAAAAGAGCCCACCGATTTTTAAAAAATTAATTTTGAATTTATTAGGATAAATAAATAGATTTCGCTCAGTAGCTAGTTTATCTCTAGCAACTCTAATTAAGTAACCTCAGATTATTTATTTATTTATATTTTATTTATTTATTCCCAGAGATTGAAATATATTTTAAGCCGAATCAAACTTAATGGCGTCTAGGTATACCTTACAATTTGTTGCCTTCACCTTCATTACTATAGTGTCTATATTAAGACTTGACAAACTAGTCTGTCCTGAAAAACGAGTACTTTCTAGAACCTGATGGTCTAGTCGCAATTGATTCGTATCAGCCGTTACGTAGGCTGCAGGAACACGTTGAACAGAAACCGCTTCTAAACGAACTTCCCCTTTTGTTCTTCATTTGTGGAAATCCATTTATGGGTTGGTACATAAACCTGTTGGACATCTCTGAGTTGTATGTAAATGGAAGTAGCATGGCCAATCGCTCTAAAAGCCAATGCAGCTGCCACTGCCTCTGATGCAGAAGCAGATTTGCGAAAAAATAGGAGGTTCGTTCGATAGTAACTCGCTCGCGTCGATATTGCAGTTAGTAGTATTTCTGATAGCGTTAGTAGTGGAAGTGTGAATAGCTGAGTGCAAAGTTGTAAGTTCCCCGGGTTAAATAGAGGGACATTATGTACAGCAGGCCAATCGCACTAAGAAATTATAGCTGAACCACAATTGAACTTTAACCGAACTTCAACCTTTTTGTCTATTTTCGTATCACGCTAGTGATTTTGATAAAAGTTGAAACGCAACTCGATCAGAGTTGGAACGTAACCGCTGTCAAACGAACGGTTGGTGTGTGAAGCTTAGTGCAATACCGAATTCTTTAACGCTGAATCGAAACTTAACTACAATTGCAACCGAACTGTAACTGGATTACAGACGGAACGCAGCTGTTTAAAATTAACGCGATTGGCCTGCTGGGCGTTTCTTTAGATGACGGCGATATTCTATGATATCATTGTTCACATCAAAATTAACATCTTTTAATTATGAAGCTATTACCGTTATAGCAAAAAATCGGCTGTTCCATACAAAAAGTTGTCGATTATCGATTAATTTGTATGTAACAGCTGTTTTTTTTATTTCGGGGATACCCTATGGAAAACTTTGAATGAATGAAAGTATGATGATATCCTAGCTAGAGTCGTCTAGAGAAACACCTTGTATAGACTCTTCGAGTATGTCCGTCGTTTACAGAAACACTAGTCTTTATAGACTGTCAAACTCATACAAAATCCTACGATTTGTTGGCAGTAACGCGTGTGCTCTATAATAAACAGAAATGAAAACATAAATCTGATCTCAACGAGCCGCGTCGGTCGGTACGTTAGAGTTATGTAATGACGAAACCGGATTTTTACTGAGACCGTATTGATTTCAAGCCGAGTTTATGAGGTAAATGTCAAATCGCTAGTTTTTTGTCATAGTGCATTCATGATTGTAAAATTCTGCGTATTCAAGTACCGTACCGTGTTTGTAAAGAAGATTCTAGATAATTTTATGGGCTTGAAGCGAAATAACTTCCAAATTTTGATAAGAGCTGTACGAGAGAGTATTATTTTACCTTTATTGTCGAGAGTTTATAGGTAACTGACAGCTCAAAAAGAGCGCAATAGCTTTTAATTGGCTGTTCCCTGTTCCTACTCGTATGTTGTATCTCTTAGTATGTTTGTGATCGTTGGGTTTACAAATAATTGAAACTCGGAATCGGTATCAAGGGTGAAGGGAGAAGTAACACGAATACTTCACACCTGAGGGAGGTTCTTTCTACGTAAATGTTGACTACGCTGAATCAAACATTAACACTATGTCTGTAAAGTTAGTTAGATCCATCAATATGGAATTAATTTAAAACAGAAAAAAATGCCAAGTCGATGTTTAGATCCCATCTTCGTGCGCAGCTGACATAACGAATGTGCAATGATTCGCATCTAGGGAATGCAATCCCGGTCGATACCGGGATTGAACAAACTTATCGACCGGGATCCCGGGTATTACCGGGATCTCGGTCAGTTTGAGGTATTAAAAAAAAACATAAGAAAAACATTATTTAAAGCTTTTTGCTACGGTAAATTATGTAAGCGTAATTATAGAAGCGGCAGCAATGTAAATTTTATCTTATTCTCTAAACTAATTCTCAGTTTTTCTCAAAAGTATTGTATCAATTTCGTGTACACATTACTTTAAGTTCAATCTCGTAGGCGACTGTACGTAGCAGCAGCAGCAGCAGCAGCAGACAATAGTGGGATCACGAAGACAAAAGTTGCTATAACTTACGCGTCAGCAGTCGTAGTTTTACTGTAGTCTGCCGCTGTTGTGTGAAGTTAGCTAATGAATCGTACTTTTAGACTCAAAATTGTGCATAGAATAATTGATGCGTACACACAAAAATCTTTCACATTTAATAGGATCATTTAATGGTAAAACTCTAATTACACTCGAGTCCACTGGATTAGCTAGTTTTTAGTCCGGAATGCAAATAGATAGGCGTTCTAGTTCATAATTACCACAAGTTTTTTTAAGGTTCATTGGGACACAGTAGCTCAAAATATAAGTAGAGTCTAGTGGCGTTCATTTTTTCAGTACAATATTCATACTATGGTGTGTGTTTCACATACCAATTAAGCGCCAAATGTGCTAAATCTAAACTGAAATTGAAATAAACTTTCAAGCACCATTAGGTATATAAGCCGTCTAATACACTAGATCCCGCCCGAATTGGCTACATTATGCGTAATATCTTTAATTTTCGGTAATCCCGTCTATCGCCGGAATCCCGGTCAAATTTAGATCGGGATTCAATCTCGATAATAGCAGCCGGGATCCCGGTATTTCGGGATCCGGGTATCCCGGTATTGCATTCCCTATTCGCATCTTATGCTCAGACCCTATACAGTTTGATTTAGCCTATATTACGTATGTAACTCCTCTAAGAAATGTGGACATCTTGTGGCACAGTTAACGTTTTACATATAAATCGTTGCATGATCCTACGTGGAACGAAATACATACAAAAAGTTATTATACTACTGTCTCACTAAATAATGATCATATGTATTGCAAAAATCGCCAGTAGAAACGTAGGTCCCATTCATCTCATCTTACGTATTGCGCGTGTAAACAAACCAACGGCGCAGAATAACCTGTAGTTAGTACGAATAGTCCGATACCAAGTTACCAACACTTCACTATCGTTGGGCTTCAAGTATTGCAATACATGTTTCCATGCCTGACGTCACAGTTACGAAATAATCTCAGCACCATCCTAGCCTAGGGCTGCCAATCTTTGGCCTAAATGCATATTTTTAGTAAAATTTTTTTTAACCGTATTAATCGGTATTAGAATCATCTTTAGATGTACCTAAGTGTACGTCCTTTACAAGGAATAACAGTGACTTAGAAAATATATAAGTACGTATTATAATTTACTTATATATATTAATATATGTTTGCATATTCTATTTTTGCACGTGAAGCCAAAATAAAGAACAATGCAATAATTTTACTGTGCTATTGACAACCCTATTTACGCCATTGCCTGACGGACGTCTCGAAAGCATGCTCGGACGACCTGCTTTTCTCTCAAGTGAAAGTAAAATTAAAGAAAAAATAACTTAACTGTTGGTTGCGCGAAATTACTCTCTTGTTGTATTCATGTACAGGCCTACCGATAGGTACGAGTAGAATACTCTAGGATGGCTAGAAACTTAGGAATTTGTAGTCTGTCCAGAGGCGGATTTATATAAATTTGTCGCCAGTAGGCTATTTAAATTCGGGAACAAATATTTGGCGACTCTACCGATCTTTACAATTCAAGACTCAAGAGTATAACAAGCTGTTTCCGCGAATTCGATGAAGGTTTTTTGGATTTTGCGATATGCCTTAGCAACCCTTTATTCCCACCTTTGAACTGTATCTTTGCCAAAATCAAGTTTATCAGTTGCTTTGCTGCTGCGTCAAAGAAGATATAATAATACTACGTAGCTGCGTGAAGGAGTATCAAACCAACGGCACTTTCAGATTAACTACTATTCTGGTAAATAATAAATAAACTACAACAAAATAAAACACCACGTAACATAAGCTAAAACTAAACATTCTATCTTTGGACCTTCAAAGGTCTGTGGATGATCCAATTATTTTTTATGTATGTAGTAGTCTATACTAGTATAATGTTAGTCAGGATCCTATTTTTACATTTTTTGTCAGTAAATTGTATCTTTATTATTTGTAAGGGCGAGTCTAGCCACTGAGTCAAGTCGTGTATGTATTATTGTCCACTAATTCGCTGTCCCCCCGAGATTCGTTCGCTCTAGACTTCGGCCATCAACTTGGCATTTTTTGTTTTTTACACTGAGATTTCGGCCTACTCAGCCTATTGGTAAATCCGTTACTGAACCCCTTGCATGTGGCAAAGGGATTTAATCATTTTATCTACTATTTATGTCAGTTGAAAATTTTAATAGTTACATGACTTTTGAAATTATCAACTGAATTTAACTGACTTTAAATCTTTGTTTCCTCATAGAGGGCATAAATTGGTCGGAAGACATTTTTTCTATTTACATATTATGATACAGGTGCTGGCTGGCACAGAGGATTTGCGCGGCATTTAATGACTCGCTTTGTTTTTATCTCTTTACTAGATACAAAATTAAATCTTAAATACAATATACAATAAACTACTGCAAAACTGCAACCGTAGGTGAATTTGTAGCTGTGCTCTTCACTAGCTTAGAATTAACTAAGTCTTATTTTATTGAAATATGTTCCACTTTTAGTATTGACAGTTTTTTAGTTTTTTTATTGGAAAATTACAAACCACATACTCCAGGGTCTGTGCCTTTTGTTAACTATGAATCCAGACCGAAGTGAGGGATTCTTTAGTAGAATCCTGAACGTAGCGAGGGATTCAAAGTACGTCGCCCGAGAAAAAAATATATATTTTGCGCCCGAGTACACTCTAGTTTTAATCACCTCAATGAGAAAACAAAAGGCGCCTCATATTTTACTATAATATTATTATTTAATAAAACGTAGAGTAACAACTAAACTGAAATTAAATGGTATCTAATAATAAAACAAATGAAAACTTTTATTTACATTCTTTTCATTCATTTTCTTGGCGCTGAATACTAACATTACAAATAGTTCCAAATTCAAAAAGTGCGCGGCAAAGATAATTCCGGCGCACTTATAAAGTTCCTTATAGAAAACACCTCTTTTGGGCGCACTTAAAGGCGAACCTAGTAGTCCTTTTCGAATAGATGTGATGAAAACATATGTTATGATCAATGATGGTTAATCAACTAGAGAAAACAAGTGAAAAATGTAATTGTCTCTATCTCGCTCTGTTTCTTCTTCTTGTAAATAAATTTGGTCCCGTAAAGAAGTCGTCAAGTAAGCTTTTATTATCTAGTTTCTGAGACTAGTGAAATAATTTAATCAATGAAACTGATATTGACCATTTCTCGTTCTTTAAAAGAATTAGTCTATAATACACCACATATGTAGCTTAATGAGAGTTGGCTTACTCTGAACATCTTGGCGCGAACATGAACAATTTCCATCGATTATTACGCTGATGTATTTACATCATATTTACCTAAATATGTACCTACATATTTAGTTTAAATATGGTGTGAACAACAAGCGTTTTCTGTTATGTTTGATTCCATTCTAACAATTATCAGACCAGTTCTAATTTTTCCCACGACGTTATCTTCACCTTTTGATACATAATGCCCATTGCCCATGCCTTCAAAAATATAGAGATGCGTGTTGGGAATCCAACTCAAGACCTTCGGATTACAAATTCAGTGGCGCTCACAAAATTAGGTAAAAATAAATATCGACAAAGCAAAATATAATTATTTTTCCCAAAAAATGGCACCACTGACTTTCACCATGTACATTGTACAGGATTTGTACATAATTGTCGATTTATCAAAAACGGTTCACCCTATATCGATAAAATTTAAATGGGACCACAGCAACAGTAAAAGCCTACGAACTAAAAAAAAATTAAAGCGGTTCACAATTGGACAAAATATCGATAAACATATACACAAAAAAAAATACATTATGACTAACATAGGCTTCCTTCCTTTTTGGAAGTCGATAAAAATAGAAGGAAATCATTTTCAATTAGGTAGCTGTGTCTAGACGTCCTCTAATTAGATACATACTTTGTGTTAAATGCCTCATAAATGAAATACAATTCGTTGATCTTTTGATTCAGTAATTTACGAATAAATTATTCATCAATCGAATTGAAACTTATTTGTTTTACAAATCATTATTTTGTATATTTCTACGTTTAAGTTGTTATTTTGTTTGCTAAACTGGTTTTATTGTATTTTAAAGCAGTTTTGTCGACAAAGTTTTTGTAAATATTATTTGTTAAAATCATTGATAAGTGATACAGGCATATATGGTATACGGTTTATCTACATTAGTAGGTCTAATTATGTAGATAAACTATATTGATGAGGTCCATACTGTATATAGTTTTCCTAGAGGTCTTGAATAGAATTACAAAGTGAAAAATGCCCTTTAGCTACTGATCTACCTGCGTTTTAATATTGATGTGACGTACCTATATGTACGTAGATATATGGTTTGTTCCCAGTGTTACTACCAATCTTATTACCAGTAGTAAGAACGGTAAGTGATTTATGGTCAACCTTTTAACGCCTTAAAATAGCCCGATTACAGAGGCGCCATTGTAATTATAATAGCTAAATAGCATAGTTCTGTTTCTTTTTTACTTTAGGCATTCGATAGAGGGAACGCTTTTTACGTTGCTATAAAATTTACGTTGGCGCCTGTATAATCGGGCCTCATAGCTACGTAGCAGCTTAGTTAGCGTTAAGACGTAGGTAGAGCAATATCATTACAAATACAACGTGTTGCTTTGTAAAGTACATGTTTTCGGAGATACACATCATTATTATGATAACTTTCACTGTGGAACTAACCATAAAGTCGTAAAAAAATCTGCTGTTTGTTAAAAGACAATAAACTTTTATACTAATGGCACATCTGCTTTATAGGGTTAGCCTTATATAAAATTATTTTTTGCAAAAAATAGCATGACCGACTACACCCGTGTACAGAATTCGCGAATATTTCACACGGATCGATGTAACATTTTTCACAATATTGTTGATTAATCAAAAATGGCTCAGCTGATTTCGATAAAATTTAAATGGGACCAATTTCGAAGTATACTCTTTCCAATATAAAAATAATTATTGAAATCGGACTACTATGAAAAAAGATATGCGTGGTTGTTGATTGAATCAGGCGTTACTTTGCGGAAATTCATCTTCAAATCTATGTTTTGAATAAATATTTAGTGTTATTAGTCAACACGTCCTGAAGATGCCTCGTTGAGAGGCGAAACGCGTGTCGAACAGAGTGTAGTGCAGTGAGAATAAGGGTGTTATTTATTAGTGAAGTGTTTTCAATATTTTGTCATATAATTTTAAAAGATTTTTATAATATTTATTTGTTGTTAACGGATTATTAATATAGTATTTAAAAATATATATAATAGAGTGTACTGAAAATAAGTGATATTTATTATTATTTTGTCTATTTTGTAAAATTAAGTTTTTGAATGTATAATTATTGTAACATTAGTAATTGTTTGTAATATATGTCCTTAATGCACTTAATGCCCTTAAACTTATTTTCAACAACAAGATAGCGGAAATAACACTAAATATTTATTCAAAACATAGATTTGAATATGCGTGGTTATACATAAAAAAAAATATACGCGTCGAATTGTATACCTCCTCCGGTGGTTCGTCGATCTAAAAGTTGTTCAAAATAACGAATATGTCTGCCTCTGTAAAGTGTACTTTGTAAATCAATACAAAGCCTATGGGCATCATATAACTGAGCTACGCTTACATTTCTATCGACTCATACTCGTAGGAAAGTAATAAATTTTTCATAGCTCGATTCGCTATGGTCCTACGGTTCACTTATTTGGTATCACGTTTGTTTTATCAGACAATTGCCAATCGTAGGTGATTTTTAAGTTTTCATATTATTACACAATACTCTCTACATTATAATATTACTTAATTGTATTATTATACACGTAATAGGTAGCTAGATAAGTGATCGGATAAACTTGATTGAAATTATAGGTTTGGTCACGTTTCACATTATAAGAACTAGGTACTGTTTTGATTTCTTTATGAAACAATTGCACAAGTAAAAAGACTTCGTGATAAGATGTAAGTTTTTTGCTAAGCTTACACATCATGCGTATCCATACGTCTCTCAGAGTTTTGAACTGTAACATTTTCACAGCACTATGATACTAGGATTTAAGTAGAAATCTCCTGAGTTCTAATATTTAGCTGAAAACATTGCCTTTCCTACACAGGAATGCTTACATACTTTGCTGTGCGGTTGAAGGATTGCATGGTTGTTCCGCAGGCGGGCTTTTCAAAAGTATATAAAATACGTCGCAATTTTTTACAAATATTTTGTTGCTTCCCACAAATTTTAAGATCCGCTTGCACCTCAATCCGTTAATATTGATTTATAGGCTCTTGCTAAGACGGCGAATGATGAATGTTCCATTACGAGAATTGTTCTGCGATTATTCCTTACCATAACCGTATACATACCTTAGTACAGAACAGGTTTTGTTGGTTTGACGTCAAAAACTGCGACTTAAAGTAAATACTGCGACGAAAGGTAAATCCTTGTCCTTCTACCGAACCATATTCTACCCAAATAACTTGCGTGTTTGCTATTCTTGGCAAGTTTAAAGAATATTCTATATTAGACCTTGAATAAGTAATAAATTAGACATTGGAAGTGACCGCTGATTTTCCGGAATTCCGCATATTTAGTCAAAGATTCAGAGATGCAAAACTTATTCGCGCTGGTTATATATTTAAATGGATGTGTGCGGAAATAGATTAGTTATACATATTTAGATAGCCTTAAATGAATAGTTCTAATAGTGTTTGTTGTTTCAACAAACTGATTAGGTACTTATCGCCTATCTTTTTTTATTGGTACTTACTTCTTCTCCACACGATCAGGTTAAAACTTCAAGATCACGCTCTACATGACAACCGACCCTATTGGAAAATTACTCTGTCGGGGAAGTCTATGTCCAGTAGAGGTTTCGCATAATATGCATGCTGTTATAAAAAAAAAACAGATTTACCATTGCACCTTGTTTGTAGTTAGTCGTCCTGGTTTCGCTTGCCAGGCGTTGGTCTCATCATAGAATACAACCTAATCACCTCATCTGCCATCAGTTCTTTATTGTGCTATTTATAAGCTTCACATGTTTTTGGTCTTTAATGTTATACGCGGACGTCAAAATGGTTTTAATGTACTCGTAATATATAAGTACGAGTACATCATAGAATCGTGCGTCATGCATGGTTAGCGTCAGAGATTTAATTGAATTGGAATTTTGGTACATTTATGTATGCTAATGAGACCCCACAAAGTCGAATACCTGAAAATCGACGTATAATTTTCTACAATGAAAACAAACTAATTAGGTACTTTGATCTCTCTTAATTATGTAATAATGTACCTCGCGCCATATTCACTATTAATTGTCAGGATATGTTTGCGAATTTCTTATTATGAAACAAGCTCTTAACTCTTTTGGCCTCGCTTTGTCAATTGTGGAAACAGTGATACAAAAGTCAGAGTAATTGAATTGCAATTAATCCAATTGACTTGTTTATTTGATGAATCAATGTTATTGTCACTACTAGCTGCCCGTCCCGCCTTTGCCCAGGTGCAATTGTATTTTAGGTATTGAAACATTCTGAATTATAGTAAAAGACCACATTCACCAAGATAGTTTGGAAGAAATATAAGCGCATACACAAACAGACTTTGCCTTATAAAACGACTGCCTCGGTGGCTCAGTGGTTAGTGAACCTGACTTCTGGATCAAAGAGGCGTGGGTTCGATCCCCACCCAGGACAAATATTTATGTGATGAACATAGGTGCTTGCTCTGTGTCTGGTTTATTTAGATACTATCTATTTAAAGTATGTATTTAAAATATGTATATGTAGTATATCAGTCTCTGGCAGCCATATCACAAGCTTTGCTTAGTTTGGGGTCAGAAACCGTGTGTAAGACGTCCCCCAATATTTAATCCCCTAATTTTTTTTTGGTACTCACCGAAGCCTCATTAGTTTTCTTCTCTATATAGTATTCTCTACACTGCATTATTTTTGACGACTCTAGTAGCCTAGTTGGTGGAGTATCTGTCCCGCTGCTGCAGGCAGCGGCTGGAGATCCAAGGTCGATTCCCGGGCTGGGCAGAGTTCAGAATGGTAAAGGACATGTTCACAAAATGTATGGAGGCTGGTATAATAATAATCAAAAAATCTAACCACAACACTCGTTACATTTCGAGAAAGTTCATATTTTTCTGAGTCTATTACATCAGTTGAAAACAAAAAAGAGCCCTGCATTTTTTTAAAAATTAATTTTGATTTTATTAGGATAAATAAATATATTTGGCTCAATAGGTAGTTTATCTCTAGGAACTCTGATTAAGTAACCTCCAAATTGTTAATTAAAAGCATTTTTACCAATTAGACACACTCTTTAAGTGATTTTTTGTCACATTGTACCTACTAACTGGTCACACTGGTAGGTTATAATTTTCAATTTTAGCAAATTAAGAGGTAAATGTGGAAGAATCAGCTTTGAATGCAAGTAAAATAACGCTAGAAGCACTTTATTATTGTTAAACTAGAAAAAATAAAAAGCTGCATTATTTTTTTTCACATAATTTATTTTTCACTTTAAAAAAAAATGCAGGGATAAAAAAATCTAAATTAAATATTTTTCAGAAGCCCATAAAACAAGCTTTCAAATGATGTACATATCATCTTGGTTAGATTTTTCTCTGAATATTATACCACTTGTGGACATCACCTTTTGATGACACTGGTTAATAGGTGTTAGTTCTCATCTTGAGGATATCATGGAACTAATAGCTACTTGGACCTAGATCTGACATAGGAAATCCTGGCGGAGATCTACGAATATGAAATATTATTATGATTATTTCATTTTAAAAGTACAAAACAAAGTCGCTTCCCGTCGTCTTTTAGATCTTTTTTACTAAACATCGGATTTTATCCAGTTTTTTGGAATTTTCAGGGAGGATTTATATTACACCTACCCAAAGCGAAGCAAATACAGTTTGCTAGTTATACTTACCTAATATAAAACTACTATTACATCTATATATGTATTGCTTCAGATATGCATGGCTCTGTCTGCGCTCTACCACACGTTCTCCTGCCGATCGGAGCACGACTACTACGAGTTCCTGATGTACGATCTCTTCGGCATCGCGCTCTCCCTTCTTGCCATCTACACTTCGGGAGTTTATTACGCGTTCTGGTGCCACTATGTAAGTATTTTGATATGATACCTAATAATAATAATCAGGGAGATTTCCCCTAAGCATTGATATGTATACATATAAATTACGCGTCACGTTGTTTGTCCGCGATAGACTCCGAAACTCCAAATTTTGCACACTATGTGCAGTTTCATAGAACTTATGACGTCGTATTTTGTTTATTATACTATTAAAATCTGTCCGTACCGCGAAGCCGGGATGGGCAGCTATTAATATACATGTGTTGTCTAATGTATATGTTTCATCCCTTGCGGTTTAACTTGATATTAATATCTACTTTCACTACACTAAATTGCTAAGTTTTTGAGATATTGTAATCAACTTGGCATCAACCTTTCCAGTTGTGTGTCTGTCATTTTATAATCAAATTCTGCTAGTTAAATTGGATCCACTACCCGGTTTCAAAATTTTGAAAATACTAATATGTATATCGCGTGACAATATAATATTATGATGACATGGAGGTGATCTGATGATGGGTCTGGAGAGCGATCATAGAAACTGTAACGATACTATGCAACTCTATTGAGTTTCGGCTCTTTTTATTCCTCTTGACGAGTAGGTATTTTGTATTTAGATGGTATACAGAGTTTGATGATGGAGCTGGAAGGTGGCCATAACAACTCGGTAAACGATAATATCCTATCGAGTTTGGGCTCTAATGATTTAACTTTTTATTTATTTTTAAATCAATAACAAGCTTGCTACTATTTATTTTTAAATTAGAATCTTGTTAGTTTTGTATTCCGAATTACTTTTTAAGGTTCCGTACCTCAAAAGGAAAAAACGGAACCCTTATAGGATCACTTTGTTGTCCGTCTGTCCGTCTGTCCGTCTGTGTGTATGTCATGACTCTTTATCTCGGGAACGCGTAAAGATATCGAGTTGAAATTTAAACTATCACCTATAAATTCTTGCAATTGTGTAAAAGAAAAGCATCTCAGTTACTGTATAAAAAAGTTAGAGCCGTTTATGTCGTACAAAAACGCATATTTCAACGCTCACAAAAATCAAAACCTACAGGGTACTTCCCGTTGACATAGAACTATGAAATTTAGCGAGAAGCATTGTCTTAGAGTACACATATAGGAATAAATCTGAAAACTGTACATTTTTATTTAAATCACATAAAAATAGATCCTCAAAATTCACAAAATATGGGTTCAAAATTCAAAGTGAGTAAATCGTATCATGTAAGGTATCATATAAAATAACTTCATTAGTACATGCTAAAACAGGTTTTTAATTATTTTAACAATATGTTTATATACCCTCGATGTGCGAGCCTGACTCGCACTTGTCCGGTTTTTTAATGAAACACAGGTGCTATTCTCGTAAGATTTTATCGGCTGGCTCATTTCATCCAAACAAACAGTTGGTGACAAACTTCTTTGTCACCAACTTTTCTGCGCATTTATTTTATTAGGTTTTTCTTTCTATTATTAAGTCAGACAATTTTATATCACTTGAAAAAGTCGAAAGCTATTTTCATGTCGCTCGATTGTGTGCCCACTGCATAATTTCATCAACATATTTTTTTTTGTTACGGGGAGAAGATCTTTAACAGATACCCTGCCTTGGGGTGAAACCGGGCAATGCGGATTTTACTAGTAAGCAAAACCCCCGCGGTGGAGGCTCTTTGTTTATCAGAGCCTCTGATTCGAAGGGCACCGTGCGGAGGCACTTCACCGAACTGACGCACCAGTCATCAAAAGTATCTATGTAATAATTCTATACTTCTGCGACGTATCGTTTTTTAACTAGAAAAAACGTACTAAGGTAAAAATACCTAGCTACATTACCGTTAGGCTCCGCGGGCAGACCACTTGACCGTTATTTATCGCGTTCCATATTTTGTAAATCCGCACCGTTGGTGTCACGCCATTCACACAACGCGTGTGTTACGCGACCACGTAATATCTGCCCATAGGGTGTTATATAAAAGTTGGCAAATTTTGGCTAACCGAAGCAAATCCACCGGTCAGTGGTTCGTATTTTAAATTAAGATGATGGTGAAGTTTCAAGTTCTTTAAATAAATTCACAGATTTGCATTCAATCATTGTCAATAGGTACATTGTAAATATGAACGAGCATACTTTACGTAAATTTTTATTGTACTTATGTATATTTGTTTGAGGCCAAATGATTTAGTTCGACCTGGACTATATTCATTAGAATCTAAAAATGTACTAAATGTCATGTAAATGTTGTCTATTTCAACCCTGAGTACGTACGAGTACCTACTTAGGAGTTAGGTATAGGGTCGCCTAAATACATCGCATTCATTTTCGACCGGAGCTGCCTCAACAAAAATCTTTTAATTCTATTCGTCTCCAGAACAAAAGGTTTCTTTCATTTTCATATAGTATTATTATATTAGTATTTGGGCAAGTTCCATCAGGCTTTTTAAGGTTCCGTACCCAAAGGCTAAAGACTTCGCTGTGCGTCTGTCCGTCTGTCTGTGTATCTCATGAACCGTGATAGCTAGAACGTTGAAATTTTTACAGATGACGTATTTCTGTTGCCGCCATAACAACAAATAATACAAATAAAAAAAAATATTTAAGGGGGCTCCCATACAACAAACCTGAATCGTTAGCTGTTTTTAGCTTGCTTTAATAACGGTGACATGCAGATGATTGAAATATTCTCACTTGATGCTTGAAATATTCTATAGTTACTTAAATATTCACCTAAATAAATAATTAAATTAAAATATTTTTTTAAGGGGGCTTATTAAACTTGAGTTACCTTAACCTATTTAATGTTTATAGTTCAGATTATCTGATATAATCGTAAACTCCCAAAACCTGTTTAATTTTGCATGTCAATGTTCGAAAACGTTTGGCCTCGAATCTCCAAGGACTTTAGTCCGTCGCTTGCTAAGCGTAAAAAACATGTTTTTCACAAATTAATTAAAAGTAAGGATATGGAAAAATTTGCACAATTAAATTTAACGCTAATTATAAAATTATTGTAATTACAAAATCTACTGCGCAGTTTTCAATTATCCAAATATCATGTGATTCGTAGCTTAAATGTATTCAAAACTAAAACTTAGATATTCGCGATTATTCTAGGCGTTGTAAAGAAATCTATATAGTGCTGAAAAGATTTATAATTAATTCATTTATCTTCCATACAAGTACCCATGACACGGTCACTAGTATTGGGTACAAACAACAGTACAATGTTACGTATGGTCCCATCGTGACCAAAACCAAAAGAGAGGAGATTTAATTTCAATATATTTCTAAGTTTACTTTAGTTTAATCTTTTAGTTTATACAGGGTTATTCCTAATCAATTAGCATCCTTTTAGGGGCTTATTCTGTACATCAAAACTAACAACTTTTATTCTTCGGAGTTTGTCAAAAAACAAAAAACAACAGCTGTTCCATACATTTTGTCGCGGGTGAATGATTTTTTGATAAGTCGTGGTGGTCTAATGGTTGTAACACCCGACCTGCAATCGTGAGGTCATGGGTTCAAATCCCGATCCCGTACCAATTAGTTTCTTTGGAACTTATGTACGGAATTTCACACCATTGGCTTTTCGGTGAAGGAAAACATCGTGAGGCAACCTGCATTCGTCCGTAGAAGAAATTCGATGGCGTATGTGAATCCACCAACCCGCACTGGGCCAGCGTGGTGGATATGGCCCAATCACCCTTCGTGGGTAGGTCTACGTGTTAATTTTTGTTCATTGATTGTTTTCTGTGGCATGTTAATTGAAATAAATAAATAAATAAATAAATCCCTTACTCAATGAATCCTAGTGCAGAGCTACCAGTATCAAGCGTTATTTATTTCGTTCAGTACAGAGGGTTTTCAGTTAGTACTTACGCAGATAGCTAGTAACTTTAACGAGACTTTGTAAGTCTCATCTGTTGGAGAGAAAAGAGAAAGGTGTTGCATTTTGAACGACAGGTTTTAACGATGTGTACGGGTAAAACGAAAATAATAATGCAGTATGGCCAGATAGCGGGCATTAACTGGCTTTCACCCGCCATCGGCTACGTTGCAAGACCTAACATGTAAATGAAATGTCATCACTTCACGATGTAGTGTTCCTTCAAATATTAAAACATAATCAATAGCTGTACCTAACGGTTTTATCTATAATCATTTTTTGCAAAAAATGGTATGACCGACTTCAACCGTGTACAGGATTCGCGAATATTTCGCATGGATCGATTAGCATTTTTCACATTATTGTTGATTTATCAAAAATAGCTGAGCCGATTTCCTATGGGATTTATTTCCTATCTAATCATCTAAGCATAAAATTTAAATGGGACCAACTTCAAAGTATACTCTTTCTAATAAAAAAAATAATGATCGAAATGGGACTACTATGTAAAAAGTTATACATAAAAAAAATAGGTACGCGTCGAATTGAGTGCCTACGAAAATTCAAATTTTCTCTAGTTTATTGCCATTTAAACCAGTCTAGTCTTTGTTGTTAAATCAATATTCCCAAAAAATCAAAATGCTAATCTCTATATTCATAAGTCGTCAGAATAGTTCCACTTAAATGCAGCTACTCGATTATATTTGTGTTGGGTTTAATTTATAGAGCCAGTGTGGTTTTACAAATTAAATTCTTAAAATAGTAACCATTTCATTGAAATACCAAGAACGGTCTGAACACGTCACGTTCGCTTGAGTTTGTATGTGAGATATTTGGGGGTCTAAAAGTCTGTTATTTCATTAGCATACTCCTAATTCCGTGGTTTTCGTATGGAATGGTTCAATGTCTTGTTTTATCGCGCTAATGTAAGTTCACGTAATTTGGCTCTTTCCGCAGAAAATCGAAAAGCTTTTTGCTATTGTGATTGTGATTAGATTGGTATTTGTCTACGTAATGATGGCTATCTTCTTCAAGTGGAATTCTATTGACGTGAATGGGTTCAAAGCCCGTTTAGAAGTCGTCTTTTGTTAGCTGAACGCTTCCTTAAAAGTTGAATGACTTCTAGCCTTATTAGAGGCTTTCATGCTAAAATGAACATTGTGGTAATAATATAGTCACGTTTAAACATAGTAATGTAGTTTTTTGGCACGATGTTCTCGTTGTTTATTATATCTTGTAAACATTTTTTTATTATTTGCCATTGTTTGTTGACGGGCGGCATACCTAAACCTTACCGAAAATTTAGAAATCAGTATATCTACTCTTTCTGTTCCTCTTTTCTACCACTTGTCCTTCATAAAACGTTGCTCATATTCTTCAGAGAGATTCACAGAGATCCTGTTAAAAGTATATCAATTAAACTATGCGTCCCCGTTTAAAACTATGTCAGAAGTCTTCAGGCAGCATAAATACTCTGGCACCAAGATTGCATACCACCCGCAGCATACTCGAACTTACTGGAGATGTAGCTTTAGATTTTTACAGTACTAAGTACGTGCACGGGATCGTCATTTTTTAACTAAAGAAGTCAATCCGTATGCTTAGTAATATACGCACGTAGATTCCGATGCGTAATTTTACTATACAACCCTGCTATACCCGTCAATACAATTGCTATTTCGAAATCTACTACCTCTTCCACCTTTAGTCTAACACTTGCTTCAGGCATGTTAATCGCTCGATGATCCTTGGCACGACCCTGAGAACTGCGGGAATGTGGCAACATGTTTGCGGTTAAGACTTAAGTGGCCCTTTGTGGCAGTAGCTTTATTATGCAGTTTGTTGTGTTATTTGCAGAAATTAAAAAGACCAAGGCACCTTATTACGAGGAAGATCGTTCGGTTATGGATCGTTTGATCCTTGAACTGAAAGGAAGGAATCACTTTGATCAAGTTTATCTTTGATTTACATAATCAAGCGGGGTCTCTAGCATAGACATACATATGTGGTCTCTAGATCTAGTGGGTGTTTGAATTCGAGGTTCTATGGGGTTAATAATTATGCAACTGTAACTTGCGTACCAAATGTATCGAAATCCTAAATTCAAATTTTCATACCTTTATTATAACGTTACGGAACTTTTTAATTTTTGCCTTCACTGCGTGTTTAGACAGCGTTGCCACGGTGGTGATTCGCGTCATAATAAGAGCAAAAAGAAAGCTAAAGTGGTCTCTAGGCAGCAATAAAAAATAATGCCAAGTCGATGTCTCTAGGGGACCAATTTCTTGTACTTTTTATGGAGATTCCATTGCCTTTTATTATTATATACTACAGGACAAATCGCGCACTAAAATTAAGGTGAAGGTGGCAAAGTGCGCCTAGCCGATAAGTGCGCCTACCATAAATATCTTGAAAACTACCGATTGGATACTAGTAGGGACACTTTACATCGATGATACAAACTAAAACATAGTTCTTGGTGATAGTCACAGATGGCTCTAGTCATGTGAGTTTGAGACACGCGCCATTTTATTTTCACTGTCATTGCAAGTGGTAAGGAGAGATGACAGTGGAGTAATCGTCGTCATAAATCTCAAGAAATTGAGTTTTTATCGACATACGAGTGAAGTAAGTGCACAATTTAAATATTGTGCTTTGAGATTTTGACTTTATATCACGAATATCTAGTAAAATTTATGTATTTTTTGCAAATTTAATATTCTGATCTCAAATTTTTATAGTTGGGGAAGTGCGCCATACTGACTTTTTATATGGCGCACTTCGCCGCAATCCAGAGGTTTGTAACCTTTTTAAACGTGTCTTTTTATTAGCTTTTATTTAACTTGCAATGTATGTTTGCTTGTTTGTATAGTCGGGTTATTATTATATTATTATTAATTCTTGATCCAATAAGAAGTGTGTGCTATTGTTGGCATTACTTCGAATCCTAATGTCTTATGTATATATGTTTATTTATCGTGTTTTATGAGGCTACCCTACATACATGCACACAACACACAATCACATTCAGTAAAAGTCACAATAATTAATTATTATTTACCTGTTCATGATTTTTGTTTAAAATGGGGATCTATGTAAAAAAAAATTAAGGTCCTTAATGGTCCAGAGAGGCTTTGAATGAAGCAGTCGAAGCTGTTCGATTAGGTAGGATGTCTGGGTATGCAGCCGCATCAACTTTTGCTATCCCAAGAAAGACTATTATGGACCACGTCACAGGTCGAAGGGGCCAAAAGTCATCAAGTCTAGGCAGACCACCAGTATTTAAATATGAGACAGAACTTTTTGCATGTAATGGACCGTAAACCGCAGGCTGTATACCCATACGTCTTAGGGGTGATGGAAATCAACTCGGACTACATCATCCTCCGGAAAGTCATATACAACAGTTTTGATGGCGATCAACGCTGCTGGGGAGAAAGGAGCTCATTTATGATTTTAAAGGGAAGCACGTATGGAGTAATTGGACCTCTGATTTAGCGTACCCTGGAACGTTGTATACAGCCACATCTAATGTCTGGATATAATCGCAAGCCTTTTTGGAATATTTTTTATTTATTCTGATGATTGGCGATACGATTCAGCCAACACTTCTCATCTCTGATGGTCACAGTACACATGTATAAATGGCTGTAATCGAAAAAGCCTTATAACAACCATTAAGTAGTTACATTCCATGGTATTTATTCGTAAATAAAAGAAAAAATATACTTGATACTCGATTATCAATATTTAGAAAAAAGGTTTACAGCCACTGATTTAAGATTGTATGGCGCACTTATCCGAAATTTGGTTTGACATACATAGATTCTTCTAGAATGTGGCTATGAAGAAAAATTAAATGTTATGCGTTTCGTTGCTTGTTTTCTTCTAATAATATGAGGCTGTTTTTATCCCTACGCTTCATTATTGCGTTTTACTAATACCAGGCGCACTTACCCGATTTGGCGACAAAGTGCGCCTGGTATCATGTTTTCTTATTTTGTGCTAAAAATCATTATTTTATGGTTCAGATTGCAATGACACGACATTAGTTGTAGTCGCAAAACATCATAGATCCATAAGATACCACGACAAGTGTCATTCGTAAACTAAAACACAAGTTATATTGCACCAAAGTCAACTATGCAAAAAATATGGCGCACTTTGCCCCGCTCACCTTACGAGATAAATAAATACCGAAGTTTCGGCCGAGTTGCACCGACCGTGGTCACTGGTAGACAGTCTACCCGTGACCACGGTCGATGCAAATGTGTTCAAATCGCGGAAAGTTTAAAAACAACGATTCCATTGCCGTTAATCAGTCAGCAGATTATATTTTATCGAGATAAATTTTAGCGTCATTAATTTCAGATTTATATCGCTAAACCGACTACACAGTTAGATATATGTAGTTTTTCTTTTGAATCATTGAAGACCATTAAACTAGATTTGAAAATCCGAACTAGTCTCAGGTCACATCAAGTCAAGGGCACAAAGTAAGTACCTATAAGCCCATAACCACACCCTTTTCAAGAATCGCAGATCGTCACATTTCACAATGGTGTTTAGAAACACGTAGCGGTCAAGAACATGGCCAGCTTACAAACATTTGGTACACTTGGCACTATTGTAATGTGGCTACGAGTATTCTGATCGATAAGGTATGCGCATCGCATCCTCGGTTTTGTAACAACTGCAATGACAATGACCTCGAAGCACTTACACTTTTAATCGCATTACATGTTCTAATTTAACTGTTTATTAGTATAATTGTTAGTACATTTATAACTGGGGGGTGATTTATCAAGGATTCTGAAATTGTGTTATATAATTTTATTATCTATTGCAACGAGTTTTTATACCTATCCGTTTTCAGACTTCTAGCATTAAAGTTTCGAAATTCGAATACAAATTTTCTTTCCCCAATTTTAGGGGATGGGGGGTGATTTATTATTTATTAAAAACTCTGAAATACATATTTTATTATTTATAACAAAGAGTCTTTATACTTATTTTTGGTCTTTTAGAATGAATATGTTAGGATTTTGATCTATAAGTCAGTGAGTGAGTCCCCCGATTTTTAAACGTTAATATATCATTAACTATTCAAGCAAAATTAGTGAAAAATTGTATTCTAGGCTAGCTAAAGAACTTTAATAAATAGGCGATTACATACCTATACTTATTTAAGTTAAATGGTTTTCGAGTTATGAAGGAGTCAAGAGTGGCTCGAAATGGTTCGTGTAATATTACATACGTCGCGTCGCCAGTTCCTTTTTCTTTGTCTTGGCTGGACACGCTGCCGTGTGTCTAGATAAGCCGTCAAGACCTAATCGGCGAATGAGAAGTTAGCCGCAGATGACACTCCGCCGTGATTCGCTAATTATTGCGCATGTGTACACGGGCGTAGGGAGCGCACGGGAGGCATGAGGTTGGCAGACGGGTGTGCCCCGGCGTCTCGTCTCTCTGGTTCCAGCGCATACCTATATTTCGGCTTTTGCGCAGCGTTCTGCGCATAACTTCCCATCCGCCGATTTGTGTGGCGCTTAGTATAACAATGTGTCTATATTTTATTTGCCATGTTGTTATTTCACACTTGCATAAACATCGGGACTTTGAATATATTTACTCGTACATAGGTAGCTTATGTAGCTTACAAGTGAATATGCCTATTTTGATGTGCTTTTGACCTTCGATTAGGACCTTGCTTTTGACAAATGCCAATTCATTGAATTTATTTAACTAAGTATACATTTATTTATTTCCAGGAACTAAGGCTGTTCTACATGACTTCAGTGACTCTGATCTTCGTGGCGGCGATGGTCCTCCAGATCCCCCGGCTGGGCGTGCCTTACCCGGTGAAGATGTGTGTTTTCATCGGCTGGGCGGCGTACGGAGTGCTGCCCACGCTTCACTGGACCTACGCAATGGGCGGCTTTGACAACCCTATGGTGCAGGTTTGTATCTGAAATAAATATTAAATAACGTTTGACACTTCTAGCGCTCGACTTAATCCCCTGAGTGGTGCTCGGGGGACCAGAGAAACTACACTAAGATAAATTATTTTTGTCTTAGAACATAACGACTAAGTATAGGCCCCAGACCCAGGTACGCTATTTAAATTATTTAATTATCTTTTTTTTACGGCCTTTTACGCCAAACTAAGCAAAGCTTGTGATATGGCTGCCAGAGACTGATATAGTACATATACTTATTTTTAAATACATATTTATATAGATAGTAACTAAATAACACCCAGACACAGAGCAAACACTTATGTTCATCACATAAATATTTGCCCTGGGTGGGGATCGAACCCACGCCTCTTTGATCCAGAAGTTAGGGTCACTAACCACTGAGCCACCGAGGCAGTCATCTGTAAATAATGTACCCATCATTATGACCAACTTTTACTATAGAACCAACCCCGACCCGCGAAAAAAAGATCGGCTGTTCAATGATACAAAAAGTTCATTGATTCACCATAAATATACTAGAAGTTAACTCCCGGTCCCGTACCAGTGGGTTCTTTGGAAATTACGTACGGATGTCTATGCCACTGTCTTTTCGGCGAAGGAAAGCATCGCGAAGAAGGAAAGAGCACATATTTCAACTATTTTTACCAACAACGCCAATGCACCTTGATATGCAATGAATAACATCCGATGGTAACATTCTATGTACAATCTCTTGCACCAGGTGTCGTCAACATTTTCAGCACAACACCCACAAACGATATAAAACATGATCGTGATATAAATAGCCCAGCCAATGGTCCGGTCAATTTAATATCACTTGAGACCGTTTGCACTAACTGTAGACATCCTGCATACCTTGCCGTTAATAATACGTTCAGATGTCGCACCGATTATAATCTAACACAGATTCATGGAAAATGGTTTCCGTCAGTGTAAATAACTATGATTAGCAGTGGTGGCCTAGTGGGAAAACGATTATTTTGGAGTAATAGGATCGTGGGTTCAAATCTCGGCATTGAGTTCTTTGTAATTTAAGTACACACTACGAGCATATTGGTGAAGGAAAACTTGAAGAAAGTTGACTTGACCTACTTACCCATACATATACGTTCGGAGAACAAATTCGATAGGGTATGTGTAACAGATAATGCCCAAACGCCCGGACTTAGTTTATACCGTTTGTTGCCTGTGGTCCTACCAGATGTACTACTAGTAGGACCAGGGGCAAGATTTTTTTCCTGTTGTCCTACCAATCACTCTAGCAGGACTTCGGGAAAAATGCCGTGCCCGTGGTCCTGCTAATAATTGCAGTGACATATTTTCAGGGTTTTGGGCCCATTTTTTTTTTATCCACCAACCCGCACTGGGCCAGCGTGGTGGATATGGTCCAATCACCCTTCGTGGGTAGGCCTACGTCCTGCAGTAGACTATTAAAAGGCTGGTACAGTACAGTACTCTAAAAACTAAGTATCTAATATTTTTTTGCTAGGTTGTAGGTATATAGATATAATTATATTTATATGTATTGTAGACTATATATTTTTTCATATAGTATTTTGTGTTTTTGTCTGGAATTCCTTGTTTCTTCTAACTTAGCACTTGATGATAAATGATAATCATGAACACGTTTTATACATACATAAGTAAAACGATCACATAACATCTTTGGCATAAACAGAAAGATATGTAGGTAATTAAATACCTATTACCTAATGGACGTCAATATCAACACTAATAATGTAATCTTCGATAAGATATTCGAGTTATTAATTTTATTGCAACGTAAAAAGCAACAGATCAGCATTCAAATGAATTGACTACGAGTAGGTATTTTAAATAATGACGTATTTGGTTTATTGATCTTCTGCGGTCTATATTTCTTCCGTTCTGATCAGTTTTGATTTGAATTATAGGCCGATCGGCTTCTGTGAAGTTAGCTAATGGTTGCGCACATTTCCATTCCTCGCCGCTGATGACTCATGAATTTGCTACTGCGCAACGAGCCGCCTCGTGTTCACAGACGCCGTTAAGTTTACAAGTTTCAAAGGACATGTCCACAAAATGTATGGAGGCTGGTATAATAATAATAAAAAATTCTAACCACAACACTTGTTACATTTCGAGAAAGTTCATATTTTTCTGAGTCTATTACAACAATTAAAAACAAAAAAGAGCCCTCCGATTTTTTTAAAATAAATTTTGAATTTATTAGGATAAATAAATATATTTGACTCAATAGGTAGTTTATCCCTATCAACCCTGATTAAGTAACCTCCAAATTGTTAAATAAAAGCATTTTTACCAATTAGACACACTTTTTAAGTGTTTTTTTGTCACGTTGTACCTACTAACTGGTCACACTGGTAGGTTATAACTTTTACTTTTAGCAAATTAAGAGATGAACGTGAAAGAATCAGCTACGAATGCAAGTAAAATAACGATAGAAGCACTTTATTATTGCTAAACTAGAAAATAATAAGCTGTGTTGTTATTTTTCATAAAATTCATTTTTTGCATTTAAAAAAAAAGGAGGGGTGAAAAAATGTAAACTAAATATTTTTAGGGAGCCCATAAAACAAGCTTTCAAATGATGCATATATCATCTTGGTTCGATTTTTCTTTGAATAATACACCACTTGTGGACGTCACCTTTACATTATATCTTCTCAGTCATAGGACGTCCTCTGTAATAAATACCCAAGAAGACCAGATAGACACAGTTTGCATCCAACGCGACCCTGTAACAAATATTATATGTATCATGAGTTACGAAATAGATATATTATGTGTAATACTACAAATGTTTAGCATATTAGGCGGAAATGGTTGAATGGCCGCCAAAACTCGCGATTAAATAATTCCTAATAAGAAACAAGCCTTGAAATCGTGAGGTCGTGGGGCCAAATCCCGGTCCAGCACCAATAAGATATAATTTACACTTCGGGAATTCAAAAAAATCAGTACAGACTTTCACATAATTTAAAAAGATCCCTGATAAAGCGCGGAAATTATCAGGCAAATTTTTTGTAAGAGCTCCCAAGAGACCGGCCCAGCCGAGTTTGGGGTACGCTGTTAATTCCTACAGAACATTGTACATTTGTACCTAAAATGTACAATGTTATTTTTAATGAACACCTAGATATGAATATGTGATTTAGATGGTAAATATATATTTTTTTCTTTCTTTCACACCACTGACTTGGAAAAAACCTATATTTACGTCCGTAGAAGAAACTCGATGGCTTCAGTGAACCGCCACTAAGCCACCACTCCGCGCTGGAGCAGTGTGATGGATATAGCCTAATCTCCCTTCACGGGTAGGCTTAAGTTCAACAGTGGACTATTAATAGGCTGATACAGTACATTTAGATATATTTCATTAAACAATACTTTGTTCTACACTACAATCAGAAATAAAAGAAAGAGATAGTGCGCACTAAACAGCTCTCAAATAAGTTGCTCGGTTGAAGACGTCTGACGAATGGGTCATGGGCTCTATAATGGCATCATTAGAACGGCTGAACGTATGCGTAAATGGTCACGAGACCGAGTAAGAGAAGGAGCGAGCATTGAAAATCTATGCTTGTGCGAATGGTAGAGCATACGAGTCATTGACTGCCTCGGTGGCTCAGTGGTTAGTGACCCTCATTTCTGGGTCAAAGAGGCGTGGGTTCGATCCCCACCCAGGGCAAATATTTATGTGATGAACATAAGTGTTTGCTCTGTGTCTGGCTGTTATTTAGTTACTATCTACATAAGTATGTATTTAAAAATAAGTATATCTACTATATCAGTCTCTGGCAGCCATATCATAAGCTTTGCTTAGTTTGGAGTCAGAGGCCGTGTGTAAGATGTTTTTTTTTTTTATAAATATTTTTGGGACATTTTACACACGGCCTCTGACCCCAAACTAAGCAAAGATTGTGATATGGCTGCCAGAGACTGATATACTACATATACTTATTTTTAAATACATACTTATATAGATAGTAACTAAATAACACCCAGACACAGAGCAAACACTTATGTTCATCACATAAATAATTGCCCTGGGTGGGCATCGAACCCACGCCTCTTTGTCACTAACCACTGAGCCACCGAGGCAGTCATTGATCAGTTTATTGATAATTTGGGTGCAGTCCTTCCTACAGATGCTGAAAACAATGTTACTAAATATTTGTTTTTTTTTTCAGATGTTCTTCCCTAGAGTCATAGGGATGTACATCATCAGCGGGACTGCCTTCATAATCTACGCCTTCAAGGTATGAATTAATGAAATTACGTTATTTATTATAATATCTTAGTCTTGGTTTATTGTAATATTTTAGTCTGGATTTTTTGATAAGCAGAACATTATCATCAGCGGCTTAAGTCACAAGGTTTAGTACGAAGGCTGATGAATAAATTGACTATTGAATTTGGTAAATATGTTCGACTTGCGTTTTGTAGAAGATAGATAGAAAGAAAGAAGAAAGAAATCGTACCTATGAGGAACAAGTGTGAGACAAAAATACGAAAGATTTTTGACTTACTTCAGTTGTGATTGTCGGTATTGTAGTGATCGAGTACAGGCGATTGCTTGCAAACAGTCTTCAATTCAATGATGAATGAACTACTATAAACTACTAGACACTAGCACACCTAAACTACCAAGTATTACTATAGTTTTTACTTATAAACTTCGCTACTAACTTACAGACTTGCTAGCGTAGCGCTCATAGCGTAGTTAGATTAGGTGTTTGTCAACGATCATCGAAGTTAAGCGACGTTCGGCACGGTCAGTCTTCGGATGGGTGGTCGCAGGTGGTATTTAAACAGGGTGATATTTAACGCAAAATTAACCGTACGCTATCGTGGCTCGGACAAGAGATGAACAAAATACTTTAAAAAAATATTTAAATACAAAATGCAAAATACTTTTCTAATTTACAATTTCAAATGCAAAATACAAAATACTCTTATTGTATTTAAATACTAAATAAGCATTTTCAAAATACTTTATTCAAATATAATACTTTCAAAAGTAATTACTAGTTTTCTTAATATATTCAAGATTTTAATATGATAAGTTCGTCAAAAAGAGCATATGACATGCTGCGTCTGTGTGGTCGCATTATCATACCACCAATTAGTCCACCATATGAAAATAATCATTCCACTGAGTATTTAAATACAAAATATGAAATACCTATTTGGTATTTTCTATTTGTATTTTAAATACAAGTATTCCAAATAAGTCAACTCTACTCGGACGACACCACAAATTGTAAGTGCTGTATGCTGAGTGTGAGTTTTGTCGTAAACATGACGTGCTCTTCGGCGACCGCGTAATTATGTAATTTGTGTGAAGAAATGTACATCGCCACTAGCGGCGCGTTTTTGAAACACAACAAGTTCATACAAATTACATGCTTACGCGCTCGCCGAAGAGCGAGTCATGTATACGACAAATCTCACACTCAGCATACTGATTGTTTTAATTAACTGTTTAGTCATGTCAGAGTCATGATGAGTTTTGGCGGGAACGCGGAAAAATAATGTCGCCCCATTGTATTATTTTGTTAAACTTGTGTTTTTATCAGTGATAATTAGTGAAAAATGGTGGTATTTCGTTGATTATGAGCTGATTTACGTGCATGAGTGTAGGCAAGTGATATAATGTTACGTAACATTTTGTTACCAAAACTCCATAGACGCCTCTAGTAAAGTCTCCACTGCTTTACTGAGGTATGACTTGGACTATGATTGGACTTGACCGCGACTTTATTGGACTATGACTACGACAGTGAATATTATGATAAAATATTATCAAAAATTATTAAAACTTATTACTTGACACTGGCAAATGCACAATAATGCGACGCCAAAACTAAGAAGAAGAAAAAGAGTCATGATGCAGCTATCAGGCGGCTAAAAAAGGCGGCTAGATGTCCGGCCTATACGAACTTACAGACTTACGGAGCTAAAATCTTTACAATCTTTATTTATTCTAATTTTTATAATGATATTTCCAGGTACCAGAGCGCTGGTTCCCTGGTAAGGTGGACTACATCGGCCACTCGCACCAATGGTGGCACGTGCTAGTGCTGGGCGCGCTCTACTACTGGCACAACTCCGGTATGATGTACGTCCAGTATAGGATGAACCACGGTTGTGCCAACACTATGAGGATCTTCTAGCGACGTAGGAAGAAATTTCATCTGTACCGAAAATGTGTACGCAACAAAAATGAAGTGAGAATTACGTAAAGGTGCGTATCGACCTGCGAGCGTGCGTGAAGTGAATCACTCTGCCCAACTGTTATAATTACAGTAATTCAGAGTACTGCGATTTAAGCGATTATTAAATGGTCCACCTTAAAAAAATATGATTTCGGGAGGGTGGATAGTGGTTCTTACAATTGTACGAATTTATTTTTTCGGTTGAATCAATTATAGAGCACAACGCGCCTTTGCACGTAGATACGCGGTTTTAGATCCATTCCGAATACTGGGTGTATTTTTAGATGACTAATATATTTTGGATTATCATGAATATTTAACTATGACACAGGCCTTGCAACCGCGAAAATAATACTAGCTCTTCTACACGAAGAATTTTTTTTAGTACAGTTAATGTTGTTTTTTGCGTTTTCTGGGTTAGTATGGGACCCAATACTAAAAGTTGTACATAGTGATACAACCTGTTTAAGCAAAGCATTTAAAATTGAGTTTTACGGTATGCGTATTTCGAATGACGAACATCGAATGTTACGCGTTGTGGTAGCTAATATTAGTTTAAACTACTATTTTAATTAAGACAATACCACTGAGGTCGATTCCGTGTTATTTCATTAAACCACATTTACTCCGATTGCCTTCTTTTACTATCAAAAAAGAAAAGGTAGCACGCACTTAACTGATATAAAATAAATCGGATCTTTAGTTTCCTGTTTAAGCATACAATTCTAATGAAAATATATAATACATAATGTTAGTGTGCAATAATTAAAATATTAAAGCTTTGACGACACTAAGTAAGTAAGTAAGTTCGTATAGGCCGGGTGGCTAGCCCTGGTGTCAGGGCTAGCCACCCGAGTTAGACATCAGAGTTTTTAGGCCGCCTGAAGGCCTCTGACATGGCTAAACGGTTGAAACAACCGGGACCTACAATTTAACGTGTCATCCGAGCCACGGTAGCGCTCAGTTGGAAAATGCCACCCGCGGTCACCCATCCAAATACTGACCGTGCGGAACGTTGCTTAATTTCGGTGATCGCTGACAAACACCTCGTCAAACTACGCTACGAGCGCTACGACGACACTGGAATGGGTGCTAAATAAAAGCCAGTGTAAAAGAAAGTAAAAGTGTCGCTAGTGTTCAGTTTTCTTAGCGGCTCAAATTGGTGCCGCACCAAGAACTCTTTCTATTTCACTTTTGTGTCTATAGAGGACAGCACTTAGTTTATTATTGAATTGACATTGGAATTAGTATATAAGTTGACTAAGGCTGCTAAATGACATTAATATTGGAGGACTTACTCTCTTATTTCATACTTAAGGCAAAGCGATTTCCATACAAATTTCACTTGAACTTATTTCGTAACCTGATATGATTTTCAACTTAACATTACTTAAGATAGGCCTAATCTAGGCTTTTACATTCGCAATTTCAATAATATAATCATTTTATAGCCGAGAAATACATTATTTCAATCCAAAAATTTTGGCTTATTTTACATTTGTAGTAGTGCAAGTTTTACTAGCACGTCATAATAGCTGACGTAGATTTTGAATTCTAAGAACGACGTTGTCAGACTGTGCAATGCAAGAATAGAGCGGCGCTATATCGCTGTGTTGGCGCGACGCGACGTTGCCGCTTCGCGTAAAAACATTTTTAGCATATAATCAAAAGTACAAAAACCAAGTTGTTTTCTTTATAAGTTATTATTTAGTTTTACCTGTCCTGATGTCCGCTTACCGACTGAGCTGAAATTTTGCATACATGTGTAAATCGCGTGACAATGCCAAATTATGATAATATAGTGCTGATCTGATGATGATGGAGCTGGATAGAGGTCAAAGGAACTTCGCAATGAAATTACACAACCTCATCGCATCGTAGAGTTTGACCTTTTTTGAATCGTGTTGACGAGTAGTTTGTTCGGTAACCAGGGTCAGATGATGGAGCAGGCAGAGTCATATGAACTCGGTATTGACATGACATAACCCCACAGAATTTCAGCTCGTTTGATCAGTGTTGGCGAACAATTTATTTTTAGATGGTTATCAGGCTATGATCTGATGATGAAACTGGAAGATAGTCATAGGAACTCAGAAAAGAAATGACGCAGCCCCATCGAGTCTCGGCGCGTTTGTTTTTTCTTGACAAGCACTTTGGTGCTAGATGGTAACCGGGGTCTGATGATGGAGCTGGAAGAGGGATTTAGAAACTCCGAAATAAAACGAAATAGCTCCATCGAGTATGGACTTGTCTGATTTTTCATGACGAGTAGGTACTTTGGCACTAGGTTGTAACCAGGGTCTGATGATGGAGCTGGACGGTAGCCATAGGAACTCAGTGATTAAATGACATAACCCTATCGAGTATGGGCTCGCTTGATTGGTTTTGACGAGCACTTTGGTGCTAGATGGTAACCAGGGTCTGATGATGGAGCTGGAAGGTGTATTTAGGAACTCAGTAATGAAACTACATATCTCTATCGAATATGGACTCATCTGATTTATCATGACGAGTACTTAGGTACTAGACGGTAACCAGGGTCTGATGATGAAGCTGGAAGGTGACCATAGGAACTCGGTAATTAAACGACGTAACTCCATCCAGTCAGGTCGTTCCCGTAAGTTCTACTATTAGTTCTACTAGTAGAACTAGCGGCATTACAGGTGTCACAGTAACAGCTGTCAAAGTGACAGTTGTCAAAATTCAAAATGATTTATCTCGGTTATTATCGATTGTAGATTTTTACTGTCTTCACGAAAGTGATAAAGCTCGACGAGATCTACATTTCGGATGACAGCTGTCAAACTTCAAAGTGATTTATCTCGGTTATTATCGATTGTAGAACACTGCTGTCTTCACAAAAGTGATAGAGCTCGACAAGATCTACATTTCGGATGACAGCTGTCAAACTTCAAAGTGATTTATCTCGATTATTATTGATTGTAGAACACTGCTGTCTTCACAAAAGTGATAGAGCTTGACAAGATCTACATTTCGGATGACAGCTGTCAAACTTCAAAGTGATTTATCTCGGTTATTATCGATTGTAGAACACTGCTGTCTTCACAAAAGTGATAGAGCTCGACAAGATCTACATTTCGGATGACAGCTGTCAAACTTCAAAGTGATTTATCTCGATTATTATTGATTGTAGAACACTGCTGTCTTCACAAAAGTGATAGAGCTTGACAAGATCTACATTTCGGATGACAGCTGTCAAACTTCAAAGTGATTTATCTCAGTTATTATCGATTGTAGAACACTGCTGTCTTCACAAAAGTGATAGAGCTCGACAAGATCTACATTTCGGATGACAGCTGTCAAACTTCAAAGTGATTTATCTCGATTATTATTGACTGTAGAACACTGCTGTCTTCACAAAAGTGATAGAGCTTGACAAGATCTACATTTCGGATGACAGCTGTCAAACTTCAAAGTGATTTATCTCGATTATTATTGATTGTAGAACACTGCTGTCTTCACAAAAGTGATAGAACTTGACAAGATCTACATTTCGGATGACAGCTGTCAAACTTCAAAGTGATTTATCTCGATTATTATTGACTGTAGAACACTGCTGTCTTCACAAAAGTGATAGAGCTTGACAAGATCTACATTTCGGATGACAGCTGTCAAACTTCAAAGTGATTTATCTCGATTATTATTGACTGTAGAACACTGCTGTCTTCACAAAAGTGATAGAGCTCGACAAGATCTACATTTCGGATGACAGCTGTCAAACTTCAAAGTGATTTATCTCGATTATTATTGATTGTAGAACACTGCTGTCTTCACAAAAGTGATAGAACTTGACAAGATCTACATTTCGGATGACAGCTGTCAAACTTCAAAGTGATTTATCTCGATTATTATTGACTGTAGAACACTGCTGTCTTCACAAAGTGATAGAGCTCGACAAGATCTACATTTTGGATGACAGCTGTCAAACTTCAAAGTGATTTATCTCGATTATTATTGATTGTAGAACACTGCTGTCTTCACAAAAGTGATAGAGCTTGACAAGATCTACATTTCGGATGACAGCTGTCAAACTTCAAAGTGATTTATCTCGGTTATTATCGATTGTAGAACACTGCTGTCTTCACAAAACTGATAGAGCTCGACAAGATCTACATTTCGGATGACAGCTGTCAAACTTCAAAGTTAGAAAGAAATAGATCTTGTCATACTGTCATTTGAGATGTAGATCTCGTTGCGTTCTATTACTTTTGTAAAGACAGCAATGGTCTAGAATCGATAGTAACCGAGATAAACCACTTTGAAATTTGACAGCTGTCATCCGAAATGTAGATCTTTTTGAGCTCTATCACTTTTGTAAAGACAGCAGTGTTCTACAATCAATAATAATCGAGATAAATCACTTTGAAGTTTGACAGCTGTCATCCGAAATGTAGATCTTGTTGAGCTCTATCACTTTTGTGAAGACAGCAGTGTTCTACAATCGATAATAACCGAGATAAATCACTTTGAAGTTTGACAGCTGTCACCCGAAATGTAGATCTTGTCGAGCTCTATCACTTTTGTGAAGACAGCAGTGTTCTACAGTCAATAATAATCGAGATAAATCACTTTGAAGTTTGACAGCTGTCATCCGAAATGTAGATCTTGTCGAGCTCTATCACTTTTGTGAAGACAACAGTGTTCTACAATCTATAATAACCGAGATAAATCACTTTGAAGTTTGACAGCTGTCACCCGAAATGTAGATCTTGTCGAGCTCTATCACTTTTGTGAAGACAGCAGTGTTCTACAGTCAATAATAATCGAGATAAATCACTTTGAAGTTTGACAGCTGTCATCCGAAATGTAGATCTCGTCGAGCTCTATCACTTTTGTGAAGACAGCAGTGTTCTACAATCGATAATAACCGAGATAAATCACTTTGAAGTTTGACAGCTGTCACCCGAAATGTAGATCTTGTCGAGCTCTATCACTTTTGTGAAGACAGCAGTGTTCTACAGTCAATAATAATCGAGATAAATCACTTTGAAGTTTGACAGCTGTCATCCGAAATGTAGATCTTGTCGAGCTCTATCACTTTTGTGAAGACAGCAGTGTTCTACAATCGATAATAACCGAGATAAATCACTTTGAAGTTTGACAGCTGTCACCCGAAATGTAGATCTTGTCGAGCTCTATCACTTTTGTGAAGACAGCAGTGTTCTACAGTCAATAATAATCGAGATAAATCACTTTGAAGTTTGACAGCTGTCATCCGAAATGTAGATCTTGTCGAGCTCTATCACTTTTGTGAAGACAACAGTGTTCTACAATCGATAATAACCGAGATAAATCACTTTGAAGTTTGACAGCTGTCTCCTATGCCACCTGTCAAACGACCAGTTCTACTAGTAGTACTAATAGTAGAACTTACAGGAACGTTCCGACTCGATGCGGTTATGTCGTTTAATTACTGAGTCCCTATGGTCACCTTCCAGCCTCATCATCAGACCCTGGGTACCATCTAGTGCCAAAGTACTCGTCAAGACGAAACAAACGAGCCGAGACTTGATGGAGCTATGTCGTGTAATTACTAAGTTTCTATGACCACCTTCGAGCTCCATCATCAGAGCCTGGTTACCATCTAGCACCAAACTACTCGTCATGACTATTCAAATGAGCCCAAACTCGATGAGATTGTGTCGTTTCATTGCGATGTTCCTTTGGCCAGCAACCTTCCAGCTTTATCATCTGATCAGGCATCATAATATTTCATTGTCACGCGATTCGCATATCATGCATACTATGCAACTAACTGGGAACAAATTATTAGGTAATCTATGTACAATAAATAAAGAAAAAAATCTTCTGCAAAACTGAATATTCCGAATCTAAGATTCGAACTCAGTACTTCAGATTGGAAATCCTTCACATCACAGTACAACTTTGCTATTTGGGAAGATGACAATGTGACTAATTTTTATGTATAGTTATTACTGTTTATTTCATTTGCTAGTGTGTGTGTTTTGTTTACACGCACGAGAGTAGATCTTTTCATTGACCTTTTCTCAGGAGTTTAGGTACCAAAAGTTTCAATTGTGTTTTATACGCCTAAAGAATGAAAGGAAATCTTCTCAAAAATACTTTAAATTTGTTATTTCTAGCTAAATAATGAAAAATAAAGGAATAACATTAGTTTCGAAGAAATAGCGCCATCTCCCGGATTAAGTTGCTTAGCTCCACGTGTCAAATACCCTTAAGCTTACACAGGATTCGCACTCAAAATCTCACTCACTAACTCATAAGATGAAATTAACGGTATTATTAAAAATAATACTGTGAATTTTCCGGTAGTAATATTTTAATCGGGGACCATTTCTCTGTAAATCGTAAAACATTCCCTTTAGAATTGAAACTCGAGGCAGCTCAACGATGACAACAATAATTTCTAAGATATAATTATTTTTAATTTTGACTACAGAAATTATTGCGTAGATGGCGACAAAATATATCGAAATAATGGCCAACTTCTGGAACTAATATTTTATATGGAAAGCTATAATAGTTCTGTTCATAAACACGATTGTAGCTCCCTCGTCAAGTAATAAACAAAAGTTGGTCATAATGTAATCGTAAAATATAGGTACAAATACCTATTGACCTATTATAATTCCTTTGTATGCAAAGTTACCGTTCTTGGAATATTTGCTCATTTATTTATTCTAGTTATAGTTAAACGGAATCTGATTTTAAAATGACAAAGCTAGCCAATTAATAGAATTCTTAGGTAGTAAGTATTGTTTTAAATTGCTATTGATATTTTTTCTAACATGTTTAAACGCTTGTACGGTTGCCATGGCAAATGCGCCGATCGCAGGTAGGTACCAAAAGTATCTGACGCGGGATAAGAAAATGTCAGTCGTAAAAAAAAAGCAAGGTAGGCACAGAAAATTGGTCATCGAGCGTTTATGCAGAAGAATTAAGCCGAAAACATACTATCGGACGCGGCTGACGGACGCGACTGACAGCCGCGACTTAGCAATGTGGACAGTCTTAAAACATCCGGTGTGCCAGATCGCTCTCGGACGTCCGAACGCTCGAGGTCGTCCGAAGGTGACGTCCGCGACTTTTGTCCGATAGTGTGCACGGCTCAGTGTACTTTCATAGTCTAGACACCTATCAGTCGCGGCACTCGCGGCTGTCAGTCGCGTCCGTAAGCCGCGTCCGATAGTATGTTTCCGGCTTTAGTATCTTACGATATTATTACAATGTTATGATATTTTGTTCCAATTTTGTTGAATATTATTTGTGTGTTTGTTGACAAGATCTGTGATTTTTGATGGAATTATGTTTGTGATAGCAAATTTATTTTATTTTTTGGTGTTGTATAATATTGTTATTTGTGTAGGTACCTTTTATTTCGTATTGAAAGTTTTGTTATTGGGGTTGGGATTTGTGATAAGAGGAAATATTAAAAATATACCTAATAATTGACGTGGTTTTATTGGTAAGAAAATTGTTAGTACCTACTCTTTACCTTAAAACATTAGATGGAATATACAATCATCATACAATCATTGTTTGTGTGAGATTTAGTCAGGATTAGATATTGCGGAGCTTGTAGCTAACTTCATTTCCACCAACTTGTGTAACGCGGCCTTTACCGTATATAATTATTTTTCTAGATAACAAATTGCCTAATCTAGTTAGTGCTGGGGAACTTGCACATTGAACAATAATAAGAAACAATGAGCAATTTAAATGTATAAAATGCCAAAAAACTAATTTTTATTTTTTGGCATTTACAAATGAACTGCTCATTGTAAGTTTACAAAAACTCATTTAGCGGCAGGATCTGTTACTAAGGCACACCTATAATAAATCAAAATAGTGGTCGTCCGTCTATACCTGTGGTCTATATTATGACAAGAGTGAACAACTAAAAACTAAGGTGAAAATCAGTTTATGCACTTTCGTGTTTAGACTGACTACTAATTTGGTTTTAATTGTGTGTAATTCGTAAACACACGTACAATACGTTAAATGAGATTTCGTAAAACCTAATATGTATAATAAAACCAAAACCTAATATTTGTAAATGGCAAAAAACCCAAAAAGATTTGAACTTCGCGCGCTGACCGAGATAATCAGTTCACTAAGTGACCGCGCGAAGTTCAAATATTTTTTCTGTTTTCTGCCATTTACTGATAAACATACATTGTAAGTTTATAAAAACTTATTTAGCGGCTATAACCAGATAGAATTTACGAGTATTCACATAAAATCCAAAATAGCGACTAGTCCTTGCATAAAAGTGCATCAACTTATTTTTCAGCTTAGGTTTTAGTTACTTTCGTGCCCAAATTGGTCATTGCTTTGAATTTTTGACGCGTGTACCTCGTAAATACTACCTGATCATGACCGCTAAGAGTTTTTGTAAACTTACAATGAGTTGTTTATCTGTAAATGGCAAAAACCATAAAATATTTCGGCGCGCTGATCTAGTGAATCTATGTAAACTGTGCTGTGGCTCACAGGTGGCCTTAAGGTACGTTAAAAGAAAAAATGAAATAGACTTACAACTACAATATGTTGTATACAATATGTGAAAATTGAAAATAAATGGCCTACAACTGTGAAAATTGAAAATAAATGATGTATATAAATTTTATAGCGTCATCTATTGGCGAGTAGCCAAACTTTACCTACCTGTTTATACTACAGAACAGCAGGTTTATACTCAGGTCGGATAATTACGCTACTTGTCAAGAGATGTCGCTGTATATCACTAATTTTTATCGTGGATTAACTTCTACTCTAACTAGACGACATTACTACAGCAGGCAGCTCTGTGAAAAATAGCTGTAAAAAAAAACAATAAAATTTTAAAACTAATTTATTCGGTCTGATAAATACTTTACTTATTATTCTTTACGTGTGACTGAGTAGATATAGGTAATCGACCTAGGTAGGTAATAATTTTAAATACCTATCTACTTTGTTAATGTGTACCTACTTTGATATCTGCTTTTGGAACCTTTAACATCAATAAAAACTAATTTTCATGAATGACTGCGCTGAAATCGTTTCCTGTTGAGTGTTGCATAAAATGAATTCTGTCAACACTACAGCGGGCAGCCGAGCGTTCGCGAGTGAAAAACAAAAGATAAACGGCTGATAGGCGTTTTCATTGCACCGATGAATTTTTGATCCCTGGACATACGATAGTTAGTAACGGTCTTTTTAATAACTAGGTAGTCCATTGCTTAACATGGGCCTATCCACGAACGGTGATTGGGCCATATCCACCACGATGGCCCAGTGCGGGTTTGTGGGTTCATTCAGGTAGGTACACCGTTGAATATCTTCCACAGACGTATGCAGGTTGCCTTGCGAGGTTTTCCTTCACCGAAAAGCTAGTGATGTGAAATTTCATAGGTAGGTAGGTACCTAAGTTCCGATCCAAAGAACTCATTGGTACGGACGGGACCGGGATTTGAAATCACGACCTCACGAAAGGCGGATGGTAACATGGGGCGGTGGATAACATCCGCCTTACAAAAGGCGGATGTTATTACCACAAGACCACCACGGCTTATTACGAGTAGTATAACTTAATATACTATTCTTCTGAACACAGGTAGGTTATAATGAAAATAAATTAGGATTTTACTACTCACAAAGGAATATTCAAACCAAAATTAAATTAAACCTAAATATAATATTTTATTTGAGTCTTACCAAAATCATAGAAATTAGGTACCTATTGTATTGTAAGTACGTATTGTAGGTAGATAGGTAAGTATAAAGGTTTCTGTTTCAATAAATAGGTACCGTAGGTATTCTACCTACTTGATAAATATCCTGATACAGTCAGGTCATAAATTCTGTCACATGTTTAATATGAAATAATTGAAACAAGTGTGTTCATTATGTAACCATTTATATACCAAAACGAACTTAACAAAACATAGATTCTTATGACAATAAAGTTTATTCAAAATGACCTCCGTAATTTTGAATATAGGCCTTCAATCTGCGCGGCCAGTCGTCTATCGCAGCACGAACGAGGTCCATGTCAATATCGGCGGCTGCCTTAATCAAGGATGTCTTGAGTGACTCCAAATTGGGATGAGGCTTGGAGCACGCCTTTTCCTCTAAGTGTTGCCATATCTTGTAATCTAACGGACTCAAATCTGGACTGGAGGAGGGCTAGTCTTCGTGCCGGATGAAGTCGATTTCACGCGCCGCCAGCCAGTCTTGTGTGCTCTTCGCTCTAAAAGCTGGCGCCGAATCTTGTTGGAATACCCAGTGTCTGTTATTGAACATGGTATGAGAAACAGGTTCCACAAGGTTCGTCAGGACTGTGTTTTGATACACAACTGCATTCGTTTTTACACCTCTCTCACAAAAATGTACCTCTGTTAAGCCCCAATAAGAAACTCCCAACCATACCATAAGCGAGGATGGAAAATGACCTCGTTGGACACGCGGAATACGGTTGCTCGCTTCTTCACTACTATGTGCGTACACCTTATCATTTTGTTTGTTGTAGCTCTCTTCTACGGTAAAATTTTTTTCATCCGAAAAAAGAATTTCCCGATATTTTTTTCCCGCTTACTGCTTCAACAAAGCGCGGCATCTCTTCAGTCTCAGGTCCATTAGACGAGCATTAAACGATGTCCTATTTTTCTTCGATATACCCGAAGCTCTAAGTCTTCATTTAACACCCTTTTCACCGTGGTTCTGCTTAACCCCATTTGAAGGGCCAACAGTTTCTGCTTACGTTTGGGATTTCTTTGAATTCGCGCCTTCACAGCTTTTATCACTGCTGGAGTCCTAACAGACCGAAGGCGACCACTTCTTGATCTGTCATCTATACTAGAGTCTTCATTGTATCGTTTGATGGTAAAATAAACGAATCTTTTGGTTATATTAAAATTTTTCAGTATGTAAAAAATTTGAATTGGCGCGTAACCGCAACGATGCAACGCAATAACTGCAACACGGTCTTCTTTAAGCGTCCACTCCATATTTAAAAATGAGTAAAATTCTAAAAAGCATACATTTTTATTTTCATGAACAATTCGAAATTCGAATTTTTTAAACTTTTTTATGGCCAGCATTCTAAAAGAAAAGTTTTTACTGTGTGACAATACTTATGACCTGACTAGGTAGTTATGAAATTCTTTTATTTACTCCACCGTAGATATCAGATACACAAACTTAAACTTTGTGCAACGACTGGCGGCCTTATTACTATTGTACTATCTACTAAACAGCGATCTCTTACACGCAATCGTAAGTTATATCATTAGGGTAGTTGTAAGTGTAACAAATATTTTAAAATCATACATTTTTAAAAACTTTCATAATCTCGCTTACCTACCCCAGCCCTAAGCCCTGTACAAGATTTTAAAATCAATCAGATAAACCGGCACAAATTAGGGTGTTCACACACTAATCGTCCCGCACACGGGGCGCTCCCGCGGAGTCCCCCGGGACGCCTGTTGACGGATTGACGCGCGATTGCCGCTGACGTGCGTTTCTCGTCTGTGAAACTACTGTCAGATAACGTTTGAAGTCTCCTGTCTAGTTAAACATAAGGAGCAAGCTTTTACTTTGCGTACCAAGATTGCTACAAGGCGTCACCGAAGAAATGTTCGCTGCTGCTCTTACTCGGTCTCGTGGCTACGTAACTTATTTTTATTTTTAAATAAATAAATAAATAATAAAATAGTTTTTATTTCTGTAACCAATAGTTTCTTAAATTAATGTTGATTGGAGCCTTCTATTAGGTATAAAAATACCTGTGTCAGAAGACCCCGCTCTTCGATATCCATACTATGGTAACAACTTGGTTATCTTTAACAATTTTTATAAAATGCATTTTAAAATTTACAATTTACTCTAAACTTACAAAATTTTCAAAAATATTTCACATTTCAATATTTGTGTGTGTGTGTATGTGTGAGTGCGTGTGTGTGTGTGTGTATGTGTGAGTGCGTGTGTGTGTGCATGCGTGTGTGTGTTATGTCCTAATACTCAACATGTCCAAAATACACATATTTTTAAGTTGATTTATTTATTTATTTATTATTTCTTGATTTGTAACAGTTCTTCTGTTTCCTCATAGTTTCTAGTAAGTATCCAACTGGTTAGATGTTTTTTACAGTCATGATGATTCATTGGATAGATATTCAAAACTTTGTTAACTTCATTATATAATCGTGCTGATTTATTAACAAGCTGATTGCTAGCATAAGAACTTTTGACAGGTTGGACCACAATTGCTTTATCCTTTCTTCTTTTGTTAAGAACGTTATCATTATATGGTGTATCTTTGTGAACTTTGAGAACTGCTTGTACGATGTAAAGTTTTCTGACAGTCAGAAGCTGGCTTAATGAATACAGTTGGTTAGTAGGATATATATATGGCATGAAATACATAACTTTGAGAAATTTTTACCAGGGAAAATCTTTCAAAGATACCACCGCACCTCGGGGCAGGCGAGGATTTTTATGTGGGAGTCCCCGCCCATTGCTGGACGGTACTGTACCAGCCTTTTTTAATAGTCCACTGCAGGACGTAGGCCTACCCACGAAGGGTGATTGGGCCATATCCACCACGCGGGCCCAGTGCGGCTCAGTGGATTCACAAACGCCATCGAATCTTTTCTACGGACGTATGCAGGTTGCCTCACGATGTTTTCCTTCACCGAAAAGCCAGTGCTGTGAAATTCCGTACATAAATTCCAAAGAACTCATTGGTACGGGACCGGGGATTTGAACCCACGACCTCACGATTGTAAGGCGGGTGTCACTACCTCTTGACCACCACGGCTATGATCTGATGCTGGACGGTATACCCACCAAAACCCCTGGGTGTTCCGCCACAGCGCTTGGTGTCGGAGCTACGGGCACGCTTTCACACTCCTCCGCGGCACCTGACAGCGCTGGCCCAACTCGCACCCCCCTCGGTGCTTGCGCT
The DNA here is from genome assembly GCA_949316475.1 of Hypomecis punctinalis. Taxonomy (NCBI): domain Eukaryota; kingdom Metazoa; phylum Arthropoda; class Insecta; order Lepidoptera; family Geometridae; genus Hypomecis; species Hypomecis punctinalis. The sequence goes on from OX438802.1 coordinate 18,997,717, forward strand.
CCCGCCAGAATGACGATATGCTGAACACCAGACACATCGTCATCCACCACCTGGGATCAACCAGCCCTGGTCCCGATGCAACGGGTCAATTAAAGTGGCCCCGTGCCTGCCACTAAGGCTGCAGAGGATAGGGAGAGCGGCCATCGCGATACCGACACTCCTCTTCCCCTGCAGCCCCACCGCCTCCGCCAACACGCTGACGGCGCCCGTTAAGACCGCTGGCAGGATGGATAGGCAGCGGCTTCCTCACCGTCCGTCCATTCCGCCGCCGCCCCCGCCTCGATGGGCTCGGCCGCGGCATCGCAACGAGCACGACACCGCAGTCCACCTCAGTCGGCAAGCCGACCTACTGGCCAGCCTCCGCACGGGCTTGTCTCCGGCCAAGAACCGGAGAGGGACCCGGAACCCGTGGTGCGACCGCACCACGGGTTCCTCTTAGCTTTACCGTGGCCGCCCATAAGGCGCCCAAAACGAGGCGGGAACCCACTCGGGGGATCCTCTCTTTATCCCTACCAAACTCTTGACAAGCTTATATTACTGAACTTGATTAGCCAATTTTAATTACTATTACCACACCAATTCGGCGCATAGCGAGATGAGGGTACAGTATAACATGCCGCTCGCGCTGCACCACCGCGGCAGTCAACCGCCGCGGTGGTGCAGCGCGAGCGGCATGTTCGCGACGGGGCGCGCGTCCGGCTAGCAGGCGCTGCTGCTTGCGCGCTCGGCCTGCGCCCGCGCGGCGCCGTACCGCTCTTCCAACTCCCTGGTCTCGGCGCGGCGAGAGAGTGGGATTCCAGTCCCCTGCATCGAACGTGGAGAGCGTACCACGCTCTCGTTATTTAGCTTTTTGTTGACATTTAAATATTTATTTTGTAATTTTATTCTTTTTATTGACATTTTAATATTTAAATTGTAATTTTAATTTAATCTGTGGAATTTATTGTGGACATTGTCTGGTGAATAAACAATTTCATTTCATTCTATATTAGTTTAAGAATCATAATTAATTGCAGAATTCACAGTCCTAATACTTTTAGTTAATTTAATACCTGTCTACCCTATAGGTATATTTCAGAATACCTATCTCGGTCATATATAGATTTATATCCTTACAATTATTTTACCCAAGTGAATTGCTTTTTTAAAATCCTGCATCGTTTTTATAAAATCGCAGATAATCAGTACCTATTTTTAGTGGTGTTATTTCAACATTAAAATTAGTTTGGCTTAAAAAAGTATTAAAAAGATAGTTAAAATTACCATAAAATCTGCATGAGTTTCTAACCTGTCCGCCCATTGCCATTTTAGACGCATACTACGCGTATCGTATGTTAATTTTGTTTTTAATGCTAATTTTCTTTTTGTGAGGCTTACAGCAATGGCATTGCAATTTTTTGCAAATAAAAAAATGTGGGCACGCGCTACGTAATCTATTAATCTCTGGTTAGTAATAGTAATATTTGAATTAATCATTCCTCTCTCTCAGAAAATATAATATCAAATTTAATGTTTACTTCTGAGTTTTAGTAATATTTTGTTGTAAGTACTTCTGAAATGCTCAGTCTTACTTAGGTAGGTACAAGATACGGGTGCTTTATTGTACCCAGTTGGGGGAATAGTGACTGCATAACAATTGTATAATTTGTATCTTGTGCCAATAAATAATTTTGAATTTTTAAGGTACCCATATCTATATCATTTTCCATAATTATGTCTACCAGATAAGTACGTCCATGTTATATACCTAGCTACAACTTAATTTTGCACAACGCCCTGTTACAAGATAGAGTAGATAAAACATGTAAGATAATGAGATTTGGTCAAAACTAATCATTATCTTTACCAAGTAGGAGAATAAAAGGTTTTAAAAAGTATAATTTTTAATTTCACCCACTCTACATCAAGCAAATGTACCTACCTATGGATAAAAAACACCAACATAACATCCATCTTATTGAGAACGCATGTTCACGGCCGTTTTTAGGGGTCCGTACCTCAAAAGGAAAAAACGGAACCCTTTTAGAATCACTTTGTTGTCCGTCTGTCCGTCTGTCTGTATGTCAAGACTCTTTATTTTAAAAGTTAAAAAGTTTAAAAACAACATTTTTTGCCGATGATTATAGTATAGAGATTTTAACAACTAACTTCCCAATTTTGTGAAATTTTTAACACACGTTTATTACAAACCATACACCACCGCAAATCCGGTGAAATATATGGTCCGTTGTCCGGTAAAACTAGGTGAATTTCCGTGAACAAGGGTCCTAAACTCTTCCGAGTACCTATAGAGGTACATCTTCACGTACACACAATGTCTTTAAAACAAAATCAGAAACATCATGTTTTATGTATAGCGCAGGCAGGTATAGGTCGCTTACATGTTTAATTTCATATTTAAGGCGCCTCTCCGGCTGACAGCCTGAATGCTCATACATATTCATGTGGCGTGATTAATCATCCCTTTACCTACGTCTAAAATACCTAAGATACATTCACCATGTTTATTATGTGAAACACCCGCTGCTGCTAAAATTGTGAGTTATTTGCTAAAATAACGTGAATTATGTAGTGCGCGGCGTAATTTGTCTGTTACGATATTTACCTACGTTAAATAAGTCTTGTGAAAATATAGCGCGGAGCTAGGAGCTATATTTCAAAAATCTTCAATTTTATGAATTACGATCGTAATTTATAAGAAATTGTGGTGAATTTTTTTGTTTTTTTTTTTTTACTTTTGTTACTTATCTGTTGAAATGAGCGTTCAGTAAATATTACATTTAAACAAGGTGCAGTGTAGGGTGGAACATGTTTTCCTAAAAGTACTTTCTCAATAGACTTGCAATAAAAACTGCAGTGTTACACACACTCACACACACTTACACACACATACACGCACATTCACGTTCACTGGTATATGCTCAAACCCATCCATTCCAGACAGACAAACAGACAAAGCCGCAAATTTATGTAACCGGCAATATTTGTTTCTTTTTAGTTACCACCAATAATTTATTTTCTCACGAAGTCGCGCGAAACTTTAAATCAGTACCCGTCTAAACCAAGGGCCACCAAGATACAGGCTTAGCCTAGTTTGGGGCCCACTGATAATTCACAGACCACGAGTATGTCAATTGAATTACATAATTGATTTGTAGCGGCAATTATTAGTATAATGTAACTAGTTTTTTTGTTATGTATAAATTTTGAAACTTTAGAATTTGAAACTCTGCTCTGTACTCTAATTTTAAATTTTATTAGAAATAAAAAAAATATCTTATCTAATAAGTATCTGTACTTACATTCCTACCTAAATGTGTTGGATGTTTAATCATTTTAGTTAGGTACATTTTTAGTAGGTACATATAGTTATATACAGGGTTATTGGTAATCAATTAGCATCATTTTAGGGGCTTATTCTGTGCATCAAAACTAACAACTTTTGTTGTACGACTTTTATCAAATCTCAAAAAAAAATTATTCCATTGAAAAATATCTTTCATACGTAGGTATGGAACAGGTGTTTTTTTTTGAGTTTTGATGAAAGTCGCAGAACAAAGAAAGTTGTTAGTTTTGATGTACAGAATAAGCCCTTAAAATTACCAATAACCCTGTGTAGTTGTAGCGCTCGTAGCGTAGTTTGTCAGCGATCACCGAAATTAAGCAACGTTCCGCATGGTCAGTATTTGGATGGGTGACCGGCGCTGACCGTGGGTGACATTTTAAAACTGAGCGCTACCGTGGCTCGGATGACACGATAAATTGTAGGTCCTGGTTGTTTTAACCGTTTAGCCATGTCAGAGGCCTTCAGGCTGTCTAGAAACTCTGACACCAGGGCTAGCCACCCGGCCTATACGAACTTATTACTAGTAGGTATCACTTTCTCTGCAATAAGTAGGTACTTAACGCAATGCGTTACAGAAAGACACAACAACGAGCAGTAGAAAATAAAATTAAAAAATTCAACACACAAAAATGCAAATCGAATTGCCTAAAAACAATAGGGCGCATACACACCGAGCGCGAATAAACACAGCGAAATTACAAACGCGGGCACCGTTATTATTTCTGGCGGGCATTATCATCTAAATCGCATTGCGCCACCATTTACGGTGTTTAGGTATTTGCGCACTATTGTTAGTGGCGTTGTGTATAAAATAAACATTTGTTATGGCGGAAGGGACGCGCACAATATCGGCTCGCGTATATCCCGCATTACCATTAGAATGGGAGCGTGATGTATGGCCGGCGAAGCTCGCAGCTCGTGTGGTCGAAGCCTAATGAACGTTTTGGGAACGGTTATTAAACACAATGGGTGTTGGGTTGGTAGTTTGGAACAAGCGGTTAGGTTCTGTTGAAATCTTGTCTTTTGAACATTTTTTAGTTAACGCTCTTTATAATTATTATTACTTATGGCTAAATTGATAGAAGGGTTCTACTTAATAAAAAATATTTTATTGAGAAAGCATGAAATTGCGTAATATGAAAAAATGATACAAAGTTGGTGGTACGAGTAGGTATGTGATGTGACACTGGTTGAAACTTATTTAGCAAAATTAAAACAAAATATATACCTACCTAGCCAGTTAAAAATTAAATTGAACCAACAATTAGCCACGCGATATCTCGTTTGCTCAACTAACAAGATCCAATTGAAACAACAAAAGGAATTACCACTCGAAACAATTACATAATGCAATCTGAGAACTGTTTGCTGAGAACAAGGGGTGTCGCTGATCAAATCTAAACTAAATCTACACGGGGCGTTGCGTCCGTCGGTCGGATGACACGAGCTTTAAATGAGAGGATAGTTGTAGAATAAATACTGGAAGTGGGATCTGGGATGGAGCGACGTCGGCGCGTGCCGTCCGCGTGCGCGTCGCGTGCCGCAGCGCAAGTATGCCCCCGCCTTTATCAGCGAACAATATTTTGGCGCGAAAAAGGGCATTTATAATTCGAACAGGAAATATTACACGCTAATTTTGTCACATTTCGGGATAGATTGATTCTGCGGCGCGCTGGGATTAGGGGAAGGGGGGGCATAACGGGGACGTTAAGGGAAATAAACAGTAAAAAAATGAACATCAATATTTTTTAATGAAAACGAATGACAACTCTTTTGTCACTTATTAATTTATCATGTGGCACCGAATTTGGTGAAGTAACAAATCAAATAATGTTTTTAATTTTACTTTCACGAAACCTTTATGAAAACTCCATCGTGCCCCGGGGTAGGGGCAGTATGGGGTACCCAGTATGGCAGTATGGGGTAGTTGTCATCCAGCCTCGAGCGTTGCACTCTGCCGTCGTCCCTGGAGGAGCTCGATTTAATAACTCTTGCTTCATTCTCTGTCGAGGAAATATTAGCATGGGAGGCATATAAGTTCCGACTGCATTGAAACATGTCTCGACGGTAATCGTCTGCCCTCGTTCTGCAGAAGAAAGGGAGCCCACTTGTTTTCTTCCTTTTTCAGGAATGATTTTGCTCTTTGTTTTGGAGACGCATGATATTCCAGTCTCGTCGCAGATATTTATTATATCTGGCGTTAAATTATATTTCTCATATATGCGAGTTTCATGCTTTCCACAGACGAACTGCCTCTGGAACTTTTCTTTTTGTATGTTCGTAACATTTTATAAACCTAAAACAAACTAAAAAAATATTACGATATTATAAAATTAATAGGCATAATGGGGACGGGGCACAACGAGGTACCCCATAGTGCCCCATAGCCATGTCCCCGTTATGCCCCCAAGTCTAACATAATTTGAAATAACAAACAAAAAAATTAATTCAAGGTCAGAGTGATTTTGCTCAAAACATATCAATAGTTGATGCTAGTAGTAAAACACATTGAAAAAACTATAGTAGTAATCTAAATAATTACCTTTTTAGACGCGTTTTGGTAACCACACAAAATTAGATTAAATGTCGCCGGAAAAAAGAATTGGTCGTCAAAAATAAATGCGTGCACTCTGATCGCCGGTCACTGCCAAGCCGAATGCCGATGCGAAATGCACTCCTAATGGCGAAAAGAAAACACGGCTAGTGTGCGTAGAAACTTGTATGTGTGGGTGACCCCGTTGTGCCTCGCGACCCCGTCATGCCCCCCCTTCCCCTACGTTTATTTATGGATTCTGTAGTTCCCTTTAGGTAATGACTAGCAGTTTGTGGTTGGTTCCCCTCGTATTGCTAATAGGTATTGTGTGTGAAATAAAATTGATTTATTTGTTGACTGGATATTAAAGATGTCACTGAAAATCATGTGCTCAATAGGTAGGAATGCTCCATGATAGTCTAGTTACTACTTTGAACCTAACAGATTTTGGCTAGGTCTCATAAAAGAGGCAGATTTTCACAAAGTTATAAACACCTTAAACTTTAATAGCATTTTTAACCGACTTCAAAAAAAAGTTTTTACTAATCATGTGAAAACGAGAACTATCACATCCTACTAATATTATAAACGCGAAAGTTTGTGAGGATGGATGGATTGATGGATGTATGGATGTTTGTTACTCTTTCACGCAAAAACTACTGAACGGATTGAGATGAAACTTTGCAATAATATAGCTTATATACCAGAATAACACATAGGCTATATTACATACAAATTATAATGATATTGCGTCATAAATCAAAATATCATGCGGGCGAAGCCGCGGGTAAAAACTAGTATATTATAAATTTAAAAATAATAAGTAACTTTTTATTTTTTAATTATTATTAAAACAAAATTATTTATTTTTATTTACTTAAATAGGTACATTGTTACGTTTTTCTTAGAAATAAATAATCATTGAATAAATCGTGGAGTTTTCATTGTTTTTGTTATTGAGATAGCAAATATACTTAAAAAAATATTTGCTAGTTACTCTTCGTGTCAGGGCTAGGCACACTATGCTGCAGCTACGTCCACTATAATGCCTAGGCCTTACATAGTCCTGCCCAAAGGCGATAGAGATAGGATGTTCTACACATGTAATAAATTAAATCATAACGAATAGCTCTTAATTATACGGCGCAGTATATCTTCCCTGACGTGCGACTAATGGCGATAGTTCCTCGGCGCGGCTCGTAAATTCAATCGTAATTATATGTAGTGGAAGTAACTACCCTTAACATGACTTGATGCGCCGTGTGGAGATATTCTGTGTCGTTCGATTTTGGAAACTAGCGTGGTTTTTGGTGGTGATGGTGTGCTATGCGAGACGAGCTCGCATTCTAGTATCTTCTACTCTAATCTTAAAAAAGATGGTCATACCTATACAGGGTTATTTCTAATCAATTAGTATCTTGTTAGGGGCTAATTCTGTACATCAAAACCAACAACTTTTGTTCTGAGACTTTTGTCAAAACTCAAAAAAATCACCTGTTCCAGACTTTTTGTCACGGGTGAACGATATTTTTCTATGGAACACCCAATATTTTTTTGGAGTTTTGACAAAAGTAGCAGAACAAAAGTATGTATATGTTAGTTTTGATGTACAGAATAAGGCCCTAAAAGGCTCAGAGCAAATAAAAAAATCCAGAGGGAACGTCGTTGAACAGTCAAGTGAAGCCGGTTTTTTATACATGTGTGAGCCAAGGCGTAGTTTCATAGTTACCTGGATGTGTGTGTTATTGTCTGTACACGGCGAGGCGTGGTTTTGGTTGGCTTCACTTGTTTGTTCACAACATTCTCTTGATTTTTTTATTTGCTCTGAGCTAAAAGGATGCTAATTGATTAGAAATAATCCTGTATACCTATATGCGGTAGAAACTATAGTAGACTTGCTGCCTGCCATTCTTATAAATAACGCGTAGTTAAAAATTTCTGTGTCAGGTGTTCAGTGTTTTGTTTCATCATGATTTTCACACGTTGGATGTTACTGCTATGCTAAGTCTCCGTCGTCTAGTGGTAGTAACGCCCGCTTTACAATCGTCGAGATCGTGAGCTCATATTACGGTCCCATACCAATGAATTCTTTGAAATGTACCTTGATACCTTCATGGATTGTCCAATAATAATACCTACCGGGGTGTGCACATTCAATCGTAATTATATTTAGTGAAAACTTAGACTCCAAACTCAGATGTGTTATAATTGTAGACGTAACTTAATATGACTTGATGCGCTGTGAGGAGATCTTCTGTGTTGTTCGTACAGTTTATTTCATCATCGTTTCCGCCGTAGGACATTGACTCACAGACAAACTAGACATAGGCCTTTCTTATATAGAATGTTTTTCTAGGTGATGGATAAGTTCTGTATAGGGCATAATTGTGCTCATAATTATGACTATTTTTTACTACGAGACCGACGCTGAACACCCGAAAACATTTATTTTTGATTTTTATTTAACTCCATAATAAGAATAAGAACTCCATAATATAACATTATATAACATAATATACATTATCGGAAAAATGTAAATAGTTTGGATGTAAGCGCACTATATACCTACCCATTCTGGTAGGTAGTTACTTACCTGTGCTATTTTGCAGTCCAATCAGATCATCTGCCCACTTTGGCTAGTAGGTACCTACTCCTAAGTGCTCCTTCTAATAAGACAGGGAAAATCAAAAGAGCTATTTCTTCTATTGAATTATACCTATTGTATGTGTATTTGAAGATAGCGAATTTAAAGGTGACGTCTACAAGTGGTATATTATTCAGAAAAAAATCGAACCAAGATGATATATACATTATTTGAAAGCTTGTTTTATGGTCTTCCCAAAAATATGTAATTTAGATTTTTTCACCCCTCCAATTTTTTTTAAATGCGAAAAATAAATTGTATGAAAAATAACAATACAGCTTATTATTTTTCAAGTTTAGCAATAATAAAGTGCTTCTATCGTTATTTTACTTGCATTCGTAGCTGATTCTTTTACGTTCATGTCTTAATTTGCTAAATTTAAAAGTTATAACCTACCAGTGTAACCAGTTAATAGGTACAATGTGACAAAAAACACTTAAAAAGTGTGTCTAATTGGTTAAAATGCTTTTATTTTACAATTTGGAGGTTACTTAATCAGGGTTGCTAGGGATAAGCTACCTATTGAGCCAAATATATTTATTTATCCTTATAAATTCAAAATTAATTTTAAAAAAATCGGTGGGCTTTTTTTGTTTTTAATTGTTGTAATAGACTCAGAAAAATAATTATGAACTTTCTCGAAATGTAACGCGTGTTGTGGTTAGAATTTTTGATTATTATTATACCAGCCTCCATACATTTTGTGGACATGTCCTTTTGAAAACTTCGACTATGTTTGTGCTACTACAATGTTAGCCATGTCAGATTTCAAACAGTAAAGACAATAAGATGCGTTTATAAATTACCAAACTTTTGAAATCTTTGAGACAGACAGACCCATCGAAACATTTTCAATGTAAAATGTTGCCAAGACGAGAATATAGCTCGCACTATCAAAAAAATATCAGATCTCATGAAAGGGCCAAACTTCTTACTTTACACGCCCTAAGTCTACAGGCTCTAACTCTACAAGCCGTAACTTCACAGTGTAGAGTTCTATATCTTAGTATTTCACCGTTGATATGATGATAACAAACAACCGTTCCCACTGGAGATAGTTGGAGATGGCCTTTGCCATGAGGCATACTGAAACCAGAGATGTTATTTAAACAAACATTGTAAACACTACAAAAGTAAGATCAAAAAGTGGGTGTAAATATATAGTAATATACATATTGCAAATATCTACATTTACTAAATGTATAATAATTATCATATTGTAAATAGATCCAGTTACTAAAATCAAAAAGTGTGTGTGTAATTGTAAATGTAGGTATATCTATATATATAAAAATGAAACCCGTTTTCCGTTGTCACGACATAACATGAAAACGGCTTGACCGATTTGGCTTATTTTTTTTTTGTAGTTTTCTAATACTCTGTACAAGGTTCTTACGGAAAGCGAAACGAAGTTCGCCGGGTCCGCTAGTTATAATATAAATATGTAGATTTAGTTATGAGAATAAATTAAGTTAGTTGTAATCTGGTTGGGGGTTTCAGTAAATAAAGGCTATATTATTATATTTTATTTTATGATGATAATGAATTATCATCATAAAATAAAAAAAATATTGTCGATAATGAATTTTGAAATCGATATGTGCCAAAAAACATGATGATAATATGCATCGTATCTTAGTCTAATTCTTTGGAACCTCTGATAATTTTATAAAAGTATGTTACGAGTACGTCCCTGTTTGAATTCCTAGAAATTTTATCGATTTAAGTGTTTTTCCTACAAAATCTGATTGCGATTGATTTATCTGACATATCCATTGGCTACTTGATTACAATACCTACGTGCAATAAGTATGACTTGTGTTGTCATGAACTGTTATAAATTATGGCAATAAATTATAAATGCGACTTAAAAGCTTGTAGATAAGCCTGTTTCTGTGTTTTACGTAATGTATAGATTGTGAAGTGTCCTCAATATTTAGGTTAAGTAAGCATGCTCCATCTTAGACCATTGAATCATTTCTTTTAGCTATCGCGATCCCTGTGTAAATAAAATACCTGCCTGAGTACGGGATTTTTACTAAGGTTTTTCTTAGTGTTGGGTTCTTGATATTTTAGCGAAATTGTTCACAAGCAAACTCAAAATAAATAAAGTTTTGGATGAAAACTAATAAAAAGTAAGGTACCTATTTTTCGTTACAATTCAATCACTGTTTGGTATAAGACAGAACAAATCAGATCTTTGGTTACCAACATCATCATTTCAGTCGTAGAAAGTCCGTTGCTGGAATTGTAGTAGGTACCTACTTGTTCCGTTTTTTTTTCTGTAGGAACGGTTGGTAGTTGCTTGTATCGAAAGCACTGTAGTGGGATCACATGCACCTATTAAGCCGTCTGAAGACCTTGTGGGTAAATGTCCTAAGCTGCAGTCGACGATCATACCTACACGAGTACATGTAGGTGAAGGAATAATTCGTGAGGCTATCTACGCACTAAGAAGAAATTCGATGGCGTATGTGAATCCGCCAACTGCCCTGAACCAAAGTGGTGACCAAACGCCCTTTGCCACAAGACATACCCATAATGTCTCCTGTGTTCAGTAGTAGTCTATTAAAAGGCTGGCACATTATAGCATGTAGAAAACAATGCTTTACTTATCTCTCTTCTCCGTTTTGGCGGATTCTGAGCCTTATAGAGTAACTAAGATATTGACGGAATAACCCTTCCATACCTAGCTGTTTTACGGGTCATATAGCTAATCGGCTCGCTACTTAGTAGTTTGATAGCTATGACTCCTTATTTTACTACTACGAGTAAGAAGCTCAGCTACGTAATGATTTGGTTTAATTGTTTAAGTTATAAGTGGTCGTAAATGAGGAAATACGAAAGGATTCACTCTAGCCATTACTTTTAAGCCACAACTATTTACTAAGGAGAAGTTCTTGGCAAAGTATTTTATACATAGATAAAATTGGAATAAAATAAAATGAAAACGTATTTCAGCCACATGTTTTTATTTTTTTTGGATTTAAAACTGAGAGTAAAAGCAGGCAGAAATATTTAGTTGTAGTTGCAATTATTGTAGTTTGTACATATAGGCACTACTAGAACTCTGCTAGATTTCGCAAAGCACTAGCACTTTAGAATTTTTATTTCCTTTTTTTAGCGTTTTTAACCATTAATAGTAGAAAAAAAAATTCGTCATATCATTAACCGCGTTTGCAAAACTTTAGAGTGGCTGTGGATTAAATAAAGATCTCAATTTGCGAAGTTCCCGGAGACGCTCCAAATCTGTCTGAAATTAATTAACTAAGAATACTGCACCGTCCGCTTTAAGAAATATTTTAATCAGAAATGGCTTGCTTGGGTTACTGTATTATAGAACGGTGGCAAAGCCAAGCGAAACACAACTACCTATATCGACGACTCATTTTCGGTATACATGCATACGAGTAGGACACGATAGAATTGGGATATACTGTTCTTTATATTTATTAATTACTTACGTCTTAAATGATAAAACTTCTTAAGAAACTATTGTTACTAATAAGTATACAAAACAATTTTACAGACAGTCTACATGCTACAGACAGTCTGCATGCTACAGACAGTCTACATGAGGGTCTTCGAATACGAGTCTACGGGGCCTTTATTTTATGAACCGATAGTCCGCTAGTACGTATGCGTAAATAAATGATCACGAGACCCAATAAGAGCATACGCGAGAATTGAAATTATTGAATTATATGTCATACTAGCTGACCCGGTGAGCTTCGTTTCACGCAAATTTATAATAAATTATAGGCTATGTGTTATTCTGATGTTTCTTAATAAATTATAGCCTATGTGGCATTATTGCAACGTTTCATTTCAATCCGCTCCGAAGTTTTTGCGTGAACCAAACAACCATACATACTCACAAACTGTCGCGTTTATGATATTAATAGGATTTTCTAACATTTCAGAGATTAAGCTGCTGATATATGCTGGTAAAAAATAGGTATATTACCTATTACATCCAAATCAACCCATGACATCCAAAACAACCACGCCCCGGTAAGCGTCGCGTAGAACCTCCGCCCACGAAATGGAGGAACAGATAGCCAGATCTAAATTTCAGAATAGCAACCTTTTTCAAATACAAACTCTTCCAATTGATTCTATTGGCAATTTGTAGAGATGACAGATTACCTATTTTTTACCATCGTCATCTAGAAAATAATGTAAGCGTCGCGTAGGACGCTTACCGGGGCGTGGTTGATTTGGATGTCATGGGTAGATAAAAAGTCTGAACCTTTAGTACAGGTTTTGCATAGTTGCGCGTTTGCGTGTGGCCTTATACATTTCTGCTAGTTTTCCTCGTTTTCGCTAGGGGCGCTGTACTAAAATGTATAGAGCCACACGGAAACTACTGTAGTTTCATTTTACTAGAAAACCTGTACTAACCCTTCTGTGTGCTGTTGTTACCAAGGTAGATATGATTTTTTGAAAAGGAACTTAATACTTGAGTTATCAACCTTCGGCTTCCTTAATAAAGCAGGCGGCTTTGTTTAAATTCCACTTTGAGTAAAGTATTTTTGGTTTTGTGCATTGATCAATCAAACTGTAGACGTTCTGTCAGCACGTAGTTTCATAACCTGATAACGATGACGTTTATTCATTTTAGAGACTATATACATGGTGATTTTTAAACAGTGAGGAAGCTTAGGTGCCACCAGTAGGTATATAAACATTTCCTACAGTGCTTATATAATAAATCAGGAACAACACACCACATAATTGTTTGTTACATCATCTAATAGTTAATTAGGCAACTTCAGACTGGTGACCGGGCGTGGTATTTACATTCGCAACCTACTTATACTGAGCGCCACACAAATTGAAAGATGGGAAGTTAGCCGCAGATGACACTTCGCCGTGATTCGCTAATTATTGCGCATGTGTGCACAATGCCTATACAAATGGCGAAGTAGTGAGCTCGGGCGTAGGGAGCGCGCGGGAGGAATGAGGTTGGCGGGTGGGTGTGCCCCGGCGTTTCGTCTTTATGGCTCCCACGCATACCCATATTTCGGCTTTTGCGCAGAACGCTGCGTATAACTTCCCATTCTTCAATTTGTGTGGCGCTCAGTATACCGTGGTTGAGTTGAAAACTTTTGAACATCTCAGAGGTTCGGGTGTCTTAGGTTCCCTGTGACCAGACCTATGCAATTTTTCTTAGTTATATAACTACGTGATAGAAAATAGATCTCGCGTTTCACGAGTTTGACTCTCTGGCCAGTTTTTCCACCACCTTCCAATACAAAGCTAGCTCATTTAAATACCTTCCGTTGAATTAGGTTAAAGCCTTCATCTCGGCGCAAAGATCGCTCCCATTGTGACGGGGAATCTGAATCAGCATAATTTCCATTAATTAAAGCAATGAAATGATTAATAATAGGGATTTTGTGCCTACGCCATCTTGGTGTCGCCATGGGTTTAGTAGCTTAATTGAAATATCGAGAAAATCTTGAAATCGTAACGCGAAGCTTAAGTACCTATGGGCCATCGGAGTCATTTGTTTTATGCACATAATTTCAATTGTGAAATACCTAACGTCATTTTATATTATTCATTGAACACTAACAATGTAACACACAGTGAATACAAGTTTATGTTCGCAATATTTTATCGAAAATTTCCTATGTGATCACTTGTTTCATCAAAATAATGCCAATTTTAAGTTGAAGCTGAATTTTAAGACTACATTAGATAAAAAAATACCAAATTCTCTTGTTTTTCTATGATATTTTTATAGTAATTAAAAACACGTAGGTGTATTATCTACTTTACTATCTACATTATTATGTTGTAAACAAAGCTCAGCTATGTTTGATGAGTGTGATTTGACATGTGTTCCAAAATGTTTAATTTTACATTTGTTCTACAAGATTTTATAAAGCATTGTCACCCCACACCGAGACGTACAATGGTTGTGATTTTGCCAAAATATTATCTACCAAGTTCGTACTCTATATTAGAAAATTAAACGAACATTGAGCGGCTAACGCTTTGAATATTCAAAGGGAATAAATTAGGAAGTAAGCGCCTAAACAAAAGCGTCCAAACAAATTGCCTCAGAAAATTATGAAGCCTATTGTTTATGTACGGAAAATACAAAATTTCATACCTATGTACTTTATTATCTAGGTGAGTTATAGCGCAGATAGTTGAATGAAAGTATCAACCAATCGTAATTCACGTATATAAGAATGAAATCTACTTACATGATTTATACCGAGTTTCCTATATAATGTAATATAGGACTCGTGATATTTTCAGTGGAGTATTTTATGCGTCTCACATTGGTATTGTGCATTGCATGCATACACCATGTTCATTGGTTGGTGAGTTAGACTCTACAGTAAATGAGTCAGCCCACAATATTAATATATATAAGCAATAATTTTATTAAATCGTGTAGATACTAGGACTAGGTAATTAATTATGAAACTATTTAAGACCTTTTTACGTCTCTTAACCACGCACTCTAATAACAAACTATAGAATACTGGAGTTTGTATTAGAAAAGGCAATGCAAGGAAAGGTAAGTAAGATCACAAATATTTTTTTCATACTACGAGTGACTCGAATGATGAAAAAGTTTGAAAAACACTGCCTTCAATATCCAATTTCTGCCAAATATTTCCAGTTTCTGGCGGTACAATTTTCTAACTTGATAATAAGTAATTTATGTCTGTTGTCAAAAAAAAAACGATGTGGTCATCGGCACGCCTCTTGGGTTAATCCCTGGTGCATTTGTAGATAAAATTAGTCCATTTATCTGACTCAATTATTTTTATTAGTGCTTAACAATGATATCGAAGAAAAGCATTGACGGCGATTATTTTAGATTTATGATTTAGCTACGATTGTTTTGATAGTTGTGTCTCTATCACGTGCTTGCAATATATGTCAAATCGTACCTACGTATCCATACCTATTGAGAGACTTGTATCCGCTTTTTCAAACTTTGATTGTTATATCACCTAAGTGGATTAATTTGACAAGCATTTGCATGTTGAAATGGCTTTAATATCGAAGACGCAATCACATGCGCTCGAAATTGAAAACCGCTTAAATCCGCTTCGTGCTCGTTTTAATTTTATCTTGTTTTCGTCTTTAAAATTTAAAAGCGGACCAGTACAGATGTTATTGTCGAAGAGCCGTCATATGACGCAACATGTGAGATAGCGGTTAAACGATAAAACAAAAGGGCTTGGCGAAAATAATCTTGTTGAGTAGAATACAACATAATCGAACCTACCTCTGAAGGATGTATTGAATAATGCGTTAAGGCTGCACAGATACCGGAAGCGAGTCAGCAACGCCGTAGCGTCTGCAATCACCGATCCAACTAGAGCTGGTGAGTGACATATATCAGTAGTGGCTTACCGTGAATGAGTAGGTATCATGTCATATCAAATACTTTATGAACCAATACATAACAAATATCACTATAGCCCGAGTGTAAATTTAGTACCGACTTGCCTTTATAGGTTTCATTTGCTAGAGCGCTCGAGCATTGGTTCATTTAAAGCTCATCGGCTAAAAGTTGTGCACTGTAAAACCCCTTAGCGTACTTAATTGACGAGGCCCTGTTGATGGATAGATAAAAGTTTTATTAATATATAATTTATAAATTGTAGCCTATGTGTCATTCTGATGTATAAGCTATATTATTGCAAAGTTTCATCTCAATCTGTTCAATAGTTTTTGCGTGAAAGAGTAACAAACATCCATACATCCATCCCTCCATCCATCCATCCATCCTCACAAACTTTCGCGTTTATAATATTAGTAGGAGTAGGATAGTAGGATGTTGGCTTCCTAAGTCACACTACGCCCTATTACAGCGAAGAGATGCCCACGTATCGTGTAGTGTAAAAAGTCCTGATACACTTTCCAATTTGATTACAGCTAACCGCCAAATTGGTTCCTTGTTATTTTCCATCGGCCATCCATTCTAAGACATGTGTGACCTTCCCAATGCAACTTCTGCTTGCTAACAATCTGTTGAGCTATTGCGGTAACTTTGGTTCATCTACATAATATGTACTGTACTGTACTCGTACGACGAAATAAGGAGATATTATCTCCTTATTTCGTCGTACGAGTACAGTACTTATAGGTACTTTGTAGCTTTGACGACACCTTTAGTGACATCTATTCTGTTTATAGGTATTATGTGTCGTGTTTATATTGTCGGTCAAGTTCACGGAGTGCCAGAGGGATTATGTTCTTACAGTTAATCTAGTTCTAATCTTCTAGCGGCAGCGCTCTCAAGTTTACGTCACTGCAGTAGGTACCTAAATATTTCTAGGACGAATAGGTATTATTGGTATACCTACAGGGTTATCCAAAAATGGTGTACTAAGCCGAAAGGGGGTAATTAGGACCATCACCACGAACAACTTTTACTATGGGGCCAATTCAAAATTCCAGAAAAAAATCAGTTGTTTCGTACATTTTATCGATTTCAAGTCGCAGTTTTGTATGGAACAGCTGATTTCTTTCTCTCGAATTTTGAGTTGGTTCTTATAATCACCTCCTTTCAGCTTTCACTGAGAAAAATAGTTGTAAGTTATTTACCGAATTTCACGCAACTGTTTAGCTACCGAAGGACTGCTAAATGCTTGGTTAATATTAGCTAAATAAAAAGTTATGTAAAAAAGTAATTTAAGCTAAATTTTAGGTGGCAACTACTAAAGTTTAGCTAAATGAAAAATACCTAAACTGTTCAGTAAATTCATTTTTTTCAGTGTAGTACTGGGTAAGCAGATAACCCTGTATATGCCAACACAAACTTACATCATCTTTGTCGTAGTTATGTATCAGCCATAGGATGTGTTCTGCTGGACTTAGGCCTTAAATTTTGGCATATACTATACCTACAGTAGTCGTAAAGATTGTAACAGATGCATAAAATCACATTCGTTTGTTCGCTCTTTGAGCCATTGAACGTCCACTGCTGTGTAGTTAGTCCTCCCCAATAGATCTCCAATAAGACCGGGTGGAAGCGGTTTCCATCCAACGGGATAGTGCGTCAGTCCACCTTGTGGGTGGACGACCTATACCTACGCTGTGCTTGTGGTCTCTACTTTCGAAATTCTCCACCCTACCGTTCACAAATTCTCCATGCTCTATGTGCACTGTTCACTGTCATTTGAACTAGCTAAGCTAACCCGCTGGGCTGGGCTATTCGGTTACTTTGGGTTTTCTATGAATTTCTTTATTGTTGATTCGATTTTGCTGAGATTCCGTACATGACTTTCCCCATAGCTCGTTAGAATACTTACTTTGTATTTTTGACCAAATTTATGTTCTAGGACTCATTTGAACAGAATACAAAAATGAGTTAGGTACAGTTTTGCTCGATGTAAACAGCAGACCTAAAGCAACCGTTGTAAGTAACTAGACGAGTTTGCATACCTGGTATTTTAGTTATTGTAAAGTTGTTTCATAGGATAAATGGAAAAACTATCAATTTCTGATGTAGATGAAATTTAAGTACTCGCATATACTTATGCTACAAAGCCTTACATCTAGGAGTACCTACAGTTGTTGTAGTTGAGTAGTTATGCAGCAGAATTCTTCTTATGAAAGGGAGGACGGACTTAATGCAACTTGCAGATGTTTGCAGGTATACGCCAGGTGCATAGAGCGATGTCATGTGAAAACTCTTTATTTGGCAGGCACTCAATACCTTACACGATTATTGAGGAAAATAGAAAACCGCCCCGCAAAGTTACTCTGCGCCTTCAGATCTACGCGGCATATTATTTCTAAAATGTACTGTACACTCTTGTGTATTCAATTTTAATGCGGGTGGCATTTGCATTTGACTGCCGTGTCTCAAATCACACGTTAAATAAGCCCTGATAATTTTGTCCATATAACCATGCCAGACATATTATCCACTTAGCCTCTACGTGGCATAAAAAAAATAGATACCAGAATTGTTTTTTAAACGAGCATCAGATATAGTAATTTAAATAATGCTCTGAACATTAGTAGAATTTTACGTGTATACTTACAACTCTCATGTCTCTCTTCACCACCGGCGTAACTTTTATGAACAAAAACAAAACTAATGCTGCTACTATTTGGCAGCTATTGCGAACATAAATTTAAATTTAATACTAATGGTTTTAGGAGTGTAAAAAAGGGCATAAACACTATCCATTACGGGGGCTTACCGGGCGTTGCCCTGGGAGCTGGCGATTATCGACCTAGTGGTAGCTATTTTAAGAACATCTGTGTCGATCCATCATACGCGTAATGTGGTAACAAATGAACTTTGGAGATAATTTTAGAAAATTATAGTGTTATTAGTGTACTGAAGCGATGAAAATATTCAATGTATTAAATTAAATATCGTTCGCATCGAACGATACTTAATCGAATCGATTTGGAATTATTTAAGCTCGCGTGGTAGGCCAGGTTATTGCAAGCTAGCTTGGTAGACGATGTGTTAAGGATTCTACTAATAATTAGTTCATTTTCTTCGTTTCTTCTCTTGAATCACAACAGTCACATAAAAGTTTAAAGTGTATGAAAGTTTATTAAGTTACACTCACACTTTTATTCTAGCCAGATTCTGATTCCATCAATCCAAAAAATTGTCTGCTTGAGAATTTCAACTTTTATACCATTATCGATGCCATTCTTCGTTTACAGCGAATAATATAGACTTTCGACGTTTTATCGGCAAATAAAACACAATGTGACTATATTAATATTTAATTTGAGATCTAAACCTAGTATATTAATTACATAGGTTCCTTTAGAAATATTACACATAGCTAAAGATATTAACTTAATGAAATAAATGAACGTAGGTACTACCTTATTTATTGCTAAATTAATATGTACTTATTTGAACAATTTAATAGTAACTACTATTAAAAAGTTAAATAAACCACAATTTATGTAAAATATAGATATTGTTCAAAATATAAATAAATACTGTATATTTTTTTTTATGGTTAGTACCTACAGTGTTGTTTAACATATAAATTATATATTATGCTAAGTCAAAGAACATTGATCAATAATAATTTACGAGTTACAATCCTAACTTTAATTCATAGCTTATGTCGTAATTTTTGTATAGATTTTAATACATACTCGTAGGTCTACGAAATAAGCTACGAAACTTCGTAGCTTCGGTGGGTACAGTGATCATAAAAAATACGTTAGGTCTATATTCTAAGAACATAGTTTTTGACTAATGCAAGAAAATTGAAGCTGTTTCTTTGCAAAGAACAGGGATTTTCAGTGGTTATCGTTATAAACAACTTAGAATAACTAGATATAGAGACAACGTCGACATTGCGAAAAATGTCAGCGATTCCATAAATGTTGTCGAGAGTCGATGAAATTTTGCAAAATAGTAGTTAATCATAATAATTATTATACTTATATAGGTACACCTTTGTGAATCCTTGCACTTTGCAAAACAACACCTTGTAGTTTGAGTTTTAAAAAAAGTAACGTAATGTTCATACGAGTATATTTACAAAACATCTTAGTTTAAAACATTAATAACAAGTTAATGTTTTGTTACTCAGATATACGTAATAAACTATAGATAATAAACGTAAAACGTAAATAAAACTAAATTCAACCTTATAAGATCAATAAGTCTAACATGACTTTTAAGGCGGTTGCCCTCGGTCTGCGCACGTAATTCATATTTTCTTGGTTTTTTTTGCCATAAGAATAAGAAAATGTTTATTGTTAAGCTGTGTCTACATGTTACACAAAAATGTTTCAACAGCCTGCCCGCATCGAGCGTACAATAATATCCTAAGATTAAAATAGAGAATATATTTCTATGATAACAAAATATCTTAAACAATTACAACAGATGTTGAAGAAAGGTTAAACTTTGTTATTTACAATTTCAACTTAAAATACTAATTTATTACAAATTAACCAAATTGTATGTTGTTAGTTTCTGATCTTCGAAAAATTTCTTTGTACTATACAAAAGCTTTCGAAATAAGCCTTTTATTAATCATCGTAAGATTTTTTTCTTTGCGGTAACGGTAGGTAATATTAATAAATTACATAGACTCGCCTAGTAACAAGTAGTCAGTCTAGTCAGTTTATTATTTATATACTTATGTTTCGTCAACCATGACACAACCAACTTTAACCGTGTACAGAATTCAAATAGTTGCGTCAACCAAAAACTAGTGTGAAAATCAGTCGATGCACAAGTGCAGCTAAACGAAATGACATCTACCTAAATGTTAATGATGCCCACTGAGAATAAGCTTAGCTTCACTGCGTAACAAACCTTTTTTAACTGATACTATGAATGAGTTTGTAAATAAAAAATTGTTAAAAACGCAAGAAAATTTGGATTTTGCGCGCTGAAAGAAACACGGCGTTTTTAAGTCTTATTGTTCATAAAAATGACTGTATACAGGGTAAAGCCGTGGTGGTCTAGTGGTAATGACACCGACCTTACAATCGTAAGGTCCTGGGTTCAAATCCCGCCCCGTACCAATGACTTCATCGGAATTTATGTACTACGGACTTTCACACTACTGGCTTTTCGGTGAAGGAAAACATCGTGAGGCAACCTGCATGTGTCTGTAGAAGAAATTCGATAGCGTATGTGAATCCACCAACCCGCACTGGTCCAGTGTGGTGGATTTGGCCCAATCACCCTTCGTGGGTAGGCCTACGTCCTGCAGTGGACTATTAAAAAGGCTGGTGCAGGTACAGTATACAGGGTTATTTCTAATCAATTAGCATCATCCTAGGGGCTTATTCTGTACATCAAAACTAACAACTTTTGTTCTGTGACTTTTGTCAAAACTCAAAAAATTGTTGTTCTCAAAAATAATATCGTTCACCCAAGACAAAATGTACGTATTAGCTGATTTTTTTTGAGTTTTGACAAAATTTATAGAGCAAAAGTTGTTAGTTTTGATGTACAGAATAAGCCTCTAAAAGGATGCTAATTGATTAGATATTTCTAATCTACCCTGCATATTTGGTAATTTATAGATTTTTCATTATTGAAAATATATTCTAGTCATACAGCAATCAATTGTGTTTCGGGATCAACTATATAAGTTTCACTATGGAAACTAACGTGGTAAACGCATTTTTTTTACTTAAAATAACGGGAAATGGCTATTAAGTTACGCGAGTCACTTCCCGAAATATGAAAAAAGTATAAAAAAATTAAGTTTCAATAAAAAGAGATAATGCAAAAATATATCGAGCTAAGGCAATTTTTTTTTCATTACCTTGTGTAATATTCAATTATTTGCTTTATTGTTTTGGAAAATGATTGTCTTCATTTCATTTCATTCATTTGTGACAATTTTCATCTTTTCGGATCTTATTATCTTTTGACATTGCTTGTGAAATATGGTGGCTTTGAACAAAAATCGAATTAGTAAATATGAAATCCCATTCAAATTATAAGCATTCAATGCGGTTGTTTTACACTGCGCATTTATTTACCATATTTTAATGGAAGTTTTTAGCTACTGTACATAGTCTGGTCCCATTTTGCAAAATCTTTATTTGTCACATTTCCCGGTAGAGAGTTAGAATAGACCATTACAGTCACAAACATTTTATTAATTTGATTTGGATGTACATTTTTATGTTATTAATATTATCTTAGTTTTTAGGGGTCAATTGTATCCTATATATGCCCATTTATATCGCAGAGCAATTAACAGCTAAAGGCTCTCGACTTTATTTTCTGGCGCGGGATCTGAAAAAATCCGGAAAATACAAATTCTGCTGGACTGCATACGGCAAAGTTTATTTAAGGAAAAATGAAAGTTCGCCTATTATTTTAATAAAAACAGAGAGTCAGGTGCAGCAACTGCTGCAACAGGAATGACTAGACTTTGTATATCGACTTAAAGTATGGTTTCAAATCTCCTGTATTATATATGATCAAAATTTAGATTCTAGTTATTTTCAAAATTTAAACTTCAATTATTCGGTATTGTTTTTCTGCATGTATACTATAAATTTTATATATTACACAATTTACACACACTTACACATCTCAAAAATACACTTGTACACATTAATACAACTCATAGTAGGTCCATTTATGTATTTCTACTATCAATTGTGTGAAATATGTGATTCATTCTCACACTTGATGAACCAAAGTGACACGTATTACTATCTGATATACAACTGCAGCTTTTTTTTTTTTTATAATTGATTATGGATAATAGTTCCCTTTCTATATTGAACGAAATAGACGATATTGATATTGCTCAAAGTATCCAATGTGATATTGAAAATCTTCATAAGAAAATATCTGTTACGCAAAATGACCTCAACATTTTTTGCCAAAATATAAGAAGCGTTTACCGCAACATTGATGATTTCATCTTAACTATTGGTGCAACCAGTATTGTCTCAGACATACTGATTTTAACTGAATGCAGGATACAATCGGATAAACCAATTCCTTTAATAGCAAATTATACATCATATGCAACAACTCACCATTTAAATCAAAATGATGGAGTTGTCGTGTACATAAAAAATGGAACCGTAGTTACTAACATAAAGGAAGTGAAATTGAGACATGCGTCGTGTCTGCAGATAGATACTTATAATTATTCTTTTTTATGTATATATCGTTCTCCATCAAACAATAATGCTGATGCTTTCATAAATTCACTAAATTCACATTTGGAATCATTAAAATCTTGTAAAAATATAATGATAACAGGCGATATGAATATCAATTTAATTGCAAAAGAGGCGGAGCAAAGTTATGAGAGGACAAATAGAGTGAATTACCTTAATATGTTAGCGATACATAGCATAATGGCAGGACACGTTTTTCCAACTCGAGAAGGTAACTGTCTGGATCATGTTATGTTAAGATGTGATAAAGATAAAGAATCAGCAAAAATCGCGATTTTAAACACGAGTACTACTGACCATCTGACCATTTTTATAAAACTATCTGGCAAAAAGACAAATAAAGAATATACAAAAATAAAAACTGTCACTGATTTTAATGCAGCACTTTTAAGCCTAGCAGGAAAGAATCTTGTAGAACTGTTACATTGTGATGATCCCAACCTATTAGTTCAGCAGTTAGTAGAAAAAATTTCAGAATCTCTCAGAGAGAATACTAGCACTGTACAAATTCCGAGAAACAAACGCAATATAAAACCATGGATAAGTACTGGAATTTTACGTTGCATTAAAAACAGAAACAAGCTTCAAAAAAAGGCAAAGTTAGATCCTTATAACGAAATATTAAAAATAACTTATAAAAGATATAGAAATTTCTGTAATAATTTGATTAAAAAACTAAAAAGAAACTACGAACGAACACAATTGACTAA
Organism: Hypomecis punctinalis; assembly: GCA_949316475.1. Taxonomy (NCBI): domain Eukaryota; kingdom Metazoa; phylum Arthropoda; class Insecta; order Lepidoptera; family Geometridae; genus Hypomecis; species Hypomecis punctinalis. The sequence continues at coordinate 19,021,599 of OX438802.1, forward strand.
AGCTACTAAAAATTCTAAACTTCTATGGAAAAATATAAGATCAATAACACACTCAAATAAAACGAAAACAGATAACTCAAAATTACTGAATATAAAATCATCTCCGGCAAAGTCTGTTAATTATATAAATCACTATTTTGCAAATATTGGTAAAAAGTTAGCAGAGGATATGTTAACAAACCATAAATTACCAGATCAAAATACAGTTGGCACACAAGTTAATTCTTTTGTTCTGTTAGACACCGACCTAAAAGAGGTGCATGATGTACTTATGAGCCTCAAGTCAGAGAGTGCTCCTGGGTGGGATAATATCCCAACTAGCTTCCTTAAATTGGCTAAATATCACGTAGTTCCAGTTATATGCCACTTAGTAAATCTATGCTTTTCTCTGGGCGTATTTCCTCTGCTTTTAAAGAAATCTATAATAACTCCCGTCCATAAAAGTGGTGACACAAAAGATGAAAACAACTATAGACCAGTGTCGGTATTGCCGTGTATTTCAAAAATTTTAGAAAAATTAATTAATAGTAGGCTTATTAAATACCTCAGCAAATTTAACATTATTTCTGACTCACAATTCGGATTCCAAAGTGGTAAATCTACTGAAGATGCTGTTACAGCAGTTACTTCCTTTATAGTAGATCAAGTAGACCAAGGACGTAAATGCGTAGCTGTATATTTAGATTTAAAAAAGCGTTTGACACCGTTTACGTCCCCATTCTTCTGGAAAAATTATACAAGATTGGTATTCGAGATATAGCTCTAGCTCTTCTAAAAGATTACTTAAGTAACAGGAAACAAAGAGTCAAAATTGGAGTGCACATCAGTGACGATGCTGACATTACATACGGCGTGCCTCAAGGGAGTGTGTTGGGACCTACTTTGTTCTTAATATATATCAATAACTTATGCAACCTTAACTTATCGAGTGCAAAAATCTTTTCCTATGCTGACGATACCGCGGTTGTGTTTTCAAACACCACATGGGAAAAAGTACGCGTACAAGCAGAACATGGTCTTATAAAGATAAATCAGTGGTTAAAGCAAAACTTACTTACCCTGAATGCTTTAAAAACAAATTATATGTGTTATACTATTTATAATAGAACCCAACCTAAAAGCGAATTCAGTATAAAACTCCATAACTCAGATACTATACATAATTCTAAGTGTGATTGCACAATATTAAATAAAGTAAATTCAACCAAGTATTTGGGAGTTCATATCGACCAGAGACTATCTTGGTTTACACAAATTGATGCTGTTGGGACTAGGATAAGGAAATTGGTTTGGATTTTTAAGTCCCTACGATATGTTGCACCACAACAGTTACTTAATAAAATTTATATTGCTTTAGGTCAATCTATTTTATCGTATTGTTTGCCAATTTGGGGAGGAGCAGCTAAAACTAAATTTATTGAGGTTGAAAGAGCCCAGAGAATCTTACTCAAAGTTATGTATTTCATGCCATATATATATCCTACTAACCAACTGTATTCATTAAGCCAGCTTCTGACTGTCAGAAAACTTTACATCGTACAAGCAGTTCTCAAAGTTCACAAAGATACACCATATAATGATAACGTTCTTAACAAAAGAAGAAAGGATAAAGCAATTGTGGTCCAACCTGTCAAAAGTTCTTATGCTAGCAATCAGCTTGTTAATAAATCAGCACGATTATATAATGAAGTTAACAAAGTTTTGAATATCTATCCAATGAATTATCATGACTGTAAAAAACATCTAACCAGTTGGATACTTACTAGAAACTATGAGGAAACAGAAGAACTGTTACAAATCAAGAAATAATAAATAAATAAATCAACTTAAAAATGTGTATTTTGGACATGTTGAGTATTAGGACATAACACACACACGCATGCACGCACACACTCATATACACGCATGCACACACACACGCACTCACACATACACACACACACACACGCACTCACACATACACACACACACGCACTCACACACACACACACACACACATACACACACACACATACACACACACTCACACATACACACACACACGCACACACAAACACACACACACAAATATTGAAATGTGAAATATTTTTGAAAATTTTGTAAGTTTAGAGTTAACTGTAAATTTTAAAATACATTTTGTAAAAATTGTTAAAGATAACCAAGTTGTTACCATATTATGGATATCGAAGAGCGGGGTCTTCTGACACAGGTATTTTTATACCTAATAGAAGGCTCCAATCTACATTAATTTAAGAAACTATTGGTTACAGAAATAAAAACTATTTTATTTTTTATTTTTTATTTTTATAATTGTAAAAGTTTTTCATTTTGACAGCTTTATTTTTTTGCGAAATTTGTTGAGATGGAAAAAGTTGTAGAACAAAAGTTATTTGTTTTGATGTAGGGGAAGTACGCACAAAATGACATACTGTTTTCTATTTCTTTCATAATTTATTTATTTTTCGGTCTTGATCCACAAAATTTTATACGCAGAAACTTTGATTATTTACCTATCTATTTAACATTTAAAATTATGTATAATAAGCAACTAAGAAATAATTCGTATTCAGCAAAGGTCTATTAAAACCATTTTGTGCATACTATACGGATAAAATGGAATAGTCGTAACGAACAAAATGGCATACACCTTTATTAAACGTATACAACACAAATAAACCTTTTGGATCTTTTAGGAAAGTCCCCACATTTAACATGAGCCATAAGAAAACAATTAATGTTACTTAAATAAGCTTCTCCAGGTTTTGAGCACGAAAATAGATGATGACAAAATTGTGTGTAATTATTGAATTTTTAGTTTTCTTTTGTCCTGGCAATAAATTCACATAAATCTTCTCTTTGGGGCAGGTAACAGTAATTAGTAAAAGTAATATTAGTAAAAAAAATGTCTTGAAATTTATCCACGCAAGTGACAGTAATTAGTAAAAGTAATATTAGTAAAAAAATGTTTTGAAACTTATCCCCGTTTACAACGCTAAATTGGTATGCCGTTTTGTCCGTATTGCTATTGAAAACGCATATTTCATGTACCAGTAGCAAATTTTATGAAAACAAAACGTAATACTCGAGGATTTTAATTAAGGTATATAAATATAACGTTACAATGAAGTTTCAAAGCAAATAACTTGACAAAACTTAAAAAAACTCGAAGCAAGGATAAAAAACTTGTAACTGAATTATTATTGTTGATTATGGCTCTTAATTTTTTTTTTAAATTTGCACTAATATTAATATTATTTTGGCAGTTTGATAATAAACATTTGAGGCATACGACGGTAGCAACAAACGCAGAATAACACACACCGAATTTGAGATACAGCTGGTGTACCATTTTTACCGTATTTTCCATTTTACTTCCCCTACATAGGATATGCCCTTAAAACTATGCTAATTGATTATACCCTGTATATAAAATATATTTTTTCAATATTATAGTTTAAAAATAGTTGAATAATGCTTTTTACAAATCAATCAAATGAAGTAGGTAGGTACTTATTATCACTGATAGGCCATTATTTCTCTACCTACCTACGAGTACTTTGATCTGCTACGTATTTAAAAGAAAACGTTTGCTACCTATCTCATATGTCACATATAATTAGGTTTTTTTAAATATTAGTACTAAAACATTGTTTCATTAAGATTTGATAAACTACAATTAGGCACTTTACAACCAAGATATTTTTTTTATCATAAACAATCGAAATTCAGAAAATATATCATATTACGAATATTCTCGGTTCAAAATACCTTTCAGAAAAACGCGCATGAATTAGTAATTGTAGTTCCGTCGGAACGCGAGCCGTCGGGGCGTCGTAGCCTTGTAGTCGCTCCGCGTAGCGCCGTAGTCTCGTAGCACAGACCCCCGTAGCGCGTAGCTATGGCACTGCTCGTTTCATTACTATTTCACTCGATTTTACACCTAATCATTACTAACCACTCGAAAACACATGAAAGTATCGGCGTGAGGAAGGGACTGAAACAGCAAGCAAGCGGCGCGGGACACCGAGCGCCGACAGAAGGCTGCCGCCATATTGAATCACGCCCCGCCCCCCTCACCGACGCCACCTCCCATTGGCCGGTTTCTTCCCCGGAGGTGGAGCTCCCATCTCACCGATGTTGCCAGCTTTTTGAATAAATAATTTCAGTAATTTAAGTAATGAAGGCAATTATGGCGTTGTTTAGCTAAGTTTGCGCGGCGGCGAGTGGGAACTTTATATTTATACTCTCTTTATGTACGCCGACGCGCGGTTAATGCGCCCGATCTGTTTACGTTGGGTTTATTTATTGCGAGTCTCCGCTGCACGGCGCGATTTAAACTGCAATTATTTTACGCTATAAGGAAAACATATTGCACCATTTAAATGAGTTTTTCCAGGACAATTTGTTGTGAAGACGAATGGGGATTATTATTCATTTTTATTAATTAGGAATGTTTTCCGTTACTTTTAAATGATTCAAAATTTTAATGTAACTAAAATTGGCTCTGAACTATTGATGTTATTGAAGAGACGGTTGGATAAAAAAGGTTCAACTTACTGAAGGCCAGATATTCCGTAAGTACGGGTTCATTACGTCATCGAGTTCCGCCAAGATCCAGTGTCCACACTCGACGGGCAGAAGTAAACAGTGACGTCACGCGGCGTCATCGAGCCGATAAAAAGTCGATTTTATTCGCACAAGTTCGTCCAGCTGACTGCGCCCCGCGCCCCGCGGACACCACGTACGCACAGAATTTTCAGTGTGGCGAGATTTCAGGGCGAGAGGGAGAGCGATACACGTACTTTACTCGAGGGAAAGGGACGGCGGTATGGGCAGGCGCGGCGCAGACCGGCGCGATGGGCGGGCGCGGATGATGTATAGAGTGGTGGAGTTAGGTTCAAATTGCTCCGGGAAGTGGCCGAGATTAGAGTGAGCGCGGGCCGCACCGCGCCGCGTACGTAAGCCCACTTAAGACTGTTTTTAATACTAGTATTTTTTACGCGATCCCGACAGGATTTAGCGGATAAGCGAGGTCGCCGCGATCGCGCGCTTTGATTTATCGGTATCGGATACGGTTTCGGTTGTTCCCTGTGTTTACGTTAGTGACGGCCGGCCGCTGGACGCGCCTAATCCCGTGGCTTGCACCAGATTATGACGGATATCAGCGGATTTGGTGCACGCACACTGTGAACACCTCGCCCAGGGATCGGAGACAACTGCGCTGCTTCAACGGAATCTGCTTAATCTCTTGTTGATAGTAAGTATTTTGATTGTGAAAGCAGGTGCTTAGTTTGAAATTTACGACGCAAAATATGAACTTGCCGAGGTACTGTCGTTGTATCATAAATATGTGCGTCATTCTACTTACCGTACGTCTAACTGGTTTACATTTTGGGTACATATTTTATTTCTTTCAGTACTAGTAAATTTCGACATATCTAAATACCAAGTATCATGAGTACAATAAGAGTAGATTGTTCATTCCAAATCCTATTTATTGATGGCAGGATTGGCAAGACATTCTCACATAATAGAGCTGTTTCGTCAGCTAGTTCAGATGATGGAAGATTTTGTGCTATTTAGAGAGATTTAGTAGCTTTGATTTGGCGAATTCTAGTGCCAGTGTAGTGAGTGCCAAAGTAAAAGACTAAGAAAGAAGAAAACCGTCGCATTAACTCATAGTTTATATATTTTTTCATTCACATCAATTCTTTACCGTGAACGCGGCGCAAGTATTTGCCAAAATATTTTGCCTTGTACAATGGATACATATTAATAAATCACGGAAAGTAGTTCCCTATATACATAAAAAAATTAAAGTGGCTTTGTTTTCGATTTTCAAATTTCATGATAAGTGGTGGAATTTTGGTTCTATTGGAATAACATTACCCAGGAGTATTTGAGTGAACCAAAAATTTAGAGTTCTAGGCAAATCACATATGTAGAGCAAATGTTAGGTAATTGCTTTTACTAATGTTGTTTAGGTGCATTTGAATATTCTTGGATTTGTTGATATGTAATTATTTTGCATTTAAGTATTGCGAACTTAGGTAGGTAAATTCAATAGACACTTTTTTATTGTGCATGAAGCGCATATAGTTACTTACTAAACTAAAGATGATCAAACGATACCTATACCTTCCAAATAATAAGTTTTAATTTGCAAGCTGATTTTATAAAAATATACTTTTAATATTGCTGAGGCTACGTATCAAGAATTTTCAGTATAAACGATTTTCTATCTGGTCGTGTTGAAATACATATTTCAAGTGTATGTAATGTTTTTAGCCAGTTTATTTATTACGTCAGTGGCTCTACTTGGTTTAGTTATTTCAAAAAATAAGCCAATCAGGTACATCCTACATAATTAGACTAAAATGCCTAACAATAACCATTTATGTAATTAAGTAACAGAAATTATCTATACATATTTTTATTACAATAAGCCGTTCATACTAATCATAATACTACTGATTTATTTTATGTTTCATAAAATTCATACAAGAACAGTGGAGCTAAAAAGTCGCATTGGTATGGTTAGCACAGCTTTAAAAAATAACATAAAATTTACCAAAGAGTTATTTTTGTGATTACCATTTCAAAAATATGTCGAGAACCCAGGACTTGAACCTGCCTCTCTCGGATCACTAGCCCGACGCTCTCCCAACCCAAAATGAAACCCGTCAGTAAATGTTAGTAACAAAAGTACATCTATATTTTAATGATTTTTAAAAGTTTTAGAGTCACAGTATTTTTAGGGTACCGTACTTTCCTCAAAAGAAAACCTAATTCGAGTCTTAAGATCAGTTCTTTTTGTTTGTCCATTTATAATTGCCGATTTTTAGGGACGTCCTTTTAAATTTGAATTTAGTACCTACGTGAACCATGTGAGGTTACCTAATTTTTTATATCTTATATGTGTTCATAAATGATCTGACACTTTATAAAACGTCTACATCTATCCTATATCCTGCTCGGTGTCTGGGTGTTATTTAGTTACTATCTATATAAGTATGTATTTAAAAAATATGTATCTGTAGTACTCGTATATCAGTCTCTGGCAGCCATATCACAAGCTTTGCTTAGTTTGTGGTCAGAGGCCGTGTGTAACATGTCCCAGAATATTTATTTATTATACCTAGTAATAAAATAGCGTGGCTGATAAAATTTAGTTAGTACGCGGAATGTACGTATGTTAATTATAATTATACAAAATAATGTCAATAATTTTATTTAGCATATGCGTAGAATACCGCTGCTGCGCTGTGTCAGGATGGAAGCTACTCTACGTTATTTACGGTATTGCGGCGATTAGCACAATTTTACCTACCGGCTAAGTTTGTTTTTTTTCTTTTCTTCCAATAATATATATAATTTTATTTTTAAAATGCCTCTTCTAAGGATTTCGAATACGAACCGTTGGAAGCGGCTTTCATCCAATGATCTTGATCATATCGTTTCGCTACCTTGTTGGAAATATCAGTAAATAAAAAATAAAGTTAAAATAAAGTCATTCTTTTATGCATGTTTCCGAATATTACATTTATTAGAAATGCTTTTTTTAAAATAATTTTTGAAACTAGGTGTTGGCTTTTAAATCGGGTATTGCGGCGTTTCGCCCCGCAAGCGGTTCAGACCGCGGGGCGAATCGCCCATTACTCTTTTAGAAGGTCCCCATTCGCCCCGCATTTTTTGGAGCGGGGCGAAAAGTGGCATTCAAAGCACCGTACATGTAATATTTTCGCCACTATGCTGTTGAATAGATGTTAATAAAGTATGAACTATGCAGATATGGGAGTAGAGATATTTAAATCTAATAAACTTGAGAAAAAGCATGAATTATAGACCGAATCAAACTTTTTGGCGTCTGTAAACACGATGCTAGTTATTGCGCAGTAGCAAATCCAGTATGTCAGCAGCGCAAGTAGCGGGGATGTGCGCAGCTTGTAGCTATCTTTACTGACGCCAAAGTTTTATTCGGCCTACACTTATCTGAATTTATCATGAAATTATTCATTATTTGCAATCGCATGAAATTGTCGTTACAATAGAATGAAAAAAAAAACATAAATTAATAAGAAATAGTAAAAAAACCCTACAACATTATGGTATACTAGTTTTTACCCGCGGCTTCGTCCGCATACGCAATATATCATTATAATTTATAGCCTATGTGTTATTCTGATATATAAGCTATATTATTGCAAAGTTTCATCTCAATCCGTTCAGTAGTTTTTGCGTGAAAGAGTAACAAACATCCATACATCCATCCATCTATCCATCCATCCATCCATCCTCACAAACTTTCGCGTTTATAATATTAGTAGGATTACTGGGGTATAGTGATAGAGTCAGTAAGTAGACAGTAATATACTTCTAACATGATTGTAATAATGCAAGCAAGTTTAAATAAAATTACAATTCTTTAAATTTTCTCTTCAAATTTTGTTTAATTACAATTCTTTTCTTCAATTTTTATAATATATACGAGATGTGAGGGAAATCGCGGGATGCAGGTAGAGTGCAATAAAAGTAATACTTATTTACCAATGTAAATATTACAAAGTAAACAAACAGGTCAAACAGATTTTTGAATCGATTATAATTTAATTTTTTAGGGTTCCGTACCTAAAGGGTAAAATCGGCACCCTATTACTAAAACTTATTGTCCGTCCGTCTGTCTGTCACCGGGCTGTATCTCATGAACCGTGATAGCTCTAGCAGCAGTTGAAATTTTCACACATGAAGTATTTATGTTGCCGCTATAACAACAAATACTAAAAATGAATATTATATGTATTAAAAAAAAACAACTTTTTAAAAACAAGCTTTTACTAAACTCTTACTCACCTAGACATACCGAGCACGAGCCGAAACTCGATCGAGTTGCATCGTTTTAATACAGAGTTTCTATGACTATTTTACAGCTCCATCATCAGACTCTGGTTACCACTGAAAGACAAACTACTTACCAAGACGATTCAATAGAGCCCAAACTCGACGAGGTTGTGTCGTTTTATTGCAAAGTTCTTTTGGTCACCTTTCAGCTCCATCATCAGATCAGCACCATGTCATCGTGATATACCAAAAATGCAATAAACTTTCTTAGAAATCATGAATTTGTTCTAAACAGCGGTATCTTCGCATTTAATTTCTATCGAGCGAAGTTTTTTGAATTGAGTTTCGAGTTATTGAATCCCCTGCCGTATAGCTTTGAGAATATTGTGTACTTTTTTATTTTTATTCGACAACTTCAAGGTTTGATGGAAAAAAGTCAGTTTAACTAGGCCTCTATACAGGTACTTTGAGATTGGATGGCGGCTTAATATATTTACTTCGAAACTAATAATTAAATTAAAATAAATTAAGGGGGGCTCACAAACGGTACGGAACCTTTCGTACGTCCTAGCCTATTCGCGCGAGCTACTCGCAATTGGTCGATTTTTCAAATTTTTATTCATAATGCGTAGGATGCAAAAAAATAATTCTACCTAGAGTATTTTTTTAGGAAAAATAAAACAAAATTTAAGTCAGGAGTAGTAATTTATTTTGGTATCTTGGTATTAACATCTTTGTAATAAACAGGGTTATCCAGAACTGGTGCACTAAGCCGAAATGAGGTCATTCAAACCATCATTATGAACAACTTTTTCTATGTAGCCATCCCGGAATTCGAAAAAAAAACAACTGTTTTAACATTTTGTCGATTCCGAGTTGAAATTTTGTATGGAACAGCTGTTTCTTTTTCTGGAATTATGAGTTGGCACCAATAGTTGTTCATAATGATAGTATTACTCACCCCTTTTCGGCTTGGTACACCAGTTCTGGATAACCCTGTATAACTAACTATTTGTTTTAAAAATAAATATAGTATATATTTGAAATAAAAAACTGATTTTACTGCTTATGATTCCTGTGTAAAACCATTTGATTCATAAAAAAATTTATTATCATTCAGTGATCAGCCACAAATTAAATGCTATATAAAAATTATAATAAAAAGTCATTTTCATTTTGTTATACCTACTGATAATGTACGGAACCATGAGATGCACTTTGCCAATTATTTATTGCCGAACACTCAATGTGTATAAAGTTTTAGTAATCTACAAAAAGTATTTAGGTAAAGTAGTAGTTTTTCAATTTGAAATTGCCTTTGTTAAGGTGCTATATTTATTCATTTATTTATTTATATATGCAAGATATACGTAAAATATATATATTCCGGAGTCAGAGAAATTAGGTACAATAAATTAGTAAAACAAGACTACAAGACTACAAACAAGACTTTTTTCTTTTTCATGGACATTTTCATATCTGTCCATTAACTTGTATTTTCGACTGTTATTTTTCTTTATTTTAGTATTATTTTTCTTTGAGATTTGTATATGAATTATTGACATCAATTTTATATAATTGATTTATAAATAATTATCATTAGTGTAATTCGTGCATGCGGTACTAATTGAATAAATAAATAAAAATAAAGATGAAAAAAAATTAAGAGTCGGTTTGTTTTTTCAGCTCTAGTACCTTTTTTACTATGAAAATTTACGTGGTTTTCACACATTTTAAACTATATATAACGGGACTAAACTCACGTGTAGGGATAGTCGTAACGACTATAGTTTCGGTCGCATTCGGCGACCTTTCTCAAGTTGGCGAGTGCTAGCACGCGGAGCCGTCTCGCAATGCACTGCGGGCTGCGGCGCGTAGCGCTCGCGATGACAGCGGTTGCGGTGGTGGGGCGGGGGCGGGTAGAGAGGATTGTTGTGTCGGCGCGCACTGAAGATCCTCTTCGTCGGTATCCTGGTATACGTCGGGGATACTCCAGCACACTGAGCTCACTATGTCTCCACCAGTTCCACGGTTAAGTCTCTTGGTCTTGAGGTCGCCGAATGCGACCGAAACTATAGTCGTTACGACTATCCCTACACGTGAGTTTAGTCCCGTTATATATACTCTAGTACCTTACTGTCCTTAGTGCTATCATCATACATTTTATTACAAACAAAAATTTTATTTTGTAGTTCTGTGCTTGACCTATATTGTTTTTATTTTTATTTGTTTACATATTAAAAGATACCTCAGAACCAAAGAGTACAGTAATCTGGTCGTATTTCTATTAATTTATTACCTATAAATATAACTCTACCTACATCTTTATGAATGTAGTAACAAAACTGTATGTACTCGTACCTATACAAAATGTTCTCTAGGCACTGCATGCTACACAAAAATGTCACCGTGGTAGAGTCGACTGCACAAACATGCTATTGCTTTAGTACCGTGTCACAATAAGTAATATAAATCTTCCCTAATGAAAGTAGACCAATTTAAAATATTTTACAGTGACAAGGTGTTATACAAGGCATGTGTGTGGCCAAACCCCGCTGCTATCTGTTGAATGATAATAAGTTATCGTGCCGACTTGATAACGCATACCTTTAGTACTGCTTGATAAATTGAAATTACGTTGCTTTGTATTATAGAGGGATATGATTCTAAATTTTATTTTAGGCTATTTTTGGTACAAGAAAAATGCTTCTTTCTAAAAATATAGAGTTCTGCCCAGAATGCGTGGAAGTTTAGTGATGAAATTGGACAATATTTGAACAACTTGTGATTTTGAGTGTTTATTTCAAATAACTTATGTAACAAACGATGGTCTCATCTATGTAGGTAAATATAGACATTAGACATGCGGAATAAATGTTTACGTACACGAAATCATAAATTACGGTGTTAGTAATTTTATCTCACATAGGTACTCTATCTACATATGATTTTGATATAGTGTATCAGTAGAATTTATTTTATTGTTGTATTAAAACCTAAATACATACCTACGTGAATATAGTTAAATAGCTACCATCTGTAATAATAATAGTTTGGAATATTAATGAGAGTAAAATTTAGGTTTCACAAAAATTTAGAGAGTAGGTAAGGTTAGGTAAGATTCCAAAAAATATAGTAAGTACCTAACTAAGGAGATACTAATTAAGTATTTAGAAGGTATATATTTTTTGAGGTCACTGAAAAAAAAATAGAAAGATAGTCATGAAATATGTAAGTATATGTATCCTTATAAGAGTAAAATATCCGAAAATATGTGTTTCATAACGACAATAAAGAATCAAAGTTCGAGCTTTATAGAATTTAGATAAACTGATCCCTGGATAAACAACACTAGACCATTCATTCATAAGTTGTTATCGATTAGATTATTCTAGAAGTCATCCTAATACTGTAGTGGCTTCTTCAAGTAAATCCATTTAAATTACCGGAACTTTAAAAGATTTAGATAGGTTTGCCTACGAACGATACTTGTATTTTCTCATGGTGACACAACGTCTTACTTGCTTATACACATATTATTGCTATGAAATAATAAACTATGTATGTATAGTTATATAAACTAATGGTAATGGTCGATGTTTTTTTTTACATTTTTGTTATTTTTATAAGAAAAACCGTGATATTTACTATACCAGCCTTTTTACAAGCTTTTAGTTATTTTCACTTGTACCGTTGTCTGTCTGTCGGTCTGTAATCAAATCTTGCAAGTTAAATTTGATCCCTTTCCCGGTTTTGGATTGAGCTGAAATTTTGCATACATGTGTAAACTACGCGACAATGCAATATTATGATGACATGGTGCTGTTCTGAATAAGGAGCTGGAAGGTGGCCAAAGAAACTTTGCAATGAAACGACTCAACCTCATCGAGTTTGGGCTCATTGAATCGTCTTGACGAGTAGTTTGTCTTTCAATGGTAACCAAGGTCTGACGATGGAGCTGGAAGGAGGTCCTAGGAACTCTGTAATGAAACGACGCAAACCCATCGAGTTTCGGCTCGTTTGATACGTCTTGGCTAGGACTTGTTTAGTAAAAGCTTGTTTTAAAACAAAAAGTTTTTATCAAATTATTATTGTTTAATAGTCCACTGCAAGAGGTAGGCCTACCCACAAAGGGTGATTGGGTCATATCCACCACGCCGGCTCAGTGCGGATTGGTGGATTCACATACGACATCGAATTTCTTCTACGGACGTATGCAGATTACCTAACGATGTTTTCCTTCATCGAAAAGCCAGTGGTGTGAAATTCCGTACATAAACTTAAAGAAATTCATTGGACCGGGATTTGAACCTACTACCTCACGATTGTAAGGCGGGTGTCATTAGCACTAGATCACCACGGCCTTTAAACGTGATACCTAATCTCAAATTCACACATTTGAAGTGAGACTTTAAAGTGGTCCCGGTATTAACACAAGACATTCCATGTGTGCGTACAAAGTAAGTATCTTGAAATTCACAATTAAAATTATCCAACTTTTTAAATTAAATAAAGACTAATTTCTCATGCCATTTTTGGAATTACCTTTGAATCTCTAGTATTGTGGAACCATATTGTTTGAACTCAATTTTAAAGCAGCTGTACATAAATTGATTAACATAGGTTTAGGGTTCTGTTGTACAACAAGAAAAATTTTCGTAAAGTGTCCGGATGTCACACGCGTAGTTAGCTAGGCCTCGGGTAACATATTGAGCATTTTTTTGTGTTCAAAGTAAACAGGGTTATCGAAAACAGTTGTAGCCGAAAAGAAGTGTAACAGACTAACATTATGAAAATCTTTTACAATGGAGCCAACCCAGAATTCGAGAAAAAAACAACGAGTTGCACTCCGGTAGAGCCGGCAGAAATGAAAACTGGCTCCGTCCATCTTACGAATTAAATCTACTGTAAAATATAAGTAAAATAATAAATTAGAATCTACTGTTTCATACATTTTTTTGATTCTGAATATTCTGTATTATTATGTTATATTCATATTATGTTCTGGTTTATTCTGTACATCAAAACTAATAACTAACTTTTGTTTTACGACTTTCGTCAAAAGTAAAAAAAAAATTTTTGTTGTTCCATAGAAAAGCCCTTAGAAGGATGCTAAATCATTAGAAATAACCTTGTATAGCTATTTTAAATACTAGCTGATTTTAAAAAGGTAGATAACCCTGTATAGATGTCATGTTTGCATTTGATCATAGTTGTACCAGATATAATGTGAATATATGATTTATCTGACATGTAGCACACTCACCTAGAAGGAATTTATTTAATTAGGTACTAGTTATGGTACCTATAGGTTAAAATTTAAATATTCTGCGTTGTACACATTATCAAAGGAACAAGTCAGTTATTTTATAAATTTTATTTTTCATTACTTGTCCCCCATTAGAGTCCATCTACTAAGTAGAGCCATTAGATCAATGTAACATGGCTATGCATAAATAAATAATAATAAATATTTGGGGACATCTTACACATGGTCTCTGACCAAGCAAAACCTCTGATATGGCTGCCAGAGACTGATATGCTACTTATAAATATTTTTAAATACACACTTATATAGATATTAACTAAATAACACCCAGACACAGAACAAACACCTATGTTCATAACATGCCCTGGGTGGGGATCGAACCCATGCCTCTTTGACCAGGAAGATAGGGTCACTAACCACTGAGCCACCGAGGCAGTCGATTTATATTCTATGATCTACGTAGCCGTCAATCGCTGTGGCTGTCACCACAACACATGGCGATAACAAATCATCGACAATGCTATAAAACGTTATCTACAGATACAGCGGAGATACAAACATCTAAATATTTGCAGTCGTGTCCCACGTACCCGTTACGCGTGTATTACAAGCTGTTATAGCTTGCAGATAGGATTTTGAGAGATACTAAGTGATATATCATTCTATGTAATCAGATTTTTGAGTGAAGTGTGACGGTGACTTCAAAGTGTACTTTAAAATAACTGGAAATTCTCTTGTGAGATAGTGTCATTCATATTCGCGAGCAATCGATAAATACTGTGATAGACAATAACATAACTAACGCAGGTACAGTCAGGAGCGTAATTAAAAAACATTTTTTTTCGATTTTTTTTCGATCACTGTTTCTGTAACATCACGACACCGAAAAATGTCGATAAACACGTACCGCCTTACCACAAATGTTTTACGCACGCTTTAGACAATGTTTAACAGTACCAATTGTACATGTTTATCGGTATGTTTCGGTGCTTCCTGTCGTCGGGTAGTGTTTACAGAAACAAAATAATTGTCTCTGAAACATATTTTTTTGTTTCAGAAACACGTAAGTAGGTATTGTTTGTGATACAGAGTTTATAAACAATTGTCGCTCAGTGAAAACATGGCTCTAGAGCTACAGTGGCGGTAACACTATTTTTCCTTAATATGTATCCTGAAACACTAAACCATTTGTGAATTAGCTGTGTAGCACCACAATAGAAGAAATAGTAGTGGGTACCTACTATATAATAGCGCTACACAGTTTGGCCGCATATTTTTATAGATTCGTCTTATCTGTACGTAGTTTTCTTTCTGCCTGTACCTTAAAGTAAAGTAAAAATTTATTGCACTAACTGTGTAAAATGGTGGTACATATTTTCTTAGTAACAACAGTCTATCCTAGCGGACATGCAATTTTTGGTAACATAATTTTTAGAGTTTACCTGTCTAAGTTAAACTATGTTACATTTTCTATTTAAGTTGGCATAGTTAGAGATTCTATCACCAATAAACACACATTTTATTTACAACCTACCATAGCTAACATTTGAGATCATTATATTTAAATAAATCTACCTATGTTACACATACATTCTAAAAACAAAATAAAAAGTTATATATTTCGACCATTCACAACGTCTTAGCATTTTATATAAGATAAGTAAAAACTTGAACAGCCTATATGTATGGTAGGTACATATTTTATATTACATTACTCAATATGAAATCACTTATTCTAGATTTATTTTTTATAGTATAAATATGGACCGGACCCATGGGTACATGCATAAAATTCCTTCATGGTGTAAAAAGTTTTCTCGATAAGCCATTTCTTCAAGCTTTTTTTAAAGTTATTTCCACACAAAGCCTTAATGTGATGAGGTAAGTCATTAAAAGTATTGATTGCCATCATGTAAGTACTTCTGTGAAACATTTCATTATTTGCTTGTGGAATACCTATTTTGAATTGATATTTACGACGTAAAGATTCTGAGCGTACTGATTGGTTTACTATAGAAATGTTTGGGTTGTTTTTTACAAACAGACAAATCTCAAATATATAAATACCGGTAAGTGTTAAAATACCGTTATTTTTGAAGATTTCTCTCCGTCCGTACTGCGGAGTTTAAATATAAATCTAATGCAACTCTTCTGTATTTTAAATGTGCTATCTATGTCTACTGAGTTTCCCCAAAAGATTACTCCATACTTTAAATGTGGGGAAACATAGCCATAATATGCATTTTTTGCTACGTCTTTTGAACAAGTATTAGTTAGAATCGAAAGTGCATAGCGATATTTGGAAATTTTGGAGTTAATTTGACATACATGTTCCTTCCAGTTCATGTGACAATCAATTGTGATTCCTAAAAACTTTGATTTGTTCACCTCACATATTTGTATGCCATCATAGGAAACATTTAGCTGTTGTGGTGAAGTTTGATGGTTTCTGTATTGTAGAATCTTCGTTTTATTTAAATTAATTTTTAAATTAATCGAATCCAGATTTTGAACTAGCTTTTCTAACGTTAGTTTTACCTCGTTTTCGAACTCTACTGCACTTAATTTATTTTGAGGTATATAAACTGTAGCATCATCTGCAAACATGATACAGTGATGTTCTGTTGCTGAAGGCAAGCTGTTTATAAGAAAAGTAAAGGGCCTAAAATGCTCCCTTGCGGAACACCTAGCGATATGTTTTGAAGATCGGATTGTATTTTTTTAATAGTTTTGGACTGGCGGTCATAAAAATCTATACTTGTGCATTGTTTCCTGTTTTGTAGATAACTTTTTAGTAAGTCTAAGGCTATACCTCTAATTCCTATGCTCTCCAATATTTCTATTAATGTGCTGTGTACAACACAATCGAAAGCTTTTGAAAGGTCTAGTAGTATTGCTACACCTTTTATTTTGTGGTTTATATCTTCCCACACCTGCTTAAGGCATTTAAATATTGCTGAATTAGTATTTTTTCCCTTCTGGAAACCAAATTGATTTCCATTTAAAATGTCGTTTGCTTCCAAAAAAGACATTAGTCTAGTGTAAATAGCCTTTTCGAAAATTTTTGAAATGCAAGGAAGGATGGCTATAGGTCTATAGTTCCCAATATCGTTTGTGGGCCCTTGTGGCTTAAACGTAGGTAGGAGTATACTAAAGTGGCCTGCGATAATCACAACTCAACAAACTATTTATTGACTTATTGTTGTATTGTTCGTTTGTGTAAATAAGTAGATAAGGGTATAATGACGAACAGGTAACAAGTACGGGAAAAGAACACGTGATTATTTTGTCCGTCTTAAAAATTGCTAGAATCGTTTTGAATATCACATTTTTAGATACCGATACAGAAAAAAATCAAAGATCCAGATTTTATCAAACAGTAATTTGTCCCATTTGAAGGCAAAACCAGCAAACTACAAGACGTCTACTGTTAGACATATGACTCCTCAGTTAAGGGGGCGCCTAATGCCAAAATCAAGCGAAAGGTGAATTTTTAAAGACGTGGTGTTAAGATAACGAACATAAATATCCATATTAAAAAATACTATTGGAAAGTAAAAAACCTACAGTAGCAGAGTAATCGCGTAGAATTATGGAAAATAATATGGTTAATTTAGAAAAAATAAAACTTTGCATCATAAATAAAATCTTTTTTTTTCAAATGCTCTAAATTATCAGCGATAACATCACATTATTTTTGACAAATTACGTAGCCAGACTTATTTTCTAGTAGAGTAATTGATTAGTTTTTTTAATATATGCTTAAATTTTAAATATATAAATAATATGTCACCTAAAAATGTTATTAAAATTTTGTTGCCCCAAAATATGGTATAGAAAAGTCTGTATTGTAGTCGATCGAACAGTCCGAAGTGAAACTCCAACGAGATGGTGTTTTAATAGAGCGAAGCACTTTCACCAACTTAAATCTTTGGGCTTAAAAAAGGCTTTGCATCGGTTTAAAGGGATAAGAGTGGCTCTGGCGGGCCGATTGCTGCCTTCGGCTTGCCCAATTACTCAGTCGGGCTAAGATTAGTATCTCTTTGTATTAGGAACAATTTACCGCCGCGGTGACGGTCGCGAGATTGACTTCGCGAGGCTTGAGCCCTTTGGCTTTGTTTTATTTGCGTTTATTGATATAAACCGTTGCCTCTACGTACCTGCTAAGGGAAGTTTTTTGTTGGAATTGTTGGTAGTTTTGTGCAAAATTTTCTAATACTAACGAGCTTAAAAATTCTGTCACAGTCTTTGATACCGAGCTTCTTTTTGAATTGTGTGTGTATTATAGTGGAATACATCTGAGAATATGTAATAGGCTGTTTTTTATAACCCTAAGTGATTTGGGTAACCCTCTCCTGTTTTAGGTAAAACAACTTAATGTAGGTACTTTAAAATTACCTACATGAAATCAGGAATTTTGCTGCAGCTTCTTTATCGAGTGGTCAGATTCTCTCCATAAGTAGATACATAACATAAATGCGTATCTGATCTTTTCCGCATGCGCAACGCACAAAGCATTCCGTCTTATCACAAAAGTTTTACGAAAGCTTTAGACAATGTTTAACACTACAAATTGCACGGTTAAACAATGTTTAAAGCGTGTTTAAATATTTTGTGGTAGGGCGGTTTGATTCTAGATGTACTAAAAGTAAAATGACGGCTCATAGTACTGTACACGGAGCCAGTACTGTACACGGAGCCGTCTTATAATCTAGAGAAAATTAATATTAACGCTACATCCTAGACAACATCTTATTTTTTTTTTCTGTAAGTTAGAATGAAAGAAAGAAAGAAAGTTATTTATTTACTAAAATTGAAATACACGAATGAATACAATAATAACAGCTGAAATTTGGCAAGATAACTAGATTCAGGATTCATAAGCGATCCTTTGGTCTCACACTAGGCTCGAGACCCGTGTTGTGGGTACCATACAGAAAGTTACCTAGTGGTGATATTCTGGGGTAGTCCTAAATTTTAAAGCAATGCTGATTTATCGAAAACTGTGAAAAATTAGTGAGATTATATGAACTTGTACAAAAAACAGTAATAAATATATAGATATACAAAGGTATAGGTAGGTACATAATTATCGTGAAAAAATGTGTGCCAGTTTTCTTGCTGCGTTGAGTAAGTGGACGCGAGAGTATAATATTATTGTGCTGTTTGTTTGTGAGTGTACAATTAAAGAGCTACAATCCAGACATCCAGAAGTAGAGATTACTTGAATTCAACATGTTGTAAAACGCAATAGTAGGTATTTGTATGGTGATCCTAGTATAGTAGTTTCCGAGAGTCTTGTAATAAGCTCTAATGTAATTTACTTAGCTGTAGCCCCAGCATATTTAGATCTCTCTGTTATCGTGACGTAACAAACTGTTATCTGTGAAAAATATGAGCCTTGGCACATTTACTACCTTAATTTACAACGTATAATTATAAACTCTAAGGTGCCATAAATTATTGAAGCAATTCGACATGAGTTCTGAAAATCATTAAATCACTTCGTGATCATAGATAAGTGTAATAGTGAAATAATCATTATCATAGTCTCAGCTTCAAAACAAAAAAAAAAATGTCGATTATTTTTGCCGCATTTCTACTGCTGGACGCAAAATAACTATAGGTATTATAGTGTAAAGGTATTTTTCATTTGTTCAAAAATAACATATGACTAAGCAACTTTTAACTCAAAATTAGTAGTATAACTATAGGTATTATAGTGTAAAGGTAGTTTACATTTGTTCAAAAATAACATATTAGTAAGCGGTTTTTAATTCAAAATTAGTACCTAGATACAATATAGTACCTAGCTGGTAAAAACTATAGTTATTACTATTAGGTACACCTTTGATTATTATTTAAAGATGATTTGTCATACTTACACTTACGCTTCAGTTGAAATACATGCAGTGAGCGACTGCATTCACAACTCGTAACTGAATCTCAATTCAACTCGTACCAGTTGAGTCTATACTACTCGCTTCTCAAGTACTCTCAGAATATAATTATGAATAAGTGTTGCTGTCCTCGAAAAAATCACTTTTTTTAATAAGTAGTTTGTCATGCCAGCTGCTGAGTCAATTTGTGAAAAAACTGTACTTTTAAATGCATTTTTTGCACAAAACTTCGCTACTTTTGTACCAAAAACAAAAAAAAATCGTATACCGGCTTAAAAACTTTCAAAAGCCATGTTGATACAGCCCGGCCGGCGCCAACCACCCGGCAACCACCACATTCGCGCTTCGACACTTTCCTTTACTCTTTTTGCTGCATATTGAATTCCCGATAGGCAGAAAAAGGCAATTAAACCTATAAATCACATATGAGCGCCTTTTTCCCGACGCTCCGGGAATTTTTTCCTCTTCCACCCATTACAGAGTTTTATGTGCACACTGAAACACCGATCCTCGGTCACTGACGGGCTATTTGAATTATGAAAGTTGTAAAGTTATATATCTCCATCGTACCAGATTTTATGGCGCTTAGTTTTTTTACTGCTCACACAACGGCGTGTGTACGCGCCTTAAGTCAAGCTGTTATGTGAAATTGATTTATTTTCTCTTTAGAAACTTGGATGCGGAAGTTTTGTGGTTTGTTTAAAAGCAAATGAGTGATTAACGCATTTATTGCTTCGGTTTTTAACAAAAGAAATTTAAAAAATAGGATAATATGACAAATATTCTTGTTTATCTAAAAGCAAAATTAAAATTTTGATTAATGCACGTGTTTTTACAAAAATAAATATCTCATTCAGACGTATAAAGCTGCTAGTAACGCCCTGATACAGCTGCCAATATAAGAATATTAATATATAATTTAACATAAAAAGATGTACAATATCTAAGAGTACCTATAGCTTATTAGTCATTATCATCTATTTTTTACAATTCATCAAAATTAGTTGAAAGATTTCGGTTTTGCAAAACTGCCCATAAAAGGGATATTATTCTAAATGAGCATTTATTCTTAAGTTTTGAAATACGTATAGAATGACCACTCACATTCCCAATATTGCTTATAGTACAAAATGCTCGCTCGAGGTGTACCAGACTGACTTCTGCCGACTTCATTTGGAATTATTCACTATGTACATATTATGTCACTGAACAGTCATGGTCAAGAAAAACGGTCTGTGATTGTTACTACAAACAATTAGACGATTCTAAATGTATTTGCGGGCTATACCGCGCTTCATAGTTCATTCACTTGTTTTGTGATATGAGTACGGCATCTTCAATTATTTGTTCCAAGAGTGTGCTAAGTGAGTGTCTGTTTCCAGCTGCAGCGATGCAGTGGTGAACGCAGTGCGCGCCCCTGCCTCGCAAGCCGTCATCATTCATCTCCGCGTGTACAAGGAGGCGCTGGCGGCCGGCATGGAGCCGCTAAGCGAGAACGGGCTGTGCCTGTCCGAGCTGGACCTGCACGGCGGCGGGCACCTGCACGAGTCGGTGGCAGCGTCGGTCGGCTCGGCGATATCCAGCCTGATGGCGCCCCTGCACCACGAGCCGCAGCACGCGCCGCTTCACCACGCGCCGCCGCTCCACCACGAACCGCTCGAGAAGCTCAAATGTGAGTTGCTATTATGTTCTTCTTATAGCAGATGTTAAGAAATCATTTCAATAAAAAGTAGGCTCTAAAGCCCAGACTCCGGCGATGATGACAGATGTGCAAATTGAAATGCCATATTTGTTTGCAATGAAACAAAACACAATGGGCACGATGACTGGGTAAAAAAAAATATATAATTAGTCCGTAAGTTAGATTATTAAAAAAATATTGGACAGGTATCTTTTCTTTTGTCAATCAAACAATAAATGACAAAGATAAACCTTGACAAAGTTCAGGAGTGGAGATCGTGACGTCACTTCCATTACAAAAGTCTGTATAAAATGTAGAGCGATGTAAACTGAAATGCCATATTTGCTTGCAATGAAACGAAACATAATTTAGTTACTATCTATACAAGTATGTATTTAAAAATAATTACATAATACAAAATAATTTATTATCATAAAACATTTACTCAATGTGAAATGTTTTATGATAATAAATTATTTTGTAATAATAAATATATTAAAAAATTAAAATTAAAATATACTTAAAACTACATTAACAAGTGCACTATACAAAATAAATTTCAAAATGTTATGCTTGTAGCCCATGCACTAAGCAAAGCCTGTATCGCGGGGACTACATTTATGTGACGATTTCCATATAATATTTGGTGCGATTTTAGATCTTAAATACAGATTGCCGAAAAACTAGTAAAAAGTTATATAAATACACAAATAGTTACAGTTATTATTATAGTTACAATGTGCGTATTGTGTGTGTGTGTGTGTGTGTGTGTGTGTGTGTGTGTGTGTGTGTTTGTTTTAAGTACCATCCGAGGACTTGCGTATGAATACACAAGGCACGACCGAGGACTTTTTCAAAGCGAGGACTTTTTCGAGAGTCCTCGGTTTGACTTGACCAAATATTCGTATTCTGCAAGCGATTTTGAGTCTTTCTGTATACTTATCACGAAAAAGTGGTCTGAACCTCGGTTTGATCAAAATTATTCATAATCTTACACACGCATTGTGTATCCACCAGGCGGCGCCACTGTTGCCTCATACACACTCTTTTACACTCCTTTCACGTTTGTTGTATTATCCGAGGACTAATGTGTTAACTTTAACACACAAGACCTCGGTTGGGCAGCTTTTCCAAACAATGTGTATTTGAGACCTCGGTTTGCTGGATTTTCGAAACAGTGTGTATACTAGTCCTCGCTTTGACAGTTTTCATCGTGTGTAGAACAAGAGCTATGCGCTATCATTTAAATATGAAAAAAAAATTAAAAGTTGACACAATTCTAAACAAATAGTAAAAAGCTACTAAGTGCACTATAGGAGGTTTTTTTCGCAGTATGTGCTAAGTACCTAGGTCTGCTTATAAACTCGTATTACACAACATTATATATGGCGCCATAAAGTCTTGGGAGCTGGTGAAATGGCAGAAAGATTTCAAGTTTACAAAAAGTACATAGAATAAAATTAATTAATATAGGTAATTAGTAAATAGTATCTGTCGGTTTCTTTTCTATATTGCTTCTATTTATTTCAATGTATGTACTGTATTGTGTACACCACCAACCATACTCCTATTTTTAGAATAATCCAGTCCATCCAAAGGTTGCCTGGTAGAAATCGCCAAAGGCGATAAGGCTGCCATTGTACAGCATATTGTGTAGTTTCTGTACTGTGTTTCTGTGTAAAATAAAGATATATTTATTTAAAAGAAATTAAATAATGTTGCCAATTAAATTTTCATCCCGACTTTGCGTGCGTTGTGTGGTTAACCCCATAAATGCACAATTGTTAATAGTTCTCAGTGTTTAAAATTGAGAACTGTACTAACATTTTTATAGTGTGAAATTTTATGGTATTTGGTTCATAAATATAGAAGTTACTAGCTGTGCCTCGTGGTTTCACCCGCGGTCAAAAAGTTAACATGAGTTTTTCAGGATTAATAGTAGCCTATGTTAGTCCATACCATGAAAGACCTTTATTCCAAATTTCATGTAAATATGTTGAGCTGTTTCAGAATTTTGTGGTAAGAAACATACAAACTTTCAATTTTATAGTATTAGTGTCCTAAGTACCTACTCGTAGGTCTGCTTATACTTGGATTACACAATATTATATTTAGCGCCATAAAATGTTGTATTGTCTTGGGAGCTGGTGAAATGGTGGCAGAAAGATTTCAAGTTAACAAAAAGTACAAAGAAATAAAGAATGTTGCTAACTAAATTTTCATCCCGACTTTGCGTGCGTTGTGTGATTAACTCCTTAAATGCACAATTGTAATAGTTCTCAGTGTTCAAAATGGAAAACTATTATAGTGTGAAATTTTATGTTATTTGGTTCATAAATATAGAAGTTACTAGCTGCGCCTCGCGGTTTCACCCGCGGTCAAAAAGTTAACATGAGTTTTCCAGGATTAAAAGTAGCCTATGTTAGTCCAGACCATGAAAGACCTTTATTCCAAATTTCATGTAAATCCGTTGAGCTGTTTCAGTTTTGTGGTAAGGTACATACCAACTTTCACTTTTATAATATTAGGTAGTAAGATGAGGCTTTGTGACATCAGGACGAACTTATGAACAGACAGATGGACGGACACAACGATGTTATAAGTGTCCCTTGTTTTAATTCGAAACCCTAAAAAAGCAGGTGAGCTGACGTACTTTAATAAAATAAGGATCTTTAGAAAAATCAACGCTTTATTAGTTATATCACGATTTATAATACAGTTTAAAAAAATCTTTGTAATAATCTTTGATCAAACATTTTTTGAGATAATCAATACAAGCATCGTTGAGATTTAGGAATCAGCCTTTAGTCTTTTCTTGATTACGATTTATGTACTAAAACGTAAAAAATAGTATATGACAAAGAAAATAGACAGACAGCCAGACAAAACTCTTTATTTATAACCACAATATAAAAAATAAACACTATTTACACATATACGACAAAAATTGAAAAAAAAAAAAAGCCGTGGTGGTCAAGAGGTAGCGACACCCGCCTTATAATCGTGAGGTCGTGGGTTCGAATCCCCGGTCCCGTACCAATGAGTTCTTTGGAATTTATGTACGGAATTTCACACCACTGGCTTTTCGGTGAAGGAAAACATCGTGAGGCAACCTGCGTACGTCCGTAGAAGAAATTCGATGGCGTATGTGAATCCACCAACCCGCACTGGGCCCGCGTGGTGGATATGGCCCAATCACCCTTCGTGGGTAGGCCTACGTCCTGCAGTGGACTACTAAAAAGGCTGGTACAGTACAGTACAGTACAGTACAGACAAAAATTATGATTATAAAGTAGCGGCCTTATCACCCATGGCGATTTCTTCCAGGCAACCTTGGAGTTCCTTGGATTTCCAAAATAATATGTGAAGAAAATTACCAGTTATTTTTGAGTTCAGTTAGTTTGCCAAATTTGAAGACTTTGCCATCAACTGTTGAGGTGTTCCCTCTTGAAGAAACGACCCTGGCTGCAGCATCAGCACAAACTGGTGTTTATCTTACATATACTATGTAAATCTAACGCGTTTGCCAAATTTGAAGACTATGCCATCAACTGTTAAGGGGTTCCCTCTTGAAGAAACGACCCTGGCTGCAGCATCAGCACAAACTGGTGTTTATCTTACATATACTATGTAAATCTAATGCGTTTGCCAAATTTGAAGACTATGCCATCAACTGTTGAGGGGTTCCCTCTTGAAGAAACGACCCTGGCTGCAGCATCAGCACAAACTGGTGTTTATTTTACATATACTATGTAAATCTAACGCGTTTGCCAAATTTGAAGACAGTGCCATCAACTGTTGAGGGTTTCCCTCTTGAAGAAACGACCCTGGCTGCAGCATCAGCACAAACTGGTTGTTCAGGCGCTAGCCATTCACTGCGATGAATGGCTAAAGCCTGACGGAATTTCGGTTAGTACAGCCGCCTCACAACCAATGGTTAGGTTCGTGCGACGCCTGACTAACCCACCGACGCAACCGTGGAATTCCACTACCGTCGCCGTAACGCCTGGCTATACTGTGATAGCAAGCGAAGCTAGGACATGGATTATTCCATCGGCCGTTCGGTCGTCGCGGGGACCTACTCTGTACTCCTACCTCCCTAATATTCCCTACGTGTCCCTACCTCCCTAACGTCCCTAACCTACCATATGAAGTTAATATATACTTGTATAGATAGGTACGGGATACCTGGACCGTGAGACCTATCGGCACCAGGCGGAGTGGGAAGGAATAAAGGGTAGGCACGATTATTCCACTGCCGTGACTCAGACTCAAGCCACGATCACAGAAGGTGACGGTACTAGGTAGCTCTTGCCACAGTGGAAGGAACAGGTATAGGTAACCCGCCAGCCCAGCGGAACATATGCTGGGTACGGCGTCGTCCCCTGCGCTGCAGGCCTCTGAATGGGCTCCGTCTGGATCCTCGTAGGTCCGACGGCCGGTCGTCTAGACGACCTGACTGCTGGCGATGGTGGACTCTCGACTCCGAGTGCAGCCGCCCGAAGGTACTCGCCACTGCACCCCTCTAGACTCCGAGTGCAGCCGCCCGAAGGTTCTCGCCACTGCACCCCTCTTGGTGTGAATCAAACAACCGTTAGATTGTGATTGATTTTATTACATGCTTAACTACTATTTATACAACAGTCTCTTACATCTAATTGGTCTTGGAGTATGCCTAATTTGATGACCGTGCATATTTGTGTGCCGCTGCCTCGCCTAGATTGTTGACGATGAATCTGGGTCGCGACTCTGCAGATTCCGCCGGCTGACGCTATCCGCTATACGGCCCAGTAACGACACGCTGAGCTAAACATGTTCTTTATGGACATTCTGGGGTCTCCGGGACGGTCTTCAGTTGGTACAGCTCCAACATCTCTGCCTTCGTTCCGCTGGATCCGTTGCTACGGTCCTTCCTGCTGGTTGATGGCGTGGATGGGATGCTACTGGTCTCGAACCCCTGGTTGTCTTGGCTGGTTGGCTGCCCGATCTGCCCGGCTTCTCTACGTGGTTGTCGAGTGCGTCGTCGTATTGTTATCAACATGCGCTGCGCCACCTGAATCGTTCTGGTCGGGCACCTAGTCTCCGTGTGGTTGGTGAAGAGTTGCTCAACAATGCAATTCTCTTTTAATTGCATGTTCTTCACCACTCCAGGAAAACAAATAAAATTATAGAGCCAATGAAAGCATGTCTTGAAACCTTCTTGGTTGATCTCAAAATATTGCTCCTTGATTCCCTCTATCTCCATCTTGATCTTCTTTCTTCTCTCTTCTTTCTTGCTTCCCCTAATCCTTAGCCCTACTCCTGATCTAAACCTTCACTCTTAGCTGCTTATCTCTCCCTGGATCAGTATTTCTGCACCTTCTCAAGTACCTGGTGATTCCCGCATGTGGGAGGCCAGGTCCCGAATTGCTACTGTCCGAGGCAGCTAAGTGCTATTGATGAGTACTTCAACGCCAATGAACGTAGCGCTTGATGATTACGCTAGCCCGAGGTACGTCAAAGGTAGTCTGTCAGTTTCAAGTCAACTAAAGGACAGGGTACGGCGTCGTCCCCTGCGCTGCAGGCCTCTGGATGGGCTCCGTCTGGATCCTCGATGGTCCGACGACCGGTCGCCTAGACGACCTGACTGCTGGCGATGGTGGACCCTTGACTCCGAGTGCAGCCGCCCGAAGGTACTCGCCACTGCACCCCTCTAGACTCCGAGTGCAGCCGCCCGAAGGTTCTCGCCACTGCACCCCTCTTGTTGTGAATCGAACAACCGTTAGGTTGCGATTAATTTTATTACATGCTTAACTACTATTTATACAACAGTCTCTTACATCTAATTGGTCTTGGAGTATGCCTAATTTGATGACCGTGCATATTTGTGTGCCGATGCCTCGCCTAGATGGTTGACGATGAATCTGGGTCGCGACTCTGCAGATTTCGCCGGCTGACGCTATCCGCTATACGGCCCAGTAACGACACGCTGAGCTAAGCATGTTCTTTATGGACACTGGTGTTTATCTTACATATACTCTGTAAATCTAATGCGTTTGCCAAATTTGAAGACTATGCCATCAACTGTTGAGGGGTTCCCTCTTGAAGAAACGACCCTGGCTGCAGCATCAGCACAAACTGATGTTTATTTTACATATACTATGTAAATCTAACGCGTTTGCCAAATTTGAAGACAGTGCCATCAACTGTTGAGGGTTTCCCTCTTGAAGAAACGACCCTGGCTGCAGCATCAGCACAAACTGGTGTTTATTTTACATATACTATGTAAATCTAACGCGTTTGCCAAATTTGAAGACAGTGCCATCAACCGTTGAGGGGTTCCTTGATGAAAAAACGACCCTGGCTGCAGCATCAGCACAAACTGGTATTTATCTTACATATATTATGTAAATCTAACGCGTTTGCCAAATTTGGAGACTGCCATCAACATTTGAGGGGTTTCCTCTTGAAGAAACGACCCTGGCTGCAGCATCAGCACAAACTGGTGTTTATCTTACATATACTATGTAAATCTAACGCATTTGCCAAATTTGAAGACTATGCCATCAACTGTTGAGGGTTTCTCTCTTGAAGAAACGACCCTGGCTGCAGCATCAGCACAAACTGGTGTTTATTTTACATATACTATGTAAATCTAACGCGTTTGCCAAATTTGAAGACAGTGCCATCAACCGTTGAGGGGTTCCTTGATGAAAAAACGACCCTGGCTGCAGCATCAGCACAAACTGGTATTTATCTTACATATATTATGTAAATCTAACGCGTTTGCCAAATTTGGAGACTGCCATCAACATTTGAGGGGTTTCCTCTTGAAGAAACGACCCTGGCTGCAGCATCAGCACAAACTGGTGTTTATCTTACATATACTATGTAAATCTAACGCGTTTGCCAAATTTGAAGACTATGCCATCAACTGTTGAGGGTTTCCTTCTTGAAGAAACGACCCTGGCTGCAGCATCAGCACAAACTGGTGTTTATCTTACATATACTATGTAAATCTAACGCGTTTGCCAAATTTGAAGACAGTGCCATCAACTGTTGAGGGTTTCCCTCTTAAAGAAACGACCCTGGCTGCAGCATCAGCACAAACTGGTGTTTATCTCACATATACTATGTAAATCTAATGCGTTTGCCAAATTTGAAGACTATGCCATCAACCGTTGAGGGGTTTCTTGATGAAAAAACGACCCTGGCTGCAGCATCAGCACAAACTGGTGTTTATCTTACATAACGCACGTAAAAATGATAATTAAGGATCTTACATATCAAATACTATTAGGCCGTCTTTTGCATGTAATGTTTGCACTAGCATGTTAGTTATGCTTTGAAAAGCACCGAAAAACGTAAAGTCATTGACCAGCCCTCGCTTGGTACTTCATTTTAAAAAATGTGTGTAAGAAATATATCAAAACATTCTACTTACATGAATGCTACTACTAAAATGGTTAGGTAGATAGATTTTCTATGTCCTCGCTTTGTACAAGTCCTACACGGAAAACTGTCCTCGGTTGGGTGAAATAAAGTCCAACACAGCGTCCGCGTTTTGTATGAGATATAAGAAATATTGTGTAAAAATACGTCCTCGGAAAGGCATCGCCGGGCTTACGTAAGAGGTCCTCGGTTGGCTAACACAAGGTCCTCGTATGTGCACTGCTGATCACATCAAGTTGTGTATTTCAGGTCCTCGGTATGTTCGCCGTGATTCATGCAGAAAAATATTGAGATAGCGTTATCCTAATAGGCTCATCACTTAAGATTTACTCAGCTGTCTCTTTCTATCTTATTCAAGATGGCCTACGAGGTGTCTAAACCTGATTTTTAGAGAGTCCTCGCTTTGGTCAAAAACTAACAAGGTCCTCATAAGGGTGTCTGTACAAACAGGGGTGTGTGTGTGTGTGTGTTTGTTTTAAGTACCATCCGAGGACTTGCGTATGAATACACAAGGCACGACCGAGGACTTTTTCAAAGCGAGGACTTTTTCGAGAGTCCTCGGTTTGACTTGACCAAATATTCGTATTCTGCAAGCGATTTTGAGTCTTTCTGTATACTTATCACAAAAAAGTGGTCTGAGCCTCGGTTTGATCAAAATTATTCATAATCTTACACACGCATTGTGTATCCACCAGGCGGCGCCACTGTTGCCTCATACACACTCTTTTACACTCCTTTCACGTTTGTTGTATTATCCGAGGACTAATGTGTTAACTTTAACACACAAGACCTCGGTTGGGCAGCTTTTCCAAACAATGTGTATTTGAGACCTCGGTTTGCTGGATTTTCGAAACAGTGTGTATACTAGTCCTCGCTTTGACAGTTTTCATCGTGTGTAGAACAAGAGCTATGCGCTATCATTTAAATAAGAGAAAAAATTTAAAAGTTGACACAATTCTAAACAAATAGTAAAAAGCTACTAAGTGCACTATAGGAGGTTTTTTTCGCAGTATGTGCTAAGTACCTAGGTCTGCTTATAAACTAATATTACACAACATTATATATGGCGCCATAAAATGTTGTATTGTCTTGGGAGCTGGTGAAATGGCAGAAAGATTTCAAGTTAACAAAAAGTACAAAGAATAAAATTAATTAATAATTAATATAGGTAATTAGTAAATAGTATCTGTCGGTTTCTTTTCTATATTGCTTCTATTTATTTCAATGTATGTACTGTATTGTGTACACCACCAACCATACTCCTATTTTTAGAATAATCCAGTCCATCCAAAGGTTGCCTGGTAGAAATCGCCAAAGGCGATAAGGCTGCCATTGTACAGCATATTGTGTAGTTTCTGTACTGTGTTTCTGTGTAAAATAAAGATATATTTATTTAAAAGAAATTAAATAATGTTGCCAACTAAATTTTCATCCCGACTTTGCATGAGTTGTGTGGTTAACCCCATAAATGCACAATTGTAATAGTTCTCAGTGTTTAAAATTGAGAACTATACTAACATTTTTAAAGTGTGAAATGTTATGTTATTTGGTTCATAAATATAGAAGTTACTAGCTGTGCCTCGTGGTTTCACCCGCGGTCAAAAAGTTAACATGAGTTTTTCAGGATTAAAAGTAGCTTATGTTAGTCCATACCATGAAAGACCTTTATTCCAAATTTCATGTAAATATGTTGAGCTGTTTCAGAATTTTGTGGTAAGAAACATACAAACTTTCAATTTTATAGTATTAGTGTCCTAAGTACCTACTCGTAGGTCTGCTTATACTTGGATTACACAATATTATATTTGGCGCCATAAAATGTTGTATTGTCTTGGGAGCTGGTGAAATGGTGGCAGAAAGATTTCAAGTTAACAAAAAGTACAAAGAAATAAAGAATGTTGCTAACTAAATTTTCATCCCGACTTTGCGTGCGTTGTGTGGTTAACTCCTTAATAGTTCTCAGTGTTTAAAATGGAAAACTATTATAGTGTGAAATTTTATGTTATTTGGTTCATAAATATAGAAGTTACTAGCTGTTCTCGCGGTTTCACCCGCGGTCAAAATAGTCCAGACCATGAAAGACCTTTATTCCTCATGTAAATCCGTTGAGCTGTTTCAGTTTTGTGGTAAGGTACATACCAACTTTCACTTTTATAATATTAGGTAGTAAGATGAGGCTTTGTGACATCAGGACGAACTTATGAACAGACAGATGGACGGACACTACGATGTTATAAGTGTCCCTTGATTTAATTCGAAACCCTAAAAAAGCAGGTGAGCTGACGTACCTTAATAAAATAAGGATCTTTAGGAAAATCAACGCTTTATTAGTTATATCACGATTTATAATACAGTTTAAAAAAATCTTTGTAATAATCTTTGATCAAACATTTTTTGAGATAATCTATACAAGCATCATTGAGATTTAGGAATCAGCCTTTAGTCTTTTCTTGATTACGATTTATGTACTAAAACGTAAAAAATAGTATATGACAAAGAAAATAGACAGACAGGCAGACAAAACTCTTTATTTATAACCACAATATTATAAAAAATAAACACTATTTACACATATACGACAAAAATTATGATTATAAAGTGGCGGCCTTATCACCCATGGCGATTTCGTCCAGGCAACTTTGGAGTTCCTTGGATTTCCAAAATAATATGAGAAGAAAATTACCAGTTATTTTTGAGTTCAGTTAGTTTGCCAAATTTGAAGACTTTGCCATCAACTGTTGAGGGGTTCCCTCTTGAAGAAACGACCCTGGCTGCAGCATCAGCACAAACTGGTGTTTATCTTACATATACTATGTAAACCTAACGCGTTTTCCAAATTTGAAGACTATGCCATCAACTGTTGAGGGGTTCCCTCTTGAAGAAACGACCCTGGCTGCAGCATCAGCACAAACTGGTGTTTATCTTACATATACTATGTAAATCTAACGCATTTGCCAAATTTGAAGACTTTGCCATCAACTGTTGAGGGTTTCCCTCTTGAAGAAACGACCCTGGCTGCAGCATCAGCACAAACTGGTGTTTATCTTACATATACTATGTAAATCTAACGCATTTGCCAAATTTGAAGACTATGCCATCAACTGTTGAGGGTTTCCCTCTTGAAGAAACGACCCTGGCTGCAGCATCAGCACAAACTGGTGTTTATCTTACATATACTATGTAAATCTAACGCATTTGCCAAATTTGAAGACTTTGCCATCAACTGTTGAGGGTTTCCCTCTTGAAGAAACGACCCTGGCTGCAGCATCAGCACAAACTGGTGTTTATCTTACATATACTATGTAAATCTAACGCATTTGCCAAATTTGAAGACTATGCCATCAACTGTTGAGGGTTTCCCTCTTGAAGAAACGACCCTGGCTGCAGCATCAGCACAAACTGGTGTTTATCTTACATATACTATGTAAATCTAATGCGTTTGCCAAATTTGAAAATTATGCCTTCAACTGTTGAGGGTTTCCCTCTTGAAGAAACGACCCTGGCTGCAGCATCAGCACAAACTGGTGTTTATCTTACATATACTATGTAAACCTAACGCGTTTTCCAAATTTGAAGACTATGCCATCAACTGTTGAGGGTTTCCCTCTTGAAGAAACGACCCTGGCTGCAGCATCAGCACAAACTGGTGTTTATCTTACATATACTATGTAAACCTAACGCGTTTTCCAAATTTGAAAATTATGCCTTCAACTGTTGAGGGTTTCCCTCTTGAAGAAACGACCCTGGCTGCAGCATCAGCACAAACTGGTGTTTATCTTACATATACTATGTAAACCTAACGCGTTTTCCAAATTTGAAGACTATGCCATCAACTGTTGAGGGTTTCCCTCTTGAAGAAACGACCCTGGCTGCAGCATCAGCACAAACTGGTGTTTATCTTACATATACTATGTAAATCTAATGCGTTTGCCAAATTTGAAAATTATGCCTTCAACTGTTGAGGGTTTCCCTCTTGAAGAAACGACCCTGGCTGCAGCATCAGCACAAACTGGTGTTTATCTTACATATACTATGTAAACCTAACGCGTTTTCCAAATTTGAAGACTATGCCATCAACTGTTGAGGGGTTCCCTCTTGAAGAAACGACCCTGGCTGCAGCATCAGCACAAACTGGTGTTTATCTTACATATACTATGTAAATCTAATGCGTTTGCCAAATTTGAAAATTATGCCTTCAACTGTTGAGGGTTTCCCTCTTGAAGAAACGACCCTGGCTGCAGCATCAGCACAAACTGGTGTTTATCTTACATATACTATGTAAACCTAACGCGTTTTCCAAATTTGAAGACTATGCCATCAACTGTTGAGGGTTTCCCTCTTGAAGAAACGACCCTGGCTGCAGCATCAGCACAAACTGGTGTTTATCTTACATATACTATGTAAACCTAACGCGTTTTCCAAATTTGAAAATTATGCCTTCAACTGTTGAGGGTTTCCCTCTTGAAGAAACGACCCTGGCTGCAGCATCAGCACAAACTGGTGTTTATCTTACATATACTATGTAAACCTAACGCGTTTTCCAAATTTGAAGACTATGCCATCAACTGTTGAGGGGTTCCCTCTTGAAGAAACGACCCTGGCTGCAGCATCAGCACAAACTGGTGTTTATCTTACATATACTATGTAAATCTAACGCATTTGCCAAATTTGAAAACTATGCCTTCAACTGTTGAGGGGTTCCTTCATGAAGAAACGACCCTGGCTGCAGCATCAGCACAAACTGGTGTTTATCTTACATAACGCACGTAAAAATGATAATTAAGGATCTTACATATCAAATACTATTAGGCCGTCTTTTGCATGTAATGTTTGCACTAGCATGTTAGTTATGCTTTGAAAAGCACCGAAAAACGTAAAGTCATTGACCAGCCCTCGCTTGGTACTTCATTTGAAAAAATGTGTGTAAGAAATATATCAAAACATTCTACTTACATGAATGCTAATATTAAAATGGTTAGGTAGGTAGATTTTCTATGTCCTCGCTTTGTGCAAGTCCTACACGGAAAACTGTCCTCGGTTGGGTGAAATAAAGTCCAACACAGAGTCCGCGTTTTGTATGAGATATAAGAAATATTGCGTAAAAATACGTCCTCGGAAAGGCATCGCCGGGCTTACGTAAGAGGTCCTCGGTTGGCTAACACAAGGTCCTCGTATGTGCACTGCTGATCACATCAAGTTGTGTATTTCAGGTCCTCGGTATGTTCGCCGCGATTCATGCAGAAAAATATTGAGATAGCGTTATCCTAATAGGCTCATCACTTAAGATTTACTCAGCTGTCTCTTTCTATCTTATTCAAGATGGCCTACGAGGTGTCTAAACCTGATTTTTAGAGAGTCCTCGCTTTGGTCAAAAACTAACAAGGTCCTCGTAAGGGTGTCTGTACAAACAGGGGTGTGTGTGTGTGTGTGTGTGTAATGTAATCATTTGAGTACGTCCAGGAGTCTTTCTGTTTCAGCGTATGTTAACTGTTGTAGGTATTTAAACACGTTTTTTTTGCACTCACTAAATGTTAAGTGGCGTATAACACTAATTGTATGTAATGTATCAGTCTCTGGCAGCCGTATCACAAGCTTAGCTTAGTTTGGGGTCAGACACCGTGTGTAAGATGTCCCCAAATATTTATTTATTTATAAAAATAGTCATAATGACTGGGTAAAAAATATTATAATTAGTCTGTGAGTTAGATTACCAAAAAATATTGGACAGGATTTTTTTCTTTTTTAAATCAAACAATAAATGACAAAGATTGTCAAAGACTAACCTTGTCAAAGTTCAGGAGTGGGGGTCGTGACATCACTTCTCTGACAAAGTCTATACATTTGTATGTGACTCGTGACGTCAAGCAAAACTTTAACGGGCTATAATATCTTCATCAATTTCTGTTTGATTGACAAAAGAAAAAATACGTGCCTAATTTTTTGTTTTTTATAATAATCTACCAGACGGACTAATTCACGACAATTCTCTTTTTTAATTCAAACACATTTAACACATTACTATAGAAGTAGGTCGTATTATAGCAAGAGATTTTACTAGTCACAAGTTTTATTAACATTCTTTAATAAAATCGATGTATTTGCGTTACGCCGTCGGAGATCTTTTATATTGCCGTATAAATCCCGTTTTAAACTCCATCGGGATAGTAAATAAAATGAAAGGGAGTTCGTTTCAGGCGACGAGACCTCGCTTACGATTGAGTCGTTCCTTCGTTTTATTTTCATGAAGATATGTCGCCTGGCCTCACTGATACGATGCTCTGGATTTAAAATAAATACGAAAACACAATGGGATATCAGTTACTGGGGTTTTTAAAGAAAATTGTGCGGCGGGTTTTAATTTTACCTGATTCTTTTGTGGAGTAGGTACTCTGAGTTCTCTGTACTTTGTTTTTGTTGCACTAGTTTTGAATTTTTACGAACACTGCAAATTATTTATCTAATTGTCGGAATATATAACTGAAATGTATTGATTCCTCCAAAATAACGTTAAAATGTCTAGATCTAAAATGTCCTCCTGTCTTTTGATTTTGTCTTGCTCAATGGGGCCCATACTAACTTGCACTAGATAAAATTCTGTACTGTATGAAGGCATAAATAAATAATGAATTTCTGGTTTTACGTAGTTAATTTCTATACTCATCAAAAAATCACATAAATAGTCAACTCAAAACTAGCCCATAAATAAAATAAACAGAATATTAGATTAAAATCGAAATATTATTTACCTTTAAAAATTGAGACCATGTATCTTGTTTTTGTTAATATCACACCGTTAAAATTCAGCCATAGCGTTCCATAAATTAATCGAATTAAATTCCAAGATAGTTTGGGAGTTAGAATCACTAACAACTAGGCGTACTATTGAATAAATGATGCTGTAATATCAAATAACAATCGCGATAGTGGTCCCTCACAGAGAGTCCCTCATAGAGAAGAGAAACTCGCACGTGCTTAAAACGTCGATATCTCTATAATATGAATAATAGCATCACAAAACAGTGATGACGTCGTCACAGGCAATCAGGCGTCGCAACCGTGACGATGTGGGCAGCCCTTTGTGTACGAAATTAGGGATTATTCACCTACCCCCGGCTGCACTTGTCTGGGTGATGCGCAATTTTCCGCCTTTATCAATGTAATAAACTGTCGATACAAATTGTAGAGCTTGATAGTTTACAATTATCGACATTGTTGCCCTAGTAAAAGTATCGATAAATGATCCAGTGAAAGTATCGATAAAATGAGGTTTAAAAAGTTTGCATTGTTCGCTTTCTTTCACTGTAGAGAAAAACTGCTGTAAAATAAACTGTAAAAAACTTTTAAGTAAATTAAGCTATAATTAAAATTTTCAGAATTAGATTCAGATTAACTTTATTGTTAACTGTGTTACATATGTAAAAGATCCTAATTTTAGTTCCTATGTAGGTATATGGGTGTAACTTTCTGGGTAATCTGTTATGACCTAAAACTAACTGGCCATTCATCTTTAATTCTCTTAATAACTTGCAAGTATCTTAGTCATTTGCAAATAAAATTTCGTCAAAAAATGTCTCAGTCATCTGCAGAATCTCGTCAAAAAAATCTAAGTACCTATATAATATCCTCAAGTATTCCTAAGTATAGCTAGATATAGATGGCACCTGCACTAAGTGCACTACCTTGTCAAGAATCTTTAACCTTACTTCCTTTCCTTACTATTATTATAAATCCGAAAGTTATTCGTTGGTTTGTTCCTCCTTCACGCGGCAACGGAGCAACAAATTGACTTGATTTTTGGCATGGACATAGTTTGAAATAAGCAAAATGACATAAGTAGCTTTTACCACCTGAAAAATCTCGTCAATAATCCCTATCTGTGTCACCTGTAAAATCTCGTCAAGTATCCCCAAGTAGGTGCCTATATCTCAGCCACCGGCCACTTCGGCAAAATATACTCTCCTAAAAATCCCTTCAAGAATTCTCAACTATCTCTGTCACTTGCAAAATCTCGTCAAGAATTCCCAAGTATCTCAGTCACCTGCAATAGCTCTACAAACAAAGCATAGCCACCCGGGTCCCTCGCGTCTAATCTGATAGTTTTTACAAACACATCAGTATCGGATTAGCCGCCCTCGGATGTTTAGTTACGCAATTAGTCATGCACTTGGGGGGCGCGCGCAATTCCGAAAATGTTTTAAAATATATTTTGAAGATAAGTAACTGCTGTAGTAGGATACTTCAAGAAATTCTTAGTGTCTGGTTGCTCGCAGAATAGTTTTCAAGATTCGATATTAGAATAGTTTTAATATACTCGTACCTGTGACATTTCCTACAGGTAGGTATAATAATAATAAATTAATAAATATTTTGGGACATCTTACACACGGCCTCTGACCCCAAACTAAGCAATGCTTGTGATATGGCTGCCAGAGACTGATATATATATATATATAGATAGTAACTAAATAACACCCAGACACAGAGCAAACACTTATGTTCATCACATAAATATTTGCCCTGGGTGGGGATCGAACCCACGCCTCTTTGATCCAGAAGTTAGGGTCATTAACCACTGAGCTACCAAGGCAGTCACATAAAAACGTTTAAAGTTTAAAATAGTAAATAGAAGATAGCAGTTCTTTCCCTTGAGGCTAGTGAAAAATTGTGCAACATAAAAAAATGATAACAAAAATATGAGCGCATTTGTTTTGTGACTTTAGATTTTTGTTAACTGCAGATTTTTTGGCAACAAAATATTTTGTAGCTTCTCTTTATTGATTAAATAGATCCGAAAACTTTTTTATAACCCATCAAAACATCTCTGTCTGTTTCAACTTTAGTTTCCCGTAAACACAACGATTTGCAATCCATCAGCGTCAAGCAAAAAGACCAATCATTTAAAGTCAATGCGAATGAATCTACCGTCTTTTTCTTTCCACAACCAAAACACATATTCTTGTCCTTTTCACACAGTAAAAAACAACCCTCGTGGATCAGCCGAGCATTATATTGCGATGATTAGCTTGCACTTGCTACTTCCATTGAATTTAAATGGGGGATTAAAATGCTATGCGTTTTATTTATTAAAGCTCTATTGTGCTTTAGTTCATTAAGCGATTGCTGTCGTCATTTTGGCCATTGTCGTTTTTGAATAATAGTTAATGTTGGTTTTATTGCAAATTGAAAATTTGATCGCCTAAAATCTCACTATCTAAACAGCGTTACTTGGACAAAATGTAATGCTTTCGAGTGACGAATGTACTTTAGTTAGTTCTTCCAATTATTAAAAAACTTGATTTAAGTTTTAACTGAACTACGTAAATACCTAACTACATAAAAAAAATATTTGAAATTATAGGTGCCAACATCCATAACAATAATATTAGAATTTTACCTGAAATAAAATTACTTATTATGTACCTAACTTATTTGAAACCTATATAATGAGATATGACAGCGCTTCCGCTTGACTTTAGGTGCTATATTGACTCTCCCCGCCTAGTCAACTGATCGTCTTCTTCCGTTTGGCGCCAACTTGCAGCGAGGCTCGAGCACGTGGGGCGGTGGCTCGAACGATTCCTCAGTTAGGCTCATTCACCATGCAGCCCTCACCTAGGTTTCAAATAAGTTAGGTACATAATAAGTAATTTTATTTCAGGTAAAATTCTAATATTATGTAGCCTGTTACTTATTTGAAACCTATATAATGAGACTTGTCTATTTTCGCATGGTGGCGCTTGACTAGGATATTTTTAACAAATAGGAATGCCAACTGTGATATAAAACTATTTTGTTGTACTGTAGTATGTTTATTATAAATCAAGGTAGGTTTAATAATACATTGTTCCAGTCTTAAAGACGAATACCACTGACTTTATCCATTCCGAAAACATAATAATGTTTAGGTTAAGGTAATTATAACAATTGATATTCTTCAGATAATCATTGTAATGTGAATCAGAATAGTTAACTCATTTTTATATATTACTTATAAAAGCGTGAAATTATCTACTGGAGAGGGTACATTGGAGACTTATGATCTTGAAGGTCGTCTATAAAAACGAACTAAAGTATTTGGGGTTTTCCTGTTCTTTCTAACCAAAACTTCTTCAAAGGGCATTTCATTTACCCGGTTCAGCAGAGCGATGAGTGATCTAATCGGAGCAGCTAGATTGTTTATGGCTGATTGAATGTCTTTGAGACAAACAAAAGCTAAAAAGTGATAGCTTTCACCTCAATAATAAATCTATCTCTTTTCACAGATAAAAGTGTTAAATCTTGTTATGCGTTTGCCAGACGCCAACATAAGCCATGTACCTGACATCACTCTCGGCTCGAGACCTGTTACTTAGAAAGTTATCCCACCCCGACATCTCCATGCCTCCAATACAAGGTCGTTTACTCGCGCCGGGGGGCCGTTGGTCCTCGTGTCTATTAAACATGACTCCAGATTCCTTATTGTAAACGGCGGGCCCAATGCTCTTTTCTTTAGGTCTGCTCTCCAAAACACGTTCTTCCATCTGGGGCATATCACAATGTAGGTCCCCCGAGCTTGGTTCAGCCACGCTAATACTTTATACATCAAACACGGTGGTGGGAACACCCACGCCAATTTGTAGTCCCAATTTCGACTGAATGCGTCTTGGAAGATCGCTTGCCGGTCTTTTAGGTCTCGAGTCACATACCGGACACAACATGAGCTCGGCTGGATGCCATGAGATCTATCTGAGGCATTCCCCACTTGTTGAATATCAGCTGACAGGCTGGTGGGAGAAGATGCCACTCTGATGTTGCTCTGCGCCTGGACAACCCGTCCGCTATACCGTTGAGGGGACCTGGTAGGTAACTGGTTGTCAGGTTTATATTGTAGGTTTGAAGACAGCGATAAATTAACCGCGTCAATTGCATAAGCCCTTTCGACTTCGTCCCGCCTTGTCTCCGTAGGTAAGCTAAGGCTGTTTTGTTGTCGCTTTGTATCAATATGGTCTTGTTTCGACATTCTTCTGCAACTTCTCTGTTTTCCAGTACCTTGTACACTGCTAATAGTTCTTTCATGTTCGAATGGTAACGTTCTTTTTTGGGCGTCCATGACCCTTGAATATGCTGTCCGTTGACATACGCTCCCCATCCGATGCCTGAAGCGTCTGTGACAATCTGGTAGGTTACTGGATCTGTCCAGATTGTACTCGTGCTTCGTATGTTCTGTAGCCACCAGGCTAAGTCTTCTTTTGCAGGCTCTTCTAGGGAAACAGTTGTACCACTTCTTAATGCCTGGTGAAGGCATGTCTGAAGATTTCGGTAATTTAGCGTACCGAGACGCACCACAAAACTAGAAAACTGAAGAGTTCCCAAAAGTTTCTGCAAGTCTAAGAGTGCCAGACTTCTGGAACGTTGCGCTCGATGTAGCCGTTGAGTAAGAGACATAATCTTCTTTTCTGGTAAGCTCTTTTTATTTAACCGGGTGTCCCAAAGAATCCTACTCAGCAGATAGAATTCCTAGGAATTCTATCTGCTGAGTAGGTTCTGTGGATGACTTTTTATTGTTTATTACCCATCCCAGGGTGGTCATGAAATCGACCGCCTGCTTCATGTGCTCAATCAGGACTTGAGGGCACTGATTTACCAGGAGGAAGTCATCCAAGTACACGAGAACTCTTATTCCTCTTTCTCGTAGCTTCTGAGCCACCCAGTTTGACAAAGTAGCGAACGTCCTTGGTGCGCTCGCCAGACCGAACGGTAAGCAGGTCATTTGATAAATTTTGTCGTTGACAATAAATCTCAGGAATCGTCGGTGTGATTTTGAAATCTGGATGTGAAAATATGCCTGGTGAAGGTCTATTTTCATCATGAAGTCGTTGGGCTGCAGGAAATGAGGCACCTTGTGCATGTTTACCAAACGGAACTTTTTTGGATTGAGGAATAGGTTTAATGCCTTCAAATTTAGCACAGGTCTTTGCGAGCCATCCGCTTTCTTTACAGGGAACATGTTGGAGATGAACCCTGCATTCGCAGGAGCCTTCTTGATTACAGCGTCTTTTAACATCTGAGCAATTTCGGTGCGCAGGTTTGGTGTTGTTACAAGCCGGTACTGGTTGCTGTACTTCAGACGAATCGGTGGTTTGTCGACAAAAGGGATTCGGTAGCCCTCTATAAATTTTTAAAATGTGGGTTGGAGCCCCCATTTCTTCCCATATGTGTCGAAATCGACGCAATCGACCGCCTCGGAACGGCATGGCATAGTCATTGTCTTTGGTGATGTTAAGAATAATAATCTCTTGGTCTCGGGTAGGATTTGTTCTTTGCGGAGGTATAGCCGCATTTGCCGGCAATAGATTTGCCTTTTCCAGAAGCGGAAGCTTGCTGGTATTGGTTGCGATTGTGTCCACGAAAAAACACCGCGGGGCCGGTTGACCGCCTTGGTGTGGCCTGGTTGCCCTCGGCAGGCAAATACGGCCTGAAGTTGTCTTGCGTAACCTGGCTACCCTCGGCAGGTAGAAACGGTTTGCGAAAAACTTTCGGTTCTCCTCCCAGTTTCGCCACAGCGTCACTGAATTCCTTCGGTTGAAACAGGAAATCTGCACTCGGCGGAATTCTTCGTAGGATCGTTTTATTGTATTTATCTCTTACCGCAGAGATAGCACTGTCCCTTCGATGTTCAATCACATTCGCTCGTCTGCCGCAGACGACCTGCAGGATATCACTGGAAATACCATTATACGCACACGTGTTCGAAAATAGGTCTCTAACCTTATTTGAAAGAGAAGCTTTTGTTAGTTGAGTACTAGTATGATCGCTCCACTCTAATAAATCCTTCAGGGTAGTTTGTAACGCTTCTTTTTGTGCCAATAGCATATTAGTTAGGGCACCAAATGTCTGATCCAAGGATCTCAAATTATTAAACTTGGATTCAAAAGCCATCATTCAAAGTCAAATTAGTAAAGCCCGGGGTAGTGAGATATTTTTTTCTGAACGTCGGTATACCGCACATTATTCCACTGATCACTATCAAAATGTTGTATTTTCCGCAAATAATTAAGCTTTGCTTCAGGTGTGCGCTTGGCAGATTCCGATGTAACAGTCACCTCATCCCATTGAAAATCTACCGGTGGCGGTTTTATTAATACCGAAGAAATCGATACATTATCATTTTCGAAAAGGACGGCCTCATCCGACATGCTCTTTGATGTACCCGGAATATCCCGAGAATTGTTGCTCAGTAGGTATTTAAGCTCACTAACCTGCTTTTGAAGGTAGTCTAACCTTTGCTCCGAAAAATCCCTAGAGCAGGCCCGTTTCGATGCGGGTGGCGGCAACGTATTTTCATCGTCGCCATCGTTGTCAGAACTGCTGTATAAGCGTCGAGGCCGCTTATAGTTGATCCTCCGGACTCCACTCGTTCCCGCCACGGGAGAGTCTCGTACATTTTGCACCTTACCATCGCTCATTTTTTGAGCCACAAGAACAATTTGTGCAATATATAATATTTCAGCAAAATTATTTTTAATAACGAACGACAACGTCGTTTGCACCAAGTAGTCACAACGAAAGTTAAATGCCAACTGAGGAATCGTTCGAGCCACCGCCCCACGTGCTCGAGCCTCGCTGCAAGTTGGCGCCAAACGGAAGAAGACGATCAGTTGACTAGGCGGGGAGAGTCAATATAGCACCTAAAGTCAAGCGGAAGCGCTGTCATATCTCATTATATAGGTTTCAAATAAGTAACAGGCTACATAATGTTGCGTTTTTGTCACTCCTCCTTTTTCTTAGGTCTCAAATTTCATTTTCAAGAAATTGGATCACGAAACAGTTTAGTAAAAAGTTCACGTTGTTCCCTTTACATATTCGGCAGAAGAATTCCATCAGTGCTGCGTATGATATCGGCGAGCTTATCCGCTGAAGATTGTCTTCATATCCCGAGATTTTTATAAAATAGGCGAAAAACACGTTTCGTGGCTTTAATTTTAAATTGATCAGGTTTTGCGGAATCTTTCTAAAGCCTCCTCGATCGAGATTTTTTCCCCACCCGAAGGCGTTAAACCGAGTACGGATCTCATTATTTCCTTTGGAAAATATGGAAAATTAATTATGTGGGGTTAGCCGGCCTTTTTTTCGTGTCTCTAATATTGGGATTTCGTTTTCAAGAACCGCATTATCAGATTTGGTTCGGGTGAAAATTAATTGGATGAAATTTCTCGTTTCAGAACCCAATTATTGCACGTTTGAGGTGATTACATTCACTTTTCTTTCATTAAAATTTTTTTGAAAGTTTTGATTGTTTAGAACGGAATAAAATACGGCATTAACTTCTATTCGATAAAGTCTGATACTTTTTGAGACGAACGTAGTAACAATCTCGTATTCATACAAAAAGTACCTCGATGAAAAAGTGTATTTTTTTTTAATAAAGCAATCTTATTGTTTGTAGTCACTTACTAATAAGACAAGGCAATACATATCTCTTGTTGTCTCTATGTTCATAATTATTTTTCATTTGATGCATACAATTTTTACATTTTATATAAATAAATATGTCTTTATTGTACGCAATTTTACAAAAACACATTACAGAAACTACACAATATACAATATTTTGTACAAGGGCGGCCTTATCGCCTTTGGCGATTTCTACCAGACAACCTTTGGATGGACTGGATTATTCGAAAAATAGGAGTATGGTCGGTGGTGTATACAATACAATACACTGCAATAAATAAAAGCATTAGGTATAGAAAAGAAACCCAGACAAAGAAACCAACACATACTATAATTTAGAAACATAGGTACACAAATAAAGATACATCTTATAAATATACATACTTTTATACCAATACCTATATATACCAATTTTAGCTAACATAAGGAAGGATATTGTTGATAAACAAGACATTGATTTTTCGAAAATGGCTCAGCCGATTTCGATATAATTTAAATATAACCACTTCGGAAGTAGGTATACTCTTTTGAACTAAAAAATATTTTTTTGATTCGGTTCACAATTGGCGAAAATATCAATAAACATACAAAAAATACATACAGACGAATATAGAAACTCCTCCTTTTTGGAAGTAGGTTAAAAAGTGAGTTTGGTGCGTAAATAGAGAGTGCGAATAACTCGTATATACCTTTTTTTTTTATTAAAACTCAAAATTATAAAAATAAACAATCGGCTTGTTAAGTAGTAGAGTCTATATTCGTTGAAAACTCGTTCGCGAATAAACAAACAATTCGCTCGCTCGGGAAGTTTGTCAAACAAAGAACGCCGGAAGTGTCGCGTAGGTGTTCGTAATCGACCATTTGCGATTTGAAGGATTACAACTTCGAGCTCCCTTCCCCGTGGTGAAATGTGTCGGTAGTTTGCGAGATCTTGGAGTCGATTCTTTACTTCACTTCTTCGGTGCTTCACTATTTTTACTGTAGTTTTGAGATACCGCAAATTGGATTAGTACTTAGTAATATTTTGCTCATTACTCATATAATATCCTATGAAACACCAGGCGAGGTTGACTCTTTCTAGAGAAAAAAGAGATTGGGGGATCGTGACTTAAAGAAAAAAAAACTTTTGGCCAGAAAAGAGGCAGAATAGGTTTTAAAAAATTGTAAAATGATTTATAATAATTATGTACACCTCTCAGCGATAAAACGACCTGTATACAAGGTGCCTAAATGTAGGTTTGACTTAGTTTGCGGCCTTTAGAACATTTTTGTGTCTACCAATTGCGCTGGGCTAGCGTGGTGGCTATGGCCCAATCGCCCTCTTGGGCAAGCCTATGTTTATCAGTGGACTATGAAAGAGCCTTGTACAGTAGGTATAGTAGAAAATTATTGTGTAACATTTACTAATTTTACGTTTTAATTCAATTTAATTTTGA
Organism: Hypomecis punctinalis; assembly: GCA_949316475.1. Classification (NCBI taxonomy): domain Eukaryota; kingdom Metazoa; phylum Arthropoda; class Insecta; order Lepidoptera; family Geometridae; genus Hypomecis; species Hypomecis punctinalis. The sequence continues at coordinate 19,066,587 of OX438802.1, forward strand.
AAAATCAAGACCTACTTAAATATGCAGATAAGACCACCATTTTTACTTAAGTTCAAGTTGTTGAAACACGTAAAAAGGACAAAATTAAACATATTTTTTCACCTCTACCATTTTGCTGTCTCAAAATAGAAAACAAATTACATTAAACATAAAATGTAATTTATTATTAGGGGCATCAAAGTGAGGCGACAACGTTCCCCGTGGAATCGCACCCTGGGGGTTGCAATTTTTTATTTTGTAAAAAAAATACTAGCGATCCGCCGCGCCGTCACCTTTGGGGTGAGGCAGACAGCGCGGCACCAAGTTTTTGCTTAATAGTTTTTGTATCAATAAATCACACCTATTTGCCAGAGAAGTAAAGTTTTAATAAAGGCTGTCGGCCGCCGCTTTGTGTCTAAGGTCGGTATGAGTAGGACATGTGTCGCTTCACTAAATTACGAGCTCGTGTGTCATTGAATTAATATTAACTGAATATTTAAATATCAAACAAAATTACGATTCGATGCTTAATTAGAAAAAAGATAAAGGTGAATGTAGTGTGCTGAATATAGTATAGATATATAAACATTTTCCCAAAAATAAACTAGTACCTATGTCTATTTATTGCTTGATGATTCTGGTTACTAGCATTGTGCCTAAATGATCACGTTTAACAAACATAACTTGCTAAGAAGAATCTAAGTTACCTTTGAGGTAGCTTTAGGAATCTAAGGTACCTTCGGACCAAGTCTGCAAATAAATTGCATCATGTTAGTTGACGTCTAAACGCAGATTTGTAACAAAAGGTGACAAAGTAATGAGACAAGCGGATACAACCAAAATCTCATACCGTGAGTCAGTACCCGGCACAGATCTCACAAGATAAGACATGATGTCTCGATCTAACGAGGACCTAGTTTAGCACTAAACTCTCTGTTTAATATTACAACTACTACCTACGCGTAATGCCATTTTTTATTAGATATCTACTCAACAACTACTCAAGAGCTCAAGAAATTACCTACCATATTCATTTGCGCGCACACAAAATACTGTATTTTGCAATTAGTTTAGTTAAGCGACGTTCCGTACGACTAGCCAATAGATGGGTGAGCGTGGATGGCATTGCCCCCTGAGCGATGTAGTGACTCGGACGACACGATAAAATTATGGATCTCGGGTGTTTCAACGTTTATGGCCATGTACCTGCGGGATACAAGTTTTGGTATCAGGACTAGCCACCGGGCCTATCCAACTTAGTGTCGCGCACCGGGTGAAGCCTATTTAAGGACCTCTCTGTAGATATCTATGGTTCCCTCAGTCGCGTCAAGCTTCCCTAATCTAAACATTCTGGTTACGCATGCGCCGGTCAGATTTGGGCGCACTCAGATAAAATAATCTCGGAAACATGAACTTTACAAATATTTGTAGAGTTGTGGCCTCACACCTAAGTTTGATGCACCTTTGCCTTGCCTACACCATGCTGTTGTTAAATATATCAGATAAGTGATACAACTTTTTTTAGACTACTTGGATTAAGGTACCTACTTTACTGATCTCTTTATTGGAATTCCTTCGGCAAAGATCTAGTTTTAACTGTCTTTCCGAAATGATGATCAAATAAATGATGTTTTTTTTTAATTTAAATTAATGGCCCACAGACTCCAGGGTCTGTGCCTTTTGTTAAGTAAGTTAAAATTGAAAGAATACGACTGTACAATACAGAGGAGTTAGTTTAAATCTTACTCTAAGTTAGTGGTTTCATTGCATTGCGTGAATGCCACGAGCAAACCGGCGACCCGCATGCAGCACCCGATAACGAGTGTGACGCATGTATCAGCCATCGCTCTTTTTGACCATATTTAAGGGAAGAGAACGACCCGACACACGACGCCGCCGCAAGAAGGAGCCTTCGATGGCGAGCTTGAATGCTCAGGGAATACACGCAATGCTAATTTCTATTTATTGCACACTTATTATGATTTATTTTGTGAAAGCGATCACCAGCAGAGTCCAAGGCTACGTTTCCGTGTGTTACTCGGTGGTATCTACTCTGCGTGTGATCGCTCCCATGTCCTTCTATTCCAACTCTTTTGCCTCCTCCCAAAAAAATGTTTGGCATTTTCACACAGCATCAGTGCATTAAGTGTATAGTCGTAAACATTCATATTTTATCTATAGGACATCCACTGCTGAATATAAGTCTCCTCTATAAGTCTACAAAAAGACTTATTTGAAGCCCCTGGCATCAAGTGCGATCCTGCAGTCTTAATCGGTCGGTCATCGGCCCTCCTTTTGGTGGACGTTCTACGATGCGTACGTGCCATATGGTTAATACACCGAATGAATACGGCTGAAATAATTTATTAGTAGTATAAATCAAATATTTTAATTCATAATTTCAAATCAACATATATTCGTTGAATGTACTTTCTTGCAATGACTCAAAGTAATCTCCAGACTTATTTTACACAAACATCAAGACTAAAATTGTTACTCATAAAACTCAATGAATGAAGAGATACATGAACACAAATGTCTCATTTATAAGACGCGTTAATAAAACTAACTCTCCCATTTCTTTCAGAAAGAAGACAGCAACTATTACGACTATTAACATGTGCACGAGCTATTAAACTTTGTCATCGGCAATTAGTAGAGATGAAACTAAATAAATTTCGAGGCATACCTCGCACCCACCGAGACATGTGACACCGATTCCGAACGCCTGTTAACAAATTAAACCGATTTGTTCTGTTATTCTCTTCTAATAGGGCACGGAATGGGAAGTGTTTGTGTCGAGCATATTTTGACAAAATTTATTGCTACCACGCCTTCTCGAACCGTTTTTTCTCGAACGCAACTCGAGGGCGGATGCAGCGACATCTGTCGCGCTGGATGCAGTCACGCCCCGCGGTACGCAAATGTCATGAATTTTGAAAAAGCTGGCGATCTGTTTGTTTTTTAATTTCTATATTCAAAACTTACCTTAGACAACGATTAAAAAGCTTGATTTTCAACTAAAACAACGATTAAAACGTTATCTGAGGATCTATCGAATCGTAATCTTTTAGGTACGTAGGTAGGTATATAATTTTTTGATTTGCAATTATGAGATGAACAATTTTGCTACTTATTAGTAAATATATGTAAAGATAATACTCATCGTTACACTAGGTAAAATGATAAATGAGACTATTCATTTGACGAGATACTAAATGTTTATAATTCCTTTCTCTCCGAATAAAGATAAACGTTTCAACTCACCATGACATCTGCAAAAATTTCATCTAAAAATACTCATGTGTGTAGTTTGATAAAATTTTCTATCAAATATCTATAAAATAGTTTACAAAAACTGAATGGTGAGTTAGCAAGTTTTTTTGGTATGAAAGTTTTTAATTGTCTAAAGCCTCTGACATGTCTTAAAGGGTAAAACAACGAGGTCATCTCAGCCACGGCGACGTTCAGTTTTAAATGATATATGGTAATGGGACTAAACATAGAGTCACTTTGTCTGAGATATACAATTCAGATCTATCCTTATCCAGCTACTTTAAGAGCACTACTCCCCCAAGAAAACTCTTGATGTACTCGTAAGTAAACACTATAAATAGGTCCAGTCAAAAATATCTATAACACCTTAGCCATGCAATGCGTCCAGAAGTAGACCTTTTACAATTCAACGATAAAAATATCAGTACAACAGCAGTTACAGTTCAAAAAAGCTACCAGCAAAATAAAATCGACAGGCAGCGAATGACAAATCGACAAACAATGAGAGTCAATGGTAGCGCACAATATTTACAAGTCGCGTGATTGATCGCCCTTGACAGATGGAACCGGGATAACCCTTGCACCGACCATCTGTCACCTCGCCCGTTATAATGGTCAGCAAGACAGTTCCACCACCCTTTGGACACCCGCAAAAACTCATTTCGGGAAATGATTTGTGGGAAGATGAGACTGTAGTGACATTTTGCTATATTAACCGTTTGTGGCGTGAGGTTCCTTGCTAGTTTTGATCAAAATAAAAATGACGTGGCAAAAGATCGTACGCCAGTAAATTAATGGCGCCGTTATTTGTTGCTTGCCTAATTAGTTTATTTTTAGGAAATGTCGTTAAGGATTTTTTGAGAGACCAGGTAATAAGTAGAGAAGGTACATAAATTAATTTGCTTGTTGAAGCGCTTTAAGAGCTTGATCAAAACTTTTCATTTACACGTAATAATTGAATTAATCCCAAAAAAATCTAAATTGATTGATTGTTTGATTTATTAGTCCAGTTTTTATAAATACTCATACTCATACTCATACTCATTTATTTGGTAAAAAACAATTTACAAGCCAAAAAATAACAAAAATCATTAACGATTAAAAACAATCAATAATACTGAATTTCATTCATCACATTAAATAAATAAATTAATCAATAATTTTATCATCGAAGAATTCACTTAAATCGTAAAAGGAGTGCTCAATAAGCCAGCGCTGGAGGCGGGATTTGAAGCTGTTCAGCGTTGGTGCTGAAATTATTGAGCCTGGCAATTTTTTGTACACAAGTGGACCCATGACATGTGTGAGTTTTTCAGACTTCACCAATATAGGCAAATAAAACACCAAAAATGCCTTATTGATCGAAGCCTAGCTGTGGCCTAGCTAAACTATGAAATAATAAAAAGCAACTGAATCATCCATAGAGCAATGATATTGAATCCCGCGATCTATACAAGATGAAAAATTAATATGGGTAAATGCTATGATATGATAATATATACCTACTAGGTATATCAGGCCATATAAATAATGTATATGTATTTGACAGGTACTCAACTTAATAACTGCTTTAAAAGCGACGTAAATTATGAAAAGCATACCTGTGTTTTACGAGTAATGAAAACCAATGTCGTTGTAAAGCCGATTTTTACAACTCAGGTAATACGATTCTAAAATAATGCCCTCATCTTTTTGTATAATATTACTTTTCGTTTATTCTCATTTTATTTGTCGCTATAAAAGGAAGAATAACGGTTGTTAAAAGAGTGGCATGCACATCGGAGGCTGGCGATAAATCTTTATATTTTATGACAAATTGTTGTCAGAAACGGTAACCCTCGGCTGCAACAAAGGATCTAGAACAAATAGTAACATAATGGTCTGATGGCCAACGGCGATGTCACAACACTAACCATTTGTAAACAATAACATAATGCCGCCCTCCAATATTGGTTGCAAAGTACACAAAATAATGTATTGTATCGGTCTAATTTATCGCATTTGGGGCACGGTTAGTGGAGCAAAAAAATTAGGCAATGAAAGAAAGTCACGTGAGAAAGTTAACTTACCTCATAAAAGCCAGGGTTACATAAATAAAGGTTACAGTGTAACTTAACTCACATAATATTACTAATGACACGAACATTACAGAAAGAAAAAAAACTTATGAGAAAGTGAGTAAAAGAGCGGCAAGAGTTTAATGTAGTGTGTCTATTAAACATGCAACTTTTGGATGATACTTAACTCTTCATATTTGATTGAAGAAGACGTCGATTTTCGTGATTACATAAAACAAAGTATATTAATTTAAAACTAATATAATAAGTACATACTTATACATATAGGTACTTACAATTATATTTGTTTGTGACGTTAGAGATAAGAAACAATGATGCGTCCCTATTCAATTTTACGGAGATACTGATGAGGCGTTTGTATAAAATACGTTGACACATCATGTGATATATGACGGCGCGTCTAACAATGGCGAATGACGTCGCTTTGTGAGACGCGTTGGGCCCCCGCCTCGTAATTATAATATTATGACTTCACATTATTCCCGAAATATCGTCCTGATGCTCAAACCCTCTGAGGTGGGTGATAGCCTTTTGTATTGACACATTTTATACGTAAAACCTTATTACTTTCTCACCCTTTGTAATATTTTAACCTCTTCGTACTATTTTCTAAATCTCATAACATTTGTCTTGTAAAAACCAGCAAACATCATTTAATAAAGCCGGCGACAAGGGACCTCCCTGAGCAACGCCGACCCTTCCACGCGGTTGCAAGTATAATTTTGTAATCACCATAAAATCTGTATCACCACACTAATATATTTATGACATTATAGCTCTAGTAATATGTATGCAAATTGAAAACGCACAAAATGGTATCGTTTACGACCCTAATCCCGATGCAACAAATATGGAGGCGACATATGCCAGCATTGAATCGTTTTGTTCATGTCTTGTATTCGAAAATAGCAAGGCTATAATTTATTATTTTTTGAAAATTTTCCATGTTTATCATTAACGCAGTCAGAGAATGTAGGGTACATTCTCCGACTGCTAATACCATAGAATATTACAGGTATTTTTTCAATAGGTCCACATAGAATCGGGTAGCAGTCAGCATATTGCGGAGTTTTAATAAGGTTATTTGGGAATTTTGGATACGCCTGAAAGTCTCTGCGTTCAAAGCAAAAATATAAGTGACTAGCAACGTTACTGTTGGATCAAACCAAGAAAATTACTGCCAATTAATTTTCCAAAAGAGAAGCCTAAAAAGTTACCTTTAGCCCTTTTATTCGATGCACGAAACCAAACGAAACCAAGACAACAACTCTTTGATTCACCCAATGGAATCGTGTCAAATCACAACACCCCATTCGCATTGTCATCGCAGTGTCTGCGGGCAAATAGAAGAAGTAATTTGTGCCCATATGGGACCTGTGATTGCCTTCTGAACAGGCGCACCCTCGACCCGCGGAATGGTCTTTTGGTGGCCAATTTCGCAACCCTCCGCTCTTTCCTTAGACCTTTAATATTGTGGCGGGAATGCGTGTTAGATAGTTTGTTTTCAAATAGGGTCTATTTGTAGATTTTGGTTCGGTCACTGGATTAATGGGAATAAAAAAATATTATTAGATATATTTTTTTTATTTAGGTAAGTAGTTATATAGCTTTTGTTTAATGTTGGTTTGGATAGCATGGATAGGAAACAAAGTACAGATAGTCCGCGAAAACATTATTGTTGCAACACAAAATGTCAGTGCGGTATTTTACACAATTAACGTCTATTTCAGAATCAGATTTTTAAGCTAAAACAAAAGTCATCTTAGTTAGCAGTGAAGGACCGAAATAATCGTGTATTTTCTAAAAATATTTAGTCTAAGCAGAATTCGTGTTTATTTTAAGAGTTTACGTAAATAGACCATTATTAACAAAATTTCTTATGTAGGTCATGTCTCTACCGAGTGCAGCCAACAAAAGATGCAAGCAACGCCCGCCAGCTAAACATTTCTCTCGGCGAGCAATATCAATTGCACTGCCTTAATGAATAAATCTGCTCCAGATTTAGTACAACGAAATGAATGTAAAGCTCCCCTAGTGCTGGCTAGCGGCCGCAGATCGCTGCTGCTAATAATTTTGTGGGGATTTTTACAAGTCTCAGGTGGAGGGTAATTTGCTTGCGGCGGAAGGGTTACTGCTGATTTATCTCGTTTGTAATGCGCCTCCGGGGATCCACTACTCCGCCCCAAGCAGCCGCGAATAACCATAAACACTAATTCATCTAGACCACAAATTAGTGGCGCGGTAAGAGAGCACTCGTGATTTAACAGACTCGTTCTACACGATCGTCATAACTATAAGGATTTGCTCGCGAGTGAAATACTGCAATGAGAACGTATGAGCGAAAACTGAGTTTACGAAAGCTATTACGCATTACAACTCTCCGAAAGCGAGCTTGCTAAAACAACCTTGAGACCGATAGACACGTGGCCAATAAACAAAGGCGAAGAATCCTCGAGGCGTACGTGTCATGTCGCTCCGTTACAATAACGAAACATGAAAAATTTCCAGACGCCCACATCAGACTGATAAATGGCTTCCGAAAATCCAAAAGGAAGTTACAGCTTACTCGGGATTTGGTCTAGAACCTCTCACGTCCCATAACTGCTGCACTCCGCTTTATTACAATTACCATAAGCCTCAAAGTCCCGCACTCGACGCGGCCCGCCGAGACTTCATCATTTTGAACCTACCCGCGAGTGCCGTAAGACTGTTATTGCTTGGGTGAAGTAGAAACAGCGTCTGGGGCGAAGTCTCGGGACGATCGCGGACAACTTTAGCACTTGCTCCGGTTACTTTAAGATTGAAGTTGGAAGTAAACGAATCATCCACAAGAAAGTTATGCGACGTTCGTGCTCCGGAGCGGTCCACTCTTTACATTTTATGTAACGTGTACGATATGTCGGCGGCTATTTGGAATACTAATTGGGGTTGTACGGACTCCGAACGTCTTATCTTCGCCTTTTTAAGCCACCAGAAGAAGATATTTTGTCGCAAAAATGTTGCTCTAGTATTTTACCGCGGCGAACATAAACGGTTCGTAATTGCCGGGAGCGGGGCCCGGGGCGCGGGCGGCCAATCCTCGGCCTGAATAGAAAATCAGTAAACCGCGAAATGATGATGAATCGCGTCGGAGGAAAGGGTCGCTGAAGCGGGACAGGTAGAGGGTTTGGCAGGAGGTGTGAAGAGGACGGCGCCGGGGAAATTAGTGGATGCTCCCGTGAATTTGTGTACGTTTTCAATGAAGGTTCTTTATGGTAGGTAAAATAGGAATAAAATGGATGGGGCCTAATCCACCGGCCATTTATAACTTACACGCCATTAATTTGAGCGATAATTTATGAATAGCGTCGCGATTGGTCCGAGATAGAGGATTCGGTAGCCGGTAGCTTGCCTCGGGCGTTATCAGCGCCAGGTATAATCTAATCACGTCGAACGTAACACTTGTGCATTTTTCATTTCCTGTGCTGGGTTGATAGCGCTTCTTCTGCCGCCATATTAATTTAGGACTTATCTAAATAGTAATTAGAATAGAGTTTGATAAGTTTAGTGAGGGCCAATAAACAGGCTCTATCTATCGATAGTACTGATTGTTATTAACTCTCGGTATATAGGCGGCTAATTAAGGGTACTCTAAACATTAGGTTAGTTTTATGAAAATGTGCCAGATATTTTTTATTAGATGCGATTGGGTTTTTACATCGAAATTGGCTAAATGATGATGAGATATGAATTAAATGGCAATCTGTATCTGCACTATAGCTCAGGCGTTAAAATTGAGATATAATTTTAGACTAAAAAATTAAGAAAAATATAAAGCAATAAAATTATCCATCTACGTATCTGATACTTGATTTTAAGCACTTGTATGCTAAGATGTTCTCTACTTGTATTTCTATTTCGTTCAACCTGAATGACCAACTCTCATCTGTGTATCATCCTGTGGGGTCACCTTCAAGTGGTCTTAGCACGTGCTTGTAATTTACGTGGTGTAATTCATAACACAATTAATTCTTCAAGATCCTCAAATATTACTTCTCCATATAAAATGTTGAGAGATGTAGAATTTTAGAACCTAATTACCTATACAAAAGTGGCGGAAAAATGAAGTCAAACAAAACAGGCAATTTTCATAATATGAAACTAGGTATACATAGGTAGCTGAGAGAAACAGTGCTGGGTGACGATTCTAAAACGCAAATAAAACTGAAATAACTTTTTTAATTTCATATCATGATATAACAAGTCAATACTGTTCAGACTTGAACATTTGCAAAACATATTAAAAACAGGCTCTTGTATCTTTGCATAAATTCTTAAGAACGACATTAGTACTTAAATTAAAATAAACAACTTTTACTATGGTACTAACTCTGATTTTTCGGGATAACAATTTGCTGTTTAATAAAAAATACTGGCGAAAAAATGTACGGAACAGCTAATTTTTTTTAACGAGTTTAAACGTATTCCTATCGTCAATATAGTTAATCTTGATGTACTAAAAGAGAATATGCGTAAGTTACCAGTAATTTGGTATACATTTTTATAGTGGACTTTTTTACCGAACCTTGACCCCTCAACCCATCCGAGGCAATCCATCAGACATCCATCAGCTGTTGCATAGCATGGTCGCGCCGGAAGCAAGCCCTCGGCGCTCCGTTATCGGGATTATGCTATTAACCAGCTCCCAGCACGGTGGTCCTGATTGCGCTACAATGCGGCTGTTAGGATTAACATATCATTCCACAAGTATTTTTGTAAGATAACCTGACGCGCTGGTATTCAGGAAGCTACGTACCTATAATGAATGATTATACACGTTATTCAAATCATTTTAGGCGTTCATTCGGCTAGGCAGCGATTAAGTTGAAATATTTTTGTAGCTGATTGTAACAAACACAGGCGTGGCGTGTGTTTTCATACAATTTTCCGGAATGAATGAATAAAAAGATGTTATCACAGTGAATGTGATAACTTCTTTATAGCACGCCTTTTTTAGTTTCACCTGGATTTAGGTTTGTTTGTAATTGACTCTTTTGATTTCGATTTTGACCCACTTTAGACGGTCAGATTTAATTTAATTATGATGATAAGACGTATCTAAGACCGATGACAATACAATAATTCGAAGCGTCTTTTTAGTTTTTTAAACTATAGTTTATATGTATTAGTATTTATATGTATCATTTGTGTTTTGTCAATAGAATAATACAAATAGTACATTATGATATAAGTGCGGTAAGTTAAAAATTACAGCCGAGGCGATATTGCTAGGCTGTAATTTTCGAAGCGCACGTATGTCATACGACGTTTTATAACATATTTGCGAGGAAATTAATACAACTCTGACTTTCTTAACCAAATAAATATTTAATTACTTGTTAAAGCAGTTATAGAGCCAATTAGTACAGTTACTATTATAATTCAGCAAAATATTTCAAGAACACAAAAAGAGTACAAAAACAAAAAAGAAAGAAACTTTCTTTTTGTGATAAACATTTCAAAAATTGACGCGTTCGCAGGATTTGAACCTGCATCCTCTGGGACACCGGCCCAGATGCTTTGTCCAATTAAGCTAAATCGCGTCCTGCGAATTCGCCGAATAAGTGAGTGTTTATCATTTTTACCAACTACTACATTGTTGGAAGCGCCATTTGTGAGAACTGCTTTAAACCAGTCAGTCACTTAATGTGAAATTATTAGAACTTCTTACCATTAACGAGAAATGACGCATTGCTTAATCAATGAAATTATTTTTATCGTGCTTCACACACTAGGTGTATAGAAACTTTCTTTTTGTGATAAACATTTCAAAAATTGACGCGTTCGCAGGATTTGAACCTGCATCCTCTGGGACACCGGCCCAGATGCTTTGTCCAATTAAGCTAAATCGCGTCCTGCGAATTCGCCGAATAAGTGAGTGTTTATCATTTTTACCAACTACTACATTGTTGGAAGCGCCATTTGTGAGAACTGCTTTAAACCAGTCAGTCACTTAATGTGAAATTATTAGAACTTCTTACCATTAACGAGAAATGACGCATTGCTTAATCAATGAAATTATTTTTATCGTGCTTCACACACTAGGTGTATATTATTCGGCGAATTCGCAGGACGCGATTTAGCTTAATTGGACAAAGCATCTGGGCCGGTGTCCCAGAGGATGCAGGTTCAAATCCTGCGAACGCGTCAATTTTTGAAATGTTTATCACAAACAGAAAGTTTCTATACACCTAGTGTGTGAAGCACGATAAAAATAATTTCATTAAAAAAGAAAGAGCTGTTAAAAACGCACAAAAATATAAAATGCTTTATTTGCATTGAGATAGATAGTGGGCAGACGCAAATATGTGCGCCGCTGATAACTTCATATAATTTATGGCTCTCGCCGTGAGCGGACTGAACGGTTTTTTTTTAATTTTGGTGTTGAAAGTGAGAAGAAAATGTAAAAAGAGTTTTAATACTTTTCGTTACGGTTCTGTTTAGTATTTCAGGTGATTTTAGGAGCTGTAGGTATCATGTGTGTTAAGTGCATGGTAGGAAATATTTGATGCAATGCTTAGAAATAATGATATTGAAATTTAAAGTTTATGAAGAAAACATTACTGTTAAAGTAATAGACATTACTTTAATTGTAATTTAAGTTTTCTATTTAATTATTATTAACTTATTATGTACTTATCTGAAACCGTCAATACATATGTCATAAGCTTTGCGCTGCTGCACAGGGTTTTGAACTGTAGGCCTGAGTGAGTAGGTGCCTACTTAATTGTGAACCGTAAAGGTCAAACGTTAAGTTTTATTTTTTAGTAAAGTAATTAAGTAATATTTTTTAAGTTTTATTAATCGCCTTTTTGTCACCGAGTTATACCTACAAAAAGTAAACTGAAAATGGGACAGAAAATATGTATATGAAGCACAAATAAAATGTTTACTCTACAGTGAATATCACTATCTATCTATTATATAAGATTTTTGCAGTTAAAGTTTGTAAAACTGCACTGCATTTCTTTGCTCGAAAATGTATCTACTATTTATTAGTATTAGTTGTTCTAGTAAATTAGATATATATGTGTAGAGTAGGTGTGCCGACTTTGACCGGTACACCATCTATACTTAATATTGATGATTATTATCTGGATAAAATCGTTGTCATAAACATACTCGTGGTAAAATCACTGAGACGATGTGTGACGCGCTCGTGCGGTTGGATACAAAGATTATTGTCACTATTCTTACACGTACCTATTGTTTGTTCGTTATATAAGTACTATAGGCATTTCTTAAAATATACATTCGTTTCACAAATGTTATTCTAGTTCAATAAATTCTGAAGACAGCAACAAATCAAAGCAAACCAAATAAATCTTAAACCGACCTATTTGGTTAGGATTTTACCAACTAACCTTTGATTTTACGTTGGAGTTTTGGGGATGCCAAAAAAGCCAAATTGGGGGATGACAGAACACATAGTGAAGAAATCTGCATACGTCGGTACAAGTTCGATAACGTGTGTGAAATGAAATGAACTTTGAACGTATGTGACTAAAATGTCCCAGCTTGCTTTGGGCCATAGCGTGATAGACAATTAGACATGGCCCAATTGGCTCTTCAAGGTAGGTCTATGTTTAGCAGTTGATCGTTTAACGCTGGACTACTACTACTACTAGGTACTGTAGATACAGTAAATAAGTAAATATGCATAAAAAATCATGACAATTAGGGCAACAAAAAGAAGAGTCAACGATTAAGATCACGTGACTCTTTAAATTTTCTCATAGACAGTATGAATCGACTCGAAAACAAAAAAAAAACATGCAAGGTGATCCATCCTAATGAAGTATTTTATCTAATTATCACACTTCATAATTGAGACAAAAAATCTACTAATAAAAATCCAATATGAATGTAACATAATTATCCAAAATTAACTACAGTCGCGAATAACCCTTCTCTGAAACCTTAATTAGAGCGTAGTATCGCAAATAGAAATTTTAAAGCGGTCTATAAAACAATAAAAGCTGTTATCAACACTATCAGATCAAACACATGATGATGTTTGCTCAACGCGCGTCGTTCTCTAACTAAATGTTGGTTACAACCGACGTAAAACTACGTTTGTTCTATTACTAGCGATAAATGATAACATAGTATCTGTTTTAACTGTAAATGATAAAAGACGCCAAAATGCGCGAGACGTCAAGTGTAACCAAAAACATAATACGGAAAAACAAAGTCTAAGTCGTTTTGTTCTGGAAATACTCTAGAGCAATAACATTGAACATGAACCCAGTGTCCTAATTTGAACAATTTAAATTAAAACAAAAACCGGACAAGTGCGAGTCAGGCTCGCACATCGAGGGTTCCGTACAAATCCAGAAAATTTCACAAAATTGGGTAGTAAGTTGTTAAAATCTCTATACTATAACCATCGACAAAAAAGTTTTTTTTTCACTATTCTCGTCATACTCGTACATCGAAAATTACATATTGTTAATATAATTAAAAGCCTGTTTTAGCATGTGCTAATGAAGTTATTTTATATGATACCTTACATGATACGATATACTTACTTTGAATTTTGAACCCATATTTTTTGTTATTTAAATAAAAATGTACAGTTTTCAGATTTATTCCTATATACGTGTACTCTGAGACAATGCTTCTTGTTAAATTTCATAGTTCTATGTCAACGGGAAGTACCCTGTAGGTTTTGATTTTTGTGAGTGTCGAAATATGAGGTTTTTTACGACATAAACGGCACTAACTTTTTTAAACGAAACTGAGAAGTTTTTCATTTACGCAACTGCAAGAAACTATAGATATACGTATACAGTTTAAATTTCAACTCGATACATTAACGCATTCTCGAGATAAAATGTCTTGACATACACACAGACGGACAACAAAGTGATCCTATAAGGGTTCCGTTTTTTTCGTTTGAGGTAAGGAACTCTAAAACATAGTGTAGTGTAGTATCCTTACTAACATTATAAATCCGAAAGTGTGTTTGTTGGTGTGTTTGCTACTCTTTCGCGTAGTAACGGAGAAACGGATTGGCTTGATTATTTCCAAGTGTAGAGTGCTTAGGGTACTTTTTATATTTCAATAATGATAACTTATTTTTATACACTTTTTTTAATCATTGACATTAATATTTAATTATTTTTTTATTTTGACATTTATGACATTTTATCTGTGACATTTTATTTTATAAATCTTGACATTATTCAATTTAATTTCGTTCTATTTTATTGACTTTTATAATTTATGAGTTATGTAAACCTACTAATCAAACCAACTGGTAGATCTCCAAAACTCATTCTGGCAACATTGTGTTGTGAATATTGTCAAATTATTTAATTTTCACTGGTGACTGTTTTGTGATTGATTTGTTTGTCTCTTTAATTCTTTATTTTTTATTTGTTTCGAATTATTATTATTGTTGTTTTTGTGATATTGGGTATGTAATTGACGTTACATGATTTTTAGCTAATGACGTTTCAAAAGTGTATATTTGTACCTAATTGAAATAAATATGATTGAATTGAATTGAATTGGATAAACTAAATAAAAGCTAGCGGGCCGCGGCTAAAACCTAGTAACTTAATTATAACTAACTAAAACCAGAATAATATAGCAGATAATGAAGTGGCCCAGCAAGAAAGATATAATGCCTCATAAAGCCATAGTTTTTTTACAGAGTGAAAATTTCTACCTACATATACAAGAGAACACATTGTTAAACTAGGTATGTGAAAATGTATAGTTCTCCCGAATTCATAGTACGTCCCATTTTCTTGATTTCTCATATATTTGAAATATTGACTTTATCAATACAATATTACGCAACGATATAACGTAGCTGAGTGTTTTTCGACGTATAGAAATCAGATAACTAGTATATAAATAAACTGAATTATATAACTTCTGAGCGTGACTATACATTGCCATCAATGTCATCGTTTACTATCATAAAGTACGTAAATGATGACTATTATTTCAATGATTATTTTGTAAAATAAATTAGATTAATTTCAACTTTATTCGCTCGATTTGAGTTTAGTTTATTCGCTATTGGTTAGTTTATCTGTTATTTTGTGTTGAAATAAAAATTAAATCTTCAAGGCTGATAATCATGTCTAAGGCGCAATTACTATCTAAACGATGTGATCATGTGTGTTTTTTGTATAGTTTGTTGCAGGTACTATTTATCACCATCACAGCACAACAGACAGTTTATTTAGCCTACTGCTAGAGAATAAGCCTCCGCCCTTTCATCTTCTCTGTACATTTTTACGGATTCACGTGCTTTATCTACATTTTTTCTATACTATTCTAGCATTACCTGGTATGCGGTGGCGCAAAGCATAATATGTAAAATGCACCTAGGCGCGCTTGAAGCTTTAATTTCTTTCAGCTAAAGTGTAACAATCTCGTTACATAAAAGTCATGCGAAGCAATGACAACAATTAAACAAAGTCGAATGAAAATAAAGCGAACTCTTCTTACCGCATAATGTTTTTATAATTGCAAATTGTAATCACAATTTCGCCATCAATTGCGTGAGTTCGTGACTTTTCTCAAAACAACGGGCTCTACACGTCACAGTGTAGAGCCGACTTTAAATAAACATTAATAAAAATCTGTGCTGTAACAAAAAATGTATTGTTTGATGCAAATAAACATTGGAACGTAAATAAATGGGAATGCTGGCGCGCATTGATTGTTACTTTACATTTAATTGGACGGGGAATAAATCAATGGGAAACGGAGAAAAGCTATTTTTCGGGAAAAATATTACACGGATGAAGGTCAGCGTTTTTTACTCAGTTCCGAATTCGTGCATGAAATTTGAAAATACGAAATGGCTCTATACCGGTTTATTTGTTTTGTATTCATTTTTGACCGAAGAAAGACAAGTGTGGATCATTAGGAATTGTTCTTTTACCAGCCTTATAAATGATAGACAGTTGGACGTAGCCCTATCCACGAAAAGCCGTGGTGGTGTAGTGGTAGAAATACCCGCCTCACCATCGTGGTGGACCAATCATGAATTGTTGTGTTAGATCAAAAATAAACCATGCAAATACAGCTTTTTTTTGTTTTTTACGTTTGAATATGGTTTACCTACCAGTGTAAACAATCACTATTTTCATTTCTTATTCTATGTAAAAAAAAATATTATTTTTCACAAAAACTAGCAAAACCGACTTCCATCGTGTACAAAATTCGAATAGTTCACTTGTATTAATATATACAATTTTAACATTATTATTTATTTTTCAAAAATGATCAGCCGATTTCGATCAAATTTAAATGGGACTACTTCGAGGATACCTTTTCAAACTAATTTTTTTTTTGATTTGGTTCACTATTGGCGAAAATATCGATGAACATACACAAATAAAAATACATACAGACGAACATAGAATCTCCTTCTTTTTGGTAGTCGGTTAAAATATACCTAGCGCCGAAATTCCGAATAAAATTAACGTTACACGGTTTCAAAATAAATGAAGTTGATGGGATCAAATAAACCTATTTAATAAATCATTTATGTGTATGTAACTATCATTTGTACATTTTTTAATATTGCTCTTCATGTTTCATTGAGTTTGTAAAGAAATATGTATCAAATTCTAAGAAATCAATATATAGGTAAATAAGTATTCATTTTTCACTTTTTTACAGAACAGTCTTATATTCCTGTTCACTAAAGTACTTTTATTTATTTAAATAATTTTTACAAACATATTATAACTAGTAATTTTGTCTTAAAACCTAAAAAAGGTTCGTCTAGACAACAAATTCTCGTAACAATAACTAAATTCTAAACTACAGGGCTATTTCTAATCAATTAGCATCCTTTTAGGGGCTTATTCTGTACATCAAAATTAACAACTTTTGTTCTACGACTTTTGTCAAAACTAAAAATGAAACAGCTATTCCATACATTTTGTCGCGGGCGATCGATATTTTTCTATGGAACAACAATTTTTTTTTGAGTTTTGGCAAACGTCGTGGAACAAGTTATTAGTTTTGATGCACAGAATAAGCCCCTAGAAGCATGCTAATTGATTAGAAAAATAACCCTGTATAATTAATCTAACATTACAATAATTACAAACAATATATGCTCGCTGCGCACGATAACTCAATAACAGCTGGTAAGCAGAAGTAGAACTTAGAATTCATTCTATCAAACTACTATGTGTTACTTACTAAAGTATTTTAAATATGATCGCAGTAACACTATTTAAAAATCTATAGCATAAAATACCAGGATCTATAACTGGTGCACCGGAGCTATTAATAAAGGCGCGCACACACTGCCGTCTCAAGTGACTAATTTGTTAACAAGTGTTCGAGACACTTAATTACAACGACGGGGCGTCATTGCCGTTCAACAAATACATAAATTAACCTTATCCTTGATAAATAATGTAGTATTGGTTAAGATGTACTTTACGGGTTTTTGTTTTGATTTGAAATTATTTTGTTGAAGGTGTTATCGATCTCGTTTTTTTTAAACGTGTGAACTTACTGTGAATAATTTAACTGAAGAATAGTGAAAAACTAAACTCGGTCAGACAGTTTTCAAATCAATGTTTTGTTTCGATTTTTTAGAACAGAAAAAACAAGTCACTAAATGTTTTATTGTCGTACTGCTAAGAACTAAGATCATTACGACTATCATCCATATCTTCTATTCTTCTCTAACCCCCTGCCGTCGGGCACGACTATAGTTGAAGATATTCTTCTTGTCGATGGGCGAATTTCATGTCATATTATCAGATAAAAAAATGTGTCCAATGTTATTGATGGCAGTTTATAAACTTACATAGTGTTTTCTTCCGCAGTATGGGCGGAAACGGGCGAGTTCCGAGACAGCGGGCACTCGTCGCTCGCGTCGGCCGGCTCGGGCGTCGACCAGTCGCTGTACGCGCCACCGCGGCCACGACGCGACCGCAAGCACACGGATGACAGTGAGTACTCACCTTTATACTAACATTTCCGCAATCAGTACCTATAGACAAAGACGGACATTTTCCGAAACAGCGGGACTAGTCCCTAGCGTCGCCTGGCTCGGGCACCGACCATTCGCTGTACGTTTCGTCGCGGCTGCGACGCGACCGCAAGCACACGGTTTCAATGACAGTGAGTATTCACTTTTATAACTGAAAATTAATTATCATTTTATATAAGTTATGTAACATCTTTATACTTAATACATCTGAAGACAAATACAATTCAGTTACATATCCTTGCTTCCATAAAAATTAGAACTAACTCGACTATACACGGGTCAGTTCATCAGACATGCCAAACATCAATTCCAAGATCATTCCCTCCTTCGTCTTTTCATCAGTGCCTACTTGAGACGGCTTGAGGCCATGAACGCTCGTTAAACTATAAAAAATGATGAAACAAAAAATATTATAAGTGTTTTCACTTAAAAACTTTCTATTTAGTAGGTGATATTATCATATTATGTATATGCTCTCAACAAACTCAAATTAGACATTTTTTTATCAGCATTTTTGCATCAAAATTGTCCCAAAACCAATACGAGCATTCGTAAAAATCAATTCCCATTGCCGGACCACACAAAGTGACAAGCTTAAAACTGAAAGCAAACGCAGTAAGCGTCGGAAAATCTATGGCAAATACGGCCGCGCGCGATTCTAATGCTTTCACAAACAGCGCCGGCTGCGAGTGCGGCGGACGGACCGACGGCGATAATGGCGCAGTGTGTAGCCGCCCTAATCTGTTTAATTGACGCGATCTGGTTTACAGTTTATGGTATGGACGGAAACCGGTACTTTCGTATGGTATATTCGCATTAGTACCTAACTGGGATCTGGCAATGTGCGTATATTTTATCGACGAGTATTTCCTGCAAACCAAATACGCGCGGTTACAGCCAAAATTTTAGGTAATAAACACGTCGCCCGCCTCTGCATGAGATAAACGCATGAGATAGGTACTGACAGCTGTAGGACTAATTAGACCACGAATCGGAAAGCCTTGAGTGGGAAGTCTACCCCCACAAGGTAAACAAATTATAGAGACATGCTTTGTGTCGGGCGCTAAAAATATTTGAACTATTTGTGCAAATATATTTCAATATAGTCCCATCATTGCTTTTTACAGCTACTCGTAGATTCTTACAATTATCAATGTAAATCAGCCTTTAAGTATGCCCTAAACTTACTATGATAGCGATAAGTCCTAAGAAAATTAGATATTTATTTTTCTGCACATAATAATGCTATATCACATCGTAATCTAAATTAACAACGCGACTCCATCGCCAAACACGAAGAAGCAAAATCAATACGCCCGAATAATCCCCGACTGATAGCTTCATCCCCCATAAAAATCGGGGCAGCTACTAGTACATTGTAAGACGATAAGTGTTATATTAAAACGTTGCATTAAAGGAAATAGTTATCTAAGTTGAAGTGGTAGAAGTGTTACGATATCGAAACACATGTAACTGTTGTTTGTACGAGTGGCGGTACAACCAAAGGATAGATTAGACTCAGGTAAAGGTTGGTCGCATGATGGATGGGGCGGTGCGCGTTCAAAGCGCTATATCGATAGCGGCTATCGGGCTCATCGACTCGTATCGACACTATCTAGGGCTGCCACCCATTCATTACTTCTCACGCGTCATCAGAATATCCAATTGTTTTTGGATCTGTAATTAATCCGTCTGTGATAGCTCGGTATTGCAGTCGTGTCGTCACTGCCAGAACTTCAATAAGCCTCCTCGGTGATAATGGACGTCCACACCTATTTTATTTATCAAACAGTACATAAAGGTAAGCTTTCGGTTATGAGATATGATATAATATTATTGTGTATTTTTTTAATTAAATGCTTTTGTATTTGTTGATGTCACAGCACCTGCGTATATAATCAAGCGCGTTCGATTTCAAATCGGTTGTAACTGGATCTCACTTGTTGCTGATTTTAAGTGCTTAGATATCGTTTAATATAGTTTATTTGCAGATATTAAGTGCTATGAATCAAATTAAATCATAGACTGAGTTAATAACTGTGTGCAACTGTGATACTTGTGATGCAAATTTACTCTCAAGCTTCAATTGATCGCTTAGACGAGGCTGTCACCGCAGTCAATGATGACCTATGCCGTATCGAATGTTGGAGTCAATCTCACGGGCTCACTATCAATCCCAGTAAGACTCAGGCCATCATCATCGGTAGCTCCAGGATGATTGCACGCATTGATCACACGTCTCTTAAGAAAGTTGTATTCAGCGGTATTACGATACCTTTTAGTACTGAGGTCAAAAATCTTGGTATCATTTTCGATAGTTCCTTCTCTTGGAATCCTCAAATTCAATCTGTTAAGCGTAAGCTGTACGCTTCTTCTGCATCATTAAGAAGAATCCGCAATTTCCTTCCCACTGCCACCAAGGCTGCGTTAGCACAATCTCTTCTTCTCCCTATTTTGGACTACGCCGACGCCTGCTATCTCGACTTATCCCAGGAGCAATTTGTCAAGCTTGAGCGCCTTCAAAATCTTTGCATACGATTTATCTTCGGTCTTCGGAAATATGATCACATTACTCAATTCCGTAACAAGCTTAAGTGACTCCCTATCCGTCTTCGCCGTGATACCCATATTCTTTCCCTTCTCTACAACGTTCTCTTTAAGCCTTCTTCTCCTTCGTATTTAAGCTCACGCTTCACTTTTCTCTGTGACACTCACTCTGTCAATCTTAGGTCTTCTAGCAATCTTCTTCTATCAACTCCATCTCACAATACTGTCTTTTACGATTCTTCTTTCTGTGTCCGGGCTGTGGCTCTCTGGAATGACCTTCCGGTGACCATCAGGCGTGCGCAGAGCGTTGAATCTTTTAAGACTCAAGTCAAGGAACACTATCTTACTAAGCAGTTTTAAAAACTGATATTACTTATCGCTTACGTTTTAACTATCTGTATTTATTTATGTATGTAAGTAGGTTTATTTTTATTGTATGTATTATAAAAAGTATTTGTGTATGCCTATTATTATGTAGTGTATTTTATTGTTTTTGGATATTTATAGCTTTACTTTATTCATTTATGTTTACACCACCGTCCACGTCAATCACATGTTTCCACACAGTAGAGGTTGTCTGGAAGAAATCGCTTTTAGCGATAAGACCGCCTTTTGTACCATTCTTCTGTCGTTATTTCTTTTTCTGTTATGTTTACTACTTGTGGTGTCAATAAAGTGTTTTTGTATTGTATTGTATTGATGCAATTTTGTGCAGAATTATAAGTACTGATTCATTATTTGTGAATGGTCATAATTATTATTACTGTATTTGTTTCAGTTCCAAGAAATTATTTGCTATTTATAATTATTTGTACCTACCTACTTTTATCAATTCAGCCGAAGCAGATTGATTATTAAATTAAAAATAAACCAAAAAGCTTCCCAGTCGAGATGAAAAGCTCACGCGATAGTAAGAAAATAATTTGTTTGATAAAAAGAATAAAAAAAACGTAAAAATCCGTGAATTATAATTATTAATGAAATAAAAATGTCGCATGCGAATGCAAAATCTTGTTCATAGGTTCGCATTATTTAACGGTATTCACAAACCCCTTGGAAGAACGTTAGTTAAAATAAAATTAACGATTACTCATTTAATCAATATTATTATCTTACTAGATGAGAACCCGGCTTCGCTCGGGTGAAATGTGACTCATAATACACACACACACACACATCATAATTTTACTGTTACTCGATCACCACCTTTACGAAAAGCCCTTCGCTGCATCAATTTTTCACAATTATGACAATGATTACCAAATGCAAGGAGCATAGATGAAGGATAGGTCTTCGCTCCGAGCGAAGCAAAGCAAGGAGTTTAAGCTGATAACAAAATGATGTAGGTATCATAAAGCAAAACAATGATGAAATACTTTCGGCATGATGGGTGTAAACAACATCCCAAAGTAATTGCTCAAAATTAAAATTGCTCAAAACTAATTTTTGGCGGGAACGCGGAAAAATCATGTCGCCTCATTGTACTACTATTTTGTTAATCTTGTGTTTTTATTAGTAATGATTAGTGAAATACTTTGATATTTCGTTGATTATGAGCTTTTTTACGTGCATAAGTGTAGGCAAATGATATAATGTGACGTATCATGTGTTGTTGCCAAAACTCCATAGACGTCTCTAGTAAAGTCTCCGCTGCTTTACTGAGGTATGACTTGAACTATGTTTGGACTTGACCGTGACTTTTATGGACTTTAACGTGACTACGACAGTGTCTATGTTGATAAAATATTATCAAAAAATATTATAACTTGACACTGGCAAATGCACAACAATGCGACGCCAAAACATAAAAGAAGATAATTGACAGTAGTCAATTATCATGTCATTTGAGTATCAAGATCAGTGATGCCAATTTAGCACATTTTGATCTTGCTTAGCATATTTATTTGCAATTTAGCATACACCATATTTTTGGCATGTAAAATAATTATACAATAAAAGTTTATTACCATGAAAATTTATTTCAGCAATATCGTTTTTAACGCTACCACATTCAAATGCCGAAATCGAACGGGTTTCTTTTAGTCAAATGAATGTATTAAAAACTAAGCTACGCAATTATTTGTCGGTAAAAAAATTAAAATGTTATTTTATACCTATAAGATTCGATTTAAAAAGGGCAAAGAAAAACTGCTACTCTTAAGCCGGAAACATACTATCGGACGCGGCTGACGGACGCGACTGACAGCCGAGACTTAGCAATGTGCACAGTCTTAAAACATCCGGCTCGCCAGATCACTCTCAGGACATCCGAACGCTCAAGGTCATCCGAAGGTGACGTCTGCGACTTATGTCCGATAGTGTACACGGCTCAGTGTACTTTCATAGTCTATATACCTATCAGTCGCGGCTGTCAGTCGCGTACGTAAGCCGCGTCCGATAGTATGTTTCCAGCTTTACGCAGTTCCAGGTAATGCACTGCGCTCTGTAGGTACCAAGGAGATCGATACAGTATGAGCAGTGACGCTAGCTCGTCTTCAAGCACTTTAATTGTCGATGAAGACCAAGATACTTACATTTTATTCGATAGCATATAATTAGTTCATAGTCGATTAAAACACATATTTTGTTAATTAACAATAATTTTACTATTTTTGTTCCGTATCATTTGATATTGAAAAATGTTATCACAATTTTTAGTATATTTATTTTGCCACAATTTTAACACCATTTTAGCATAGTCTTTATTTGTGCTATTGTCAACACTGCTCAAGATATGTCATCCGGTGTCATTATCTTCCTTGCATTATGGAGACCGTTTTTATTTGTCAACACCGTTATAATTTATTAAAATACTCGATAATCCGAATTTTCCGGATATATGTTGTCGACTCTAAATCATTATTTTTTTATGTTTAATCATTCAGATAAAGTTTCGATGGAGTCTACCGTACCCCTTGACGAAATTATTAATATAGATGTACTGTAAATATTTGGACTATTTTTTTCTTACAACATTCTTCAAGTGACAGCCCTATATCGTACAGTGATACTGTAATCGCGCTGGCCGCGGTAGCACGCCTAAAGTTTGGCCCATAATCCTGCCTTGTTCATTATACGCCTATGAGATTGCCAGATGCCAGATTGATGGTTTTAATAAACACTTTTTATTATTGGCTAGAATTGACACGTAGTTTAGCGTAGGTACTACCACCATCTAGCTGGCTTAGTTGTAAAATTTATAGTAACAAGTTTTACCCGCTGCTTCACCCGCGCTTGAGTAGTTTGCAAATTCAACTATGTACCACGAAAAAGTTTTTTCATCACATCTATTCGAAAAGGACTACTTGGTTCGCCTTTAAGTGCGCTCAAAGGTGGTGTTTTCTATAAGGAACTTTATAAGTGCGACGGAATTATCTTTGCCGCGCACTTTTTGAATTTGGAAGGATTTGTAATGTTAGTGTTCAGCGCCAAGTAAATGAATGAAATGAATGTAAATATAAGTTTTCTTTTATTATTAGATACCCTCACTTCATTAAAACTCGCGTGAGAATACATTATATTAGATAAAATACCGGTTTTAACTCACATATGATATACGGCCGGGCCGCTGTGAAACCCGACCGGTTTCGGAGTAAATTAGTACTCCTTCTTCATCAGGGAATACGCGCACTCCCGTCGCCTGGCGCACGCGCACTGATATTAGATACCGTTTAATTTCAATTTAGTTGTTACTCTACGTTATATTAAATAATAATATTACAATAAAATATGAGGCGCCTTTTATTTTCTCATAGAGGTGATGAAAAGTAGAGTGTACCACTCGGGTGCCAAATATATTTTTAGCTCGGGCGATGTACTATGAATCCTTCGCTACGTTCAGGATTCTACTAAAGAAGAATCCCTCACTTTGCTCTAGATTCAAAAAAGCGCCCTCGCCGTAAAAATATTACTTTGCTCCCATATGATAAAAAAAAGCCATTTAGGAAACCAGTTTCCTAACCCTGGTTTCCTAAACGGCCGAAGCGGATACAATCTACTATTTCATTTTTCGGGCTAATATACCTGTGACAGTAAAGTGGCTATCTTTAAATCTTATATACCTATGAATGAGTTTTTCTTTAAATCTCATATACCTATGAATCTTGATATTCCTTTGTGCCGGTACTTACCTATTTGTACCGGTTTTACGTTATACCTACCTATAACATATATTATAAGAGCGGACTGCCTCTAACGATATCATTTATAACTATTATTATTTAAATTTTATTATGTTCACTTATACCTTCACAATGCTCATTCGCTACATAAAAGTAAGCTTCATAAAATCACACTATTTCTTTCTACGTACTATACACATGGATAGACATGTAAACAGACATGTATGTTAATAGATAAGTATGTAATATAACAGCTATTTACAAACTTAGTTTTCTGCTGAATTCTAAATAGAAAATGGCCATGACCAATTTTACATGTTCACCCACATAATGCGGCGTTCCTCGTGTAATAAATATGCATCGACTAAGTCCCGAAAATCTGCCGAGATCATCCGCTTGTATGCTAATCTCGCATCAAAGGGAGCGTTGAAATATGGCCTCTCGTTTTAGTTGCAAAGCTAATATTAATTATAACATTAATGTTTTTATTTCTGAATGGCTTATATTTTAAGGCTATCTGCTATACGCTCTAGATAAATTTATATTAGTAATATATCTATTTATTTCATCATTCAGCGTGTGTGCTTTGAATACGATGCCAAGTACTTAGCTAACCTAGGCTAGAATCATAAATTACTTTTTATAATTCACGAATTTGAAGAGCTTGTTACATTCCAGATAAAACATAATTTTGAAAATCACTGTACTCTGTCCAAATTATAGATTCATTACTAAGCGCTGTTCTAAAATATTCTATACACGAAAGCTTATAAGTTATACTCAACCACAATTAACGCTTTCCTTTTTAACCGACTTCGAAAAAGAGGTTCTCAATTCTATTGAATGTTTTTTAGGGTTCCGTACTTCAAAAGGAAAAAACGAAACCCTTATAGGATCACTTTGTTGTCCGTCTGTGTATATGTCAAGACTCCTAATCTCAGGAACGCGTAAAGGTATCGAGTTGAAATTTAAACTATATACGTATATCTATAGTCTCTTGCAGTTGTGTAAAAAAAACTTCTCTGTTACCGTATAAAAAAATTAGAGCCGTTTATGTCGTATAAAACCGCATATTTCGACACTCACAAAAATTAAAACCTACAGGGTACTTCCCGTTGACATAGAACTATGAAATTTGGCGAGAAGCATTGTCTCAGATTTTTATTTATATAAAAAATAGGGCCTAGATTCACAAAATGGGTTGAAAATTCAAAGTTAGTAAATCGTATCATGTAAGGTATCAAATAAAAGAGCTTCAATAGCACATGCTAAAACAGATTTTTAATTATTTTAACAATGTGTAATTTTTAATGCGTGAGTAATTTTTTTTAAAGTGAAAAAAAAACTTTTTTGTCGATGATATAATATAGAGATTTTAACAACTCACTTCCCAATTTTGTGAAATTTTCCGGATTTGTACGGAACCCTCGGTGTGCGAGCCTGACTCGCACTTGTCCGGTTTTTATTTGTTACGCGATAACTCCGATCCGACAATCATGATACGATTTTGATGATTCTTTTTCAGAGCAGATCATTTCCATTTTTTTAAATCAACAATACCTAATGAAAAAAATACAACACGGACGACACATCGATTCGTGATAACTATTCGAATTCTGTACTCGGTTGAATTCGGTTGTGCCATTATTGGCGAAAAATAAGTTTATTAAAACGTTTTTGTAGACACACTAGCAACACCTAGATGCAAAAGTATACTGTCGCGATGACGTACTTACAGTCGTTTAGGTATAACTTATTATCTATACTTACTTAAATTTTGGGCAGTGTTTACTTTTAGCTAGACGAGTCCCAGCAATCGAATATTGGAGAGTAAGTATTTAAATAAGGCCTAGACACCGAATCCACCCGGGGCCCACGGTTGAAGTGTTAGCATTTCTTCGATTACAGATTCGCATCGGACCGGGTGGCTTGTAGACAGGATTATACAGGAAGACAACAGACATACTCCAATTCTAGGACATCATTGTGATCAACATTGCGGTCAACTCTTACTACGGGACTAGTTCCGACTAGTAAAAAATATACATTACTTATTAGACCTTTCGTAAACAACAAACCTTGATCAACAAAGTAGATAAGTTACATTAGGTTAGGTTCTTACTTAAAGTTGCTTAAGTAGATAAAAGAAAAGTCATTTAAAATTTAATTTAGTCAAGTAAGTGACACCTTGTATAAGTGTACCCACGTAATGTAGAGGTATGTAGGTACAGATAAAGATGCGATAGTGTTCAATCAAGATAGGAGGCACAATAAAATCATTAGCACTAATCCTATGTGTAGGTAATAAATAACAAATTAAAACAGTTTTATTGATAACAATGTTATTTCAAATTATTAATTTTTGGAACTGATACGTTGATAAGTAACTTTTATGTGGATTTTCCAAACTATATATAACCACACTGATAATAATGTCATTATCATGCTGTGTGCTTTGTAACATGCATTTGTAATTACAAAATTCTATGATTACAAAATCGTAAAGTTTGTGCCATGTTACAAAAACTGTTTCAATAAACAAACAAAATAGTGCTTTTGTTTTTCAGCAATTCTCTAAGTAGGTACATCCTCTAGATCATCTTAATTTAAAATACATGATCTTGCAATTAAATTATTACAATACAAGGTTTGTCTTTTTATGTTCATGATAATTTCATCCAAAATCTGAAAACATCTTGTAGGTATGTTTAAACACTCATACATCAATTTTTTTGGATTATGAGTTTGAAACAGAAAAGAACACGCGATGAAACCAAAAACTCTACATTAGTTTTGTTCGCTACATTACTTCTAAGCAAACAATAAATTATTGTAGCTCACCGAAACAGCGAATCAATAGCGCTTATTATACAATACTAGAAGTACTACTACTCTAAAATATGTCAAAAGTGATTATTATATACTAGCTTTTGCCCACGGCTCCGCCCGCGTACTATTTTGATTTTTTTTCTATCACACACTCTTACTTTTTAGGAATAAAAGTTCCTTACCTATGTCACTTTCCGGACTTTGAACTATATCCATTCCAAAAATCAATCCGTTGCTCCATCGGTGCGTAAAAGAGGAACAAACCAACAAACTTTTCGGATTTATAATATTGGTGTAATATCTGTCTAGATGGACAAATAAAAACATTCATCACAAAGAAAACGGCTCAGATCTTGGATATTATGCGTGTATTTAGTATGTCAAACCTGTTCATTTCGGTATACCTCCTCAAAATGCTGGAACAATTTGCCTTCTCCAATACGGAACCTGCAGAGTATTCACAGTTTTAGACTCCAACTAAAGAAATTCTTTCTTGAACATCAAAAGCGCGAGGAGCAAATGAAGAACGACACAAGTGCTATATAGGTTAGAATGTGTTTTACTATGTTTATTATCCATATGTACTATAATCCATGTACTTTCAATTGTACATGCAAATTGTCAAATGTGAGTAATATTAATTAAGCGTAAAAGTTTACCAAACAAGACCTCTTACCTTTGAATGTTTTCTTATAATTGTAGTTGTATCAGTTTTGTGTTCTTGTGTAATATAATATCAGTATTTTTTTGCAGGTATTGTTATTAGTTTTATCATTTAAAATAGTAATGTAATTTGTTATTTAGTGGTTTTATTACTCAAATCTATGTTTACAAATCAAATCTCGGATTGTAGAATCAAAATATAAGAATCAATCTTAGATTATAGAGGGAAATGGAATCAATGCATTAAGTAGCTCTATCACTGTCAAAATGTGAAGTTGACATACAAACCAATTTCTTTTCTTTTGGCGTGGTATGTATCTGTATTTGCCGATACTGCTTATATCAAACTGCTTGTCTAGACTAGCTCAGTCAATGTTTTATTTTTTTTATAACCATGTGATGTCACCTGCCGGCTCCACCGGAAGACCAGCGCTGGTTCTCAGCTAGCATATGCTGAGGTGGAGCCGATTTGTGACAAAAATATAGATTCTGCTTAGTTTTAACATTTATTATGTTTAATTTAAGTATGTTGTATTTTTGTCACAATAAAAGGATGTCTATGTCTATGTTAAAATTTGTATGGATAGGCGCCACATATTTTTTCGGCTGTTTTGCTTAGCCGATTCAGTACAGATACATAATCACAGCTATGATGATCTTTCATAGCGCTGTTTGAAATAAATAACAACCGAATATCGAGACAGCAGCATACAACAGTCACGTCGAAGGGATTTTTGTTAAGCCAATATGCGGCATGATTGCACCGCTCCTTATCAGTAACGAATTGATGTAATAACAGCATATCACTTGTCCCCTTGCAGATACGAGTTTCATTTTAACGGTTGTGTAGCGCCCACACTGCGTTCACATTTAGCTTGTTGTGGGTTGATTGGGAACAAAATGAATTACTTAAGTAGGTACCGTAAAATATGGAATTCAGTTGGTTGGTTGCGTACCTACGTATTTGCGATTTGGTATTGAGTACAGACATTTATTATTTTACAATTGAGAACGACTTTTATCAATAAACTGTACTGAAGTAACTAATCGATTTATTAATTATTTAAAAAAAATGGCTCATAGTTCTTTCGTAGTTTTATGAATTATTTCCTGATGATGTTTCTGGGTGTTTTTGTAGACAACGTAGGTACATATTAAGCCCGATTACAGAGGTGTCATCGTAATTATATTAGCTAAATAGCAAAGTCTATTTTTCACTTTAGGCATTCGATAGAGAAAACGCTTTTTACGTTGCTATTAAATTTACGCTAGCGCCTCTGTCATCGGGCTTATTGTAGGATATTACTGCACCTACCTATGGCCAACTTTTTTACTAAGGCTAAAGAAGATACCCCAAAAGAAAAACCAGCTGGTCCATACATTATGTCTAATTTTTCCACGATTTCAGGATTGAACCCATGATTAGAATCTATACGCCATACTAAACATACATGTATTCCTATATTCCTATCAAAAATTTACAATACTACCAAAATCAAACATTCCCAAACTCCGATCAATAACTTACGTCACATTTTATCACACTCACAAAAATGTATAACCAAAATAGATTTTACTGCATTGATATGTTATACGAACGTGTCGCGCCCATCGAGGACGAATTTACGATGATTTTACAACAACGTTGTAAAAGTATTTGGCTGCACGTGAGTTAATCCATGGTATTACATGCTCTTGCTACCGGTTCTGATTCACTGATACCTGATATTTGTACTAGATACTTGAACTTGATACTGATGTGTGTAGATTTCTAGGCAACAAGCTCTTTTATCTCACTAAACAAAAAACAGTATTAGATAGTGAAGTCATTTTTGTTGAATTGTTTTGACAGTAGTTAGTTCTATTTTTGACCGACGAACCACCGGAGGAGGTATACAATTCGTGTATACCTCCTCCGGTGTATATATATTTTTTATGTATAATCACGCATAACTTATTTCATAGTAGTCCAATTTCAATAATTATTTTTATTGGAAAGAGTATACTTTGAAATTGGTCCCATTTAAATTTTATCAAAATCGGCTGAGCCGTTTTTGATAAATCAACAATAATGTGAAAAATGCTACATCGATCCGTTCTCATCTCAACCTATCTATTCGCGAATTTTGTACACGGTTGTAGTCGGTCATGCCATTTTTTGCAAAAAAAAAAAAATATTTTCTATTTAAATTAATTTCAGAATAGACAGAGAAGAAAAAATATTAATTGCAAGCAACTGCATTATACTTATCTATATGTGAGCATAGTTCTGTCATTGCATTAATATTATGTTCTAACAATATGCCGTATTCGCTATTTGCAATGCGTACACAACCTATAAAGTACCTACATACGACAGTTATACTAAATCTAATCCATATTATATCTAATCCATGAATACCTACAGTGAAACATGGATGTACCTACTAAACACGTTTTACTCTGACCCGTTTTATTTAACCCGTTTTACCCACTAAACACGTTTTATTTGTGAAGCCACACAACACTTTCCTTCTATATACTGGTAATCAAATAGCATCCTTTAAAGGATATATTTACATCAAAACAAACATCTTTTGTTAATATGCTCTTAAAATGATTACCAATTATTACCTATACCCCGTGACAGACCATCACTTAGTTGGTAATCATTGATCTATCAAGTCTAGAATAAAACAGCTATTAGAAAAATATGTGCATATTATTGTAACAGCTTTTGATTGTAGACTTCACAAAACACAAAGTACTTATCACAAAAGTTACAAAAATATATCACAATAAATAAATCCGAATACTATCTCGTTTTTGATTAATAAGTTACAAAACTTATCGTTTATGTCTTTCTACACGTTAAGGGACGACTGCATAGTCATCCCTTAACCTGACTCAAGAGAGAGACAGATAAAGAAATCTTAATCATTCTCGTCTCAACCTTAAAGTTTGAAAATTTCTTTGAAAATTTGATTTTGACAAATCAAATCAAATGTGATCATCCTAAATTCATTAAAATTCAAAGTGAGCACTATAAGATCCAACCGTTTATTTTCTTTTTGACAGCACCAATAGAACGTAACTGCGTCATGTTACGTAAAAGTTCACTTTTAAATGCGAGGTTTTAAAAATATGACAACTGCCACTTCTGGACTCAATTTGTCAAAGATGATTATTATACGGGAACAAGGAGCAAACTTAGGCAGTTGTCATATTTTTAAAACCTCGCATTTAAAAGTGAACTTTTGCGTAACATGACGCAGTTACGTTTTGATTGGTGCTGTCAAAAAGAAAATAAACGGTTGGATCTATTATAACGACACTGAAATATTGTTTTTAAACTTTCGCGATTTGAACACATTATTATTATATACTACGGGACTAATCGCGCACTAAAATTACGAGATAAATAAATACCTCATCATCTCGACCACTCGGCCGAAACGTCGGGATGATGAGGTATTTATTTATCTCGTAATTTTAGTGCGCGATTAGTCCCGTAGTATATAATAATAAGACACTAAAATAGCCTCAACTAGCACACCTACCGATTTCATTTTCGATCTGAATTTAACAAACTCATAAACATAAATTTTTCCACCCAGGTAACCGTCCCCTAACGTCAGAGCCGACAATCAAGACAGAGTCAACGACGCCGGGCGTCGGCCCCGACGAGCCAATAGACGACAAAGGGGACAAGAAGAACAAGCGGCAGCGGAGACAGAGGACCCACTTCACGAGCCAGCAGCTTCAAGAACTGGAGGCGACGTTCGCGAGGAACCGCTACCCGGACATGTCGACGAGGGAAGAGATCGCTATGTGGACGAACCTCACGGAAGCGCGAGTTCGGGTGAGTTGTGATAGCAAACATTATAGATTAATTTAATACACAGTTAATGCGCTTTCTTTCAAAACTGAAGACAGGTGTACCGATCGATATTTTTCTTGTAAATGAAAGGTACCTAATAGTAGCTCAATAATGTTTATGATAACAGTAAGCATAACTTTCTCACTATTCTCAATTTGAGTTTGATTTGCTAAAAGCTGACAATTATTGAGATTATTACATAAAAAATATGAAGGAATTATCTCAATTACATTTTGAGGTACAATATTATCAATAGTAAATTGATGGGTACAATCAAATAGAGTTAAAACTTAAATTTATCCGATAACCGGAGGCGTTTCTATTTTCTTCTGATAATTTTTAGGCGAAAGTAATCAATTAGCGTACCTATTATATCTCGCTTATACATTAAAAAAAATACTACAAAATTTCCGACAAGAAATTACGAACAGCAGTCGAGCTTGTTAGTTTTTTAGTACGTGACAGGGAAAAAGCGCATTACAATATTAACGATCTAGATGTTTAGGCTAATCGTCGCATCCGGCGGAGTATTTTTGTGCCGTGCCGGTGCCGTCCGACGGAACATCGAATCCCTTAATCCTGTAGGATTTGATGCGTCTATTTCGGTCTCTTCATAATCCCGGGCTTAAGTCTGATCGCATCCACACTCTCTGTCAATAGTTTTGGAAGGCCCCCGCTAGATTCTGCGGTTCCGACGTATTTGTACTGTTCGTTTGATTCCCGAATTCATTGAATATTTGGTTTCTTCGGCATTCGACGACGGTCTCGGATAAGCTTCGGACATGTTTTCTGAGTGGATTTTTGGATTTGGTTCGAGCGTCTTTGGTTTTTGGATATCATTATTGACGTCCATTGAAACCGTTTAATCTCATTCTTGATCTTTAGGGGTAATTTGAAGATCAAAATCCCAAACTCTTGTTATGGTTGTCTATAAAATAGTAGTATCCAAAACTATGTAGGACACTTTTAAATAAAATGCATAAAAAATAAACAAGCAAGAACTCGACTGCAGATATTCTGCCGATGTATCATAAATAATTATGAAAGTCATATGACTTCGACCATAAAGAGACAAGGCTTAGATGTGATGTGATCCATGTCGATTAACCGGCGCAGCACTACGATATTTGGAAAGAGACAAGACTTAGATGTGACGTGATCCATGTCGATTAACCGGCGCAGCACTACGATATTTGGAATTCTCCATTGTCTATATTATCTATTCTATCTTACCTATTCAGGGGTATGTGGATGATCCAATTGATTTTTATGTAGTAGTAGTGTAGGTAGTTTTAGCATATAAAGTAGTATTGTATCATATTGTAATCTATGTGATCATCCGTGAAATTTTAACCAACAACACAATGAACACTATCTTAAATTCTCACATCTTTTGGTTTATCGTATAGGTAGGTATGTAATGCAAGAAATATATTTTGATTCTCAGGAATCCTGAATTAATCTCATAAATCTTCTCGATGGAATACGCATTCCTAAAAGATTACAATAGAAAATTTCACATAATTGTTTGCGGAAAATCCTGTTTATTTATCAGGTAGCATTAGTGCTACCATTATAGAATATGGATTTCACATACCGATCATTTAATAGCAGACAAAGAATCTATTTCTCGATATCGTTTGAATCAATCGAGTTTGGCAGCTGATGCTTCACGGGCATGTAAATCGATCCTCCGTGCTAAATACCGACCGACTGGATTCAAGTACCTACTCGCCGCTGTACTCTCGGCCGCGTGTGCTTCAAAACATTCTCGTTTGTTTTGTGGTAGGGGTGTGCTTTTAGCTATCAAATGTTGTATTTATTAATTTCTCGTCCTACAATTTTTAGCAAAAATAATGTTATTAAAAGTCAACGTTCACTTTTATATTTCAATAAACTGGCTGAAACTATAAAATGACTGAGAATACAAATAGCATAATGATCTGGCATTTTAAATTAATATTTAGGTATTTGTATTTGTATTAATATTTAGTTATCCTACTCAGGTCCTTTGATAATTGTAGCTGGCAAGTTTCCCGGGAGTTTTGAAAATGGGTTATTTCAAAACCAAATTTAGAAAGTAATGACTGTAGTATAAAGATTATTTTGATTAATTTTACACGATAAAGAAAAAAAAAAGATTTTTAGAATTGGTTTTGTTTGCTATTTTAGAGGCAAATGTCTATTATGAATCTATATCAAGTATTGTATTTATATTGTTTGTTTTGTAAGTATATTTATACTATTGAAATTGGAGCCGCAGATACCTTAGCACATAGTAGGTACTTAATTTTTTTGTATGACTGTCAGGTTTTTCTCTACAATAGGGCAGATACATTATAATAACCAATATCCCAGTTAAATTGTATCGTTGCTAGAGTAATATTATCAGAAATGGTTACAAAGACATATTGCTAAGAACTGTTTGGTAAATGTGAACAGGAAATATATAGAGAATATATAAATTACAGAGAAATTCCTGCAATTATGCGCAGTGTTGCCAACCCTAATCTATACTAAAACGTAGAACTTGTGTAAAAAGCTTTCAAAAAGCGATAGAAAAATTCTAACCTAAAAAACTATAAATCCACAGTTTTATTTTTTTATTATTTAATAGCATTAGTCTAAAACAACCTATGGTAAACGACAACAAGATATGAAGTAGATGGCGAAAAAGCTGTAGATTTTGAGGTCTAAACTAAAAACTGTGAAGGTAATGAAAAAACTGTAGATCTACGAGTACAATTAAAACTGTAGACTTGGAGACGCTGATTACGGGCTATTTTTAGACTATATTTTTTTAAAATTTCATGATTATTTTAATGCATACTTCTGAACCGTCAGCCCTGTTCCAGGGGATTAGCGCTCGCTCCTCCGCGCGTCTCCGTCTCTCGTATAAATCAGTGCGCGCGCGCAGCCGATAAATCGTCCAGCATGCGTCCGACATTATTTTTGTTACCAACTCATTAGGGTCGTTGGCTGCTTATTGACTCAATTACATGCGCTAAAATATGAGACGCACTTCGACGCCGATCGGGATGTTTTCTTTAAAGTATTTCATGCAAAATGCGATTGTCAAATCAAACCACATTTCACATGTGCGAGATTCGGATGTTTATTTTAATGGGTGATTACGGTCGGTGTAATTTTAACATGTAAATTGCAATTTCGTTTTTTTTTTAAATTTGATCGTTAAATTGAAATGTGGTTGTTTTGGATTTGATGTTAATTGCGATGAGTGAAGTATTTTATATTGCGTGAGACAATTTGGAAGTCATGTATCAGAAAAAATGTATTAAGCCGAACAAGGATGATCAGACCCTTTCGCCTAAGTACACCTTTCTTAAATTATCCGGCTTGCAGTGTTGTCTTTCATATCAAAGAACGTACGCGATATTTAAGCAATCACATTGACCGTCTGGTGTTTAGTTTAGATTATTAAAACTTTTGCCTTTCCCTAAAATCTGCCGCTCAGGATTTCAGACTACTCAGCCTATTGGTAAATTCTAGCAACTACAAAAATTGTAGAGAAAAAGATCTACGTGTCTAAGCATTGAAATGTAATAATTATTAATATAATTCTATTGAATTGACTGTGTGGACATAATAATATAAGAAGTATAAGAATCAATATACCGTTTGGTAAAATTTAAAAGTAGAAACTAATTTGCTACCTAAAACATGTTGCTCTATAAGCAACTACGAGTAATAGATGACTACGCAAATTGTAGAGAAAAATATCTTTGACCTAGAGTATAAGCATTGAAACATAATATTACATGTTGAATTGATTGTATGGACTTAACTAAAGGGTAATCGGTAATCAATTAGCATCCTTTTAGAAGATTATTCTGTACATCAAAACTGACAACTTTTGAAGTACAACTTTTGTCAGAACTCAAATAAAAATCAGCCGTTACATACATTTTGTCGAAGGTGAACTATATTTATCGAATTTTTTTTTGAGATTTGATAAAAGTCGTCGAACAAAAGATGTTAGTTTTGATGTACAGAATAAGTCCCTAAAACGACGCTAAATAACCTTGTATGGTAAAAATAAGTATCAATATCTACCGTTTAGTAAATTTTAAAAAGAAAAAACGAATTCGCTGCCCCTTAAAATATCCTGCTCTAGAGGTCCAAACGTCTACATAATCCATTGTTTGTAGTCAACGGTAATGACATCTCTTCAACTAAACAATGAACGCATTTGCACATGTTCTTTCCATCGAGTGTTCCCTTCTAGGAACCGTCGCGTCGGCAATCGTCCGTGAAACAGCTCTTGACATATTTCATTTGCCACCAATCATTCAGAAATCGACGAATACTGGGGTAGAAGCGAAATTCAGTTCCTATTTTTTTCCTCTTTTTCAACTTGCTGTCTGCAAAACTATGTCATGTATTGCAACCCCGTAATGAACATGTCGCTTTTAACTAATACTCTTATAGGAAACCTACTAGAGAGGTTAATGTCCAACAGTGTATGTACTAAGGTTGATAATGATAATGACTTAACTTTTAGCAAACTAGTAATTGACATGTGTAATTATGGTAAGCTCACTTATTCAACTATTGTAACTTAAGTTGGTCAGTCAACATTTCATATCATAATAATTGTATCTCGGGAAACACGGTTATCCATGGCTTTGTTTTCATTAGTTTCTTTATTTTAGGTACATTCGTATACAAAAAACACAAATGAGAAAAAAGATGGCTTACTTTCTTACTGAAATCGGTAAAACAGGGCGTATATCTCTATAGAACGTACTTGTTATATTTATTATTCATGGATATTTTGGTACTCATCATTATGACTAACTTGCACTATGGAATCAACCCCGTAAATTGCAAAAATAAACTGTTTTATTTAAGTTTTAACAAATTATGTAAAATTAAAAAAAAAAAAATAGCCGTGGTAATCTAGAGGTAGTGACACCCGGCTTACAATCGTGAGGTCGTGGGTTCGAATCCTCGGTCCCGTACCAATGAGTTCTTTGAACTTGATGTAGGGAATTTCACACCACTGGCTTTTCGGCGAAGGAAAACATCGTGAGGCAACCTGCGTACGTCTTTAGAAAAATTCGAAGGCGTATGTGAATCCACCAGCCCGCACTGGGCCAGCGTGGTGGATATGGCCCAATCACCCTTCGTGGGTAGGCCTACGTCCTGCAGTGGACTATTAAAAAGGCTGGTACAGTACAGTGTAAAATTTGTGATGTGATACGTTTTTTCTTAATTTCTGGGTTCAGTTCCATCATAGTAATAGTTGATCATAAAGATGATTACTTACGTACTTACCTATGTTTTAGAATATTTTCGTGGTCTAGAAAAACTATAAATTAGAGTTTGGAGTTAGACAGTAGCACCTAGAGTGACCCAAAATAACTTGTTAATCACATGTAGGCGCGAAATCAGACCATCGATCTATTCGATACAGATATCGAATATATCGCTATCGAATAATAACAATCGAGTGAAGTAGCGTGTCTGCGATATCACGCGTTTATTACGAAAATTAAGTAGACATGTGTTGGCCAATATGGACAGATTTTGTGTTGTGATTATAGAGGGACGTTTTTAATCTATCCAAACAGTTATCCAGAAGTTAACTCATTTGCTATTATCGGTTTCCGATAACGAGGTAATTAGGAATTATTTGAACACTGTGACAAGACTACAGTAAAAACGAAAAAAAGTGCTACAACACGTTCTCCCTCCCATTTTCAAGAGCAAAGTACCTTTGTTACCATGTTATTAAATATCTTATAGCTTTAGACACAAGTTTAGATTCACTAAGCTTTTAACGTTTAGTTATAAAAGAGAACTTCTTAATGGTGGATAGTTGTTGTTTTTAGACTTTCGCGATTTGAACACATTATTATTATATACTACGACTAATCACGCACTAAAATTTCGAGATAAATAAATACCTCATCATCCCGACGTTTCGACCGAGTTGCAACGACCGTGGTCACGGGTAGACTCACTGATGATGTATTGACTGCCTCTAA
This sequence comes from Hypomecis punctinalis, assembly GCA_949316475.1. NCBI lineage: Eukaryota > Metazoa > Arthropoda > Insecta > Lepidoptera > Geometridae > Hypomecis > Hypomecis punctinalis. The sequence goes on from OX438802.1 coordinate 19,104,977, forward strand.
AGACTGCCTCAGTGGCTCAGTGGTTAGTGACCCTAACTTCTGGATCAAAGAGGCGTGGGTTCGATCCCCACCCAGGGCAAATATTTATGTGATGAACATAAGTGTTTGCTCTGTGTCTGGGTGTTATTTAGTTACTATCTATATAAGTATGTATTTAAAAATATGTTATATGTAGTATATCAGTCTCAGGCAGCCATATCACAAGCTTTGCTTAGTTTGGGGACAGAGGCCGTGTGTAAGATGTCCAACAATATTTATCTCGTATTTTAGTGCGAGATTAGTCCCGTAGTATATAATGATAATGGTGGATAGTTGTTTTAATATTTTATACAAGATCAGTGTATATTTTTTAAGTTAAATAAAATAAATATTTAATCCTTAACATATAAATAAAAAAAAACAGTAAAGTTTGGTATCGTGCTGCTAAGAACACGGTTCGTCTCAATAAGTTGAAGAGCTAGGGGCGCCAAGATGGTAAGCTAACCCTTTTCTTACAAGCTTGACCATTTGGATCTGTAGACTTCTAATATATTTGGGTAAAAGAACTCTCAAACATGCATGTCTAGTTTCCACACAAAGACATTTTTGCATAGTTAACTTTGAAAAGACAGAAGATCATAACTATGCTTCGAATCCAGGACCTCTAAATTAAAATCCATCAACCCCATTAATAAACGCAGTGTCGTTGGAGTAGTTAGTTTGTATATAGTCTTTTATAAGTGATTTAAAATTGTCAAAGAAAGAAAAAGACATGACACGAGCTAACTACGAGTACTCCAAAGTTAAGGTGCCATTGGGAATCGAGCTGCCAACTGCACCTGCCGACAGCACCTGCAGCAGCGGCCAATACAAACTAGTAGTGTAGCTATGGCCAAAATAATCTAATTGAAGTCAGCTACACTACTATAGGTATAGCTTGTAGCCGCTACTCGTGCTGTCAGCAGTTACGTTGCAGTCGGTAGCTCGGTTCCAAAAAAACCGGACAAGTGCGAGTCATGCTCGTAGATTGAGGGTTCCGTACATATCCAGAAAATTTCTCAAAATTGGGAAGTAAGTTGTTAAAATCTCTATACTATAACCATCGACAAAATGTTTGTTTTTGTCACTTTTCTATTCAAATAATTAAAAACCTGTTTAGCATGTCTTAAATGATGAATCTCTTTTATATGATACCTTACACGATATGATGTACTCACTTAGAATTTTGAACCCATATTTTGTGAATTTTTGAGGCCCTATTTTTTGTGATTTAAATAAAAATGTACAGTTTTCAGATTTATTCCTATATTTGTACTCTGAGACAATGCTTCTCGACAAATTTCATAGTTCTATGTCAACGGAAAGTACCCTGTAGGTTCTGATTTTTGCGAATGTCGAAATATGCGGTTTTTTACGACATAAACGGCTCTAACTTTTTTAAATGATAACTGAGAAGTTTTTTTTTACACAACAGCAAGAGACTATAGATATACGTATATAGTTTAAATTTCAACTTGATATCATTACGCGTTCCCGAGATAAAGAGTCTTGACATACACACAGACGGACAGACGGATAACAAAGTGATCCTATAAGGGTTCCGTTTTTTCCGTTTGAGGTATACGGAACCCTAAAAACACCTTAACTGTAAACGCATACCTATGTTTATTAATAAAGCCGCATGAGTCTAATACTTAGAGTTAGACCTAAGCTACATCTAAAACTAAGCCATTCAAAAACTAGTTTTATACTAGTCGCTCCATTTATGAAAGGCCAGGCTTACAAAATCCCGGATATCAAAACACAACACGATAGCCGATCTCATCAAAACACTAGAATCTCTTTTGACATCTATGTGCTAAGCTATTACAAATGAATAACGCGATCTAAAGCCTTAAAACAACAGCAACAAAGTTCTATTTCTCTCAACACAAACACTTGGCAAGCTCAAACGATGTCAAATAAATATTGAATTTGAAGTTTCTAATACGGTTGTTTAGTGAAACAAATTCTTCGTGTTGGATTATGATGTTACTGCTGGGCTTTAGCCAGAAGCAGGGAAATGACAATATTACTAAATTTTAAGCGCTATTGATTGTGTAATCTATGATGGCAATGAGTTTATTAGTATTGATGAATGTTTCCTGGATTTGCTACTTTGTTGAATTTTGTTCAGCCGTGGATTTGATGTTTTGAACTTTTGTGTACCTAATAGGCCCAATTATGAAGGCACAATCGTAATTATAATAGCTAATTAGACTATTTCTTTTTCACTTTAGGCATTCGACAGAGAGAACACTTTTGACGTTGCTATTAAATTTACGATACTGTACTGTACTGTACCAGCCTTTTTAGTAGTCCACTGCAGGACGTAGGCCTACCCACGAAGGGTGATTGGGCCATATCCACCACGCGGGCCCAGTGCGGGTTGGTGGATTCACATACGCCATCGAATTTCTTCTAAGGACGTATGCAGGTTGCCTCACGATGTTTTCCTTCACCGAAAAGCCTGTGGTGTGAAATTCCGTACATAAATTCCAAAGAACTCATTGGTACGGGACCGGGGATTCGAACCTACGACCTCACGATTGTAAGGCGAGTGTCACTACCTCTTGACCACCACGGCTTTTAAAAAAAAAAAAAATTACGATAGCGCCTTCATAATTGGGCCTAACAACTACATAGCAACTGGTTTTAAATATACAACTACTTAGCTTCGGCTAAACACATTTTTTTAAGGGCAACTTAAATACTTCAAGACAAACAACTTTTACTATGGAACCTAACCTACCCTGAAATTATGTATCTACAAAAAGATAACAGCTATATGGAGTCTAAGCTTTCAAACGACCTATGTACCTACATCGTGACAAACAATTTATGCTACGTATATGAAAACTATTTATTTGTTTATAGGCGAGCAGTATAAACTGATGTGCCTATATCAAGCATTGTCGAATAAAATTAGTATTTATCTGCCAAGGATTTTTCTTCCTTCTTTATCCAAATATCCAGTCTATTCTTAAATGTGTTAAGAGTCCTTGCTGAGATTACATCCTCAGGCAACCTGTTCCAGTTGTAAACCACTCTGTTGCTGAGGATGTGGTGTGCAGTGTTGGTTTGTGAAGGTGTACATAGCAGTACAGTATAAATAAAATGTGGTAGAATCACTCAAAGCTTTCAAGCTTTGCTGTGTGAGGACATCAAATATTGATCTCGATCGGACGTGTGATATCCGTGTAAAACAGCCAGGCTCGCTAAACTGTTTGCATGCACCGAGACAGTCGACACGCGAACTAAAAGCATTGCAAAAACCTGTTAGGAAGGTTTAATTCCACCACGACAGTATGTTTTGGACCGACTCCAAAAAAGAAGGCTATCATTCGGCTGTATGTTTTTTTGTTTATATGTTACGCGATTATTCGGCCTTAAGCTGAAAACATACTATCGGACGCGGCTGACGGACGCGACTGACAGTCGCGACTGATAGGTATCTAGACAATGAATGTACACTGAGCCGTGCACACTATCGGACATAAGTCGCGGAAGTCACCTTGGGCTGACTTTGAGCGTTCGGACGTCCGAGAGCGATCTGGCGCGCCGGATGTTTTAAGACGTGCACACTGTTAAGTTGCGGCTGTCAGTCGCGTCCGTTAGCCGCGTCCGATAGTATGTTTCCAGCTTTATCGTAAACTGATTTTGATGATTTTTTTTGTTTGGTAGATCATAACCTCAAAGGTCTTATTTAATTTTTTAAGGTTTTTGAGAAATCAAGAAAAAACAAAATATATACCTAGATGACGTTGTGCTTTGTCTACAGCAAAATTTTTGATGAGGACTTTCAATCTCTGTTTTAACTGTTATCACAGATATATGCCTGACGCTATGGTAAGTAAGTTTGTGTACGCAGGGTAGCGAGCCCTGGTGTTTTTTTTAACCGACGAGTTCTATTCAAATTTTGTACGATTGAAATCGGTTGTGCCATTTATGGCGAAAAATAAAATAAATCTTAAGCTCAAAGTAGCTCGCCTTGCTATAGAAAGGGATATGCACAGAGCCACTCTACTCTGGTAAATCAAATCAGGAATTAGATGATTCATAGATGAACTAAAGTTAGCGACCTAGCCCAGCGGTTTAGCAAGAAGACCGGAAACGTCTTGCGTCTAACGTGTTTCTGCGATTACATTGTCGATCCACTTAGTTTTTTTTTTGACACACGGCCTCTGACCCCAAACTAAGCAAAGCTTGTGATATGGCTGCCAGAGACTGATATACTACATATACTTATTTTTAAAAATACATACTTAAATAGATAGTAACTAAATAACACCCAGACACAGAGCAAACACTTATGTTCATCACATAAATATTTACCCTGGGTGGGGATCGAACCCACGCCTCTTTGCTCCAGAAGTTAGGGTCACTAACCACTGAGCCACCGAGGCAGTTGAGTTGATGGACGTCTTACGCTGCTCTTGTCGGTACGGTTCCATTCTAAAATGTTACGGTCTCATCCTATCATGTAGCCAATGCATCCTAGTGCGATCTAATCTAGAAATAAAGCCTACCACGCGTAAAAATCGGATCACCGGTGGCATAAAATAAATAATGCGTCGAGCTACGCCTGTCGACGGTCGCGCTTGATACCTGCCTGATGCAGCACTCGCTAAAATGTTCCCCCACATTTCTCGTTTTATATCTTTGAATAAGTAAATAATGGATATGTGTAGGTACCTATCTACAGTTGTGCCTTACTTGACAGCTTTTATTGCTTAGACTCGTTTTTTGACCATTTCTACAAGTCAGATCAAATTATAAATAAATAAATATTTGGGGACATCTTACACACGGTCTCTGACCCCAAACTAAGCAAAGCTTTTGATATGGCTGCTAGAGACTGATATACTACACTTACATATTTTTAAATACATACTTATATAGATAGTAACTAAATTAAAAATCCCATTACTCATTAACAATTTTTAAACAATTATACCATTTTTTAGGATATTTCCGAATAAAGTTAAACATTTCACAAATTTATCGATTGGAAATAAATTAAGCCATACACTGTAAAATGTTGAAAAATATTACAAAATAGTTGGATCAACATTCAGTTACTTCGTTTGAGGGTTATCGATAAACACGTGAGGAATGAATCATTGTTTAAACTAGCCAGAATAGATAATTACACATATTACATGTATCTCTATGTGTGTGTTAAACTTATATAGAATCTCTATTTATACTATTTAGCTATGCCAGAGGCCTTTAGGTTGATAAAAACTGACTAGCTAACTATTTACTATCTTGCTAATCAAACCTTCTTTTTGCGTAGGGGGTTAAAACGAATGGATACCGGAAGCTCAATAGTGTCTTGTAGCAATGTCAGAAAAGCTACTGCCGGCGCTCTCTGCGGGGTGCATTTAATAATCTACCTTGGTAGGGCTGTCACTTTTCATAGATATTACAAAGGGTGCATCTCTAGACGACGGACATTTTCTAGGATATCTAGATATATTTAGTAGGTTTATTGGTGATCGCAGAATGTCCAGCCAATATTCGGCACGGTTAGTCTTCGGATGGGTGACCGTGGGTGTCATTTAAAACTGAGCTCTGCTGTGGCTTGGATCTTAAATTTTAGGTCACGATTTAACTGTTTAGTTGTGTTAGAAGCCTTCAGGCCGCTCCAAAACTTTGACACCAGGGCTAGCTACACAAACTTACTTAAAATAATATATATACACTGATATAATTGTACACATAATTAAAATCAAACTTTAGTTCAAAAAAAGCTCAGCTGTTCTGTCTACGCTATTATTGTAGAGTTGTAGATTTTGTCTTTGTTTTGAAAGCTTGAACAAATTCAATCATTTAAAATAAAATAAAACTATTTAGGTTTCTAACAAAATCATCCACCGCCGCCATACGGTTATAATCTAGTTATTTATTTATTAAGTTAGACAACTTTAAACTAAAACGGCGAATTTCTCAGTTTTCTCTGTCCCTTTTTACTCAAACCAATGCTCCGAAGCATCCACCACCAACCCTGCTCCAGACACGTGTCAATTCAGTTTATATTCTCTATCCATTTATACGAGCCTGTGTTTATTTGACTGCGGAATAGTTGTACTCGAGTCAATTACACTGCTCTATTACAATTGACATAAAGTCTATTATTGTTTGCACAGACATACGGTCTATATAGTTTAGCAAAGACCCGGTAGTTTGATTGATGGTGCTAATAAAACTGTGATTCCAGTTTAATTTAAATTTAAGGCAATTTAGCGGCGGCCCCGCTGACCGTAAAATGGTTCATTACTATGGGAGGCCTTGGGGTGGCTCGTCATTCATCACAACTATAGCTAGTGGGTATAGGACGGAAGTAATGGGTACAAGGTTACTTGCTCTTGCGGATATCAGTTTGGTAATATTGTGTCGCTTTTTGAAGTTCAGACGTCGGTTATTTTATTTATCGACAGTTGCTTTTGAATGGTTATTTTTGATGTACCTAATGTCACTCTCAATATAATTCCGAAAATGTGTGAAATATTTTTACTATACTCTATAAAATGTAACTTGATCTCTGCGACAGTTACATATTGACATATTTAGAGTTGAGATAGTGATGGAAAAAATCGATGTTGTAATGAAATCGAATGAGTAGTTGAAGGTGAGAAATTGGATTTTATTTACTTACTATTATTTAAGATCAAGTATGTACACATGTAAATAATGTTATGATATTAATTAAATACTCATACTAATATGACGATAGTATTTATCGACGTTTTTCACTATTATGGATGCTAATGTAACATATAATTGGGTTTAATTTAATTACACATGTAAAAAATGTTATGATATTAAAATATACAATAAAATTAATGATAAATTAACTTTTATTTAAAATATCGTAAGTATAAACTATCGATATTTTAATTAAAACTCTGTGGTTACGATCATTCGTCGCCCATCACTAATCGGCATGCCCATAAAGTATGACATTGACAGGTTCTGTCTGTACTATTGAGAAATTCAGGATTTCATAGGCGTGATTTTTCTGACAGCTGTCGCAGAGATCAAGTTAAATTTTATAGAGTACTCGTATAATTCACGGGCCAACAGAACTACAGATAGACTTTATTTTTGGCATATATATTTGTAGTACAGTAGAACCTCTATAAGTCGAACATCAAGGGAGACGCCAAAAAATTCGAGTTATAGAGTTTTCAACTTAGGCGGATTTTGATTCGACATAAAGAGTTTGAGGTTTATTCTTATAAATTTTAAGTTAGAGAGGTAAAATAAAAAAAAAATCAACTTGCAGAGGTGACAAACATATTTTTATTTACATATTATAAATCAACATTATTTCAAATCATTTTTAAATAAAAAATATGGCATTAATAAAAGTCCGTATTTTTTTTTGCTTTAGATAATTTGGTTGTTCTCTATCTATAGCATTGTCTAATCTATAAAGAGCAGAAAGAAGCTTCACAGCTTCGAGCACTTCTAATTTTTCAGCAAGACTCAAAGTTTTTAGTTTACGTTTCACAGCACTCATGTTAACTGTTGTACTAATTGATGTGTATTGCAGTAGAACCAAACTACTTCTGACAGTATTTAAGTCGAAAACAAATGACTGGCTTAGCTAAATTTCAAAGGGAATCAAAATTGAACACCTGACACAAAGCAAGCAAACACGTGTTTCCATGACTCATAAATTTATTATTGTATACTCCTAAAATGTTTTCTAAGAAACAATAGTGTACTCACATTGTCGGCAAGTTCTTAAAGTCAGTAACTTATTTTTGTTCGAACAATAGAGATAATAAATTCCAAATGATCAAGTTGTAAAGGTTGTAAAATAAAACGTTCCTATGTTCGAGATACAGAGGTCAAATTTAATTTTTCGAGTTATAGAGTGAAAATATGTACCAAAATGGCTTGGAGAGACTCGGTGATTATTTCGATTAACAGAGGGTCAAGATTTCAAGTAATGGAGGTTTTGGTGTTTTAAGGGAAGGGAACAAAACATTTTTTCGAGATTTGGAGGTTTTTGACTTATCGAGGTTCGACTTAACGAGGTTCTACTGTAGTTCAAAGATTGTAAATTAATATAAATAGCGTATTTCATATCTCAGGAATGTATAAGAGTTCTATAGAATATCACTAAATCAAAACATCACACGAGCCAAGCCGCGCGCAATAGCTAATTTTAATAAATTTCATATAATTCTGAAGCCTTCTAATTCTAATTAGAATACTTACAATTTATGCATAGTATCAAACGGCTATACGCTATAGTATATATACAAGCTAAATTCCAATGTCTATGCCATTCGCAATTTTCAATACTTCCGTTCTCCTAATTGCGTAGCACGAGAAAGTTATTAACGTTTATGTCGGTTTTCAATTTGAAATAAACAAAAATGCATTTTATCTTACTAAAATGTACTAATAACATTAATTTTATAAACGATAATTACAATAATTAATACGTCATAAGGAAACACAAAGGAAAGCCGTGGTGGTCTAGTGGTAATGACACTCGCCTTACAATCGTAAGATCGTGGGTTCAAATCCCGGACCCGTACCAATGAATTCCTTGCTTTTTATGTACGGAATTTCACACTACACTGGTGGACGTAGCCCTTCGTGCGAAGGCCTACGTCCTGCAGTGAACTATTAAAAAGACTGATACAAGGAAACACAAGGAGCATTATATTGTTGATTTCGTAGCGCGTAGACCCTCTACGCTTTATCGTAGTAACACAAGCGGTGTAGTATGCTATACTACGCTATGACGAGCTATTTTATAAGACAGATAATTATGTCCACTATTTAGTCTTATACAACGTATGTTTGTTATAGGTCGGATCAAACTTCTTGGCGGCTGTGAAGTTAGCTACAAGATGTGCGAAAAGCAATCCTCGCGCATCTGTTAAGCGAACTTCGGTCAGGATTGAGTTTTGTGCAGCTTGTAGTTAACATCACTGCCGCATGCCGCCAAGAAGTGAAATGAAAATGAAAAATATTTTATTTAACAAGTTATGACAAATACTTGTAACAAATGAATGTCGATTGCCCTACTAGGCTGAGCCTGTATCAGGGCAACCTGTGAACCTGATTACAAATGTTAAATTATCAGACCCCGTTTACAAGACAGTCTTTTCATAAATTTTTTACACAGCTTACAAACTAAAACGGTTTTATATCTAAAACTTCAAATTAATAATTCTTATGTATTTTCTTTAGAATGTCCTGAAGTGATTAAAAAATTGAAACAATTCCTAATCTGTAAAACGTATTATACAATAGACGAATTTTTGACAGATAAATTATAATTTTTACTGTGTAAAAAAATTATTCTAATATTATCTTTGACATTTTATATTTAATATTGACATTTGCATTATTTTATTGATTATTTTCTATGGACATGCAAATTGTAAATTTATTATTTATTGTTGTTTTCGTTTAAGGTAATGTAATTTATTAATTTTAATTTTTTAATTTAAATGACAATACTACACTACTACATAGAAAGCAATTGGATCATCCACAGACCCTTGAAGGTCTAAAGATAATCCAAGTGCTCAATCCCACTGCCAGTTGGCAGCGTGCCCAGCATGCTGGCAGCATTGCCACGTTGAATGGTAATGCTTATACGTTGAGCCAAATAAAACACCAGCATTTTGGTCACGCGTCGCGTCCACCAGACGCTCAGAAATACTTTTGAAAACGAGATGAGCTCCCGGCCCCCACGGACCCAAAGTCTCAACTCCAAATGGCTCAAATATGTAACCACTACCGAGGTTAGCATATTTGCGCCGCTTGTGCTGCTCAGCCGAATTGGCCGCCGCTCCAGCCCTACTCTGAGTCTCAGGAAGATGTGACGGTGCCAAAGTATCGACGCAAGTTGCATCCCATACTAAGGGCCGTCCACACTTCCATGGGACCAGCGTCATGCCGTCAGGCTTTTTGCCATCACCACGCGCCAACCAACTCGGTTCGAGTACGGCTGCGATATTGGCGGTGACAAAAGCCCTGCGTATGACATCGTTAAGGCTGGCGTGGCGTCCAATCCGACCAGCGCTTCTTGAGCAAGAGAGACCGTGGTGACCGAGCTGATCAACTGCAGTACCACACTGACAGCGATGGGCCTCACAACACCTTGCACCCAAGCGTAAGCTGACAGCTAGACGAAATGTAGTTGGGTCTAAAAGGTTACCAGTATTGAAAGAGGGCAATGCTTGCAACCAAAGACCGGACTCCCATACAGAGACTACAAGGATACGAGCGCGATCCGCGACGCTAGGACACGTATCTAGAAGAGATTTCCGTGCTAGTTCGCAGATCGGCCGATCCCACAGTCTCTGCGACGATTAATTTTAATTAATCCGAAATTGTTGAGTTTTTGAGTTGAAAGTGAGTAGTAGTAGATTTTACATAATTTATAGTCACACTCTCACTCGAATATGCAGTGCCCGACAGGGTCCATACTGAACTTTTTGTTATTACTCGTAACATCCTGTACTGTATGGAAGCATGAATAAATGATATGTAATGAAGTTGAAGTTTATGCGGCATACATATACTATTACGTTTGCATAACACCATCATAACATCTTCAATAATGTGTTATGTTAGTGTAATGTCCCTAATAAACGGTCTTATCACTAACTGACCACATCACCTTCATAATGTACAACGTAGTAATTACACCGTCTCGTTACAATCACAGTTTCAGTTCATTACTACACAGTTAATAGTAATACCAGCTTTGATTAGCCAAATCTGGCTCATCATGAACTCAAGACATTAACTAGATAAATCCATGCTAGTTACGTTTCAGTATTGCCAGGATCTACGTCAAGAGGTAATCTGTGGTAATGATAATACTCTCTTGACAACTGTTAATTATCGTAGCAGTCTCCGCTATGAGCTAAGTTCTAGCGCTAATGAGAACCGAGATGTCTCGTTTGAAATCTTGTTTTATCGTGTGGATTCTTATTAGCGCTGTTGGAGTCGTTATTATTGTCGGTGTAATTTGGACAGTTGGTAAAAGGTTTATTAGATTAGTTTATTCTATATGCAGCCTTACTAAGGCAATCGTCATTATTTCGTGCCAATGGGTAAATAATAATATGATACTAAGACACATATGGCAACACAAATATCTTATATGAGTAAGTCAGTAACAGATAAAATAATATTTATAATACATGTAAGACTGTCTGCTTATCGAGTACCTCTTCTTTTAGTTGAACACGCTCTGAAACCACATTAATGCAATATGATGTTTTTTTTAACCTTTTAAGTCTTTTATTTTACGTTATTCAGATGTCAAACTCAGTAAAACAGACAGATATAAGACGTGCTGCTTCATAGAGCTCCAGTGATTATAAAACATTGGTATCGATTATGATTGTGACGTAAAACATCCTTAGGGGTGCGCCGGGTCACCATTCTGCAATAATATATTTAAAGGATTAACTGGCAGCAATAACGCGACCCTCCCGCGCCCTGCTTAGGGCTGCTGCTGGATTTGTTACCCGACTACTCTGAAATATGAAGGAGTAGATTTATTTCAATATGTTTAGTACCACTTACTGGTTATATTTTTTTGTGATATATGCGCGAACTGATAAACCGTGTACATACAAATGTTATAATAAGTTGTTTATTTATCAAAAGCTAAAGTACCATCACAGTAAAGACCAAGTTATGATAACTTAAGAAATTATTAGCAACGAAAATGTTACCAATTAAGATAACTATAACAGAATACGGCTAAAACTCACGTTATAATTATACGGTCGATCCGCAAGGAATCCAACCAGTTTCAGAGTATTTAGAACTCCATCCTCAGGGAATACGCGCACCCCCGTCGACCGGCGCGCGCGCACTGCATTTTAATGAAGTGATACGAATTAAGATTATCAATATATAAAAAATCCTATTTACTTTTCCACGGCCTACAAAATAATGAACAAATAGAACCGGACCAAAGACCGAGCTGGCTGCAGCAGCGTAAGATGTCCACCAGTGGACAAAACACCTCGTATCATAGTAACGTCTGCTTTTAAATGGTAATTTTACAGATCTATTAAGGAGGTTTAACAGTAGACATTAAATTCAATCTGTGATTGAACCTGTTCTTGCTTCTACGTCGAGAACCCAGAACCCAATCTGTTTAATGTTATGAATGTCTTGGATACGATTCCCCGAATGACGAAATGACAGCCCTACCCTCGCGCGCCCTCCGACGCCGTCGTCCAACGCTATTCAAATAATGGAAATCATTTCCACATATGTGCACCTAAATAAATATCATTCTACCGTCATTACAGAGCTCCCCAATGCGCTTGTGGAGCTATTTTCACCCGTTTGTTCGCGGTCGCAAGGGGAAACAACGGATGTAGATGTGCATAACCTTGTTTTAATGTATAAAACTTGTTAAAGTAATGAATTGATTGGTTAGTTATTTTGTCTTCAAAACAATTTAAGGCTTTTAACAAATTTAAGAATATTAGGGTAGCTTATTCTGGCAAAGTAGAGCAATAGATTGGTATGTGTGTGATCATTAGGTAGTTGATCGATTAAGCTGTGTTGTTTCTGAGAAATAACATAGCACTAAAGTTTTTATTATCTTTTTATGAATATTTTGCGCATCGGCTTCTACATCGGCTTCATGACTCCGTATAGTTCGGAATTCCAGATACTTAGTCCTTATTATGGTTCACTCGATCATGTAGTCGTATAGAACTTCCACTAGGTATTGATTTCATTCAAGACTGTAATAAATACGTCGCCGATACGATAATTCGTTCATGTTCCGTGATTTGTAGTCACGACCCGTGGTTTACCTGTGTCATCCGTGTACAAAACATGCTCTCATGCGAATTTGTAAAATTTATGTTTCGAAAAATAAACGATCGTATATGGGGTGGAAACGACCGTTTATGTTCACTTAACCGAGGAAAGAGGGTATTATTTACCGTTTCGGCTGGGTGAACCCGCCACACTGAGCGAGACAAATACCGCTGCCGGCGAGATATTTATTGCAGTCGCTACGTGGATTGCGCAATTTATCGCGAGGTGTCGTCGACGATCGATCGCGCGTGACGGACGCGCGCCGTCCATCAGCGAGCGCGTTATCTGCGCTCACGGCGACTTATCGTCTCCGCGCTCGCCACGCGTCCGGGCCCGGCTAAACAACATCGATCGCGCCGCCGGCCGCTCGTCCATTGCGGCGGCGAGCTGCCGAGTGGCTGCGACCCGTCCCGCCCAATCGCGACGCTCGTTTATCTTCATTTGGTGGTCGCAATTAGACGGGTCGTTGGTTGCGGCCGGGCGGGGCCTCTACGTGGCGAGAATACGCCGCCGCCGTCTCACTGTCAACTTTGTAATGAGCAAAGTTAATAACTACCTACGCAACGCGGCGAGCGCTCCGATGCTGAATCTCGTTAAAACTTGTAGGTAGGGTTCCGCGGAATTCCCTTTCTCCGATAAAGAGGCAGTCGGACATGCACGCACGGCACGTTAAGGACAAACGAAACGCAACTTTCTGAGTTCGGCGAAGTTCAAAAGCTATAACGAACTTTCCTCGTTTCAGGTATGGTTCAAGAACAGAAGAGCGAAATGGCGGAAACGCGAGCGGAACGCCATGAATGCCGCCGCGGCCGCCGCAGCCGACTTTAAGAATGGATTTTCGCAATTCAACGGCCTCGTGCAACCATTCTCGGACACCGACGCGCTTTACTCCTCGTACCCGTACAACAACTGGGCGGCGAAGGTGCCCAGCCCTCTAGGACGAAAAGTTTCCCATGGCCGGTGAACCCACTCGGATCAGTCGTGCCGTCGAGCCACCACCAAGGTTGGTACGAGACGAACTGCTACGCCAACGAATCGTCCACCCATTACCATCGCCAGCCCGTCTCGGCCCATTACTGGGTATAAACCAAATTCATTCGGAGTAATAGTTAACATATCGTTTTTTGCGCGCCGATCGCATACATCGCCCATCGACTCGCCCATTGAAATAAAAAATGACAGAGGCTCTCAGCCTTTCAATATGTGCTGTAGTGTAACATGAAGCCGTTTCCGCAGGCTCGGTGAACTGCTTCAACACGGCGACGTCGATGGGCGGCGTCGGCGGCGGCGGCATGAGCGGCGTGGCGGGGTCTGCAGGCGTGGGCGGCGGGGTCGCGCCGTGCCCCTACACGCCGCCGAACCCGTACAGCATGTACCGCGCCGAGCCGTGTCCCGCGATGTCGTCGTCGATCGCGTCGCTGCGGCTGAAGGCGAAGCAGCACTCATACGGCGGCGGGTACGGGGCCGTGTCGCCCGTGTCGCGCGCCGGCTCCGCGCCGCTGGCCGCGTGCCAGTACGCGAGCGGCGTCGGCGTGGCGGACCGCGTGCTCTGAGACGAGGCGCGCGGCCGCGACGACGCGCGCTCGCCGCTGCTGGCCGCCGCGCGCGCCTCCTAGTCGCCGCCGCTCGCGCTGCTTCCCACACTCGACGCCTATCCCTTGCCCTCGCGCTTCTGGGACTGGTTCGACTGAGCGCAACCGGACTCATAGTGGCACGAGTATCTTGTGATCGGCTTCTTAATTCGTTAACGTGGTTTTCACGCATCTTGTGTTTATTTTACGGATTTTTACGATATAATTTTTGACCATCTTATCTGAATATGATTATTTAACTTTTTTAAAGGATAAGTATTTAAAAGCGCATTGTACGCGTATTCACGAAGCAACCAAAATAAAAACGTATATTTAGATTTTCGTTGATAACTTATGCATCTTTTTGACATAGTATTGTTCGTAAGTATTCCGTAAAATAAGATACATAATGCGAGTAATGTCACGTGAAAATTGAAATGATTATGTTTAATCATTGAGGATAATAATATTGTAATTATTGTCTAAGTGCAATGATTGGGCATTAAATTGGTTGTAATTTACTTTGAAATAAAAAAATCGAACGAAATGGTGGACGTGTTGTTGATTGTGGACTGTTGAGAAATGTCTTTTTTTCTTTTATTGGTCCCACCAATAAAATTATGGTACTACGAGGTCATATTCATGATCGATACTTATTAGTTTCAATTTATGTTAGGACGAAAGAATGGAACATAATTGTATGTAATGTTAGAAAGATTATGGAAATTTCACGGTACGAAATAAGAGTTCCTTTAACATGGGAATCCCTTTAAAGTTAGTTAATAAAGTTCGTTACGAAACTTCGGGCAATAAAAAACAATGTCGTTTAAATATAACTGTAAATATGTAGCTATGTATGTACGTACGTATACCAAAGCAAGTGTGCAATTTTTACAAGCTTAATCTGTACTTAGATTTACTTTAACTTAAGTAGTACTTTAATTTCGGTTATTGTAAATATGTATTAGATAATTTTAATAATATTACTTATAGAGCATTTTGAGGTAATAATTATAATGTGTACAAAAGTTGACGATACCTACCGTATTGAAAATAAGAACGATTGTAAAGCTTCCTACATTTTTACAACTTTTTGTTATTTGAATTTGTCTTTAGATTTAAACCATAGTTCTATAGATATGAAAATATTTTAATGCAACATCAAAGTTTTCATTATAATGTTGTAGTTCGATACTAGGGTTTTCTGTATTCATCATGAAAATCCCCTTTTTTAAAATTTACTTCGATGCATTTATTTTGTTTCTCTCGAAAACTGTAAATACGAGTACAATTCTACAGAATGTAATAATTATTTAAAAAAGCTAAATGTTTTTTTTAATTTGGACTGAAATACGTTATCTACTGCATTTAATGAAAAATATAAATAATGTTTCTAGTTGATAATATCCAGTTACAAATCAAATTAAAGTACAACAAAACCGTTAGTTAGGTGCACTTGATGATGTCTCCATACTCCATCTCTGTTTTTCTCATGAAACAGTGATGAGATAAGAAGGATAGAAATATATCGAGAGTACCTATTTTTTCCCCTCTATAGTAAAGCATGTTGCATACAGTGTTCAGCAGCTAGTACTAGTTATACTGCGCTTGCGTTGGATATCTCAAAAATGCAAGTTACCCACATCTACTTATATTTTATCATAAATAAACAAAGCATATTAACGCTGCCATTAATCCGATATCTAGTAATTTCTATATTTTTTTACTATTTAAATAGGTACTTTGTAGTTTCTACCTACATGCTGTTACTTTAAAGATTAGATTCACATTCACCCTTAAAAGGGCTTGAAATACGTGTCCCGATTTTCTGAAATTGAAATGAAATAACATCATTTATTAACTCTAGCTTCTGCGGCATTGTGTGCACTCAGCTTTTAAGCTAGCTTCATATTGATTTTGAATAGCAAAGGGAAAATAAAACTAAGTATCAGTATTTTAATTGAACCAGGCTTCTACAAACTGAAAGCGAGTCAAAAGCAAAGTAGTACCAGCTAGATTTTTTTAATAGGACGTGCTTTTATTTACTTCAATAAAATACAACTCTACATGTGCCTACTACATAAAAAGCAATAACATTTCTACAGACGACAAATGGTCTAGATATAATCGAAATGCTCATGCCCACTGCCTATTTGCAGCATGTCCAGCATGCTGGCATCATTAGCGCGCTGAAAGTAATACTTATAACTACATTGAGTTAAATAAACTACAGCACTTATTTACTTTTTAACACCAGCAATTTGGTCACGCGTCCAACAGACTCTCAGGTAGATTAGAAGTAATTGAGTAACGCATTTTGTGGGCCTCTTGTTTACAGTAAGAAACTAATTTCAATAAATAATATAAAAGGTTTCATCGAATAACTGTTCGTTTCATAGAGCGAAATGTTTTGTCCTTCAGAACACTGACATAATACGTTAAACTACGCTACTGTTGACATGCTTTTGGTTTGTAGAAGATTTTAGAAGAAATAAAAACCATTTTTTATGAAAATTGTAAAAAAACATTATTTTGGGTTAAATTAACAGATACACAAAGCGCATTAACTTCAAAATAGCCGCCTACAATGAGATTAATGTAATCAGGATCTCAGTATTTATTAAAATATTTATAACTAAACATCAAAGTACTGTAAATACATTGTATTTAGCATTTAAATATCATTACGATTAGGGCCTGTTATACTTTTTCTAGATAAAAAGAAATCTTTATATTTTTGACTGATTCATAAATGTAGACATAATCCGTCTTACCACAAGAGTTTTACGCACGGCTTAGACAATGTTTAACAGTACAAATTGTATGGTAAAACTGTGTTTAAATCGTGTTTAAATCTTTTGTGGTAAAGCGAATACCGTCTAACCACATAAGTTTTACGCACGCTTAAGGTAAAGTTTAACAGTACAAATTACACGGTTAAACAGTGTTTAAAGCGTGTTTTAATCTTTAGTTGCAAGGCGGTATCTGTCCTATATCACTTATGACTAACTGGTTGTCTCCTATTTTAGATATTCATATAAATAAATATCACACTATCATAAAGTTATAAGATCTCATGTAAAGCCAAACTTCAAACTCTACAGACCCTAACTTCACAAACGCTACACTTTAATCGATATAAATATATAGATCATTTATTTATATTGATTAATTTGTCTAGAATATATATTTATAGTTCGCAGATCTAGAAAAAGTAAATCCGGCTCACACGTTTTTAGTTTAATTCACGAATTAGAATACCTTTCCGTGTGCCTACTTATCAGTGAATGAAACATCTACATACTGAAAATTGTAAATATTAAACTACTAAATTAAAAACTTAATAATTATTAATGTAAACAATTCGAGGTTTTCATTTTAATACATATCAATCAAAATGTCAGCAAGAAGGTTTGATGATAATTATTTTGTGAAATAAGCCCAGCCATGGGAGTACCGGTTGTTTTGTAATTAAACCTCTAGTCATAATAAAAATATCACTGATATATTGGATCTTTTTATTTCCTTCTTTGTCATATTCAACATAACCTAAGTTTTATATCTAGAATAGTAAACTAACTCTAGCCTATTGCAATGTTATGGAAATTAGAATTTCAGAAAAAGATCATAAAGGTGGAATACCTGTTAGTTTTGTGCCAGTCCCACTATTTTTTTAAACAAAGTTCCAAAAAAGAAATTGGAATACATTACAGCTCCAATAGTATCGATCAATCAATTTTTAAATTAGGTACATATGTACATATATCGAGTAGCTAGGTATTATGTTTATCCAGACTTACATCATCAAATGGATGTTAAGGGCAAAAAATAGCTCTTTCATAATGTTATAAATAGTTTAATATTGTGTTATAAACAAGTTCTTCAATTATTGCAAATAATGTTAAGGATAATATAAATGATAAAATCATAAGTCAGACTTAAAATAAAGTACTCACTACTTTTATCCAGATATATTTTTAATTCTCAAATTGATTGAACAGTAATAGCAAAAAAATTTCAACTCTTGCAAACTTGCATACAATTGTATGTAAAGGTTACAACGGTAGAAATAATACATTATATCACTACCTAATTACATATCTCCATAGCCAAAGGGTAGTAGTAGTAATAGAGAAGGGTACCATCATACTATTGAAAAACCGGGCGAGGCTCGTCCACTGAGGTTTCCGTACAAATCCCAAAAATTGTAAGAAGTCGGGAACTAAGTTGTTAAAACCTTAGGAAAGAAGACATAGCGAACCCAAAATTTTGATTTTGATGGAAATGAATAAAAAGGGTTTTTTTACATTTCTTTTAATAAACTGAAAAATACACATCGTAAAAATAATCAAAAGCATGTATCAGTTAGCGGAAATAAAGTTCTTTCATATGACACCCCACATGATACGATCACTCGAATCACTTTGAAATTCGGACGTCTATATTTTGAATTTAGGCCTTATTTTTATGATTTCATTAATATGTGAAGTTTCACATTTATTCCTATATGTGTATTTTAAGAGAATTCTTCTTGGTAAATTTCATAGTTCTAGGTAAACTGTAAGTACCCTGTAGGTTTTGATTCCTTCGTAAGTGTCGAAATATGCTGTTTTTTGGGACATAAACGGCTCTAACTTTTTTAAAGATAACCGATAAGCTTAATTATCACACAACTGTAAGAAATCACAGATTTACGTACATGGTTTTAATTTTATTTTTAAACCTTTACGTGTTCTAGAGATAGAAGGTCGTACATACGGACGGACGGACCGACGGACAGACAACAAAATGATCTTATAAGGGTTTTGGTCTTTCCTTTTTAGGTTCGGAACCCAAAGAACACTGCGCTAAGATGTAAGTGCCAACTGGACGTTGTTGCACTTTCGTGATCGGTTAGAAACATCTGTTTCTGCTACGATATGAGACTTTAGAGTTGATCCCAAATTAAACGTTTACAGTTATAATTAAGAACAAAGATATTTTTGAGCATATATATCATATATATCACGTATAACTGAGCACCTCGAACAACATTACTTTTCTAGCAGAAAAATCGCTGCAGAAAATGCATAATATATTGAAATTGAAATAAATTTCCCGTTAGAGTAAGCTGTTACATTGGCTAGTCGAGGAAGCTGCAAACAGGAGGTATACTTAGATATAGATTTACTTACTAGAAAATTTATACTTTAAACTTTGGTCATCAATATATCTAAAACGTATTTGAATATGAAATTTTATAATACAAAGAGGAAATTATTTACATGAAAAAGCAAACAATGACTCAATTAAAATAGCGAAAACGCGCTGGGTTCAAGCTGATTTGTAATAAGCAGCTATATAAGTCGTATTGGAAATCTGTATGGCCTATGGGGAGAGACTCGGCGTCTGACATAATGGTGATGAACTTTGTCATTCTTTACAGTCATATTCCTTAACTTCTCACAGCAATCTGGATAAACCATTGGGCCATCTAAATACAAAATAGAGTAGTTTTATAAGAGAAAAAAATAATTTTGTAAAGAAGGTATTCAAGGTGTGTAAAGCTTATTTTGTAAGAAGTAGAAGTTTGGGTCAAATTGTTAGGCATAGCTGAAATGAGTCCTGGTTCACCAAATGATTCAAAAGAATTATAAATTACAGGCAAATTCGAGCTACAAATAAATCATTGTATTTGTATACTTTGAGCTACGAACGGTGCTACGAAAGCGTAGCAACTTGCTTCTTATATAGCTACGTAATTGATTCTATTAGTCAACTGATAATTACACCATGCGCGAAAAAACTTCATCCATAATTTTATTTAACCGAAAATCTACAATTAAAGGTGCAATAAATTAAGATGCAATTAGAGGATGATCCGCATCACAGAAGGCTTTGGTGAAACAGCGCGAGAGGCAAGTGGCTCAGAAAACAAATGCTAGTATTTGGCGCAGTACGGTAGGTGCCTACTCAGTGTAAGTAAAATTATTATAAAATAATTTAAAAGAAAATATCAGTTATATTACGTTTTTATTTTCAAATCTCAGTAAGATACAAAATGATCGACTCTTTGTTTTTACAAGCTTTTATTTAACTTGCAATGTATGTATTTAAGTTCGGGTAGAATCTTGCAAGTTAAAAAATTTGTGCAAAATTATTGTGTAACGCGTGACAATGCAATAATATGGTACCATGGAGCTGATCCGATAATGGAATCGGAAGGTAGCCATAGGAACTCCTGTGCTAAACAAGATAGACCCGTCGTGTTTGGGCTCGTTTTACTTGTCTTGGCTGGCACTCTGCTGCTATATGATATCCAGGATCATATATTTAAAAAGTTTTTTTTTTTTTTTTTTTTTTTTTTTTTTTTTTTTTTTTTTTTTTAATTTTAATATAATGACAATACTACATTACTACTACATAGAAAGCAATTGGATCATCCACAGACCCTTGAAGGTCTAAAGATAATCCAAGTGCTCAAGCCCACTGCCAGTTGGCAGCGTGCCCAGCATGCTGGCAGCATTGCCACGCTGAATGGCAATGCTTATACGTTGAGCCAAATAAACACCAGCATTTTGGTCACGCGTCGCGTCCACCAGACGCTCAGAAAGACTTTTGAAAACGAGATGAGCTCCCGGCCCCCACGGACCCAAAGTCTCAACTCCAAATGGCTCAAATATGTAACCACTGCCGAGGTTAGCATATTTGCGCCGCTTGTGCTGCTCAGCCGAATTGGCCGCCGCTCCAGCCCTACTCTGAGTCTCAGGAAGATGTGACGGTGCCAAAGTATCGACGCAAGTTGCGTCCCATACTAAGGGCCGTCCACACTTCCATGGGACCAGCGTCATGCCGTCAGGCCTTTTGCCATCACCACGCGCCAACCCACTCGGTTCGAGTACGGCTGCGATATTGGCGGTGACAAAAGCCCTGCGTATGACATCGTTAAGGCTGGCGTGGCGTCCAATCCGACCAGCGCTTCTTGAGCAAGAGAGACCGTGGTGACCGAGCTGGTCAACTGCAGTACCACACTGACAGCGATGGGCTTCACAACACCTTGCACCCAAGCGTAAGCTGACAGCTAGACGAAATGCAGTTGGGTCTAAAAGGTTACCAGTATTGAAAGAGGGCAATGCTTGCAACCAAAGACCGGACTCCCATACAGAGACTGCAAGGATACGAGCGCGATCCGCGACGCTAGGACACGTGTCTAGAAGAGATTTCCGTGCTAGTTCGCAGATCGGCCGATCCCACAGTCTCTGCGACGATAAAGTCTTTGGAAGCTCGGTATTTGGGCAAGCGACCCTCCAAGCATTCGTTGCCTCATTCAAATGAGCTACATCTACGCCAGAATGGCCTAAAGAAGGTGCGAGGATTTTTTCAATCAAGTTCTGAGTACTATGAATGGAGGACAAGAAAGCTGGTAAAGCAACACTTGAAATTTGGCGGACCCCTAATCCTCCAAGCCTAACAGGCAAGGAGGCTTGTAGCCACGCCCTTTCACTCATGTCAATATTCAAAACCGATACTAGGGACTGCTTTACAACATCGTCTAAGCTCAAAAGGAGCTCATTGTGTTTCCACAATGGACTACATCGTAAAGCGTACATAAATTTTGGAACAAACAGACAACATCTTATAATGGTAAAAGCCATGTGGGCGTTAATTTTGAGTAGCCTATCAGAGGCACTCAAAAAATTTTGAATTTTTTCTTGAACGAAAGGCGGAAAAGACTCGTCTAATATCGGCGAACCTAGAAGGCGAAGAGAACACTTGTCTACCGATTTGATGTTAGGTGCCAAATCATTAAATTTGTTAAGTATCAAATCTTTATCCGGACATGAGTCGCAAACGAAAAGTTCGCATTTCGAAAAATTTAGCTCCAAACCAATTTGACGAAACTCGTCAATAAGAATTTCCAAATCACGTAGGACTGTGCTCGCATCGCCACCCAAAGTCCCGTCATCCAGATACCAAACGTTGAGTTTAGATTGGAGACGTTGAACAATTGGATGAATGGCCAGGCTGAAAATGGCTGGTCCGAGAGGGTCACCTTGTTGACAGCCAACGGAAGATAGCAAAACATCATTTTTGTAAATTAATTTAGTGGGTTTGCCGTAGCATTGCCAAAGAAAATTGAAAAGATCGGGAATTTTGTCTTTGACCTGTGCCAACAAGGCGTCTCGATTAACCGAATTGAAAGCATTTTTGACATCCACCTTAAGCAACACCTCTCCACAATTTTGACCAAGAAAAGTACGAAGCGAATGAACAGCAGCCTCACATCCACCCCGCGAACCAAAGCCAAGCTGTATTGGTTGAAAAAGGCTACTCAAAAGAGCAACCTTTTTTTCACAACCGGCTTTGGCTGCGAGACGACGATATGTGGTGCCAACAGCAATAGGTCTGATGCCACCATCTTTTTTGACAAGTGCGCATAGGTTAGCGCCATACAAGACTTCGATAACGTCATCATTGACCTGCCCAGATAACATGAGATTTGCCAAACCCGTTAATTCTCTCAAGAGAGACTCAGCCACCTCACCAGAGCTAAAAGATAGAAGATCTTTTAGATGTTGAGGCGAGAGACCATCTAGGCCTCCGGCTGAGCCACTCCGAAAAGAAGAAACGGCCGCTGCAATCTCCTGAGCTGACACTTCAATGACAACGTCATCAGGGTGTGGTGGCTCAGGCAGGTGGAGACATGCTGCCGGCGGATGCTTGTCACGGAGTGACTGGACCGTATCGGGTGTGTGGGGGGCAATAGTGTCGCTGGAGAACAGGACTCGTGCGGCGCCTTTGATATCGCCATCACTAATTTTGCTCTCTACTATTTTAATGGTAACCGAATCGTCTGTTTTTTTAGAATTTGGTTTATTCTGCCTTGTTGGCGGAATAATGCTTTCAAAATCTAAAGAGTTCTCTTCCAATGCGCTGTACTTTACGCAATTTTCCTTTACCCTAGTGGTAAGGGATTTTTTGTTTGTTGGGTCCGAATGTACGTAAAGCACAACGTAGGGAAAAGTCAAGAGGTGTTCCCAGGCGACTAAAGAATTTTTAGAAATAACATTCCGAATAGCAGCAGATAAACACTGCGCAACCGAAAAACGTGCACCACGCGGGATGCGTTTTAAAACAGGAAGAGAACTTTTGAGTGAGCTAAGAACCTCCCAAAGCGGTTTGGAAGGAGCAGCAGCGCTCACGGGACTGCTGCTGGCTCCATCAGAGCCTGCAATAGGGGCCGAAAGTGTAATTTGGCTATTTTTATGGCACCGCGTACGGTGAATTTTGAGGCCTTTCTGTCCTTTAAAAAATCTCACTTGGGAACACTCTAGGCACTGAAGGCACTATATTATTTAAAAAGTTATATTTTTATAATAATCTATACTCGCGGAAGCGTATCTAGCCAAGACAAAAAAAAGCTGGCGACGCAACGTGTGTAATATTACACGAACCATTTCGAGCCACTTTGACCCCTTCATAAATCGAAAACGATTTAACCTAAATATACGAAATGTAGCCTATTTATTAAAATTGTTTAGTCTAGAATACAAAATTTCGTTAATTTTGCTTCCACAGTTATTTACATATTAACGTTTAAATACCGAGGTTTCATTGACTGATTCACCGACTCACTGACTTATAGATCAAAAACCTAACCTACTTCCAGATGACCTAATCACTTGATATTTGGCATCAGGGTAGACTATTACGCATATACAAAGGAAAAAATTTAAAACTTAGTGCTGCAACTGCAGTTAGCGAAACAGCCAAGCCGCATATATTGAATAATGTGTAGAGTTTGTGGAGTAAGGACTTGTAGAGTTAAGACGTGTAGAATCAGAAGCTTGGCTCTACATAAGATCTGACAACTTTTTGAATGTGCGAACTGTGGTCTTGGCTATATTTCACATGGAGATGTTTTTGTTGGATTTATTATAACACTACAACACAGGGATGAACCGAGTGCTTTGCTCTCCTGAATCTTTCCCTACATTAAAATGTCCAATTCTCCTACCTTAATAATACAAAGAAATAAATACCTAGAAATATACTTTCAGCACAAAAAGTAAAAGATCGAAATCGCTGAAACCCTAAAACCGAACGTAAAAAATCACGACCGATCCAAATCCTGCAAAGCTAATAAACATCAAACAATTGATTCACGCAAATCGTGTGACATTAGGCGGAAAGTATACAATAATCCGGCAAATGATTATCAGGAGTGTGGAAACACACAGTTTCCAGGTGCTTCAATCCTGGCGCTTTAAGGATTTAGCCGAGGATTTGCTTTCAATATTAGCCGGTAGCCCGCCGGGCGCCGGCCCGCTCGCTCCGTTCCGCCCGCACCTTTTTTATTATTTTGTCGCATCGTTTTGGCTCTAAATGGAATCATTCCGCCATCTACATTTTTATTTTTCAATTGCTCCTCGATTAGTGGGATTAGCCGTATCGCTTTCCGATTCTTTGCTCTTTTTGGTGGAGCTTTCGCGGACTAGCGCCGTATCTCTCAGTAAGTACGCGAGCGCGCTGACGTCAGATCGACTTTAGACATTCGAAAACACTATTATTTGTCAACGCGCTTATTATCAGAGAGTCAATGTCGAGTTTTTATTATTTGCTGAATAATTAGGGTACGTGTGTGGTATTTGTTTAGGTTCCGTAGCGCAGCACGTGTGGCGGTGGTCGACTGCAGCGGAGAGCGTCACGGCTTATCTTTATGGTGGCAAACATCAGGCTAACTTTTTATTTTATCAAGGATCGCCTTCGTCACCGAGGTCTGGGCTCTGCGTGCGCACCTTATCATATCAACCCCACACAATATTTACCTGCAAACATGGCAAGATGTAACAGCAACGTCATTTGAACGGGTTACTATACGCCGAGTTAGTAAAAGTGGTATGGTAAGTAGGTACATCTTCTCGTGACATTAGCTTTCTGCCTAAATATGTAACGTTTCACATTATAACGAAGTACGATTTAGTGTACGATGTAATCCTATCAGAATTCGTTTTTACGAAAACAAATATTATTTCAAGTATGAAGAGTAGTAAAACTGAAATTCATCACTCGTTGAAAAATGCCATTACGAGCTGACAAAGCTCCAAAAATCAGAATAAAATATTGCTGTCCGAGCGGTCCCCTCGTATGGAGATAAATTATACGTATACAAACGTACAGGTACACGTCAATAGTTAACTCAGGGCCGAAGAGGGCTAGGTTTCGGGTGGAAAGGATCAAAACGGGATTAGAGGAACGACAACCAATCAAGGGTAACTGGACTGACTATACCTACACGAAATAAATGCGGCACATAAAACTTATTCGTGAACGAATCATTTTGAGCGCAAGCTAGAGGGGATAAAGCTGGGTTTTGTTCGTAGTGGGGAGTTTATTGATGTTTTGTTTGGAAGGGAGGGTAGATGGATGGGGAGGCGAGGGTGCATGCAGCCTCCGCAGACAATCTTACAAGTTAATTGTGCTCCGTGCCTGAAGCCGACTGACTACAAAATAATATCGCTCCACTCGCTTTGTATGTCGCTTCTACTAAAATATATGGGAAAGAAACTAGATTGTAGGTAATTAATATGTTTATTGAATATTTCATCAAATAAACTCTATTTCAACAAATTAAATATAGGACAGGGTTATATTTCGTGCTACTTTCCCAATATTACGCAACCTTACAACGTTCACCGCTTTAGGTAGGTATAATTTGATTATTTGCTTACACCAGCCCGTTGCTTTGAGGTCTAAGTTTTTTCAGAAGTCTCATCTGTATGGATAAGATAAGCTCATATTATAGTGTCCACCAACGAACTAATTTCGTTCTACGAGTTAGTTTATCCTGTTTACTTTGCCAATCCCATTGCAATAGGGTATTTATCGAAATACTAAGTAACGGCACTATATTCTTAAGTCTATTGTTCTGTAGGGACTTTCCATCTTAATAATAAAAATCTGAATTACTTACTGTCCTTAGTTTTAATTTTGGTGTTTACAATTTACAATTATACAGAATTGACGTATATTTTTTTCGTACGAACAGATAGAGATCTAATGTAAAATTTTAATTACATACCTACTACATAAGAAGTTATACATATTTAAAAGATTTTTACACGAATCTTATAACATTATAAAGTAAAATAATTCAAATTCCCACAACCGTTTTGCTGCAATAAAATCTGGATGCCTGATTGTAATTGTAATTGAAAAAATTACACACAAAAAGGTAGGTAACCTTTAGTAGTAATAGTAAAAAGTTCAATTACACCTTTTCAGGGTGCTTTTTCCCCTATTGCATCGTGTGGAATAACTAGCCTCATGAAGCATTAACCCGCTTCATCTTGTATTGATGTCAACGGATCCTTAGGCTTCTAAGCTAGAAGAAAACATTGCGAAGGTTAATTTGTTTGCATTTTTAATCTAGCTAAAGTTGAATATGTTTTTATATAAATATTTTTCGGCGAAAATTGCAACCATTTACAGAATTCGAATAGTTCACAGGAATCAATGTACCTATCTGTGTAATTTTAACATTATTGTCGATGTTTCAAAAACGACTCAGCCAATTCCAATAAAATTTATAAGGGACCACTTCTATACTATCTATCAAAAGACTAAAATCATCAAAGGTTCATAATTGAGCTGAGGACCTCCTTTTTTGAAGTAGGGTTAAATAGTAGATTGTATTATATGGGAGCAAAAAATGTTTTACGGAGAGGGCGCTTTTTTGAATCCAGAGCGAAGTGAGGGATTCTTTAGTAGAATCCTGAACGTAGCGAGGGATTCAAAGTACGTCGCCCGAGCCACAAATATATTTTGCGCCAGAGTGGTACACTCTACTTTTCATCACCTCTATGAGAAAACAAAAGGCGCTTCATATTTTACTATAATATTATTATTTTATAAAACGTAGAGTAACAACTAAATTGAAATTAAATGGTATATAATAATAAAACAAATGAAAACTTATATTTACATTTTTCATTCATTTTCTTGGCGCTGAACTGTTAGTACATTACAAATACTTCCAAATTTAAAAAGTGTGCGACAAAGATCATTCCGGCGCACTTATAAAGTTCCTTATAGGAAACACCTCCTTTGAGCGAACCAAGTAGACCTTTTCGAATAGATGTGATGAAAAATAACGTGGCACATTTACAAATCCAACATCTTAAAAATTACTGTTTCCATATTTTTTCACTCTCCACTACCTCTTATGAAGATTTTCCCCGAAAATCATAGTTATTTCAGCCGTCACCACTATCATTATGATATGTGATATCCCTCGAGTGGTGGGCGCCCAAATCAAGAGGGGCGGAGGCGAGAATGAAGATTTACGATCCCGTATAGCTAGGGGAACCAGATTTTGCTATAAACACTAGGATAAAAAAGCTAAGTTTTAGAAGAGCGATATGAGACCAGCTAGCCATAATGCAGTTTATCTTGACGGTATGAAAAAAAGTTAAAGTATGATGTAGTATTTTTTCAAATAAATGAAAACCTATGAGAATTGCGAACAACAAAGTTAGAGTTGCTTTACGACATAGAATCAGGAATAAAGAAAACTGTTGATAAACATAAAGTACCTGCCACATATCCCAACAGGTTAGAAAGTAAAACTGGCAGTAGGCACGTAGTAGTCATAGCCGACAAAGTTCTCGAATCGAATCCACGTGAGATAATTTTGTGCTATGAGACTGATAGTAAATAAATTACAAACTCTAATCTAATCAAATTTACTAAATATTTAAACCCATATAAGTTTCATTCACCATCAAGATGTAAGTCGTTCAATGTCGTATAGATCCCCCTCCTACAGAACTCCAATAAGACTGATAGGAAATGGCTTGCATTTAGTCCATTTGCTTCGATCTTTATCAAGTGGTCTGTCCACCATGTCGACGCTAGCGAGTAAGCGTAACTTTGTCTCTAGAAGTTATATAATTTGATTGATTCTAATTCTAAAATAGATAGCAAATGTAGTAGGTAAGCAAATCAAGAGGCTGTCTCAAGAAATATTTTGTGTTCATGGTGTCTCTACTATAACGAGCGGTAGATGAGGCGGAAAGCAGCCCAATTCTGGTTATTATACCTATAAACCTGCGCTGTAACGATGTATTTGTTACGTTTTATGCTTTATGGACTTGATATTGGATGATGCGAATTTTTTCGGGCATAAAATTTTTGGATAGGCAAGTTCTGAGCTGAGAGAGAAAAATATTCTCACGATGAACGTAAAATGTCCAAAGTGTAACAGCATATTTCAGTAAATACGTTTACAATATTTAAGTTTTATTTATTCGTACCTTCTTACTGTGTTACAGTGTAAGTTAAGTAGTTCTTTTTACGTTTCAAGTAAATATGATGTAGATATACTAGC
This sequence comes from Hypomecis punctinalis, assembly GCA_949316475.1. Classification (NCBI taxonomy): domain Eukaryota; kingdom Metazoa; phylum Arthropoda; class Insecta; order Lepidoptera; family Geometridae; genus Hypomecis; species Hypomecis punctinalis. The sequence goes on from OX438802.1 coordinate 19,133,777, forward strand.
TGCAGCCCATCTTTTCGTACTGTTGACCTTTACCTTAATTTTTATTTGTTTCTATCAGAAAAAAGTCTGCATCTTATTCAAGTATATAGTAAGTAATGAATATCAATTTTGTGTTTTAGCACCGTTTTCGAAACTTTATGATTTATGATTGCTTCAGTCTTACCTCGCTTTGATAGAAATAAAGTTTTTAGATAGACTTACGATTCACACAACTTCCACTCGCGAAGTACACTAGTAGGTACATATTTACACTAGGTAGGTAGGTACTGTAATTACAACTGCCAATCTTCCATAATTTTGTCTTTGTATCCGAAACGATAAGTTACTATAAAGGTTTAAGTTTTTCCTTTAACAAATAACAGATACTTGTTATACGAAAAGCTCTACCAATATTTAGTCAGGGATGCTCGGTTGCGCGGGGAGATGGGGCGTCGTAACTAATTTGTGGATTAAACCACATTTGCAAATGTAATTTGTATTCATTAAAACATCGCGCAGCGTACGTGTTATGTTTTAAAACGAACTAACAGCATTTACAATGAGGCGTTGTTTTGTTCGGTGACAGTCGCCGCGTCGGCTGAATGTTGAACACATACCTATACATATACGTGCCTAGTCGTAAGTGGTAGGTAGAGCGGTATTATAACTAGCTATTGTAAGTATATACTTGTGATCATGTATTGTGATTTAATTTACGACAATTCTTAATGGATTCGTCAGATCTTGACTCGAAGAAATTTGGGCATATAGATGGCTTTTAGAGATTTTTTTGTAGCTTCATAGTTATTTCACGATTTTGTTACGCAAAGTAGGTACCCAGGTGCATTTGAAAAGTAAATTTCAACCTGATTTTAGTCCGCCGGTAATATCGCTGGTATTACCTAGATAATTACAAAGAGTGACTTTTAGGTAAAAAAAATGATACTCTAATCAGGTGAATACATATAGGAACTTAATGTGACATTTTAATAAAGCAAAATCGATTTGCTTTTTCCCAAGAACCTATCTATACATTGGGCTTATTCTACTCCCAACCAATTCAAGACTAGGTACATGTAGAAAATCCGAGAACGTTCAATAAAAAACAAAGTTCATACCAAATTCAAAACAAACATCACCCAAATCAAATCAGCGTATTCAATAAAGGCGCGAAGCCGCTATCGGCTGAGCCCAACTATATTGACTGTACGAGTTGTTCGTACAGCACCCACCTACTACCTACTGGAGCGACGTCGCGCTTCGCGTCTCACAACTTTATTGTCTCGTCGTTCAAACGCGACAGAACGTAATAGAATTAAATTGGGAGACGCGCTGCTCCGTTATGTGGAAAATAATAACACGGAGTGGCTGTTATCTGAGGAGTTTTCACGCGCCGGTGGCAGGGGTCCTCACTAATGGAAATCCAGCCAATGATAATCTGTTTTCTACACCATTAATCCTGAACTAAGTCTGAGTACAATCTGCGGCGTCTCCGGGAGTGCGACTCGAGTTTTATGCCCTCGTTAAGGTCCGCAATTTGTGGAGTCGGGCTGTTAAGACGGTTCGCCGTCGTTCGCCCAAATCCTAATTCCGACCGTGGACTTTCTTAATCTTACGATATTGAGCCGGAGGTAATTGTTTCAAAATTGTAGCTCCGGATAGTTGTTTCGAGGTGCTCGGGCGGAATAACGGCCTGCAATAATCAGTTTATTTGGACGACTCTATCTATGTAGAGGAGCTGTTCTGCGGATATTTAATGTGGATGATCTCCGTGGCCTCAGTTTTTTAAAAATTAAAGCGACAATTTACTTCAGTTTAATGCCAACTCGATTCAAGTAGCACTGCAAGAGAAATATGTGCAAAGGGGAACTTATTTCAGTGGCTCGTTCAACACGTTTTCCTTAAGAAAATGGAAAAGGTTTTCTGCAGTATTTAAACTGCGACTTATCTGAATAACCAATACTTTAGCGTAATAGAGCCCGAGTCAGCGGCGGAGGAGCATAATAAAAACGAAAGTAATCATGCAAATTGGTGAAGGCGGAAAGTTGAATTAAAAACTGGGTTTGTTTGTAGGGAGGTGCCGGGGGCGGGCGGCGCGAGGGGGTAATGTGTCTTAATGACCGCAATGGATGAGCACCGTAATCCGCCCCCGACGCGCACGCCCGCAACCTTTTGCTCCTACACTTTATCTACCTAATGTATACTCGCATATTATTATCCAAGACAATAGACCGAATTGTTCTCGCTATATCTCCGAAAGCACCTCGTATAATTTCAGCGGAGGCCAGATTTAATCAAGCTCCGAGACGGCTACAAGTCTGGGAGTCGCGGCAATAAATGTGCAAGTAATCAAATGGGGGTAGTGCGGATCTGGTGACGTGTGACGACACAAACGAGCGATAAAACCTCGGGTCAGCGGTAACGCGGCGCGGCACAGCGCGACGCGACGCTGCGCGATGTGAGGCGGCGCGATGCGAGGCGCTGAGATGTCGCACGCACGACACGACATCATCAAATCAACATTTGCAGATTCGCGAAGCTTTCCTGGGAGATTTAGAGGTGGAAGGAAAATAAAAAAGTTCGTAGAGGAATCCCGCTTGATCCCTGTTGCCTTTATGGTAATGCCGGGATGCGTGTATTCGACTATTCAATTTATATTTTTTTCCCTTTCGCCTTATTTCTTTCTCTTCGAAATTATCTATCCTTCGAATTTCGTTTCGCACTGTATTGTATACGGGATTCGATGTTTGCGAATAAGGTACGGCTTCGGCTGAAAATATCAGGGATAACCGCGGTGGATTGGCTTTGTTCCCGAGTTCAAAGAAGTTTTCCTTTCGTGGAAATATTATGTGTATAAAATGTTTGGAGCGGCGGAAGCCGGCGGGCGAACTTGTGTCGTGGTATATTGCACTCGCAAGGAGCTTTCGAGTTTTGTTCGCGGCAACAAAATGCATTACAAACTTCCACAGGCACATTTACCTAACTGCACGACATAGCTGTATTACGTGGGGTTATGATGCAGCACGTTTTAAAAACTCGAATACCATGAAGACAAAGATTTCTCAAAATTAAAAAGCAACTTTTAGAAACAATGAGTAGTTCACCCTTCGTGGGTAGGCATACGTCCTGCAGTGGACTATTAAAAAAAAAAGGCTGGTACAGAGTAGTTTTAAAACCTACGAGAATTGTGCTCTCTATAGAAGTTGGAATTCACATTATTTAACAGAAATCCCAGAAATAATTTTAGCACTCTATGAAACAAAATGTCTATACATATTACTAAGTAGTCGTCATTTAAGTAAAACATCAATACGATGACAGGAAAAAAACCTACGTAGTACGTAGGTTAAAAGACCTACGTAGTAAATATTTATACTATTTTATGGGAAAAGGGCTAAATATCTATCAAAACTGCAAATATTAAGTGAATAACTGACTGTAAATAATAACGTTAATTGTAATTAAGTTACGTCTAAATAACCAACTTTAGTAAGAGATCCGAAAAAATATATTTTCATAAACCTGTCCAATATCCAACACCTACTTAGTAACATTTGCTGACAAGACAAATTTTCAATACATAATTAATTACCCAAAACAAATTTCTTAATCAACCACTCAAAATTTCCTCTAAAACTGTACCAGCAGCATGTTGAAATTTAGCGTTGTTCTGTCTTATGAATAAATCATGAGGAGCGGGGCCTTACGCCTTTATAATACTACATAATACATTAAAACGTTGAACAGATTGCCTTCTGCTTTAATAATATGGAGAACGGTTGTATATTACGTACTAAGTCTTTATGTACGATATGAATAGCATATAATTTCGCACAAAAGCGCTTTATGTAAAATTATTCGCTGAATGCAAATGTTCTTAGAACTGCGTGTAATGTGATCACTATATCAAAGAAATGTGATTTAGAGTACAGAATATTTTAGGGTGAATAGAGTAAACGACCTAATACCCTATGTCATAAGTAGCTTATTCCAATTTTATTTGTAATTTATGCCTATGCGGTTAACATAAGTACAATACCTAGACGACACTACTTTTTGTGAGCTCCATTTACAGACAGCATCATAACATAGGTACATTAATTTTAATTTTGTCTAAAAAGGTGTCTTTGGTAACATTAGTTTATTAATAAACAGTAACAAAGTAATTAAATAGGTACTTCCTTGTTGGTTAGATTAACAAAGAAAAAAATTAATACCTATATATAAGACTAGTTTTTACCCGCGGCTTCGCCCGCATACGCAATATATCATTATAATTTTGTTATTCTAATATATCAGCTATATTATTGCAAAGTTTCATCTCAATTCGTTCAGTAGTTTTTGCGTGAAAGAGTAACAAACATCCATCCATCCATCCTCACAAACTTTCGCGTTTATAATATTAGCAGGATAGATACTTTTGCTGACTTGAATTGACTTTATTATGACCCTTTTGATTTGTTGTTTTAAACGACAAAGTTAGTAACAATTTAATTGGTTTTTAGATAGAAAAATAACAGGTATTTTACCTACAAATGTTCATTTCGCAAACAGCAATAAAAATGATTTAATTCAGTTGAACGTCAAGGAAGGTGGCGCTCTGCCTAATCTTGAATAATGGCGCTATCTATCTTCCAAACCATGTGTAGTAATTGAACGACCTCCATTTGAATAGTTCAAACCTAGAAATTGGAATCCACGGATCATCTAAGTAAATAGTTTAGTGCTTACATGCTTACTTACTTTTTTGCTAGGTACTTATAAATTTCATCGCTGGAATAGGTTAATTCAATTACCTATGTCAGGATAATTTAGTCATTTTTCGTGTTAAGTTACGAACGAGTAGTGGTAAGTAACTTAACCAGAAAAAGAAGCTAAGCAGTCGTCGTGGCTGAATACAGCCCGGATCGCATCATCATCATCACTTTGTGATATTTCTACAGACGTTCTCAGATACCTACTAAGTAAAAATAAACTCAGTACTTTTACTTTTAAAGTAATGCAATAAAATAATAATGAACTATGAAACGTATTCATTTTGAAACTGATTACTTGTACTGTTCTGTATCAGCCTTTTTTTTGATAGTCCGCTGCAGGACGTAGGCCTACCCACGAAGGGTGATTGGGCCATATCCACCACGCTGGCCCAGTGCAGGTTGGTGGATTCACATACGCCATTGAATTTCTTCTACGGACATATGCAGGTTGCCTCACGATGTTTTCCTTCACCTAAAAGCCAGTGATGTGAAATTCCGTACATAAATTCCAAAGAACTCATTGGTACGGGACCGGGATTTGAACCCACGACCTCACGATTGTAAGGCGGGTGTCACTACCTCTAGGCCACCACGGCTTGCATTTACTTGTGGTAATTTAAAATGTATCAAAACTAATAAAAGCTCCAATAACATAAACAATAACACTGCATAATATAAATTGGTAGGTAATAGAACATTAGGTACACAGCGCTCATATTTTTTATCACTAGCAGTGCACACATATTTATCAAAGTGAATTGCATTAGATACATTACGCAGATAGTAACTATCCCATACGTTAGTGAAATAAAATGTAGACCAAAAATACCTATCAACATGAAACATGCGCGTCAAAAGCCAGCGTCGTCCAATTACATTTTTTTGATCCTCAATAAATTGACAATTTTATCCGGCGACTGCGATTCGAGAGACTCGGAGCAGCCTTTTAAATATATCGAGTATTTCAGTGCAGCGATACAGGAGGTTGTTTACAGAGGGGAGAGCCCCGGACCCCGCCGGGGGGCCCCGGGGTGTCAAGATGGCGGCGTCGTCAAGGCAACGCTGCACTTGCTTCCTTAATCGACCGTCGCAGGCTTCGTCTGGGAAACAACCTCATTTATGTATTGTATTGCACTTATGTGTTTTGTTTGAGTTGTGTAACATTTTGTGTGGCTTTTAATTTACATGATTAAAGTTTTATGATAACAAATACCTAGCCTAGTATCGGTACGTAGCGTATGTTCTGCTTATGTAGGTAGGTAAGCAAACTCTACATTTAGAATCAGGCATAAAGGCATCACACAAGGCTATTTGCCAACACTAGGGACACTTGAGAATCCTGTGTATAGGCAGAGACCAATACTGTATGGTCTTTGGTATAGGGTATAGAAGTACCTAACTTTTACTAGAACGTGTTTTTTTTTTGGAAATAGCTCTTTACCCTTGGTGGCATAACTTCTACCAAATGCTTCTATCTGACTATCAAGAACAAAGAAAACAGTACTAGTACGTACATAAGTAAGTAGTCCTATGCACACTTAATAAGTAAGTAGGTACATAATATAATTTTCACCACCTGATCTAAGTAAAGCGGTGGTTAATAACATCTGATGTACCTATTATGGCACAAAAAATATTAAAATTATTACTTATAAGAAGCTATAGTATTAACAGGATATTTAGTAAATAATGTATTTAAAGAGGTATTAGATATATAAATATTGTATATATAAATATTGTACAGTATTGTTAATAAGTGTGTAATGATAATTTAAAGAAATTTAAAGTAAAAATAAATAAACTCGCGCCGAGGGTTTCCCGCAAAAATCCTGAAAATTGCACAGGGACCCTAAAAAACATTAAGATATTTATGAAAATTGTACTATCTTCTAATAGCGTAGACCAAAGTTCTTTGCATTAATGATCAGAATAATATGATCATTAATTTCGCATATTTTTTTTTTTATAAGTTCCTATATTTTTTTGGTATAAAGGTATTGCTGTGGCTTGCAGTATTGCTATCTTACAATCCAAGCTCTCAAATCACTCAAAAAAGTGTACCTATCTTATTCCGACATAGCTACATAAATTGTTTAGCTTGCTGCGCCGCCGTAATTATTTAATCGTTCAACGTTGTTTCAACTTGTTATTTATTGCATTAATATGGACTAATTAACATGTTAAAAAGAAAAATTCCATATTTTTTTTCTTACGAGTTATGAGGGTGTACCCATGCGTGTACACTGGGCGGATGAGGTAGGAAATTTACAAGGCCAGTACAGTATTTTATAAAATATACCAAAACTAACCCTTACAGTTTTATCAAATTACCCATTACAGTGAATTTTCGATATATTTCAGGTTATGACTATATTTTTACTGCGCCACGCATGTTCACAGATGACGTAAGGCGTTTCTAAATAATAACTTTGGCTTCAGGAAAAGTTATATTGACGCTATTTCATGCCTGAAACATTGACTAATATTATTGTGGTATAGAGTTACACAATAGTATTACTTCGATTTTTATAAATAATTATTTGAACCTTTTGCTACGAGATTGTCAACAAAATGCAGATTCGATGGCTTGATGTAAAAAAAAATGGTACTAAAAAGCATTGTTTTAACAATTATTATTAATTGTATGTCTTTTTATGTCCTAAAAAGCTATTTTTACTTGTAAAATGCAACTATCAGGTATTATGGTATCACTTTGTGATAAAAAATATTTCACATAAGCGCCAATTGTACATTATTGTGTACAGTGAAAGTTCCATAGTATCACATTTATGTAAAACACAGGAACCTATCAAATAACTGTACGTACTGTACGTACTGTAGTTACGGGTACGTTGTGCGGTAATGCGTTAAATTCCAATAAAAAGGCATCGAGCATTCGCTCCTATTTATACAGCCTCCCAATTGAACCGAGGGTAATTTCTGAGTAACGGATACGCAAAGGTGAGTTTTACGATGTCACAAAAGTAATCGTGAGCAGCGGCCGACCGTCCGCGTCCCTCCGTCCCTCCTTTGTCACTTTTACGGCGAACCGGGTCAAACTCCTAGAAAAAAACAAATCCTTACCGAGCGATTTGTAAATAAACTACGTTCAAGAGTCCTTACTCCGGCTATCAGTTAGGTCGACCGGTAATCCAGTGGCGGCCTGTGGCTCGCTGCAACTGGCTTCGGCAATAAAAAAGAGTTATAGTTGAGAAGAAAAGGAAAGTCTCGCGTCTTCGCTCCGGCCGTTAGTTAGGGATCAAGGGCTCAGCTCTCGGTGGGCGATAATCATAATTTTTACTTACAAGAGGAGTAGAGCATTAGCCGACAAATCTTTCCTAACTGCGGGAACTTCGCGACTCGAGCTGTGGCCGCTCGTATATTAGAGTACAGGTGCTCGGCTCTGTCCGAGCGGATATAGTGGCCCGGGTCGTGGGATGCATTTGTTCGGAGCTGCACTTCGATGGTATTAACTTCGTTGCTGGAGGAATTCGGAGTTTTCATTATATGAGTTATTACAAATGCTTATTATTACATAAGTAGGTACGAACTAAGATGCTTCGTCGTATTATGTAAAGGTGCCAACACAAACAGTAGGCATGTAAGTACGCACAAATTATCAAAGTTACGGAGCCTACGGTCACAGTATAACATATATATTATGTATTTACTGTACTACGGTCGTAGACAGTCTACGGCTTGTAGGTCTAGTATGCTCGATGCGAGTAAACTGATCGTTGTGAGTAAGTTGACATGGAAAATATTGTATCAGTTTGCCTTACTTAGTAAGTATTTTACAATCCTGATTCCTCTCGCTGCGAATCAGCATAGTCAGTTAAACGACTCGAAATCAACGACTGCTGGACTACAGGAGACTGACGAAGCCTACTTATGCCCTATAAAAAGCAAAAGGAATTGTTGGAAATAGTTTGTGTTCAGTATGTTCTTGCTGCTTTAAACAGGGTGTCTGTTCATCATTTAATAGGACGACGAACATTCGAGAATTTTGTGCTCATTGAACAATTAGACATCCTTCTTGCTAAATAGACCTCACCCTCACCCCGTCCACTACTGCTTTAAATTGCTAACAATCAGTCATCAGTTTAGGTTCCCTTTCCAATCGGTCTAAAGTATTGTCAGCTTGTAAAGTAGGTATGCCGATAGTGGCCACTGACCCGGTTATGGCCAATTGGTGTCAAAATTATTGCATGAATGATAATCATAAACAACGTAACACCATAAATTATATGTTTATATGAATCTCAAAATAAACATTATTTTAACATTAAATTGTCTATATGTATAATCATTAAAATTTAAAGACGCCACTAATGACACTAAGATGACCACAAGCAGTGTATCTACTCTACTTTCAATTAAAAGGTGGTGATCCAGTGCGATCTTGCAGTAATCTGTGTGAATAACTTAAATGGCACAATAACTCTATCACGAGCTAGGCTACGAATAGGCTGCCCCTTCCACTTCAACTAACCCATCCGCTGAGCTATCAGTTTCTGACCACCACGAATCCACTCGGAGTATTTTCAGCGGCTGAAAGTATCTCCAATAAACAAGTGGCGACACAATAACACTACACGAGTGGTTGAGCGTCAGCGAACAGCAGCAGTAGCGAGTCCGGTCACGTGACAGAGGACATATCCAGTGCGTTAGGACGGCCTGCGTCCGACAGCTATTCAGAATATGTGAACACGGCGCACGTGGGGGAAGCCGTGGAGATGGCTTTACGTTAAAATTGTTGGGACTCTGATGGGAGATAATGAGTATTTAAACCCGATTAAAGTATCTGTGGACGTACCTATTGGGAAAATATTTTACTATTATGTATATAAATATAAATAACGGCAGAGTTATTAATGTCGAATTCGATTCGATGACAACTAGCTGACCAATCGAACACATGGTAAAATTTATCTACCTAAAAACCTCGATAAAACTTAGCCTAGTCAGGAGAAAAATTATACCGGTGGAAGTGCGTGAACGAGGCAGATTAATTTTTATCCAGAGGTTTTTTCGCCGGACGGATGCCCTAAACGGGTGACATAGACGCGTCGACTTAGTCTGGTCAGTGCGTAAATGCACCCCAGGCGGCCTAATGCTGGATATACCTTAAGCCTTCCCTATGGATCTCTGATAAGACCATTTGGAAGCGGCCTGCATCCAATGCGATCCTGCTGTCTTAATGAGGCAATTTATTTATATACCTACCCTACCTGCCAATGATATTGACGAAAGCCCTACTTTTCACTTTCTGGTGCGTGGTCTCCATCTAATAACTATTCGATCCCATCGGTCATCAGTTCACTGCTAATTTTCAACTTACGAATCCGTTGGGCTATGTCGTTAGAAATCTATGTCGGCTGGAAAGCTTAAGTAGGTATGTCCAGCATTAGGCGTCTAGTAGCTGAATAGAAACGATAATGATGGTTCTGGTTCTAGTCATAATAATTATTCGGCCCGGACAATGTTGAGGCAGATCACCTAGTAGGTAGTACCTAGCCCATTGAAATTAGCAACCGTAGATTTGGGTGAAAGAGCTATAGTTACCTAATTAGGTAGGTACTATTAGTCTACCGAGGTGAAGTGTGCTCGTGACACGACTAATCGGCACAGATGGAGGAACATCGTGAGACTAGCGGCAGCCCTGGGAAGAGACGACAACGGCGAGGAGCTTCCGTCTATACATCCACGCAGCCACGAACACTATTACAAGAGTGTACAATTACGAAGAAGAAGCTATAGCTAGCTAAGAATCGGCTCGATTATATCCGCTTCTAAACAAAAAAAAGCTTAAAATTGGTCTACATACTTGTTTTTGGAAGATGTCCCAAACAACAACATTAGACCATTGAATTACCATAACATCATTGCATTAGACACACTGATTTCTGAATAGGTACGTTAAACTTACAACATTCCTATTTTTTTTAAATAAAAGTATCAGTAGGTATACAGGGCGGCTCCACAGAACCTCTGTCCCAGAGGGCCGGCTCGAGCGGATTTGTTTTATGCCCACGGAAGGCGAGTGCGCGACCGACCGACGTCTCCTTAATTTTATTACAGACCCGCTCCCTGAGGAAAACCTCCTAATTGTGTCTCGGTACCGACCTGACGGTAATACCTATTCCTTTCCGGTACTATTTCCTTCAATAGGTAGCTTTAATTTAGATGGAAAATAAAATACTTGCTCGGTCTATTTTTGCCCGACTGCGGAAGAAAGTTGATATTTATATTTTTCTTTCTGTTTTCGAGACTTCGAGATTATCGCATCCTATCTATATTTTTAGATATTTACAAAAATCTTAAGTAGGTAGGTATGCCTTCCAGAGCCACAGAGCTATTACCCAGGGCCATACAGAGGCCGGATCATACAAGTCGGCCGATCTGAAGTTGCTACACGTTGCGAAATATCCAATCCTGACTGAAGCGCACAGAAATCTGCGCGTTGATTGGATATTGGGCTTGGGCAGCTTGTAACTTCACATCCGCCGACTTCTATGATTCGGCCCATAACAGTTTGGGTTAATTGGGCTAAGTAGGTAAGTACATGTATAATCACGAATGCCAAATATATCTAGGCAGGTAGGTTGTACCAACCCCACCACCATACCTACTCCAATTCTTCACCGAATTAAAAAAAATAACAATATTTGAAAGTAATGTAAGCAGAACCCTTACCAGCTATGTTTCTAATTTCCATTATCAAAATATTCTTATAAAAATGGTCAATAAAATTTATCTCTCTAATTTTATAAATAAAATTTAATATCTAAGTACTCACAATTTTTGGCAAGTCATCTTGGCAAAAATGGTAATATGTTTAATAAGTTCGGATAAACCATAGTGAAGATATCTCTATCCTCCCTCCACGCGATAAACTAAAAAATATGCTAATACTACTGCCATCTACCGATGAATAGGATATCTACTTTTAAGATTTTGCCATCTAGCGGCGAGTAGCGTGCCCGTGTTTTGTTTCTTGAGAAAACTGTGTGAGCAAACGAATTGTACATTAGATACCAAAATCACGCTGAAAAAAACGTTTCTTGACATTGACAGTTTAATCAAAACGTCAACTGACATAAACTTTTTGTGCTACCAGCTAATTAATTATGTTGCTATTATTGGCAATAAGCAATATTTCTAAGTAACATGGACGTATTATAGCAATTGAGGATGAACTAATAGATCAATTTTAAATTTAAATTCAATGATATGTTAAACGCATGCATAAGTTTTTTAAGTTAATAAGTTCTTTTTTATTAGTAATTGTGTTAATTTTTTTTAGTGTATATTTCTGGCTTTCTATGCGTGTTGGCTAGTCTAGGCTGTAAGCATAGTTAGTAATTGTTGTAAAATAAATAAATAAATAAATAAATAAATCACCACTCCATATAAACATTGAAGAGTCACTTCACCATGGTCTTAGATTGAATATTTTGAGACTAACTGTCTTACCACAAAAGATTTACGCACGCTTTAGGCAATGTTTAACAGTAAAAATAGCTCGGTTAGCGAGTGTTTAAGGCGTGTTTAAGTCTTTTGTGGTAAGGCGGTATGGCTTTACGTCAATTTATTTCGACATAATCGATATAATTTGTAAACAAGCTTTAGGGACTAGACAAAGTCACACTCCATGATCAAATCGCACAAAATGTAATTATAGGATTGAGTCACGTCGACAAAAGCCACGTGACTTATGTTAACCCTTTACATTTTGTGCCATTCGATAATTTTGATTCATCAATGGAATAATTATGACATTTTCTAGCTTCTTATCTAACTTTTTGAAATGTTTGAATTTTAATTTAGAGTCCACCAAACGTAAAAAAATCACAAAAACACTATATTGAGTAAAAAAGCTAATGACTACAATTAATAAGTAAGTGTATAATGTATGGAGTTTTAAATGATGTGCTAATCAATTGTCATAGTCTGTGATTATTCATCCAAATTGGCTAAAGCAACTGAAATCATCCAACAACATTACTGGCTAGCAAGGTAGCAAGTTTAAGTAGCAGTTAGCATGGCACTTAGTTCATGAAAAGGATGGCTGGTGAACAATACAATACAATATACTATAGGGTGGGACTGTAAAATTCTTGAATAAATATCATGATGAATTTCTTAAATAAATACTGCCTGCTAACTAGCTAAGCAAAGTACCCTATGCGTGGCATAGGACACGTTGCCTAGCTACAGAAGCTGCAGCAATGCATAATATAACTTTGTCATAATATGCCATTCTCTTTAGATGCTAGGATTAATATTGGAGTTTTAAATACTATATCCAGCACTATTATTAAACAGGATAGTCGTTTTTCCAGGCAAAAAAATTACATAATTATATTTTTCAAACTTAGTTAAAAACCATACCAAAATTTGGTAACACCGAACAGTAGTTCGTTGAAGTGACTGGTCAAAATTGTTTATCAATCGATACGCAATTACTTCCAAACAAAGTGAAATTATCGTAATATTTTAGTAATTGAGCCGCAGAGGACGAAACTGGACCTCACGCGATAAATTGTGAACTTCAACCATGGCAAACGCGCTAGGTGTTTGTCTTTTTACCGTGCTGCTTTGTTGTGCAAGTAAGTTGTTTTTGTTTCTCGCAATAATACTGTAATTAGCTAACGTCCTTGTATTATTTGTGTAGTTTCGATTAAAATTCATGCGTATAAGTTGGATTTATGATTATTATACTTGTTACGATTGAGTTTAGACACCGATTTCCTGAATATTTTAGGTTGTAGGTACTGTCTCTACCCTCTATTATAAATGCAATAATTTTGAATACTACTTAAATAAATTCAGACTTGTTGCATACACCTGTTTACGCCGTTTTAATGCTAATGAGTGTGTATTGAGATAATAAACAAGTGTTGTGTGCTGGTTCTACTAAACTATTTCAACCATTAGGTAGTTTCTGTAGTAAAGTATGCTTTAAAAAACAAATCCACTTAGTTTATCATGAGGCATTTATTGTCTATTTCAATAATTTCTAAATGTTAACTAATCCAGCTATGAATCCATGATGACTACTTAATCTTTTCCAGTAACAGTACCTACTAAAGAAGATTTTATTCTGTTAAAGGCTCAACAATATATTTGTACCTACATTCAATATGAACTTTTTGACACTTCCATATCAGTGTATCATAGTTGACCATGCCAACTACCTTCACACTACTCTGAATCTTATAAATTTTTAAGATTTATATTCAAACTCAATTGTGAAATAATGTGACACACAAACACAGCAAAAGATGTGTGTGTGTGTGACACAACACAGCAAAAGCAATCTAAGAACCGCATGTACAAATTATTACATTTGTTGCAATAAATAAGATAAATAAATAAGATGTGTGTGTGTGACACACATCTTTTGCGGTGTTTCCTTATCTTGTTTATAAATAGTCTAAATTAATAGTACAAGTTCTCTACCATATTTCAGTAATCGGCCTCAGTTTCCTGTGTTACAGGCTAGCCCTAGTGCGGGAAATATTGTCAATCTGGTATTTATAGGACATATTTTAAGGCAAATAAATATGTTTTGTATTTGTATATCATGCACTACAGCTTTGTGTTACATAAATAATTCTTATAAGTAAAACATAAAATATACTACGAAAGTGACGATCAAAAGTGTGACAAGGAGAAATACCCTAAATAAATATATGGACAAATTGTATGTAATAGGATACTTTATTATATAGGCTAAAATATTTTCTAAAACTTCTAAACTTCTAAATTTTCCCAAATATGTTTCTTAGTAAAAACCCTATTAAGATCAATTGCCTAGATGAGACAACCTAAATTCTGAGACGAACCTATGAACAACCTAACGCTGTTATGCCATTAAGAGGTTAGAGATGTCTAAGAGGTCAATGAAATGTGACATGTATTTATTAAGCCTTGAGTTCTTAAAATTCAGTTAACAAAGACAATTCATTGTGTCTTGGTTTTAACATTTTCATGGTACTGTACCAGCCTTTTAATAGTCCACTGCAGGACGTAGGCCTACCCACGATGGGTGATTGGGCCATATCCACCACGCTGGCCCAGTGCGGCTTGGTGGATTCACATACGCCATCGAATTTCTTCTACGGACGCATGCAGGTTGCCTCACGATGTTTTCCTTCACCGAAAAGCCAGTGGTGTGAAATTCCGTACATAAATTCCAAAGAACTCATTGGTACGGGACCGTGGATTTGAACCCACAACCTCACGATTGTAAGGCGGATGTCACTACCTCTAGACCACCACGGCTTGGCATTTTCATGGTAAAATGTTTAAAACAACCGGACTAACAGAGGCCTTCAGGTGGCCTAAAATCTCTGACACCAGGGCTAGCCACCTGGCTTATACGAACTTACTTAGTTACTAAGTTGACAAAGACAAGACAAAAACTGTCATAGCTATACATATATATAGCTGAAAATATCAGTATTGATGTTGAAACAACTGGTGATTCACAGTCAACACATGCAGGGGCTATCCAGTGCTGACCATATTTCCTGTTATCAAACAAACCAGTAGCAGCTTGTGTTACATAGTCCATAATACTGTTGCTTATGCAATAACTGTGTTAATTCTTTACAACAAACCTCTAAGGATTGAATATTTTTAGTCATTATAGAGTTTTCATTGTAAATAGTGAATAAATGTAGTATGTAGGTATGGATTTAATGTAAATCAACCAATTTAAACTACATAATAGTTAGGGAATGAATAAGTAGGCCTGGAACACCCAGAAACTTCTTTGCCCATTTGACCAAAAAGTCCAAAAGTCATTACATTTCTATTTTTCTGATGGGCAACAGTGCTAGCTTTCCCCTCCTAGAGAAAAATCTAGCTGTGCCAATGTTTAAGCTATAGTTAAAATTTCATTGTTCTTTTAGCTACAAACCTATTTGATTTTTAAATCTTATACCCTTATTAAACCTGTTTCAATGAAATATCAAATAAAGAAGTAGACACAATACTCACTAAAGTACATTAGATCGTAGATAAATTTTCCAGAAAAAAATTAACTATTTCCATTCTAATGTCTGTCAATTAAGGTATTGGAAAGTGATTTTGAGAAAAAATGTTAGACAACAGACATATTTAGCTTATTTAACGTTTATGAATAAGGGAGCATATCCAAAATAGATAAATAAAAACTATCACCAAATGTAAAGTCAATGGTCCAATTTAAGTGTACTTCTGAACTTTATTAATCAGTTTTGTACTATAATTGCGAATATGATAACCAAGTGCCTTTCTCATGTTATTCATTTTCTTCAAACAAAATCAATTCTACTTGTCATTAAACTTAAAGCTCAATATGCCCTGACACTCATCTTAATAGTACAGATAACTCGGTAATGACCTCACTTGCCCACTATCATTGTTGTTTTTGTATTGTCTGAGATGAATAAATGTGTGTTTTCTTCATAGGTTTGTCGTCAGCTCGACAAGTGCCAAAAGAATGCTCCAAAGGACCTTCGTATTGGTGCCAAAGCCTGAGGTAAGTTATAATTACATGTAAACAAGTGAAATGTGACACATTCATTTGTCATGCATTTTTTTTTATTCATGATATGATTGATAGGCTTGTATTTAACTAGGCTTGTCTTGATGTGGTCTAAGATATAGCATGCATACTTAAAAGATACATTCTTACAAGTTTTGTCATTTAAAAATAACTCTGGAGCTTCAAGCTGAAGACAAGGAAATTTAACTCCTATTGCATGCATCTTAAAGAGTTAAATCTCTTTGATGCAGTCAAAGTTGCATACTGGGAGATTTAATTCCTATAAACTTTGCAATAAGAGTTTGAAAAACTTTGGGAACCTAAGCTCTACCGTTCTTTTTAAGTGACGCGACGAATACTTTGGATTTGAAGACACTATAATATTGTACATTTCCATCCATCAGCCAAAGGACGTCCACTGCTGGACATAGGCCTCCCCTATGGATCTCCAATAAGACCGGTTAATAGCAGCTTGCATCCAGCGCGATCCTGCGGTCTTAATGAGGTAATCTGTCCACCTTGTGGGTGGACGTCCTACGCTGCGCTTGCCGGTACGTGGTCTCCACTCGAGAACTTTTCGACTCCACCGGTCATCAGTCCTCCGCGCTATGTGCCCTGCCCATTGCGATTTCAACTTGCTAATCCGTTGGGCTATGTCGCTAACTTTGGTTCTTCTACGGATCTCCTCATTCCTGATTCGATCCCGCAGAGAGACTCCGAGTATAGCCCTCTCCATAGCTCGTTGGGCTACTTGGTGCTTACTAATAAGGCCCATAGTGAGAGACCACGTTTCTGTGCCATAAGTCATCACTGGCAACACACACTGGTCGAAAACTTTCGACTTGAGGCACTGAGGTATGTCGGACGAAAAGACGCTACGCAATTTTCCGAACGCTGCCCATCCGAGTTGCATTCGGCGATTGGCCTCTTTGTTGAAGTCGGACCTACCTAACTGGACTACTTGTCCTAAGTAGACATACGAGTCAACGACTTCAAGAACCGAGTTTCCAACAGAAATCGGGGTGGGTAAAACATGGGAACTACACATGACTTTTGTCTTATCCATGTTCATCTTAAGAACATTTAATTGTACATTTACTTTATTGGAATCATAGGTGAGTTGCATTGTTCCACATTTTGCCTGTGTGTTTTAAAAGGTGTGGAAACGAAAGTAGACGGTAGGTACGCAAAGAGAAAGGTGCAGGTGGAATTAAATTATGCTATTCTTGAGACCACACTCACTACCTAGACCTTCCCGTAAAGGGCGATAGGACCATATCCATCTCGCTGACCCAGTGCAAGGCTGGAACAGCTTGTAAGCTTGCAGTTTTGATTGATCAATTAGACTATACCTAATAACAAAAAAATCTATGCAACAAATCTAATCTACAAACAAGCTTATCAGAGACTAATTACTTATATTACATACCTATTTAATCGCATTAAATAAATGTTTATTACAATATTTTTATCGTAAATATGTAACAAAGGAATCGGATGTTTGTGACTCATAGTATTATGCACTATAACATCGCCCCTCTAATAAAAACTGCCGACCTCCGGGTACATTCATGTTTATAGGTTACATCAGTTGAACAGACGTGAATCATTGTTATGTCTTGTATGAGTACCTACTAGGTCTACTTATGCGTTTCGAATTCTTGCGATGCTAAATAATAAAAAAGTATTTTTGTTTTTTGAAATAAAAAGAAATATGATCAATAAATACATATTTGTATCGACCATTGAAATCTTGAGTTGAAGGAATCACGATTCTCGACCATGATAGATGATATTTAAATATCAAAACCCATTGGTAGAGTAGTACCTACTATACTATATTGTACCAGACTTTTTAATAATCCACTATTGAAAATAAGCCTATCCACAAGGGTGAATGGGCCACATCCACCTCATTGGCCTATAGTGCGAATCCAACCGGACACTATAGAACACCTACGGAAATATGTTTTAAAAAAAAAACAGGTTTTTGTCACCGAAAAGCCAGTAGTGTTACATGTACCGTAAAAAAGTCCAAGGAAGTATTAGTACGGGACTGTGATTCGAACATTACGAACCCACGAGTCACGTCTTTCGATATTGTAAGGCGAGTGTTACTACAACTCGACCATCACGGCTTTCATTAGACCACCACATCTTTCAGTATTAGGTATAAAAGTTGAATAAATAGCTTTTTTAGAAGCCAGTTCAGTACAGTGTGATTTAACTGCCGTCTCTTACCTAGGATCGCGTCGGACTGTGGCGCGGTGGGCCACTGCTCTGCCACAGTATGGGAGATGAAGACTCCTCAGGTGACCGCCAACGACGTCTCGGCCAAGTTCCTCAAGTTGTTCAGAGAACTGAAGGATGTCGAGGAGCTTATCAACGAGGTAACATTTTCATAGGACGTCTACATATAGTCACTGCCGGATAATGCCCTCCCCTATCATAGAAGATATCGGCTAGAAGCAGGTTCAGTTCCTCAGTGCGGTGCAGCTTTCGTGTAAGACATTTCTTACTCAGCTATTTTGCTGCTTGAAAAAGTTTCACATTGATTCCATTATCATCTATCATCCTTGAAGTTAGTGTTTCGGGGTCTCCATGGGAATACTGGAGTCATCTATTTAGTACTTACCCATTGTTTTTATTACTACAAACACTAGCTGTAAACTTTCCCACCTTTTTGATAGCATTGGCCTCACAATTGCTGCTTTTTGCAACGAATTTGTTTAAATAAATATTTATCATCATTTGTTGGTATCGAGTTGGATCTGCAGCCGTTCCGAATTGGATGCGAGCCACCTCCAACCAATCTTAAAGGAGACCTAGAAGGAAAACTTATGTTCAACAGTGAGAAATTCCGTAGCAAAATGTGAATGTAGGATTCATACACTTGATATCAAATACAGTGAATTATTAGTAGCCATTTTTTTTATTTAGTATACGTTGGTGTTTGACTAAATTCTGCCTCATGTTAGAGGATTAGGGCGATGTTGTTTCAAGTCAACTTTTGGGGTGACCGTATGTCAACCTCAAAAAATGATTAATAAGACCGTAATTACACGTCATTTTCATACACAATATTTGTATGAAAATACGGCTTTAAGAGTGGAGCCTATTTTGGGCTCCTAGAGAACCTTAAAGCATTATAAAACTCCAAAAGCTGTAGAAAAAAAAACCTAGCCATAAGGGCGATCATAATACTAACCTAGATTACTCGTCTCTTGTAAAGGATTACATAGCGGAGCGCATGGCATCAGCCTGCCACGACGTCCCATACCCGGCTGTGGGTAAGATCTGCAAGGAGAACACGGCCGGCCTGGAGAAGTACGTCCAACACGTGCTCAAGTCCAAGACCAGCGCCGAAACCATGTGCACCATCGTCGGCATGTGCAACAACGAGAAGCTTGACCACATCATGGCTATGAACGTAAGTTACAAGAGTCACCTACATTAACGCACTGCTTGGCACTACCTTGCCGCTTTAAGCGGTAGTGGGACGTGGGTTAGCGAGCGGTCTGAAACCAGTAGTAGGTAGGCTAGATACTAGAATGTTCGATTGACGCCACGACATCCCGCTCTGAGCGCTCGCACCACCGCTGTAAATATAACAAAATTGTAAATTATATGCTGTTTAGAAATAAATAAAATAACAGAAAGGATTATAAAATGTAATATTTGCTTATTTAAGTGTTTTTTTCTTATCAGTTTAAACATTTTAAAACATTACGATTATATTATCAGAACCTACATTTTCTTCCAAAATATCTGTTTACATTAGATTTAAAAACATCTATACCTAATCTCATACATTGTTCAAGAGAAACTTAATAATATAAGTTCTTTTTTTGCAGAACAAGAAGTCTGCGCCAGCAAAAAAGAGTAAGTACCACAGATCCCACGATATGGGTCATATCACAGAACAGCGAACTACTTTAATTAGAAAGGAAATCGATGACAATTTTCAATGAAAACCGCTGTCGCCAAGTATGTATTACCACTGTAAAATATCTGTACAATAACTGTGCAATTTCCACTAGCTTCGGAAATATTTTTTTTACTTTAAAATACAGCGTAGTATACTTTCTGTCACATCACCAAGATACGTTAAAGCCCATAACATTAATTTGGTCATAATTTAAATGCCGAGTTTAAGTTATTAAATACACTTTATTTTATTAATGTTACATCACAATGGCAAATGCACCAACATGCCAAGCCAAAAAAAATAATAATGGGCCAATCTCGAATTTGAATATGGTATCACAGTTATTTTTTGGCCTTTAGCTAGTGATGAGCGATGTGATTGTGCAGTTTAATTTTATCGATAACGTGATTTCATACTTTTTGCATAATATATGGATTATGTAACTGAATCTATATAGTGTATAATTGATGACAATGATTGTGCAGTTTTATTAGTATTTAGGAAGTTTTGGAATAAACACTGAAAAATCATGTCAACGCGCCGTATTGTATTAATTTGTAAAACTTGCGTTTCTATCAGTGGTAATATGTGAAAATTTGTGCTATTTCGAAGATTATGAACTAAATTACGTACAATAGTGTAGACAAAATAATGTAATGTGTAACGTGATTTTTTGTGTTGTTACAAAAACTCCATAAAGGGCGGCGCTATTAGTAAATTCGCTACTGCTTTACTCAGGCAAGACTTAGATGTGACAGTGACTTTTTACCTACTTCCAAAAAGTGAAGGTAGGTACCTACTACCTACCAGGGCTAGCCACCCGGCCTATACGAACTTACTTACTTACTACCTACTATGTTCGTCTGTATGTATGTTTTTGTATATTTTTAGCGGTATTTTCGCCAATTATGGACCGTTTTATTTTTTATTTTAATTTTGAAATGGACAAGTACACCCTAGCTGAAATCATTTAAATGATATCAAAGTCAGCTGAGCCGAAAAAAAAATGTAAAATCAACAATAGTGTTAAAAATTACTACATGGATACCACATCAATTCCTGCGAACTATTTGGATTTTGTAAACGGTGGAAGTCAGCCAAATGCCATTGTTGGCAAAAAATAATCAATTGTATCTAGATTTTTGTGCTGCCTACGACTGTGACTATTTATAAAATGATAATATCATAATAGAAACATTTTAATAAACAACACCATAATTACATGTAACAATAGTAGTAATTATCATAACATCATAATAGAACTTACACTTGACACTGGTAAATACATATTCCATGCGACGCCAATATTTAAAAGAAGCAGAATAATTTTATTACAATCGAATTGTTCTAGTTTGGAGCTCTATAATTGAATCATTGGATTAGCTGAATGTATACGTAAATGGTTACGTGGCCGAGTGAGAGCGCGTGCTTGTGCGAGCGGGAGATTTTTCGGGGTGATTCGTTTACATCTTTTCAATTTTAGCGTCTCTTAGTCAATATAATTATAATTATAGATATCTTTTAAAAACGGAACCGTTATACCTAGACATACCTAAATTTTTTATATGAACTATAAAATTGTATTAGGTAGGTACTTCAGAAAATGTAAATCTTTACTGAATAATAGTACGGCATCCTTCGTGCGCGACTCCCACAAGGCCGATTATGCAAATAAAATCAGATTATATTTTCAAACACACGTCAAAATAAAATGTAATTTAATTCAAAGGCAAATCACCCCCAAAATAACTCATATTTTAACAAAACACTAAACACGTCTTCCATCAATTCTATTACAGAATACATTATGTGTATACCTTATCATCGAATGTATAATTACGGTTTCTATTTTAGGTATTGATGGTGGCTTCAGGCATCTTTATTATGTGAGCAATCACTTTTCCAAAAAAAATGTAGGAATCCAGTCATGTCGTCCTGTTGCCTCGATCCATTTACTCTTTGTCAGTGCTGGTCCAGCATGCGACCACGAAAAGCTACAAAAAGAAATCTTTCAACGTGTGAAAAAGTGACAGATATATACATCGCCATCACGCTGGCTCGTTCTGACACGTCGAAAGAAATATTACTTCGTGGGCATCCTAGCCCAGCTTGGAAATTTTATTCATAAGTAGTATAACAGTTAGAATGTGGTGCAAATACAATTATGTATTACTAAAAAGTACACCACAATCACAAATATTTTACTAAATATGCAGATAACAATAAATGTCTAATTTCGATAATATTAACTTACTATCAAAATTTATCGATATCGATAATTTTTTTGATTATAATATGCTATAATTACAAAACATTTGAAATTAAAATAATTATATTGACATCGATATTTTTTTATTCCGACATATTATTAACTTTGTAGCAAAATTTATCGATGTCGATAAAATGTTTGCAAGTTTTACCACCACTATCAACGAAATTCTAGGCAGTAAAAGATAACGTTTATATAAAAAAATGCCCACAATTTCGACTTGCTATTGGAAGGATATTCCTCCTTTTTGTAAACTAAAGTCTTTGCTCTGTATTCGACACGTTACAATAGCGCGAACTGGCATTTTTTGGGCAAAAATTACCTCTGAAATCACTTGAACGACTGAAACAGTAAATGTCACGATTTCACGTATCTTGAGTTATAACTCATGATAGTGGCTACAAACCCCCCTCCACATTTCCTTTCTATTTCCTTCTCTTTTCTGTGGGTCATATCGTCTCTACTTAAAATCACATTTCACATCATAACACCAATTACATAATTTTTAGGTACAAGTTAATGACAAAGCACAATCATTCTTCATTAACCTATTCATATGCGCTACCACAACTCTAAATTCTGGAATATGCATCGTAAATGTGCATTTTGTGGAGCATGAAGATTTTTCTCTTACAAATGTCTCGCGCACCGTGTAAGATTTTTTATATTTATCTCTATAGATCGCTATGGTATATAAAATTGTGGAAATAACAGGGAAGGTGAATAAAAATAGACTACCAAAAAATATTAGATACCTACGTATTTTACTTTCGCAAATTAAACGAAAAATGATGAAGATATATATAGCCCGTATTAGGTCCGCGTGACGTCACGCCTAAAAACACTTTTTTTTTTAAATAAAAGTGACGTACCAGCCCCCACTCCCGAATTTTGTCGTTCTTTACCTTTGTCTTTACATGTTTGATTGATAAAATAAGAAATAGGTAAGCTTTCAATATTTTTGATAATCTAACGCACTAATTATAATTTTACTTTTACCAGTCATTATACCTAGTCTACCACAGCTGAACAATGAAGCTAAAAAGTAAACTGCAGACTATTATGGTTTTAACAGTTCAATTGTTGCGTGTATAAAATTAATAATATTTTTGCAAGCTGAGTCAACATTTATGTTACCGATGTAAGCAAGTTGCTTGGGTTTCGACGAAGTCGCGTTCAGCAATATTAATTTATAATACACAGGATATGTCAGCACGGAAAAGTCTGTTAATTTAAAGTATAAATTATAAACCATCATCGTCATCCAAATCAGTCATCATAATCATTTTATAAAACGAGAATTCTAAAACTGTTCACATCTTTCTTGAAGCAACTTCAATCGTACACCTTTGTAAGAGAAATTCTTGTACAGGTATTTTTGACCGACGAAACGGAGGAGGTACTCAATTCGACGCGTATATTTTTTAAGTATAACCACGCATAACTTTTTACATAGTGGTCCGATTTCGATAATTCTTTTTAGGGTTCCGTACCTCAAACGGAAAAAACGGAACTCTTATAAGATCACTTTTTTGTCCGTCTGTCCGTCTGTGTGTATGTCAAGACTCTTTATCTCGGGAACGCGTAAAGGTATCGAGTTGAAATTTAAACTGTATACGTATTCATCGATATACGTATACATATATCTTACAGTTGTGTAAAAGAAAAACTTCTCAGTTATCGTTTAGAAAAGTTAGAGCCGTTTATGTCGTAAAAAACCGCATATTTCGACACTCACAAAAATCAAAACCTACAGGGTACTTCCCGTTGACATAGAACTATGAAATTTGGCAAGAAGCATTGTCTCAGAGTACACATATAGAAATAAATCTGAAAATTGTACATCTTTATTTAAATCACAAAAAAACAGGCCCTCTAAATTCACAAAATATGGGTTCAAAATTCAAAGTGAGTAAATCGTATAGAGATTTTAACAATTTACTTCCCAATTTTGTGAACTTTTCTGGATTTGTACGGAACCCTCGATGTGCGAGCCTGACTCGCACTTGTCCGGTTTTATTTTATTGAAAACCTCGAAATTGGTCCCATTTTATAACAATGTAGTAAATGCTACATCGCTCCGTGCGAACTATTCGCGAATTCTGTATACGGTTGAAGTCGGTCATGCCATTTTTTGAAAAAAAAAAAAAATATCTTGACAATTCTTGCATGTACGAAATATGTTTGTATGAAATTTGGCTATTAATTTGCTGTAATGACTTGGTATTTAAATAGAGCCTGTTTTCTCAGTGTTCCGGTATAGGCACTAGTTTTGTGAAAACAGTAATTTCGTTGGGTTTTTGCCCAACTATTGTAAGGCTAATGTTACCACCACTATGACAGCATAGCCCACTGATCATTACCGAACCTCTTAATGCAAAGAACGAAGTACGCTAAATAACAGAATACGCTTCGCGCCTCTTCTGTTGAATGTGAATCATCCTTACTTATGTTGAACTTAGTCATAAGTGAATCTTCAACTGCCATTTTCTTTCCTGATCCGCGATATAGTATGACAAACGCAATAAATCATTTATCAAATCAAATGTTATTTGTATTGTTTGACATTGTTAAGTGCTCACATTGTGTTCCTATGACAAATAAATGAATTGAATTGAAATTAAAGATATTCATATTGGTATTCGGACTGTATACTTAAAAGCCTAACATGCACCCACTAATCTAGCCACCCGGCCTACAAACTTAGGTACTTTTATTAATAGACTAAGTTTAATACTCAGCCTTCAGTTACCCGTTTTTAAAAGATGTAGCTATTATAAATAGTACAACGCGGTCACATTAACTAGACGCTTGACCATGTGACGTTATTTTGGCGCTCAAGTACGGTGTGCAAAAAAAGACCGGTCGGACTCCCGCACGAAAGGTTCCAAACCATCTTCTATAACAGTTACGTTTCTACCTGTTTATTAAGATCGAGTAAAAATTGCATTAAAATTAATGCGATGCGTCGAGTTAATGTGACCGCGTTATAGGTATATTATGGTATCATAACATAAATTCCTTGTTATTTTCCTTAGCCTATAAATACATATTCTTGTACGATTTATAATCGTTATAAAGCAATGTTTATGTTTGCAGATCATTTGCTGGGAAGCCAGCGATGCACTTGGGGACCGTCGTATTGGTGCAGTAACATCAGGTGATTTTTTTTTTTATTTAAAATTAAGCTTGCGGTTATTTTCCCAAACATGAATCTTATAGTCTCAAAATTTATCTTTCAAGATACTCCTGTCCCTTAGATGATAAAAAAATTTCATCGTCACACTTTACTCATAGGTATTTAATAACCTGCCTGCACTTATGTCACCATTTTTAATAGTCCACTGCTGAACATAGGCCTAGCCACGAAGGGTGATTAGGCCATATCCGCCTTGCTGGCCTGATGTGGATTCACATACGCCTTCGATTTTTTTCTACGAACGTATGCAGGTTGCCTCACGTGTTTTCCTTGGCCGAACACCCAGTAGCAAAAATCCATACATAAGTTCCAAAAAACTCATTGGACTGACTATGAAAACAATTAGGCATCTACAATATGAAGCGATGTATTACTCTATTTAAACAAAACCAATAAAGTAAAAGAACATGTCAAACACGATAACTGATATGTTGAATACTTATTTGGTGAATTGTATTCTCCGAAACCATTATGTTTATGTTACTTACTCATTTTATCTTTTTTTTCCTAAATCGTGGTAATATCAGAATCAGAACATTTATTTACACCAACATGAGAGTAATAACATATAGAACTTAATGTATATGCTTACGTCTTAATGAATATGCTTATCTAAATCTTATTTAAGTTTTGTAGTGTTGAGGATTCTCTGACTTATATCATAGAACCAATTTTAAATAGTGGCTGAAAGCTATTCGCTATTATTTTGTTTAATTTTATGCCTACAGTTTATGTAGAAAAATATTGTCCGTTTCGCATTATTCGAATAATATGGCGGCCATAAAAAAAAACAATTTTTATAAGCATGCTGATTTTTGCAACCCTTTGCAATTATATTATTCTTCCATAAGGTTTATAATGTTTATGTGTAGTTAAAATTCAATCCAAGCCGGGCGAAACCGGAGCGGGCAGCTAGTAATCACTAAACCAATCCAATTACATATCTGCTATTTATTGCAATTATATTATTTATTAATGAGAATTGGTGCCATTGACTTTAACTGTCAAATTTAGTCCAGATAAGAATAAGTGTTTATTCTCTAAATGCGCGCACTACGATAATATTATAATCGTAATCTAGGTCGTCAGTAATACGGCATGTCGGAGCAATTTTCCATTGTCTTTTGGCTTCATTCAATCGACTACGAAATATGATTGCACAATGGACTGTGGTATAACCGGTCTACTTACCGCAATGATATTCGCCATACTACAATGCTAAGCGTTAAATAAAGTGTAGACTGTAGAATAGTAAAAAAATGCAAAGTGTGTAGATAAAAAAGAAAAAAGTGTGGAAATTAAATTCATATTGTGCTAAAGTGCATGAGTACTTGGCTACAAATGTTAATTTTTTGCTGTTTCTGTTCAATGATTCGTTCACTATGTCATTCAACAATCACTCAAGGAAGTTTGAACGAACTAAATAAAGCATTTTAAATGTTTAAAAATTTTCGTATCATGTTCAAAATTACAGCACTTTTATTAGTTTCACTTGTATGTTTGTTTGTAATCGATTCCGTAAGTTCATATGATGTAGACCCACTATAAACAGATAGATTTAATTTAATTTTTGTAGATTTATCTAGGGCCGATAACACAATTCGAGTGTGTTTTTTCAGTATTTTAAACTACGATTATTTATAAAATAAGAGACAAACACATGTAAAAAACCGGACAAGTGCGAGTCAGGCTCGCTCATCGAGGGTTCCGTACAAACACGTTATTAAAATAATTAATAACCTGTTATAGCATGTGCTAATGAAGTTCTTTTATATGATACCTTACATGATACGATTTACTCACTTTGAATTTTGAACCTTTATATTTGTGAATTTTGAGGCCCTATTTTTTGTGATGTAAATAAAAATGTACAGTTTTCAGATTTATTCCTATATGTGTACTCTAAGACAATGCTTTTCGCCAAATTTCATAGTTCTATATCAACGGGAAGTACCCTGTAGGTTTTGATTTTTGTGAGTGCGAAATATGCAGTTTTTTAGGACATAAACGGCTCTAACTTTTTTAAAAACTTCTCAGTTATAAGTTTTTCTTTTACACAACTGCAAGAGACTATAGATATACGTATACAGTTTAAATTTCAACTCGATGTCTTAACGCGTTCCCGAGATAAAGAGTCTTGACATACACACAGACGGACAGACGGACAACAAAGTGATCCTATAAGAGTTCCGTTTTTGCCGTTTGAGGTACGGAACCCTAAAAACGAAATAAATGTTATGTTAATATTGTTGGGTATTGGGTATATCTAAATAACAAACGTACCTACAAAATGTTTCATTCATAATTTTAGAATAAACAAGTTTGAGGTTGAATATCGCCCGACAATATGAAAAACCGTATCTAATATGTTGTAATTTGAGCTCCTCGCTAAATAGCCACTGCATGAAATTATTGAAATGAATCAAATACAGCGCAAATAATCGATTGGTTACGATTGGCTAAGCGATGAAAAATCGTATATTTCAATTGTGTTGTCATATCGCTCTGTCCGTACATTGTACGCGCTTATCGTGACAATTGTATTTTCTTAACAAAATTCTGACAAATAATTTTCTATAGAGGAAAGTAGCATTGAATTGATTGATTGATTTCGAACCAATGCAGTTAAATTCTTAATTAGACGCCAAAGAAAAGGTGCAAGATAAGCTGCCGTCTTCGCGCCACGTTTCTTAATCGACTTGCTAATTTTTAAATGGTAACGAGTTGACCTGGCAAACCTCGTTTGTCACTAATATGTTGCCATCCTTATAACCCAAGGTTAAAAAAATTGCCCACTACCTATTCTCAGACGTACCAAGAAGCACACTTGAGAAAATTAATATAGGTATGTAAGTTGAAAACAAACGCACGATGTTTTTATGTATTACATATTTAATAAAATCATATTTTTGGAGACGTGAGGAGTGACCATATCCTCTCGTATTTAACAACTGATGGAATAATTTATTGTGCAATTTATACGAAAGTGTGCATTTTCGCGTTCGACGAGCATAATATGTATTTATGTGCACGATCCGCGTTCGAAAAAATATCGTAAATATATGTAGTAAGTTTGTACCAAATGTGACAGGTTTTTACTCCATTAAAATTCTTTACCACTCATGCTATGTTTGTCTAAGAGACTATAACTCTATATTTACAATGTATCGAAAATGGCAAAATGCCACTATATGCACGTGTTTCCCCGTTGTTCTAATATTCCATTGTTTGAGGTCGATCTCCTGTAAATAAAGTTACAAACTTATAAATCCCAAAGTTACGAAATACAGGGCTATCTGCTTACCCTTTACTAAACGACAAGAGGGTGATTAAGACCATCATTATGAACAACTTGTACTTTATTTTATTTATTTCAAATAGGTTTGCGTTTGACTACACACTGCCTGATGTTAAGCAGATATGCGGTCTAGGATGTAGCACGCTTACCTAGAAGATACCTATTTACTCGAGATTTGAAGACACCTACATTGTGCTTTAGCGGAAAGACAGACTCAGGCAAAGCGTTCCACCTTCTAGCAGTTCGTATGAGGAATGTGGACTCAAAACGCTTGGTTCTAACGCGTGGGATGTCCACCATAAAAGGGTGGTGCTACTATGGGGCCAACCCAAAATTCGAGATAAAAATCAGCTGTCATATAAAACTGCAACTCGGAATCGACAAAAAGTATGAAACAGCTGTTTTTATTTCGCGAATTCTGGGTTGGCCTTATAGTAAACGTTGGTCATAATGATAGTTTGAATCACCTTCTTTCGGCTTAGTGCATCAGTTCTGTATAACTCTACATAAAATGCCGAAGCAATAGTTGCTAAATCCCAGTGTTTATATTTCTACAGTACAAGTCACGAGTGCAGTGCGATCAAGCACTGCGTCGACCGCGTGTGGCCGCAAGCCAAGTTCCCCGAAGACAACGACAGCATTTGCAAGATATGTACCGACATGGTGAAGCAGGCGCGAGACCAGCTGCAGAGCAACGAGACTCAGGTAACTTCATCATCGACATTTCAGCCATAGGGCAGCCGCTGCATAGATAGGCCTCTCATATAGTTATCTAATATAGTCATATAGTCATTTATTCATAACACCATTTGTTACAAGTCAATAAGTAAAAATTACATTAGGGCACTATAGAAAGAACTTGACAATTACCAAATAAGTCACAAAATCTTAAAACAATTCACGTAATTTCAAAAAGTCATTTACGTCATAAAATAGTTGTTCATGTAGCCAACACTTTAATTTATTCCTAAACGACCCAGCGGAAGGTGCATCCCGAACTTCTACGGGTATTCGGTTGTATATAGCGGGCCCACCAAAATATACAGACCTCTCCGATTTCGCCAGCCTATGAGAAGGAGTCACCAAATGATTTTTTCTAGCATTGCTTCTTAAATTTAACCTAGAATAGGTGCCTTTCCTCTCAAATAATCCTAAATGGTTGTGCGTGAAAAGGGCTACCTGATAGATTAGTTGCATTGCAGTACGCGCAGTTCCCTTAGTCATGACCAAGGACTTTGTATACTATCTGGACTGCGCACAGACGAAATTTGGCTCAAAGTTAGTTTAGGAAAATTCAACCTTAATGCGTTGTAACAAAACATATATTCCTTTGAAATGGTATAAGAGAGACGCTGTGCCGAGTGAGACTTCCCAAAGTGATGAAGTTGTCCCGCTCGCACTATTGCCATTTCGAAACGACACTTATAAATGGTAGAATTATTACCTGTAAAGCCGCGACTGTCTTAACCATTTCTTAGTTTTTTTAACAATGTAGTTTGATAAGATTTTAGTTAAAATTGCGAATAGACGCCAATAAAACAGAGTTTGATATTTATTTTGTATGAATACCTACGTCTTTATGATTAACGGTTATTTTTTATTTTTGACTAGAGTATCACCGTCGATTGCAAATGGCGTACTATGGTGTATACAAAGAAGTGTGGTAGGGTGACTATGCTGGACATATTTCTTAAACATGCTGGGTGTACAATTGGTGTATAGTCGTGGTTGTCATTTTTAATTTTTTTAGGTTGTAGATTTCAAAATTGGCATCCATATTGGAATTAAAAACGGCAGACGTCGCTTTTTTGAAAAAATCATGAGTGTAGTTTTCGAGGTTTTATGGGGTGTAGATTTCAAAATTGGCATCCATTTTGGAATTAAAAACGACAGGCGTCACTTTTTGCTAAAAGTCGCGATGGGTGTCGCTTTTGAGATTTTTGGGGGTGTAGATTTCAAAAATGGCATCCATTTTTGAAATTAAAGATGGCGGACGTCACTATTTTGAAAAAGTCGTCATGGGTGTCGTTTAATAGGTTTTTGGGGGTGTAGATTTCAAAAATGGCATCCATTTTGAAATTAAAGATGGCGGACGTCACTATTTTGAAAAAGTCGTCATGGGTGTCGTTTAATAGGTTTTTGGGGGTGTAGATTTCAAAAATGGCATCCATTTTGAAATTAAAGATGGCGGACGTCACTATTTTGAAAAAGTCGTCATGGGTGTCGTTTAATAGGTTTTTGTGGGTGTAGATTTCAAAACTAGCGTCCATTTTGGAATTAAAGATGGTGGACGTCACTTTTTTGAAAAAATCGTCATGGGTGTAGTTTTCGAGGTTTTTGGGGGTGTAGATTTCAAAAATGACATCTATTTTGGAATTAGAGATAGCAGATGTTGCTTTTTTTAAAAAGTCGTCATAAGTGTTATTTTTTTGAGAATTCGGGGGTTTATATTTCAAAATTGGCATTCATTTTGGAATTGAAGATTGCGAACATTACTTCAAAATGGATGCCAATTTTGAAATATACACCCCCAAAAACCTCTAAAACTACACCCATGAAAACTTTTTCAAAAAAGTGAGTCCGCTATTTTTTATTTCAAAATGGATGCCTTGTTTACTACGGAAGCCTTAAAATTCTGTTAACTACGGAAGTCTATTCGTGGACAAGTTTTCGTGATTAAGATTTTTCGTGATAAGGTCTATTTGTGACAAAGTTTTCCGTTAAAAAGTTTTTGTGAAAAATTTTTCGTGGTTTTATAGAGATCTTCAAGGAAGGCCTATGCCCAGCAGTAGGCGTCTTATTGCTAAAGCGACGACGATGACGAAGGACGACGAGTTAGGGGTAAGATAACTGCGATTCCTGCGTGCAGTAACATTCCAAAGAAAAATTATATTCCAAGATGATCGAGATGTTTCGGTCATCCTACTTCGAAAAGAGACACAATCATCTGATGTGGTATCCTTGTCGGCACGTTTTTCTTTGCCAGTACTCAATCCTGTTTATATGATAAATCCATGGTCATGACTAATGGTAGTCATGCGTGCTGATTTATTGCTATCCACTTAAACTTGTTGGTTAAAGGCCGATCCGCACACAACAGTGCCGGCACGTGACCGACAGTTCCGTACCGTACAGTTGAAGTGCTATTCATACATGTCAGTACCCTTACAGTGAGTTTCCAGCAGTTTCACGTAAAAATGCCTCGATATTCAAGATCGCAATTAGCAGCGATTGCTTTAATATTAGATAAAGACGAAGAAATTTATGTGAGAAGGCAATGGGTTCATAGTGCGTGGATGATAAAAGAGGAAGGAGAGTTCGCCACTTTATATAAACATCTGATAGATGATGAATCAAAGTTTTTTTGAGTATTTCAGGAAGTCAAAACATCGTTTCAATTTAAATACACGGACCAATTCAATTAACTTTTCGTCGTCCATCTTGAAATACTGCGACCGTGTCAGGCAAAATATTGTCCGCTAGAAATTCACGTCGGTTCACGGTGAGCGTCGGCGCAGCACTGACATCACTGAACGTCACTGTCACTGAGGAGTACGGATAGCGTCATACATTAAGGTCGATTCACACATATCAGTAAAGTCACAGTTCCGACACAGTACCGGCACAGTGCGAAATATTCTTTCATACATTCTCTAAGAACGCATCCCCACTTGTCAGTGTCAGTGACGACACAGTGCTCTTAGTGTCAGTGCCGACACCGGTATCACGGACATATTCGCTGACGACGATATTTTTTCTCGGATCACGGACGCCGCGGCATCAAAAACAAAATGGAGGATGAGGATTGATTAAATGAGGAGTGATTGATAGAATTGGTTTGTGAAAATAGGGTTTTGTATGATTTGTCTCATGCAAAGTACATGGATTCGAAATACAAAACCAATTTGTGGAACAAAATAGGAGCGCAAATAGAGTTAGATGGTTCACATAGTTTTTTTTATTTATCTATGTAATTGTTGTATTATATTACACGTTTTAACCGAAGCTCCGTGAACTGAGTACTGACATGTGTGAATTGAATTACTGACGCAACACTGTATCACTGATACCGAACTGAGCGAACACGTTGACGGAAGTGTGGCTTCACTGATATGTGTGAATCGACCTTTATGCTACAATATTATTTTTCACTGACACTGATGGATACGTTACTGATCGGCACGTGCCGGCACTGTTATGTGCGGATAGGCCTTAACCCGCAATACAATATTCTTGTTGTACTTATAGCGTAGTTTGACTACCTAGGTGTTTCTTAGCGATCACTAAGTTAAGCAACGTTCGACACTATCAGTCTTCCGATGGGTGACCGAGAATGGCATTTACAACTGATGCTATCCGATACTGTCCACCTTGTAGGTGGACCGACGATCCGATTAGAATCGCCGTATCGCACTCGAAGATTTCCGCATACCCCCGCCCCCCTACCGCCTAAGCAATAGCAGTCGTAATAGCAATCGTTTATGACTTCATTTTAGTCATTTGGCACCGCCTATGTGACGTTAGCCATCAATTGCTTTGCGCGGATTGCGAAAGCAATCGTTGAATGAACAACTTTGATGGCTAACGTCACATAGGCGGTACCAAATTACTAAAATGAAGTCATAAACGATTGTTATTACGATTGCTATTGCTTTAGGCGGTAGGGGGACCGGTCGTATTGCAAATCTATTATGATAGTCCATAATAGTGGACGTCCCACAGTCCGTATATGACGATTAAAAACATAACTCAAAATTTTAGGCAAACTTCATATAATTCAAGACTACACGAGATTACAATTAACATTAAACAAAGATAGAAATTTACGGAAATTCCCGCGCTATTATCCAGTAAAACTATAATGTGCCTTATCTATGTCCCGTGCGTTCCACAATATTATCAGTGAGAAGAAACAGGTTCCCCCACGTCGCCAGGGAGCGAAGTCAACGTCCGATAGTCATTTGCTCCCTATCTGGTCTTCAGATGTTCTTGTTATGACCTCTAAAGGTCACACACATAATTTCGTTACTGTTGCCAATTTAGTGAAATCAAGTTTTGGCTTCATATTTCACACAATTATTCTTTGAAAATATAACCAAAAATACAGTGTATTGTACAGACCGAATCAAATTTCTTGGCGGCTGTGAAGTTGCTACAATCTGCGCAAAAACCAATCCTGACTCGCCAGTTTTTATGTGACTGAAGCTCACATAAAAACTGGGCGAGGAATGGGTTTTCACAGACGCCAAGAAGTTTAATTCGGCCTATACCTATATGTAGATAAATCCACTTAAATATGTTTGAGTTTAAAGTTAATTAGAGGTTGCTAAACTATTTTTGTTGCCAAAAAGTTTATTTTTAAATCAGATAAAACTCATCATTTATAGACAAAGTCAATAAATTAGCAACAACGAATAGACGCCGCACACTCGAACGTATGAACGAACCAAATGGGTACCCTAAGGTTACAGATTTGATGGTCAATTCATTCTTGTTCTCTTTTACTTGTATTCGGGATGTCTCTAGAAACGACGGACATAATCTACCTACCTACTTCTATAATCTATGATATTTACTTTGTACTTTTGCTATTTTGTATTTTTCCGACATTATTTAATTTTGTATTCGGTGGCCTTTCTACGGCATTTAATCTTGTTGCTGAAGTAGATACCTAGTTATTTATTTTTTATTTAACCAATTTTTAAATTTAATTTTGCTATTGTGTATTGTGAAATGACGAGATGTATTTTGCGGTACTAATTATTATTGTACAAACTGTTGTATATTTAATTTTAGTATTAAGCTCAATCCATCAATAAATGATTCTAATTCTAATTCTAATCAAGGATATCAATATTATAAATTTTCTCATCATTATGACTTAGGAGTAACTTTTACTATAGATCAACCTCGAAATCGCGGTAAATATCTGCTATCAAATGTCGACGAAATGTATGGAATAGAATTCCTTGAATCAAGGTTCGGTCTCATAGTAAAAGTTGGTCATGAGGAGTATAATGGTATCCTATAATAATTATGTCCGAAATTAAAGAAACAGTGTGTAGATTAAACTATGACCAACATGTTTAATTGTTTCTGATATGGTTCAGCGACAATGTTACTTGTTATCGCTCGGCTTTGCGGATTTGCTGATCATTTTAACGTAAACCAGTTGACCAATAACTTAAAATGAAAAGGACTAATGGGTTAAAATGTTTTAAAAGTAATATAGGTACCACTTTCATTGGGGAGCTAATGAAAGTGGTGCCTATATCACGTTCGGGGATTTCCAAGAGATAATCAATATATCATCGATAACGATGAGGCATCGAATGATATTTAGGTTGATTATTGCATTGAATATACCTACTAAATGTAGGTAGGTTAAAAATATAAAACAGCTATAAATTTACACGTTTGCTTTTGGATTCAAAATCGAATCAAACTCAATGGCGTCTGTGGAGTTATCTACAACCTTCACAAATCCCCTTTCCACGCGCTACCATAACGAATTAATGGCCTAACTCGTCTCGTGTTCACAGATGCCATAAAGTTTAATTCGGTATATATCAAACGAAGAGTAGTATGTATGTAATGAACACAGACCACACATATATATACTGTTTTGTTATCTATCTATAGCTTGCAGCTGCTAAATATACTTATAAAAAGAAAAATCGTGACTTAGGGCAATTTTACATCAATTCTGCATGCATTCTTTGTAAAAATCTTATAGCATTTCATCAATATTTACAGGAGGAACTGAAGGAAGTATTCGAAGGCTCATGCCAACTGATCCCCATCAAAATAGTGGCCAAGGAGTGCATGAAGCTCGCCGATGACTTCGTCCCGGAGCTGGTGGAAACCTTGGCTTCCGAGATGAATCCTCAGACCGTGTGCTCCGTCGCCGGACTTTGCAACAACGCCAAAATTGACCAGATGCTTCTCGAATATGTGAGTGTTTGACTATACAGAATATTTACACTTGGCTTTTCCGTGCATTAGTTTTTTTTTAATATTCGCCCATTTTTGGGCAAGCTAAAGTCTTGTAAGACCATACCGCCTCGTCTTACGTATTCTTTGATTTGCATTATCTTTTCTTTGATTCTTCTTCTTAGTAAAGCAGTGGAGACTACTAGAAGCTTCGATGGAGCTTTGAAGACAATACGAAAAGTTTACCACATTATGCTACTTGCCTACACTCATGCACGTATTTCAGCTATTAATAAATGAATTAATAATAAATGAAACACCATAACTTTTGCACGATAAATACTGATAGAAGCACAAGTTTTAGAAAATAATACAATGCGGCGATATGATTTTCTCGCGTTCCCGCCAAAAATCTTCCGTGCCTTAGGTGGCAACGGGGCTTGCCATATGCCGTTGGCCCCATGTCCAGCGATTTGTCAGTTAAATTCTCATACTGCTTCAACGTGGCTGCGTCTATGGTCGCGATGTTCTTTCTGGTCGCGCGGCCAATATGTGACCGCTCTGGCCGCCTAGTGCGCGCCCATCCCATGCGTATCATCCGCAGCATTCTTTATCCCATTGCTGGGTAAAGGCCTCTCTCTTTCCGTGCCATCTGACTCGGTCCTATGCCAATCGTGTCAAAAATTCGACCCGCCATATTGACGATATCGTCGACCCGCCTTAGGCTCGGCGCAGATGGGCCACTGACTACAGCCACTTGTGGCGGCCCTGCGCTACCGTAGCTATCTGTATGTATGGCGGACACTAGAGTAGCGAGTGACCGCCACCGGCCAAACGTGTGCGCCGCGTTTTAAGAATCAAATTAGCAAAATCGTGTCAACTGCTTGTCGTTGGCTGTGATCGGTGGTCCGTCTGCGCCGAGTCCATATGCGTATGTCATGGCAAAATTAGTTGGCCGCGTAATTTGGCCGCCTAATGCGCGGGAGTACTTAGCGTACTACTTCTGCCATTGTTGAATATATTGGCATTTTGTGGTATCGATGCTAATAAGCTACAAATGAATGTAAAGCGGCATAAATGAATAGTAACAGCAAAAGTGACTTGTGCGCCTTTATGGCTTGTTTATGTTGGCTATTTTCCTGTCCAATAATATTAATAAAATTGTAAGCACTAATACAATGCTTACATTATTCTATATCAAATTGAATTTTAGATGGCGCGGCGTTGCGATACCTATACAATTACATCCTACTAATATTATAAACGCGAAAGTTTGTAAGGATGGATGGATGGATGGATGTATGGATGTTTGTTACTCTTTCACGCAAAAACTACTGAACGGATTGAGATGAAACTTTGCAATAATATAGCTTATATATCAGAATAACACATAGGCTATAAAATTATAATGATATATTGCGTATGCGGGCGAAGCCGTGGGTAAAAACTAGTATAGTATAAAATTTTGTGAAGAAACTTACGCGAAACTATTGTCGGAAGCAATGTTAATAATAACCTATACATAATATACATTTAATACATAATACGTAGGAAAAAAAGTACGAGTTAAATATAATCTAACTATTCACAGGATATAACACGCGATACAATTCGAAAACGACGCGTTCTTATCTAACGTCGATTAGCTGTCTGTGTGTTTAAAGTAATATCATTAGTTATTATATATTTATTATTTTTTTAAAGATAAATATAGAAAGTTATAATCAATCATTGATATAAATACAACACAAATTATGATTACCGAGTGTTGTTGCTGTTTATTTGCTAGTTGCAGTTTATCAACCTACCTCAAAAATTTATTCTGAATTCTACTGTATGTTTTTTTTGTATGTATTGGCGATTACTTCTCCAGCTACGCTAATGTTGGTGTTTAGTCGAATCACACAACTTGACAGCTGTGATGTTAGCTACAACTGCGCATATCCCAATCATGACTTGAGCTCACTTAACAGCTGCGCTAGGATTGGGTTATCCGCAGCTTGGAGCTAACATCACAGACGCCCAGTTGTGCGATTCGACCTATAAACCCGAATGATACTACCAACTTTTTACTAGTTAAGTAAGCGACGATTCTACATCTGAAGAGCCTTAAATACCAAAGTCCTCACCGCTACTGTTGAGACTCGATTGTAATGATTTTATTTTGAGTGCTTCCCACACTAGATTTTATCTCAAAGAGTTATCTTTGTGATAAGCATTTCAAAAATCTGAAGCGAACGCAGGATTTGAACCTGCCCCTTCGGATCACTAGCCCGACGCTCTAACCAACTGAGCCAGCCCGCCTCCTACGCAAGCGTCAAATCTTTGAAGTGCTTACATTACACCAACTTATAGCGTTGGCGGCGCCACCTGTGATACTCGTATTAGACAGGTTATCACTCAACTAGAAGTTATTAGAACTTCT
Organism: Hypomecis punctinalis; assembly: GCA_949316475.1. Taxonomy (NCBI): domain Eukaryota; kingdom Metazoa; phylum Arthropoda; class Insecta; order Lepidoptera; family Geometridae; genus Hypomecis; species Hypomecis punctinalis. The sequence continues at coordinate 19,172,104 of OX438802.1, forward strand.
AAAGATTATCGAGAGATGACGCACTGCTAAATCAATGTTATGATTTTATTTTGAGTATGTTATGTATCTTTAGAAGTTCTAATAACTTCTAGTTGAGTGATAAGCTGTCTAATACGAGTATCACAGGTGGCGCCGCCAACGCTATAAGTTGGTGTAATGTAAGCACTTCAAAGATTTGACGCTTGCGTAGGAGGCGGGCTGGCTCAGTTGGTTAGAGCGTCGGGCTAGTGATCCGAAGGGGCAGGTTCAAATCCTGCGTTCGCTTCAGATTTTTGAAATGCTTATCACAAAGATAACTCTTTGAGACTCGATTGTAAGTTATTATAATTAGTAGAGACCGGATTATATGCAACAAAAAAAGCTTGTTATAAACATGCAAATATACATGAAAAATGCTTGAAATATGCTCAAAGATTGGCAGAATATAGTAGCATGTTAGCCTTTCAATAAAATTGTAAAGGACATGTCCACAAAATGTATGGAGGCTGGTATAATAATAATCAAAAATTCCAACCACAACACTCGTTACATTTCGAGAAACTTCATATTTTTCTGAGTATTACATCAGTTCAAAATATAAAAGAGCCCTCCGATTTTTTTGAAATCAATTTTGTATTTATTAAGATAAACAAATGTATTTGCTTCAATAGGTAGCTTATCTCTATCAACCCTGATTAAGTAACCGCCAAATAGTTAAATGAAAACATTTTTACCAATTAGACACACTTTTTAAGTGTTTTTTTGTCACATTGTACCTACGAACTGGTCACACTGGTAGGTTATAATTTTTAATTTTAGCAAATTAAGAGATGAATGTGGAAGAATCAGCTACGAATGGAAGTAAAATAACGATAGAAGCACTTTATTATTGTAAACTAGTAAAAATAAAATGCTGTATTGTTATTTTTCATACAATTTACTTTTTACATTTAAAAAAGTCGAGGGATGGAAACATCTTAGTTAAATATTTTTGAAAAGCCCATAAAACTAGCTTTCAAATGATTTATATATCATCTTGGTTCGATTTTCCTCTGAATAATATACCACTTGTGGACGTCACCTTTCTACGCATAATGAATATAACAAATACTTTTCGTAGGCTTGTGTTCTCATTAGAAAAACAATTGATACGGATGAGTCCGCTTTGCTAGTTACGAATGGTATCAACAGAAATATTGAATTATCTGTAAGTAAACAAATATGGCACGATTCGAGGCCATTCTGAGACGTGACAAATAGCCAGTGAATATAGATAACCTTATTCGCAACTCTTAACTGCAAATCATTATTGTTTGCGTTCAATAATGCTGGAGAGACACGTTTTTGAATGACAGCCCAGATTACTGATCAACATCATCACTGTTCTTGATAAACTTGATAACCTTGATAACTGGACATAGGCCTCGCTTTGTTTAAGCCATTTACGTTTCGCTGATGAAATGCTAAGGGGACACAAATAAAAAAAATGTTGGTATTTTTTTACTAAATTCCGAATAAAAATAGCAATTCTTTGATGTAAGAAAAATGCATTATTTATATACTACGAGACTAATAGCGCACTAAAATTACGAGATAAATAAATACCTCATCATCCCGACGTTTCGACCGTGTTGCATCGATCGTGGTCACGGACGGACTGAAGAAAAAAGACACTCATAATTTTAGAAAAACTTTGGATGAATTTCGAATTTAATCAGTGGTTTATCTTTTGGCCATCATATAATTTAGCAGCCTAATTGCTCGTTTGATATCATCGATTCATTGTATTCAATTTCGAAGCGAGGCAAGTGCAGCATTACACGTCCACATCACTATCACTACATAGTATAAAACAAAGTCGCTTCCCGCTGTCTGTCCCCATGTATGCTTATATCTTTAATAGATAGAGTGATTCAAGGGGAAGGTTTATATGAATAATAAACCTGTGCGAAGCCGGGGCGGGTCACTAGTTCATTCTATAAGCTGAATCAAACTTTTTGGCGGCTGTGAAGTTAACTAAAGCTCATTTATCACCAGCGCAAGGGTCGAGTTTCGCGCAGCTTGTAGCTAACTTCATAGCCGCCAAGAAGTTTGATTCGACCTATATATAAAGTCGGCATACAACCCGAAAAGGTTTGTAACCTCGTGTCTAACATCAAACCAAATTGAAATCTAAGGTTTAAACACATCTGCAAATTCCTTTAGATTTTTGCCGGCCATTCCACGAATTGTATATAGATTTACAAATGACTTATGAATTATTTTATTTATTAAGAATTCTTTATGATTTGTTTAGAATGCCCGTTTGGAGCTCAGAACCGACTGCAACAGCTGCGCTCGAACCGTCGGCGGCCTCAGGAAGAAATTCGACGAGACCACCTACGAAGATTTCCTCGTTGGCTTACTGACGGTATTTTATACGATATTAAATATAAATTTAAAAAAGCCCCAACGCGATGATATTCCTGCCGCAGCTAACAATAGCTGTGATAACTTTGAAATGGGTGAACTGATGTTGATGAAACATAATTATCTAAGATCACTCCCGAACTCCCGACTAATTTAAACAAGGGAGCTTCGAGAGATGCCACAGATATAATCACAAACACACACACATGCGCGCACACACACGAACATACGTGAAAATTTAAGATTTTAACACCCCGTCGTTTTTGCGTCAGGGGTCAAGAACGAGTCGGACTTTTGCACGAAGGGCTCGGTACCATATAGAAGCCACCCTTAATATATTTTAATTTCATTTAATTGTTTATTTTTGAAAGGAATATACAACTTAATATTCTGTAAATATTTCTAGCATCTTCCTGTTGCCGTTATTAATATCAAGCAAGAAATTACGTTACTTGTTTGGGAGCCCCTTAAATATTTATTTTAATTTAACTATTTTACTATGGAAATTAACGTAGTTTTCACACATTTTATACTAAATATAACACACACACGCACGTAAGTTTATTCCCGTTATATTTAGTATAAAATGTTAATTTAACTATTTATATTTAGAGTGCATATTTAACTTAATATTCTGTGAATATTTCAAGCATCTATCTGTCACCGTTATTAATATCGAGTGAAAAACGGCAAAACAATCAGGTTTGTTGTATGGGAGTCCCCCTTATTTTTTTTTGTTTTAAATATTTGTTGTTATAGCAGCAACAGAAATACGTCATTCGTTAACACGGTTCATGAGATACAGCCTGGTGACAGACAGACAGACAGCGGGGTCGTAGTAATAGGGTCCCGTTTTTACCCTTTGGGTACGGAACCCTAAAAATTAACTTTATTATAAGCCAAATCAAACTTTTGGCGTCTTTGAAGTTAACTAAAAGCTGCGTAAATAACCACTTCACCGGCGCTGACATATTTATTTGCTAACTGTGCAATGACCTTGTTAACTTTGTTCACTTCAGACGCCATTCATTGATTTGTTCTATAAAAATCTACTTGATTAATGTTTCATTAAAATTCTGTAACATAATTTATCGTAGACTTGAAGAAAATTACTTCTTTAGTGCAGAGACCCAAAGTGAGTCAAGTTTTTCTCCCCCAAATCAAAATTAAAATCAACAGTCTAAAATGGTTGGTCTTTTTTCAGGCGTGTCGCAAAGTAGGCTCCCTGTCCGATTCGTGCTCGATGCTGGTGTTCAAATACTACGAGAACATTCTCGACGCGGTGAAGAAGGACCTGACTCCCGCCAGCGTCTGTCATGTTAGCGGACAGTGCTCGTACAAGTTCCATTCGCATGATGACTTCGTCTTCCCCGATGTTATGGAGCAAACCGGAGAGTGAGTTAACTTTTATTTTTTACCCTCGACCAAAACTAAATATTAAAATATATCGTCGTAGTAAAAAGGTCACTGAATCCCGCCAGTGTCTGCCATGTTTGCGGAGCGCTCGTACAAGTTCCATTCACATGATGACTTCGTCTTCCCCGATGTTACGGAGCAAACCGGAGAGAGTAAACCATTCCCGATGTTAGGGAGCAAATCGGAGAGTGAGTAAACCTTTCCCGATGTTAGGGAGCAAACCGGAGAGTGAGTAAACCTTTTCCGATGTTAGAGAGCAAACCGGAGAGTGAGTAAACCTTTCCCGATGTTAGGGAGCAAACCGCAGAGTGAGTAAACCTTTCCCTATGTTAGGGAGCAAACTGGGGAGTGAGTAAACCTTTCCCTACGTGGGGAGCAAACTGGGGAGTGAGTAAACCTTTCCCGATGTTATGAAGCAAACCTCAGAGTGAACAAACCTTTCCCGATGATAGGGAGCAAACCGCAGAGTGAGTCAACTATTCATTTCACCCTCGACCTAAAAAGTAATGGTGTTTAAATAGTACTACAATTATCGCCGTAGTAAAAAGGAGCTATTAGCGTCTGCCATGTTATCAGTCAGTTCTTGCAAATTCCACTCGCAAGACTGTCATCTTCACCGATGTTTCAACTGTTTGTAGATTTCCACTGGTTTTTGTATTGAGCCTAATCCAGATAAACAGGACAGATACATCAAAGTTATATCATTAATACGTGTGAAATTATATCATATGAAAAATATTTCAAATCGTATACATTTAATTTAAAAAATATATATTGTTATTTGACAGTGACGTCCCGTGCGAATTCTGCGAGCAGCTGATCAAGCACCTCCGAGACACGATGGTCGCGAACACCACCGAACTTGAGTTCTACAAAGTTCTGCAAGGTATATAAATTTATTTCACTGTTACTCCATAACATATTAAAAGTCTACCAAATAAAAAGCTAAAACGACAAATAACCAAACAGCAAATAATAATTACATATATAAATATTTTTCTCCCATTATTTGACCACAGCAATAGGTACCATATGAAGGACCTCAGATATTTTGCATAGTACAAAACATTCAGACAATTAGGTATATCATACAAAATGAATATTTTACCTAAAAAGTGATGGGATATAGCACACTACTACGTATTCAAAACTAATATGTTATTTTCATGGCCATCTTTTTTCTTTTTTTTTGATTATTTCAAATAGGTTTTCGTTTGACTACACACTGCCTGATGTTAAGCAGATATGCGGTCTAGGATGTAGCACGCTTACCTAAAAGATACCTATTTACTCGAGATTTGAAGACACCTACATTGTACTTTAGCGGAAAGACAGACTCAGGCAAAGCGTTCCACATTCTGGCAGTTCGTATGACTCAAGTCTCAAGACTCAGAATGTGGACTCAAAACGCTTGGTTCTTACGCGTGGGATGTCCACCATAAAAGGATGGCGCTTTGGTCGCGTCTGTCTAGCCGATCCATCGAAGAAATTAACAAAGAAAACAACTTTTTATCGTTCAGGTCTCTGCAAGCAAACCGGTAACTTCAAAACCGAATGCCTTCACCTGGCCGAAGAGTACTATCCAGTTATCTACTCGTTCCTCACACAACAACTGAAGCCGGCTGAAATCTGTGCCGAGATGGGGATGTGCAAGGGAGCCAAGAACGAGCCTATTGCGCCCTTACTGCCCAAGGAAATAGAGATCAAAGCTACCACCGTCAATACCAGACTGATTGGTGAAGATAAACCCAAGGTATGTACTATTTCCTTTCACGCAACTCCATTCCCTTATTAGTGTATAATAGACATGATGACTAAAAAATATACACTATAAAAAAATATTAGACACGTATTTTTTCTTTTGTCAATTAAACTAAAATAAAAAAATATTAGACACGTAATTTTTCTTTTGTCAATTAAACTAAAATAAAAAAATATTAGACACGTAATTTTTCTTTTGTCAATTAAACTAAAATAAAAAAATATTAGACACGTATTTTTTCTTTTGTCAATTAAACTAAAATAAAAAAATATTAGACACGTAATTTTTCTTTTGTCAATTAAACTAAAATAAAAAAATATTAGACACGTATTTTTTCTTTTGTCAATTAAACTAAAATAAAAAAATATTAGACACGTATTTTTTCTTTTGTCAATTAAACTAAAATAAAAAAATATTAGACACGTATTTTTTCTTTTGTCAATTAAACTAAAATAAAAAAATATTAGACACGTATTTTTTCTTTTGTCAATTAAACTAAAATAAAAAAATATTAGACACGTATTTTTTCTTTTGTCAATTAAACTAAAATAAAAAAATATTAGACACGTATTTTTTCTTTTGTCAATTAAACTAAAATTGATGAAGATTTAGTCCGTCAAAGTTCCGCGTGACGTCACAAGTGCCATGCAAACGTATAAACTTCTGTAAGAGAAGTGACGTCACCACCCCCACTCCCAAACTTTGACCAAGTTTATCTTTGTAATTTTTTGTTTGATTTACAAAAGAAAAAATATGTGTCTAATATTTTTTGATAATCTAACTGACGGACTAATTATAATAACGATTTTTTTTTACCCATTCATCATGCCTATTAGTTTGGATAAATTGGCTACTTTTTGTACGGCACAGACTGAACATTTTATTTTGCAATTTCCCTATTATAAAAAGTCCTTTTATTTCATTTTTATTGATGATTTTATTAACAAAGTTTTGTATTCTTGCCAAACATACAAAGTTCAGAATGGAATACTAAATTTTGTACAAATTTAGTATGACTGGATTTACAACAGTAAAAAGAACTTAAAATCATTGATAAAAACGTAATAATAAAGCGTATAAATGATAGAGTATTGAGTACAAAACAAATCTGTTTTGAATACTTCGTTCAAAAACTTGAACGAAACAAACTTCAGTGTCAACTTTAAGGGTTTTTGTAAGTTTATCCACTTTTTTACGTTTCACAGACTATGTATTCGACAACTATACTCTATAAAATTTAACTTGATCTCTGCGACAGCTGTTAGAAAAATCACGCCTATGAAGTCCTGAATTTCTTAATAGTACAGACAGTACCTGTCAATGTCATACTTTATGGGCATGCCGATAAGTGATGGGCGACGAATGATCGTGACCACAGAGTTTTAGATAGAGTTTTATTTAAAATATCGATAGTTTATACTAACGAAATTTTAAATAAAACTTAATTTAATTGTATATTTTAATATCATAACATTTTTTACATGTGTAATTAAATTAAACCCAATTATAAGTTACATTAGCATCGATAATAGTAAAAAATGTCAATAAATACTATCGTTACATTATTATGAGTATTTAATTAATATCATAACATTATTTACATGTGTGCATACTTGATCTTAAATAATAGTATGTAAATAAAATCCAATTTCTCACCTTCAACTACTCATTCGATTTCATTACAACATTGTTTGAAAATCGATTTTTTCCACCACTATCTCAACTCTAAAAATGTTAATCTTCTATGTCAATGTCACTGTCGGTCGCAGAGATCAAGTTAAATTTTAAAGAGTATAAGTATTGACATGACATTTCAGCTGGCGCGTGTGCCGCTACAAAAGCAGACCAACGTCCGTGTGCTAGGAGTGGAAACGAGCACGAAACCGATCACCAGCGACATCGCGGGAGTGTTGCCCATAGAACGCATGTTCGTGTCGGTGCCCGCGCCCGAGCCGCAAGGGAAGGCCGTCTGCTCCTTCTGCCAGTACTTCCTGCATTATCTGCAAGTTGAACTCAGCGATACCACCACCATTGTGAGTACCAGATACTATTTTGAGTACCTATCAGATGCTATTATAAGTACTAGATACTAGTGGAAGTCTATTCATCCATCCATCCATCCATTAACCAAAGGACGTCTACTGCTGGACATAGGCCTCCCCTATGAGACCGGTTGGGAGCGGCTTGCATCCAGCGCTATCCTGCGGTCTTCATGAGGTCATCCGTCCACCTTGTGGGTGAACGCCCTAAGCTGCGCTTGCCGGTACGTGGTCTCCACTCGAGAACTTTTCGACTCAACCGGTCATCAGTCCTCCGCGCTATGTGTCCTGCCCATTGCCATTTCAACTTGCTAATCCGTTGGGCTATGTCGATAACTTTGGTTCTTCTATGGATCTCCTCATTCCTGATTCGATCTCGCAGAGAGACTCCGAGCATAGCCCTCTCCATAGCTCGGTGGGCTACTTGGTGCTTACTAATAAGGCCCATAGTGAGAGACCACGTTTCTGTGCCATAAGTCATCACTGGCAACACAGTGTAAGTATTAGATACTATTGTGGATATTAAATCAGCCATGCCACTACTATTTTGGGTACCAGATACTATTTTAGCTAATGATATCTTTGCGGATATCAGATACTGTTGTAACTACTAGTTTCATATACTAGTGACGTCGCGGGAGTGCAATACAATACAATACAAAAACACTTTATTGACACCACAAGTAGTAAAACATAACAGAAAAAGAAATAACGACAGAAGAATGTTACAAAAGGCGGTCTTATCGCTAAAAGCGATTTCTTCCAGACAAGACGGGAGTGTTGCACATAAAACGCATGTTCGTATAGGTGACTCGTGAACCCCAAGGGAAGCGGTTTGTTCCTTCTGCCAATATTTGTTACATTATCTGCAAGTTGAACAAGTTGCTTTATCTCAGCGATGTCACCACCAATTATTACTATGCGTTCTCACTATACGAGTATCGATGTAGTTTTGGCGGGAACGCGAGAAAGTCATGTCGCCTCATTGTATTATTAAAAAAAATATATATAAACAAAAACTTGGCCATTGCCACGAAATGATGATGATTGTATTATTTTGTTAAACTTGTGTTTTTATCAGTGATAATTAGTGAAAACTGATATTTCGTTGATTATGAGCTGATTTACGTGCATGAGTGTAGGCAAGTGATATAATGTAACGTATCATGTTGTTCCGTGTTATCACCAAAACTCCATAGACGCCTCTAGTAAAGTCTCCACTGCTTTACTGAGGTATGACTTAGACTACGTTTGGACTTGACCGCGACTTTATTGAACTATGACGTGACTACGACAGTGACTATTTTGATAAAATATCAAAAATTATTAAAACTTAATGCTTGACACTGGCAAATGCACAACAATGCGACGCCAAACAAAAGAAGAAGAAGAACTATCGATTGATAGGGTTTCCTACTAAAACTGCTATTTTAAGCCATGTTTTAATTTTTTTTATTGTTTGCAGGATAAAGTAACGGAGGCAGTAGACGGTGCTTGCGACAAGTTGCCCAAGACAGTGAACGCGGAATGTAAGCAGTTCGTCGACCAGTACGGGCCGGCCGTAGTCGCTCTACTCGTGCAAGAAATCGACCCCGCTAGCGTGAGTACTCAGAGCAAATAAAAAATCAAGAGAGAATGTTGTGAACAAACAAGTGAAGCCAACCAAAACTACGCCTCGCCGTGTACAGACAATTACACACACATCCAGGTAACTATGAAACTACGCCTTGGCTTGTCAGTTAAACCACAGCCCGGACACTCCGCGTTTCTTCATACAAAATCTGCTGTCTTACGCACACAACACTATATTTATTCACAGACACTACACATACGCACGAACGCTACACGGGTATTTGCAGCGGCCTGTGCAGCCCGCGCGCAGAGTAGTCAATCGTGTCCTGACGCGGGGTGGAAGTGAGGAAGACTCAAACGGGTGGGGGGTAACGAGTGGCCGTTCTATACGTAGTATTATTATATCTTCTTTGGTTAAACTATGGCGGCGCAAAAGCGACGCACTCACACATGTATAAAAAACCGGCTTCACTTGACTGTTCAACGACGTTCCCTCTGGATTTTTTTATTTGCTCTGAGCGTGAGTATAACTATGTATATAGCTTGAATCATACAACTCGGCGGATGTGAAATTAGCTACAAGCTGCGCAATATCCAATCCTGACTGAAGCTCACGTAAAGCTTCGTGTTGATTGGGTTGATTGAATAGTTATAACATTACTTACGGGATTCACTAATCGACAAATCGTGGAATAAATCCTGTAAGTAGCAACGGTAACTCTAGGTCTAGAGCAGGGTTGCTCTACCTTATTGTATTGAACGTCTATTTTTTTAAATAATATGCTGATATTTAACTACAAAAATATCAGCATATTATTAAAAAAAACTATGATTTATTTTCACGGTACGTCGCATTTTGATACAACAAAATCAATCAATGTGATATTGCAATATTATGTAATTATAAGTTTTTTTTAATACTAAAGCCCTAGTTTACATCTCTGTCTAGTTGCAGGAATAATAAATATCTAATTTTTCAATTGACACTGTAAAACCCACCGAACCGATTACGTTAAATTTTAAAACTATGTATGAAATGTGTGAAAAATTGATCCGAAATTGAGTTGTGTTAATAATAATTTTCGCCAAAAATGGTGTAACCGACTTCAATCGTGTAGTTAGCAATATTTTGCTCAAATCAATGAATATTTTTGATTTTTCAAAAACAGCTCAGCCTGTTTCAATAAACATAGAAACTGCTTCCGTTTTGAAAGTCTGTTAATAATTGTCTTATAAATTACATCGTTTCCAGGTGTGCCCAGCGCTCGGCCTATGTCCCAAAGTGGAGGAGGTTCGTAAGGTGTCCATCAACGAAGAGAAGTCCAACTGTCCGCTGTGTCTGTTCGCCGTCGCGCAACTCAAGGCCATGGTCAACAATACCCACAGTGAGGTATGTTTTGACGTCTTTTCTTATTTCATTTTAGTTATTTTTACACAATTTCTTTTTAATGAGTGTTTTATCTTAAAAAAAAACAATGTGTCCTAAGGGTACTTATTCAGAATTTATTTAAGAGCGCGGCTCTACTCGGTGAAGCAACTTCCATGTCTCGCGGTTTTTTTTATATGTGGCCATCGACTCGCCAGATGAAAAGCGAAGTTGTAGCCGAAGATGGAGTATGTAGACGGTCTTCCGCCAGTGTTTCTCTTCACCTCCATTTACGACATGACCTCTACCTTTTGTTTGATCTGATCTAAAATGCCCTCCGTGTTCTTCCCCTTCCTCTCTTTTCTTTCTATCATGATTTTCATTACATTGTCATGTCGTACAAGGTGGCAACATCCCTGCCTACGGCTTCGAAAGATTTGAAGCAGAGCAAATGATAGGGGAGAAAATAGTAATAAGTAAAATTTGGGAATTCATGCATGATACAAATATTAGAGATAGTTTTATGAAATTTTGTATTAAAATAGCTAGCAAAGTGATAAGAAGAAATAAATAGATATACAAAAAATTATTGAATATTTATATCATAAGATATATCTATATCAATAATAACAGACCTATAGGAGCAAAGAAAAATAAGAAAATATACAAAAATATAAGCAATATATAAGCATAAATAGAAACAATCGCACAACGTATGGCTCTAATGAGCCATAAGTATGTGTGAGTGTCAGGGAACTGAATTTAATACATAATAATACTTCAAACTAGTTTGTACTTTAAATATATTAGATAAAAATAAAAGTACTTTAAGAGATTTTTGAAATTGCATGTTGTTGTCTGGATTGTCTTTTTTGGAAATATGTCGAAATTGTCAAGATTAATGTATGGTATATGTTACGAAGATGGGAAATTTGAAAATTAGCTAAGAAATAAAAATTCAAAATAAACAAAACCTCAGATAAAGTCCGAGGAAACTACGAATTAAAAAAAAAAAAAAAAAAAAAAAAAAAAAAAAAAAAAAAAAAAAAAGGTGGCAACATCTTTCCCCTTCTATTTTCTATTGTTGCCAGAATTTTACTTCTAGTGTAAAGGTTGGCTGAAAACGCATAGAAATTGAAATGTTATCAACGACATAACTTGATACGAGTATACTGAGCGCCACACAAATTGGCAGATGAGGCGTGATTTACTAATTATTGCGCATGTGTGCACAATTCCGACGTTGCGTGTCGTAGTGTGTAGGGATTGGTAGGTTGGCGGGCGGGTGTGCCCCGGCGTCTCGTCTCTTTGGCTCCTGCGAATGCCTTTACTTCGGCTTTTGCGCAGTGCTTTGCGCATAACTTCCCATCCGTCGATTTGTGTGGCGCTCAGTATAACACTTGAACATACTATTAATCAAAATTATACGTCAAATTTCCGTCTTAGCAATATAGCCAACATACAAAGCCATTCAAGGGGGGGTTTTATTTTTTATGCTGAATTAGTTAATTCCGGATCTAGGTACTATGCTATGAGATAATAATAATCAATGAGATCGGATCCGATAATTGCTATGTTACAGCTAGATCAAATACATATGTAATGATTCATTACAACGGCGTCACGCAAGAACTAATAAATCCACAATAATTAAATTGGCGTAGCTAAGCCCAAACTTGAAATTCGGCTACACTGCATCGGCATTGTAGACATGAACCTACTCGGCATTTTTATAACAATTCAAGTAACAGTTTTATGGAAAGTAAAAAATAGAAACAAATCTTCGCCTAACTTATATTATTCCTAAGACCTATCTGCTCAAAGACCTATTGTTATTTCAGGAGGAAATCCGCCAAGCCTTGGATGGTCTCTGCAAACATTTGTCCCCGAAACTGCAGACCAACTGCGTCGATTTTGTCGACACGTACAGCAAGCAACTCATCGAAATGCTTCTCGCCGATTGCGACGCGCAAGAGATCTGCATTTACTTGAAGCTTTGCTCCGACAACGTCGCTCACAACCCGGCCAAAACTAGTACCCCGGCCAAAACTAGCGCGATCGATAAATTCCATGAGAAGCCGCATTTGAGGGGAGACAGGAACAACTTCAGAAGGAAATCGATGCTGCCCGCTCATATGTTGACTCAGGGAGGAGATATTGGTAAGTTGACTTGACTTGCTCCGATGAGGACACTACTATGATTTACGCTTTTTAGGTATTATAGCTTACTCTGTATTAAGTCGAAAGTACAACAAAAACAATCAACTCTTAATTGTACAGTTGTAAACATTGACTGCCTCGGTGGCTCAGTGGTTAGTGACCCTAACTTCTGGATCAATGAGGCGTGGGTTCGATCCCCACCCAGGGCAAATATTTATGTGATGAACATAAGTGTTTGCTCTGTGTCTGGGTGTTATTTAGTTTCTATCTATGTAAGTATGGATTTAAAAATACGTATATTATGTAGTATATCAGTCTCTGGCAGCCATATCACAAGCTTTGCTTAGTTTGGGGTCAGAGACCGTGTATAAGATGTCCCAAAATATTTATTTATTTAAACATAAATATAAAAAAAAACAATAATACAAAAGTGAAATTCTTAAGCTAGCTTAACATTGGGCTGCCTTACCGCTGATAGCGATCTCTTCCAGGCTTCTCCACGTCAGGAAGAAGGTTATTTACGGCAATTACAGTTGCAGCCACATATTGCAGCTCTAATAGTGATGAGTCCCAAGTGCTATTTATCATCATTATTTCAGTTGTAGAATGCCCACTATGAATATAATATATATAGATCTCTTATTTCTAATAGTAAGCGGCATATCTAGCGGGACCCGCGGTTATTATATCATCAGTCGAAACTATAATTCACCCGAAAAGGACACTACATAGAGTCTGGCTAACGAAAGTTGATACTGACAAAGCGCGGCAAATTTAAAAAATATCAGCATGGCAGCCCGAAACTGAGAGGGAAACATTTTCTCTCACTCACACTATGTAGCATTGTTACCATACCGCAATTTTGATACTTCCAAATCTTTGGGGGAATCCCAAAAAATAAACTTTTTTCAAGCTTTAACTTGTCGTGTAGGAGTTTTATATTCATTATTACGTTAATTACTTTCTGGTTTTTGCCGTTATTATTAAAAACGTTAACTGAGGCTTTGCATTGCTCTCCAAATAATCCAAATGATTTCAACGCGTACCTATCTACTTCATTACGATGAAGACTATAATAATATGTATAATGAATCATTTTGTTCAGTTTAGTAAATGACGTTGGTTTGAAAAATGTTTTTAATACAAGGTAAAATACCCCAATTTAAAGGTAAATCCGCGATGGTAGTAGCACCGTGTGTTGTCACTTAAAAAGTTTGCGAAAAATTACAGTATCAACTTTCATTAGCTAGACTAGTAGATATTTGGGTGATGATTTTATACATGACTGTGGGTATAGGCGTTATTACACAGAATCTTAGGGGGAGGCTATAAGTGTGAATCGTAATCCAATACAAAATTCGAGAAAGTCCATTCGTTTCAGTGATAAAGAGGCTTCATTTCAGAAACGAACGAAATCCCCGACCACACGGTTGGCGGCCGCCCCGTGGAGCCGGTGAAGGCGCCCAAAACTGTCTGCGTCGTTTGCGAGTTCGTGCTCAAGGAGATCGACGACCAAATCAAGGACAAGCACAACCGGGTGAGTATGCTTGTTTTACACATGAAGAACCTCAACGTTTGAACAGTGTGCTGTTTACTACGAAGAAAAAGTAATTTGAGGAGTCGGGCTTAAGCCTAAGACGTATTTCTTATTACTGATGAAACCTTATTGCTCTTCTCGATCCCGAGAATTTATGGGCCACTATAGACACACAGTGGAGTCAAACTGAGATATTTATATCGGGAGGGATGGCAGAAAGTAGCGAATAAACGTGATATTTTCTTGTATATTGGCAGTGCATTATTATTACTTTTTATCACATCTATTCGAAAAGGACTACTTGATTCGCCTTTAAGTGCGCCCAAAGGTGGTGTTTTCTATAAGGAACTTCATAAGTGCGCTGGAATTATCTTTGCCGCGCACTTTTTGAATTTGGAAGTATTTGTAATATTCAGCGCCAAGAAAATGAATGAAAAGAATGTACTTAATATAAGTTTTCATTTGTTTTATTATTAGATACCATTTAATTTCAATTAAGTTGTTACTCTACGTTTTATTAAATAACAATATTATAGTAAAATATGAGGCGCCTTTTATTTTCTCATAGAGGTGATGAAAAGTAGAGTGTACCACTCGGGCGCAAAATATATATTTGGCTCGGGCGACGTAGTTTGAATCCCTCGCTACGTTCAGGATTCTAGAGTAGAATCCCTCTCTTCGCTCTGGATTCAAAAAAGTGCCCTCGCTGTAAAAATATTATTTTACTCCCATATGATACAATCTACTATTATTTTTAAGCAAGATTTTGACTGTGGGCCTAGACTTCAAGTCGATTTCATTTCAGGTCAAATGTGTATATGCTAATAAACGACTAATGTAAATAAAATTAAATCTCGTCAGGACGAGATAATGGCGGCAGTGCACGGCGTATGCAAACGCATGCCGAAGTCGGTCCGCAGCGAGTGTGACCAGTTTGTGGACAAGTACGGCGAGCTGGTCATCTCTCTGTTGGCCCAGGACCTGGACCCGTCTAAAGTCTGCGCTGAACTGAAACTCTGCCCGCCTGCTGACTTCACGATGGCTGCTGTTAAAGGTAAATTGTTCATTACAAGTTTTGATTTACAGGGTTATCCAGAACTGGCGTACTAAGTCGAAAGGTGATTCAGACCATCATTATCAGCAACTTTTACAATAGAACCAACCCGGAATTCGAGAAAAAAAATAGCAATTTCTTACGAGTACATTTTGTCGATTCCGAGCTGCAGTTGTCTAAAAAACAGCAGTTTTGGTAGAATTTTGGGTTGACCCCCATAGTAAAAGTTGTTCATAATGATGGCCTCAGTCACCCTTTTGGCTTAGTACAGGGTAAGCAGATAACCCTGTATAGTGTGGTCATTTTCTGAATAAGTATGGCAAACTGGTAATTTCATTGTTGGCCTAGGATTTGGACCCATCCTAGGTCCGATGTTTGCTGCCAAAGGTATACCGTTCTTACTAACAGTGTTAGAAACATATTTAGGTATGACATAACACAACGAAACAGAGTTACGGTGAAGTATACAGGGTTATTTCTAATCAATTAGCATCCTTCTAGGGGCTTATACTGTACATCAAAACTAACAACTTTTGTTCGTAGACTTTCGTCAAAACTCAAAAAAAAAATCTCTACAAAAATCTATCGTGGTGCGCATGCTAGGCTAGTATAAAGTTGGCACGTACGGCGAACTAGTCATCTTTGACATCACTGAAAATTTAAATAATATAAAAGGTGTGAATTGACTAACACGCCACGCTCTCATTTATTTTCATATTACTGTCATCATTTTTAAGAATTAATCCTTCGTTGGCATCTACCGTATAATCACCATCCGTCGATGTATCCGTCAGTGGAGTCGAAAACGTTAATCGTAAATTATTTAACCACTAGTTTTTACCCGCGGCTTCGCCCGCGTACGTAATATATAATTATAATTTATAGCCTATGTGTTATTCTGATATATAAGCTATATTATTGCAAAGTTTCATCTCAATCCGTTCAGTAGTTTTTGCGTGAAAGAGTAACAAACATCCATACATCCATCCATCCATCCTCACAAACTTTCACGTTTATAATATTAGTAGGATAAGTTTCATTTACGATGAAACTGTGACGAGTATGGCGAGCTAATCATAACTGTTATTTTGTATTTTAAACGAAGAATAGAAAATGAGTTCGAAATGAAAATGAAGTGTTTCCGTGTCCCGTTTAGCAGAAGAGATCCTGGACTGCGCGGTGTGCGAGACGGTCGTGATGGCCGTCAAGAAGGTTCTGTCCAACGACCGCGTGGACCGCGACATCGTCAAAGTCATCGAGAAGTCGTGCGGCATGCTGCCCGCCAAGTACTCCAACAGGGTAACTATTTATATTCAACATTTAAAATTAAAATAAATATCCATGACCATAGATTTATCCAATTATACTTAGCATTTCGATTGCGGTACGTGCCAAATAGACAACCTGGCGGGCATTCTGCTTAACATCAGGCAGTCTGTAGTCAAACGCAAACCTATTTGAAATAAAAAAAATATTATTGCGCTCTGAATCAAACTTCATCACAGAGTCTAGTACGGGATCTGAAGAAATAACTCGTCTCATCTGCTGGGTAATCTATGAAAATACGCGCGTTACGTACCCCAAGTTAGTAACGCTATAAAATTTAACTTGATCTCTGCGACAGTAGAAGATTGACATTTTAGAGTTGAGATAGTGGTGGAAAAAATCGATTTTCAAACAATGTTGTAATGAAATCGAATCAGTAGTTGAAGGTGAGAAATTGGATTTCATTTACTTACTATTATTTAAGATCAAGTATGTACACATGTAAATAATGATATGATATTAATTATATACTCTTAATAATGTAACGATATTTTTTATCGACGTTTTTCACTATTATCGATGCTAATGTAACATATAATTGGGTTTACTTTAATTACACATGTAAAAAATGTTATAATATTACAATATACAATAAAATTAATGATAAATCAAGTTTTATTTAAAAAAAAAATATTTAAAAACTCTGTGGTCACGATCATTCGTCGCCCATCACTGACAGCTGTCGCAGAGATCAAGTTAAATTTTATAGAGTATAGTATTATTATAACTTAAACTCGGTTTCTAATTTTAACACTCATTTTAACATCATAATAAAATTGTCTTAAAAACAATATTCCTAACGAAATTCGTAAAAGTTAATACTTGGTAAGTTACTTCGATTAGGATTATTTATCACTGTTAGGTTTTAAGAATAAACATGATGACTGGGTATAAAAACATAATTAGTAGTCCTTTAGTTAGAAATTCATAAATATTGGGACACATGTTTTCTTTTGTCAATCGAAACAAAAAATGCTAAACATAACACCTATTGTTTATCGGCTGAATAACCAGACGGTACTTTGCTACGCTCCGTATCAGAAGGTCTATCAAGGAAAATGACGTAGTTTACAGCACGTCGGCATATTAAAACGCCTGTATTGTGGCAATGTCTTGAGTGGCGAAACGACTTACTAGTAAAATGTCCAAAATGTAAAATTCTCAACGATATAAAACGTTAGGGATACTCAATAACAAAAACAGAAAATATTTTATTTTTCAGATAATCATTTTGTCAATTACATAGAATTTCGATTCCTACACATAGGTTTTTATTTTTATATTCAGATCAGTCTCCAAAGGCCTTCTGATACGGAGCGAAAAATAATCTGTTTTATATAAGAGAGTTGCTGTAAAAATGCATTTGGTGTTATCTTCTGGTTATTTAGTTTATTGGTTTCTCTCTTGTATTTTTTTATCAAAAATGTTGATACCTGTACTTCATAATCGTGTCAATTTTACATTTTGGACGTTTTACTAGTAGTTCGTTTTATCACTCAAGACATTGCCACCATATAGACGTTTTAATATGCCGACGTGCTGTAAACTACGTCATTTTCCTTGATAGACCTTCTGATACGGAGCGCTTTGCTAGACGGTCTCTGCAAATGACCCCAACTACCACGCAGTTGTTACATTTGGGACACATATGTTTTCTTTTGTCAGTCGAAACAAAAAATGACAAAGATAAAGCGTGTCAAAGTTCGAGAGTGGGGGCTTCTGACGTCACTTTTGCCTGAAGTGTAGCTAGACGTGACGTCACGTGAAACTTTGTTAGGCTATTTCTTCATCATTTTATGTCTAATTCACAAAATAAAAAATACTTGTCAAATATTTTTTGATAATCTAACTGACGGACTAACTATATTTTTTTTAGTCATCTAACCTATTCTCAATTATCTAGCAATTCCAGTACCTGCACACCTATTGTTTATCGGCTGAATAATCAGACGGTACTTTGCTAGGCGAGCTCTGCAAATGACCGCTACTACTACGCAGTTGTTACATTTTCTAAAGTCAATATAATCCTTAGTTAATAAACATTAACGTTAATTTTCCAGTGTCACACTATGATGGAGATATACGGCACGAGCGTGATCCACCTGATTGAAGAATTCGGCGTCAAAGGCGTCTGCCAGAAGATCGGGCTCTGCTCCGACTCTGGGTCGGCCTATGTCCGCATGTACCGGGAGAAGAGGAACTAATGTAAGTATAATTTTAATGTAGGCAACGTCAGTCTTCGGAGCGTCTCCATTCTATACAAGGTCAGAACGCAAGGGTACGAAACCCTCACGTATCACGTATAGATTGAAAATAAGTTCTTCCAATCCATACAAGAGCAGTACTCAAATACTCGCGTATACTTTGGAGTAACGTAGAAATATATTTTGCTCCATAATGTACAGTCCCAATACGCATACGAACTAATCGTGTATGTTTTGCCAATCAACCGTTTATCCTGTTTTATTTTGTACTAGCGGACCCGGCGAACTTCGTTTCGCTTTCCGTAAGAACCTTGTACAGAGTATTAGAAAACTACAAAAAAAAAATAAGCCAAATCGGTCAAGCCGTTTTCATGTTATGTCGTGACAACGGAAAACGGGTTTCATTTTTATATATATAGATATGTTTTATTTCATTTTGACAACTAACGATCATTACCAAATCAAAGTAATTTTCGACCGACGAAACGAAGGAAGGAGGTAATCAATTCGACACGTAAGTATATATTTTTATGTTTAACCACGCATAACTTAAAAGTATATATCTTGTTCGTAGTGGTCCGATTTCGATAATTCTTTTTTTATTGGAAAGTATATACTTCGAAAATGGTCCTATTTAAATTTTATCGAATTCTCTTGGCATTGTATACTTATCACATATATCGCAAAAAATAATTATTAAAAAAACATGTTTTATTTTCGAATGTCAAAGACCTTTAAATTGGCAGCAATGTACGTCAATCATTTTTTCTCTGAGATGTTTTGTGTTCAAGAATTCTGTCGATTCTTTCTTTTTGTCCAAGTACTTTTTCTCTTTGTTTTTTGTGGGCGCCGGTGAATATACACTACAAGTGAATTGCCTTTATAGATTAGGTGTGAAAAGCCGTGCGTTTCCGTAATTTTCCGCGAAAAAGCAGAGAACGATTTAAACTGAACTAATTAAGTTTAAAGTTATTATTCCATACAGAATCAAAAAAACTACCTACTCAGGATCGAAGACGCGAGCATCCAGGATACAAACTATACACGATCAGTACGCAAAATTACTGTATGTATTGTAATAACAGATTTTAAAACAACATATAATTAGGTATAGTCAAGTAGTTTCCTATGGCTGCGTTCTGGCGTTGTATAGCATGGAAAGACGCGACGCGAGCATCCACGTTACAAACTATACACGATCAGGTAGGTTATTCTGTATGAAAACAAGCGTGTAACGCGCTCTAACGTGCTCTTTATTTTAAGAAATTCTTATCAAAAATATTTATTTTTCAAATATCATAACTTAAACTCAGTTATTTATTCATTTTAACGTAATTTTATATTTATCAAATATTTCTCTAAACGAAATTCACGGAAATAAAAAAATACTTACCGCGTTACGTTACGTTTTGTCGATAGAGAATCAGGCCCCAGTACGCAAAATTCTTGTATGGTTTGTAATAACAGGTTATAAAACAACATTGCAATATATACGCGAGCAGTTTCCTATGGCTGCGTTCTGGCGTTGTATAGAATGGAAAGACGCGTCTTCGGATGGGTGACCGCAGATGGCATTTACAACTGAGCGCTGCTGTCGCTGGAATGTCTCGTTTAATTGAAGGTCCCGGTTGTTTTAACCGTTTAGGCATGCCAGAAACCTTCAAACAGCTTAAAAACTGACACTAGGGCTTGTCACCCGGCCTGTACGAATTACCACAGGGGTGCGAATTACTTAATTTAGAATTTGTTCATTGTTCCAGGTACATCGGCTGTAGCTGATTTATATTATAACAATCTCCATTTTATTTTTCTTAAGCCATTCAATTTTCTACCAAATCTTTTTAGAAATAAGTTTATTTGAAAACAATATTGTGACTACTGTTTAGTCAAAACTATTTTGTTTTACGCTTTGTGAGTCGACTTCAGTTCTGTATTTTCCATATTTTTTGAAAAAGTTGTAAATAGACTTTTTTCTTTAACTAAAATGGACGCAAATATTTGTTTTCCAAATTAAAAGAATTGATGTAAAGATATTTTGCAAGAAAAGTGTACTTAGACCGGTTTAACAGTGACAATACTGTTTTTAACATAAAATAGTACTTTATCTTTGTTATTTTGCAGGTAATTCCAGTGTTTGTGTTTTTTTACTAAGATAAAGGATTATAATTAATTTAACTAAAGGTTTTTAGTTTAAGAAATTGTAACATGAGTCTCATTCATCGTAATTTCATCGTGTAACTATAACCACATCTATTTTTTTTTCTTTTCTGAAAGTAGTAGATTTCACGCGCTAGCCTGTGATAGCTCATTTGTAAACTATTTTATATAAATAAAGTTGTAAAGTATATAATTTGTTTGTATTATTTATTAAATTTAGAGTATTACAAATAAAACCTATATAGTAGTATAACATATTACCAAGTAATTTTAAATAAAGATGGACACAGCCAAAGAATACCTACAAGATAACATTGGTATAAAAGCCCGAGGCACACAAGTTCAGTCAGGACTGGATATTGCGCAGCTTATAGCTAACTTCATATCCGACAACTTGTATGACGCGGCCTATACTTATAGTTATTATCTTGTAGTTTAGTAGAAAATCATGGACGTGCACGTCCACGATTGGTACTACTATTTTTTTGCATATTATTTCCCATTTTTGGTCCCATTGTAAAAGTTGTGTCTCACATCAGTATCATTGAACCGTAAACACATTTTTTGTACCTACACTTTTCAAAATAACAGCCTTTCAGTATTCCCAAAGATCTATTTGTCAGTCTCTGCAGAAGGAGACGGCGTGTGACAACGCCCACCATCTCTTTGCTCATCAGGCAATGACGCCCGCCCAGGTTCGTTAGGGTTGTACTGTCGTAGATACTCGGCCAGCCACAGCACGGGCTCAACCTGCCGCACGTGTGCTAACGCCGTAGTTTTTTTACCGTACCCTTTGTAAAGCCTGTAGTATTTCGATAAAAAATGTCTCTTGATTTGGCTTAACCAACGTACACAGAAAGATGATGTCACTTGTCAGTCTCCTATTGTTGCTTATAAAAAAAATCGGCTTGATCATTGTAGACAATTGTATCATTTGTCAGTTTCTTCTGAGGGAGACGGCGTGTGACAACGCCTGTCTTCTCTTTGCTCATCGGGCAGCGGCGCCTGCTCAGGTTCGTTAGGGTTGTGCTGACGTAGGTATTCAGCCAGCCACAGCACGGGCTCGGCCGGGCGCTCGTGCGCCAGCGCCGTCACGGCGGGCAGCAGCACCGGCGTCAGGTGCTTCTGGACGTAGTCGTTTATCTGCCAGTGCCGGAGCACCGGACCCACGATCACTGGAACAGTGCAAACGTTAACGCCACTCAAATCAAATTTCCTGAACTATGTTTAAACAAAACACACATAGGTACATACTGCCGGCGGAAATAGGCGTCTAGACGCCACGTCTTGTGGCGGAGCATAGCTTGCGAGACAGAGAAAAATATGACAATTGTCGTCCGCAATCTGTTATGGCAACAACATGCCTAATTTGTGTATGCACAGACATACATCGTGTTGCAATATTATCTAGAAAAATACAATCTACGTTACTTAAAAGAAAACTATCCTCCACCAAGTCATCATTCATTCCATCAGCCAAATTAAAAGTGTGGCCGAATGATTCAACCATTACAGTAAAAACCGTGTCACTTTACTGAATCTTATCTTTTAAAATGTTAGATGGCTAGATGGTATTTGGCTTTATTAAATTAAGAAGTTCTTTAGAAAAATCTAACCGCCTTACCACAAAAGATTTAAATACGCTTTAAATGCTGTTTAACCGTGCAATTGGTACTGTTAAACATTGTTTAAAGCGTGCGTAAAACTTTTGTGGTATACTGAGCGCCACACAAATTGTCAGATGAGATGTTAGCCGCAGATGAAACTTCGCCGTGATTGGCTAATTATTGCGCATGTGTGCACAGTTCCGTAGTTTTCACATCGGGATCGCGCGGGAGGCACGAGGTTGGCGGGCGGGTGTGCCCCGGCGTCTCGTCTCTCTGGCTCCCGCGAATGCCCATATTTCGGCTTTTGCGCAGTCCTCTGCGCTTAACTTCCCATCTGTCGATTTATGTCGCTCAGTATAAGACGGTAAATGATTAAAATTGTACACGAAGCAAAGATAGCCCCATACTGTTAGGAAAGAAGAAGTGTATTTCCCTGAGCGACTCGGCGTAGCTCTCGCTGCCGTGCACGGCGTTGAAGTAGTCTCCGAACTTGGTGCGGCGGCCGTAGCACGCGCGCACGCTGTCCGGCCAGTACGCCTGGGCCTCCTGTACTCTGCACATCAAGTATTTAGAAATTTTAAAACTAACGCTTACAGGGTTTTGCTCAGATGGTTTTCTATTTTAAGCATAAAAATTACGTATTTCTATATAACGGATATAATCTAAGATGACATTGTTGCCGGGTTGATTCCGTAGGACTGACCGTTCTCCACTTAGACACACTCAAACAGTTTGTCCTGGACAAAGTTAATTTCAAGTAGCTGCCTACCATAAAGACTAGGAGAAGAAGGCTTATTGTTTATCACCTGGGCGGCCCCATAAGAGTTCGCCACTTGGAGGCAGCGTTCTTGCAGGCCAGCACGAGCGCAATGATGGGCGCGCTGGCCATGTGCGCGACGAGGTGGGGGAAGTGCTGTCTTCCGTAGTGTTGCCTATAGAACTCGGCGGCTTGCTCCGGAGTTAGATGCACTATGCGTTTCTGGAACCAAATTCCACTTTTGCATTGGCTACAAACTTAGATTTTGAAATGGCAGCGAGCAGGGCATATATAATAAGAGGCTTATGTCCAACAGTGGACATCGATCATATGACTGATTGATAGATGGATGGAAAAAACTTAAGTTACTACACCAATAGGGCCCAGGCTCCACTAAAGCGCAGCTGGGCGGGGCTTTCTAGGGCATGAATTCTTTATCTGAATCACCTTAGTTTTTGTCATGCAGGCAAGCTAAAAAGCAATTAATAGGTAATTAATAAATTAGGTATTTTCAAATTATAAAGCTACCAGAATCTACTGGGCGCGTAGCAGACGGCTACTTCTTTTTTTCTTCCAGGTAAAACGTCACTAGATCGAGCTGCATGCAAACCGCTTCCGACCGGTCTTATTAGAGATCTACAGGATACACCTATGTTCAGCAGTGAAATACCTATGGCTTAACTTATAAGATAATGGAAAGAAAGAAAGAGAGAAAATAAACAAGTACCTACTCTCCGAACAAATCAATACTATTTCATTTTAGTACATTATGCGATTTACGACGAATTAATTAACGATATTATAAGTTTAATAATTCAGATTTGCACAATAACTTTTCAAGTAAAGTTAAATCTCAAAACAAGGTCCAACCCTTGACTATCTCTATGGCCAGTGAGATCTAATAAAGCCGGACCAAACTGACCCCTCGAAACGTCAACAGCGGGTTACGAATTTGTAATTAGTTTTTTCTATGGTCTCTGTAGATAACAGCAGCGAGAGCAAGGGTGAAGATCTGTAGACGCAGGGTTGTCAACATTCGCGAATTTAAAGCATTCAATATGATCATATAAGTAGGTATTTTTGATGACGTATTTTATGACAAGGAAATGGTATAAATACATATGCTGTAAATGTTTACCATAATGAACTCAAGTTACAGAGTTAGTTATTAGGTAATAGAGGAAATATGCGCATTGTATACCATACTAGCTATCCGCTCCGGCTTCGCCCGGGTACGATTGGCTAAAGCTAAAGAGCCTTTTCTTGCGGCGGCATATAAATAAAAAAAATAAAATTAAAGAACACTTATTGTGGCTTAACTATAATAATTAGGCATATTATGTCGCGCTACTTTTTTGTAAATAATGATGTGCTCTACAAAGTCATAGAATATTATTATATCATCAATAGTATTCGCAGCGCACGCGACTTAAAGAATATTTTTTGCGAGTTTTAGTAAGGAACCCTAATTATTTAAAAAATATAATATATAACCTATATTTTCAAATCCGTTCAGTAGTTTCGGAGCCTATTGAATGCAAACAAACAAACAAACAATCAAATCTTTGCTCTTTATAATATAGATTATATTAAGAACAATGCATAGAATACATTTCTTTATTTACAAGTAAAATATCAACATTCAACAGTTCTTAAAAACCACTACGTTTCGTAGATCCACGTAGAATTCACATACCTATCAGAATTTTTTTCTTTGCATTACAACTATTTTCTTGTACTAATGTTTACACAAATACATTAATTGTACGTAAATAACAAACTCACGAGAGTCCTTTCGTATTTTTTTTTGTAAAACATGTGCCAATAGATGCGCCCCGCAGACAGCTGCGGCCTAGTCATCGACCAATCTTCTCAAAAATCACAGGTCATTTAACCATTTTGACCTTTGTAACTGCGACTGACTGTTCGACTCTCCAGGTTGATGGAAAAAATATTAATAACTAAGAAATGAAATTAGGAAAATGTAACTGTGCCAACCCTATTCCAACAAGGGTTGCATGTGACGCGGAATAATGAACGACCCTCTCGCACTAATGCCGATATGAGTTTTGCATGTCGCGTGGCTGCTTTACCGATAAGTAACGTCGAGTGCAGCAATGCTTGGAGACAACCAATTAGGAAGTTACTTGTAAAATACATAATAATAAATTCCTGCAGATATTACCTTACAACCAATATATCCCCGTACAACTACACTATTTTTCTTTTTGTGCTGCGTATTGTAGCTCTCCGAAGGTAAACATTATCATTTGTAGGTATTATTTTGCTGTAGGTTCTGTGTACTGATTTACGTGGAACCAGTAGCCGAAAGCGTAGTTCATAAAAATAATGTCACATTAGTTATTATAAGCTTGAGGAGGTTAGTCTATGTTATAAGTGACTCAATTAACCTAACATCAGGCAGTATTTAGTCATACGTACACCTATGTGAGATAAAAAAAACATCATTAAATAGTTCCATAAACTTACCCTGTAGGAGCAATATAACCATTAGTCAAATATCAGCCTGAAGGTGAATCTTATATCTATCAACCCTACAGGGGTTTCTTGTTACTATAGGTATTATAAAATTAATATTGAAAAACATATTGTATTAAAGTTAATTAAAAAAAATATAATAAAAAGCATTCTAAATCTGTAGCTAACTAAATAGAGGATAAAAATTATAAATACGAAAATGTCCTTCAACTCTTTGACCGCGATTGTACTGATACTGAATATTTATAGCAGGTAGAGTTATGTAGGTATCGTCATTGGACATGCGTCCTGCGGCCTTATTTTGTAAGCGCTCTGACGGTCGGCTTCGCTTTTTCTCCTGCTCGCGCCATTTACTCACGCCGCGAGAGCGAGCGGGAGGAAAAGCGAAGCCGAACGCCAGAGCGCTTACAAAATAAGGCCCCTGCTCGAGGCGGACTTCCCCCATCATAGGTATAACTACGCCAAAATATAGATCTATTCTACATTTATTCATGCAGATAGTACAATGTATTGAATAAAAACTACATAGGTATGTATGTATAATAACGGTTCTTGGTTGATGTCAGTATATTTTTAGGTAATTGCACTTATAGGTACAAAGTTAATCAAAAAGGGTTTACTAAGCCGTAAAGTTGTGATTCAGCCGATGCTCTGAACATTTTTTACTATGGGGCAAATCCGGAATTCGATAAAAAAATCAACTGTCTGATACGTAAATACGGCTAAGGAATAGAATACACCGCCGGATTACTTATTTCTGGAGATATAATCTAAAGTAAAAGTGAATAGGCAATTTCTAAGTCTGCGTGCTTCATCTTCGACCCCAACGTCGCTTACCATCAACGCATACTTAATCAAAAATACTTAATCGCGATAAAAAAAAAACTGTACAGTAGGTATGAGCTCAGGTATAAGAATCACAATATCTCGCATCATTTAAACTTACAGCTAAAATAGTAAAGCCATTGTTTCTGATAATATTTTCTATCGCCTCCGCGTCCTCGTAGGCCTCCGGCTTGATGAGGGCCAGCGTCCTCTCGGAGTACGTGTGGTGCTCCGCTTGCGAGTCGGAGGACGCTACTGAACCAGCATTCATGTTCTCAAAACCGATCTATCTCTCTATCTTTTATTCTATATATCTTTTATCCTATCATATAAACATCATATAAACATGAGTACTCGAAACGTAACGTAGCTTTTTGATCCACAGTTTTAAACAAAGTGAATTTTTATGACATAGAAAAAGATATTTTCGTTGATTTTTAGAAAATGAAATTGACAAATTGTCGTTACATGACAAATGCCTACAATTTTTTTTTTAGTTTTGTAGGTATAAAGACATCAACATCGGCCTTAGCGCTAATTACCGCTACTAGTATGGATACATTGAATTGTAGGTCCTGTTTCCTTCAATTTAATTACTAAACCGATAACTGAGGTCGAAAATCTTCATCCAGTCTAAAACATGTGGTATCAGGGTAAGTACGTATGAGCTTCATTATCTCATTTTATTAATATCATTCATTAGGCATAATAATATTTAGAGATCTAGTGATTTTGAGTTCATTCAATCGATCGATGCCAGCTAGATACGAGTAATTATGCCTCGTCATTTTGTAATGAAAATCTTAACTATTCAATTAGGACATAAAGACAGTATTTATTACTTTGTTCGTTCTTTAAACAACATTACCCAACCTACAATAGTTAGAAAATCTTTAGGGCTCCGTTAGCTACAATCTTGTTTACCAAGCTTAGCGAAGGTTCAAAGACCACGTCACCAGTCCCAAGCCCATCATACATCACGCTACGTCATAATCAGGTGCACGTCAGACGTCTGCGACGTTAAGTGGGAAAACTGGCACGCATTCCCGCCACCCTGCCACGGCCACCCTTGAGGGCTCGGGCGCCGCCCCAGTAGCCGAGCTTACGACAAATGAGGTTGAAGCAACTTGGAACCTTAATTTCCGATTTTATAAGGATTTGGCAATGTTGGGCGTGCGTGTGGCAAGTTATAGCTCATTATATCGTTTTATTGAGGTTGCAGCATGTTAGAGCAGTTCCGACTAAGTAGCTGGCACTTAGAATTGACAGTTTTTTTATGTATACTTAAATAAAATTGTATACCGTTCAAAAACACCCTTAAGATTCACTGTGAGCGCTACACCTACTAAAAACTGAACAACGAAAATATGTGTAAGTCGAACTACGCTCCTACGATTTCAGTGTCCTAGAAAGGTTAGGACTCCTGTACTGCGTATGGGGGTGTACCGTACGTCGGGTCTGCGTGGCCTGCGCGGGCCGAGGTGGGGTGTGTGCGGGGGTGGCGGGGTGTCGCGGGGTGCAGGGAGACGGGGCCGCGCCAGTGCCCCCCCGGACGCAGCGGCGGCGCGACGCCTGACGCCTCCCTGCCTGCACCCGCGATGCCGCGCTGACCGACCCGCCTCCACACAGACGTACACATGGACAACTCCTGCCTCCTCGACCTCCTCATCAGGTGCTTCGCCATGACCGAGCCCGAGGACCTCAACTTCACGGCGTTCACCGACCTCTGTCGCCTCTGCTCGCTCAAGAGCGGCCCCAGACTCCACATCTTCGACAAAGAAGCGGAGCAGCGCCAGATCCTGTTCAAGCTCAGGACCTGCCTGCCCACTATGGTGAGTTATTTTCGATCTCAGAATCGGCTCTTTGTCTTTCGTCCTTGACATTTTATTCGCCGTCTACGATGACCTCGACTAGTCCTCGAGTGGATCTTACTACTTATCGATCGGATTCATACGTGAAACGGTATAGTGAAATATTATCGGAATGAAAAAAGGTGGGAAAATCCCGAGTAAACAAGCAATTGGAAGGAAGCCGAGGAAAGTGCAATATTGCCTACGGCCACGGGACGTAGCGGTGCGTAGCTCCGTAGACGCCTGCGCGCTACGGGCTACGTCGGCCGCAGAAGATTAGGCAAGTCGGAACAAGGAAAATTACCGGACTCACGATACCTGTTGATATCTTGGATTCCAATTGAGGTCATGTATAAGTACTGGCATTTCCTGGATTATTATAAATAATATTTGAGTATACAAACATTGTTTACAACACTACGTATTAATAATTTATAATACATTACAGTCCTTTCACGATTTTCAGTTCCTTTCATCTCGAACAATGTTACTTTTACAATGCTTAATTTTAGATTTTACATTAAATTGAAATTATGACAAAATTAAATAGAATTCTTACATTACGACTATGTAGGACTGTAGGTACCTAATTGCTGTTCTTTTAAATTAAAGACGACAAGCCTTATATTAATGATGGTACAAAATAGGATATTTTAGTAATTTTGTTCTGTAAAAGGTATGTCAATAACAACATTCTGTGGGTAAGTTTATTGGATTTGTTGACTAATTAAACGATTAACCCCTCTATAAGTCGGACCCCCAATAAGTGATAGTGGTAAATTGATTTATTACACCATTATCTATCTTTTTGACACTATTATCCATTGCTATTATCTGACTTATTGGAGCTTATTATCGAAACTACAATCTTTTATCGATACCCAGGGACTAAGTAATTGAGTAATAAATACCTACTTGTTTGACAATGACAATGGATGGAATTCATTAATTATATTATCAAACAATAACAAAATAGTTAATAAGTTTTCTTTTTAATTAAATATTGATGGATAAATCATTGTCATACACATATTTGTGTTTACTCTGTTGGCTGAAGCGAAAGTTAAGGTCTCCGTTTTAAACACGGCGATTTTCCGTTCGTCTGTCCAGATGTTGTTTTTCCATTATAGGTCGCATTTTTAACGAATCCCGACAAAACTTAGTACACAGGTTCTATACAGGGTTATTTCTAATCAATTAGCATCCTTTTAGGGGTTTATTCTGTACATCAAAACTAGCAACTTTTGTTCTGAGACTATTGTCAAAACTCAAAAAAAAATCAGCTGTTCCACATATTTGGTCGCGGGTGAACGATATTTTTCTATGGAACGCCATTTTTTTTTTAGTTTTGACAAAAGTCGCAGAAGAAAAGTTGTTAGTTTTTATGTACAGAATAAGCCCCTAAAAGATGCTAATTGATTAGAAATAACCCTGTATATTAATGTTTTTTTTTGTCGTTGGCTTAGAGCAAATATCTACTGAGCCACAGTCCTTAAGAGAAAGTCCGAATGTCCGAGCGCCATCATACATACCGACTTAGATATTTAAATTAAATAATTCACAATAACCCGTTTTCTCAAAACTCGATGTTATGATACCTAATCAATGCTTGTAACCGAGTACTTTGGCATTGCGCGGCGCTGTAGTCGGCTTGCAACTACCTTACGACTAACTAAAAAGTCTGCCAACCACGTAGCTTGACCAGAATTTTGGCTCGGACACTTTTTTTGCACGATTGTGTCTCTATAGATATTTACCCGAAGGTCGTCGGCGATTTTTGTGGAGTTTTTGGGAATATTTACCTCAAAACGGGGTAAAAAATGCTGTCGCGCTAGTTAACATTTCGACAATATTTGGCAAAATTGTCCTAACATCTCCGAGTATGAACCAAATCGGGCAAAAGCAAGTCGAGATAGGCTTATGAAGATTCAGTTAAAGAGTTGTGTCGCGTTGCACTGTTCGGAGAACTACTAGTAAATATCGTATCGAGCCAGCTTTTCGACTATCGACTAATCGAAGTGATGTTTTCGAGTCGCGACTAGCGAGAGGGTAGAGTATACGCAGGATGCATGCCGTTGCTATCCGGTCTTAATGGAGATCTATACTATAGGCAGCCCCAGTTCAACAATTGACGTCTATCAGGAAATATAATGATTATTATTTGAAGTTAACAGGAGTAGGTAAATTAGTATTCGTTTGGTCGATGCTATGTTTAATAATATGTACCTACTGTTGGACATCTAGTCGTACCTGATTTTATTTCAGGTTATTTTAATCGGTTGTATCATGCTATTCCGTTTAATTTTAGTATAGTCTAGAATATTGGTTTACCTAGAAGACTCGGAAAACTCTAAAATAGACACAAACTTTTTAGGATATCTGATCTCAAGAATACAGGGTTATTTCTAATCAATTAGGATCCTTAAGATGCTTATTCTGTACATCAAAACTAACAACTTTTGTTCTACGACTTTTATTAATTCTCAAAAAAAATGTTGTTGTTCCATAGAAAAATATCGTTCACCCTCGACAAAATGTATAACAGCTGATTTTGTTTTTTTTTTTTGTGTTTTGACAAAATTAGCAGAACAAAAGTTGTTAGTTTTGATGTACAGAATAAGCCCCTGAAAGGATGCTAATTGATTAGAAAAAACCCTGTACACTTAGAGAACAAAATCATAAACACATTCAAGTTTTGAAGAAAAGAGACCTTTCGTCAGTCACAAAAGTTTACGTTCATTTGTCATTAGACCTAACATAAAGTAAATATTCAGCAGATATCGAAGGATGACTTCCTGCCAAAGAAGATCTGCGAGCGATGCGTGACGCGACTCGAGCAGCTGTACGAGTGGCGCCAGAGCTGCCTCAGCACCGACTCGGTGCTGCGCAACTACGCCGAGTCGATGCGCATCGTCACTTCTACCATCAACTTCCAGGTTAGCTTATAAAACATTAAAAGGAGATAAGCGAGCTGTGTGAGACGTGAATTGAGCAACTGTACGAGTGCTGCAAGAGCTGCCTCAGCACCGACTCGGTGCTGCGCAACTACGCCGAGTCGATGTGCATTGTCACTCCTACCATCAACTTCCAGGTTAGTTTATAAAACATTAAAAAGAGATGAGCGAGCTGTGTGAGACGTGAATTGAGCAACTGTAAGAGTGCTGCCAGAGCTGCCTCAGCACCGACTCGGTGCTGCGCAACTACGCCGAGTCGATGCGCATCGTCACTCCTACTATCAACTTCCAGGTTAGGTTATAAAAAATTAAAATTAGATAAGCGAGCTGTGTGAGACGTAAATTGAGAAACTGTACGAGTGCTGCCAGAGCTACCTAAGCACCGACTCGGTGCTGCGCAACTACGCCGAGTTGATGCGCATCGTCACTCCTACCATCAACTTCCAGGTTAGGTTATAAAACATTAAAATGAGATAAGAGAGCTGTGTGAGACGTGAATTGAGCAACTGTTCGAGTGCTGCTAGAGCTGCCTCAGCACCGACTCGGTGCTGCGCAACTAC
The DNA here is from genome assembly GCA_949316475.1 of Hypomecis punctinalis. Lineage (NCBI taxonomy): Eukaryota > Metazoa > Arthropoda > Insecta > Lepidoptera > Geometridae > Hypomecis > Hypomecis punctinalis. Next base: position 19,204,137 of record OX438802.1, read on the forward strand.
GCCGAGTCGATGTGCATCGTCACTCCTACCATCAACTTCCAGGTTAGTTTATAAAACATTAAAAAGAGATAAGCGAGCTGTGTGAGTCGTTAATTGAGCAACTGTACGAGTGCTGCCAGAGCTGCCTCAGCACCGACTCGGCACTGCGCAACTACGCCGAGTCGATGCGCATCGTCACTTCTACCATAAACTACTAGGCTAGTATAATTATAAGATTTGCGATGCAAGCGATGCGACACGCGACTCGAGCAGGTGTAAATACTAGTAGCGCCAGCGCTGCCTTAGCACCAAATCAGTGTTGCGCAACTAACAGACATGCCACACGGGCGTTGACGCCGCGGTGCAATGTCGCGGCGACACCGCCCGTTTGGCATCTCTCTAAGCCTATACCGAGTCAATGCCCATTGTCACATTTAGCATCATGAGGGTAGCATGATCATAAAAAAAAATTAAAGAACCTATTTAAAAAAAAAAAAAAATTTAAAAAAAAAATTTTGCGTCAACTTCCAAGTTAGTTGACAAAATATGTGAAAATCTGCAAGCAATGTATCACAATTGTTTTAGTTACGTAGGTACCTACAATATTTGTTTTAGCTTCTGCATGTAAAATCAGTATCGCAGAGTAAATTATATAATGAGTCATATATAAATGAGTGATGGACAAAGTCCGTCCGTCACGTACCTAAATCAATTTATTAATTCGATATTTGATTGGTAAATAGATACAGCCCAAATAGATCAATATATTTCCGATTAGATAAATAGCTTACAGGATATCTTTATAACAATGACTTGAAGAAATTTGTGGAAATATTCAAAGAAATTTATGGAGGTCGATTGATTAGATGTCACTGTGTCGGGCGCAAAAAATAACTATAGGTATACCTACTTCAGATTATCAGTATTTTATAAATGATTCGTCAAGCTCATTTATGCTAATCTACATCGGTTACAGTGAGCGTATCGCTATCAACTGAAACTGCAATCTTAAAATATACCTGCTACTACTTATAATACACCACACCTTACACGTTTTAGTTGCAGCTATTAGTAGGTATACTTAGGTACGTGCGCAAAATGATCATGCATAAAAATAGTATAGTATCCAAAATGTCTTCGTTACTTTGATTCGACCATAATAGATAAGACATTACAATTATCACTTGTTTTTGTAATGATTAAGCAATTTTGTCGGCAGTAAATATAATTATCTAATATCAGTCTGCTTATACGTGATCGCTATCCCTCTAAGCGCAGTTATGAAGAAGACAGGCCTGTCAAATCTGATGCTCATCAGACAAGCGTATCATTTCGTTGACAGAGGCTTAGGGGGAAATATGCGGAAGGTATTGTTGTGTCGAGGCACGCAGCGCGGCCGCGGCGGGCGATGCACGCCGCTTCGCCCCTCTATCGATCGCGCGCCGCCCGGGTCTTATCGACCCACTACCTCCCACCACCCACCGAAACCCCTCACGCCAATCTCAACCTTAACCCTCTCAAACAACACACAAAATACCAAAACTAACGCCCGTCATACCCGACAGACGATTTCAGACTCAAGCATAACGCAGTACGATTCTCTATCGAATGGTCATTTACTTCGAATTACTATGACAAATATCACCTCTAAAGCGTCCGCCATAAAGTTCACCCAAATTTCTGTAAGACAAGATTCGAGATGCCGGCTACGCATGTCCAGAAACGTATTGTTTTTATTGAGCCTCGGTAATTGCTCATGTTAGCTTGGAGTCTTGGCGCTGTCTTCGGAACTCTTCATTTCAGAAGCTCATACCTTATGCTGATAGAACATCAAGTTTCATATGCATTAAGGTTGTATGTCTGGCAAGCTACGTTGGGTAGGTGTAGGTATGTAGGAAGTGCATTACGCATCAGAGGCAAGGTCGAAGGTGGCTGTCGCCCCAGCCCCGGGGCGCGTTAACCCTGACCTAGGCGGGTAGGTGAAGGATTCCTACTACGGCGGGCGGAGGGGTCGCCCCCTGAACGCCACTTGCACTACGGCTTATGCCTTCCTACCCTACCCAGCACATCATGGGTGTCATGCTTATAAGCTAACCTTGGAATCTATTGGAACATCATGGAATGAACATAGCGACCTCGACGCTGTGTGAAAGGGAATCGAACTTTCAGACTCTACTTGCCATCGAATGTTCTCGATTAAACACCACTATCTTCATCTATCAATACGACTATCGGGTCGTATCTATAAAACTAGATAGATAAAATTGCTTCTGGTGTATCGGGAAGCCGTAAAGTAGATATGATAAGCAAAATAACACCCTATTTCAATCAAAGTACTTCGCACTAAACTTGCGACTAAAGCACAGATAATAACTAAAAAAAAACGTTGTACAAAAAAACTTGCAGTAATAATGACCCAGACAACCATGCACGGTCAAAAACAATATGAAAATCGTCGTAGCAAAAATACTTAGCGTTCGTAGAGCTTTCGTAGAAGAGCTATAAATTGAGCGTAGCACTGGCAGTACTGTATATGAAATCTACGGATTCTGAATACTATGAGGAAACTTAAATGAGTAGGTATCTTCATTTAGCAAGTGCAAAATGGTAAACAGGATCTTTTTTGGTTAATCTTTTTTGAAAAATAAGTTTATCCCAGATCATATGTGCTAGTATTGCATACCTCTTTATGCTTAACTTTGCTTCGTCTTGAAATAAATAACCACTCGTGATAAAATACCTACTGCAGAAAAGAAATTTCGCATTTCCAGAAAAACCATCTCTTTCTTGTTTCATTTTCACGGAAGTCAAATCAGCAACAGACTCTTAAATCGTGATTGTGCAGTAGGGAAGCGTAGCCCGTCTCGGCGTCAATAGGCTTACAAAAAGTTCGTCTGGCGCGACTTTCCCCCCGCAAGACAATTTTCCGAGTGACGCCAGGTGCGTTAGGGGGTTCGATCGATGCCGACGCCTTGCAAGCCCCTTACTTGCACTTATCACTTGTGCATAGGACCGGAGGAGGGCGCTCGCCTTAACGCGCCCTTGATTTTACTCTCTGCCTTATTAGAAGTCACGAACTTTACACCTCTTCAACGTTGTGCGCTCCTGGTACCTGGATATTCTTAAATAAATATGCTGTTACAAAGGATATTTTTATAAGTGTTGTTGCGAGTTTAGTGTGGTGTAAGAATGCTGCTGAATTCGTACTACAAACAATTATGGGATCTTGGGGTGAGATTTTCTTTTTACATGACTGCCTTATAGAAAAGTTTAGTTATTTATTTCGTATGATTTTTATATTTTATTAGGACAGTTTTATTATTTTATCTTGTATACCTACATCGGTCGTCATAAGTTTTATTGCATGCTAGTTTTAGTTGAAGTTACTTCATAGAGGTATTTTTAAATTGTAATATGAGTAATAATTTTAGTGAAGACTACAATATTATAGCTTACTGTACTTAAGTAGCCAGCTTAGGGCTTATATTTCGCTAGTATTACTCATTTGTGCGTATAATAATAGTTATTAATTCTATTTAATTGGAGAAATAGGTAGGTATTTATAATTATTCAAAATAAGCCTGTGAATAAATCTACTAACATCGATGCATCGAAGGTAGTGCGCGAACTCATATACCTATCTACAATTCTACATCATACTGATTATTATTATTAATCGTTTAAATTCTATGCAGAATTTAATGAGAAACAAAATTGCAAAGCTATAGCTGTTTTGTCCAAGGAGTACACCTAAAAATCTTGAATTTTACCCTCTCAGCGCCCTCCATATCGTATGCAAACCCTCGCATTTAGTGAAGTTTGTTTTTAATCAGTGCGCGAGTGGTGTACCCTAGAGGTTGCATCCCCTCTTCCGTAGTAACCGAGGGGACCATCCTCTTTTCCGGCGACAGCACGCAAAACAATATTTTGGCACGAGATGAAATATGAGACTCGAATGAAATGACACATTGTTTTTTGCAGGGCATTATTACTATAATCCTTCTAAGTAAGCAACCTCCTCCCTGGGCCACGATCAGACAGGACGTGGTCAAACGCGTAGCTATCTAGAATAAATAAAAGTCCGTACCTACTTTACCAAAGCGGATCCGAGGTGAGCTCGGTGTAGTTCACTGTACAAACGCTATACTTGCTTAGTGAGAAACAAAACACAGTCGTGAGCAGAGGCGAGCTAAATGAACATGGCATTTATGTAATGGGCTTACGATTCTATATAGCTCCGCTCATCTCCGATCCGCTTTGGTGGTGTCTTAGCCTAAGTAGATACTCAACTACATTTAAAGTACTGCTTGGGCACGACAAGTTGGCAAAGTTTAGTAATGGCGAATAAGGAAGATAAGATAAAAAATGAGTAAACAAATCGATACCGAGAATGAAGTCACGTCATTACACACGACCATAGCTACTACTCGCCAACTTGAGAAAGATCGCCGAATGTGTTCGAAACATAGTCATTGGATCATGTGACTTTATCCCCGTTGCACAAAGTATATAATATCTGTTTTCCAATAAATAACATAAAAACAGCATAACCGACTTCAACTGTGTACACAATTCGAATAGTTCGCACGGATGTAGCGAGTTTCACATTATTGTTGATTTATCAAAACCGACTAAGATTTCAATAAAATTTAAATGGGGCCATAAATTTAACCCTGGTATGATCTACCAAACAAAAGAAGAATTATCAAAATCGGACCACTCTGTCAAAATTAGTAAAATTATTAAAATCGATACCGCCTTGAAAAAATATACCTACTTTGGGTACTCACCGATCGCGAGAATAAGGACACATGTCAATTAGTACTTAATTATGTATTTCATTAGTTTTCACTAAGGATGCCGGTCTCGGTTGACCGTATGATATTCCTTTTCACAAGGTTTTGCTACTTTCAGCGTATATTTTAATTAAAAGTGTGGGAATATGGGCGAAAATATATGACAGCTCGTAAAATTAATGTATAGGTACATAATATTTACCACAATCATTGATGTCCAAATATGGTCGAAAATAGGTATAGTTAGAAAATACAATCCCGGGATCCCGAGTCCCGAAATTCCCGATCGTTTTCTGGTCCCGAAAATCCCGGGACCGTTCTTCGCTAATCCCGGGATTTTCGGGATTGCTACAAACAGGTAAAGTTTACATTCCGTAGTCCATTAAGTCTTGATTATAACCTTGCCTAGATTATATTAAGAAGAGTCTGAATCGACCAGTGTTTCCGGGTTTGCTGTAGAACATCGAGATAATTTTCGATAAATTTTTGATAAAATTTACGTTCCGCGAAAAACTCTTTTCACCTCTTAAATTGTAACAAAATGCTATGTTTTTGGTTTCAATCGCTTGAGTAAGAAATATTATACGTACGAGACGTCTTATTTCTATAAGAAAAGTTTATAGTTAAAGTACATAAACTTTTATACGTAAAAATGACTTTGGTCATTTATAAAACTGTAAAAGCTAAGACATTTAATCGTTCGAAAATCACTCAAAAAGGATAATTTTTAGATGTAGATAACAGTTTATTGTGTTTGCATAGCCAAGTTTGCGGTTCCCACAAGCCCTAATAACATTTATAATATTACATATCGACAAAAACAAATCTTAGATATGCCGCACGATACCTACTACACAGGAGTTCGTAGATAATACTTAGAATCAGCATATAAGTAATTATTGTCTTTATGTCTATTCCTCCAACCAGCGTAGAACCTGACCGAGCGTTTTCAGCTGCTGCTTAAGTTGGCAATAAGCTACGAAGCAGACTTGGAATCTAAATTCAAACATTGGATGCTCTGATATTTCTGCCATTGTATTTTAGAAATTCTAAATAGATTTTTCGTGCTGTCTTCTAGATTTCTTACAAAATTACTTTCTTTTCTTTTCTATTTTAATTTGTGTAATTTTGTAACGTTTTAAAAAAACGTTTTTTAGAAATTACGAAGAAAATTCTAATCCCGGGATAGCCCCGGGATATCGGGATTACGTGTCAAAAATCCCATAATCCCGGGATTGAAAAACATGCTCGGGATTGTATTCTCTAGGTACAGTAGACTTAATTTCTGCCAAAAAAAAACAATACTGTGTTAAAACTGTATTAAGTACCTATACACATGTGGAATCATGGGAAAGCCTCGCTAGTTTCCATATCTAATCATAGTAAGTCTTACTCTATAAATAAGGAACATACCGTAATTTGCTTATGAATACTCAAGCGCACATGCGCACATACCTATAGGTAAAAACGAATTCGACCTTTTATTTTAAGAATGTCATTCAGAGATAAATTGTCATGCAGATTAAAATATTAATTTTTCGATAGAGAAGCAGCATGCTCATATTAAACACGTTGTTATTACTGTGCTAAAATGTGTGATATCTATAATAATTAACTTAGAGCACTACTAACAAAAATCGGCCACGGGTACTTAAATTAATAAAATACTTATCACATGAATATGTGTATTGTATTATTTTTAAAGTAAAATAAAATAGCAACACATATGTCGTAGTTTTAATGTATTTTCAAGATTTTCGCTAAGCGTCGATCATATTGCAGTCTATATTCGAAAACATAAAAAAGTACATTTTAATAACCACTCCATATGTGCACAAAAATAGAGTATGTACATTTGCACAAATTATACATACTTAATATATCTCTTTATCTAATACAACCTATACTGCACAGCAAGAAAAGCGTTTCAATAACAAATAACTAGTAAATAACTCAAGCGACAGGTCGATAGAAAGTAGGTCTATATATCTAGTCTAGAGATACTCCCACTCTCTCCAGCCCGCGATACAATTATCCAGGATGCTAGTGGGTCTAAAATCACTCTAAAACTTTAAGATCAGGTTGAATAAAGCCAAGTATTTTGGACACACTTAGCGACAAAACGTTTCATCTAAGACTATATCAATTATTTTTATACTCGAGTCTCTACTGCCAAAATCTCCTGTAAAGACATATACGAGTATACAGACAAAACGTTCCATCTAAGTCTATAGCAATTTTGTTTACACTCGAGTCCCTACTGCTAAACTAAAAGACTAGTACTAGCTATTAAAAATCCGATGCATTTTCTCGTACCTCAAGCATTTCCCTGCGATGTCGTTGAACTCTACTAATCTCAGGGATCTAGGAAGCAGGGACGTCCACGCTTTCCCTTAGTCCTGTCGGTCGTTGAACCCACCACGCGCCGATTTCGGACAATTAAGCAAGGGTGTTCGACGTGTTATGGAACTCGGGACTCGGGGGTCGGTCTCACTTTCCGCGGGGTGAATGCACTGGGGGCGCCCGGCCCCCAGCCCTCCCTGTGGCCCTCCGACCGCATCAAAGACACTCAATGAAGGCGACGGTATAATAGCGAACATTACACATTCATGGATTA